>OY776674.1:6194791-8594791 GCA_963675555.1 Leptura quadrifasciata
TAACGACAGCGACCTGTTCACCACCCATTTCATATCTTATTTCTTCGAAGAGAAAAGCTAGCGCATTGTTAGATAGATAACACTTCTTGGTAACATCACTAGGGGTAAATTTTCCTTCTATATAAATGTAACTCTCTGTAATGTCAAGTATTAAGTCCTGAAAATTGACAGGAATGCGTACTTCATCAGAGTTTCTATAATATGGTGAACCGTGTGGTTTATATGTATGCTCATGTAAGCTAACGAGTGACTGATCGAATACAGGTTCCTCGAACACCTCAAGTTTTTCACTAGATGTAAAAGTCACCATTATTAACTATTTTTCTCTCAGTTTCAATCCGATGGATCGAAGAAATGCACGATCTTTAGCTGGCAGGTTATGTCTTAACCGTTTAAGCTCTACACGTTGAATGAGTCGATTTCCGCAGTCATTAGTCTTTTTATCGTCAATCACATTGAAACGATTGTGTGCTAATCGTTGTTGATTATATCGGAAACCCATTGTGTTTGCGATTTTAAAACTGTTTCAATTCTAGCTTTACGATAATCTTCTCACCACGAAAATTGATTAAATCTCCATTATCATCCAATATGCGTAGTGTAATGTTGTCGATAAACTGACGTCCTTCAGGTCTAACAGGCAAATATATGATGTTCGCTGGCTCTCTGGTAAGTTTGTAACCTGGTTCAACGTCTATGTCGAACTCGAAAAGGGTATGGGATTTAAGGGTATTCAGATATGCTCCAGAGATAATGTTGCAATCTACACGTATCATCCTTACTTTCATAATATCAACAGGTAATGTTGATTCATGATTAGTGTTTGGATGCAAATAAGTCGATTCAAATCCCAATAAATTACCAATAGAGTTTGCTTGTGTAAAGTCAATTCCATATTTTGACCAAATCTCACACTTTAGCGTATTGTTGTTCGCTCGCAGTCGAAATAGTTTTTCTTTTTCCTCTTTCTTATCACCGGGCATAGCTGTCAGTATTGCACGATATATCTCTTCAATTTCATAGGCTCCGCAAGGTATGTGGATAAGTGTGGGGGCTACTTTTGGTCCAATTCGATAGCAAAAACGATTGTTGGTTTCGTCCACATTGAATATAGAATTGTAAGAATAGAAGCCTGTTAATCCTAACCCATATCGACTATTAGTATCTAATTCAATGGGAGGATAAAACTCAGCACTGAGCACACTAGATCGGTTTGATAGAGTGAACGTATACGACATGACTGATGATATTTAGTGTTCTCTCATGAATTTATTGTGAACTACAGCAATAATCGTGGTGTAATTTTCGTTTTTTGCTGGATGACGGAGACGTTTGTATCTCATTATTTGATGCAACATTGACATCGCGCACTTTACAGTAGCAGCAAAATATTCTTCGAGGCGGCGGCCCATCATTAACATCAACACTGCTACCACCGCCATCATCATCATCATCATGATAATGTTCCTGACAGTATTGATATTTTAAAATATCAATATCATTCTGGAGATGCTGGGGTAGTTTGTCCCATACTAATGCAATTTCATGTGCAGCACATCCAATCATTACTTCTTTAGGCATATTTGCCAGTTGTTGTTTGCTCATCTTCAATAGACTGCGTAAACGGGAGAATGCGATTAGTGATTGACCCATCTGCTTGATGCTTTCCCGATCCATTTCAAGGTCTGCAGATGTTATTTCACAAGCGTTTGTAGTTATTTTGTAGTGAGAAACTTCAAACACAAATGACCACACCACACTGTGTTAAAATTTTGTTGGCGTTCATAGTTATAGTAAATTTTGTCGGTCGACTTTGAACCTCTGCGCAGATATAAAACTAATTCTGTCGGTGGGGGTAAATCACCAAAACTATCGAAATATGTGACTAAACTACCACGTTTTTTAAATGCAACCCAGTGTGTTCCAGGGCCATTTATACTGTCTAGATTTATGATGGCCGACTCATTATGACGTGGTCCAGAATATGGTAGAGTGTCCCGCATAAATATCCCCCGAAAATAGGGCACTTTCATCTTCTCTGCATAATATTTAAGATCGATATTAGTGAGAGGTTTTCGGGGTAGAGCATCTAGAAGTTTTTTGAACTTTGTGGTTTTAGATAAAGTCCTAGTCCTTTGCGATATGGTTTTAAATATAGCCCTTTACCACTTTTTCCTATAGAAATCGCCTCCATCTGCCTATTATGGCGATTTTTTTCAGCTAATTCCTCTCTACTCGTTTTAACATCATTTACAGCTTTAGCTATACCAGCAGCAGTGCCAGCTAAACTACCCAAAGCTGATAATCCAGCAAAAATGGGTATTAATGGTAGAATTCCACCCACTTTCGGTATTGGTATTATCCTAGGTGTACGAATATTACGTTTTCCACCAGCTGCTCTCATGTGTCGTCGTGCTGCTTGAAGCGCAATTTGCGTAACTTTTTTTGTGTCCTTAGCGATTTTTCGTTTACCACCGGCTTTACGTATGTCATCACGTACTTTACGTACTATTCCAGCACCAAAAGCTATATTTCTAGTTTTTTTCTTGTTTTTCTTTTTAATTATACGTTTCTTTGTAGTACGGGGTGTTGTTGACGTACAACCCATACCAAGACGTTGCTTTCCCTTCATTATAGTTGTAACTAACCACGCGGCGGCCTTTTCTTTGAAACTTACGTCTTTTGATTTAACTCGTTTCCAGGCAGCTTGTTCAAGTTGATAGTCTGCTTTGTGTCGGGCTGCTAAATTACTGGTGTTTTGATCGTATGCAATATCGTGCTGCTTGCATGCAGCATCGAGTTTGTTTATGCCTGGATCACCTCGGGCTAATCTTTTTTGTAATTTGGTGCCTGGACCACAATACTGGTAACCTCCCGGTAAGTGTAGTTCAAATGGGAGCTTATTTATTAGAGAATTGACTACCCCCTTACCAATCTTTAAACCACGACGATTTTCACGTGTGTGCTTCTCGGTTGACACCATTTAAATAACAATCACAATACGTACATCTATTTATATAGTATCCATCCGTGCTACGATGCGCATTGTGAAGCAGAAACAGAAACTTGCTGTAGATAATTTAGATGAAAAAGTAGGGTGTGGACTACAAGTCGAATCACGCCATGGCCCGCTACTTCCCTCAACTATTCGCGGACTCTTAATAGGTCCAAGTGGTTGTGGCAAAACAAATTTACTAATAACTTTGCTTACTCATCCACTTGGGCTACGTTTTTCAAACATTTACTTATATTCAAAGTCCTTACATCAACCCAAGTATGAATATTTACGCGATATATTAGCACCGATTACGGGGCTAGGATATTACACCTTCAGTAACAACGCGGAAATAGTGCAACCATCCGACGCTGAGCCTGAGTCTATATTTATATTTGATGATGTTATATGTGAAAAGCAAGATGTTATTCGAGCATACTTCTCAATGGGGCGTCATAAACATGTAGATTGTTTCTATTTGGCACAAACGTATTCCCGCGTCCCTAAACAGTTGGTAAGGGATAATAGTAATTTCATAGCAATTTTTAAGCAGGATGATATGAATTTACACCACATTTTCTCAGACCATGTCTCACCGGATGTGACTTATAAAGAATTTCAAGAAATGTGTGCAGAGTGCTGGAAAGACAAATATGGGTTTCTTGTAATTGACAAGGATAGAGAAGTAAATGAAGGGAGATATCGCAAAGAACTTGATAGTTTCATATATCCATGAAGTATTGTAATTAAAATTTTAATTGGTCTACAGATAGCATCGGGATAACTTCAGCAGTGAGGCTGCATTTGTTAGACATGAATGACAATGGTGAGAATAAACTCAGTAGTGCTATAGGTAGAAACATGAGAGAAGAAATAAGACTGAAACGTGAATTGATTGAGGCCACCGATTCAGTGCGCAAAAAATTCAACTCTGTGAAGAGAAGAAACGTTGAGAATCAGTTAACACTCGAAAAAATTTATGAACCCATAACAAAACCATTAAAGGTTATATCATCTGCTTCACATAACCAATCGCTAACACAACCTCAGAAACCAACACAACCGATAGAAAGTGCAAGAGCTAGTACTAGTACATTTAAAGCAACACCTGAAACTAGTGATGAAGATGGTGACAAAAATGCAAGTCAACAATATTTTTTGGAAACACCACCGGGATCGTCGTTAATGAGCACTCCATGTTCAGAAAGTTCTATTAGTGGCGCAGAAGGAAAATGTGATATAGTGCAAACACATTTAGAAAATCTGAAATTCGACAATGCTAGGTATGATACTATATACGGTGTACGTTTAGACCCCCATACAGAAAAACTACAAATGGGTAATGCTGAAATACGCTTTTCTAATGGAAATATCACATTGTGGCGTGGAACTAAGAAGGTGGGGACGTATTCTGGCAGTCCTAAGTTATATGATATGATATTTATGAAACAACCACAAATTTCGCGTAGTAATGAGGCTATTATTGGCGACAAAGAGTGTCAATTATATGGGGGGATTTTAAAACAGACAAAAGCACCATATAAAAATTATGATATGAAACAGGGTTTGAATAAAGCTAAATGGAAGAAATTCACTAATATTATAGAACCATTGGTATCTTCTACAGTTGTGACGAGATCTAAAACTGGCTTAGGTGTTCCTATTAATAAATTATACAATAATAGAGGTGTTGACTATGTATATTGGAATAAACCGAAAGAACTGGTGGACCGCCTACGCCTGCTCTATAGCTCAAAAATGGTTGGTAACAATGGTGTCAATAACGAAATAGTCAGTTTATTGGAAGAAATGAGGGAAGAAAGGATAATCTATTAGTGAAGTTAAAATTCATTTCACACTTATTTAATTAGTATAAAATATTGTGAAATGCTTAAACGGGGTCAGACGTAAACAGAAATGGCTGTTGTAAACAACACAATTGACAAGTTCGGTAGACGAAGAAGTAATAATAATAAATCGATTATCGTACATGGACCTCCAGGTATTGGTTTTAAACTTACCGCAGATAATCAATTTGATATGCAAAATAAGCGTTTACTGAACATTGGTGAACCAATAAATCAAAAAGATGGTGTAACTCGTAACTATGTAGACGAAAATATCGATAAATGTATGAAAGACATTAAAAAGTCACACATTGCTTTTATGGAGAATCAGTGGACTGAATATAGTAAGTTTGTACACAGCAAAATTACCGAGATGATTAATGACGCTCTGCAACACATTAATAAAGAAATTTCTGGAGTTAAGAAATTAACCGAGGACAATTATACTATTTTATATGATGCAATAAGCAAAGTGCACCACATTCTCGATGAATCCCGTCTGAAAGGTATGACAGTGCGACAGAAATCACTTGGAAATATTGTGGCACAAGCTGGGAGGAACGATCGTAATCAACAAGTGATAGATGAAATAGTGGCTGAAGTCACGGACAACGCTGCTACATTAGGAAAAAAGTGAAAAAACAGACCTAAATTATCTATATAAACGCCTGACTTAAACTTCAATTATGGTGATTAGTAATGAGAAATTACAAGTTGTTAACGAATTGCATAAAGCTTGTAGGAGAAATTTCCGTAGAAGAAGAACAATAATCAAAGGTTATGGTGATTTATGGCAAATGGATTTAGCTGAAATGCAACCATACGCTGATGAAAACAATGGTTATCGATACATTCTCGTAGTGATCGACTGTTACTCAAAATATTTGTGGACTAAACCTCTAAAAAATAAAACTGGTGTTGAAATTACTAAGGCTATGAGAAGTATTTTACAAGAATCAAATTATTCTCCTAAAAATCTACAAAGCGATCAGGGTACGGAATTTTACAACAAAAACTTTTCTGCTTTAATGAAACAGTACATCATTAATCATTACTCCACGTATAGTACGAAAAAAGCAGCAATTGCAGAAAGAGTAATACGAACATTAAAAACCTGGTTATATAAAGAATTCTCAGCTAGAGGTAAATACAAATGGGTTGACATTCTATCCGACATTACAAAATTGTACAATAATAAAATACATCGTACGACTGGTATGAAACCTGCTGATGTTAAACCAACTACACGTTTAAATGCTTATAATCACATTAAAATTGCTTTGAAACCTAAATTTCGTATTGGCGATATAGTTCGAATCAGTAAATATAAAGGTATATTTGAAAAGGGGTTCACACCAAATTTTTCAACTGAACTTTTCAAGATCGTTAAAATAAATGTAACAAATCCCACAACATATACACTCCAGGACATTCATGGCCAACCAATAAAGGGGTGCTTTTATGAAATGGAGCTACAAAAAGCTAAATACCCTGATGTCTACTTGGTGGAAAAGGTTTTAAGAAGGAGAGGGAACAAGGTTTTTGTGAAGTGGCTCGGATTCTCTAATGACCACAACTCTTGGATTAACGAAGCAGCTCTTATTTAATATTGTCACATTCTTTATATAAAATGTGTATATTTATAACAACTAATATTTTACTTATGTTTAGAAATTTCATAATAAAATGTGTGTATTCCATTAATATTTGTTTTATTTATTTTCCCCATATAAGACTCCAAAGCCTTAGTAATTATATACACATTAACGAAAAAATATATACAAATGCAAATTTGTTAAAATTTTTGAATTAATTTTTACTCCTAAAAATTATTAGATGAAATCAAGAAAATCATTTTAATAAATTTTATTGAGAAGAAAATATTTACAACGAATTATAGATTAAATATATTTATTTAAAACGTATATAATACAGAAAAAATACAAATACATATTTATGGAATTAATCAGATGAAATCCCCCCGTCTCGACAGTAACGCTTCCTGACAGAAACATTCTCTGTTGTGTTTCATCACACCTCCATAAATATGTCCAACATATTCACAAAGTAAAACACTGTATGTCTTCTCGTCTCTGCATTTGCTGCAAATATTGTTCCAACAATCACCAGTGTACTTGTTGCAAACCAGACACCGCTGCCTCAATGGGTGCTCCACCTTGCATGTCTCACAAACATCTCGGATAATTCCAAAATTTGTACGAGTCGTGGGTTGTAGACACTTGTAGCACTCTTGCTCCAGACGCTCACGTGATGCTGCTTTTCGGACGGTATTCACTGGCACTGGATTTTCTTTTATACAATTTGAACATAGTCCAGTACATGGATTAATTTGCTGCTTTGCCCAGAATTGGGAACAATTATAGCACAGAATTGCACCATCCATACTATATGGATATACGGCGATTGTTGGTTTCGATTGCCACTCTCTTGGACAAGACATTGCTGTTTTAAAAACAAGTGTACGGTATGACAGCTGAATAATAACTGAGTTCCTCCTCATGGCCTTGTTTGTTTAAGTAGTCGCTGGAATTGCCGATATTAGAGCCATGGTATGTCGTTAGAGATGATGTGACGTCACCAGCAACATGTTTAAAAGAGGAGGTGTAACTCCACGTTAGATCAGTTGCTTTGCAAACTTCAACGTTGATCATTCCGTCTACTGTCTTATATATTCGTTTCCAAGTATTAATATGGCTGCTGTACCTGCTGGTTGGGCTAACCTCAGATTCCTGGACTGGTTAGCATCCCTAGATGTCCTCAACAATATATGGTACCTTGAAGAGGTAGAGGACGACTTGGCTGCTCCCGAAGACGACGAGGTAGAAGTTGAAGACGATGAGGAAGGCGATGAGGAAAGCGACGAGGAAGACGATGAGGAATTTTTTGACGCTGAAGAGGGTGCAGACGATTCAAGTGATGATGAGGGTATCGTCGTAGATGTTCCCCACCAAAGAGGGCAGCGGTGGATAACATCAGAATATTTAGCAAGGGTGAACCCGATGGATGGCATCTTCTGCACCACCATGACCTTTGTTGCGGTCCAAGTAGTGGGTGGTATGGAATACAATCTTTGCCACGGATGTTTTCTGGGATACCAGTCTAGGGTGGATCCTGGGAGACATCGTCATGTGGACTACCATGCCACTACAAGGATAATGAGAGGCAGGCGGGGATATTGCAAATCTTGCAGAGATCCACTCTATCAGATTAGGCGAGTGGAAATCTGCAATATTTGCAATATGGACAGATAATTTGTAGTTTTTTTTTGTAAATATGTATATATCTCTTAGTTTATTGTAAATAATTATGTAATTAGTTTTAGTGATAAATAAATGTATATATTTAATTTTTAGTTTATTGTAAATATTATATAACTAGTTTAAGTGTTAAATAAACGTTAAATTGAATCTTATTTTTTGTTTTATTTACTAAATATTTAAATGTAAGTAACACAATGTTACTAGAGAAATCTGTGTTTCACTTCGATTATTGCTTATGTTGACAGTGCTATTGATATTGATGGTGTTAAAAATATGAGTATTAGGACACTTTCTACTCTTATTTGTGTGAGTAGTGAGGTGGGGAGTGATGAGGTGGGGGTGGTGGTAGGGGCTATATATACATAAGAAAGCCCTCACCATCCTCAGTTTACTTTCTACGCTCCAACATGTCTGAAGTACAAGACAATACTGTATCTTCCACTTCAACCATGTTCGTTTTGTGCGAAAGGTATCGTGCCTACCTGCAGCGCGTTAGAGAGGCGACAAGGGGTGGTGTAGCAGATAGCACCACCTCACCAGAAGAATACCAACCATTGGAGAGGTCTCCGTCCACATGGTCGATGGACACTGTGCCCAATGATGATTCCGAAGACGAGATGGATGGAGTAATTCTGGAGGAATCATCGACGGACACAGCGGAATCGTCTGACTCGGAAGATGATGCAGCCATTCTGGTGGAGGAATCTACCGATGAAGATGAGGATGCAGCCATTCTGGTGGAGGAATCTGCCGATGAAGATGAGGATGCAGTCATTCTGGTGGAGCATGATTCGGACGGATAATTCTGTTTTATTTTATGTATATATATTTTTGTTATTTATAAATAAATGTATTAAGAGTTATTCTTTTTTTATTTCATTTCATATACAATAAATAACAGTAGTAAAGTAAAGAATAAAAAATTGCTTTAATATAAGAAATAACGGGGTACTTATTTAAGTAAATTGGTTATTCGTATTTGGACTGTCGGTCAAAAGTGTTGCAAAAGGTGTATCGAGGTCACAGTTGTCCTCCAGTACCGTTTCTACTCACTTCCGACCTTTAGTTTTGCCGCAGCAGACTTTTTCCCGGAACGGCTAGTCGTATCGCTCCGAAAGTGGTTGCAATCGCTTCCCAGTGATCGATTTAGTCGAAAACGATACCTCGCGTGTCCTCGGGCGTCTTCGGGTGGCTTCGGGAAACTTCGGGAGTGTTCGGCATGAGTTCGGCTTTTCGCTTAAAATTGCAGCCTTTGCATGTGTGAACTCCCCTGAAACGTGTTTTGATTTTTTTATTCCCCCAATCCTTGACAAAACAGTGAATAACGCGTTCGGTAGTGTTCGGATCGATTCGGAAATTATCGGAATCGATTCCCAGTGGTCAGTTTAGTCGAAAATGACCCCTTACGCGTGTCTGAGTGTACTTTGGAAGTTTTTCAGTTGTTTATATATATATATATATATATATTTTTTTTTTTGTCCAATATTTGTGTATAAATAAATGTATTAAAATTTATTTTTTATTTCATCTACGATGAATACAACAGTTCTAATCTAATTATATACTTAAATACACAATTTACCAAAAATTCCATGAAATATATATATAAACTCGCGTTATAGGTAAGTATAAGAGTAAAGTATAAGAGTTTCCTAGGACCAAGGTAGCCCAGTGGTAACGTGGCTTGCTTTGTAAACTTTGTGAACGAAGGTTTGGTAGTTCAATCCCTAGCACTTGCAGGGATTTTTTTCAACACGTAAATTATAAAATTATAAAATTATAGAATTATAAAATTATAGAATTATAAAATTATAATTATAAAATTATAGAATTATAAAATTATAATTATAAAATTAAATAACAATTTTCCGCTATACCACTGCGCTACCTTGGTCCCCCCCCCCGGGTGGGTGGGTGGGCGCGGGGGGTTTTGGCAGAGGCGGGGGCGACGCTTGCAGCCTTCGGTCGCTTCGCCCGCATAAACCTTTTTTTAATTTTTTGACCCGCTTTTTTTTTTTTTTTTTTTTTTTTTTTTTTTTTTTTTTTTTTTTTTAATATATAAACCTGAACTAACCATAACCCAGCGCGTGACGCGGGGGGGGGGGGTTGGGGGGGGGGGGGTGTTATTACTTTCTACATTTACATTTTTTCTAACCTAACCTAACCTAACCTAATTTTTTTTTCACATTTTTGCATTTAAATTTTTTTTTACATTTTTTCTAACCTAACCTATTTTTTTACATTTCAATTTTTTACATTTTTCTAACCTAATCTAACCTCATTTTTTTTCAGTTTTACATTTTTACTTTTATATTTTTTTACATTTTTTCTCTTAACCCTAACCTAATACTAAATTTATGTACAAACATTTTTAATGCAACATTCTGTAGTGTGTTTACGCACTACCTTATTCCCAGTTTCTTTTTTATAGCATTTAGCTTCCTTGTACATCTCTCAGAGGCTTTGCGACGCTTCGCAATGCCTCTGAGCATTTCATCGGCCCGAGAATTCAACATCTCCGCCTTCCTTTTGAGGGACTGCGCGTGATCCTTTAATTTGCTGTCATCATCAGTTGCACTTTTAAGTTCCCTATCCTCCCGCTGCAACTGTTCATACATGTTCAAGAAATTTTTGAAAGTTTCATTTTGCTCTTCTTGGGAGAATAACTCCGATTGTGAATCAGAATCACTTTCATTCACAACCAGAGCACGGTTACGGGGTTCCTGCGTTGGCAACACCGCATGAGAGCATCCTGGCAACGGCGCGCTCGAACATACCGGTTGCACTTTCGTCGGCTTTTTTGCAGCATCTTTTTTCGGTTTCTTAGCTACCGACTTTTTTGCAGCAGCTTTTTTAACCACCGGTTTCCTTCCCGATAACGGCTTTTTATTTTTAGCTGCTGCTTTCTTAGGCTTTTCAGGTATCTCTACCTGCCCCTCGTCTGAGCCAACATCGGGAATAGGGCTCAGGCGAGCAGGTACAGATGCTTGCGCCGATAAAATTCTTCTAAGAATCGACACGTCATCATCTTTCTCGGTATTCTCTACCTGCGGCTGCTTTGTAGATGTTGAAGGATGCGTCGTCATCTTCTTTTGGCCTTTCTGCGAATAAATCTTTGGTTGGGCAGGTTGAAATTCGTCCTCAGAATTTGTCTCCGTAACCGTAGGGAACCTAGACCACGCGGCGTTCGGGTAGGCCTCTCCATTAGATGTACTAGCTCTGGCTTCATCTGAAGCCAAAGCCTGCGCGTCCAATTCGGAGAAATCGAAATCACCCAGCAAATCATCGTTCAAATCGGTCAAATCCGTCGGGATTTCAATATCCGGTAGTAAACCCATGCCAGGACTCGTCTGGTTGTTCGCCACACCATTACCCGGACAAGCGTCGCCATTGTCACCCACGCCAGGGCTCGTCTGGTTGTTCGCCACACCATTACCCGGACAAGCGTCGCCATTGTTCGCCACACCATTACCCGGACAAGCGTCGCCATTGTCGTCTTGCCCTGGCATATAATTAATTAAGTATGCAGCCACAGCACTCAACAAAGCGCCTCCCTTACCGCTACCACCAGAAACACCAATCTTTTTTTGTCCTACCATTGTCACAACAAACACAAAACGGACACGAGAAACGGGCACGAAACACAAAACACAGAACACAAAGAATGCTAGGAATAGAGCAGACAGCACTATTTTGCACACTTCCTTACAACTCGAGAGCTGGAGACGGAAAGAATCTTTGTAGCATCTCTGAAGCCCATAACGCTGAACTAACCCCTCCACTCCCTACCACTCTTGTTCCTATTGGTTCAAATTATTTCCCTACACACTCTAACTAACCCCCTACTTCCCACCCCACTCTTCCTATCATCTCTCTCTATCTTATTGCCTACAGTACTCATACAATAAAAATACCATTTAGTAATTTAAATCTTTATTTATAAATTAACATTTTATTTCATACAAATATCTCTTACTTCGACTTACACATAACATGAAATATCACAATGAATTTTTCAATTGAATATTATAATTGTCGACCTTTGCGTTA
Source organism: Leptura quadrifasciata (assembly GCA_963675555.1). NCBI lineage: Eukaryota > Metazoa > Arthropoda > Insecta > Coleoptera > Cerambycidae > Leptura > Leptura quadrifasciata. The sequence goes on from OY776674.1 coordinate 6,206,965, forward strand.
ACAAGTAGAAACATTATTAACAATTAATCACTCAACTCATTCATTGCTTTGAGTAACACATCTAGTTTATCATCATCCTTTAAAACATTTCGTTCAACGACACTATTTAAGGCTGATATTAACCACTTTAAATTCTGCTCTGGTTCACTCTGAAAAAATGTTATGTCTGAGTGACCCCAGGGTAGAGTTTTAGTGGTATTGGGAATCACAAAACGTTTATCGTCATAATAAGAAAGAGCAACTTTATTCCGCATCTCTGTATAGATATCATGCAAGTGACTTCTGAAAGTATTCATTTTACGAAATATTAACCCGCCCTGCTCAACAATTTTTCTGTAGTCATCTATTGTAAGTTGTTTTTCAATCACAGATTTCTTTACTCCCTTGGCTTTTTTCAACTCATTACCGACCGATTGCACGTAGTACGCTTTCGCTCCAGTACCATAAAAGCTGATAATAGGATCTTCGGGGAATTCGTCTTTCATATTCCCAAGCACAGACGAGCCTTTTGGAATATTAAATTTATTTCCCTCCCTGTAATTAGAAGTATCAAATTTTTCTGGATTTTGTACAATAAAGTCATAGAAGTTATCTGTATAAACTTTCATAATTAAGGAATCGGTGTCGGTGTACAACAAAGAAGCATTAGCACCGAATTGACGTTTAATAACACCATAAAAAAAATTATACAGTACCGTCTTCGATAATTCAAGAATACAAAATCCTACGTAAATTGGTTTGTTATAGACTACTTGCAATTTGCTCATTTCAATCGCTACAAAATCCTCAGAAAAAATTGTGCAAGATTTGAAATTTGGACGAGCGATTAATGCGTTTGCACCTATAGTTCTTCTAACATTTTCCCAATGAGTAATCAACTTTATATCTCTTCTATTATCAACATTTTCCATGGTTTTACCAAATACTGCATTATTCATTAATTTATATTGGTCTTTTTCAAATTTATTGGTCGCTGAATTTCTCATTTGCGTATTTAAATCGATGTATTTTTTTAACCAGGGCGACTGCTTGAACTTAAGTACTCTATGGGTTTTTAACACCATTAAACCATTTTCAATGGCTTGTTTCAAGTTTCTATAATGCACAACATATCGTCTCTTATCATTCAAATTTGGGATTAATTTTGGTGATTTTGATTTTGATTGGGGGGGTATAATATTTTCTACTAAGAAAGGGAGATCTGAATGTAAATCGTGTAACTCTTGCGGATAATGTATGTCTACTTCAAAAACATACCCGTGTGGACTCTCGTCTGAAATATTAGTAACATCTAAGTCGATAATTTCTCTTTCGGACAGCCACTCAAATCCCCCTGTTGGTAATGCTTGGGACATACTATGACCGTATAAGTTCGTAGCATCAAGATATGTGATAAATGACGACGGTTCTGAGGGATCATAATTGGGTACAAACTTATTATTTGCGATATGCTTCCTTTCTGTACACTGGCTGACACCACCGCGTATAGCTTTTTTAAAAAAATGTATCATATCGATATCTGTTAACAATTCAAGTTCTACCGCTGTTAGTTTCAACATAGCGTCCCAAGATAAACCTGGAGCTGTGTAATATTGAGCTGGATCCAATTTATATTTATTCACGCAAATTTTACGAAAATTTTCAAATACGTCACACAAAAGAAGGACATCTGATTTTAAATACAGGTCTGAATAGTCACCCAAACTCTGGCACTCAAACAATTCCCACACATTTTTAGCCCTTTCATAATCGTCATCTGATATATGTGTTTCATTTAGGCTGTCATAGAATTCCTGCTTGGTGGGTAGAACACGATTATTTAATTTCTCTAAGTTATCTACGAAACTATATGGAAATACACCCTTCCGTCGCATTAAAATAAATTTTGCATTATCGGTAAAAAAGTTCTTCATTGTAACCATTTGACCTTCATTTAAATTTTCCCCTAAATTTTGTAGTGATGCTGACATAAATTTAAAACTATCGATGAAACGTAACCGCAAATATTTATTTTTTGTTTCCCCCTTGTCAGTAACGTAATCATGCATGTAAAGATGTTTTGTAAAAGATATATATTTTTCTTTGTTTTGTGGTATTACGTCAACTTTATCTTTATGAGCGCATAACTCTTTTACAAATAAGTGAATATCGTATCCACTCATGTTGTGAAATATGATAGGTACAAAATTTGGTAGTTTATAATTTAAATTACAGATCGAGTGCGCGGCACCGAATCGTATCTTACCAGTTAAGTGGCAATGATCTTTCACCTTTATATCACCTTCTGCAAAAGGCTTCTCACATATACCACAGATGGTTGCATTGTCAAAATTTTCTCTTTCTATCGCTGTAAGCGGGGACATGGGGATTACATCTTTCATATATCTATTATAAATTTCCCTTAAATCAGCCTCTATACATGATACAAATACTTTTGCTGCATCAGATCCGCGATATAGTTCAAATTTAGAAATGCTATTATCAAAGGAACATTTTATGTAATACGCGAAAGAGTAAGGTTCATGAATAAACGTTTTGTTGGTATAAGAGCGTTCAGGATTTGGCTCGCAAGTATTTATCGGTTTCAAAATGGATTCAAAGTCTGCATATACTACAAATGGTACTTGCATTTGTCTGTCAAAATTCTCAAATTTTAATATATTTTCCGGTACACGTTTCCCATATTTATCAACCCGAAATTGTGTCGATGGTGTTGTAGTGTAAATATGATTACAATCATTTGTTTGGTGAGACATTAGCTGACGTTCGTTACAGAAATACAGCAAACACCCATCACAAAAATATTTTCTATGTCCGTGAGCGGATATTTGATTTGATACTAATCCAGATAAATTTTTTATCCAACAATAGTGAGTTTTAGCACAATCCGATTTACAATGATGATTCTGATCACATTCCGCGGAAATTAATAATAAGTTAACATGAATACGTAGTTTCTTCTGAGAATAACGCAAAGGTCCGACAACATCATATTTTACTTTATTATTCTCGAATTTCTTTTCTAACCCATACACATTAATAGATATATTATTCAATTCCTCAAATTTTGAAATGTCTCTCAATTTCATTGGAAAATTCATACCTGTCAAATTTAGAACTCTTGAATAATGTGGATAAGATGACATTTGAGATGTACCACCATTTGCAGGATACAATGCTGAAGTGACTGCCCAAGCAAAACAGTATTGGTCCTGGTTTTCTATATTCACTACGGCCTTCTTATTTGCGATGAACTTTGGTAACTTGATATATGATGAACCACCCATTGGACTGTACTTGTTTATATTAATTTCAACAAATTTTATTTGTTCGAGGGCCCACCCTAAAAATAAAAAAAAAATGTCAATTGTTATTCCACATACCAGAAGATATTTACATACCAGAATCACGCTCTTGGAACTCAGTAGTTTGCGCAACCATCATGTCTATAAAAGTGTCGAGTGCAATGTTTAAATCCACACCTTGATCCAATATTTTATTACACGTATTAAACGATTTAATTTCAGCTATTTCTTGTGCTTGTAATATATAGCTGGCAAATGTCTCCATGTTTACTTTCACAGTTTTATGAAGTAATAATATTTCTTCTAGTAAATTCAATATTTTATGTCGAATTTCGTTGAAAAATATTATATAGTCCAGTTTCTCATTATCACTATGCACTCGGTATGTTATGATTCTATATTTGAAAGCACTGCGAACAATTTCTGTACCATCCATCAAACGTACACATGAATTTGTTCTGTGTTGTAGTGTTCTTTTATGAGACTTCATTTGGTTAGTTGTTAAAGTCACATTACAGCTATAACACGTCTGCATAATTACCGATGTTGATGGATTCGAATCCAATTTCACTTTCTTTGCTGGCGGTCCATTACCATTTAAACTGTTACACGCCTCCCTCTGATGACGTCGCATATTGTCACTGCGAGTGAAGCTTGCACCACAAAAACTGCACGAATACATATTTGCTTCTTTACTCTAGGAAATTGACGTTAAGAATGATCCCATATTAACTCCTTTCACTCTTTTATAGAAAAGATATACTACGTCACAAAATATCAAACCACGGCACATTACGAGTTGCGTGGCAAGGAGGAAGCTCCGTCCTTGCATTCTCTAATAGTGTTAGCCAAGGCCAAGGTCACAGCAAGTGATCGTTCTGGGTAACAGCAACACTGCGCCCTTGAAGTCGAAACGCACTGCGGCCGTCCAAGGTCAAGGTCACGGTATATGCTATGCGAACCTACGATGCCACCGTGGCCTTGAAGGAACGGACCACAGGTGCACGGTCAAGGTCAAGGTCAGTGGTGGGGGGAGACCGACCTACGGCTAACTTCCTCTACTATTATACTTGCCGTGGAGAAGTATGATTAAATAGAACGATAAAATAATTCAATAAGTTGTTCAAATCTTTGCTATAATAAAACATTAACACAATTAAGAAGAATAAAGTAAGGTAACAAAAACAAATTAATAATAGAAAGAATATAGCACACAGATTATTAATATTTATCTAATCCTCAAAATAATTTTCAAGATATCAAATCAAGTGTTCAAAGTCTCCACGCGATTTCTTATGCACAATCGAGCACGGCGAGGCACTGCATTTAAAACATTACTCAGCATTTCGGGGGTAACTGTAATACATGCCTATTGAATTCGAGCTTTTAGGTCCTCTACGTTTTGCGGTGTCGTCGAAAACACCTTATCTTTAATATACCCCCATAGAAAAAAATCCATTGGGGTTATATCTGGAGAACGGGGGGGCCATCGAATAAGTCCATTGGTACCTATCCAATGTTGAGGCAAAATTTCGTCTAAATAATCTAGGCAAATCTGGGAATTGTCGGGAGGAGCTCCATCTTGTTGAAAATATTGAAATTTGTGTCGATTCTCTAAAGGTAAGTCATTTAAGAATTCATTATATTCATTTCTCAAAAAGTTTAGGTACCTTTGACCACTGAGGTGACCATCATAGAAATAAGGACATATTAAATTGGTGCCTAAAATACCTATCCGCACATTTATTGAAAAACGATTTTGAAACCCAGTCGATCTATGCCAGTGTGTATTTTCAGAAGCCACCTACAAAAAGTCGTCCTCCTTGGTTTGTCCTCCGCTTGTAAATTGTGAACTTTTTTGGCTTTATAACACCGCTAACCATTTTTCTTTAAAATTTTTCTAACACTTGTTTTATTTATATGACAAGCAATTTGAATTTCTCTTAATGATGTTTCAAAATTTTCTGTATTTTTATTTCTTACATAATTAATAACTCGGTTTACCTTATTTACATTATCAGTAACACTGTTCAACCTTGTCTTCTTTTTTAAAAATGAACCATTGTTTTTCAGTTTCGTAGCTAATTTTCTGAACAGAGTTTTATTCGGCTGTAGTCTTGTGGAAATCTGTTTCTATATTCTACTTGAGCTAATCCAGAGTTAAAATTGCATTGGCAATATGTAACGAATATATTATAACGATCAATGTGAGTGAAAATCATTTTTGAAAATTCTAAATTCTTAAACGTGTGATTGAGTGAGAGCTTAATTATTAACTGAGATGATCTATCAAAAAATTAAATTGTCAAGTTTGTTCATGGCCAACTATTTTAAAATAATTGAAATAATAGTGAAATCATGAAATACAAACAAATGGATATTATGCTTAAATTAATTGGTGAAGACATTTTAACTTTCTGAGCAAGGAGTGGCGCTTTTATGGAGGACCTCTATACATTGGCATAACTGCGAATACTCTTTCCATAATTGCTCCATGTTGCTTTCTTGATTATTGTGTTGTTTTTGTTACCTGAATTTACTTTATTCTTATTAATTGTGTTAATGCTTTATTATAGCAAAGATTTGAACAACTTATTGAATTATTTTATCGTTTTATTTAATCATACTTCTCCTCGGCAAGTATAATGCTTGTTAAAAAAAAATATCGGTTTTAAAAAAATGTTTTTATAATTACTAACGTAGTACCAATGAATAAATATGGCATGTGATATATCGTTGAAAAGGGAGGAAAATACCCTATTTAATGGTGCCATTTCCCGCCTGTTTCAAATAAACAGCCTGAAGAGTAAATCTCAAAATACAGCGGTTTTGGAAAAAATTAGATAAAACCTCGTTGATACACTCTGTTTTGCAAAAAAATTTCGCCTTAGAATTTTTCTCGTATCTCTTCAAATAACGGAGATATTTGACCTATACGTTTTCCGCTTTTTCGATATTTTCCGCCGTAACTCTTAAAGTAGGCCATGGATTTCAAATGTCTTTAAACTATTTTGTAGGTTATATAAATCGGCATAATTTTCGTACAAATAATTTTTTTTGTACGATCGATATTAAGAGATATTCTCGAGTGACCTGATAAAATGGACAGCCTGTATGTTTTCCCGCAAATGAATATTCGAAGGCATCACGATACAATGTCACCTGCATCTTCAAAACAAACGAAAAATCTACACTATAAACTACACAATAATATTACACCAATGTACCGAGTTTGAAAACTGGATAGGGTATGGATATTTGGTAGCATTTTTCATGTTACCGAGTTGGTAGCAGTGTATTAGACAAGATTGTGCGAGAGACAAAACGTCTAGTCGCTGTACCCCTCCTGAGTTCGAGTCTCAGCTGCGACAGATGGCAGTGTCGTAGGGAATGGTCGTTGTATAATTGTCTATGTGTATGTATAGGTGCATGTGTAATGTGTATACAACTCTGTAACTGGGAACATCGTGCCTGTAGATTGGTGATTAGTAACATTAATAAATCAAGGTCAAGTTTTGCGAGATTTTTTTTGTTAATTGGGACTATCCCAAGGGTACGACATAAAGAAGTATTAGAAAATTTCTCCTATACTTATAAGGACCACCCTAATGTACACACTGTATAACAAAGCTATTTAACAGTTTTCTTTTACCAGTTAGGACTGTCTTCAGTCAAATATATCTTTAGTATAATTTAAAAGTACCTTGCGAATCACTATCATTACCAAAATAACACACCTCTGATAATAAACAGATTGACACTTCAAAGAACAGCGACATTTCTGTCATTTCATTTCGTTATCCGTCTACCTTCATATAGTATAACACAATTCCTTTGATACCGTATCAAATGAAATTATTACTGAGGGACTAACGCTAACCTTCAGTAAATGCAACGTAATCCTGCTGATTTATATTATTATCTTAATGTCAACTTGTCAATGCGTAGAAGTAATCTCACCACACCTTTCTTGAATTTATTATTTTTTGTAATAATGGATCAAGCATAAAGTGAAAGTTAACTTATATTAAGTATCTTCGCGTTCAACCCACATCGACCAGAAAATTTTATAATTTTTCTTTGAACTATAGTCGCACAAAAATAATGACGCCTGTCACAATAACAATGTTACTCATTTATTAATTCAAGTGTACATTTTAATGTTGTCGTGTACCGTTTAGCTTTCATAATTTTTATCCGATTATATTATATTTAACAAGTTGTTTGTAATATCTGCAATGTTTTTTTAACTGCATATTTTACTTGGAACAATATCCTTGCTTACAATTTATCATATTGTCGAATTATACAACACGATTTAGTTGTTTAAAATTAATTATCGTTATCAGTTTAAATCTCAACTACAAAATATTAAACAAGAAACATGTATACTGCGCACGCAGCGAATTAAGATTACCGTCAAAGTTACATAATGAACATATAAATGCTAAATCGCCAAACGGATTCAAGGTCAGTGTTAGTGTGTTGTTTCTGCTGTCGTTAATTTTGTCCTTATAGTTCAATTAGCAAAATACCTGCTTTTCGAACCAACTGAAGTGCCTGAACTGAGAAAGGAGAAGCCATAGTGATATTTAGAGAAATAACAATATGTTATGTGAAGACGTGTCGACGCACATACCAAAATGCTTGAAATGTGTCTAAAACTAACACATATTTCCACAAGGTTCAATTTCCAACGCATTTTTTCTATTTTGCGTTAAATTGTGCAGCATACTCTACTGCTAGTTGTTACATTATTTTTGATAAGAGCATATTCTAGTTGAATAAAAACTTTTTAAATATGACAAAAGTAAATCAGCGATCAAAACTTTATAAAACAACGTAATATTGCTACAGGTTTTTCTCCCCTTACTGTGAAGCGGTAGGGGTTGCAAGATAATATAAAACACACTTGGCCTGCTGTGAGTAGCAGATCGCGGACATTACCTAGCCCGGACAAGTAAAGTAATGTGCCCATGACAAAAATTTCACTAGCTTAGAAATTTTAGGGCGTTAAGCGTAAGTTTAACACGAACTACTAGAAATTTAGTTTATTTAACATAAAGCCGTTGAGGGTCCCATTTTTAGTATTCGCAGACAAAATAATGACACATTCAAGTGATGAAGCTGCAGTCCTACGGTGGTGACTTCGGGGGCCAGGCGATGGTGGTTAGTTTATAGCCTCAACTTTCTAGCCTAGTCCGTGGACATTTTGGCCTAGTCCGTGGACCCTTTCCTGGAGGATTTAATCACCATAAAATTCTGGTAGAATGCTGCAGCTCAATTGACAGTCGAGTCCGTCTCTCTAGCAAACGAGATACTTCCAAAGGAAAGTGGTCAACCAGCCTGTATACCTAAATCCCGTACAAATGCGAATAAAACTCCCTCCGTAACAACAAAATACTCTGGCAAACAGAAACAACCAAAACGGAGGAAATTTTATCGTTTTCGATAATCCCAAAATCCACTAAGATGACTTAAATGATTAAGGTTTAGGAATTTACCGCAGCGTACAACACAACAGCACCTACTCCCTTTTTTACAAGACGGAAGTCACGTCACCTGTTCTAGCGATCAGAAGCTGTTACGCTTTTCCTCTGTTCTGACCAAAAGAACAGAACAAGAACAAAAGCACAACATATTTGCGAACGGCTAGCTGTTATAGTACGGGAGTTTAAATGGGCCGTGATCAGGGAAAAATCAATTTTTATTTTATGGAAAATATTCTATGTTAATCAGTCTAAATTTTGTCAATAAAAAGAGAGCAATTTAAGGTAAATTATAAGTGATATTTAGAGGGCGCCATCTATAGTATATTCAGTGCTGCTCTTTAAATTTTCAAAAACAAATTTCTATAGACAAATTTAAGTTATCTGAAATGTTCAATTAAAACGAGAATAGTTTAAAATAAATGTATATTAAAAGAGAAAATTGATGATTTCTATAAAAAGTATGTACAAGAAAAAATATATTTTAGTATAATAAATTCAAGTCGTTGAAATTAATTTAACAATGAAATAGGTATTACCAAGTCGCAAATCGGGAGTTGGTTGATTCTGGCGAGGAGTTCCCTAGCAGTTCCAGCTTCCAGCAGTCTTGGTCCTTTGTTCTATATCTAGCGGCGATGGGATCAGTTCATATATACCCAGTGGTTCTTAGCAAAGCATAAATATTTTGAAGTACTTTATTTTAATTTAGGTAGTTATGTACTCTTGCAATACGCGTGCTCCAAAAATTAGCCTAAAGGTATTCTTATAATTATATAAGACAAAATGAATCACTAAGGTAAATTCTGATTTTCAATTCGAATTAAATCTCAAATTTAAATTTAAAATAAATTCTAAATTAAATTTTCATTTATTTAAATTAATTCTGATATTTATATAAATTAATCAGGATATTATTAAATCTTGATATTGAACTCAATCTTGATATTATTTAAATCAATCTGGATATTAGTTAAATTTGATATTATTTAAATTGGTATGAACTGAAGCCATAAGGGACAAAAAAATAGATTAGCTACACTCATTGATAAACGTGAATCTATATAAAAAAATACAGATATAATACTTTAAAAAAACGATAAAAAATATATGTTGAAATAATAGTTACTAAAATTTTAATTAATAAAAGATTTACCTCTTTCTGATGTAAGCACACTATTAAATTTACGACCCAAAGATGTAATCTTGAAGAATTACTATATTTCGTAAATGAGTTCAAAAGTGGTCTGCAAATCTCAAAAGTCGAATTGAAAATGATGTTCTTTAGTTCTATTTAAATAAAGAAAACTAATTTCGTACCAGAAAAGAACTTTATAAATCTAAAGGAACTAAGTTGAAATAGCACCATTTTGGTAAATTCGCAAAAGTAAAGAAACCTAATTTTAATAGCTAGTGTTTATACCAATTGTGACTTTAAAAATGCATTCTGTAAAATGTAGCGCCACCTGGTATCGAATTATGTAAGTACCACCACTATATAAATAAACGACTGTAAACACTAAACTATTAGTTTCTATACCAATAGAGGTCAGTGGTTTACATTCAGTTGTTAATAAAGTCTCACAAATTGATTTGTTACGATTTATTGGAAATTATCATTGGATAACTTATAAATCATAGAGGTAAGTAATTATTAACATTAAATCCTAAATATTATGAATAATAGAAAGTATGAATTGACGTATTATATACCTGTATAGTTTCACATTAATCACTAAGTGTTAATTGTAGTTAAATAAAGTTATGTTTTAGGATGAAGCCGCCTGGAAGACTGGGAACTGTACAAAAAATGATAAAATGAAATAAAATATAACTATGATTAATATACAAGACTTATTAAAGTATGGTACTAACAATAACAGTACAAAATTGTTATACACTATATTTAACAAATAGTTGCAATCTTCAGTGAATTTCATCTACAAAAATCCATCCATGTGTTATACAGGGCGTGTTAAGCATAAGGAAATATGGGGAAATTTGAATAAATGGTAGATTTGATTATTCAAATGTTACAAAGCCAAATCTCTGCCACCAACGGATCTATGGCTCGCGGCTTGGCGATATGTGGCTCGCGAAGCACAAATGTGTATTGCGGGTCGCATATGTATTAAACCCGTAACAACACGTGAGGGTAAAAAAATACATACAAGAAAGTCAAGCGAGACTGCATATGTGACCAAGGAAATGCATTTCAAATATGAATCGGAATCTGTCTGAATTGTGTCTAACATGTTTCTCTGACTACATTTTTGCTAATTTTAACGTCACGGTTATTGCCAATAGTACTTGGATAGTAACTTAATGTCCATAGTTGCGAATTAACATCGAAGCAACATTGCTTGGGCCTCTCAAACATACTACTTTGATCTGGAATATTTTACAACGTTGGTTTGACTTCGGAAAGAGACCTAATTAGATAGGGTGTGTTCATAAGCCATTTTCCACCGTTGATTAGACGTTGATAACTGACTAAATAAAACTGGTCAACTTTTAGGAAACATACTGACGTCGCTTCGGCGTTGGTTACTAACTGGATAAGGCAGGTATGGTTTCGAACATTTACCAACATTGGTTAGACGTCTACTTTTATAAGTTTTCAAAAAAATTATTTAAAATAGAATTCAATGTCAGTCCTTATATGTGGTATTAGGGTATCTGCTCTATTCATATATAGAATAAATTTCGTTAATTTGACTCACGTTTTGTTAAAGCTGTTATATTTTTAAAGAAGGTTGGTAAAATATTAAACAGTCTTTATCATTAGCAAACACCAATAGATTTATGGGTAATATGGATGGATATATTATGGACACAGCTAAAATTAGTTTCTTCTGATTCCATTTACGGAGAGTACAAAGAGATTTGAGCTTGTATTCATCTTCTATATCAATTTTTCGTCCCTTTTCGGTGGTGTACAATATTTGCACTTTTCGAGATATATCTCATGATATCTCACTAGCTAAAAATGCTACAAGGATCAAATTTACACAAAAATTTGTATTTAACAAATTACAAATAACATATACAGGGTGTCTCACCGGAAACTGAATCGATCGATATAGAGAAAAATACGCATCAGAAAATTTTGAAAATTTAGATAATTACTAATGTCGTTGTGGTCAATCCAACTAAAATAATTATAAGTAGTTCTCACTTCCGCTTATACCGGAAGTCGATACCAACTTGCTTATTTCAAATGGAACACCCTATATATTTTAGGGTTTTCGAAAAGAGCATAAAATTCTGAGTAGAAAATACGTAGAATATTCTATACCTAAACCTAGCCGTTTCAGAAGTATTTGACGTTTTATAGAAAATTTGACAGGTGCAACGCTTTGCAAGAACCGTTATAACTTTCTTCGTGTAAAAGATCCTCATTTGCTTCTTGTCACATAAAAAGAACACGAGGAGAACTACGTTCTGCAACTGAAATAAATTCAATAATATCATACCAAGTGTTCCATTTTTCGCGTTACATTTTGTCAACTTCAAACAGCGAAAACTTGTTTAGGTCAAATAGAACACCCTGTATTTTTTTACGTCAAGTTGTGTAAAATTGAATTTCCTTTTTCGTGATATTAGCATTGTGGGGGTTAAAGTTACAACTTTTTGAAACATTTGCGATTTTATTAGAAATTCATGAATTGTTGTAATCATTTCATCAAGATAGCCATAATTAGAAACAATCAGTCGTTATCTTATGTCAAAAAATGCCAGCACGTTTAAATTATACCAACGAAAACTTTTTAAATTTGATTATTATTTATGGAGAATGTGATAAAGTAATATCAAGAACTTGCAGCACATTTGCTACTCGATATCCACAAAAACGGAAACCGTCACCAAACACTGTAAAACGCATACCGGAAAATTTTAAAAATTATGGCTCTGTCAAGGAAAAAATGCAAAGAAGAAAGCATATTATTGATGACGAAAACATTGAAATAGTCATTCCTTGCATAGTCCCGATTCCAGAGCAGCTTGTCTTAATGACATCCTTGGAAATGCATGAAAATATCCCAGAATGACTATTTCAATGTTTTTGTCATCAAAAATAGGCTTTCTTCTTTGCATTTTTGCTTTGACAGAGCCATAATTTTTAAAATTTTCCGGTATGCGTTTTACAGTGTTTGGTGACGGTTTCCGTTTTTGTGGATATCGTGTAGCAAATGTGCTGCAAGATCTTGATATTACTTTATCACATTCTGCATAAATAATAAACAAATTTCAAAAGTTTTCGTTGGTATAATTTAAACGTGCTGGCATTTTTTGACATAAGATAATGACTGATTGTTTCTAATCATGGCTATTTTGATGAAATAACTACAACAATTCATGAATTTCTAATAAAATCGCAAATATTTCAAAAAGTTGTAACTTTAACCCCTACAATGCTAATATTACAAAAAAGGGAATTCAATTTTACACAACTTGACGTAAAAAAATACAGGGTGTTCCATTTGACCTAAACAGCCAAGTTTTCGCGGTTTGAAGTTGACAGAATGTAACGCGAAAAACGGAACACTTGGTATGACATCATTGAACTTATTTCAGTTGTAGAGCGTAGTTCTCTTTGTGTTCTTTTTACGTGACAAGAAGCAAATGAGGATCTTTTATACGAAGAAAGTATAACGGTTCTTGCAAACCGTTGCACCTGTCAAATTTTCTATAAAATGTCAAATATCTCTGAAACGGCTAAGTTTAGGTATAAGATATGCTACACATTCTCGATTCAGAATTTTATGCTCTTTTCGAAAACCCTAAAATATATAGGATGTTCCATTTGAAATAAGCAAGTTGCTATCGACTTCCGATATAAGAGGACGTGCCAGATGCTTGTGATTATTTCAGTTGGATTAGCCAAACCGACATTAGTAATTATCTAAATTTTTAAAATTTTCTGATGCGTACTTTTCTCTATATCGATCGATTCAGTTCCCGGTGAGACACCCTGTATTGACGAACAGGGATGCAAAATTAATATACGGAATGAACGCAAGATCAAGTCGCTTTGCGCCCTCCAGGAATGAATTCAACAGAACGTTTTACATAATGTAGGTCTACTTTTAAACGTATTCCCAAAAGTTGTATAGGACTAAGATAAAATTGTATCTGAATCTCTAATTGAGAACTAAGTAATAAGAATTATTTTATATAGTACTAATAAGCTCATGATTTATCTTAAATCATGTACTAGAACAAAAATAATATAATGAGTGGTGGATATAAACAATACCTATATACTAAAATACTTGAACTATTCAGCAGGCAGCAACTAACAATCATGTTTTAATAATCAGAACATACAAATACAATATATTTAGTTAGTTAAATCTGTCTTGTATAAATGGAATTAAATGGTTTCAATATATTTTATTACATGTAATTGTAGTTATTATACTCCTATAATAGAAGTTACGGAAACTACTACTGATTGCTTGTGAGATGCATTTGAAATAACCGACATAAAATTCTAGTTCATTTGCATTTTGCCAAGGTGATTGCTCAGGTGATCGGTCAATAGGTTTCTCATCGAAAAGGTTCCGTTACAAGATTTAACTTATTGTATATATTTGTAATATCTGTATTAGCCGTTCAATTAAATTGAATTTAATTAGTTGCGCAGTTACATATGATATGATTTTTTAAGTTTTATAAGAAATTGGTTAATTAATATTATTTTTCTTCGCATTTGATACCGCTTGTGTTACAGCAGTTCTTTGAAATTTTGATTGAATATTTGTGGAATAAATGGATATTTCCAAAATGCTTAAAATTAGGGAAAGTAGTCTCTATTCATAAAAATTTCGATGCAGAGGATAAGGCTAACTATAGGTGAATTCTGGCTTTCCTAGAGTGTTCGGGTATTGTTGTTTATCTCGTACGTTAAATTTTCTTGAAAAACATAAAACTTTCAGAGAAAATCAACATGAATTTCGTGCTTCTAAGTACACGAATACTGCCCTTTATTCTTTTTATAAAAGCGTTGGTAACTCTATTGAGGCAGATGAACGTACTGTTCGGATTTTTTGCGATTTGAGTAGAACGTGCGACTGTCTCAACCATTATCGATATATTTTCAAGGTACGGTATCAGGAGCGTCGCTCTCAATTGGGTCTGTTCGTTTCTGACTAATAGGAGTCAATACGTTCGTGTAACATTCCAAAAGGAATGTACTACAGGTCAGTTCAACTCGGAGTAGAAAAGTTAATACCGGGGTACCACAGGGTTCAATATTAGGCCCAGCGCCATTTCTATTATACACAAATGAACTCGATACCTTAACATCAGAGAAATCTTTTGTCATGTATGCAGATGACAAATCTCTTATCTTGTCAGATAAATCTGATTGTATTTTGGAGTCTATTGGTAATAATGTATTGGACGTCTTATACGTTGCATTTGAATATCGCAAAAACATATTTTATGAACTTCCACAGTAAACCGAAAAATATTTTTTAATATGTTGCTTTTAGAGTTCTCCTCCCAAATAAAATACATGATGAAATTAGCCCTTACTCTATAGCAATTCATCATTTTTAAAAATTCGTCAACAACCTAATTGCAAACTTCTCGGAATAACGAGGACGAATTATGACTCACCCTGTACAAACACTGTATTCGTATGGTAACTAGTATTTACTAGTCAACACGAGTTTTAGGATGCTCGCGGGGTTTGAACGGCAGTATACACAATTTAATTTGGATTCTGTGCAGCATTGTATAAAATAAAAATCAATGATATACCTACAACGAGTCGCTAATGGGGAATGAACCCTCCTTTCATATTTTTACAGCGCACATAAACGCTTCAAAATATTTTAAAGGGTTAGCTGTACGCTGCGAATAAAGACCCGTTCTTTTTTAATATCCTCTTCAGATTTCCTCTTTCAGAATATTAACGGTCTGCTATGAAAACCTTCTGAAAACATAAGAGTTTATTGTGTTTTTGAAATGGTTTTATTGAATACCACATTTAGCACTAATGAATCTTTAGAGTTTATTATGTTTTTTTTATGTAGATATCTGGTAAATACTTTTACAAGATGTTGGGGTTGCATTTAGGTTGTAACTATAAAAAATATTAATTGAGAGCTTAACAAAAGGCAGTTTCGCTATTTAGTCTAAAGTATTTCTTTAAAGATTATATTATCGGACGAAAATATTCTGCATAGAATTGAATAGAATAAATAATAGTATTAAATAATAAATTTATCATAATATTGGTTTTGTCATATAAAAATATAAAACAAAAAATATACAGTGTGCTCCAAATTAGGGCTGCATGTATTATTGTTATTGTTAAAAAACGCACTAGCTGACGGTCTACAAAAAAAGTTCTCCCATCTTTTATATGTCGTATATATTTTTCCCGACGAAAAATTGTTATAGGCGCCTTTTGTAACCGCCCCGCCCCGATGCTGTGGCGACAAGTTCTAAAAATACATTTTCTATGCAATTTCCACCCTAAGCAATTTTACTTGAAGAGGTTTTTGATTTAATAAAAGAAAAATGTTTTGATGCCCTCTACAAAGCCGCCCTTGGTGCTCTAACGAGAAATTTTCAAAAAGCCTATTCGATGCAATTTTTCACCCTACACAATTTTTATTTTAAAAAAATTTCGTTCAACTTAACTTGAAAAAGTTTTTTGGCGCAACTCTATCCTGAACAATTTTTTATTTAAGACATATTTTGATTCGACGAAATTTCGTCTTGGTCCTCCCTAAAGCCGACCCTGTGCGTTGACAAACAAATTTTTGTTGTAATTTTTCTCTTTAAACAAATTTTATTTTAAATATTTTTCGATTAAATATAAATTTGTATTCGGGCCCTCCCTGGATCCGGCTCTCTTAATTTGGAGATAAATTTAAAAACCCTTCTCTTCTAAACAATTCATATGATAAAACAATTTTTGATTCCGCGACACACTGTTTTTGGACCCTACTGGAGGGAGTCTCTCAAGAGCCTTAAAATTTCAAGGTCAAATTTTTGAAATCTACTTTGAATTTTGACGGGAACTTATCATGTTTTATGCTGTATTTACCCATATACTGTTCCGCAGTGATTCGAGGTCAGCTTGTCATTGAACACCATGTACTGAGTGCATGGGAATCACCATTTTCCTGGATGTAAATAATAATTTATTGCGATTCAAGCATATCAAGTGTTATGCACAGACGAACTCAAATTTATAATATTAATTACGAATAGACAGACAGGCAAGCAGATGCTTCAATGCTGCTAATATTGAATTTTGGATTAAATCTTTTTGTGTCAGCTAATTGCTGTAACAGACACTGTTGAGTGGTAGTTGGAAACGGTATCTCACAAGGTTCCCCTACACTCACCATGCGAGGTATGGGACCTATATAATTTATTTATGTCAACTAATATTTATTTCTTAAACTCCAAGAGAACAGATCATTTTCACTATCACAGTTATTATTAGAGACAGAGAAATTGTCAAATGGGAAGAGGTTTAAGAAATTTTAGGAGGGGCACGCAATTTTGGGGGCCCACTTGAATATTTTCAGGGCTATTCATTTTTCAAGAAATTAGAGATCTAAAATTAATTTATTAATTAAGCTTCTCGACCTCTTGTCACACAGCAACCGCATTTTTTTATATGATTTACCGCGACTATACATGTACTGATCATAAATGCAGCGCTCATTACAAGTCAGCCAGTATGAGACAATTTTTATCTTCTAAATGCTTTCACTAATTACGTCAAACCTGCAGCGCCATCTGCAATGTCTCGGCAGTCAGTTTTGAACTATCGGGAGCAACTTAAATTAACTATCACCTAATACTTCACCTTGGCAAAGCCGAGGTACAGCAACTAGTAGCACATAAGATACGTCACATTTACCATATACTAACCGCCTAATAAGTAATAAAACATAAATATTTTATTGTAATATTATTTATGAACTGGCCTCATTCTAAAACAATGAATTATGCTATAGAGTAACAAAAGTTATAAGTTCCATTCCAGCAGGACCATATTTACAATTTGAAAATAGTGCAGTAAATTTAAAAATCGAACTCAATAAGTTACATTTCTCCTCGAGGACATACGCTGTAGTGTTGGGGAAATATTTCAATTCAATTTCTTGCAAACTGGTAAAATTTTAGGAAATAAAACATATAAGATGTGTGACATCTCGCTTTCTTAAACAATAGTTTCAATCGATCTTATTGTTTCAGATGAAATAGCAAATTTTATGTCCTCCGGCGTAATATGCTCTTTTATTGTCTTTACTGGAATTGCTAGTTTCTTTTGAGATCTATTAAACAAAAGTCTTGGCTACAAATAAATATAGGTCGGCAGAGGATAAGGCGTTATTTAAAATTAATAATCTCCATGAGAGCAACAGGGCCTAGTGTGTAACAAATATACTTTCACTTTAGAAAAATCTGAAATTTTTAAAGAATATTTTTAAGATAAATATTGACAGTGATCCCAGAAGACCAATACAGCAGTTAAAATAAGAAATTGATTGATTTAGTTAATAATTATTAAATAGTTCAAGTTTAAAAAGAATAAATGGAGGCATTCCTGAAACACTATAAACGTACTGGAAAGTATACTAAGTTCTCCAAAATAATAATGGCATAACAGTGCTTCAAAAAGAGAGTTCTAAAACCCAAGTTGAAAGGAGAAAAAACTATCCAATATGGCTAAAACTCCAAAATTTAATCTAAAAAATTAATAAATTAATAAAACAAAATTTTGACAGAGAAAGTAGATGTCAAGTCAATAAACAAAACATTATTGAATTTAATATAAAAATATAAAATATACCTAATTACAGGTACAATTAACAATAAGTAATCCGAAATAAATATAATTCGTTGATTATACAAGTCGGTGTATGCTTGGATAATATAAAATTGTGATAAAATTCTAAATAAAGAATAACATTTAACCCTACCTGCATATAAAACAAAAGTGCTTCGGGTAATCCAGTTAATACAGAAGCATAATTTCACCATTTTAACAAGTAATGGCAAAATAAACATAGTTTAAACAAAAGAAATATTCACTCCGCAAGTAAACAGCTGTCTGTAATTGGTATAGGATGAAGTCAGTCCAGAGAGAAGCGAGCTGCAGAATCGAGAAAGGAAATTTTCGACAACACAACGAGGGAGCATATCAACCGGATGGTTATAAAAGGTATACCTTTTCGTTACATATGAGCTCTAATAAAAAATTTTATCTATAAAACATTTATTTAATTCACCAGTTTACAAAAATTAAAAGGCCTAATTAATATCAATATATAAGAAAGAAAGAAAGAAAGAAAGAAAGAAAAAAATTACTAGATATTAGCTCTGATCTTTTGCAGTAAAAAATGTAGCGGTAGTAAATCCGACTGCTGTGTTTTTAAAGAAGATGTGCATCAATCATCAGTCGATATTGCATTAAACTTTAGCTCTTGACATAATAAGGTTTCCAAAAATCACGCAATGACGTACAACTTTTAAAAAGCCGATTTTATATCACTTTCTTCAGAATTGTGCAACACAAGCTGGGCTGATGTTTATGAAATGAAAAAAAATATCAGTTCCAGCAATGATAAGCTGTAGTAAGCAGCAACCACTGAGAACCTGATGATGATAGTTAATTAAGTTGTAAAAAATGTTTAATTATATTAGTAAGTACTTGCCTAGTTTTGGGTTATAGCAAGCTATATGTTACACACATAATAACGTATATTTTATTTTTACCATATATTATAAGGTATCTTAGTCGATCTGCCTGTAGGTTTCCGGCCCTGTAAATGGATTGTAAATTCTGTTGGATTTATGTATGTAAATCAATACATAAATAATATTTTAGTACAAAAATTTATCAAAACGATATTTTCTGAACGTCCTACTATGCAGAATTTAAAAAAGTTAATTCTTCAAAAGATGACAAGATTTAAACTACACATTTACTCACAAAACAAAGTTTGTATCTTTTTTATTTGTATTACAGATGTACAGAAGCACAGTCTATAAATCATACACTGTTTTCTGTAATACTGGTACTTTAAAATGCAATACTTTAGCTGAAAAATCTTGATAAAAGATTGTTTATCGTGAACTTTTTGAAAACAATTTTTAGCGTATATTTAAGTAACACAATCAACGGTGTCATCATAGCTTTCATTTATTATACCCATATTTTAAAGAAACTTCTTATTAATTCGAAGTAAAAATCTCGAAAAGTATCAAAATAGCCGAGCAAGATCATTTGCGAACGGCTTTATTTATTTTCGATTTATTTTCTTGTTTTCGTCATAAAACTACCATCAAAATGTTTTAGCAAACACATAAATGAGTGCTATAAATATTCTAAAAGATAACAAACTATTTTACCAATCACGTTATACATCTTGTATTAAAGATCACGATTAGTTTTATTGCCTCCTTCCTATTTCAGTTTATCTCAAATACATTATACATTTACAGGCATATTTTCCCCATTTCCACTTTTATATTACGCACTACAAAAAAGTTATACAAAAGGGTTTAAAACAAGTAGGGTGCCAGCGACCCCAGCGGTTCCAATAAGGGATCTATTAGCCACGTGATTCATAATTTTATAGCCACATGACACTTTTACAGTGATTTTAAAATCATAGTTAACCTTAATTTAACATATGTCGCCTTTCTGCCATGTGGTAGTTTGTTAAAACTGTGGAAACATGTGGTAAATTTTACTGGGTAATAGACTGATGTGCCTCATTATGATTTTCGAAAACTGTTTATCAGTTATTTGTAGCAGATACCGTTTGTTTATTTTCTGGAGCCAGAAGCTCCTTTCTTTTCAAAATAGCAGAATATTACGACAAGAATAATTAAACCACTTACTGCAACATGGTCCATCATTTGGGTTTCGTAATTCGTTATAATAATAATCATTAAGAATAAAGCGTTTCATTATTTGTACAGAAAACTTGTGCATTTTAAGATTTTCTCATATTTCTTGATACTGGGGACTCGTTGAATCGGAGTTTTTAAAGGGATTTCGACATTGTAAACATTAAAAACCCCGATCTAATGAGTTCCCACATGCCTGGTATGAAGAAATATGAAAAGGGGGTAGTTTTTGGGAATATTTTAGTATTAGGGAAGAGAAAAGTTCAACCCCGTGGGTGGATAAGATGTTGTATGGTTATATTTCATACGGACTACCCGAAACCTACCCAAAAAGTCGATTCGCATGCCTACGATGGAAAAAAATGCGAAATAGGGTTCATTCTGAACTTGACCATTTGATATTCTACTGTTATCCGACTGCTTGTTTTGTTGTATCTAAAAGTCTGTTTGCAAATTTATCTATTTATTTAATCTTAAAACGAAAAACCCTCCTTAGTAGTCCTGAGGACGATTCAGTAATAAATCGAAACGTCGACAATTATCAGAAATTGGTTTCCATAATTTATTGGCCTATTCCCGTTAACAAAACTACTATTCTTAAAAATATCACCACAGTATTCAGCGCCCTCAAAATTTATCCCTGTCACATAATTTTTGGGGTTTTTCAACTTTTTCATGGACTACTATGTATGAAAAATGGAGGACCTTGCGGAAACATTCGAAAAGAAAGACTGACTCTCATAAGAGGAAGGAAGAAGCATTCGTCTCTAGATTTGACGATTTTTCGCAAATGCTTTCAAAGAGGATGAGTAGTTTTTGATTCTTCAAAGGCTGACAAGTGGACCCGGATAGATGTCTGGTATCCACTAAAAACAAGTTCGAAACAGAGAGCTGCAGAACGGGAACGAAAAGTTTTGTCGAGAAAATAAAGCAGCAGGCTTGACATTGGAGAGACGAGCACGTTCTTAACTTTCCCTAACGACGTTATATAAAATTATATCACTTAGCCATATCGTAACCTCGAGGTATTCTAGCTAAAGTCAAATTATCCTTATTAATACTCCAAATACATAATTTGTTCTTATTTTAAAGGGGTAATTGTAGAAATAGAAACGTCCTCATATGGTATTGAAATTGAAACTGACGTTAATGTCATACAGCAGGAAAAATGTTTCGCTTTAGATGAGCCTGGACCTTCGCAGCAAAGAAAAACCCGCCGCGGTCTTAGACAGATGCAAGATTAGAGACAAAGTTGTAGTTCATATTTTAATAACGGCAACTAAAGCGTTTGGGGATATCAGGAAGCATTTGATCATTCTTCCATTCATCGCTATCGAGAGCGCTTTCGCCAGGAAAAGGTGGAAGTTCTGAGAAAACAATTTGAAGGATCTAAACGAATGCAGTAGTAGTGCATTGGGATGGCAAACTTCTTCCAGCTTTAACATAAAACGATGTTGATAGACCTCCTGTAATTGTTACAAATCGAGCAATTTCTGGCTGTGCCAGAATTAGAAAATGCAACAGGAAGCGAACAAGCAATTGCAGTTTACGGAACACTCAATGATTATTGTGTTACTGACAAAGCGCAAGCTATATGTTCTGATACAACTGCATCTAACACTGGCCATGTGAGTGGCGGCGCTTGCCGTATCTTAGGGCAAATGCTGAAAGCAGACGTGTTGTATTTAACTTGTATTCACCATATTTATGAGATTGTTCTAAGAAGAAAAAACAGGTTCTTCAACAACTGGTTCGAGTGTACAGTTTTCCAAACGAATGCAGCAATCGTGGTCCAAGATTGACAACAAAAAATTAAGCCCGGAATTCACTACAAGACGATTCAAAAACATTTACAACAGAAGGATATAGAATATGTTGTGGGTTTCACAGAAACTAATTTAGAATATCCTCTATTTTAAGCCTACCTGGAAGGAAAATCGGATGTAAACAGTAAGTTCGTAATTGTAGACAAATACCTCTAATTTAATTTACATATAAATAAATGTTCTTTTTTAGTAAAGTTGTCATGTCATCCTGATATGATATATGTAGGCAGCATAAAAAAATTGAGTCCTGCGTTTCATTTACGACTTTTTTTAACGCCCGTTATGACACTATCGATTATTAATACTACAAATAAAGGTTCCGGTATGAATTGCTATTTAACCATACATAATCTCAATATAACATTTAAAGAGATTAATAATTCGTAATTTTCAAATATCTATTGTCATTTGTCATTCGGTAAATAATTGGATCTTCCTACCAGCACTGATATTTCCGAACAGATATGCGCTATGTAAATTTAATGAAATTAATTAATTATCAGTTTTTAATCCAATATTTCCGGTTCACTGGAATAAAATAAAACAGCAATGAGAGCTTAATTACATTCCAGTTTTTACCATCGCGATTTTTCCATTGTAAAATTTCGTATGTAATCAACAAAAATGTGTGTGTAGTGACGAGAGTCATTGATCTGTGTATCATTCAGATTGTGTGCATGGTCTGGTAAACAAGTAAAAGCTCTAATCAAAGCGTTTAATGAAATAAGAGATCTGCTTAACAATAAAGTTTGCCTGAATGGCTTGTATGTTGAACTTCCAACATATCATTTTCCCGAAGGATAGTTACTTTTGCATAATGCATTCGGTTCTGAAAGAGTAATATAAATTTAAAATCATTCATTTTATCTGTACATCTATAGAGATAAATACAATTTATGTATTTTGTATCGTTTTATCACAAAAACTACTGAATCAATGCAAAAGCCTTGTGCAGTTTGCACAAATACTAAAACTTTTGAAAACTATACTTGAATACGCTACTCGACGCGCGTTTCGCTAACCATGTTATCATCATCGGGAGATGATTAATCAATTTAATCACGTTTTAATCGTCACCCGATGATGTTAACATGGTTACCGAAACGTTCCTCAATTAGTGTATTCTAGTGTTTTGATGTTTGTGGAAATTACGTCAGAGACAGTGTCAAATTAACCCTCCAGCTAGAACTCCAGGACTAAGATATCCAGAAACCCAGTACTGGATCAATATAACTTGAAAAATATACCACTCGTAACAGGATTGTGGTCACCTCCCCTTTTCCCTATAGTTTTAAAGATAGCTGAAATTTAGAACATCTTATATACTTAATCAACATCACTGTTTGACATATAAATGATTTCTTTTCTACTTCAAGTTTTACCGAAGGTGACACAAACTTTTTATTTTTAAGTGGAGCACCCTGTATATTATTGCATTTTTGATTTTTGCATAATTCTCTGAATCCAATGATACCGCTAAGTTGCATTTCAAGCGTCTTTTAAATATCTATAAGGCTTGTGCTGGAGAGAATTTGGATAACTCTAAAACAAGAAACGTCCAGGTTTCTTCAAATGCAGATGGTTAATTTCATTTTAGTATTATATAGGTATGCTAATTAGTACGCCAAAGTATTTGAATCTTAAGTGTCTAGAGGGTTTTCAAAATTCTTCGTAAGTATCAGGAAACAGACATATCGACAATGAGCAATTTTGGACAACATCTTTACTATGTACATACTTCGATATGCGATGTAAAGCAACGTTAATCGCCGTTAGTACTTGGATGGGCGACCGTTTCAAAGAAGACCGTGTCCTCGCGTCACATATCTTCCAGCGGCTTGTATATTAGTGTATGCGCGGTGTAGGTGATATGCCATCCTTTGGAGGGGATGTAACGCCGTCGGTCTCTTGTCTATTTAATGTTAGGCAAGTAAAAGATCCCTACTCTTCTTAAGGAAAAAGGTTCGGCAAAATTCCTGGTTGGGGGTAGCTCGTCTACAGGCGTTGGTGATAGGCCTCAGTAGCGGAAATAGACCGACGTTAAATAAATGTTAAAAAAAAAAATAATTCATTCTATTTTCGAAGGAAATGAACCACCAACTCTAGATAAAATGTTAGCGGCGGTGGATGAAAATGAATACCTACTTTAATTTAAACGAAGTACTTTGTACAATTGATCAAAGACATTGGTTTCGGTGAGTAAAAATAAATTTTATTTCTAAATGTTTTAATGTAATTGTGATTTGGTATTACAGTTTCTCAAAAAGGTTAGACAGTAGTGTCCTTAGAGAAAACAACGAGATTATCAACTGGAGGCGACGTTTTCTGCGAGAGATCCGAAATTATCGGGAATAAGGTAAGAAATTGTATTGTCTAGAGGAGACATGGGTGAACGCTGGCCATACTGTAACCAAAGTATGGAAGGATACAACAATCTTGAATCCGAGACAGGCTTTCATCCAGGGATTAATGACAGAGTAAAAAGATCCATCAGGCCAAAGAGATTGCCTTATAGTGCTTCATATAGAATTTGAGGCCGATCTCATTGAGGATGGTTTGCTCAGCTTCAAATTGAAGAAACCATGAAGAAATGAATGGTGAAGTTTTAGAAAATTAGCTTGCTCAGATTCTGTGATGCTTGGCCGAACATTCTGTTTTTGTGATGGACAATGCTTCCTATCATAGTAGAACAACGGAGAAAATTCTGAATTCTGGCACGAAAAAGCAGACAGACAAGCCTGGTTGACAAGTAAGTCGATTATTTACAAAGTAGATATGGTGAGAATCCCTCAGTGTCCCAAAATATGTGGCAGATGAAATAGCAAAAGGACAAGGTCGCACAGTTTTGCGATTGCCTCCATATCACTGTGAATTCAATCCTATTGAATTAATATGGGGCCTAATAAAAGTAGAGTGCCTCTTTAAAAACCCATTATTTCAACTAGCTATTGGAAATGTTTCTGTCGAAGATTGGAAAAACTCCATTAGACATACGCAAAATGAAGAGAAAAAACGTGTCCGGTTGATATTACAATGGACTGAATCAGAAATGGACTAAAAACAGCATGACATGATATAATTGTGAATAATTATGTAGAAATTTTATTAGTATATATTTTGGATAAAATAAATAAATAAAATAAAATAACTGTAAATTGTTTCGCCCTATATCATATGAATGTATTATGTCATTTTCTATATAGAAATCCAAAAATTAAGTATACTCATATATCCCGGGGGTAGCAGGATTATGGCACACTCCGTTTCTCCTGTAGTTTTGAAGATAATTTATTGATATTTAGGACAATTGATTTTTTTTCACTTCCGGTTTCGCCGGAAATACATTCCCTGTCCTAAATCTAAAGGTAACTCATCTAAAATGTCCTCAATCTCATTTTCCAGGAATCTCACGTATCTGGCACCAGTCAGAGGTCCTTCAAATATTATTGGACCAATGATTCTACTACCGATTATTCCAAGCCAAACATTGAAACCGAACCGCACTTGAAAGATACCCTCCCGTAATAAATTTTGATTTTCTTGTGACCAATATTTTGTATTTTGTCGGTTAAATAATCCAAAATTTGTAAACCTGGACTCGCCCGAAAATAAAATCAGTCCCAAAAAATCATTGTTACACATTATTATACAAAATCCAATTGCAATATTCCTTCCTACGTTCGTAATCGCTTTCGTATAAATGCTGGCGCAATTGGTATTTAAAAGATTTATAGTAGTATTTGCGCAAAATTAGGCTTACTGTTTGGTGACTGATGTCCAATTCAAACCCAACTTGCCTTAAAGAAACAGTCTTATGAACTTCTATTCGAGCCAAAACATAAATTTTCTTCGGAATCATTGTTGGGCTCTCTTCGAAATTGGTTTTCAACACATTTAAAATAATTTTTCGTTGGACATTATCTATCAGGATATCGTTGGGTATAAAGGTCGGTAGCCACGACTGCATTTCTTTTGCATTCCCCATAAATAATTAACGTGTCCACTTTTTCATCTCTTGTATAAATTTGAATTTTAAACAATTTCTAAAGACACAATAAAACACCGTTAAACCAACAAATGTTTGACGAGCTAAATATTTCATTGTTTCCAAAGCCACCTTAGTTACTTCTTAACACTTAATTAGAACAAAATTGTATTTTCTGTTAAGGGTAGAAAAGGGGGCTAAAACATTAAATCCGTTTTACACCAAAATTACGTTTTATTCGGATAACCTAACATGAACAGTTCGCTAGTTTAGTATCGAATGATTTCACTATTCTTAAAAATATGTCAATAGCTTATTCATTAGAAATATTGGATTGTTTATGTTTCAAGCACGCTTAGATATGCCAACGGGCGCCGACATCCACCATAGGCGCCGAATTTATTTAACAGTCGGCTAATGCTGACGTAGGAGCGTCCTCGCGATTTCTTCCTCTGTGTTTGTCTCTTTTTTTTTTGGAGTCGTCCACCACACGCATCTCACATGTATCCTATTGGAAGCAGAATATCCGGTGCAGCTTTGCGCCTGTGGCAATATTCATCTTCTGTAGTACACTAGACTACCATGTTGAAGGGCATTATCCTCTTTTCTAGCTGAGCTGGGTGACATAGGTGACTACACCCTCGAATAGTACGTTGGACGATACACTGGACCGTAACAGAAGTACACTGAACTTCTACGTGGTACACTGGACCATCAATACTTTTATATAGTACACTAGACTATTCCACGGTACACTGGACCGTAGTTGGAATATCACAAGGGACTCTTCCAACATTCACAGGTTCACTGGATCTGTCGCAGCACACTGGGCTGCGCCACTCACGTTGCAAGTGCACTGGACCTGTGGTAGCGCACTGGGCTACTCTGCTTACGATGCAGGTACACTAGACCTGTGGTAGTGCACTGGGCTGCGCAACCAGCGGCTCGAATACCTGACTTTAGAAACGGATCGTTGATGGTGTTTGTAATTACGTCCACAATTATTTTGTCCTGAAGTTGACACTACTGACCAAGGGACAACTTTTGGTAGAAGAAGTCTATCAAATTTTGGGATTCGTTCCGCTCGGTATTTACTAGATCCTTTAATTTGCTGAAAACACACTGCTGCTCCGGGAAACTTTCTTGCAATTTATTCTTCCACTTTTTCCACGAAAGATGAACACTTTCTTGATTATTATATCATGTTTTCGCGTTACCTCGAAGTTTGTTTATCATGCAATAAAAACGAGCCCTTTCATCCCACTCAAACAAATCGCCCGTAGCGTCGATACTGTTTAACCACTGACTGGCGTTCATAGCTTCATCGAAGCTTCCACTAAACACCGCTATACTATCAATTTTTCCCTGATAAACACTTGATTTAATTTTCGCTTCAACGTTTTAACTTGGCGTCGTAATCTTTTATTTTTATAAGCCGTATTGTCACTACTAGAACTACTCGTATTACTCGTACTGCTCGACGAACTGGTACTACTCGTAGATGAAGGCCGCGCGGCCTTTTTTGATTTATTGCGCGGCATAATGTCTTATTTAATTAACAACTAACACACTAAAAGCACATAGGATGATCCCACTTCTGAATTGTTAAGGGTAGAAAAGGGGGCTAAAACATTAAATCCGTTTCACACCAAAATTACGTTTTATTCGGATAACCTAACATGAACAGTTCGCTAGTTTAGTATCGAATGATCTCACTCTTCTTAAAAATATGTCAATAGCTTAATCATAAGAAATATTGGATTGTTTATGTTTCAAGCACGCTTAGATATGCCAACGGGCGCCGACATCCACCATAGGCGCCGAAATTATTTAACATTTCTTATTTTCTTTTAACCGTAATTTTCTTTGTATGATATGAATAAATTCCTTATTAATAGTACTATGTCGAGAAAAGGGGGTATACCATGATCCTGTTACACTCGGTATATTTGTTTTTTTGTTATAAATAATAATAAAGAATTTTATATTTTTTATATCTATTTAAAACTGTATATTCTATTACCTTGATTCTTCAAAAAATATTGCATGAAATTTAATAATTTTTGAATTTCCCGGCTTTTATTAAGTTATTGCGTGTAAAACTAGTCACTGCATACATTGGTCAAAGCAAACATAATAGGAAGTGGTTTAACTATTTCCATTTGGTAAATAGACTATCTTCATTTACCAAATAGGGTATAGAACAAAGGTAATTTATGATCAATTTCTAGTTTTTGATATTATAGTTAATTTATTTAATAGAATTGTCTATATTTTCATACACAACATCATGTGTGGAAACAAGGATAGTAGTTAATATCTTTAACGCAAGAAATGTGCGTGATTTTTTTAATTTACTGTTGATAACAAGATTTTTTTCAAACATGGGCTATGTTGTGTCACTAGCGTTTGTTAATTTACGAGATGAACTTTTAAATATTCACTGGACTTTATCTACAAATTCAAGTTCTCTTAATCCCCACCGGCCACGTGGATTGTGTCTGGCACGAGACTAAAACTAATGATAAATGTAATCCGTAATCCGACATGATTATTCAACCTAACGGTAGTATTAGGTAATACCTACCATTTAAATAACAAATAAGTACAAAACAGTTAACTGACGCACTCTTTTTTTACGTCTATATAAAGATCCGCCTTTGAATTAGTCATATTTCGAAATCCGGATTTGATATAAATCCCATTGCGACATTAGTTTTGTTCGTGTTTCCTTTTCACTTTTGTAAATATCGGCGGGAAAGTAAATGCAAAGAAACACATATTCTGTAACAATCTAAAACAATTAAACTGTCTCAAAATAATTATTGTACAAAAACGATTATCAAAATGTTTCTTTGTTTAATTATAAATTTAGTACAGAAAGGACTTAGACATGGTGCGTATCATTTTTTTCGTAATTTAAAAATCTAATGAAATAACAGGTTGTCACCCGTTATAGAGAAAATAATAAATAATTCCATTAAAGAAATTGAAATTGAAAATTACAGATAATGCGACGTACATAAAATAGTTAATTCATTTAACCGATATTTCACAAACTTAGCAGGAAACTTAAGACAGAAATTTGGAAATACAAACTTTAGATCTTTTTCTATAAAACTACAATATTCAGCAATGTTTGGTAGACCTGTCACAGAAACTGAAATTATTAATATAATAATGGAACTTAAACAAACAAATTCTTCTGGAGTGGACAATATCACTTAAAAAATGTACTTGTCAGTTATGATGCGAAACCTTTGGCTTTCCTAATAAACAGATATTTGGCTGAGTGTGTATTTTCTAATAACTTGAAATTAGCTAAAGTAATACCTTTGCGTAAGAAAGGGTCCACAACAGTAGTTGATAATAATTATCTTCCAATTTCCTAATTGTCGACAATTTCGAAAATAATAGAGAGAGTAGTGTATTCACGAGTGATATATTTTTTAAACACGTTCGATATAATGTCTGATGCTCAACGTGGATTTCGGGGAATGAAGTCCACTCAGATGGCTGCCATGCAGTTTCTAGACAAATTGTACGATTCTAACAGCTGGATGCAGTCCTGTCTCTCAAATCAAAATCAAGTTGTTGAATTAAATAATATAAGATCGGATGAACTAAATGCATCATGCGGTGTTCCGCAGGGATCCGTTCTTGGGCCACTGCTGTGTCTAATATTTATTAACGATTTATGAAGTACTGTACATAATGGTAATTACACATGCCTACCTTGCAGTGACGAGAGCTCCTTTAAGTAGGACTAGTCTTTCGGCTGGTGTTTGTTGCAATCGAAGCATTAGCGTTTTGATGGTAATATGCAATTATTACACTTAACGCGCCAGGCTTGTAACTTATAAATCAGCGCTCGGAGGGGCACATATCCCGGAGAGCTGTTGGTTGCAGTCTGGTTACGTTCCTTATAGTAAAATAAGGATTTTATAGAGGAGTTTGCGACAAAAAATATTATGTTTTAAGTATTAAGCTGTATAATAAACTACCACAAAAAATAAAATAATTAAATAATATAAGAGCATTTAAATACGAGGTTAAGAAATTGCTCCTAAATAATGTATATTATAACGTAAGAAAATATTTAAAAACATAATTTTGATTCATTAGTTTTAGTATTTATAACCTCTCTTTGGCCTTATTCTTCTAACTGTTTTTGCATTTTTCTGTTCCATTTATACATGCATTTTTATGTTTCTAATAATTTATTCCGATACCATTTATTGTAATATGGTCTACAGATAATAAATATTATTATTATTATAGAAAAGATGAAAGTTAGAATGTTAGAAACTGCTAACCATACTTTATCTGTAAGTAGTCTCAGTCAAATCAATCAACAAGGCTTTATTATGAATTAAAAATACAACAGTACCTCCCCAGAACCCATCCCGGGACCGACCGTGCAACCACCACATTAATCACGGTAGCGGATTGCAGGAATAGGCCTGGTTCGGTTAAACAAAAATTGATAAAACTTAACCTATACAACTTCTGCAAAAGAAGATAAAAGAAGGTAATAAAATTCTTACATGTCTAACTACAAAAAGAGTTTACACGACTAAAAATACACTTATTTCAAAACTAGGGCATAAACACTGTAAGTGGTCTAATAATGTTTAAATTTTGGCATTTAATTTCGAATTTGAAAGCATTTTCTGAATTTAAAGTTCATTTCTTTGTTTTGTACAATTTGATTCGGAAATAAACGTATTATTATTAGTATTATTATCATTGTCATTATTATTATTAAATAATTTTGATGTTACTTCCATATTCCCTTTTCACCAAGAACTTTGCTTAAACGCCTGTCAGTCCTATTCGAAACTTTTTAGTTTCTAAAAAATCCTTCATCACACATGACATGTCTTCGCCTTGAAACTGCAACCGAGCAATCTGTCGTGAAGAATAGTTTTGTGTGAAAATAATCCTAGATGAAATATAAACATAAACCCCCAACTTCAAAGAGCTATATATATATCTTGCCATAGTATTAACAGGTTACAAAATAGTTTTCGTTTATTTTTATGCTACTGGAACTACATATATGATATGTTAAAGGCAGTTGACATTATGATTGACGATGTGTCTCGAAGAATTTTAGTGTTTCTATAGAGGGAAAAGGGAGAGAGTTTGATTTTTGGTGTTGATAAAAGGATGTTTTTAAAATAGATATTAGTCATAGTGTCACATACCATGCCATTACCACAGCGTTTTACAAAAACATATGTCTCTTCATGCATCAGTTTAATTTCATTTGTAAATGTCTTAAGTTATTAATACATAAGTGTTGTTTCGGATAGCTTTAAAGATCTGAGTTATTTTCATATTTATATCAAGTCGATGCGCCCATCAGATGCGTTAAGCCGCCACCTTTTTTTGTTTAGCTTATTAGGCGCCGAATTAAAATAGCCGATTACCATCTCTAAATGAAATACTTACATAATTAAGTATATTTACAGATTTCCGTAACAATTTTTCAGATGTTATCGATGAAATTTCAGATAAATAATGAACAAACCATGAACAATCTGAATGAGAGGCGTAGTTCTTAAATTGGGCAGACCATTTTATAGCTAATTAATATTTTTAATAAGCTCCGCATTATCTTTAAATAATATATTTTTGACAGAGGTTAATAACTTGTGTTTGTTTCTACTTTTCTGAGAATAATAATAAAAATATGAAAATTAATCAACTGACCGAAAAAACAGCCAGAAATTAAGAGCTTTGAACTGCTAAAAATATATAGAAGGTTTTAAATTGATTCGTATTTAATTATTTGTTTAAGAAAAATGAAATGAATAATATTATTGAAGCGGAAAATTTTGTTTATTTTAACAGAACTTTAATTTCATGTTCACGGTGTCATCTATAACTAATAAATATTTCTAATGCTAATTTGTTTCGAACACATATTGTTCTAATAAATTGTAAAATACAATTATTAACAGCAATTTATTGTAAAATAAAAATTAATAGGTACATTGGAAATTAAAATCAATTTTACTGTTTTTAACTAGCCATCAGACTCCGATCATAGGCACATCAGATTCAACGTCAAGATCCCATCTCTAATGGAGACAGAATTCAGAAATACCCGAGATACCAACTGAGAAGGATATTTAGAGTCCCTCAGAGGGTATCTAGAGGGAGGAATAGCGTCTGGAAGAAACATAGAGAGCCTTGAAGTGGCAGCGGAACAGGTAAGCGAGGCGATAGTAGCTGCCTACCAGGAAACCTGCCCGGAGAAAACAAGGAAAACCAGGGGTAAAACAGTCTGGTGGAATAACCACCAAGCTATTTAATATTGCCAAATAATAATAATAATAATAATAATAATAAACGTCTTTATTACACTAAGATACAGGTATAACATACACAGTAACTTGAGTAAAGGGCGAAGTTTAGCTAGTATATCTAGCTATTCTTACACTTAACCCAAGTCTAACCAAGACTGGGATATCTACAAAGTAAAACTCACCCGGTACAATAAAGAGGTCCGCAAAGCAAAGAGAGACTCATGGAAGAGATTCTGCGAAGAGGTCAGTGAAGGCCCCGTAGCTTCCAGAATCCATAGAGTCCTGGCCAAGAACGGTTGTACTATAAACGAAGTAGGTTTTATCAAAAAAGATGATGAAACCTACACAGAAACAATGACGGAAAGTATCAAATTGCTCATGGAGGCACACTTTGCGGTCTCACAGATATTAACAGACCTAGAGGATTAGCATTATCCAGACCAAAGGTCAGAAAGGCCGAAACTTACGGACTGGAGGTTGGCCTCCGAGGTTATAAAACCTGATAAAATCGGATGGGCAATTAGTAAATTCCAACCACTCAAATCTCCTGGGATGGACGGAATTATCCAATTTTGCTCCAAAAGGGGCTAGAGGTATTAATTAATACCTTACTTATGTAAAATATTCAGAGCCTACTTGGTGTAATGAAGCTATTTTCGAATAGAAAATAGCACTATTACTTTTATTTTAATTTTCTTGAAAACCAGAATTCTATTTCTTTTTAAGCACACCCGGTATACTTTCATAATTAAAATATCCGTATTTTGTTTGAAGTAAAGTATTTCAAGGAAAAGTCAGGTTTAAAATTTCATTTAGGGAATGAATTAATAATAAATTATTTAGATTAATAATTATTAATACTGGGACTATTAAATTCATTCTTTTTCCGAAATAATATAAGTAAGTTATTTGCAAGCGATTCCGAACATCTAAATTACCAGAAAATTATTATTTATATCAATTAACGCTACTAGTTATAAACATTCTGCCTCGCCGTCGACTGAAGACTGCTTGGCTGAGGCGTGCCCGCGCATTCTGCGCTAAACGTTCTGATTTCTAGCTCAACACGGGGAGATCCTGAATCGGCCTCCTGCGAAGGCTCTCTTTGGTTTTCCGCGCTCGACCTGACCAGTCGACTTTTGGTAGGGTTTTGCTATTTTAAAGTCATATCCAATTTGTGGTAATTTTGGACTTAGAATATTTGCCGTAACCATTTGAATACCGTTAATTTGTCTTTGTTACATTTCGATAATTTGCGCCTTCAGCGATTTGTAGTAATTTTTGTTTCAAAACTTCATTCTTGCAAATTAACTAAGTGACTGCGAAATCCTCAGTCGGGGACGCTGCCTTTAAGTGGGACACTCCACCTGAGTCGCACTGTCACTCTGTCCGAGAAAATACACCGTTAATGAAATAAGTCATTTTGCATTCACGATCGCAAATAACAAAGACCAATTAATTCCTGACAAACTTGATGTCCGAACCTGTTTGATTAGTAGTTTATTTTCTTTGAGGCTCTTTAGGGGACGCTGCCTTTAAGTGGGACACTCCAACTGAGCCATACCGACTTGTGTCATTCCGTAGAAAATCCGATAGCCAGGTTCGCAACGTCAAGTAGTAAATTCTAGCTTTTCCGAAATATTCTAGATTAATTCATTTTGTTAAAATCCATACAGATTTAGTAACTTGTCTGTCTGTCGT
Organism: Leptura quadrifasciata; assembly: GCA_963675555.1. Classification (NCBI taxonomy): domain Eukaryota; kingdom Metazoa; phylum Arthropoda; class Insecta; order Coleoptera; family Cerambycidae; genus Leptura; species Leptura quadrifasciata. The sequence continues at coordinate 6,241,483 of OY776674.1, forward strand.
GGAGTCAGTCCTAAATTACTCATAATTTGAACGTGTCGAACCACCGTCTTGCTTTGCTAGTCATACCCGTTATTTTGCTTTCACTTTTCCGTTTGCCTTGTATATGCCGCGTATACTTACTTAATTTCATTTTGGAGTAAATCTAGTCAGAGAGTAAGAATAGAAATTTTGCATAACATTAGGGTTACAAAACTTGGGTAATTAAACATTTCTTTTCATTTTCACCAATGTCAACTATCTGTATAAATTAGTTTTATGTAGATAAATGTACCAGAAGTTGTAAATATATTCCTACATCATATATCTTCAGATTTTCCTTCTTGACATGTACATAATTGCAATATATCATTAAAACGTTTTGTGTGTCTTATTTTGAGTCACTCCGCTAAGTTAGACTGTCCGGAAAAGTAAAAGTGTCACAAATATAAAAATCTTTACAGCTGTCCATTCCTTGAGAAAGACGGCCTACGTTTCGACCCCTGGTAATAAACCGTCTTCACTGATTCTATTTGGGGCCTCTATTATACCGCTAATAGAGAAAGTGGTGTTTCTACACTTAAAATCAGAAACTGGCGCTCGAGGCAAAAACCGCTTGCACTAGTTTCAAAGTGCAAGTTGCAAAACCGACGAAGAGGCGTCACATTGGCTTGGAAATACATACCTAAAAATATGGCGGAAGGTGAGAGTCATCTACCTACCAAAAATAGGTAGATTATCGGACCAAACGCCCAAGTCATATAGACCTATAAGTTTATCCTCTTTCCTACTTAAAACGATGGAGACTGATAGATAGGTATATTAGAGACGAATTATTAAGGAAAAGTCCCCTGAGTGAACGTCAATATGCATACCAGTCGGGGAGGTCGACAAACCTTGCGCTGGATGAATTAAACAGACTACTAGCAAAGTCCTTAGAGGACAAGGAAATGACATTAGTTACATTCCTAGACATAGAAGGAGCGTTTAATAACGCGACAACGCACTCACTAACGAGTGCATTATCAAACAGAGGAGTCCCAACAACGATCTGCCGGTGGATTAAAGTCAACCTAAATAATAGGATTATAATATCCAATCTAGGTGAGATCTCCATTGAGGCGAAAGTGAGCACAGGCTGCCCCCAGGGAGGGGTACTATCTCCACTACTATGGGCAACCCTGGTTGACGAACTCCTCCAGAAACTTTCCACAGAGGGCTTTTATTGCTTAGGATATGCTGATGATCTAGCAATAGTTTTTAAGGGGCTATTCGCGAATACAATAACGGAGCGTTCGCAAAGAGCCCTAAATGTTGTCGACAAATGGTGTTGGAAGGAAGGACTTTCTATAAATCCCCACAAAATCACAGTCATTAATTTTACACGAAGAAGAGCACTGCAAGGTTTAAAGCCCCTAAGGCTCAACGTAGTGGAAATTTCATTTGCCTGTGAGGCAAAATATTTAGGAGTCATTTTTGACCAAAAATTAATATGGAACTCTCACATCCAAAAACTCACACAGAAAGCCACAATCGCCCTGGGAAGGTGCAGGCAAATGTGTGGAAAAAACTAGGGGTTAAATCCCAAAATGAACCTGTGGTTTTACACCAGGGTAGTGAGACCCATGATAACCTGTGGATCAGTGGTATGGTGGACAAAGACGGTGCAGTCGGGAGCAATAAGGCTGTTAAGTGACGTGGCAAGTGGCACAACGCTATTGTGACACATGTGCTCTTTATTCCAAAATTAAGGAGGAACCTCTTTTCTGAGGATACTATTACTGTAAAAAATATGAATATTGTTAAGCAAGGCGATCGTGCTGAAGTATTTGAAGGAATATCGGAAAGCTACAAAGCGCGGGTTGGTACAACTAGCACTATATGTTGATGACGGTCTTTTATTATCTAATAGTGACGAAGAGCTAGAATTGACCCTGAAAGAATTGAAGACTAATTTTATCTAGAGAATGTTAAACTTGTAAGTACACCGGCAGATCTTCACGCAGTGCTATGTAAAGATGAAGATCAGAAACTAAAAGATGGAGAGGTACCTTACAGAGAAGCTGTTGGGTCATTAATGTTTGCTGTAATAGTCAGTCGTCCTGGTACTATGTTCGCAGTGGGAGCTCTTAGTAGATATTTAGGAAGGCAGTCATTTTGTTAATTCTTACTTTTATGATTCAGGCGAAAAACACATTTAAGCACATTAAACACCAAAAATTGCGTATTCTGGGCCCATAACCTGTTCCAATAAATTATAAAATACAATTATTAACAATAATTTATTGTAGAATCAAAATTAATAGGTACATTAGAAATTAAAATCAACTTCATTGTTTTTAACTACCAACAATACTATAGATATAGTCATTAAATAGTCAATATTATGAGTAACTATAAAATACTAAATTCTTTATTTTAATACATATGCCTGTATTTGTTCTGTAAGAACAAATAACAATAGTATAATATATCATATATTAAATTTTGGGGTTAATTTTATTAAGCGCATCGTGAATTAACGTAAAATAAATGGTCTGGTTCCGACAGATATAGAATTTATCAGTAGCTGTAACAAGTTTAGGGAAATGTTTATGCAGAAAATTTTAACTGGAAGATTGTACTGATTAGAATGATATTAAATAATTCAAAAACTCCACGTCATACGCTGACAGCTTCATTTCCTACAAATACCAAAGTGCGGCAGTCGTCAGCGTTTCCTGGAAGGGCATGAAAGAATGTCAAAAGTTTACATAAGAAAAGGGTTATCAGTATACAAAATTCAAGCTATCAACTTAGTTTCCCCTTTCTCGAATCTGTTTTCCATACCCTCATGTACAAACAGAATGTTTGTCAAAAATATAGAGCAGTTTCTTATGAAATCTCCCTTAAATGGACAAGATAAAAAGTATCTGCATAAAATGTGACTAATAAATAATTATAATCAGCAGTAGTCGAATATTTATTACTTCTACACTTTCTAGCGCTTTTGACTCCTGTTAGCGAATATATTTGATTCGAAATCAAATTGAATTTAAAGGAAAAATAACTGTTCATGTGCATTGAGACATATTCTAACTACTACTACAAACTGAAATATAATAAAATAAAATAATTTATTTAGCAATGCACTGTCCAATAGAGCATTACAATTACTATACGGGGGTAATAAGTACTTACAAATAAATGGCAAAGATATATGGAAACAAAAATGAAAAATTATTATATAAAAATAAAGATAAGGAACAAACGAAACAAAATTTTACAAAATTTTAATTTATTTTTTATTCCAGCAGTAGAAGGTGTATCAAACTTATCTTCAAAATCAAACTCAAATCTCTCACATTTCGTACGGTGCTTCTGTACATAAAAGGCAATTGACGCAGTTTAACCTCTTTCTCTGTCAACCACAGTTTACCCTGATTTTTAGCCTTATGTATACGAATTTATCCTTATTCTACTCTTATTTTATCCTTATTTATCCCTCCTGTATCTGTATCCGTAAAAGCTGTACCCATAAAGTATAGACAATCACCAGGAGCTCAGTTCTATATCTCTCCCGATAGATACAGTTTGACGGCTCACTTCCGCTGCCATTCTCTCCTAATATATCTACTTCAATGCGGCATTGTCTATTTTTAATATATTAATTGGAAGATACAGCTTCCTTGAGATGCTAAGTTTTTGAAATTTCTATCCTACCTGTCTATTTCAATGTCTTAGGTGCTTGTTGACATCGTTTTATAATATATAATACGGGGACATCTACTAGCCGTAAGGGAAATCCTGTATACCATACATATGTACATGTGCAATACGGATGATAATGTCATCTAATAAAAAATCGATTACTAGAGTCCGTTGGGCTTAGGTCATAGGTAACCTTACGAAACTTAAGTATTATTGCACTCAAAATAGTATTAACCTGTTAAAATGGATATTCATTCAATAGAAGAGAAAGTATAAGTAACTAAATGGTACTATGGTGGGTATTCGCCATCCATTTCATATCATCTCGTGATTTTAACCCATATTGCACATGTACATAAGTATATAGGATTTCCCTATACGGCTAGTAGCCTTCCCCGTATTGTATAGCAGTTCGTTCCTGGGCTCCTTAAGAACGCGTGAAACTATGAAGATTTTATCACAATTAGCCCTATTTTAATAGCCTGCGATAGTATCGACCTTCTACAAATATGTAGTCCCATTAACATTTTAATACGAAAGAAAATATTACTATAAAATTCTCCTTGAAAGAAATAGTAAACTTATTTAACCACATTTCACGCGAGATTACAAATGTTAAAAAGTATTAACTATAAAAGGACTAAAATGCAACCTTGAAAACAGCAATAAAACACAGGTAATATTGCAAGTGCGTAACCAGCTACGGAAATTTTATCACACGTTAATAGGATAAGTTTTTTATTGTACATTCAATCCACCTTGATTTATTGGTGTATTATTTTGATCCCACAAGATGTAGAGATAAATCTTTGCTAGTGATAGCAATAAAAAGATAGTTTTGCAAACATTACAAATAAGAAAAACTATAATTAAATCTACTGAATTTAATGTTCAAAATGAATTTCTCATTTTTTTTTTTTTTCGAAAAATGTTATACGAGGTGTAAGAAAATTCAATTGCCTCAGAAGAAGAGGACTATCAAACATGTTAGACATAATTTTACAGAGAAAAATTATTGGGTGTACTAACCTCCTATGTCCGCCGATGTAAGGGAGATGCCCCTAGGCAGCATCACCACCTATTTCGCAAGATTAGGTTGATTGGAGACCTAGGCGAGGGTCTGCCTACAGGGAGGATGTACAATTGGCCCAATGGAGCCTAAGTGCTTTGGCTCAATAATTCTTATTGATCATCCTCTCAACCAATTCCAGATTCCAGATAACATTTTGCGAATATCCAGTTATTGGATAGATACTATCTTCAATAAAACATAAATAATGGTGCTGGACATTCTCAACATATAGATAGCATATCCTGGGGACCATATTGACGAGCAGTATTCCAATTTTGATCATACAAATGAGTAGTACAACAGTTTCATAATGTGCGGAACCCTTTGCAGTTTCTTATTACAAAATCTAAGCTTTTTACCGACGAGGCAATAATAAAATTAATATGCTCTTTAAAACTCAGACACTAGATTTAGATAGTAAGTGATTAGACAAGCACCAGTCATTAACCATGTTCAAGCTGTTCTGAAGATTTTCGCAGCTTGCTCGCTTTCTATTATACAATATGTTTTCAAGTCAGTATCATATAAGAGGCTCTCTACATTGAGATCAACTACTGTATCATTTATAAAAACAACAAACATAAGCGGCCCTAGTACGGATCCCTGGGGAACGCCAGAAGTGGCCAGGATGTCAAATGATCTGAAGCCATGATATTCCACGTATTGTCTGTTCTATGGATATGAAGAGAAAAAATTTAATTGCGATGCTGATCACCCAAATTTACTCAATTTCTTTAATAGAATATCATGATCCAGGCAACGAATGCTTTGGAAAAGTCTGTATAATTGGTATCAATTTGTTTGTTTGCATCCAGTTCTTTAGAAATGAATTTTCTAATACATGCAAGGTGATTTCGAATACTTTAGCGAAATTGCAGATGGCCTATAATTTTCAGCTCATCTGTTGTTGTCTTTTTTAAAAACAGGGCATAGACGAAAATATTTCCATACATCAGGAAATGTCTGCGTTTTCAATCATAAATTAAATATTATTGTCATTGGACCGGCAAGGATGGTTGCGCAATCTTTGACAATAAATGCAGACATATTGCCTGGGCCTTTAGTAAATTTAGCTTTAACTTTCTTTAAGGATTTAAGTACTTTTATTTCTGAAAAATCTGTTAGTGATAAACTGGTGCTATTACTGGTATCTTCATAAAAATTATATTTATTTTTATTTGTTATTATTAGGTTTTAAATAAGCAGTTTAAGAGAAGGTAGCAAAGGCATTGACAATTTCCTGGGGATTTGTATATTGGACATCATTGTATATGATATTATGTGGAACGGAACAACTTCTTCTTTTACCGTTAATGTACGCTCTAGGATCATTTTTATATTTTCTTATATTTCCAGTAAATAATTTTCATACAAGTGTTTTAACTCATCTTTTACCTTTTTTCTTATGCCCCTAAACTCCCTATGAACATTGCTATTTCTTGTTTGTTTATATTTTTTCTAAAGAATACTTTTTTCTTTATATCTCGTGCTATGTATGTGTATACCATGGTGGGTATTTAGGTTGTCTAGGAACGTATTTGGGAACAGCTTTATCAAAAATTTCTGTCAAGTATTCGATTAGAAAACTTTTTTCGATCAAACATGTGAAAACTTCAAAAAAAAACAAGCAGCATTTTTGTTTGTATACCATTGCACTACACAAATCTTTTATTAATTTCAAACATAATGTAACTCCTCTATATTTTATATTCCACTCGACGTTAGTATGGTTTAGGTTTAACCTTAGGAAAACGAAAACATTTGGAAAGTGGACCCGTGGGTGGCAATCCTGAAAGAATAGATTCATAAATTTTGAGAGAGTGAAGAGTTTGCATCTCAACATGGAAATTTTCTATCATCGATTCAGAACTTAGTTAAATTAAAACATAACATATCAGTCGCAAAACTCCTCTATAAAATCCTTATTTTACTATAAGGAACGTAACCAGACTGCAACCAATAACTACTCTCCGGGCTATGTGCCCCGCCGAGCGCTAAATTACAAGTTACAAGCCTGGCGCGTTAAGTGTAATAACTATGTATTACCAACAACACGCTAATGCTTCGATTGCAACAAACATCAGCCGAAAGATTGATCCTACTTAAAGGAGCTCTCGTGCCAGTCGTCCCACACCACTTGCAGACTGCAGTTTCTAGCTGTTGGCAAGGTAGGGCATGTGATGAACGACACGAGGATCCTTTGACTATTTGGCACATCTCGGTATTGGTAGGATAGCGACATACGAAATAGTCAGCAGGCGCCATCTAGCGGTCCAATGTCTGCTGCAATAGAGATATAAATAACCTGACTGGGCTTAGCATAATTCAAATGTGCTTTTAGAACTTCGCTCGTATTTTTAATCTAGCCATTCGTGCAATATAGGAATGGCTTTTTACACTTGTATTTTAAATAACTATTACGTGATAGATTAGAAGTATATTATGTTGGTTTATTGAATTTGGAATGATCTATCCTAACATAATTTTCAGATATAATCCTGATTACTGGGGTATTTCTCACACGTTCTTAACATTGTCAAGTTTTACTCCTTTTTGCGATATAAGCGTTAGATTGTACATAGATTCTAAAAAGAACATCAACATGCATTGCCGCATACATTAACAGAAGACATTTGCATCAATTAATGTGCAAGCCACCTGCAGCTGAAAAGAATATTTTACAAGCGGCGTATGTAGGTAGTCGGGTGCAGTACATGATACTAAACACTGCGTAACTCTGGTTTATTACCTATACCATATAAAAATGGCGTAATGTATTTATGCAAAGGGGTTCTATGGCTTTGCATTACGATAATTACATCTTGTATGAATCCATTAAAATGGTAAGAATCCTATCATGTCCCTAGCTCGGAAACAGAATCGTGATATTTTTGAAATTTTCTTCACATGTTACGGTATTGTAAAAGTGCTTTGAATAAAATAACATTGATATATAATGGTAAGAATATGTTAAGTGTGAAAAACTGAATTATTAGGTACGTAAATTTGTTACAATTCTAGTTTATTAATCAGGTAATAAAAAAGACGCAACTAAATATAGACCTATAATAATTATTAATAACTTCGCCTCATTATTTGAATAATACATAAAATCGATTAATGAGTTTTCCAAAAAAAATTATATATTAAACAAAAATCAATTTAGTTTTCAAAAACTTAATTACCTCATTATTATCGCCGTTGGATCATGCGGGCATGTTGTCATCAAACAAGAAGATGCACATTAAAATCCTATAAAGGTAAGCGAGTCAATTTCGAAATAGTACAGAGTCGAACTTAAAATTCGTATGTATTAGAATGTACATATTAATAGTGTAGACCGTAATGCGCTCTTAAAATTGAAGTTTTGGAAGTTCGCGTTTAGTTAAAAATAATAACAAAAACATAATTAATGTCAATGAAATACTGACTTACAGGTGATTAAGCAAAAATAGTAAGAACATTTCTTATAAACATATGTCTGGAAATGCCTTCTAAGGGAGCTGCTTGCAATGAAGTACCTGATCAATAATGATCACAATTTTATTGTTTGTGTAAACATGTTTAACAAATTTTGATTGAAAGAACAACTTAAAATTAAAAAAAAACTATAAAACCTACCTATAAACGCATTCTATGTTATGTATATCCAGATGCCTTTCAAATTTTAGAAATCATACCTGTTTTCAAGAAAGAAAATCCAAATTCTGCAGATAACTACCGTCTCAATGCCATTATTCCTATTTTGTCGAAAATCATGGAAATAATTTTAAACCCAGGTTGACCGAGTACCTAGAATATAACTGCCTTCTATGTTCCCTTCAATTTGGTTTTCGTAAAATTGCTCAACCACACATGCTATATTAAAATTGATGAGTGACAGTCGACGGTCTCGAGGAGGGAAACCACACAATAATTCCGTTGTGTGACCTCACCAAGGCCTTCGACTATGTCAATCATGACATTCTACTATTATTCTTCAGTTCTTATTTAAATAATATAAAGCAATGCGTTTCACTTAATAATAATACATTTGAAACTAACTTTGTGTGTACCACTATATACTAATGACTTGTACAGTTATTTGCTTCCCAAAATCGTGTTATCTTTGCTAGCGATACCACTTTGTTAAGTTCTGTAAAAAGCTTGCTAAATCTAACTAAAATTGCTAAAGAAACAGAAGAAAAAGCTGAGAACTGGTTCACAGCAAATAAACTTAATTAATAGAGAAAAACATAGAATATAATTTTTTAAATGTCAATATCATTGAAGGTAGTAGTGTAAAACTACTGAGGGTTACTTTGGATGACAAGCTAACCTGGTCTTCTCACGTGGATCAGTTGGGCAGGAACCTGTTCAGTGTGATCTTTTGGCTCCGTCAAATGAGAAATATTCTAAGTCCTAATATTCTGAAAACTACCTATTTTAACTTATTCCACAGTCATATCTGCTATGCACCTATTCTGTTTGAATTCAACAAATGCGCATAAGATTTTTGTACTACAAAAAAGGCCATTCGTATAGTAGCAGGCGCAAGAATGACAACCTTTGTTTATTAAAATGGGCAAATGTTCCTTCCTTCACTATTTATTTGTTGTACCCTATTATATACATCATTATCCCACTAGATCTAGCAGTCTATTGAGAATTAATTGTTTTTTTAGAGTAACTATATCACAAAAGAAATCCCTATATTTAAATATAATTTCCGGAGAATATTAAATCTATCTATAATATTAAATATCTTATCTTAAGAAACTATTTTTATTCCATTGCTGACTATTTAGATACAACCCTGGTCTTTTCTTAATTAAACATTTTTTTATTATGACATTTATATTGGTGTGGAAAGCATTTTTCTGTATTTGCATCCTTTTTGCATTCGTGTAGTTTTATTGGTTGTATTTTTTTTGTTTTAATCTATATTTGTCTCTACTTTTACATTTTTTGCCTTGTTTTTTTATAAACATTTTATATATTTATCATAATCTACGATGATTGTCTGGCCGATAGCCACGTTGGTTAAACTGTGAGGTGGCAATCACGATTAGTCACACGGGTATCGCGCCACCGGGTTCGAATCCTCCGGGTCCGACGCTATCACTGTCGGAGGAAATGATTGTATGTCCGTGTTTTTTCAATGTGTAATCTCCTTCTGCACAACCCTCTGGCTTCTGGAATTAGGGGTTGTATAATTTTTGTGGTGTTTATTATTATTATTAAGTTGTGCTTATCCTTTCAACTTAGCTACACCGTGCTGATGAGGACGAAAAAGTCCGAAACACGTGTACATGGTTGCACTATATCATTTCCGCGGGCCTGCCCACGAACTTGTTTCTTGGCTAATTGTCTTGTTTGCACGATAATACCTTTAATGCTATTTTTTTTAACGTCGGCCTATTTCTGCCACTGAGGCCTAACACCGACGCCTGTAGATGAGCTACCCCCAACCAGGAATTTTGCCGAACCTCTTCCCTTAAGAAGAGTAGGGATCTTTTATTTGCCTAACATTTAATAGACAAGGGAATCTACGGCTTTACATCCCCTCCGAGGAATGGTATATCCCCTATACAACCCTCGCCTAAGATTGTATAGCTTCCGCGCATACACTGATATACAATCCCCTGGAAGATGTGTGAGGCGAGGACGCGGTCTTCGTTGGGACGGTCCCTCATCCAACTACTAACCGCGCCTAACGTTGCTTTACATCGCATATCGAAATATAGTCGAGTAAACTCTAACTTGGCGGGTCCAAAGGTCGCTTCGTCGTATGAAGTAAGAAACTATTTACTCGATAGCTCGGGTATGACAATGGTTCTCAAATAGTTTACAACAATTTACAAATGATTATATGTCTGTAACTGTAATGCAATCGCTAAATAATTATACAAAAATATTAAAGGAGTTATCATAAAATATTAGGAAATATGAATTTATTAATTTCGTTGTTTTAGTGTAATTCTGATTATACCGATATAGGCTCGGGCACAACTTAAACCGATAACAAAAAATGAATTGTCCAGTTCAGTCAAAAGCAATGTTGGTTATTAGAAAAAAAAAAATAATCGAAAACTAATATTGTTCGAAAACTAATATTGTTACAGTTCAGCAAGAACCACGAGAAGGTATGGACATTTCTTGCCAGGAAAGGAGAGGATGGTAATATTAATAGGGAAAAGGATGTTAGTAAAATAAAATATTTCATGTAATAACAAAAATAAATCTGAAATGTCGATTAGAAGTAATAAAAATAAATTGTGTAAATTCTGCTTGAGAAAATATTAAAAATATCTCAATTTCTATGGTAAAACAAAATAAAGGAAAATTCTTAGATACTAAATAATAAATTAACAATAATTTTAATATAAAAATATAAAACTAACAACAGAGGGTCAATAATTATCAAATTAACAATAAATGTGTAGTAGTGTACCTAAATCCACAATGTTTTAATAGTTCTAAGAGGCTTACCTTAGAGACGTCAATGATTCCCTTATTTTTTGGCATTTCCTTCAAAGTATCTAATGTAAAATGTGTTTTCGATTCATAAAAATTATAAATTACTTCCCTTATTTGCATTTTAATGCCTTCACGTACATCTAATGTTTTTGGTTTCTTTTTAATTTGTTTTTTTATTTTCAAGGTTACATTATTAATATGTTGGTGTTTAATTCTGCTAACTGTTCTGAGACTTATGTTTAAGGCTTCAGAAACTCTTTCATGAATTCGTTCAAGAGGTACCAAGGGTCCCTTGTTTTCCTTTTCTTTTGTAAAATAATCTATTAAATTTAATACCAATTTCTTTGACTGTTCATTTAAGATGCCTAATTTCTTTTGCCATATTTACCAAATATTGTATTTTATAATTTAATGTTATTCGAAATAAATATTTACACACGTATCTAATTTAGAAACCCTGACACATTTAACGTTAAATAGAATGACCAGCTTAGCGACCCTCCAAACCGCAAACTGTAGATGGTACGTCTGTTTATTGTATAAAAACTATAGATACGCCACGCCCATATCATCAAGTGATATAGGAATGGACTGTAAAAAATACCTTAAAAAATACTACAGCTTTGGGACACCGCGGTAAACTGTCCGGTCTAACTATTTATTTAGCAAGAAATAAAACACGAAGGATTGAGGGCCTATGGCTTATGTAATGTATAATAAATTTTAGAAAATGGCTGTGGATATTCGTCTGACACGCGAATAAATAACCAGACCATTAAATACCAAGGGATAAACTCGCGCGGAATAATACAAGAAAAATGTTTAACGAAAAGAAAGTTTTAACACAACTTGCGGCGCGGATTAATAAAATAAAATGTTTAAAAGAAAAATGCTTAAATTTTAATATAATAAAATTTTTAAAAAAATTGGTAGACAACAGGATTTGAACCCGGATGTTTTATTCCCTTTACTTACACACTTCCCTTTACTTACACACTGAGCTATTCCACGACGTACAATTCATGTAATATGTAGATACTAGAAAATTGCAAGACCTAGGTATAGTGGTTTGGCAATGTCCGTTTGTCGGGTGAATATCCACTACCACTAAAAATAGCTTATATATTTCATATAAAGATGAATTTAATTCTAATATGAGACGATTGTTAAATAACCAATGACAAATCTTCAGAGTTTGAGAATCGCTGAACGTAGATTAAAATTTATCTCTCTCTTCAGTGTGTATCGCAATATTTCTGTCTCAAAATAGGTGAGAGAGAAGCTTGGCACACATACGCGACAGTGTTTTTGGGCTATTACTTTAACTTTGTGTGCGAGAGAAATGAAATCGTACGCGCATTATCAACTCATACACATGCCAGTTTAGAGTTTACTAGACTCTATGTACATAGTAAGGGGCAGTACGTTTGCCCCATTATTTATTATTATATTTTACTATGACCTGCTGCAAATATAACTGACACGTATGTAACGTAGTCAAATAAAGTGAGTATGACTGTGAGTATTAAATGTATTTATTACGTAATTCTGAAAAAAATTACGTACGTACCTATTTTTATAAATGTACTAAGACACTTGCAAAAGTTCCTATGAGTTGAACTATACACTTGAAAATGCTCTACATTTGTGGACTGTAATGGCGTGATCACGATCTCTCATAAATAAAAATAAATATATTATGTAGCAGATTATACCTTTCGTGGAACTTAAGTCTGCAGGTCATAATGAATAACTAACAATTTTGTAATAATGAAAACATCGTTAATTATACAAGAAACGCATACGGGTAACAAGTATTTTATTAGCATAATAATAGAAAATTTAACAGCTTGCCTAAGAAAAGTAATTAAAATCAAACAAAACTGATTACAAAAAGTCAAAACGATGATACGGCTGGTATATACCCCGTCTATTTGTCACAATAAAACCTAATGTAATGGTTACTTCGAAATTAATATAAAAAGTATGTTGCGTCCTCCATTCCACGTTCATTATGATGACAAATAGTAGCTCGTTGTGATATCTTGAATCGTGTAGCTTTTTTCCCGGTACCGTAAGTTGTATGTGTTTCTTTGTCAAGGTTAAAATTATCAGACTCTTGTAAAACGTTGAAAAGAATTTAATCTTGTCAAGTATATTGTGCTGGGTCATTGTCGTTCAAGAAGTTTTTTATATGAAATCTTGTTACTGAGTAAATAAAATTGCTATATTGTGTTACTTTTTATATAAAAAAAAGTATAATAGTAAATTCAATAGTATCATCAATCACGCTCTCATTCTGAATCGCTGAGTACAGTTGTCAGATGGAACATTGTTTAAATACTTCGGACGGTTTTTATGGAATAATTAACCGAATCAGTGGGTTTGAAAAAAGCAGCTTCGAAGTGAACGGATAATGTATTTTAATTATTAGAAATGTGTCTACATTATATAGCGTGATTCCTCAGTTGACACTTTTTTAGCTGTGTATAGAACTCAGTCAGGTAAAAATTAAATTACGTTATTTAAATAGAGACATTGATTTTAAAAGTTTTGTAAAAATCTAAATCCGACCCTGTACAGCGCTTCCTTGCAGATAAAAAAGAAAATAAAAACCTTTACGAGCTTATTATTTGCTACGATTTACACGTACATAAACTAATAAATACGTTGGATAGTGATGGTTATAAGATATTACATAAAGAAACTCACTTGGGCTACTATAGCGTAGCAGATATCGCAGACACAACTTACCCCCGGGTAACGTGCCCACGATAAAATTTCACTAGCTCAGACTATCTCAGGGCGTTAATCCCAAGTTTACATAAACTATGACAAATTACTAGTTTACTTACTTACACAAATCACTGAGGGTTCCATACGTAGTGGTCGCAGACGAAATAATAACACTTTCTTTAAACATGAAATGCACTATATTACGGAATTTACAAATATTGGTTCTCTAACATGTAACCTGGCGATGTTCAAAAGGTGTGGCAAATTTCTTGATTAATAAGTTACAACATTAATAAATACAACGTGAGGATAAATGGTAATAAATTCGGCCACAATGGGTCTGATTTAGAGAACCTCCTTAAATAAATATAAATGCATAAAATCTTTAAATATGTACAAGTTAAAATACAAAAGTAAGTATGAATGGCATATAACCGCGCAGAACCGCTGAAGGTGGTCCCCGGTAAATAAAAACAACACACTTATCTAGGGTGGTACGATACCGACTTCGACGTTGAAGAAACTGTAGCCCTACGGTGGTGTCTTCGGGACGAAAGAAATTGACCCGAGGATTGGGTTGATTATAGCCTCTCCAGCCCTGGAACTTTCTACTGTGTCTGGATGCCCCGTCCGTGGAACTTCACTACTGTGTGTGGAAGCCCCGTCCGTGGAACCCTCACTGATGAGGGAACAATCCACCAATGTTCCTAGAAAGCCACAGTTCGATGAATAGGGTCGAGTCCGTCTTTCAAGTCGACACGATACTTCCAAAAGAAAGCCTTGTAATCTCCTGCTTCCGCAGTTAAAATTTACGCACAACAACAAAATATTCCGCTAATCGGAACAACAACAGATGGAGAAAATTTTCCTGTGTTGACAATCCCAAAATCCACCAGGATGCCTCGGATAAAACGAGTTTTGTGAGATTATCAACCCTATACGCCAACAAAAAATGTCTCTCTCCTTTCACCAGCTGGAAGTATATCGCGCCTTCCGTGGACAATAGCGAAACTCTGCTACGGACGTAGCGGTTGTTATTATGCGGCCCACAAAACACTAAGGCGTATGATGGGTCGTATACGCTAGAGGTCCGCAACAACTCCCCCTTTACTCGCAGGAAAAAAAAAATCGAATCAACAAAATAACCCGACCTGCATTTAAAATCTACAAAAATAAGCGAGTCAATTTGCGCACCAAATAGTACAGAACCGTACTTGAAATCTACATATTAATAATATTACATTGTAACGGGCTGTTGAAATTGGGCGACTGAGTTGCTGATATAAATATTTCAAGTGTAGATCTGGGCGCAATTCTACGATTAGTTTAAAGGGTACTTTAATGAGGTCGTAAAGTTTTTGTTGCCTTTTTTGCGTGCAGGGTAAATCTGAGCTCGACTATACAAACTTATTCATGAAGTTTTGGTTAGGTTTGTTTATTCTATTTTTTTATAATAAGTAACGCATGTTGGACTGAGGTGATACTTTTTTTCACCAGAGAGATCCGCATGGCACATGATACATGAAAAAGATGGAAGGTGTAGGAGTTTTCACATTGAATCGTGCTATGGTGTTTTCTGATAACCCTTTTGTATTTTTGTTTCCAGAGTTCTTTTCTTTATCAGATTCCTGTCAATCGGTTGCGATATGAATTTCCACCTTGATTATTTTGTTATATTCTCAAAAGTGAAAATGGCACACGTTTCTGAAAATAATAAACTACTTAGTAGGTATATTACTAATTTACGTGAAGTGTCGTTAAGTAGTTAAGGAGCCAGGGGCGGTTTTCTCTCTTAATTTTTCAGTTATGAAATTTATATGATTCTCCCATCTTAGATGACAGTCAATAAACAAGCCAATATATGTTGTATATGATTTTGAGGGTATTTCAAAGCTATTTGAGTCCTCATCCTTTATTTGAAGCGACTGAAAATGCGGTAATGAGGAATTATAATATGTAAAATGTATGGACGCTGTCTTGTCAAAATTTAATGAGAGAAGTTTGTAATCAAATCAATGCTTTATATTTATAAAGTCATTCTGTACTTTTTGTTGTAGGTTGTCCCAGGTGTTACTTTCGTAGAATACAGCGGTATCATCAGCAAAACTGATTACCGTACCTTCTAAATTAACTTCGAATAAATTATTAAGGTAGAGGATAAATAAGATTGGTCCAAGTATAACGCCTTGTGGTACACCATATTCAATTTTTTACAAAACCGCTTTTAGTATCGTCAATCCCTACACATTTCTTTCTGTTCGTTGGCTAGCTACATATCGGTGCTAGGCTTATAGTGTCGAAAGCCTTCGCCAAGTCTAAAAATAGACATAGTGAAGGCCTCGAGTTATCAAAAGCTTTATATATATTTTTTTTTGGTAAGCAAAGTAATGGCATTTTAAGTAGACTTGCCTTCACAGAAACCAAACTGTTATGTTGCCTAAATATTATATTTATCCAGAAATTTCAAAATTCTATCATTTAATGCCATTTCAATTTTTTTTACTAAGCTTGATATTAGTGATATTGGTCTATAGTTTAAAGGTATTATCCTATCACCTGTTTTATGACTTGGTTTTATAACAGAGATCTTAAAATATTCTGGACAAACACCCATGTTAAAACATTTATTAATTATATAAGTTAAAGACGTGATGATATATCCTACTATTTTTTTAAGAGTTTCCGATTGTAATGCAACCTATTATTATTACTTTACTTTTTTATATTTGTCTTATATTTACATGTGTATATCTGTTGAGTAATAAGGATTATTATTAATATTATTGCAATTATCATGTCGATGGCATGTCCTTCGTGTTTTCTTTTGGTGATTTTGTTTTTCTATACTGTAGGCATATTGTATACGGCTCTCCACAGGTGATTTTTAATAAACAGACACCTGCGGTATCTACTCTTTGCGTTGTTTATAAACCCCGCAAAATCTTTCCCCACATCTTATGCAAATAAACTCGTATCATTCCATGTATAATGTATAAGCTATTATGTTAAGTTTGGCGGTTGTTTATGGTTTAGTTAACAACATTAGCATAGAAGCTATCTTCGCTGCTCGATAATGATCAGCACCAAACTTCTGTACAGCCATCATTAGCAAAAACACTAAAACAACTCATTCGAGGATTTGGGAAATTAGCATTTCTCTCCATTGTCTTAAGCCCAACTTGGAGTAGTTCGCCATTAATACTGATTAATATCAAGGAGTATAACCGTAAAAATGACACGAGATTATAAGCCTTAAAAAATGTATCGACCAAATAACACATCTTTACTAACAACTTTTCGGAATAATTTAATCACGTTTTATTGTCGTATATTCTAAATTCGTATTTATTGATGTGATAATTAATTCTATTTTTGTGTAAGTAATTATATTTTATTGCAGTTAATTTAGTGGGTGTAGTTTAATGATTCTACATGGTGTTACAAACTCCATATTGTGGGTGAAAGCTTTGCTGTGTATTCACACCTTTTGCACAATTATATAAGGCTATAAGACCGGAATATTTCGATATAATAATTGAAAAATACAAGGGTGTCAAGGTGTAGTTAACAAACAAATTGTTTATTTTTTTGTGTTTAATAACAATATTGACGACAGAAATACAATCCAGCACGATAATATTTAAAAATTCACAGATCTTGCATCCTACACAAGTGTCTTGACGTATTGAAAATACTTGACACAACTTTTGGTTTACTGTAGTATAGTGCTTGATTAGTTAGAAATGATAAAAAAAGCACGCAGTACACACGAAGAGCCAGAAATTGCGCATAAGTCGTACTCCTCCAATTATTTCGGATTAAGATATATTCAATTTATTTGCAATTGTGCATTTATTTTACATTAACTATAATTTATATACATTACTCCATGTACATATCATTCATTATTATTATATGTAAAACTAATATTTTTGTTAGGCATTTTATAATATACTCTAATTAAAACATAATATTTTTAGACGCAATCCTTATTTTACTATAAGGAACGTAACCAGACTGCAACCAACACCTACTCTCCGGGCTGTGTGGCCCGCTGAGCTCTGAATTACAAGTTACAAGCCTGGCGCGTTAAGTGTAATCATTGCATATTACCATCAAAACGCTAATGCTTCGATTGCAACAAACACCAGCCGAAAGACTGGCACCCTATTCTTGACGGCAGTAGAATAGAACAATCGAGAGAAAGTGGGCGTGTCTCTATTGAAGTTGGCAAAACGGTATTCTTGAATTTCGTTCTACTGAAAACTGATAGAACAGCCAGTCAATTTGCTCCCTGAATGCTTCTATTGGTAATTTGCAGGGAACTGTTAGGGAACGCCGACATTTTTTGTTTTTCTAACCTAGAAATATCAAGAGTAGTTAATAATAGGCAATGTCTACAGCTCCGGGTAAATCCGTATGATTAATTTTTATTATTCCTCCGTCTAAAACCGGGCATGCGCATGATTGGCTGCCGTCGAGGGCAAGGGACATTATCTATCATAAGCAACTATACTACATCAAAAACATATTTAACCCAACGAACTAACCTAAAGAAATATTCGTATTACGTATTTTAGTTAACAAAATGTGGTAAAAAAAAAACTGTAGCAAGCGGATTCGAACCCTCGACCTCACGTGTGAGAATCGGGAACCAATTACCAATTACCAATTAAAAATCTTTTATTCAATTTTTTAAGTTACATTGTATTTTGTTTACGTCATTTTTCCCTGTCTAAGTATCTATTATAATCCTGCACAGTGTGCTATATAATTCTAGCCTAGCTACTAAGAGAGTTTACTCTTTATAAGTTAGGGTGGCTGGTGTTGTGCCGGGAATTGACCTCTCCTTCCAAAATTCTAGTTATTGATTTTTGGTTTTTCTATTTTCTAAAGTTTCATAGATTTATGCGTTTTTGTCTGCGATGCAGTTATGAAGTGAGAGTTTAGGTTATTTTATTAAGTGAAGTTGATTTTGTTTAGTTTCGTACAGGAAAGTAAATGAAAAAACCTGCTTCAACATTGTGTATATTGTCAAAAATTAAAAATGATTCTACCCTAAGTATTACACCACAGACTGCTGATCGGTAACCTTATAATTCTTACTATATCAATATGTTTGAACGTCATCGCGCATGTGCGGCGTGAATTGCCTGGACGGAGGAATAATAAAAATTAATCATACGGATTTACCCGGAGCTGTAGACACTCCCTTAATAATATTTGTTTTTGGTGAAATATTTTTCTTATTTCCGACACGTCAGTACATTTAATATTAAGATGAATCTGCCTCAGGTAATATTATCGGACGAAATAAATCATAACGTGGCCGATGCTCAAGAACGCGTCGAAATTAAAAGGGAAATTCTTCCTCACACGGGACCTTTTTGGTACTTTCCTTTCCAATGAAAATAAATTTGTGAAACTGTTTCGTTTGACTAAGCCCGTTTGTCGTTACGTTACGAAAATTTAATAAAACTAATAGAAATTGTTGAGAATTTTTTATTATATACCTAATTTATGCCTAGCTTCTAAAACGGAATTGTGCTAATAAATATCACAAAAATATGAATACTTATATAATAGTAACAAGAAATTGCAGGATATGAGAAAAAAATAATGGAAAAGAGAAGATAGTAATGGAAAACAATATTTTTGGACTGAGAAATAGTTATCATCAACCCCCTGTTTCACAGGTTATAATAATAATCGACATTTTCATGCTTGAATCTTACAGACATTTTATTATATTTAATCATTTATTCATTTATTTATTAGAAAATGCTTTATCAAGTTCAATGTGCAAAGAACCTACTACCAAATAAATAAGTAGGTAGGTATGTATTTTCTATAACTTTACTTTTAATGTCTCTTACATCTGCTGCAATTTGAGTTATTGCATTGCTTATTTGAGTGGCAGCATTGCCAATAGCCTGCAGTGCAGCAATTTTCTTTTCATAATATTGCTGTTTATATAGACACAAAATCTTTTTGCAAAATTTCTAAATGACTGTCACGAAACTTTTTTTCAGAATGCACATTGGACTCCGTTAGGTTTAAAAATTTTTCGTTGCTTTTTAAAGATCCTTCAAGCCTTGATGTCTTGGTTAATTTTTTTCTCTTGGCTGATGTTGGTGTGCAATCCATATCTGGTGTTCTTTTAGATGTCATCTCTTCCCTAGATGTTTTACACAAGGAATAATCATATCAAGGGTTTGTTATTATTTTTGTGCTCCTCATTCTACAACAGAAAAAAGTGAAATAAATCCTTTATGCTTATTTTTTCTTACACATTTTTCCATAAATAAAATTTGTACTAAAACACCGCAGCAGCTTCAAACTGTCCATGTTATATGTTGTCCATGAAGTTTGACCATGAAAGAAGGGAGGGATAACCCCACGATACTACTAGCTGGCCTCTTTCCCTTAACTATCGCTTAAATCGTTTCTCTTCTTTCACAACTACCTGAAATTTTCTTTCAATATCTCTCACTTTTCCTGCGACGTCATCAACTTTTACTTCAATTTTACCTACTTTTCTTTAAGTTCATTATTTTGTTGCGCTTCTATAATTTCGCTTAATTCTTCCTAGCCTGTCTCTTCTTCCTGTATTTCCTCATTTAATATTATTTCCAGGTCCATCATTTTGTTTAACTCTGCCTGACGTCATCGTCATCTTTTTCTACTTGGCGTCTCTTTCCCTGATCTAACATTGTTCTTCTTAATTCATCCTTGTCTTCTTTACGTTGTTGCTCTTTTCTTAATTTTCTTTTCCTCTTTACGTATCCTTCCTTGTTCTTCTTTTTCTTGTTATTGGTGTTTTCTTTCTTCTTGACGGTTTCTTTCTTTTCGTTTTAACACCTGTTTCCCTGATCTTCCATCTTTCTCATACATTTTTAAACAAGTCATGCGTTTGTCTTTCAGCAGCCATACATCTGGTTTCCATCAGTTAGGCATTTTATAATATACTCTAATTAAAACATAATATTTTTAGTAGCAATCCTTATTTTACTATAAGGAACGTAACCAGACTGCAACCAACAGCTACTCTCCGGGCTATGTGGCCCGCTGAGCTGTGAATTACAAGTTACAAGCCTGGCGCGTTAAGTGTAGTCATTGCATATTACCATCAAAACGCTAATGCTTCGATTGCAACAAACACGAGCCAAAAGACTGGCACCCTATTCTTGACGGCAGTAGAATCGAACAATCGAGAGAAAGTGGGCGTGTCTCTATTGAAGTTGGCAAAACGGTATTCTTGAATTTCGTTCTACTGAAAACTGATAGACTAGCGAGTCGATTTGCTCCCTGAATGCTTCTATTGGTAATTTGCAGGGAACTGTTAGGGAACGCCGACATTTTTTGTTTTTCTAACCTAGTAGTTAATAATATTTGTTTTTGGTGAAATATTTTTCTTATTTCCGACTCGTCAGTACATTTAATGTTAAGATGAATCTGCCTCAGGTAATATTATCGGACGAAATAAATCATAACGTGGCCGATGCCCCAGAACGCGTCGAAATTAAAAGGGAAATTCTTCCTCACACGGATTCTTTTTGGTACTCTCCTTTCTAATGAAAATAAATTTGTGAAACTGTTTCGTTTGACTAAGCCCGTTTGTCGTTACGTTACGAAAATTTAATAAAACTAATAGAAATTGTTGAGAATTTTTTATTATGTACCTAATTTATGCCTAGCTTCTTCTAAAACGGAATTGTGCTAATAAATATCTCAAAAATATGAATACTTATATAGTAACAAGAAATTGCAGGATATGAGAAAAATATATAATGGAGAAGAGAAGATAGTAATGGAAAACAATATTTTTGGACTGAGAAATAGTTATTATCAACCCCCTGTTTCACAGGTTATAATAATAATCGACATTTTCATACTTGAATCTTACAGACATTTTATTTTATTTAATCATTTATTCATTTATTTATAAGAAAATGCTTTATCAAGTTCAATGTACCAAGAACCTACTACCAAATAAATAAGTAGGTAGGTATGTATTTTCTATAACTTTACTTTTAATGTCTCTTACATCTGCTGCAATTTGAGTTATTGCATTGCTTATTTGAGTGGCAGCATTGCCAATAGCCTGCAGGGCAGCAATTTTCTTTTCATAATATTGCTGTTTATATAGACACAAAATTTTTTTGCAAAATTTCTAAATGACTGTCACGAAACTTTTATTCAGAATGCACATTGGACTCCGTTAGGTTTAAAAATTTTTCGTTCCTTTTTAAAGATCCTTCAAGCCTTGATGTCTTGGTTAATTTTTTTCTCTTGGCTGATATTGGTGTGCAGTCCATATCTGGTGTTCTTTTAGATGTCACCTCTTCCCTAGATGTTTTAGACAAGGAATAATCATATCAAGGGTTTGTTACTATTTTTGTGCTCCTCATTCTATAACAGAAAAAAGTGAAATAAATCCTTTATGCTTATTTTTTCTTACACATTTTTCCATAAATAAAATTTGTACTAAAACTCCGCAGCAGCTTCAAACTGTCCATGTTATATGTTGTCCATGAAGTTTGACCATGAAAGAAGGGAGGGATAACCCCACGATACTACTAGCTGGCCTCTTTCCCTTAACTATCGCTTAAATCGTTTCTCTTCTTTCACAACTACCTGAAATTTTCTTTCAATATCTCTCACTTTTCCTGCGACGTCATCAACTTTTACTTCAATTTTACCTACTTTTCTTTAAGTTCATTATTTTGTTGCGCTTCTATAATTTCGCTTAATTCTTCCTAGCCTGTCCCTTCTTCCTGTATTTCCTCATTTAATATTATTTCCAGGTCCATCATTTTTTTTAACTCTGCCTGACGTCATCGTCATCTTTTTCTACTTGGCGTCTCTTTCCCTGATCTAACATTGTTCTTCTTAATTCATCCTTGTCTTCTTTACGTTGTTGCTCTTTTCTTAATTTTCTTTTCCTCTTTACGTATCCTTCCTTGTTCTTCTTTTTCTTGTTATTGGTGTTTTCTTTCTTCTTCTTCTTGACGGTTTCTTTCTTTTCGTTTTAACACCTCTTTCCCTGATCTTCCATCTTTCTCATACATTTTTAAACAAGTCATGCGTTTGTCTTTCAGCAGCCATACTTCTGGTTTCCATCAGATATTTCTCAAAACAGCGCTAAGAAGTCTTATTTAGAGTTTATATTAGGTATAATACATTCATGCTTCTTCTTACTTACTTACCACCATGTGTCATTGGTTTTTAATTTCTGCAGAAATTTTCATGTTATGCCTTATTTTCAAGACAGCTCGTAGCTTACGGTATTCTAAAGAGCCAAACGTTTTAAATAACGAATGATAGTCGCTAACGGGATGTACTTAAATGGTGAATAAATATGGCGTATTTTTATATGAATACTCAAAGAATATCAATGGAAATAAATTAACAAATGTAGTTAAATAAGAAGAAAGAGTCGATCACAATAAGTATTCCTCTAGAACGGACCAGTTCTAGAGAAATCTATCCGATTTGTAAATTGATAATTTGAAGTCACCTTGTTATTTTGAAATAACTTTTCCCTTTGACAACTTTCCAGTTATAGCAAATATGAAGGTATACTACTTGACGTGATTATACTGTTACACTTCACAATTTTTGCATTGTTGACCGCCGTGTAGTAGGGGTAATAAAAGTGATGACATTTTTTTAACTTGCAAGATAATCAGGCTTTTTCATCAAGAATGACTTTCTTGCTGAAATCCACAAGAATAAAAAGATTCTTTCTTTTCTCGAAGCAATCAATGGACACATTGTATATTTTTTCTAAGAATACTTTTATGGAATACATTGTTGAATAATAAAAAAGGCATCTTAAAGAAATGAGAAAAACCACTCGGAATAAACAGCAGGCTTCCACAAGTAAAATGAAATAAAATGTAAATGATGGATTATGTGCCAAAAAATACAATATTTAAAATGAAAAAAGTTTATTTTAAGACATATTACTTCGACTTACATATATAAAAGATATAATAGTATATTTGCTTCATTTTTAGATATGGACTTCAAAAACCAGAAATAAAGTAAACATTATATAACGTGCGCAAGGGAATTTCATATATTTTGGCTATTTTTATGGTTTTGTGTGTTTACAGAAGTAAGAATTTTATATTAAATGAAAAACAGTAGTATGATAGGAGTCCTTGATACATAGTCTTTGGGACAGAAAATGTCGAAGTGATAAACTTTTCGATGCACGGCAATCACTTACACCAAGTGGTATAAAGCACAATTACGAACACGCCAAAGTTTAACAAAAACAAAGAAACATTAAGTGAGTAACCAAATAATAAAACAATAATAATAATAAAACCCAAATAATAGGAAAGAATATTCGTAGAATGCCACAAATAACTTTCAGACAATATTGAGTAACAAGATGTTAACAAGATATCACGATTAATCTTATTATGTTGCTTAGGAAAAATTTATCAATTTCCTACAAATGTGACTCACTACGACCAATATTTCATACTCCATGGGAAATTGCTTGATTTCTATTTTGTATACGATCCAAATTGGGCTTATGGTGAACAGAAAACTATATTGTATGACCCAATTTTGCAAAATTTACTTGCACTCCTGTCTTGGGTGGATTTTATAATAAATTATTTGTCATGTTACTGCTGTTAAATATGTTTGCTCCTTTGGGTTACACAGTAACAAATACAACTCCCATAAGAAATCTAAATTGTCTTGATAATACCTTTTTAAATTGTAATGAAAATTTCACACCTATGTTTTTTAACCAAATGTGTTTTTCTCTAGTGTCACCAAACCAAGGTATTTTTTTAATATATATTTTTATATTATTATATTAGAATTATAGTGAAAATTTTTTGACATAACCATATAACAATGCTTTGATCTAAAGCGTGAATTAATTAATAATTACAATTAACCTGTGTTTATTTGCTTTATAAATTTAACATATTTGACTATATATTTTAGCAATTTTTGTTGTGTCCAGTAATAACTAATTTTATTGAGCTATAAATTCTCTATTTTACCGACTGTAATTGCACAGATATATAATTTTAATATTTAGCATAGTTCATTCATTCATATTATTTATTATCTATTTAGTTATCCTACAGATCACTTATAGTCCATGAAAAAGTTTTAAAAACCCCAAAAGTTCTGAGAGAGAGATGAAACATGCCCCCCCTTTTTTAGGGCATTGAACACGATGACGATACTTTTCCCGCCCCTCAGCATCTACCCCTAAACTCGCGTTTTTTCTCCATCGTAGTCATGCGGATCGGTTTTTTGAGCAGGATTCGAGTAGGTCGTATGAAATTTAACCATATAGCATCTTATCTACCCCTGGGGTTGAACCCTTCCCCCTAATACTAAAATATCCTCAAAAAATCAAAATGCATGAAAATTTGCTTATCTCCGTTTTTGAGGGTGCTCAACACGATGGTAATATTCATTATAAGTAGTAATAATAATAGTAATGGTAATGGTAATGGTAATGGTAATGGTAATGGTAATGGTAATGGTAATGGTAATGGTAATGGTAATGGTAATAGTAATTTTTTGAACCATTCCTGATACATAAGTATATATGACAAGTCAAATAGTAAATAGTACAATTTGATATGATAATATTATACGTAAATACACATAGGTATACATATATTATATACAATCGCAAGGAGGTAAACATTTATACTATATAAAACAAACGAAAAAAAATTAGTAAGGCAAACAAATTTTGTTTAACGCGATAATATTCCTTCCGGTTTCCTATTTAAAAATTTTTGTATACTATAAAAACCGCCTTTGAGTAGCAAGATTTTTGATCTATTCAGGTAGACTGTTATAATATAGAGTAATGCAATTGTAGGGAGGGGATTGTTTAAATTTAGTTGTATTATGCCCAGGTATGTCAAGCAATTCAGCATGTTGCGTGTTATATGTATGGCACTCGTCCCTTTTAGTAAATATACTTATATTTTTCCTAGAATACGTCAGACACTTGTATATAAATATAGAGGGCGTGGTTAGAATTTTTTGTTTTTAAATATTTCTTTGCAGCTCTCATTATAATTGAGTTTATATGTTAGTCTTATCAATCGCTCTTGACATATGAAGACTCTATCTGTACCTTTAGCAGTCCCCCAACATATTATATTGTAAGATATGTGGGAGTATGCTAGAGCATAATTGATCCAGGCTATTTCTCATTTGCAATATTGCAAAATAAGTATTTACCTGTCCACACACAAAATGAATATGCTCCTCTCATGGTAATTTAGAGTCGAGATAAGTGCCTAGCAGTTTGGTGATCTTTGAGATAGTAATATCATCGTATATGATTGCATCATCAGGTAAAGGCTTTTGGATGAAAATGGATAAAAACTATTTTGCTGACATTTAGTATCAGTCTATCCCTTTGGTATGGTTAAATTTATTTGTGCTTGAACTTCCTCAAGGCTCTCCGCACTTAGAGTAACCGTTAAATCATCTGCAAATATGGTTGCATGGCCAGCTGTTAGATAATTAGGTAAGTTGTTAATGTAAAGTAAAAATAGAAGTGGTCCAAGTACCGAACCTTGAGGCACCCCAATCTTTATCTCATGTTCATTGGCATTAATCCCATTCAGTTTAACCTTTA
Source organism: Leptura quadrifasciata (assembly GCA_963675555.1). NCBI lineage: Eukaryota > Metazoa > Arthropoda > Insecta > Coleoptera > Cerambycidae > Leptura > Leptura quadrifasciata. Next base: position 6,268,065 of record OY776674.1, read on the forward strand.
TTGACCTATTTTCCATATACGAAACTATCCATATCAATATAGTCCCCCTTATTATTATTATTAAATTTTTTCTAGGAAATTCTTATTAATAGTATCAAATGCTTTAGCTAAATCCAATAAGAGAGACATAATATACTTGCCCGTATCTAAAGATTTGTATACATGTTCAAGTAGATACAACACGGGGTTTCAGTGGATTTATCAGCTTGAAATCCATGTTCAGACATTGTTAATAATTTGTTTATTTCACAGAATGAAACTATTCTATTATATATGATTCTTTCAAACAGCTTTGATGACTCTTAATAGTGATATCTGTCTAAAATTCTCAATGTCTTCATTCTTCGTCAGCACCTTTTTGGTGAACTGGTATAACAATGGCTAGTTTTAGTGTATTGGGAAAATGACCCTGTTCAATCGAAATGTTAAATAAATATGTCGACTGATCAACAACATCTTCTCTTATGGTTTTTAATAAATCTGCGGTTAAGTTATCAAACCCAACTGATTTCTTATTTTTTGAGTGAATAATAGCTTCATTTACTTCCTCGGTGGTAATAGGTGGAATGAAAATTTCGTTCTCCTTATATATATAGAAGTGGTGCATGGTAATGACAAATTGGAACCAAAGTAGTGCTGTAATTTTTGTTGGATATTTGTGGAAAAATGATTGTGAATATGCTGGTTAAAATATTATTCTCAGAAATTAGCTCATTATTATCATATAATTTTATGTTTTTATCAAGGGTTTTTTTCTGTTCAATTTGCCATTAACTATGTTCCATACTGATTTTGTTTTATTAGGTGCGTCATTTATTTTGTTTCTATTAAATTTCTGTATACTGGTTTCAATATTCTTTTTGTAGTTAATTTTTTCAGATTTATATAGCAGTAAGGTAGTTTGAAGGTTTGTCATTAACCAGTAGAGGTTTTTTAAGTTGTTGCTCTGTTGAATAAGTTCATTAGTTAGCCAACCTTTTTTGTAGTTTGTATTGTGACTGTTCTTTATTGTTAGTTTTTTAATAAGACAACTAATATCACAGCACCAGACAATGCTGTTTATGAGGAAGTCGAAAGCATCATCCACAATTAGTTGAAACATTTCCGACCACTTTACTCGACTTACGTAAAAAGCAAAATTCCTAATAATATTACTTTGGGATAGCGACATGTAAAATAGCCAGCAGGTGCCATCTAGCGGTCCAGTGTCTGTTGCAATCGAAAAATATATAGCCTGACTGGGTCTGACACTTGAACTATGCTAAGCCCATGTACCAAATGTACTAAATAGTCAAGTGATCCTCGTGTCGGTCGTCACATGCCTACCTTGTACTGACGAGTGGCAACAGCTCGAAACTGCAGTCTGCAAGTGGTGTGTGACGACTGACACGAGAGCTTCTTTAAGTAGGATCAGTCTTTCGGCTGGTGTTTGTTGCAATCGAAGCATTAGCGTTTTGATGGTAATATGCAATTATTACACTTAACGCGCCAGGCCTGTAACTTGTAATTCAGCGCTCGGCGGGGCACATATACCGGAGAGTAGCTGTTGGTTGCAGTATGGTTACGTTCCTTATAGTAAAATAAGGATTTTATAGAGGAGTTTGCGACTAAAAATATTATATTTTAATATTGCGCCCTCTAAAATCACATTTGAACTATACTAAACTTATTTTTATATTTCCGTAACATTACTGATTAACGGTTAATTAATTAGCAAAGAAACCTTTTAACGTCTGTCAATTCGCTACGACGTTTTTTTTTTACTTTTTCTTCGAGGTAATTTAGTTAAAAGTAATCCTCACGACCCATATCAAAAGAATTAATAACATTTAAAAATGATAAATTAAAAAAATCCATATCGATTACCACGGTAATTTATGGAATTTCCGAAATAAACTGATACATACGTCTATAAAACCTTTGTCTGGCATAACATATAGGTTCGTGAACGACGAACAAAAAAACAACTTTAGAGAGCTGCTAAAAGAAGCCAACAATGGCTAATCCTATTATATATACAATAAATTCATTAAAGGCATTAAATCTCAATTTAGATTAGCATCAGAAAAAAATTAATTAGTTTATTATAGAAATGGTAGCCAGGTAATTAACATCGCTATACAAAATCAACTGACTCCTCGTCAACGTCATGTATACTAGACATTGACTGCATTGATTCTTTAAACTCTATAGCGTGAGTAATTAAACTTGGGTTAATCAGATATAATATCGAAGATCAAACTCATTGAATATGTCTACAAGATAGATGTATATATACTCTGAATTATATTTATAAGGATAAAGAAATGCAAATCTCTCACGTATGCTGTAATCGGATATCAATTTCGAAGAAAATGACAGTATACAAGATGGCGCGTGCATAGTAAATCATTTCCTCTTAACTAGGCAAAATTTTCTTGCAAATTTATTTTTTTGCTTCTCTTTATTTTAGGGCAAAAACACGACTTGAGGAACCATGTATTGGAATAATCACAATTTTTTTGCCGGAAATAATAGATGGGTTTGGCAAGCTCAAAGAGATTAACGATGTTCGAATCGCTCAAATTTATCAAATAATTTGAAGACTCACGATTAAATTTCAGGTTACAGAGAAAAAGGGCGACTTACTTTGAAGAATTCGATGCCTGGAAAACAAGAGGCGCTTTGGTTTCAAAGTTTTATAGAGCTGACGATGAAAAATATTTCTACCAACTTATCATGCTCTATTATTTTTATTTTGCTTCAGTAGAAGTCCATGACAATATGGTAGAAATATAAATCACCCGAATAATCAACACAGAAGGAAGCCCAGCTACAACTCTATGAACCAAATTCAGAACAACTCTTGAAGATAATAATATCTGGACAAAAAGACGCTATACGTTATTAAAAATAGACATATCATTGTTGCAACGAATTTATAGACAAGACTTGCATCTTTTATCCTATAAGATCAACTGGTGCAAGAATTGTTATCAAAGTACATTGAACAGCATCGACAATTCTCCCAGACAGTCAACAATTCGTTTCGTAAGTAAAATGCAATCTAATAATGAATCTATATTGCCACGTATATAATGAAATTACCTACCGATTTTGGGACACCAAGAGTTCCACCCTCATGCAAGGGATATTTTCCAAGTTTCCACAGTGTTTTGATGTTCTTGGAAACTACGTTAGAGTTACCGTTACATCAAATGTTCCAAACTCAATTCCAAATCTCAGGACTCTAGGACTAAGATATTCAAGAACCCAGGACAATGAAAAGAAGCAAATGTTGAAATTTGTATTAGTCATGAATAAATATTGGTATTGAAGAAAACAAATAGAAACAAAATTTCAAGAATTTCCAAAGTTTCCAGAATATTAAAAGTTCACTGGTGCAAAAATAAAAATTTCCAAATCAATCGCGAATCAAAATGTTGATTATGTTTTTATTTGAGATTTCATGAGCTATCAAATCATTTTTTGAAATTAGTTCTAGCTCATATAGGAAATGAGATATTTAAAAAGGTAACGGACAATGCCAACCCATAAAGAAAGTCACGAACTGTGGATGGCATGATGAAAAATCCACTGTAGCCTGAACTATTCGTTGTATGCAAGAATATAGAAAATTTATTTGTTTATTAACGGGATAATCTCTATGAGGTTATACAAATAGATACAGAAGTATGCACATATGTATAGGACTAATACAAATTTGGGAAGAAAATAATAATAATAATAAAAAAACATTTTAAAGCTTAATTTCAATACAAGATGACGTAATAATTTCAAGTATACATTGACATTGATAAATATAAATGGACAAAATGATACGTGTAATTTTTTACCAATTTTTTAAATGATGAACAAGATGCGTCAAACAATTCCAATCCATTAAAATTTGAATTTGAATAACGCAGTATCCTATCGATGGGCTCATCGAGGCCATATTTCGTATGACAGAATGATATGTGAAAAATTTCAGAATTCCTAGTCCTTCTAGAACTCACATTAAATTCTACAAGGCTAATAAGCTGAGGGGATTGAATCTAACCAATAATTATTTTATGCATAAAGGGTAAATCTACCTCTTACCTTTTGTGATTTGTACAGCTCTCTTCGAGATCATGTTGGAATCCAGCTTCCCATGGCTGTGAGGACATTCTTCTCCACTAGGGCCGCTGTAATTTTTGGAAAAGTGGTTCTGTCGAATGCACCTTCTATGTCTATGAAGACACTTAGGGTGCACTCTTTATTGTCCAAGGATCTTTCAGTCCAACTCGCGATTGCACGGAGGGCGGTGTCGGTGGATCTTCTCAGGATGTATGCGTACTGGTTAGGATGTAAAGGTTTGTCTTTTACTACAACATCTCTTATGTATCGTTCACATAGCTTCTCCATCGTCTTGAGTAAGAACGAGTTTGCTAATAGGTCTATAGGCTATGGGGGTGGTATAGCCAAGTCACCCTGCCTTTGGGATGAACACAACTTTCACTTCTCTCCATGTCTCTGGAATATAAAGGTGTGCTAAGCACGCCCTAAATACTCCAACCAAGTGCGGCAGTAATCCATCCAGTCCCCATTGCAGTAGGGCGGGATAGATGCCGTGAATGCCTGGGAGAAGCTCTGTATTGCCCATCTTATTCTGTCCTCACTCACTATTTGGTTGGCCATTTGCCAATCCAAATCAGAGGGCTGGGTGTCGACTTCGTTTGGCCACTCCTTCCGTTCTGTTATCATAGATCCCGGGAAGTAAGTCTCCATGAATAACTCTAGGCTTTCGCGAAAGTCGCTGGTTCTTGTACCATCACTTCTTTTTAATAAGCAGAGGTCATGGTCTTTGTCTTTGGCGAGGATTTTGCATAACCTAGCAGTCTGTGCGTAATCTTCGATTTCCTCATAGTAGGTTCTCCACGCATCTACACGGTTAATTCTATACAGAAAATTCAAAGGCGAGATAACTCTTGCAAATATTATTTTATAACATTTTTCAAATTTAAATCTAAATAACTAACATCGCACCAGCTATATACATTATTCAAATCATCCTGAGGAAGTAAGGCATCACTTGAATCCGTGACAGTTCTAAATAATTTCAAGCATTAAAAATGAACTATATACGATTACTGTATTTAAGTCATTAACAAAGAAGTTGAGAAGAATTGGACCCATAAGGGATCCTTGAGGGACTCCTGAAGTTACACTAATGGAAGATGAAATAGCATTACCATATTTAGCATATTGCACTCTATCTCTAGATAACTGTCAATCCAGTTCAAGATATTTCCACTAAAACCTAACTCATTAAGCTTGGCAGTAAATCATTTTTGACTCTATCAAAGGCTTTTGAAAAGTCTGTGTAGATAGAGTCAACCAGAACTCTGCTTCCAAAAGAGTTATTAATGAATTTACTGTAAATAGCAGGATTAGTAAATGCAGACTTATTTTGGGAAAACCCGTATTGTTGATCAACAAGTTACATTTTTACAATCTCATGATATATATTTTGTTATTAAACACTCAAACAGTTTGGGCATTTCGGATTACAAATATACTGCTCTATAGTTCTCGACATTTTCTTGTTCCAGATTTATAAATAGGTTGAAGATAACTTTGTTTTCAAAAACTGGGAAAAGGAAAGATTGAATGTAATGGTTTTACTAAAGTAAAGATGCACTGTTTCAGAAACTAAATAGGAATGCCATCGGGCCCATAAGATAATTTCCAAATAATTTTCATAACCTCATCAATAATGTCCTTAATATCAATATAGTAGCTACTAATATTTACATGTGAATAATTATATTCAGAAATTTCATTGACATTTACATTAGAATAAACTGTTGATGAGAATTTTGCAAAAAGATTTACTATTTTAGTATTATTGTTACTAGATATATCATCGTAATACATTTTAGAGGGCAAAATATCAGATTTTCTTTTTGCAATGACGTACCTCCAAAATGGCCGTGGATTGTAATTGACGTTAATAATTTTTGTAGTACTCCTGACTTAGTTGTTTACATCGAGATCGTAACTGAGAAAAATAAATATAATCCTGTCGTCCCCCATACAATTTAAACTTTATATGAGCTGATTTTCTTTTAAATTCTATTTTTGAGTTCAGAATTAAACCATATTGAAAATGATGAGGTTTTAAATTTTTTAAAAGGTATATACGAGTAAATACCCGTATATAAAATATCATAATACAATGCTACAACGTCATCAAAATTCATATTATTGAATGGTGGATTCCAATCAAAACTTGCAAAATAATTATTAAGTGCCTGATAATTACCATTTCTAAAATCATAGTATTACTCTTCATATTTTAAATGTAAGACAGCTTCATAGTTAATATATCAAAAGTAACAGGAAAATGATGAATACCCTTTTCAAATAATAGGGTTGGTTGGGGGTCGTACAATAATGTTGTTAAAAGTAGATCTAGGAACAAATTTCTGCTATTGACAATATTATTCATTTGATACATATTAAACTAACTAAAACAATTCACTAAAATATTAGAGGGAGAATTCTTAGGGTACTTAACGGTTAATCCCAGATCATCATTGCCTCATGTAGCATTAGGTATGTTACAATCACCACAAATTATTATCGTGCATCCAACTAACTGAATAAAAACTTCCTCGACTGTATTAGAGTGGTCAACATACACATCTAAACGGGATAAAGGTGGAATGTAAACAGCTCCAAAACAATGATTTGGTCACCAAGATTCATAGATACAAAAATTTGTTCAACCCTGTTAAAAATTATTAATAAAAAATCGGCAGCTACTGGAAGCGGCTGGAACCTCCCCACTCGGTGGATCTTTGAAGCCGAAAAGAGCATTAAATTGTGTAACAAAACGGCACTAAACGTAATCCGATCTCATCCAAAACCTTTTCAGATCTTCTGGGGCACTAAAAAACCCTCAACTTAATGAATTTACAATCATCTATGCGAGTTATTACCTACATTATCGCTCGTTGAATAATATACTATTAGGATATTAACAACTTTAACATCACTTGAACGACTAAGAAAGTCTAGTTATCCTAAATACTACAGATTTGTAAAGCAACAAACTGAAAATTGGTAAAGTGATAATCTATAATGAATTCACCAACGAAGGTACAGAAAGCATATGATATTGATATTGTTACATCTACCTTTAAAGTTTGTGACAATGACACCAACGTTATCGGATGACAAACGATGACAATGACAATCATCAAAATTTGCTCATTGCAATCCGATCGCTCGTGGCTGTCTTTGTTAAATCAAACATTAGCATTTCAGTAATTTTACTAGATTTTAGAGGAATATTTGTAGTTTAATTCTTCGATTTGTCTGTATATATATTTAAAAACGGCACTAAACGTAATCCGCTCTACTTCTAGAGCAGAGAAGAAACCCTCACACGTGAATTGACGCGTGATGTGACTAGTTTCACGATGTAACGGCTACGCGCATCGATCATGTTATGCGAAATGCGATCTATGCCATATTTGCTTTGTTTTTAATTTTTTTCACGGAAACCAAATCGAAAGGGTGGAAGTATGGTATATCGTTGAAATCAGAATTTTAACTGCTTTTCAATGGTTCCATTGCAAATTGAAAGTAAATATAAAATAAACAACTTGTTGCGTCAAAATGGCACTAAACGTAATCCGATCTCAACCAAAACCTTTTCAGATCTTCTGGGATACTAAAGAAACGCACACGCAAAGTTTCATTCAAATCCGTTCAGTAGTTTCGGCGCTATCGTCCTAACACACATACACACATACATACACACACACACACACAGACATTTTTCAAAAACCACTTTTTTGGGTTCCTAGGACCTCAAAACGTAAAGATTTGATGTTATCTCAATTTTCGTTTTTGAACCAATTTTAGTAACCTCTCACAATTTTATTGTGGAGAGGTTAAAATGATAAATAAAATAAATATACTCTTTATTTAAGTAGATATGAATTAAATGTATATAATCTATTAAAGCAGAAAGATATTGATAACACAGTCAACATAGTATTTATGTAAATTAATGATTGCAAAACAACAAAACGAACATTTTAAAAGATTGTCAGCAAGAGTTTAAGTATGTTGAATGTTGAAATAATAAATAAAAAAAATTATCAAAAAAGAAAAGAAAAAATATTGACAATACAATTAACAAAATATTTATGCAAACTAATGATTGTAAAATAACAAAACAAACAATTTAAAAGAGGAAGAAAGTTATAATGTACAAGAAAACATTGTCAATAAAATACACCAGTGTACCTTCCAGAGTTTCCGAATACGAAGCTGGCTAAGTACGCCGATGACACAGCCATGTACGCGCATTCGCACAACGCACAAGCAGCGAACATGCTGCTGAAGGCGCTCATGGCTCGTGCCACGGCTTATTACGACCGGTGGAAGATTCGGGTGAACGCTGAGAAGTCGGAGGCAATAGTCTTCACGCGTCGCTTTACTGAAAATAAAATTATCACTCCTATTTCGATCCGGGGAAACCAACGACTGACGTTCAACACACATATCAATGAGACAATACGTACGGTCTACTCCCTGTCCAGGAGTCTGTATCCGCTTATGGTCAGGGGTAGCAGACTTAACAGACAGAATAAAAAACTGTTGTACACGATGGTGGTCAGGCTGTCTATCACATACGCGGCACCGGTGTGGTGCAGCATACCGGCCACGACAATGAAAAAGCTAAAAGTTCGTGAGCACAAATTCATGCGCCTTATATCAAATTCAGGAAGATACACCTCCCTCATCACCTCACCTATACGCACGCTGCAACGACATAACCCCGATAGTGGACTACGTCCAGCATATATTTCAAAACTTCTACTCGTTCAAGCTGGGCGATAGTCCGCTAACAAGACACATAACGCAAATTAGACGGCACCATGCCCCATTTCGGATCAAACACCCCTTACCGTACCAGACGTTACCGATTTTCCGGCAACCACTATAGCCAAGTTCAATAACTATACCTTTCTCTAATCCTATCCACCTTTCGCTAGTATTTCATACCTTTTAATTATCTTTAAATGTTTCCTGTCCCCCCTCTTGCTTTCTGTTTGTGTATTTTTGCCACGTTTGTTAGTTTTTCTGCATTTCTTTTTGTACATTTTTGTTTCTAAATTCGCTTCACACCATTAACCTTTTAAAAAATTGAAACCTTTTCTAAATCAAAATTTTAAAAAATCAAAGTTTAGGCCAGCCCTGCGTAGCCCTGCATTGAAATATCTCGCGGAAGGCATCTTGTTCGAGTTGTGGTGCCTGCGTCCAGATACCAAATTTAATAGTTTTTTGTGCGCCAGTGTTTTTAAAAATTAGTGTAGTTTATAAGTTTTGTTGAGCTTGTTTTCAAGCATTTTTGTTAATTTTATTAACTATTTTTATTTTATAATTAAAAAGGAGTCTAGATTTAGTTTTGTTGAATTGTTGTTTTCGCTGATCCAGGTCTGTTCCGCCCGATCCTGCAATGCGCCACCGCGTTAATGCGGTGGTTGCACGATCGGTTCCAGAACAGGTCCTGGTGAGGCTACTATTGTATCATTTATAATTAATAAATACTTTTTTAATTGAGTTGAGTGTACCAAAGAGTAATATTAAAAAATTTCTTCCATAGTATAAACCGATCTCTTTGATAAATTATCGACTTTTACTAACAAGCTATGCTCCGGATTGTCAAACATCAATATTTAGTTTTTGTCCACTTAAGCGTTTGCCAATAACTGTTCATTAATGCTATGCAAATGTCTCTATTATTCGACAGTCTATGTACGTTTTCTGGTATTGAACATTCTTCCTCTTATTTTATCTGCAATTTGACTTCCCTTAGCACTGACAGTAGTTGACTAATTATAATTATATGAAACTAATATTCAGAAGATACTACTATAATCTATATGATACAAACCGAGAATTGTGTTTGTCAGTCAATTTATTATCAAATTACATCATAACTAGACATTTTGCGCATAAATATTAAATGATATTCCATAATTAAATATCTTCATGACAGATATACATCCATACTGAGAGTTAAGTGGTTGTGACGGGCCCTGTAGAGATTCAACGTTATGTAAGTGAGGGGCAGGAGACTGAATCACTGCGATTTAATACATATTGCATGAACCTTCAATATCAACTGTTTTATCATTTTATAATACCAAATATACTATGAAATATTCCATGTTCACGATCACATATACGTGGGAACCATTTTCTGATCACTCTATTTGCTATTTTTAAATGATGTAGATTATGCGATTGGAATTTGTTTTCAGTGCAGGTGCTCGTTCGGTGTACTTTTTAATTAAAGCAGTGTCTTTTTACGCCATTAGACGCAGAAATATCATAACATATGTGGCGAATGGAAATGCAAATCTTGATTGAAATTATGAGTCGTAATTTATCGTTTTATTAACTTTTCATGTTGATATCGTGGCAATTTTCGATTCAATTACATTATGTCTGCATTTTCTGCAATAAAATGCCAATTTAACTTATGGAGTTGATATCACGTATAATACGCGATGCTAGGAAAGCATAAATAAGCATATCTACTCCGTGATTAAGGACAGGAAATGTAATTTTTGCGGTTTTCATTTTGCATTACTCGGAAGAGTCGTATATTGAATAAGTTGGAATAATAAATTAAATTTAGAAAAATCGGTTTCCCGTACCTATCTACTATCGTCTAATTGGAGAGTCAAAATTGTCTTTTATTATTCTTGCAACGTTTGTTATATGTACATCGGAAGTATAAATTCTAAGCTTATAGCAGAGGAAGGCTCTTAATACTTAATACATTTTATTAATGAAAGGGTTTTTAAACAAATTTGAGGAATGTTTGAATATTATTTTTGAGAAATATCAATATTTCCAAAGTGCACTGGTGATTTCAATATAAATTTTCTTGGCAATTCTATAGTGGAGTAAAAATAGCCAAAAATAAGGCTTTTCGCGGAAAGGGGGTAAATTGATCATATTTAAGGGTGGTTTTTCAGTTTCAATTTATTTTGGACCTTTTAAAATGCTAGTTAAGAAACTAGAACGGTACCCTTTTATTGTAGTTGTACAAGGAACTTTCAGTTTAAATTTCGTGAGAATCGGTTTACCACCTACCACGATATGTATATAAATATACTGTAAAAACGTAAAAAATTGAATCACGGTTAACTTGGCCAAAAATGAACTGAATTTGATGAAATTTTAGACGAAAATAACCCATATAACCAAGAAATAGTCTGCCAAATTTTAGCAAAAAATATCTAATAGTTTGGCCGCAATTCCATTTTTAGTCCATATTCCACAACATTTTCAAAACGTTCCCCAATTTTTGTCCACATGGTCGAACGAATTTTTTTTTTACCAAAATGTATATTTTGTATTTTTATGTACTTTCACATGATGTAACTAAAACTGGCCAAAAACCACCCCCAAAACGGGATTTCTGTGGTGTTGCAAGTGGAGACGGGGTTTTTGTGCGAGTTTTTTTTTGTAAAGTTTGATACAGCGTCACCGAAAGGGTTGATGAAAGGGGATGAGGCAAAAAACGGTTGTAACTGATTTTTTGCGCTGTTCGGAGAGAGTGTAATTGAAATAAGGTCGAGGACGATGAGGGAGGTAAAATTCAACTACTCACTCTTACTTTCAATCAAGGGGGTGAAAACTACCCCTTGCAGGGATCACGGAACCTCTCAATATTTCTGCCGGTTTTCCAAAAAGAATTCGATTGGGAGGTAGCCAACATATATAAGGGTAGCAAAATTCATTCTTCCATCCCATATTTCCAGTCAACGGGGTGAAAACTACCTCCTGCCGGAATCACGGGCCTCCGTCAATCTTCCTCGTGGTTTTTCAGAGAATAGGAATTAGCAATAGGAAACGATCAGGGGGTAGTTTTCACCCCCTTGACTGGAAATAAGGAGTGGGTGGTTGAATTTTACCTCCCTCATCCTCCTAGACCTTTTGTTAATTACATTGTCTTTTAGCCCTGGCTGGTAATACTGTGGCATGTTCTAAATTATGCTAAAGTTGAAATTTTCTGATGACTTCGTGGTTTTGCAAAAAACTATTGAGTTATAATAAACTTTTGATAGATTTTTTAATGAGGTTATGTAATAGTGTTAATTCGATTGAGGCATATTTTTAACTAAAATCTTAACTGAGTTACATGGCGCAATTTTAATTGCTATAGAATTTTAATTTCTTTTCTTTCTTCTTCAGCGTAAGATATACCTAAAGATAAGGCAGGTAAAATAATTTATATTGTGATTGTTGATCGGCATAAAGATAAGGCAGGCAGGTCGCAATTGTTCATCATCATAAAGAAAAGGCAGGATTGCAATTGTTTATTTCATAAAACATATCCAAGATACAAGACAAGATACAAGGTACAAGATATCCCTAAAGATAAGGCAGATAAAATAATGTTGTAACTTTAGGTATATAATCAAGAATTAATGTTTGTTATGTCATTGTAAAAGAAAATACACAGATACTATAATTGTGCAATACGACAATGCAATGACTGTCAGATAGATGAGCAGATGTGCAGACAGACGAATAGGTGGGCAAACGGACAGACGGATGGGCGGACAGAATTGCTTTAATCACTATTATCTTCACTGCAATAATTGTCCTTACTTTTACTGTAGTTACCCTTAATTGCCCTCATTGTTACTGTAATTACCCTTAATTATCCTTATTGTTACTGAAATTATCCTCATTGTTACTGAAATTACCCTTAGTTATCCATATTGTTACGGTAATTACCCTCATTGTTACTGTGATTACCCTTAAATATCCTTGTTACTGCAATTACCCTTAATTACTCTTAATTATTCTTATTGTTACTGCAATTACCTTTAATTACTCTTAGTTACCCTTATTTGTCCCTAAATCACTCTCCAATTGCCTCCTACGACGCTAATTACTCCACCACTCTAATTACACCACCACAGTAATTGCCACCTACCTACCACTCTAATTACCACGCCACATTAATTACTCACCATAACAATTGCCCCCCACGTCCCGACCCCTAATTACCTCCCACTACTCTAATTATCCCCACTCCTAATCTGATCACTGATCATGATTCTGATACTGTTCCGAGGTTCTGTCATTTCCATACTACTCGCATAAGCCTCTGGCTTCTGGGGTTGTGGATTGTCTAATTTCTGTGAATGTGGTGTGGTGGTGGTTTATTATTATTACCACAGTACAATTTCAATTCAACTTACAAGACACATAGCTCAGTTGCCAGAGACTAATTTTGGTGAAAAATTAGAATTAATTGTTACCTCGCTAATTTTTTCATGAAAGGCTAGTTTCTTGCTAGTAGAAAATGGCTTAAAAAAGTTTACCAAAATGTACCTCCGCAAACCCTTATAAACAACCCTCTGAAACGGAAAAATTCAGTTTTTGCTAATATCTTGAAAAATAATAATAATAAAAAAGCGGATAGCACCACGCGAAAGAGCGGAAAATTTTACATAAAAATTGTATAAAAGTTTTTTAAAATAAATGTCTCAATTAGCATGAGAAATTATTATTTCGATAATTCATCTCAATATTGAAGTATTTCTCGACCGCTGCTACATAATAAAGACAATTTGTACTCATTAAAAATGAAAAAAAAAGATAAGTATCCTTTTAAAGAGGAAGAAGCTTTCCAAGGGTACACTTACTTTTAATTTTTATAATTTTTATTTCTTATAAATTGCACGTGAAATTTAAGCTTTACCATTTTTTCCACTCTATACAATTAATTTCGAATTAAAATCCCTGGCAACTGGACTAAAATAGGTTTCGAACAAACTTGTTTTGTCTTGTGAAATGTCTGCGACATTAGTGAGTGGTTGAGAAATGTAAAGTGTAATAATTTAAACGACAACTTTCAGGACGCCATATTTAAATCGCCACTTTATGAAAATTTCAATTTCGCATCCGTAACAATCTGAAAAGTTGATTTTTTAAGGTTTTAAAGCTCCATATTGAATTCGCCTTTTTTACAATCTTAACATCAAATTTATATATAATTGGTCAGCTAATTTAGGAAATATCCTGTAATGTACGTTTGTCTATCTAAATGTGTATTCCACTACAACCCAAAAACGACTCAGCTAAACAAATGTTGTAAATCGGTTGGCAACATTAAGGATTTCAATTTCTGTTCAAATATGATATCACACTTTGTTGCATTATTTTACTATTTTCATTAGCTTTTTATTGATGTTAAAAATAGCTATTTATTCTTGGAATGTCACTGTACGTCTAATGAAGGCTTACTATCGTATGAATCCCATGGTAGCTCTCAAATACTTGCGGTACATTTAACAAATTGTTGATTTTCTACCGTCAATTTAAGCTCATATTATTTCTCGTCAATGTAATCCTGCCTGAATAAAGGCATGTTATTTTTAAACGAAATTTAGTGCTATTGTATTCGAGGCAATTATATTTTTGTAGCAAATGACTGCCCTATATAAATCTTTGGAACAAAGTTTTAGCATTTGTTTTCTTAACTGAGCTATATTATTGCACGAGCAGCATGAGACCTTATTTATTTCAGCAAGAAAACAAGCCGCTAGCTAAATAAGAGACAAAAACAACATGTGTAAAAAAGTATCCTCAACGAAAGGTTTTCATCATTCTTTCTTTTATGTCTTGCTTATTGACGAATTGGACTTTTATATATAAGAATTATCAAACATATTTTTACTAACATTGACTCTTTTTATCTGGAAAGTATTTTTATACTTTATTTGTTTTGGCGGATGTCTAGAGACGTGTACTCAAGTGCTCGCTTTATTGATACCTTTCGTTTAAATAATAGCTTATATAACGTATTGGTTTTACAAGTTAGAATAATTTTATGAATGTTCATTTTAATAATTTTTAATTGTGGAAACTCAAACAATGAGCTCAATTAGTGTTTTTTTTTATACATTTATTTAACGTCGGCCTATTTCCGCTACTGAGGCCTAACACCGACGCCTGTAGACGAGCTACCCCCAACCAGGAATTTTGCCGAACCTCTTCGCTTAAGAAGAGTAGGGATCTTTTACATGCCTAACATTTAATAGACAAGGGACCGACGGCTTTACATCCCCTCCGAAGGATGGTATATCTCCTATACAACCCTCGCCTAAGGTTGTATAGCTTCCGCGCATACACTGATATACAAGCCGCTGGAAGATGTGTGAGGCGTGAACGCGGTTTCCGTTGGAATGGTCACCCATCCAAGTACTAACTGCGCCTGTCGATGCTCAATTAGTGTAAGGAATAAAATTACCAAAAGTAGGTAATCCACAATACAAGGGGTTGTATCGCATTCTCTGAAAATTTGTCACCTATTTATGGCGTAAACAATTAAAATGATTTGAGTTTAGTTTTATAAAATGCATCTAAAGAGTTTGACAGCTGTAGATAAAGATAAAAGCTTTGTCTGAAAGTAATTTGTGGCATTCTACGAATATTCTTTCCTTTAATTGGGTTCCCTACCACACGTATTATCCTCTTCAAAGCAAATCACCGAATCTACAAAATAATAGAATTATTGGAAAAACAGCCAGAGGTTATTTTTTTACAAATAATATAAATCGGAATAAACACAGAAATAATGTATTTTGCTAACTTTTCGAAAAGTAGTCTCTTTTCGTTTTCAAAGCTTTTTTCGAAGAACTCTTATTTGTTGTGTATGTTAAATACACAGCTTTAAGATTCTGTTTATGTTATTTCCATAGCAATGACTTCAGAATAGGATAGAAAAAGCATGTCCTATACATTAACACAGGAGTTGTTGTGTTCCCGTACTATCTCATGCATTCTATTATTTAAAAAGGATGGAGATAGTTTTGTTTATGTTTTAGTACTGGATTATAAACAAAACGTGTTGAGAGGGACTGCGTGCGAATATACTCACGTGCCTTTAGCCAATAGACTGCCGAGTCGCAATATTTATTTTTGAAGAAATATAAACAAATAAATGATATGATATAAATAAATGTTATTGTTCCATAGATACTTACTACTTACACATAACTGATGATATTTTCTTTTAGATAATGTTGAGTTTCTTAAGTTCTTCTTTTAACATTGGTAGCCAGGTTGTGCAAATACCTACAGAACAATTCGATACGCATTTATCGTCATTCAATAAGATTATTGCTGATTCTTTAATTTTGCTTTTTTGTTATCTGCCTCTTTTGTAAAAAATTTGCCGAGTCCCAGTTTATTCTATGTCCCTTTTTCCCAAGCACGTTCACAAATCTTTGATTTCTGAATTTCATTCTCATCCAATCTTACACTGAAAGGTCTGGATGATTGACCCATATAACATTTATTACATTCGCATGGGATATTGTAAATACAGTTCTTGAATTCTGCTCCCGGTTTATCGGTTTTGTTTTTGCTAAAATAGATGTCAAAGTGTTCCCTGTTTAAAATGCCGTCCTAACATCAAATTTGTCACTTATACACCGTGTCTTCTCCGATACTCCGTATACATAAGAAATTGTTGCTGTATAATGACGTTCAGGTTTTAGTGGTACCTGATTGTCCCTATTTTTAACATTTATGAAAACTCTATCAACAAAGGCTTCAGGGTATTGATTTTGTACCAGAACATCTTTGATAAAAATTTTCTCGTTATTTAATATTTCATTATTAGAGGAAATTATTTTGGCCCTATCGTATCAACATTTTACAACACCCCTTTTAACATTTATTGACTGATTTGAGTTAAAATTTAGTATATGTTGGTTTTCTATAAGCGCTTATTTCAATTGTATTATTTAATTTACTGTTTTAATTAAACATCTAAAAATGGTAGTTCATTCTTACTTTCTACTTCTAATGTGAGTTTAATAGACGGTTCCTTACTATTTATATTTTCTAAAAAACTATCTAGTAAATCAATACAATGCTGGCAAATTGCAAGATGTCGTCAACATATCTCCACCAGGCAACGTGTGTTCTTAAAGTTATCCATAAATATGTTGCTTAAAATTGGTGGTAATGGAGACCCTATTGTCATATCAAAATCCTGCAAAATCCTCATTTTACAATTGAAAACAGGTTGTTTTTATACACATTGTTACGAGTTCCACTATGTTATTTACACTTAATTTAGTTCTTGTTTCCAAATTATTATCATTCAGCAACCTATCTTTAACTATTTTTAAGGTTTCATCTACATTGGTAAAAAGACTAACTAAATCAAAACTAACCATCAGATGTTTACTATTTTTAATATATGAATCGGTATTTCCAGATAATGGATCAATAATGTTAAGTAAGAGTTTGTAAGAAAATAACCTCTGACTGTTCCTTTGACGTAAATGTCACAGACGCAGAGGCTTTATTCCAATAATTCTATTATTTTGTACATTCGGTGATTTGCTTTTGAAGAGGATAATACATGTGGTAGAAAACCCAAATAAAAGCAAAGAAGATAAAAGTTTCTTGTCAGATATTTAAATTAATTTTTGTTTTTACTAGTTTTACGTGAGAAGAAAGCTCCACACATAGCATGCATTATTTTTTTAATTGCTTGTATATTAGTTAGGTGATATTCATTTGGATGATTGGAGGACAGTGAACGAGATCTGATTCCACAGCAGAAGTAAATATACCGAATGACAATAATGTCACTTTTTAAAGAAATTAATTTCTAAGAAAAAAATTTGAAAGTATTAATTGTTTCATGTGATCTGATTAATTATTTTTGTGTGATTTTATGTGGTTCGATTTAAAGTGTTCCAATAACTCAAAGAAAAATTGTTAACAGTATCTCCTTAACCACTTAATTTTAACCAATTTTCTGTAATCATTTGCATATCACAAATCACAATATTATGAGTCCAAAATGGTTCTGATTTAAAATTAGTTGCGAATTGTTGACAGTTCTGACAGCCTGCTGCCTGACATGCAGCTGAAAACAACATGGAGCACGATCCTTCTTAACTGTGGAATTATATTAATGCTACAAAAGGTAGCACAAGGATACCTGAGCAATGGTGTACACAGAATATACTGCTGCTCATGATATCGCAAATGCCTTCTCTTCTTACTTCAGCTCGGTGTACTTAAAACCATCAATTGGAGATAATCATGCTGATTCATATGTGTTTAATGATAATGTGCCAAGTGAGTATTAGTGACATCGTTGAGGCAACGAAGAAGCTTAAACCTAAATTAACTATGGGTCCAGGCTTATTTTCAGCCATTATTGCCAAGGGCTATATTTTTGGTGACTGATGTCCAATTCAAACCCAACTTGCTATATATTGTCTGAAAGTTATTTGTGGCATTCTTCGAATATTCTTTCCTATTATTTGGGTTTTCTACCACATGTATTATTATCCTCTTCAAAACAAATCACCGAATCTACAAAATAATAGAATTATTGGGAAACTTGCCTTAAAGAAATAGTTTTATCAACTTCTATTCGAGCCAAAACATTAATTTCTGTTCCTTCGTCAATAATCGATCATTGTTGGACTCTCTTCGGAATTGGTTTTCAATACGTTTAAAATAATTTTTCGCTGGACAATGTCTGTCAGGATATATGGTTCCATTTGAAAAAATTGAGTTTTGCCCCAAAAACAATTTTGGTGAATTTTATTTGCTCATAAATCACGTAATTTAGTGTTTTTAACGGGATTTCGATTTTTGTAGCATTACACGGGTGATTTAGAATATATCGAAATCATCATGGCACACTTAAATGGAAGAGTAAAAATTATATAATAAAAAAAATTATGTTTGAAATGTCACTTATTTGGCATCGTTGGATTTAAAAAAATTTGCAGAATTCAAAAATGCAATAATTACAAGTAGCTGGCACTTCCGCTTATACCGGAAGTCGATACCAACTTGCTTATTTCAAATGGACCGCCCTATATATTTTAGGGTTTTCGAAAAGAGCATAAAATTCTGAATAAAAAATATGTAGCATATCCTATACCTAAACCTAGCCGTTTCAGAGATATTTGACATTGTATAGAAAATTTGACATTTGATATCATACCAAGTGTTCCGTTTTTCGCGTTACATTTCATTGTCAACTTCAAACCGCGAAAACTTCTTAAGGTCAAATGGAACACCCTGTATTTTTTACGTCAAGTTCTGTAAAATTGAATTCCCTTTTTTCTGTTATTAGCATTGTGGGGGTTAAAGTTACAACTTTTTGAAATATTTGCGATTTTATTTGAAGTTCATGAATTGTTGTAATCATTTCATCAAAATAGCTATGATTAGAAACATCTTAGGAAACGTCATTATCTTATGTCAAAAAATGTCAGCGCGTTTAAATTACACCCACGAAGATTTGGTTATTATTTATGGAGAATGTGATAAAGTAATATCAAGAACTTGCAGCACATTTGCTACTCGATATCCAGAAAAACGGAAACCGTCACCAAACACTGTAAAACGCATACTGGAAAATTTTAAAAATTATGGCTCTGTCAAAACAAAAATGTAAAGAAGAAAGCCTATTGTTGATGACGAAAACATTGAAATAGTCATTCTGGGATATTTTCATGCATTTCCAAGGATGTCATTAAGACAAACTGCTCTGGAATCGGGACTATGCAAGGATTCAATTCACAGAATCTTATTAAAACATGAGTTTCACCCGTTTTCATTCCATATGGTTCAAGGATTAAAAGAAACAGATTTCCTAAAAGGACAGAAGTGAGTTTATTCTAATAAGGTCTGATACTAAGTTTGAATGACTAAAACCGCTGCCCAAAGAATCACTACTTCCACATCCAGATTTTGTATCCAAGTCTTATACACACTAAATCCCAATGTAATATTTTACTCCCTTTAATAATAGAGTGGGAGTGGTAATGGGGGTGGTAGAGAGGGTGGCTAATGTCAAAATAAATGTTAAAGGCCCTTGATTCATTTTTTAACTATTAAATTTAATCTATGATTCAAATAAATGACTCTCGCTTTTAGCAATCTGCCAAAAAGATGAACAACTGTATATTAGAATTTCTTGTTTCACATTTTCACAGGATTTATAAAGTTCTAACTGACTATTCGAAAGCACCATGTAACTTTAATGAGTCTATAGTTTGTTCTCGTCTGGGTCACCAATTTGTGGTGATTATTAATTTTTATATTTATATCATTTTTCTATTTATTACCACGTAACAATTGCAATTTTATATAATTTTAGTACGGCGTTCGAAATACCAATTCATGATTCTGTGTTTTCTCATGTTAAGTCACAAATATGTACTAATCAACGTGCATTGATGCCTGGCCTCCCTACTAACATTAATTGCTATTGTCTTACATGGTACGTTGTTGAAGTATAGATGTCGGGGGACGAGTTGACATTATTATATACATATTTGCCCAAAGCGTTTGTTATTTTAAACCATGATGTTTTTCTTAAAAAACTAGATTTCCTTGGTTTTCTTCCCAATTTGGCTGAATTTTTTAAATCATTTATCATTGACAGACGTCGATTTGTCCATTATAGAAGCTTTAAGGCCAGCGTAATTGATATACCATTCGGTACACTTCTGTAGCATATTTTTTATAAATAAAAATTTTACTAGTATCAATAACGAGAACAAAATGACCTAATCGGTCTCAAGTCGATGTGTGACAAAAAATTAGCTACCTCTAAATATAGGCAAATGCTCTACTGTGTCTTTGGTGTGAATCATATTTCATAGATAAATATGTTTAATAATGAGATAATACAGGAACAATTACAAACAGAATAATCTAAGTGTTATTTATTTATATTAAATTCGCCTTTATTAATCATATCTCTAAAATAACATCAAACACATAAGAGCAATTAGACTTCATTATAGATATTATTACGTGCTTACAATCTTCAGTAAACACTCTGTATGTAGGTTCCAGTGGCGTAGTCATGCTCATAACAATATTGCAAGATATTGCAAAGATTTTGTGAATTAAAACACATTATTTTATAAAAATATAAAATATAGGAATTGCAATATTCCAACCTATATGCAAGTGCCTTATAAAAATAACGACTCAATAAGTTAAACCAAAACAGCTATTCCCTCTTACGAGTGCTGAATTATATGGTGAAATTTGCGTATTTTGTCTAAACACAGTTAGCACTAAAATACAATGACTTGAAAATGCTTGAATGCTACGAGTAAGATGCGAGGCCTCTTTCGACCAATGAGAAGTGTTGAGAAAGTGAAAATACCGGCTTCTCATTTTTCTCAACTTTTCTACACAGGTTGTAAAAAGTCGCATTTTCTAAATCGAAAATATATAGATAATTACAATATTTTTCCATTTTATTTAGTACTATTGGAAAATGTAGTGTTTGATTCGTGAGAATTGGCGATTTCCACTCGGATGAATTGCTCCACGCGCCTTCGGCCTGTGTCACAAAAATTTCATCTTCATGGAAATGGCCAACTTTCTCACTTGTTGAACAATATACTATTTTAAAATAATTTTCAACTTATCAAATTCAAGGAATTCTGGAGGCGCGTTTATTTATTTCGAAAAGCATATTTCAACAGAGAAATTTGCTTTGCTTTGTTAACAAAACTGATAAATAAGTTTAGTATGTCTCAGCTTTTGAACTTACTACAAAACTATTAAACAGCAGCACACCTTACATATACATTAACTAGTGAATCTAGTACACTAAAACTGAGCAACGAAACATCCATTAAAATGTAACGTTCAATAAAGATAAAACGGTAATTACAAGCTTTACTAATAACTAATACTAATCAGTACCAAATTAAGCGGAAGTAATTGTACAGTTTCTATATCTGTCTGTGAACCGTTAACTATAATAACTGCTTGATTATGAAAATTTAAATAGTAGTTTGTGCAACAAGAGTGGATATGATAGCCATATCGCACGAGAAAGAAATTTGAGCACGACGACGTCTCTAAATTAATTTTTCCCATCATTAATCTCGTAACCGAACGAAAACCATTTTTGTATCAACATTTTGTAAACCCACATTTTAGGCCCGCCCTGCGCAGCCCCTCGTTGGAACATTTCGCGGAAGACACTTTGTTCAAGTTGTGGTGTCAGCGTCCGATGCGAAATTTTAAAAAGTGAAGTGCGCTAGTTACTCTTAAAATTGTGTTCATTGTTCAGTTATGTTAAGCTTTTTATTTGCATACTAAATCGTATTACCTATTTTATTTTTAAGTTTTAAAAAAGGAGTCTAGGTTTTCTATCGTTTTAATTGTCGTTTTCGCTGAACCGGTCCTGTTCCGCCCGATCATGCAATCCGCCACCGCGTCAAAGCGGTGGTTGCACGATTGGTCCCGGTTCAGACTCTGGGGAGGCAACTCTTGTACTTTTTAAAATATTAATAAGGCTCTTTTGAATTGAATTGAATTGCACGCTTCGAAATGCAAGAGATCCTAGGTTCAATCCCCACATATAGCTACTTTTTCTTTGTCATAACATGTCTCTAAAATTTTGTCTGTATATAATAATTTCAATAAAATTTTATGTGGTATACCGCTTATCGATTCTTCACTGGAATCACTCATTTTAAATTATTTTCTAGCTCAAACTGCGCGAATACACACTGACAATTACTTTGACAGCTTACGCACTAACTTGAATTTTTTAAAACGAATAGTTGCCTATGTACTTAATACACGAACTGTGATTGGTCGATTTCATATCCATCCTAGAACGTATATGAAATATACGTTCAGTTAACTGGAATGGCCCACTTATCCATTCTACAGACTGTACGGAAAACAGCAAATTTACATAAGGAAGTAGAAAAAATATAATAAACCCAAATAGACTGGGGATAATATGTGTTATCGTTATATTTTTAGAATCTGATCTCCCGTAGATATTACTTTTCAGTATAGTTAAGATTGAAAAATGTTAAGTTACATGTCAATAACACATTGACAGGCACCAATATTTTAGAAATCTTATATGTTGCAGTGTTTTGTTATAACTTTATTTTAACATCGTGATCAAGCTGTGATGGAACAAAATATCGAAGTACATTCTAAAAGTTTTCCTGCAATAAAAAGTAGTCCACTTAGTGGAAAGGGAAAAGTAGAATATTTTAAGACCAAACTTAGGATTTTTGGAAAGCTCAGTGGCCTGTTTCATTTTATGAAGAAACATAGATAATAAAAACTTAAATAATTGGTACTATAAAGTAGAAATAAAATTTGACAGAACTTTAAATCTGTGTATATTTTCCAGCCAATCTACTTATTTATTCAAGTCAGTTGCCATCCGAGAAGAAACCAAGATAAATTTAATATAATCAACAAAGCATGGCTTGAGAACTCTACACTGGCGGCTCCTTACAAGACTTTATTATATCTTTATAAATCTTGCGTAACAATTTTCCCTCAAATGTATATATAGTATTGCTCACGAATATGTTTGAGTTTAATGTTATGAAGAAAAAACCTTGGTAATTTAGTTTTGGGATTTGCCACTTAAAGTATTAACACTCCTGACTATGCTGTGATAATTAAAATAGTGCTTTGAATAATAAATTAGCTAAGGTTGTTGAATCCCAAAATTTAAAAATGGTGTAACCTTATACAAGAAATATCTTTTGATATGTTTAAGAATTATTGAAGTAATTCAGTTTTATCCAACATAACTTTTAGGAGCAATATAACTCGTGAAAATATTAAGGGTATATTATACACAAAATATACCGTTAATGAGATACCAGATGCTAAATTATTATTCATTTTTTTTACAGTCTTTATTGTTCCCGAACAAAATACAATACCAATTTGAATTTTTTACAAATATTTGATATGCCAGAGCAATATTTTACCTTGATATTATGGAACTAAATGTATTGGGTAATTGTCTTTTCTGTACCATAGATACATTTACCAACAATCTTTTTACATTATCCTACTGACTACTATTATTAATATGCTAACTGACATAGCTGCAATTTCTTTAGACATTTACCGGATGTGCCAATAAAAACTCTCAACTAATATAAATATTTGAGTTCTATAAAAGCCCACTGCTAGAACATATAAATGGCTTTAGTTTTGAATACAAATAGTTTTTAATATGTGAAGAGATAGATGGCGCTGCGCTACAAATAATGGATGACAGGAACTTAAAAAAATGTTATCTATGTTGAAGAGAATTTAATTTCAATTAGATTAGAGATATTGCTACGAGCCAACCGCGAACTGGCCAAAATATGCCGCTCAACCACAGGCAACCCACTGTACCTCACAATGTATGTAAAATAGCATGCTAAATCGTTGAACGTAGAGGGCTCTGAAATAACTTCCGTCTCGGCTATTGTTCATTCAACATTCGTCTTGTAAAGTACGCGGCCAATTTGTCGTGATTGCCATATCCATCTTAGTGGGATCTGTGAATTTAGGCGATCAACAGAAGTTTTCCCTTATTTTGGATATTGAGTTATTTTGTGGAACTAGTTTTGGGGAAAAATTATCACTACTTAGTAGGATTTTAGATGACAAATCGGTAATAAATTTTTTTAAAACTTTAGAAAAAAGTGGGGGTAGGTGCTTTCTGGATCACCCGGTATGTAATTCTTGAGAACTGTCTGTGACATACAGACCGACAAACAAAGAAGTCTCACCGTAAGTATTCTTTTGTACCTTTTAAAGTACGGAACCCTAAACACTAAAAGGAAATAATTTTTTTTCACAAACAAAATTTAATATTTGCGTTGTACCATGTATTGTTAGGGTTTCACTACCGCCCCCACTATATGGAGGAATAGTAGGTCCTTCGATTGGTGGAAACAAACATGATCTCAGTCCAACCCAGCGCAGACGTAGCCGACCCATCGATGTGGGGGGTGGTAGCGACGCCTACCGCACGCTGATAATTAAAACCCACCAAAGTCTGTACCGTTGAATAATAATTATTTAAACAATGCCATTGTATTTAATCTTACCAATCTCATTCCGCATTAAATACTCTTAAATATAATATGAGTACCCTTAATTCAGTCTTTTTCAGAATAACATAATAGGTAAAGAATAATAATTGTATCATGGAAATTTCTTGAAAGCGTCAACTAATATAATAACTAGTGCTCAGTAGATACCTACCGCCGCGCCGGTAGGAAAAGTGAATTTTAAAATTTCCAAGAATAATAAATTACAATGTAATATGATACCAACTGAAATGAGAATAAAAACAGCGACGTTGTTATATTATAAAATAATTGTGTTAAAAATGAGTACTCTTAGACATAATCAGAAGAAAGCACGCTATTCGGTAAATTCTAGGTAGCTATGTTGCTTCCTTGCGTTAACGGACTCGCGTGTGTGGTAACTATATACCGTGTATGTCCATGATACTATATAAACAATTTTTTTAATGAAAAGGCATATGATTACATGAAAATACCGAAAATATAGGATAACTATATTTACAGGCTGCACTTTATATCTATGTAAAAAAGGGGCATTAGAAAATTGTAGTAATGAGTAAGCTAATGTAAGGAGAGCATGTTACACTAATAAATAGATATTTTTTAAGAATAACGCCTTTTATGTTTCTGCTCTCATAATTATTGAAGAATGTAATTTTGACTATTTAGTAAATAACTTTTATAAGTCTAATATCTGTAAATAATAATTATTATTTATTTACTTTCTTCATGAAGCATTTTACAATTTACAGGTTTTAAATGACTTATATAGTCCTGTCGATAAACTATTGTAAACTATATGGAAGGCGGCAAAATATTTAACTTCAGGGATAGGTTTGGGGTAGTTAGGAGGTAAATATCCGAAAGGCCCCGACCCTAGGAGGGAGCTTTGAAGGGGAGTGCTTCTGGAAGGCCCTAAATTTTGACTTTTTTAGATTCTCGTTTATAACTCGAAAACTATTGGTACTAGAGAAAAAAAAATTCTTACCTTTCTAAAAGCTGATAAAATTTTATACATTTTTTGTTTTAATAAAAAGTTTGTATCTTCAACCGTTCTCGAGTTACCCGCTTCTGAAAATCGCCAATATCCAGAAAACGCTGTTTCGCATCACATTTTTCATCATACCTCATTTCTTTGTAAAATAAAATACAACCAAATTAAGTGAAGAGGATTAAATTGACTTAAGAATATTTCCAGCAGAAGAGGAAAATGAATCCTCCAAAGGAACTATTATGTCATCAAATTTTTCATCCTCCTTATCCTCCGTTATGGGGACTCCATTCTGGCAGTTGCCCTGGCAGTTGAAGCATGCTGGCGAACAATTCAATGATGTCTGTGTAGCCACATCTTCCAAAGTCACAATCTTTTTTGGAACGACAAAATATAACTTTTTTTTCATCAACAGCTTCATGATAAGGCTCTTGTTGGCGTTCGAGAGGAAGATTTCCTGTTTTATTGTGATTTCAGTTTCCATGGTGAACTGTACATTCACGCACTTCTTAAGTCGATATCAAAAACATCAAAACCACAGTTAACTTCCTCCCAGATAGTGATTCTTTACGAATTGTACGTATCTGCCACAAATAGATGAAGTTGTGTTAGCCTCTTTTTGCTGTCTTATATTTAAGAATATAGAGTCCGCGTATAACAAATCGGTAGGATAGAACAAACATTTTTCATATAATATTTTCAAGTAGCGTTTTTGCATTATAGTAGTAGTAGTAGTATATAGTAGTTTTGTTTGTTGCGCCAGATCACAATACTATATCTTAGAATAGATTCTATCATACCTGAATATATTATTTTTAAATGTTTCTTGTTCTTCAGGACATTTTTGACTTGCTTAAATCGATACAGTAATGATCTAAGTCTTTTTGTAGTGTGATTAATTTGATGGTCCCATTTCAAATGTACGTCTAGAATTATACCACCAAGATAATTTACAGAACTGCGTGCTTGAATGTGAAAATTTGTATCTTTCATGTTCATTTCTGTAAAATGTGGTAAGCTGTTTTTATATGAAGAAAAAGGGAGGTAAGTTGTCTTAGTTATGCAAATCATTTAAGAATATAATAAATAGAATAGGTGCCAGAACTGTTCCCTGTGGTAGTCCACAGAGAACTGTTCTTGGTTCGTTTAAAAAGTTTGCTATTTCCACATGTTGTTTTCTGTTACTTAGGTAACTTTTCATCAGATCATGGCAAATTCCTCTAATACCGTAATTTTCTACTTTTTCTAATAGCTGTTTGTAACTTATTGTATCAAAGGCTTTTGCCAGGTCAATGAATACGCATAGGGATGGTTTACTAATATCCATGGCTCCATATACGCCTCTTGTAAGCTGTGCTATTCCGTCACTAGTAGATGTTTTTTCTAAATCCAAATTTCTTATCGGAGAGCATATTGAACTTTGTTAGGTACCTGACGAGTCGATGTTTGACGGCTTTTTCAAAAATTTTGCTGAAATTTGATGTAAGGGATATGGGTCGATAGTTCCCAATCAGACACTTATCCCCTTTTTTGTATAAGGGCTTTATAATTGCATTTTTGAAACTTTTCGGACAAGTGATTGATTGAAATATTTTATTTATAAGATTTACTAGCAATGGTGTGAAGGTATCGCTGTGGGCCTCCATCATTTCGGATTTAATTCCACCCATGCCTGGTACTTTATTATTCTTCAGTTCAGATAAAATGTATAGTTTTTAGTTTCGAAATCATCTACAAGAGTAAGGAAAAATGTTTCATTATACTTTTTTTTAGGTGATTTTTGCCTCGGGTTTTCTATTTCTTTTGCCAAAGTCCTATTTCTGTGTAATGTATGTTAAATGCATTTGCTATTTTTTGTTGATTACTTTATATATTGTTTGCTATTCTTATTTCTGCAATTTCCGTGTTGTTTTGTCGTGCGTTAGTTATGTATTGTGAAATTTTCCATAAAGTTTTGCTACAGTTTTCGTTTTTTTTTTATTTGGTTTTGAAAATATTCTTTTTTTTTTGTTTTATTATCAATTTGTTTAGTTTATTTCTGAATATTTTATATTTATCTACATATCTCTATTTCTTGCATTATTATGTTATTGATAAATTGCCTGCTTGTTTCCAATTCTTTAGAAATAAATTTGTTGATACGTGCAAGGTTAATAGATCTCCCCGGAATGAAATCATGTAGATTAAAAGCAATTGGCTGTATATAAATTGATCAAATCAAATTGGTGTACATTATACTACATTTTACTCACTGACATCAATAACAGTAGTATCCAAGATTTCTTTGATACACTTGACATATTACGACTCTCTACAAGAATAATTGCTGCAGGCTTTAAAAGTCTCAAGAGCCTGGCGCCTCGTAATATTTGTTCTTGAAAATACTCTCACTAAAATAAACATTTAATTTTAAACATAAAATCATAGTTATGCTCATCCCACTTCATTGCCAACACAAAAACAAAAATAAAAATGGCGGAACAATTTATCTTGAATACCCCAGTGGCACATGTCATATATAATTCAATTTCGTCCTTTTATCCATTGAGCTAAAATTAATTGGCGAGTTTTGCATACATTTTCTTACGAAATAATGTGCACAAGTGGTTTAAATATAGTTACTATTTTTAGGAAGAATTCTAACGTGTTAAATTTAATTATGAAAATGACACTAACAAAAACATTTTTACTATGATTTAAAAGACAAAAATGTTAACGAGTATAATGTGTATAATTGTGAATTGTGGAAACAATGGCATATCTATAAGAAATTTATTTATATTGTTGCATAGCACACATACAAAATACCATGGTTATAATCTAAAAAAAATAAGACACATACGTAGTGAAGAATAAGAGACAAGCATAACAGTTGTTTCTGTTTTGAATATAGAATAAGCGCATTCCAAATATCACAGCTATGAATCTAGTGGATTTCTTTTGGCATGGCATCAGTATGAACTACTGTGGTTTTGGTGTAGCTCTGGTTGGGCAATCACGATTGATGTGCTGCATTGTTAACTTTTTTAACACCACAAGCCTGCAGTTAAGCGTATATGTCACTCATGTTGTATAGTTTCGAACCTGCTATTATCTATTCACAATCTGTTTAATAGCCACTCATAACGTCCTAGATAAAGCAAGTCCATTTTGGGAACGTTTAGTGTTAAGTAAGGCAGCTCACTCTGGGCTTACATGTTTCTTTGAATCCGTTAGCCACTCACTGGTATGTTGTAGTCTTGATCAACTAATCAGTCAAAAATTCAGTTAAAGGAAAGAACTGGTCTATTAAGAAAAATTGCGAGCTAGAAGTGAAACAAAGATTAAGGACAGCAGAAATGAAGCAGTAGCAGTTGATGGTTAGATTAGATTAGATTAACAAAGGATCTGGTTATTTAGCTGGCAGTGCCCAGTTAGAAGGCCTACTATTATTCTGATGGCCTTCCTATTCTGGCTTAGTAGATCTTCCGTAAATTTGGCCGAACGTTCTTTAATGAACTTTTTGGCCTGTCTCTGTCTTGGGAGACTCCTCCACCATTCCAAAGATTTATTTTGCACCCATTCCTTAATGTCTGCCCGTATACATGGCTTTGTCACGCCACAAAACGGCTCGGGTTCTATTAGGGCTTCAAGTGCGTCTTCCTTGGCCAGTTGATCAGCCTTTTCGTTTCCTCTGTGTTTCTTGTGTCCTGGTACCCATGCAGTTGATGGTTATTCAAAGTAAGTGTATAAAGTGACTATTAGCGTGGTTTCTTCTTTTATGAAAATCTTTCCCATTCCAAGCACTTATACATGTGCCTAGAATTTGTAAGTAAAGTTAAACAAGAAGTCTCTTCTCTATATTTATAGCTAGGCTATTTTAGTCTTTTGTAACGGCTTCCAATAGTACATCTAAGTCTACAAACAGCTGGAGCATGATTAATTAGAAACCTAGACCCATTTAGGGGGTTTCAGGAAGCGGAAGGATTACTACTAGTTGATTCAGTTGATTAAAATCTTAGTTGATATCACTTCTAAATGTGGATTAATCCCACCTCGTTAAATTTTTTAGGGGTAACTTACGCGTCAACTTACTCTGAAGAGACCCTATATTCCAAATTTCAAAAACTGGATCATGATACATTTTAGGGCAACTCTTGGATGGTTTGTCATTGATCCTCGATAATTCATTGTTTTATTCCGATTTACTTCATAGTCAACTAATGTTTCTTCGAAATCTATGAACTCGATTCCACTAAAGGAATTTCATATACCAAAGATTTTAATTTAAGTTAACTCTAAACAAAGAAATCTAGTGTATTTATATCTGGCGATCTAGGAGGTCATGCTGTGAAACCTCGTTCGATCAATCTGATTTAAGTGGTTTCGTACATAGATCTTAAAGTAGCTGACACACTATAATGCATATAAACCACATGCTAATTCGTATAAGGCGCATCATCTAACACTCTAATCAATTACTGCCTTCCACTGAGTCTATGGTGGAGTCTAAAAATGACAACAGCAGGGCATCTTTGTAGAACAAAACACTAGACAAAATGAGAACAGAAGCTCGATGCCTCTTCGATCGAGCTCAAGCTTCAGGGGAATAATATAGATCTGCTTTAACAAACAATAACAAAGAAATCAGGAAAGCAAAAAGGAAATCTTGGAGGAAGTTCTGTGAAAACATCACTGATGCACCTTGAAGTGCTAGAATCTACGAGATCATTTTCGGAGAAGTGGTACAGGAGTTTGGGACAGTAAAACGAACAAACGGCTCGTTCACCAAATCTGGACAGGAAACCCTAGAACTTCTAGCACAGAACCACTTCCCAGGAACTTCGACTCTGCTTGATGTCCAACAGTTGTTACCATCGAGGAGTCGATGTAAATGGCCCTATAAAACTGATCGGTTGGTAACCAAAAAGATTATCACAGCAACAGCCATTGAGTGAGCTATTAAATCTTTCCCAACCACTCAAATCGCCTAGGGGACGGTATTATTCCAGCGTTGCTGCAAAACGGGCGGGAGATATTACTACCATTCATCATCAGACTCTACAGGGCTAGTCTGGTATGGAATCATATACCATTCAGCTGGGCGGCGATAAAGTGGTATATATAAAAAAATGGGTCAGACAGAACCAGATCCTAAATCACTAAAACCCATCGTTTCTGTTGAAAGATCTGGACCTAGTCGGGAAAATTACTGAATCCCTCCAGGAAAATGTGATTGCAGTAGCTGCGATAGACATAGAAGGAGCATTCAATAATGCACTGCTCGGCTACTTATACAGCTGCTAGGGGAATCAAGCCAACCATAACTGACTGGATTTGAACTATGTTGGAAAACAGAATAACGACAAGATTATAGTGAGAAACCGTCAGCTATACTACAATTAACTGCCTTTTAACATCCTATTTCCTGAAAGAGATGAGTGGGAGCGGAATAAAACCGACTTACACAAGGCAAACAGCTGTTGATTTACAGACAGTTCCAAAACTCCTGAAGGAACAGGAGCTGTAGTTTATAATCGCAATGCAAAGGTAACAATAACTTCTAGCTTGGGTAACACTGTGGCAATTTTCCAGGCTAAAATTTAATTTGAAAGACTCTAATCAAATTGGATAGTAATAATAAACTGACTCTGGTCTGACTGCCTGGCCACTCTGGGCTGGAGGGCAACGAAATTGCCAATTGCCTAGCCAGAGAGGACGCGGCATCAAAATTTATAGGACCAGAACCAATTGTTAGCATATCTGCAAGAACTGCCAAAACAAATATCCTAGACTGGGCCGAGAGCAAGACACTGGCAGGAACTAGCAAGGTTAGCTCATTCGAAAGAATTCATCACATATCTTTTGAAATTAAGAGCTAAAAAACTGCTAAAGTTGAATAGGTCACAGCTAAAGACTCTAATTGGCCTATACACTGAACACTGTAGATTTAATCATCATCTACACAGACTTGGATTGGTAGAAAACGCCGAGTGCCGTCTGTGTCTGGAGGAGGATGAAACAGCAAAGCATGTTCTGTGCACTTGACCCGCTGCAGATAAAACCCGATTCTCATTATTTGGCAAGGGACAACTCTTGCCTGAGGACCTGGATAATCTCTCACCCAATAAGATTATCATTTTATCAAAAAGCTGAACCTATTGGGTGAAATATAAATTAGGAATGACCCACAATAGACCCACTGGTCGCAGTGGAGGGTTTGGTATAGATTCACTCACATTTCAACCTAACCTAACCTATGGTGGATCCGAGTAAAATGTTTCACATCAGGAGTTTGACACTGTCAGTAGATCGCCTCACGAATTTCGGGTGCTGCGGTCGCAATAATATTAGTCATGATAAAAATGCACCACCCACCAACAAACTCATTGTTCTAGCTGAAAAAAAACCTCAGTTTAACTTTAAAAACATGTTATTTTAAGCCGAGCCGATCCTGTGCTGGTCAGCCTATACTACACCGATGTTTGACTGGGTCTAAGCTAGTTCCCTGGGGATTGAATTATTAGTTGTTTACACCATTATTCCAGATCTTTGTCTATTATTTTGGTTAATGATTTTAGTGGAAAATGTAGCGTTCTCTCACTACATGCTCCCTCACTGCATGCTGACAATGAACTCCTAGCTAGCCCCAGCCATCTTTAAGATATGGTTTTCACTTTGGTATCCAGGGCACGGTGTTAAAAAACAATAATTGAATTACCATAGTATATTTTATTTAACCAAAGTTTCAGGATGCCTCAAGCCTTGAATAAAGAAATTCTCTTTAGCATTTTTACTTATTTTTATACCACAACTCCGGTGTAATTGAATCACGTCGGGGCCACCAATTGTTACTTATACAAGTCGATATTTCAGTTTATATTATACTTCAATAACTTATCAACAGAACCTAGATAAAAACTGCTTAAAAAATAGTGCTCTTAATATTTTTATTTTATTTTACTAAATTTATTTAAACTAGCATCATTGCTTAATACATTAAGATTGTCAAAATGTCTTAAGTTTATGAAGGCCAATTAGTTTTTATAGTGACACATAAATCGTGGGAAATCCTCGTGCCTAGAAAAGCGAATGTTGAACCGGTTGAAGAGCAGTCACATATGAGATGGCATTCTTTAATGATCCACAAATAAATTCTGCAACCTTGGGGGAAAATATTGCTTGACATAGAAGTAAATTTAAACATAAATAGAACAAAATGCAAGTTAACATCGAGGATTTCATCGCAGTGCGAACTTGTCTCTTCATAGCAAACTTCTATTAATATACTTTAAACTTGAAATGTATGTAATTTCAAATTTAATTAATTTTGTTTTTAAGAAATAAGTGCTTCGTGTTGAAAGTTTCTTCAACTAGGTCAATATAGTGACAAAGTTCCGTATGAAAAATAAAATTCAGTTCTAAATGGTTTATTATTAAGTACAACATGAAAACTTTTAATTAAATTAATTAGAGCTTGGTCTTAAACCAAGAAAAATGTATAATAGTTTACCTCAGTAGATAATACATTGTAATTATAACGTGGTTGATTATTATCGTAAAATTGTATTCCTATGTACAAATTTATTTGTTTCTTTAAATAAACAATATAAAATAAATTATACGAAAATTGGTGTTTGACCTAAACCAAATTTGGGACAAGTTGATCTTAGAGAGATTGCGAACCTGAATGAACCTTTTTTGACAGACTAAAAATCCCCTAGAATCCTAGGCTCTTACTACCCCAAAACTATGATTACGCTGCAAAAATGTATCTTACTTGCTTTTTGCTGGCTAATTGCGAGTAGGTGCAGTGGGAGGGTAAGATGTAGGGATCATAGCTGGGGGCGATCATGTTTCTTATTCAATTCGAATTAAAATTTGATATCGGATGTTTAAAGGATTTTTTGCTATCTATGTAATACAAGATTTCAGGTTCTGAAAATTTCAACAATACCCTTAACAGCAATTTTGGTGGTCATGTTGTTTCAGGTCCAACTTCCTTAGCAAACATTATCTATAAAATTAGCTACAACTCGACTTGGTAAAAGTCGAATTTACTTATAACGCAAAATTGACTAGAAAAATATACCTCCGATTTAAATTTATCAAATGGTTCCAATTTATATTTAAATTTAGGTAAATTATATCAAGAAATCTACCTCATGCACAAATCTGCTTAAAACGGGATATATTCCTGAAAATTGGAAACTATCTTAAAATCTTTACTCAAAATAGCTGAACCATCAGAATATTCGAATTTTAGACCTGTCACCATGATTCCAGCGCTCCAGCAGAAAATTGGTGAACATTTTTTATTATAGCTGGTATCGTTTTAAAGAAAATTCAGTTTCTAATAACTTTCTCTTTTACAGTTCTTCTCTAAATCCCGGATCTTCCGAATTATAAATCATTTTACTAATTCGGTGAAAAATTTTCATTCCAACTAGTCTTATTTTGAATGCAATTCAGTTTTAAACAACTTTCTTTATTATGGCTTTCCTCTAAAGCCTATATCTTCTGAATAATTTTAAGCATTCTTTGGTAAATTTTTGCTAAAAAAAAAAACACGTATATAACAACGTTGCTTCGACGGGATTTTTTTTTTACTTAAAGTTAAAGAAGTAACTTTTTCCAACTTTTTATGTCCAGATAATGTCTTACTTGCACGTATTTTGACTAGCTGTGCCTATCACTTTGAGTAATTAAATTTTTTTATATGGTGTTTAAACTGTGTGTGGTAATTAAGATTATTTCGAAAGAACTTAATTTTTTTAAAGGAATTACATTACAATACATCAAATTTAATTAGAAATAATTGCCAATTAACCCTCTTGATTTTCATAGATCCAATATAAGCGCGATTCTAACCATACAAATGCAATCATAGAATAAATTAATCAACTTCATTCTATCACAAGAGTTGTGGATTTTTTCAACTCAGTACTGCACATTACTTTTCGTATCAGATTAATTATAGAATTGCATGTTCACCTTGCTTTAATATTGCTTATTTCTCTTAGCTACCTTTTACCAGATTACTTGACCTTATAAATAATATTCTTTAGATTATATTTTGTTATAACACTGAAATATGGATTATGTAATTTATGTTGTTTAGCCAGATATAATTATAACATTATTTTGACATTCTGCTTTTCATAAAGTTATATTATGATATATCTTCCATTGTATAACAGGTAATAATAAATTGTGAGAATGCGTGGGCAGAAGTCATTAAAAGAAATAATAGGTAAATTAGTTTTCTGATAAATACATATTTTTAATGTGCCAACCTAACTTTTAGAACTTTCTATTGGGCAAGTTTATCATAATATCAATATTTAACATGTTTTCATATTCATAAAATTAACAATATGGGATAATTATTAATGTTGAACGTGAAGAAAAGACACATTCACACGTGATTGATGTCATTAGTAGTTTTATAGTAATTATATCAAATAATAATTCCTCAAGGATATCAGTTACTGGCTATAAAAATATTCAAAAACCGTTTAAAAATTTTCTTGTGAAATCTTTTACTGTATAAATTTTGCAAATGCGTATTTATTTCCGAATATACACAATTTCTCGATATTTTATAATATCTGTTATCAGTATCGAGCTCTTAAGGCTTCTTCGCTTCGGTCTCATCAGTTAGGAAAGTAGCGTAAGAGATCGATAATGACTGCTAATCAATCAATCAATACAACTTTATTAAAAATTAAAATTTACGTCTGCCTCCCCAGAACCCATTCCGAGACTGTGCAATCAACACGTTACTCGTGATGGCGGATTGCAGTGTCGGGCGTAATGGAACTGGTTGGGCTAAAATACAATTAAAACAACTTCCATCGCAGATGGATAAAATTAGGTCATAAAATAGAGCATATCTTAAAACAGACTTAACTAAACTTACAAACTGTACGTTTTTAAGCAACTTTTGCACTAAACATTTTTTAAATTTTGATACGGACGCAGACACCCCAACATAAACGAGGAGCCTTCCGTGAGTTGTGAAAACGCCGAGCTGCGTATAGTCGCCTAAACTGTTATTTAATTTTTTTTTTTTTAATTTTGATTTTTGAAAAAATTTACAGAAGAAAACAAGAAACAAACGCGGCAAAAAGGTTACAAACAGAAAGGAAGAGACAGCAAAGATATAAAGATATAACAGGTATGAAATATCAGTAAAAGTGGATAGGGTAAGAGAAAGTTATATTTGGTGAAGTTTGGCTACTGAGGTTGCCGGAAGATCGGTAACGTCTGGATGGTAGGGTGTGTTTTATCCGAAATTTGGCACTATGCCCTCTAATGTGTGTTATGTTTCTTGTTAGCGGGCTATCGCTCAGCTTGAAAGAATAGAATTTTTTAGTGATGTCCTGGAAGTCCACTATTAGGGTTATGTCATGGCAAAGTGCGTATAGGCCTCTGAGGGAGGTGTATCTTCCAGAATTAGAGATGAGGCGCATACATTTGTGTTCGAGCACTTTTAGTTTTCTCATTGTCGTGGCCGACGTGCTGCACCACACTGGCGCCGCGTATGTGATAGACGGCCTGGCCCCCATTGTGTACAACAGTTTTTTATTTTGTTGGTTAAATCTGCTACCCCTGACCATGAGCGGATTCGGATTCCTGCACAGGGAGTAGACCGCCCGTACTGTCTCATTTATATGCGTCTTAAACGTCACTCGCTGGTTCAGTCTGACCCCTAAGTACTTCACGCACCTCTTGGTTTGAATTTTGTTGCCCCGGATCGAGATTGGTGTTATGATTCTATTTTTAGTGAATCGGCGTGTGAAGACTATCGTCTCCGAGTTCTCAGCGTTTACTCGAATCTTCCATTGGTCGCAATAAGCCAATGCGCATACATGGCTGTGTCATCGGCGTACTTGAACAGCTTCGTATTCGGGAAATCTGGGAAGTCGGAGACGTACAGGTTGTACAACTTTGGTGACAGGCACGAGCCTTGCGGAACTCCTGCGCGAATATCCCGCCGTGTTGAGAGTTTGCAATTCACTCGAACCTGCGGGGATCGGCCCGTCAAGAACGAGTGAATGAGTTTGATGAAATAAGTCGGGAAGTTGTAGTCGTGTAGTTTGTACAGTAACCCTGGGATCCAGACGGTGTTGAACGCCTTCTCAATATCGAGGAACACCAGGATGTTGTATTGCGCTTTGACGTCGTCAACTATCCTAATGATTTACTACACCGTGCTTCTGCCTCTTCTGAAGCCAAACTGGGACTCATCGTAATATTCTGGTGTCCGAATTTTTTACTTTCAAAGTGCTTTTAGATGCCAGTGATTTTTTATTAAACCAGTTTTTAGCCAAAAATTTTCCAGTCAATATTTAAAGACCTTTAAAGCTGTAATAATAAAACCACATTCAGCAAAATACAAAAAAAATCATTGGACATGGTTTTCTTGTTGCTATTTTGTAGCACCAAAATCAATTTTGTAGCTCGAATCATTTTCGAGGAAAGTAGAAGATGCTAACGTCAGATTAACGTAATATTCTTTTAAGTGGTAGGATGTAATGGCCGCTGTAGCTTCAAAATACTGCCCTATTAAGGTAACCATCATTTTTACTATAACGCATTACTAGCCACTGATACATATCGGTTATTGCTAACTCTAGAACAGTATTAGCAGTGTTTGGTTATCTAAAAAACGGTTAAAAATAGAAGATCAATTTTGGTGGTACAAAATAATAATAAAGTAACAAAATCTTGTATTTTGCTAAAAGGTTGCTAGTAACGTTAGCAGTATTTAGTTTTCTCGAAAATGGTTCAAGGCAGAGAATTAATTTTGGAAGTACAACAACAGTAGTAGCAACAAAAAAAACAAAAAAGTGTAATAGTAGTAAAAAAATAGTATTTTTTGCATATTGCTGAAAGTGGTTTTGTCGTTAGACCTTTAAGGTTCTTTAATTATTGACTGGAAAATTTTTGGCCGAAAACTGCTCTAATCAAAAATAAACTCCTGGCATCTGAAATCGCTTTGAAAGTAGCAAATTCTGACACTATAATTTTTACTTTGGTGTTAATAGCCACTCAGATATTGCGGTTACTGCTAATGTTAGATTAACGTTAGCAGTTTTTAGTTTTCTCGAAAATGGTTCGTGCTACAAAATAGCAACGAGAAAGTACCAACATGTCCAATGATTTTTTTGGATTTTGCTGATTGTGGTTTTATTACACTTTCAAGGTTTTTTAAACATTGACTGGAAAATTTTTGGCTAAAAACTGGTCTTTTTGGATTTTTGGCCTTGTTAGAAAAATCGAAATAGGCCTTGAAATTTTAAATTTCGCTCTGATATTCTATACCACAGTAGTGTTATTAAAGCTCTATCATTTAAAAAAAAAATCTTTTAAATCGCCCAACAAATACAAATTATAGTTAATTAGTTAATTACATATCATATTTGTCGAAATATCTAATGTCATATGCCTGTAAGTACATTTTGTATTATTATACTTGTTCTAATTCTTATAATCACATATACAGTAAAAGAACATTTATTTACACCTAGTTTTATGTGGCAAACACGTTTCGAAGAGAAAATAAAAAGAACCCGCCGGATTTATGAATCCGACTCAGATTACTTAAATTCAATTACGTTATAATAAAATGCTTCGTGCAGAATAATTACATAAATTGCTATTTCGTTTGAATTTACAATATTTTCATGTCATTAGGTAGAAGTAGAAAGGAACTAAATATAATCTTTAATAAAAAAGAACGCATGACTCATGGCTGAAAGGCAATAATAGACTTCGCCTAACTGCACCTACGCCATCAGAGTTACTTTCACTAACAATCATCATCAGCTATCGTTGTCCGATTACTGACATAAAACGAGACAAATATAGACTATGTGCATTATTTACTGTAATCGCTTGACATATATTTAATAAGACAACGGCTCTATTCAAAGATTGTCGCTAATATATTCGTCGTAGATATCTAGCAATCTAACTACTGTATTACTAGCTATCGTTAATCATCATTTTTACAGTCTCCGATTGCGGAATCGGCCACCAGAGGCGGGACAGTCACGAAATACAATTGCCGCCAGCTTAAATTGTCGTGATCGGCAATTTGCATTTTTAATCTATAAGAAAAGTTTCTTATTTAATTTCTACATCATATAATATATATCTTGAAATACGAAACACAATATACTATGCGACATAGAAAATGCAACTAGTAATCTTTAAGATACCTAATAAATAGTTTCCCGCGAAACAATTGGGCTTAAACAAAATATTAGATGATTCACATGGCGAACTTGCTTGGGCAATTATCTATCGTCTACTAGATTCGATTTGTAGCTCTGATACTTTCAATGTCGGTGGGCAATGGTGGAGGTCTGTTAAAGGTTTTCTAAATAT
Source organism: Leptura quadrifasciata (assembly GCA_963675555.1). Lineage (NCBI taxonomy): Eukaryota > Metazoa > Arthropoda > Insecta > Coleoptera > Cerambycidae > Leptura > Leptura quadrifasciata. The sequence continues at coordinate 6,307,389 of OY776674.1, forward strand.
GTAACTCCTTCCAGATAGCCTTGGCTTTGGATTTGGATGTTCTCAATATATCTAGCTATGTTTATAGTGTATTTCTAGTAATAGTGTACATATGGCATGTCGCCTAATAATCTGGTGGTCTATTAATGTGTTTCTGTAGTTGTTCAAACAGGAATTGTGGGTACTATCTCTATGCTTCGGTGCAGAACACTATTCAGTAATAATCTATACTTGTAATGAGTTGATTTTGGGGAGCGATATTTGTATAAATCTTTATCTATTTATTTGCTATACTGTCCGACAGGTATTTGACTCCATTAGAGGACAGGGAGGTACAGTTAACTGATACAAATATATAATTAAACAATAACACTAACATCTAGAAAAATGTATAAAGAGACTCTAGTAACTAATCAAAGTTAGTAATAGTGGTACGTTAATAATGTTATTGATAATTTTAAAAAGAAATATTTGAAACATGCATTTTCGCCTACGAACTAATTAACGAGTGCATAATCAGCAGGTCTTTTTGCGGAAAATCGATTGCTGAATAAGCACATTTTGATCTAAAACACACAAATTTACGTTGTACCGATTCTAGATTATTAACATGCACATTATAGTGTGGGGTCCAAACAAGTGATACATGTTCAAATCTCTAACGTGGCAACAATAGAGCATATTCAGTGTATCAGGATTTGAAGAGTCACGAGAATTTCTAACCATAAACTTATGTCTTGCTGGCTTCCAAGTCTGTGGTGTATAAAAATCAAGGGTCTTGTCAAAGATAACGAAAGTCACGCAGTGTGTCAAGCCGGCGAAGTATATTATTATTATTTATGGTATAATTGTAGGAAATGCGAGAAGACTAACATGTAAAAGACATAGCACTACATTTTAATGGAAGGTTGTTTTTAGTGCATCAATTACTAATTCTGTTTAAGTTTTCCTGCAGTTGAAGACAATCACTGACAGTATGAATTCTAGAAAAAAAGCTTTAAATCATCAGCATATATTAAATAGTTAACCTCGCATGTTAAATCTCTCGCAATGTCATTGATAAATAAGATGAACAACAGTGGCCCAAGAACTGAACCATGCGGTACTCCAGAGGTAGCAATGTATTCGACAGACTTAAATCCATTGAAGGTAATATAATGGGTTCTGTTTGACAGAAAACATCTGAGTAGAGTTATCAAATTTCCCGAAAGGCCAAAATCATTCAATTTTTTTAAGTAGCATAGTATGGTCAAGTCTATCGAATGCCTTGGAAGAGTCAGTATAAATTATATCAGTTTTAGACTGATCATCAATGAATTTCGAAATAAATTGCGTAACACAAAGTAGATTGGTAGTTGTAGAGCATCCTCTCATAAAACCATGTTAATCAATAGTATGTTACTATTAATTTTATCACAAATAGCATCATGCAGAAGAAATTCAAATATTATGGCAAAGTTACATATTACTTATGGCACGAAAGTTGATTATGTCAGATTTGTCGCATTCTTTAAAAACCGAACATACTTTAGAACATTTCCACGTATCTGGAAAATTACCATTCTTTAATAGTAGAATAAAAATTGTCGCTAAAGGTGGAACAAAAATACAAGCGCAATTTTTTAATAGAAAATCTGGTATACCGTTTGGGCCAGTGACCATTTTGTTTTTAACTTTTTTATTGCTTTTACCACATCATTTTCTTTAACATCTGATGCATGAACTAGAGGGTTGTTGTTAAAACTATGGTCGCTATTTATATCCGACACGCTGTTTTTGTGAGGGAATTAAATGAGTTACCAAAAAAGTCCGCAGACGCATTTAATATTTGGACGGGTTCATTCAGTTCATTGCCGTTGCATTGCATGAGATTTGATATAGTAGTCGATCCATTCTTATTTTTAAAAAGCCTAAAATTTAATTGGATTATCTCTAATTCTGGTTTCCGCAGCACGAATATAATTTTTTGTGCTACGTTTATATCGGTTTTAATTATATTTTGTTCTATAGGCAAAGGAGTGATTTTCATCCTTGCTCTGATGATAATACATCCAAGGATGTTAGATCAGGACAGATTGGTGGCCATGAAGTTGATCCGCCATTGTCAATCCAAATGTCAAATTGACCATTTAAACGATCCCTCTCCAAAACACTGTGTGGGGTCGCTCTGTCCTGCTGTCCGGCAGCCCTTCGTACTTTCTGTAATTTTCACAACTATACTAATGTCATTGTTTATTTTGCACTGAAATTGTCCCTTAATAATTACTCTCTTTTATGATTTTAGGTTCACTTTTGGTATATATAGATATATACATTATTAATTTATTAATTTTTTAGGTCAAATTGGAATTTTGGAATTGGAATTGGATCTCCATTCCACTGGGGTTCTAGAACTCTCCTTTTGAAACACTGTTGTGCCACTATGCAGAAGTTTATTAGAGTTTTATGTTGAAGAACTTAGTACATTTTATAGTACGGTTATAGCGTTTCTTAAGTGCAAATATCTCTTTTTATTATTTCGAAACTTAAATCTTTAACAAATATTTAACAATTATTAACTAAATTAATTCATTTCTTATTTCAACTGCTTTTTTTGTGAAACCCAGTTGAGTCTTGCACACTAGTATATGAGTTTATTTTGTCGAACATTATGTAATATTTCTTTTAAAATATCCTGATTTTTATACTTGAAGAGTATAGATTTTAACCTCTCCACAATAAAATTGTGAGAGGTTACTAAAATTGGTTCAAAAACGAAAATTGAGATAACATCAAATCTTTACGTTTTGAGGTCCTAGGAACCCAAAAAAGTGGTTTTTGAAAAATGTCTGTGTGTGTGTGTGCATATGTGTATGTGTGTATGTGTGTTAGCACGATAGCGCCGAAACTACTGAACGGATTTGAATGAAACTTTGCGTGTGCGTTTCTTTAGTGTCCCAGAAGATCTGAAAAGGTTTTGGTTGAGATCGGATTACGTTTAGTGCCATTTTGACGCAACAAGTTGTTTATTTTATAATTACTTTCAATTTGCAATGGAACCATTGAAAAGCAGTTAAAATTCTGATTTCAACGATATATCACGCGTCCACCCTTTCGATTTGGTTTCCATGAAAACAATTAAAAACAAAGCAAATATGGCATAGATCGCATTTCGCATGACATGATCGATGCACGTAGCCGTTACGTCGTGAAACTCGTCACATCACGTGTCAATTCACGTGTGAGGGTTTCTTCACTGCTCTAGAAGTAGAGCGGATTACGTTTAGTGCCGTTTTTAAATATATATATACAGACAAATCGAAGAACTAAACTACAAATATTCCTCTAAAATCTAGTAAAATTACTGAAATGCTAATGTTTCATTTAACAAAGACAGCCGCGAGCGATCGGATTGCAATGAGCATTGTCATTGTCATCGATTGTCATCCGATAACGTTGGTGTCATGTCATGTTAATAAGATTTCAGCATATTTGTAACTTTTAGTGGATTGTCACAAACTTTAAAGGTAGATGTAACAATATCAATATCATATGCTTTCTGTACCTTCATTGATGAATTTATTATAGATTATCACTTTACCAATTTTCAGTTTGTTGCTTTACAAATCTGTAGTGTTTAAGATAACTAACTAGACTTTCTTAGTCGTTCAAGTGATGTTAAAGTTGTTAATATTCTAATAATATATTATTCAACGAGCGATAATGTACGTAATAACTCGCATAGATGTTTGTAAATTCATTAAGTTGAGGGTTTTTTTAGTGCCCTAGAAGATCTGAAAAGATTTTGGATGAGATCGGATTACGTTTAGTGCCGTTTTGTCACACAATTTAATGCTCTTTTAGGCTTCAAAGCTCCACCGAGTGGGGAGGTTCCAGTCGCTTCCAGTAGCTGCCGATTTTTTAAATTATATTTTATTTATATTTTATTCATTTATTAATCTTATGTGCTATCAAAATACATGTCAATATGCATAATAAAAATATTAAATTAAATAATAAAAAAATTGCCCTAGTACATTAAGCGTGAAACTCTTAGCACTTTATACCTGTAATTTATTTATTGCCTTCTCTTCTTTTTCTTCTTTTGAAACGAACAATCAAGACATAACCAGGCGAGCAAGAGAGCAGAGGAAGAATATTATGTATTTGTAATACATATTTGCCCACGGATACGAAGACAATGTTTATTAATAGAAGAAGGTTAATTAGATGCACGCAACATGAATAAGTATAATTTGAGTTGGCGGTGCCTGGAAGCATACCCTTGTCCACGCTTATAAAATAGTTATTGCCTTCGCACAAATAACTTGTAAGTGGTCTTTACAGATACACAAAAGCAAAATATAGTGCGGCATTAAATCTTTACTGCATCCGTTGCAGTTATAGGAAGAGTATTTGTAACTGAGCGACTCTCCATTCGACTGCAGTGGATGGTCACATTCAATTGCTCACGTTCCATGCACGTTTCCCGTCGTTAATTTTTACTGCCCTTGCAATTACTGAGATGTACCGACTGTGTACTGCAAATGACGGCACTTTATGACCGTGTATTCTCTCTGATTCTCATATTGTATGCAAGCGCCCTTATAATTGACGAGAACTTGTATAATTTAAAATGATAAGCTGGCTGCACAGTAGAACACAGTCATAAATTGAGGCTACGAACGTATGTAAAGTTTCTGGTTTGTGTGCCGTTTCTCTGTCACTGAAATATGTTGCTGTTAACACTATGATCTTGTTGCAAAACACGGTCGAACACAAAAATTGGACTTTTTGTACGGATTTATTTGGATCAATAGGGAGCAGTTAAATGTAGTTGCAAATTATAAGCAATTTTGTAAGTGGTTACCAATGCTTGTTTCAAATGGAAGTTTCAAAAATTTAATATTACAAATACAACATTATGAAAATGACCATTATAAACAAAACTTTCTAGAAATTAAATATGCAATACAATGTAATTCGTTTATTGAAAAATCAAATACAACTACAAATTATCAAATTATTGTTTTTCAATACTTCCTGAGTATAGAAATAAAGAAGATATTTTATTTATTTTTTATTTTATTTTAATGCCTTGTTTATATTTACGTCCTGGCGGAGTTTAGCTACAGCTACTCTTCCACTCAACCAGGACGGCGAAATGAGATGAACACGAACGATACTTCTGCGATTGAAAAACCGCTGCCCAAGGAATCACTACTTCCACATCCAGATTTTGTAGCCAAGTCTTATACACACTAAATCCCAATGTAATATTTTATTGACTTTAATAATAGATTGGGGGCGATAGAGGGGGTGGCAAATGTAAAAAAAAATAGAAGGCAATAGGGGTAGTAGAAGGGGTAACTAATGCCTAAATAAATTTTAAAGGCCCTTGGTTCTCGTACACATACTAAATCCCAATTAAATTTTTTACTCCCTTTAATATAGGATGGGGGGTAGCAATGGGGGTGGTAGAGGAGCTGGCTGAAAAAAATTTAGAATCCCTTAGTTCCCGTGCACACACTAAATTAAATTTTTACTCCCTTTTAAAATAGTGTGGGGCTGGTATTAGGGGTGACAGTAGGGGTGGGAGGGGGGTTTGGCTGACGCCAAAAAAATTTTGAGACCTTGACTCTTTGTACATGCCCCTAAATTGCAATTTTATGGACTCTTAGCTGCTTGCTTTGCCTATTTACCCTTATTTACCCCATTTACCCCCGAACCCTTCAATGGAATTAGATCAAAAATTGATCTAGTGCCAGATCTCATTACAATACAAAAGTGTACCAAATTTCAAGTCAATATCATAAATGGTTCCAGAGTAAACGTGCTCACAAAAAAGTTACAGACAGACAGGCAGACAGACGGATCGAGAGGCAGGAATTTTTTTTGCTCAAATTTAAAATCTCGACGTTTGATGACATTTAAAGCATATTTCAACAAAATGGTTTTTTTGCGTTACTATACTTCCGCTGAACTTGAGACCCTAGAGAACGTTCGTGCACTTAATTTTGTTGAAAGAAGTCTTGAGAATATATTAATATACTAGTGAATTATTACACTTAAAATCACTTTTAAAATAACTACTTGGAATATCACTCGTGAAAACTTAACATAGGACTCAGTGTCAATTTCTGAACTTGCCTTGGGTTGACAGTGCTCTGGCGTTTTTCGTGCCCGCGAGTCTCGTGACTCATTTTAAAAATCTGGAGAAGGCTGGATATCGCTCCGTGCGGGCGAGGATGACTCATCGATTGTGAAATATTGCGCAATACTGTAGAAAAGTTGAAATTTTGAAAAGAAACCTATATGATCGAATTGTACTTAAGAAGACAATTTTTTTTTTATAAGGTTTATGTGTGAATCCATTTTAATTAAAAAGTTATTGAAGGTTTTATATATGTAGAAGTTGAGAACATATCGGATTACCCCGTAATGTAGCGTTAAAGCCACGCACGTACTATTAAAACGGATACAATTTGCGTGCCGGTGCAGGCAGGCTGAATGAAGCGAACGGAAACTATGTTTTAAGAATTAAGAAGGTTACAGATGTTGTATATGGGGGAAGACTTAGATAAACCACTAACAACGGAAGAGATCTTAATCGCCATTGGGCAGCTAAAAAATAACAAATCTCCTGGCGCCGACTCACTCCCAGCTGAGATCTTTAAAGCTGTGTCGTCAGAGCTCATACCCTACCTCAAAAAACTGTTTGATGTCGTGTGGGAAAGTGGTCAAGCTCCGCAGGAGTTTCGTGATACACTTTTAATCAACCTCTTCAAAAACAAAGGGAGCGTTGCGGACTGTGGAAATTACAGGGGTGTAGCTCTCCTGGCTGTTGGAGGGAAGATACTCACTAAAGCGATGGCAAATAGGCTAACACCTGTTATGGAAAAGTTACTTCCTAAAACACAGAGTGGCTTTAGACCAAATCGAGGCACATCGGATTTAATCTTCACACTTAAACAGCTTCAAGAAAAAGCACTCGAACATCAAGGAGAAATTCACATGGCCTTCATTGATTTAACCAAGGCGTTTGACTCGGTGGACAGGGAAGTGCTCTGGAAAATTATGTTCCGCTTAGGTATCCCTAGAAAATTTGTGGAAGTATGTCGCAGTCTACATACAAACAACAACGCCCAGGTTATGTATAATAATGAGGCAACCGAACCTTTCCAAACCCTCACTGGAGTTAGGCAGGGATGTGTCCTGGCACCCCTACTCTTTAATTTGTTTACCACTGCTCTAACAATTATTGTTGACAACAAATTGACAGTCAGAGGAATAGGTCTCAGATACCGTTTTGATGGCGGTCTCTTTAACATAGGACGCTTTAGAGCTTTCACGAAGACACGCACACGATTCATTTCTGATCTCCAGTATGCGGATGACTGTGCACTTTTAGCCTCTACGCCGGAAGAGCTTCAAGAACTTTTAGATGTGTATGCCCAGAGCTATGATTCCTTGGGACTTAAAATCAACATTGGAAAGACTAAGATTATGTCAACTCCTCATCAAGTGAACCAAATAGACATTACACTTAACGGAAATTCTCTTGAAGTGGTAGATCAGTTCAATTACTTAGGCAACGTTGTTAATGACAAAGCAAACATGGACAGCGAGAATCGCAATAGAATTAACGCTGCATCTAGAGCACTCTGGGGACTTAGAGAGAGAGTATTTGATAACCACGACCTTGCTTTGTCAACGAAAATGGCTGTCTACAGAGCAGTTGTCATTCCAACACTGATATATGGATGTGAAAGCTGGGTCACTTACCGTCGTCATGTGAAAGAATTAGAACGTTTTCAGCAAAGACACCTCAACATATATAATTGCAGATGAAAATCCGTTGGTTCCATCACATATCAAACGTGAAAGTACTCAGGAGAGCAAACAGCCTTCCAATTGAGGTGCTTATTTCAAGAGCACGCCTAAGATGGGCAGGCCACGTTCATCGTATGCATGATAACCGCCTTCCTAAATGTACACTTTATGGTGAATTGCTAAGCGGTAGAAGAAGGCGTGGCGGTCAACGGAAGAGGTTCAAAGACGTTCTCCATGAAAATCTAAAATCCTGCGGTATTGCAGACGAGCAATGGGAACAACTTGCAGCGGACAGAACCGAATGGCGAGGGGTTGTGGCCAGCTATCAAGGAAATGTTGCTGCAAGAAGGCCGAATCCAAGACCTAACCAGGTCTATGTTTGTCCTGACTGTGGTCGACATGTGCTCTCCCGAATTGGCCTCTATAGCCATAGTCGTGTGCACCGTAGATGAATGGGAATTACAGTAGTGTACACTTTTTGCTTGTTTTTTATTGTACACAATTTATCGACTGTAACATTTTTATACTCGGACTCGAGTAACGGCTAATAATAATATGGGGGGTAATGAGAAAGTAACGGGTATACAAATCTTGTAATAACTTAGGAAGGTTGCGAATACTGTATACGGGGCGATAAGAAAGTATGGATAATAAGAATTAATTACGAATGTCGTATACAGGGGCGAAAATTAACAAAGAACTGAGAATGGCTGCTAAAATCGTATACGGGGGGCGATGACCATAGGCGGGTGGTATTTTTAAGGTGGTTTTTTTGTAATGTTTTGTTTGTAAAATGACTAGAATGAATGTCGAAAGTTCGGTATCGGTGAATTTAAGTTATTTTAAAATTATCGAATGTTCGAATTTTTTCAGATTTTGTTTACCTTGAATGTGGTTTTTTGATGTTTTTTGTATTTAGATGACTTTTTTTCATAGTTTGCCATGGTGAGTGAATCTATGTATTTTTTTTTGTTAATTTTGAAATTCTTTGCTTTTATTTTTTCGCTTGTAGGTGAAAATACCTACAACAGAGATGCCTCATAATAAACAGCTAAACTTTAGGTCCTCTTTCAAATATAGTATAAAACATTTCATTCTTAAGTTCTGTTTACTCAATTGATAAATTTCTAAGGACGCTATATTAGGCCACTCCACTTTTGAGTATCTAATGGTCATATTTGCAGAATTCTCATATTTTTTTTTCATACATTTATTTAACGTCGGCCTATTTCCGCTACTGAGGCTTAACCCTGACGCCTGTAGACGAGCTACCCCCCCAACCAGGAATTTTGCTGAAACTCTTCCCTTAAGAAGAGTAGGGATCTTTTACTTGCCTAACATTTAAAAGACAAGGGACCTACGGCTTTACATCCCCTCCGAAGGATAATATATCCCCTATACAACCCTCGGCTAAGGGTGTAGAGCTTCCGCGCATACGCTGATATACAAGCCGCTGGAAGATGTGTCAGGCGAGAACGCGGTCTTCGTTGGAACGGTCACCCATCCAACTACTAAACCGCATCTAAAATTTTCATACTTCTTATACCTATTTTATACATTATACTTTTATATTGTCTTGTTTGATAATGTGTAAACGTTATATACAGAGATGTTCTTCTTATTGCCTTTATTTGATATGTGTATTGTATTTACCTCAAAATATTTTTTTTAATGCCAGCTGATTTTCCGTTTTACTGTAAATGTTCAGTAATGTAACGTATAGTGGTGAAATAAAGACTATCTATCTAATTAAAGAGTCCAACCTGAATATTTTATTAATACAACAAATAGCCTACATTTAAATGTTATGTACTAAAAACTAAAGGTATGATATAGTGATTACAGTACTTCATGGCCATACAGTACATTACAAACCTCCATTGTACACAAATATCGTAGTAATAAAATTGTTGTATATCACTACACTACACTAGGTAGAAATAAATATTTCATTGTTGATCATATCAGCGTATATTTATGGATTTTCTTAAAAAACATTTTACATATTATTAGTTATGTAGTCCAGAGGCATAAAAAATAATGATTGTTTAAAATAACTGATATGGTAATGTTATGTATCTTGGATTGTTTGTTAGCGAGTGGCTGAAGCAACGTACGTTGGGATTTTATGGTTATGTTTATGGTTTTATTTTTATAGCTACGTAAACAATATAACTGGTGACCACCAACCCAATTTCCCGTAAAATGTATGATTTATCGACCAGTATGGGGTAATACGAATATAATCGTGGAAGGTATAATTTTATTAAGATCATTGATTAGAAGAGTGCAAATCATGCAAAATAGCACATTAAAGCAAGGCAATTATTGTAAGTCAACAGGCATTCGATTTAAATTCAAGATTAAAATTTAATGTACAATATTATTGCTTTTGTATACAAATTGAAATGTAAAGTTTTTAAAATATTCATTCGATATTCCTTAATGATATTGATTTAACAGTAAAGGCCTTTTTAACTACATTGAAAGGTTATATCGGAAAATATACAAAGTCGGTAATAATTAAAAGAAATGAGGTAAAAAGGCAACCTTGGATAACATTAGGATTGGTCAATAAATAATAATGTGGGTGAGTTGCGGTGATGTTGAAAGACTAACAACTATTTGTGTTTTTACTTCTTTATTGATAGAGCGTCAGCTCGATGTTAACACAGTGAGTTTTGGAGTTGAACTGTACTTTATCTTGGTAAAATGTATACTGACTAATGTTTTGGCAAATAGGTACCTAGTACAATAAATTGGAAAAACCGGGTCAGGTATACTACATAATTAGAGATAATCCCAAAAGGATGATTGTTAAGTAGGTATTAGTCTGGATGCATAATTACAAAGGACAGGGGAAAGTTCCGACTAAGAAATAAGGTTTTATGGTAGGTAATGCAATAAAGAATAGAAATTTTTATGGGAATTTACGACAGGTAAGGAAGGTACTTAAATACCGAGACGATTATATACAATATTTGCAGATATTTACATAGTAATAAATAATTTAAATCATGAAATAAAAATATACGAATGTATGAGTCAACGTAAACCAAATAATATGTCTAACATAAGAGTAGTGGAAGACATTTGTCGTCAATCAAAATTGCAAAGTTAGCTAACACATATGACGAAGGCATTGTTAATTGAAAGACAAAAATTCAGTCATTTGTATGCACAGAGACTGATCTTCCATACACGCCTCAACACAGATAAGTCAATGTAAAATGAGATGAAATAGAGTAGAATGGGGAATGAAAATAAGAAAGAGAGACAAATATGAGGAAAGGTGACACAAGATTAATGTTAAATGACGGACACCCCTACTGCATATGCGCCGATGCGCGCGCACACACACATGCGCATCGTTCATGTCCACAGGCATACGCATACACATGATCAGACACACATACACATGCACCAAGATCCGTAAACTTTACGGATCTCGCGCACGCACGCACCCATATAAAGTAACTGAAGACAGTTTACTAACTTTCCAACAGATATTCCTTGTATTTGTGATTAAGAGTTATGTTCAATAGTGCGAGACTAAGTACATTAATGGCGTTGATACAAGTCGCAATATTATAAGAGAATGACCGTTTAAAAGATTGATCGTTGTGGAATGGAATAGTAAGCAGATTCTTTCTGCGAATATTAATACCAAGTACATCAGTTCGGTCAGATAATTTATCATGGAGATAGATGGAGATTTATACTTAATGATTTTATAGAAAAAGTATGTCATAGGTAACTTACAATGATTATACATATTAAGCCATTTAGAGTCCTTAAGTGTTGTCTTGATCTAATAATAAAAATTACACGCAGGCATGAATTTTGAACTTTTTGTGTGCGTCTGGTGTCGGCATTATCAAGGCAAGGACAATAAACACTGTCACAATGATTAAAATGTGAGAGTACCAGAGCATAATAAGGTTTTAGTTTCCTCCCTCAAATAGTGTCTATGGCAATATATCATTTTTGAAAAGGTGTAAGTTTTTTTAACATGTAAGTTACATGACTCTTAAAACGCCTGTCAGATTCAATCAAGTCCGAGACTTTTAGAGCCGAGTATGGTATTAATTAGTCACCAATTTTAAACTGAACCTCTGCCCTTATTGAACTAGTAAAATTCTTACTTCGAAACAAAATAACCGATGATTTACTAGGATTGCTTTTTAGAAGGTGATCATTGGAAATATTATAGAGGATATTTAAATCATTACTAATTATATTACAGACATATTTCTAAATCTTCAAGCTTAAACGAACACTATAATTGTATATCATCACATAGATGATAATTGCAAAATTGTAAGGTTAATGAGACCAAGAGGTATACATGGTGAATAAAATTGGACCTAAAACACTGTCTTGAGGCACTCCGGATCTAACTGTTCACGTGTTGAACATTTACTACCAATACTCCAGTAATATTAAAGTGCTAATTTTATTATTATCACAGGCTCTAAATATGTCATCAGTTATGACAGACAGAGCAGAAGCACAGCTGAAGCCTGACTTAAAACCTGACTGTTTTTGGGCAAGATATCTGTCTCAGATAAATCTGTTAACAAAAGTAGGTTATATAAAAATGCACAAAAATATAAAGGAACTTAAATATGAATTTAAGCAATATGATCAAACATTAAAAGAATTAATAAAACAAACTAAATTTAATTAGTATTAGACCCAGTTAAGAGTAAGCCTAAGGAATTATTGAAACAAATTAAATTTCTAACATAAACACAGATAAAAATAAAATAGAAATAAAAATCTAGTCAAGAGCCAGAAGAAATATCAAATCAATTTAATACACATTTTAACCAAATTTATTAAACAAATTAACAAAAATTAAAAAAAATATATTCAATGTGACGTAAAAGAAGCGATTAATAAATTACTAAAAGAAAGTTGGCAGGACTTGAAGTGATCTAAACCATCTTGAAGTTCGTGACCCTGCAAATACATTGTTGGAAAATTACTTCTATATAAAAATTGGAGATAGCTACCGTGAATTTAAAACAGCGAAGTGCGGAGTACCCGAGGGTATAGTTTTAGGTCCATTACTCTTCACATACAGATAGCTGCAGTCAAGTACGTGCGCGGACGAATTTATGATTATCTAGATATTTTATATTCACAGGTGTTAAGCAATTGATTGCCCAACGATACAAAGGAACAAAATTGTATTTTCTTATTCTCTTTTAGCTGTAATTTTATTTGTATTTATCGCACATTTTAATACGACATATGAATAAATTCCTTATCGATAGTACTATAAATGGAACCACGGTACCGATATAGTTCCATTTGAAAAAATTGAGGTTTGCTCCAAAAACAATTTTGGTGAATTTTATTTGCCCATAAATTATGTAATTTAATGTTTTTAATGGAATTTAGATTTTTAATAATAGCATTATTACACGGGACATTTAGAATAAATCGGAACCGTCATGGTACTCTTAAATAAAAAAATGAAAATTATGCTATAAAAAAAATTGATGTTTGAAATGTCACTTATTTGGCATCGTTGGATTCAGAAAATTATGTAGAATTCAAAAATAGAATAATATACTGGGTGTTCCATTTCAAAATTGATAGTTAGTGTCACTTCCGGTGAAACCGGAAGTGGAAAAAATATCAATTGTATGTCAAAAAGTGCTGCATATTGTGTATGTAGTATATTCTAAATTTCAATCAATTATCTAAATGAGGAAAGGTGGGTATACCATGATCCTGTTACACCCGGTATTTATGCATAGATTACTTATGGCAACTTCCTTGAGAAGAAATAATTATACAAAATCCAAGAGTTCGTTTTCTACTTCTAGAAGATTAATTCAAGCTTTCTAAAAAAAGAATGTTTTGTAAAACGGTATTATTAACGCTGTTTTAGTTTGCAGTTTGGCCCCCAATAGTGTTTGGCCCCGTCGGTAATAGCCGACGTGCCGACTAGGCCAGTCCGACCCTGGTAAAAATGCATTAGGATTATTATTAAAATAGTAATCAATAAAAATCATTCATTCAAATAACTTGTTATGTTGGTTTAATATGAAGTAGGTGCGTAGTAAACAAACTGATATTTGTTTTTGTCTAAAATCAAAATTAATGGAACCGATTATAGTAGAGAGCTTGCACCACAAAATTCCTCTGAAAATTGAAGTCTGTGGAGGTCTTGATCGTAAAATATGCGACCAGTTTTATTTGATAGCTTATAATTAACTGTGTTTATCTGTACAGTTGGACAAAAATTGGCCTGGAAGAAGAAGCGCTATTCAAAATTTTCGAGATATTGATACTGAACGATTGTTGCAAGTAAATATTTTGGCACAAAAGTTATCGAAAAGTCTGTAGCCGTTGCTCTTAGAAAAAATATTTAATAAAAGAAAAAGCATTAACGCTTACGGCAATTTAAAACTGAACGTCTATCTCGCTTCGAGAACCTTAACAAATCGTAATTTTTCGTGGTGTTTTAGCGTTCCACAAATAATATTTCGAAAACGAAGACTTAAATCGATAAATACCCTCTTCCAATATTGTCGACTAGATAAATAATAATTGTTTGATTATTCTTCTGCGTTCATATTATTAATCATATAAGGTGTTTGAGATTTTATCAGATCTAAATAAATCCTTTCGTGTTAAAACCTAACATTTTGCGTTTGACTTGTAGTTGTTATTCTATTATTAGTTTAATCATACAAAGAATAGTTTCAGTTAGTGTTCAGGTAAATCGAATTTTCTGAAATTAAAAAAATTCATAAACATAATATAGGCATCATTTTAGTACAGTCTGCCATAAATAATTAAAAATGGATCGAGGTGGAAGTTCAACATCCGAAAGTGAGATGGAGTCACCATTTCTTGTTTTATAAACAGAAAATATTTAATATGTAGAAAGTCTTCCTGTACCTTAGTAAAGGGCTCTCAGAAAACGTTAAAAAGTCTGAGACAAACGCTACATATTAGTAATAGTAGGTATCTGTAAATCTATAGCAACATCCAATTACGTCAAAATATTGCATAACATTTAAAATAAGGACAAAACATAATTAATTTGGCCTAAATCATGCAACTATAGTTACTTAGTAAAAAAAGTACCGAAGTGCTGCGCTGATATTTTGAAAATAAAATTCCATCTGAGAAATGTAAAGTTTACGGAACCGAACCTTCAGTTTCAGTACGAAAGGGAATATTTAATGTAAATAAGTATGTATTTTAAGAAAAGAGGCGTAATGCCGGAAGTGTATCGCAAGTTCTGCCTACTAATATCAAAAGTAAGATAAAAATCATGGCTCAAAATGACAGCTCTCTTATGAAACGCATTGATGAAAAATCTTGGAGGGTACTAAAAAAGGGTACAGATTCACAGGTTTCCTCTAACGACAATGCAGCACATACAGATCGCATTTAAATATTATATAGAATTGAGTATTAGGTTTGTGAAACAAAAGGGATAATCCGTTTCGTCAATGTATGCTAGATATACAGATATCGGAGGAAATTTATAAAAAAAACAATTAGTTAACAAATCAAAGATACATTTCAGTAATGACCTTCAAATTATCAAGTTTACAAAGGCTAATAGATTAGACATTGTATTGTCCTTGAAATGTTCATGAAAATTCTCCATTCGAATATAGAGACTTCCAAGGAAGATGATAATTCAATATTTACAGGATTTTCCGAATATTCTGTTCTGTATGATATTGTTAATAATATTAAGTTAGGTATGAACAACATTCCGGAGTTTGAGACATTTCAGAAATTTGGACTTAACTAATTTCAGAAAATATATTCCCGAGGGTTTCATTTGGCTCACCTCCCTTTTAATTCCCTCTGAAAATCATGAAGCTACCTATACGCAAATTTTAACACTGTAAAAACATAATTTTTGCACATTCTCAGAACAAAATATTTCCCCTTATTACTTATTAGATAATGGCTATTATTCTTTTACGCACCTAATACCTATATTTTGGATCGATGGACTTAACTATACTTGTAAATTATTTTTCGTTTTTTGATAAAAAATCATCCTCCATAAATACTACTGCTTATTCTGCAAAGTCTTTAGCCATTCTTTGGATTAAGATTTAAAGTGCAGGGTAATCGGAAATTAAAAAAATATAAAATTTTACTAAGAGTAAGTACCTTTCTGCATAATGAATATAATCAAATCTTATGTTGTTTGTTTTACCTCATAATTTTGTTAAAACTTGTGCCACAATATTTAAATGCGGTCTGTATGTACTGCATTGTCGTTAGAGGAAACCTGTGGATCTGTACCCTTTTTTAATACCCTCCAAGATTTTTCATCAATGCGTTTCATAAGAGACCAGTCATTTTGGGCCATCATTGTTATCTTTCTTTCGATATTAGTAGGCAGAACTTGTGATATACTTCCCTCATTATTCCTTTTTTGACAAAATACATATTTATTTACATTAAATATTTATTTTCGTACCGAAACTGAATGTTCGGTTCCGTAAACTTTACATTCCTCCGATGGAATTTTATTTTCAAAATTTCGGCGCAGCACTTCAGTACTTTTTTTGCTAATGTAACTATAGTAATGATTTAGGTCAAACTAATAATGTTTTGTCCCCATTTTAAACGTTAGCAATATTTTGACGCAATTGGATGTTGCTTGATTTACAGATACTATCTCTAATTTGTAGCGTTTGTCTCAGACTTTTAACGTTTTCTCAGAGCCTTTTACTAAGCTACCGGAAGACTTTCTACATACTAAATATTTTCTGTTAGTAAAACAAGAAATGTTGACTCCATCTCACTTTCGGATGTTGAACTTACACTTCGATCCATTTTTTATTATTTATGGCAGATCGCACTAAAATGATTTCTATATTATGTTTTTAATTTAATATTTTAATTTCAGAGAATTCGAATTGCCTGAACACTAACTGAAGCTATTCTTTGTATGATTAAACTAACAATAGAATAACAACTACAAGTCAAATCCAAAATGTTAGTTTTTATCAAAAAGCAAAATCAAACATACCAGATCACCTTAGCGATTGTAACAAAGTTAACGATTTTTTCATTACCTCTGCCAGCTTTGACGAAACTGCAACTAATCCAATAAAATCATTTCTCACCGATAGAAAGCAGTGTGTGATTATAAATGATAACATATCAAATGATGAAAATGTGATGTATGGTGCCCCACAAGGGTCTATTTTAGCCCCATTGTTATTTATAATCTACACTTCCGATTTTCATCGTTATTTAGAACATTTTACGCCATATTTTTATGCAGATGATACTCAATTGTACTGCACTTCTAACATTGAACATCTTAAGTATATAGTTGATCTTCTAAATGAAGAAACTGCTACTTTGGTACGTATTTCAAAAAATCACTGCCTCTCTATTAACCCTCATAAATCGTCAGCTATTGCATTTGGTACAGCCAAAGACCGCCAGAGGGCCATAGACGACATTTCATTATTTGTGGATGGACAAAAACTGGAATACAAGGAAGAAGTTAAATATTTAGGCTTAAATATTGATGTCCACCTTAGGTTTGTTAGCTATATAAATTCCCTGATTAGAAAATATTATTGTTTACTTAAAAGTCTATATGCTAACAGGCACTGTCTTAATGAAAAAACTAAGATTATGTCATGCGATTCCATTATATTATCTTTGTTTAATTATTGTGACGTCGTTTATGGCCCGTGTCTAGATCTAAAATCTTCCACTAGAATACAACAGGTGCAAAATTCATGCATTAGATTTATTTTTGGTTTACGTCGTACAGATCATATAAGCAGGTATTTATCAGAAACAGGGTGGTTAAAAATGCATAACCGAAGAGTTGTACATCTAGCCTGCTTTACTTATAACGTTTTAAAATCTCAAATTCCCGAATATTTATTTTTTAAACTAGTACCAAGAGTTAATGTACATCAAAGAGAACTAGGAAATATCAACCAACTTACCATACCTTGACATTCCACGGCGATGTTTCAAAGATCTTTCTCTTATCAAGCGTAGCCATTTATAATTCTCACTGAAATAATTTTAAAGCCCCGTCAAAATTAACCTTCAAGAAAATAATGAAGAAATTATTTCTTGACGAACAGTGACTTTGCATATGCAGACACTATTTTTATTATTATATTCTTGTTATAAACTTTTTTACCAGTGTATCAGTTAGTTATAGAGTAAATAAATATTATTCACTTTCCATGTATTTAAAAATTTGTTAAAATGTTTGTAAATTGTCTTGGTTAAGTGGTAGAACAGCTTGCTGAACTTCGCCATCACAGAAATATAAATAATTTTATTAAATATTTTTTTTAGAGCAACGGCTACAGACTTTTCCATAATCATTGTGCCAAAATATTTACTTTACTTATAACATTCGTTCAGTGTCAATATCTCGAAAATTTTGAATAGCGACCTTTTTTCCAGGACAATTTTTGTTCAACTGTACACATAAACACAGTTAATTATAAGCTATCAAATAAAACTGGTCGTATATTTTCCTATTAAAAACCCCACAGAGTGACACATTTTGCTCAGTCGTATTCTCTACTATTATTATTTCTATATAATTTATTGACATTCATAATAATAAAATATATCATAACGTATTCCTTCGCATATTTGAGCGTTCAGGCAATTTAAAAGGGGGATATTTTATTAGATGTATATATCACACTATTTTATAACGTGGATGAATTTCTTAAAACATTAATGGCAACATTAAAATAAATTAGTCATATTTAATCACGGTTAAATTAAGCAAAGTATAAATATTGAATATTAACATCAAATATTAATAGGATCATAAAGTTTTAATGGCCCGTGAACAAATTATTATTTATCTAGGTATATTTTTTCCGTAATATAAAATAATAAATAACGTAAAACCAGGAGTTCTTAGTTACTAAAAATCACTACAACGCTATAGAACATCCTGTAATATTAATTATAAAAAACTGAAAACAAGTTTCTTACGAGCTATTCAACTGTACACGAGATTTACGATGACATATTTACGATATGTAAATTAATAATAGGTGACTTTAACTAAGCATTCTATCAGAATGTCATTAATTGTTGATAGAGAAGGCTCGGATATTAAATATAATTAAACCGTTAATTAAATATTTTTGTCTCCCTTATTCAATGCGGCAATAAACCTAAAGCAAATTAAAACCATTGATATATGTCCGTAACGTGTTATATGCCAGGATGTATTAATTATATAATAATAATAATAAATATTTCTTCATTGGACATATCTATTGGGTATCCAATTCAGTAAAATGTACAGATTGTCAATTATAATTTACCAGCTATCTTAAATCAATTCAGAAAATTTATCTGCTGGAAAATTATCGACCTTTCTATTATTTTTGAATAAGAACTATAACAAAATATTACTGGATACTGTAAATAAATTTATAAATAAAAAGAAACCAATATTATATATGAGTCCACTAGAAGCAAAACCGCGCATTTGATTGAAACGTCATTCTGAGGTAACCACAAAAACTATTTGTAGTTTTGTAATGGATATATTTTAGTTCGGACTCGGTCTCAAAAGGTGGAGTTAGTTACCAAAAATATAATACGTAAAAAACTCGTGATCTGGTTGACCTATTTTGGGAGATAATGAAGAATTAAAAATGCAAACGCTTGGTTTTGCAACTGGCAACAAGACACATGCTTGGTTTTGCAACTGGCAATAAGACACATGCTTGGTTTGGTACTGGCAACAAGGAACATGGTTTTGTTTGGTTTTGTAAAACATATTGCAATACCCTACACATGATAGAATTAAAGAACTGAAAACTCGTAATGTATTTTTTATTTAAAAAATAAATATGACTAACTATGAACTAACCGAACTATTAATATTATATATTATATAAATACTGAAAAATAGTTTTTAAATTCTAAGATTTGAATCCTGAGCACAAACACCATCATGTTCAAACTGGTAATCCCTGTCATTCTCTTGTTGATTATTCTGATTACTGGAATCGATTATTTTATAGAATTGTAATGCAGGATCGTCTCTCCATTCCTCTCCATAATGTTTTTTTAAGTAATGAGTCAATGGAAGACTTGTCTCCTTTTAATGAGTTCAGTATTGGGACTACACGAGGTATACAGAGTGAGAATTTTTTATTTTTCTTACACACTGACTTTGATACTCCAGTATCCACCAGGTAATTAACTTCTCCCTGAATTTCGGCAATATTGTTTTTTTCATAATTATTGACCATAGTAAACCTCTTACATTGATTGAACTGATAGTGCCAATCTCCAGGAGGTATAATATAGTTTTTGGCTTCCATATTCCAACTAAATATTTTCCAATCTATTCCTACTTCCGAATAGTAGAAAATTCTTCTATAATCCCTTCATACTGTTTTCTATCAATAACTACAGTTTGTTTTTTAAGTTTCCTTTCTATCAGCCCAATAACTCGGTCAGATGGTAGGAAGGAATGTCCGACCATAGGAAAAATAATTACAACAGACTGAATTTGCTGTGGAGCCTCAAAATTGAACCAATATAATAGCATTGTCATAACAATTGAATTTTTGTTTTGACCCCCACAGCCATTAGCAAAAAGTCTTACTTTTGAGGCAGTCTGAGGGAAAACCATTTTCTTTAGTGCATCATGGACAGCAAATGCAATGGCATTTGAATTTTTTGTTGCTTCCGTTTCTAACCATACATAAGAAAATACATTATTTGGATTCAGATTTGTCTTAGAATTTCCACAAACTAAAGTAAAATTATAGAAATTAATTTGTTGGCTGAAATAAGCAGCCTGGTCGGGAAGTTTAGGCAGGGCTAAATTTTTCTGACAATCAAACGAGATTGTGACGCATCCCTCTTCATTAGAACCTAATAAATTATAAAGCGCTTTTGCTTTGAGTTTGTGTACTCTTAACCCTGTTATTATAATTTGTTTATCTTTGGCATTCTTATTTTTTTTCAATTCTTCGTCTTCACAAAGGCAAAATGAGCATATATCAGATTTTGGCGTTCCAAATGCTAAATTATCCGTTGAGTTAACATAAGTTCTAAAATAACTCAACTTTACAACCAAATTTGGGTTTTCTGAACAGAAAATCTTATAAAGCTTTGTGAAATTTAGATCACATGGCAAATACATCCGTTCTGCGGTCTTGCTGCGGCAGTAGTGTGATTCCACACATCGTAATTTTGCAATAAAATTTTTAATAGCATTTTTAGGCTGTTCAAATTTATCTTTCATTCGATCTCCTTCCCGATTTTCTGTAGACATTCTGTTATGCAAAAAGAAGTTTTTCACATATTTTCAATTCTCCAAGAGGAAACGCCTGTTATACCTAGGAAAACTTTTTTACATACTCTGATTCTCCCATTCTCAATGGGAACAAAATATTTTATAGATACACTATTTTTATTTTTTATACCTCTTTTTGTTTTTTCACTTTCGCAATTTTTGAGGAGATACGAGTCTTGAGTCAATTTGCTTGTGGTGGCATAAATAATTGAATGAAATTTTTTTATGTCCTTCATTTTTAACGATTTACAAAATAATGGATATTTTCGTCCATTATGATGGCATGATGGATTTCTTTTCCAGTTTTCTTTCTGTATGGGACGTTTTCTGGTTTTGCCTAGTGGACTAGGTGTAATTAGTTTCTCAAGATCCACAGTTATTTCTACCACTTTGTAAATATTAATTATTTTAAGAAACCAGGCTTCCTTGTATACTAACAATACAACAACTGTTCTTAATTTTCAATGTCACGCACACTACGCACGTGATATGATCAAGTTATCCAATTGGCTGGTCGTGAATTCTCATTGGCTAAATGCATATACCTGGTTTTGCAACTGAGATGTCAAGACAAACGCATGGATTTGCTTCTGAGCTTCATTTTTAAACGTATTTTAGTACACAATAACGTGTTTTTGCAACTAACATGACAACTCTAATACATGCGCGTTAACTAGAGGAGTCCAATGGTGTATCTAACTCTATTTTTTAAATTTCGTCAGATGCGCGGTTTTGCTTCTAATGGACTCATATGGTTCTACTGTCGTGCCTGAAAAGACCGAATCGCATTGACATCTGCTCTATAGATACGGGGATGTGTCAGTCTAGACCAAAGTGTTCAAAATAAGACGGATTTATAAATAGTGAAAGAGAGAAGCAAGTGATGAGTATTTTAATTTAATGTGTTATTTTCATTACATTGTAGTAAACATGTATTCTGTATTGTATGCTACAAATCTTGTTTATAATCAGAATAGTGAAATATTCATTCCAACAAATGTGCCTAAAACTTTTGTTTTTCTAAACTCTTTTTAACCTCTAATTAATTGCAGGGTGAATTATTCAAGATGCACTTGGATTTAGTTTCTTGAAGAAATATTTATTTACATTGATCATAATATTGTGGCAGGTGATCTAAACATAAGTAAGAAAAAAACGACCCCATAACAGAGGAGTATAATACCATGGCAGAAGATGCCTTTATAAGGGGAGGCTTAAAATGTTGTATAGACCATTTGTTTGTTGAGCAAATAAGTGAGAATTTTGAAGAAATTTCCCCTGTGGTTTATAAATCCAAAATCACAGATCGTTTATCAATACTACTGGCACTCGAAATGCATAGTGAAATAGAAAACAATAACCAACTTACAGAAAGATGGGCTGTAAAATATACGGATTATGAAAAACTGATACAAATTAAGTGAATATGATTGGAATGGTTTATACAATACACTAGATGTGAATAAAGCAACATAAAGTATCATAAATAGAATAAAAATAGAAATAGACCAATGCATAACTATTTTAAAAAGAATAGAATGGAAATTAAGAGGAAATATTGGATAATTGAAGGATTGGTAAAATCAACATGCAAGAAAAATAAACTATTAAAACACCTTCAAGGAGACCCAGAAAACACCAAGTTAGCAACAGCAGTTAGCAAAGTACTATGAAAAAACAATTAAGAAAATTATTTATAGATATCGGAAAAGACTTAGCTGGTAGAATCAAGCTGGTAGAAGGAAATAAAAGAAATACTATAAACATCAACCCGTATTCAATTTTTTTAGCGCAAACTAATGAAGAAGGGATCAGAAAAACCATTCTAAGTTTAAAAGACCATAAAGCCCCTGGCGTCGACCAAATCAAATCTGCGACTTAAAAAAAATTGCAGAAACTCTAAGTCAACCTTTATGTTATTTAATCAACAGAATATATTTACAGGAGTATTTCCTGATATGTTTAAAATAGCGGTAGTGAAGCCACTATATAAGAGCGGAGAAAAGAGCGATGTATCTAACTATAGACCAGTATCTCTTGTGACTAATATCTGTAAAAATTTGTAAAAGATTTTGAAGGAACGAATTAATCACTTTTTCGCTAAACACAATATATTATCAGACAAATAGTTTGGTTTTAGAGATGGCAGGTCAACGCAAGATGCGATTGCATGCTTAATAAAGGAAATTTACTAGTAAGTCGGTGCAAGCAAGCCTGCATTTGCAGTTATCTTAGAATTCTGTAAAGCCTTTGACACTGTTTGTCATTATCAACTCATAGAGTGCTTAGAAAATGTAGGGTTTAGAGGTACCTTATTAACATTGATGAAGAGCTACTTAAGTGGTAGGAAACAGTTCGTTCAAATAAGTACAGCCCAAAGTAAGAAATAGGGTGTTCCACAAGGGACCCTCTTGGGGCCAATCCTATTCACTCTGTATATAAATGAGTTACTCTGTCTAAATTCCAGTGGAACAGCCATTAGTTTTGTAGACTATACGGCTCTAATTTACACAGCTAATTCTTGGGCACAGTTAAAAGCTATAGAAGAAATAGACTTATTAAACATAAAAAACTTTTTCGACAAAAAGCTTTTAACGATAAATAATTTTTGCCATTTTCTTCGTATAAAAATACCCTACCGACTATTAACTGTCTACAGATTACGTAAGATCTAAACAAATTGAAAATAGAAAAAGCCATTACAATTAAATATCTAGGAGGAGGAAAATGGACTTACATTGAGATACTCACATAGTTAGCATAGTAAATAATTTAACAGATCTGCTATATAAATTTAAATTTATGCCATCTTTTCTCGATATAAAATCTTTAAAAACAATATACTACAGATTAATAGAATCTACACTAAGATATGGGATCATTGGATGGGGCAGTACTACTTACAACAACATAAACAGCTGGTAATACTACAGAAAAAGTTATACATATTTGGCTCCTAGATTTTTTAACTACTTACCTTTACATGTTAGAAATTCGTTGTTAATTAAACAAAAATAATAAAACACAGAGAACGAAGTGAAAGAAGCATTAATTTTTGCTTTATATGTCGTAAATTAATATGGGTGTATTAATGGACTTAAGAATTAAGTAAAGTTACTAGTTAGATGTATATATGATACGGATTATTGTATTTAGGAGTAGAAAGACAATATTATTAGAAAATATATTGAAAAGATGAGACATTTGGAAAATCATAGGCACCGCAAAATAACAATAAGTATGAATAAGTTACACAGTGACCCACGATCAAGGTTTATCTAATGTGGGACTAACGTGTTTATTTGTTTATATTAAAAGCCAATAAATGTTATAAAATAATGTATCAGTGGTAGTGGACTAGATATATAGTTAGCAGTAGTTAGCAGAATGAAATCGCATCGAAAATGTTTTGTCTTAGTTTATTGCCAGATTGTTTGAATTAAAATATCTAAAAAGGGAAAGAAAATTATACAGCAGAAGTTACGACATTACATTTAAATTTCGATTAAATGATGTAAAGGACATATTATCAGCAAAATAGATATAAAGTGTTCAACATCATAACTATACAACATGAATAGAAGCGGGCCCAGCGGGACCACCCTGGGGAACTCCAATATTAACTTCCATTTCATGGAATCTTTTTCCATAGTATTCAACGAATTGTTTTCTGTCCAGACGATAAGATCGTAAAATCTTATTGCACTGACCACGCAAACTATAACACTCCGCTTTTTTAGGCAGAGTATCATGGTCTACGCAATCAAATGCCTTCGATAAATCAACGAATAAGACCATGACTTTGTTACTCTTGTCAAGATTTACATAAATATAATTTAAATAAAATTGGTAGTGCAGAAATTGTAGATCGTTTTTCCCTAAAGGTGACAGTATGTTATTTGAAAAAAAAATACTATTCTATTTGCAATTAATTTTTCAATTATTTTAGAGAAAACTGACATTAATGTGATGGGACGATAATTACATATTTGTTTAAGATCACCTTTCTTGAAAAGGCGTATTACCTTCGATATTTCGAATAAATTTGGAAATTGACCTTCAACCAGTGATTTATAATATTACATAAGGGTTTAATAAGTAAATACGCACATTGTTTCATAATTTTTATAGAAAAATTGTCATGTTCAGTTAAATTTGAGATTTTTAGATCATTTAATTATTATTATTGATTGAGACACTGTCGGTGTCGGTTAATATGTCAAAGTTGTTACTTGTTTATTTTCTAATAATTAATTTATTCTTTATATTTTCTGTTCTTTGAACCATGCAGGGGATGTATGATTTACGGTGTTTTTTTTATTTACGCGGTACAACGCACATTGCCTGTGGTGGCAGTAGCCTGGAACTAGCAGGACTGCCATGCGCAGAAAAAGAAGAAAAAGGGAATGGTGTTAACCATGGTTCAAACCATCAACGAATTTAAGTAAAATATTTGTGTGATAATAATTATTTTTATCGGAACGTAATCAGACATTTGTGCAGTGCAACACGAGTGAATCCAGAGACCATAAAAGAGCGGTTACAACGGAGAGCTCTCCAGGGAAGACGACACAATAAAGACCAGGTGAGTGCCACCGCAATTTGCGTTGTTTCAACAGATTTACACCACGAATTCAATCTAAAACAAAATTAAATTCAATAAAAATACAAAATAAACATACGGTCCTTCTAGTCAAAAAACATCAAAACAATCAGACACCCTGTATATACTTCCGTGAATAGTATAATAACATCGTTTTTATTTGCCATCTCTATGATATTTCATAAAATGGAATATTGGATGTGCAAAACATGTGCATCCTAATATTTATTACTGAATTTCGGAGAGCGATAAGTACAAAAGGGACAAAAGATTTTAAAGTCTTTATTTGTATTTTTTGGTGAATTACAGAAAATGTGGTAGGTCTAACGGAACCCAAGTTTAACTTCCTGTTTATCTTCAAGTAATTGTGCATCCGTCTTGTAATCGGATATATGATAGAAATTATTTGTAATGCCCTATGGGGTGATTACTGACTAAGCACTTCTATTCGTTGTTGGGAAAAGTTTGTACAGGTATATAATACATTTTCAAACATCTTACATGAATAGCATAAATGCGCGCCTTCGAAAATCATTTCTATAGAACATAACAAATGAACAATAATGAGCAACGTGAATGGACATAACCATGCGAGAATAATGTTTTTATGGTTCCATCTTTTATTCTCAGTCGTTACTCTTACAGTAGCCACAAAGATGTTTTGCTTATCGTCTCTGATCTAGGCTACCGATGCAATGGTCGCCCTAAGAAAGTATGCTTAATATTTTGTTTCATCTGATTAGTGACGTTCAAAAGATAAAACAACGGGTTATTTATCAACTGACGTAAGGGTTACGGTTTCTCTTAAACGTTACTGTTAGAATAATCTAATTTTATGCCTAATGTAAAGAAATATATGTTTTATTTATTAGGATAAAAGAAATGAGGTAAAACGGCAACCCTGGATAACTAGTGGTATAAATAAAGTCCATTAAAACTAAGGATATGTTATACAGAGGAATTGAGAAATATACGCAATGAATATAAACTGTTTAGAAATAAAATAAATGAGATAATTAAAAAAAACAGAGACATGTTATTATAAAGAACAAATAAATCCAAATAAGCATTGTCCAAAAAGCTTATGGAAATGTGTTAATGCAATTCAAAATATTAATACTAAAAATCAATAACAAATAAAATCCATAAAGAATGAAAGTAGTGAGATAGTAACTGATAGTATAGACATGGCTAACACGTTTTTTAAATATTTTAGTAATGTAGGCAAAAATTTAGGAAGCAAAATTGCAGATATAAGAAACAATACGATGCCTAATACCAGGAACGAATATTCAATATTCCTCGCACCCACAAATGAATAATTAGAGATAGGTAAAATAGTAGAAGAACTAAAATCTAAAACATCTCCTGGAGTAGATAATATAAATGCATATACTTTAAAAAAATTGCAAAATATATTGTTCAACCATTAACACATATAGTAAATAGGTCTCTAGAAGAAGGTAACTTTCCGTCGGATCTAAAAGTTGCCGTCAGAAACCAATTTATAAGCCTGGGAATAAAACTGAGGTCACAAATTACAGACCAATATCACTGTTATCAAATACCTCGAAAATATAATAAAAATTAGAATCATGGAATATGAAACAAACAATATGGATTTAGGGAAGCTAAGTCAACACAAGATGCTATGGCACACCTCATTACTGAAGTGTACACAGTCATGGACAATACAGATTCGTTAACCTAGCTAAAGCGTTTAATACGGTGAGTCACTCAAGTTTGCTGGACAATTTAAAGAACATTGGTACAACTTTGAAACTGATGGAAAGTTACCTAACTGGGGGACAACAATGTGTAAATATTAATAACAAATTAAGCGACACATTAACAGTTAGTTACGGCGTCCCACAAGGGTCTATCTTGAGACCAATTTTATTCATTTTGTATGTTAATGACTCTAAATTACCTATTAGTGAGGATATTATAAGTTTTTTACGAAGATAAAACGAGGAATGCAGTAAAGAACAAAGTGGAAAAATATTTTAAAATGGTTGTTAGACTTCCTTAATATGAAATTGTTACTAATAATGTTAAAAAAACAAACTTTCTACCTTTTACTTATTATCCTAAATATGTGCCTGATTTTGAAACTGTACAAATAGCCTGCGAAGACCAAACTATTATGATATTTAGTAGGATGCAGGTTTTCACGGCCGTTGTCTAATGAAGTAGTTTCTTCCGGATCTTGCCGTGGTCGTCGAACTTAACTTGACGTTTCGCTGATCATCCTGTTAGCTTCTTCAGAAGGATTCTAAAGACTGAATCTGTTGTGTTACACTCCTCGTTATATACCTAGGCGCCGCTTCGCTTCGCTGGTCATTGGTCGCGCTTGGTTCGCTTCGCTGCTCATTCGTCGTGTTTGGTTGACCGTAACTTACTACGGTGGTGGTACTTGGCATTACCAGTCTCCACGTGTTACTAAGTCGATACCCATCCTCTCTGTTAAAGTTGTTCACGATTTTCATAATTTCCAGTGATTCCCTAATGATTCGCGGATAATAGCGCGTATTCCTGTCTAATATATTGACTTCCTCGTAGTCGATTTTATGGTTCTCGTTATTATGAACATGCTCTGCTATCGCCGACCTATCCGTGTATCCAAATCTAGTATTTCTCTGGTGTTCTTTGATTCTGCATTGGATACCCCGTCCTATTTGTCCGATGTAGCTCTTACCACATGTGCGCTTCCGCTTGTGAACACCTTTTGATAATAGTTTGGGAACGGGGTCTTTGATCGAGGGAAGCATCTGCTGTATTTTCTTCACTGTTCGAAACCGTACGCTTACTTTCTTTTTGAATAAAATCTTCTTCAGCCTATCTGTGGCTCTCGCGACGTAGGGTAGGCATGCATACGTTGTTGGTTGTTGCTGTTCTTCTTCTGTAGTTCTCCTCTGGTTATATACTATTCGTTGTATATTGCTTTGACTGTATCCGTTCTTTTCTAAAGATTGTTGGACATTCTGTAGTTCCTCGGGTTTGTTATCTTCATCGCATATTCTGTTGGCTCTGTGGACCAAGGTTCTAATTAACGCTCTCTTCTGTTGTGGATAGTGGTGAGATGTCGCATGTAGGTAACGATCGGTGTACGTTTTCTTTCTGTAGATGCCATGGACCAGCTTGCTATTGTGTGATCTTTTCACTAATACATCTAAGAAAGTTAAAGCTCCATCTCGCTCGGTCTCTATTGTAAATTTGATACTTGGATGCTGTTTATTCAAACGGTCGAAGAAAACAAATAAAGATGTGGCCATATGATGACTAGCTACGTAGCATAGCCAGCACTTTGGTTTATTCTCACTGCAGCGTTTAGCTTCCTCTTCAAAAGCTTCCATGAATAGGTTTGCTATCACAGGTGAAAGTGGTGATCCCATGGCTGCTCCTTGCTTCTGCTCGTAGAAGTCTCCATTCCGTAGAAAGTATGTTGTAGATAGGCACAATCGGGCCAGATAAGGTATGTCTTCTCTTAATCCTTTAGGTAGAAGTTGTTGGCGAATCAGGTTAACTGTTTCCTCAATTGGTACATTGGTGAACAAAGATTCGACGTCAAAACTAACCATGATATCATTACTTGTTATTTCCAAGTTTTCCAAAATTTCTACGAAGTGTCGGAAGTTCTTTACGTGGCTACTAGTCTTACCTATACAGGATTGTAGTGTGTCTGCGACGTATCTGGTCAACTCATAAGTTGGTGATCCACATGTGCTGACGAGTGGTCTTAAAGGATTATCTGGGTTATGAATCTTAGGGAGGCCGTAGAGTCGTGGTGGTAGAGCGTGTCCGTAATAACAAGAACCATAAAATCGTCTACGAGGACGTCAATATATTAGACAGGAATACGCGCTATTATCCGCGAATCATTAGGGAATCACTGGAAATTATGAAAAATGTGAACAACTTTAACAGAGAGGATGGGTATCGACTTAGTAACACGTGGAGACTGACGTTCGACGAACACGATAAGACC
The DNA here is from genome assembly GCA_963675555.1 of Leptura quadrifasciata. Lineage (NCBI taxonomy): Eukaryota > Metazoa > Arthropoda > Insecta > Coleoptera > Cerambycidae > Leptura > Leptura quadrifasciata. The sequence continues at coordinate 6,337,101 of OY776674.1, forward strand.
CGGAAAAAATTACTTTATTATGATATTTGTTAAAAGTGTTAAGTACCTTGGGATTACAATTCACAGCCATCTAAAATGGGATTTTGAGTTATTTCATTATAAAATTTAAATTTTTGAAACAGTTACTAGAGGTGCCTTTCCTAAAATACAATTATGCTTTGGTACAATTACACCTTACCTATGTGGTTATCGCTTGGGGGCTGCCACCAATGCCTACCTAAAGAAATTAAAAATTATTCAAAAATGGATCATTAAAATTATAATAGGTATAGGTTACAAATAGGCCATGGCCTATTATTAATGGTTCATCCTGTATAAAACTAAAATAAAATACTGGCTTATGAACAAACCTAGATTATTTTTTCATCAAATAGTGGATGTTCTACCATATCTATGAATGAACCTATCCCATGAACATACATATCTAACATAACTGTGTTATATACCATAGTCCATAGTTATAACATAATACATGAACATCAGTACAATTTCTCACAAGTATGTTACATTGTTTATATTAAAAAATCAAACTGCGTAACTGTTCTCTTTTTAGTAATCCAATTTTATTTTATATATCGACGACAAGGTTATTAGAAAAATTTTCCGAGTATTTTTTGTTTATTGTGATTAAGATCATGCAAAATGTAATGTAATTTTCACTACAATTATTTATCAATAAACATTTATTATTATTATTTTAATTTGTGCTTCTATGTTAAATGAGGACCTATTATATTGACGTATAATTTCACTTTTTGATAGTGTAATTTTATATGAAGGAGATCGCTTTTCCATTTGTATTTTAAATATTCAAAAAACATATGGTCCAAATCTGCAGACGTTACAAGTATCACACATGTCTGAATCTATTACTCCTATTTTCTTGATTTTGGTCTGCTTATCGTCGTTATGTATTTTCTGGAATATCTAAAATCTCTGTACTAATAACAGGTAGGAATATTGAATCAATGTTAGAAGTAGCTATTTGAGTTTATATCTTAGAAATAGTTTTGAACGTTTGTTACCATGCTCGATATATCATCTACTGTTCCATATCCTTTTAGGTAGATGTCTCATCTACTTATTCCAGAGTGCAACATGTCACGACTTCACGAAAATTTCACTATAGTTTCTTCGATTATGGTCCCCAGACCCCAAAAATGCCCCCCCGTTCAAATGCTTTTATATATATATGCTACATAACGAAATTTGTTAACACTCTAGAGGGCGCATTTCTCAACGGATCAAAACGAAATTTGGCAGACAAATATTTCTCGTCTATATCTGGGATAAGATGGGCCAAATCGCTTTCTTCGTTTCAAAATGGCGGCGGTTCAAAGTTTTAAAAAAAATTTATTATTTTTTTTATTTCGCATCAAATATGTACATGCGATACATCATTAGATAGTGCTCAGTCAGCTCTACAACTTTTGTTTAAACCATTTTTGCTAAAATGCATAGGAAAATTTTTTTAAAAGGCGGCGGTTGAACGTAAAAAAAATGCTCAAAATTTTATTTCGAATCAAATATAGGACGAAATCTACCTTCCGATTGGACCTTGCCATCGGGGTTTTTAAAATCAAACTGGTTAATGGGTAGAAATGATTTGTTCTAAATCCTCGATATTTCATAATCCTATCAAATTTTTTTTAGTATGCAGGATAATGGAGATATGGACCAACATGAATATGTTTGGTTAGGATTTTTGTTGGGTTACAAAATCAAGTTAAAAATCCAATCTACGTACTCGACGTTTCGACGTAAAAATATATTAGCCGTACTTGATATATTAAGTTATTTCTCAAAAACCAATCGTGAACTAAACTCTGTGTCCCTTTTTTATATTTTTATTTCAAGATATAATAATTGTAGAATCGACAAATAAACAAATTTAGCATTTTGAGAAAAGAGGCAAATTCTTTAATGAATATGAGAAATAGTACGGGTCCCAAGTCAGAACCTTGTGGAGCACAATAAATTATTTTACGGGACTTGAATTTAATATATTTTAGTGAGATAATCTGATAACGATTTGTTAGACATTAGTTTATTAAATCTATACTGCTGGAGGTAATATTGTAGTAAATTAATTTAACTAAAATTAAAGTTAATTAATTGAAATATACTTCCAGTAGCGACCTGGTAGCTCAGTCGGCTAGAACGCGTTGAGTGGCGAACGCACTTGGTCTGACTGCTGTGTTCTGGGTTCGATACCAGACACAAACCCTGTTAATATCAGCTTGTAATGGATGTTGCCTGTGTTTTTCAAATGTGTAACCCCCTTCCGGGAAACCTTTGGCTTTGGAATTGGGGGATGTCTGCTATATGTGGTGTGTTTTTGTTTAAAAATAGCACCTATGCTAATAAATTTTTCGATTTTAATATAGATATTGGAAAAATCGTCTATAATAAAACTCCAGTTGCGGTGAACATGCAGTTGATGTATTCTAACATCGGTAATAGGTCTTAAACAATTTGTTTTATGATTACACTCACAATTATACATAAATGATCAGAGATAATTGTATTTGAAATACTTTTTTTATACATTTATTTAACGTCTGTATATTTCGCCTACCGAGGCCTATCACCGACGCCTGTAGACGACCTATCCCCAACCAGGAATGTTGTCGAATCTCTTCTCTTTCAAAGAATAGGGATCCTTTACTTGTCTAACATTTAATAGACAAGAGACTGACAACTTTACATTTTCTCCAAAGGATGATATATAAACTACGCAATTCTTGCCTAAGATTGCGTAGATTCTTCGCATACACTGATATACAAGCCCTTAAAAGCTACAGGGCAAGGATTTACAATACTAGTAACTACAAACTTTTCTTTAAAGTTACCAAAAACATTATTCAGATAATATGAATTTCTTGTAGAAGCTATAAATACTTACTGCAGAAAATTCAAAAGATCAAAACAGATTACGAAACAATATTGAACTTTTATTTTCAATATTAACGTGTACATTAAAATCTCCGGTAATATTAGTTCTTTTATCTTTATTTACTAGGATTTTTAGGCAACTAGACACTGTCTCCAGAAGTTAAAAGGAGTTTTAGTTATATTTTTTAACACATCTATTCCTACGGCACCGTGAGTCATTTCCTTCCTAAAGAAGCTATCTACTAGATTATAGTTTTCATATGATTTGCATATGATAAAGCATACGCTGGACATTAACGGCCTATAGATACGCAATCTAATAGTTCAATGTAACTAAATAGAAAAAAGGCAAATGTTTTATTTATTTTAAACTGTGTTTGATTATCTAGCAAATTTAAATGCGAGTTAAACTTTATCATGATAGTTATTGTCAACTTTAATTACTCATACAACTAAGCTTTACAGTGTATTCTCCACTGTATATTCAAAGTAATAATTAAAATGTTTAAAATACCATATAAATTCAAAGACTCGTCTTAAGCTGTCACCTATATGAAATATGACTCCATTGAAATCACTATTTCCTTTAAAAGTGTATTTCATCAAGACTTAATGTTCATCAGCGATAATCTACAGAAATTTTACAGAGGGAAACGTGAAAATACCACGCTCGACAGAGGGAAATAATGATTAAATTGAAGTAATTACTACAATGATCACATATTAAAAAAAGAGAAATTCACCTAAAACCTATTAGTATCAAATAAATAAACATATGAATATTAATCATTATCTGAACGATAATTTTATTGACGTAGTTGGGAACATTATCAATAATATATCTGATAGTTTCATTAGCTTTTATTCTAACAGGTTATCTGGATTCTAAATTGAAACATGTAAATCCTAATGAAGTAATAAATTGATAAAATTAAAGTTGAAAGCAGTTTCGATCATTTTGGTACGTCTGTTATTGTAATAAAATATATAAACATATTATTTTAAAAATGTTAACGAAAATTATAAATGAATGTATCAACTAAAGATACATTGTATGTACATGATGATTCCTTGGGACTTAAAATCAACATTGGAAAGACTAAGATTATGTCAACTCCTCATCAAGTGAACCAAATAGACATTACACTTAACGGAAATTCTCTTGAAGTGGTGGATCAGTTCAATTACTTAGGCAACTTTGTTAATGACAAAGCAAACATGGACAGCGGGATTCGCAATAGAATTAACGCTGCATCTAGAGCACTCTGGGGACTTAGAGAGAGAGTATTTGACAACCACGACCTTGCTTTGTCAACGAAAATGGTTGTCTACAGAGCAGTTGTCATTCCAACACTGCTATATGGATGTGAAAGCTGGGTCACTTACCGTCGTCATGTGAAAGAATTAGAACGTTTTCAGTAAAGACACCTCAGAAGTATGATGAAAATCCGTTGGTTCCATCACATATCAAACGTGGAAGTACTCAGGAGAGCAAACAGCATTCCAATTGAGGTGCTTATTTCAAGAGCACGCCTAAGATGGGCAGGTCACGTTCATCGTATGCATGATAACCGCCTTCCTAAATTTACACTTTATGGTGAATTGCTAAGCGGTAGAAGAAGGCGTGGAGGTCAACGAAAGAGGTTCAAAGACGTTCTCCATGAAAATCTAAAATCCTGCGGTATTCCAGACGAGCAATGGGAACAACTAGCAGCGGACAGAGCCGAATGGCGAGGGGTTGTGGCCAGCTATCAAGGAAATGTTGCTGCAAGAAGGCCGAATCCAAGACCTAACCAGGTCTATGTTTGTCCTGACTGCGGCCGACATGTGCTCTCCCGAATTGGCCTCTATAGCCATAGTCATGTGCATCGTAGATGAATGGGAATTACAAAAGACTACACCTTTTACTTGTTTTTTATTATACACAATCTATCGACTGTAACATTTTTTTATACTCGGACTCGAGTAAAGGCTAACATTGTATGGAAAGAAAGTTAAAGATATTATATACCAAATTGTTAATATCCAAGTTAGAGGCAATAGGGCCGAGAAATAACGTATTAAATTGGTTTCAAAGTTAACTAAACAACAGATCCACAAAGATACAAAAACTCAGTAACAAGTGAGTTAGAGATAGAGCATGGCGTTCCTCAGGGAACAACTCTTGGTCCCATTTTATTTACTCTTTATATAAATGATATTGATCTTAACCAGATGTATATAACTTAGATAAGGAATTAGTGGTACTAAATAAATGGTTGTCTGAAAACAGTTTAAGTCTTAATTTAAATAAAACAATATACATACTAACAGGAAAAAATTATAGGTTATGTTGTTTAAATGTAACAATAGATGAAAACGTATAGTTAAAAAAACAATGTGACTATATATCAAATAAAATGCCAAAAAAGATTTATTTTATAAGAACAATAGGTAATAGCTTAACTAGGAGCACAGAAATCTTATTATACAATATACCAATCAATAATAGCTACACACATTGAATATTGCTTAAGTATTTTCAACAATCTTTAAATGAAACAGGTATACATCAATAAAAAATATGCTAGAAGTACTTAATGCCATGTATGAAAGTAAAGCAAATAATAATATTTAAAACTTTTTTATTGTAAATTGAAAAACAGTTATTGTACTTAAATAAAAAAGATGTGTTTACAAAGAAAATCTACCCACTGAACTCATTTGTTAAACAATGAATTCAAGGAGGAGACAAACATTTGATCATAACTTTTTCTTAATACATATCACACGAAAGAACAACAGGAATGACTAATTGTAAACTTTATAAGAGTATAATTATTAATTTTCATTAAACGAAAGCAGTTATGTACAATATTATGTTTCTTATATTATTTTCAAAATTCTTTTAAAGTGTCCACTGTTCAGTGCACGTAGGAAAACCTTTGAACTACCACAGGAAATGTTCAAATAAAATTATTTTCTACGACATTATTCTTCTTGATTATCAAGTGGAGAATGAGGAATGTTTACCCCTAAAATTAGGTATTGAAAATCATTTTCTTTTACAACGAAATTTTCCTGTTTTATTGAGATGTAAAAATGACAGTGACTGTGCGAGAGCCTGGAATAAATATTATTGTTCATTTTAAAACCGATTTTTGTAAGAGAGAAAATTTGACGATGCTATATTTTCTAAACTTTAAATTAATGTCTTTACTAGTTCACCCTGTATGGTACTCATATGTACGTACAACAACTATGGTTGGAAGGGCAGATACAATCTATTAACACACCTAATGACATTTTAATTAACATGTGTTCTGTGCCGCTCTGTACACACTATTAAACAGGCTAAGTAGTCAACGTCAACACAACCAGCAGGAATTTTCCTCAAATTAAAGAAATTTATTAAAATAAAACAAGGTAAAAACGTATTAAACATGAATATCTAGAGCTTAATAGACGATTGATATATAAAATTAGAATAGGTGTATAGATTCAAAAAGTGTAGACGCTCTATACGCAGAATATGCTTTTATATTAGATATAGTGAAATTGATTATTAGCGCAGTCAAAATAGGACAAAAATCAATATAATGGAACTTTCTCCATAAGCAATTTTGGTTAGATCCTATTGGGGAGCTGCTCAGGGGTACTTAAAAATTTTTTTATACCTCAAAGACCTTGTGTTTCAATGGTTATTAACAATTAAATTATTTTAACCGCGTTTTTCAACCTAAAAATGTGAATAGCTCGAGATAGGGGGACAAACAAAAAACAGAATCTTAAATTTATATAAACACTCTGAAAATTTGGTGCAAAAATATATATAAGTCCAGTGTGCGCAATTGAGTTTGTTATTTAAAATTTGAATTAACCGCCATTTTACGCCATAAAGTCGAAAACGAATTTTTTTTTAATTTGGTCTCGACACCGGCTTTTTGATGCTGTAAAAAATGTATTTTAAACCTATTTTGGCTATTTTTTCATTTGTTTAAAATCCAATTAACAAAAAAGTTTTCGCCCATTTTGAAAAGTTTTTATGAGATCAAAAAGAAAATTTTAATACTTTTACTATAATTTTAAAAAGTTTATTTTGGTCAAGCTAGACTAAAGATATTCATCTTTTAACATTTTAGCCAGTTGTTAATTAACAAATGCATATTTTTGGCCAAAATTTGAACTGTACCATTTTGAAACACACTCAGTTTATACAACATATCAACAATTTTTTTCTTTTCATAGAAATAAACTTGCGTACATTTAAATGTACTTGTTAATTTACCTGAAAAGAAATTTTTTCATTTAGGTATTTATCCAATAACTTCCTTGTTTTTTAACCTTTTAAGGACTTTTTTTAATATGTTATTTAAATACATTATATTATTTATGAATTTATTTTTTTATCGAGCTTACTTGTAAAATGCAATAATTCCCGTATTTTTTAACCTTTTCAGAACCCATTTTTGCAATATTTTAAGTAACGAGTAAAAAACTTATATTTTAACCACAAAGCTTTAATGTGTGCAAGTTATGATAAAATCTTTTCAATTTCAAAAGGATACTGACTATTATCATTCAAAATGTTATATATTATTTACACATATAAAGGCCGATATGTGCCCTTAGGTCTCACCCTACCTGTATGCCGATTGTTTTCCGCTCAATTATTTTTTAATGAAATATCATGTGGTATGCTTGGCATACTGACTATTATCGTTTTAAAAACGGTTATTATCGTACAAATAACAATAATTACATTTTTCAGCCAATGGTCCACGAAGACATTTTAATTTTCATTTTTCACAATTAGTTATATGCCAAAATATCATAAGCCTGAAGGGCATACTGCTTATAATCATTGCCGATTTGGGTACTGCCGTGAGCAAAAAAAATACGACAAGTCTTATACCGGTATTTTACTAAAATTTAGTTGTCACAAAATTGTGACAATGCCACAAAAATTAAAGTTAGATAATTTTTATGACATTGTCATTTAGTTGCCATAATTTATTGCAAGTGTGTAAAAAACTAATATGCCTTATATAAGCGATTTACTTAAATCTGGAGTTATTGCTATAGCAGAAGATGGATGGTCAATGAGACAAATTGCACTGCGTTATAATATTGACAAAAAAATCGGTGTGTAACATTTTAAGAAAGTGGAGAATAAACGGTACGATTAGTAGAAATCGTGGATCATGGCGACGAAGGATATCAACTCAACAACAAGATTTACAATTGGTAAATGCTTTAGTAGAAAATTCATTTTACTCATTTATTCAGGCTGCTGAAGAAACGAATCTTCCTGAATCGAGTAGTACTGGTCGCCGGCGAGTAAGAGAATCGGAGCTATGCTGTTATGCAGCAGCACAGAAATACTTACTTAAAGCTGAACATAAAGAAACTCGAGCAGGATTTGCGCTTGAATTCTTAGCGCATTATGTAAATTTTTAGAATAATGTAATCTTTACGGACGAAAAAAATTTCCAGTCAACACACAGCGGTCGTATTCGTGTTTACCGTCCTCCGAATACTCGATTCGATGAGAAATATATATCTAACAATGATAAAAGCGGTAGTGGTCCTGGTGTTTTGTGGCATATTGGGGAACGATTTAATAGTGAAACGTATATTAGGATTTTAGACAATATTATGCTCCCTTCTGTGTCACAATTATTACCTAATAATGAGTTTATATTTCAACAAGACAATTGTTCCGTTCATACTGCTCATACCATAACTAACTGGTTTCAAGATAACAACACAAATGTTCTTAACTGACCCAGTCATAGTCCAGATCTTAATCCTGTGGAGGAAGTATGGGGACTACTCGTAAGAAGTATCCAAAAACGAAATGTGAGACCACGGAATGCCGAAGAATTACTGGAAATAGTAAATACTGCATGGGAAAATATCATTACTAATGATTATTGTATAAGGTTATTTAATTCTATGCCAAACAGACTTATAGAAGTTATAAATAGAAATGGTACAATAACGAAATATTAATAGTTAGTTTCTTGTTAAGTAGGATATCCTTTGTCCTTTGATCCAGGATTTCTACTAATCGTACCGTTTATTCTCCACTTTCTTAAAATGTTACACACCAAATTTTTGTTAATGCTATAACGCAGTGCAATTTGTCTCATTAACCATCCATCATTTACTATAGCAATAACTACAGCATTAAAATAAAAAATAAACTAAAAGTGATATCTGTTTTATTTCGGCTAGTCATTACATATTCAAATAGAGACAGATTTACATTATAAAAAAAAGTTGTCCTATTTTTTTCTGCTTACGACAGTACAGTGGGCCGACGGTCTAAAACTACCTGTGAATACTCGGACTTAAGGACGAATGGTTGAGCCAGGTGGGTACCTCATTCCCACACTAATATTGAATTGATTTGGATGGAACTGATTGCTATTATCGCTATTATGTCAGAGAAAATGGCAATCGACTGGCTGACAGTGCCTTGTCTCGTTAAGAAATTTTTGCCAATTTCTTTAATACCATTCGTGTTAACCTTAAATGTCATGTGACCAAATTCGGTCAACAAAAGAAGGGGTTGTTTTATATAAGAGCTTTTGCACGAGCTCCGAACGCTGGACGCTGTTTGGTAGATTTGGTATATAAAATATCAATTAACAATTCTGTTTCCATAACCTGTAAAATTGGGTATGTATTATAACATATATTTGAACAATATAAACCACCATAAATTAAAGCAAATTTTCCACAGCTATGGAAGATGGGTGTAATTTAGTTGTGCATTTGGAGAATGAGGTGGAAGTGGAAGATGCGCTGATACAGGATTTATTAATACCAAATCCTCCTCGACGACCCTCTCTTGAGATCTACTAAGTATGACAGGTCTGACTTTTACTCTCAATATCAAACAACCATTAGCAAGACCAATGTCCCTTGTCCACAGCGAAATAAGGTGACAGGCAATTAGAATAACGCTGTTCGCGCACATGCGCATTATCTGTTTTCTTCTACTTTAGCGATGGCGGAGGTGTAGTGTTGGTAGGTAAAAACTCCCTATTATGTATTTTGCATAACAGTGTATGGCGGTCACTGCAGCCTGAAGTACTGTTGTTCTTAGACTTATCGAGGTAGCGGCATTTTGCCTCGTTCCGTATGTCCCAGCTCCGACCCCTTGTTCTCTCTTGGAACCGTCGGTGTACCAGACTGTTCTACAATCCAAAATATGATAGAATAATAACTGCCTTTCAATCGGTCACACCAGCAATTTTAAAAACAGTGGAAACTTCATTTCAAAGACGCATAGAGATGTGTGTCAATCGAAATGGGCAATATGTGGAGCACTTATTATAAATTTTTTGTTCGGTTATTTGAAAAACCTCTAATTTATTAAGTTTATTCTTATATTTTGTACTTATTGCTCAATAAATCGAAAATGGTTACAAATAGCCATAGAAATGTATGTACAAAAATTTTGGTTTTTTCATTCCTACCTCCAATGGTCGAAAAATATACAGGGTGTTCCATTTGAAAAAATTGAGAAATCGAATTCAGAAAGTTCTAAATTGAAGAATCATTTTTGGCCACTCTGTATATTTTAGGAAGTGAAAATGATACAAAAACAGCACACAGATGTCACATAAGTGGTATTTACAAAATTGTTTCTTAAAATCCAAAATGGTGACTGTAGTGATTTTTTCAATATGCATCTGCAGATGGCATTATTTGAACAAAAAAAAAACACTACATCCAAATGGTTGATAGATAGTCAATAATAATATAGAACTGAATGAAGTCTAGAAAGAGACTTATAAAAATTATAGATATTTATAACATTCCATTAAAAAAATTGCACTTAGTACTGTACAATAGGCTTTGGTTCACCCTATATATTTTAAAATAATTTCCAGTTACATACATACTTTTTATGGAGTTTTTTAACACCTTATTTAGATTAACGTCCTGGCGGAGTTTAGCATTAGATATTCCACCACTCAACCAGGACAGCTACCATGACAACGACCAGGATAATGACCATTTCCTACGACATTGCCATCTCCCGCAGCTGAAACTCGAATTCAGGAGTGGTACAGCAACTAGCCGTGTTGTCTCTCACACAATCTCATCCAGTCTACTGTTTCCAACTCAGTAACACATGAAAAGCATTACTAAACATCGATACCCTAGCCAGAATTCGAACCTAACACATAAGCGTTGAGAAACTGAACCGATACCTGAATTTTTTTTAGTTTCTACCTAGCGTAGAACTCGAACTGCCAAAATTGGATGCACTATTATTGCCCGACCCTGTATATAATTTTGTGAGAATAAATAAATAAAATAAAGTCTCAATCATACAATTTCGATTAATGACCAGTGGCCAATAATGAATCTAGTAATCACTGTTTAAAAATAATTTCTAAGTACAAAAATTGACTGATGAAAGCATGTTTGTAAGCTAGAAGTGAAAAAAAAGCTATATATAGTATTGTGCAGCTACTTATGAAATAGTAACATAATGGATACGTGTACCTTATAAATTATGTTCAATAATTTATCTATAATACAACCACAAAATACTCCCCCTGCCTTATTTCCTATTTATTATGATAAATATTCTATCTATTAATAACTCTTCGGCGGAAATGAAATTATGCGTAACTTTTTGTTTTAATTATGTTCCAAAGTGAAATAGGCAGGCCTAAAAGAACGTTGTGTGGAAAATAAATTATATAACATGCACAAAACATTTTTCTTGTCAGTTTTTGATAGTTTATCGAACAAAAGCTTTCACCAAATTTCAATAGCTAAATAGCAAACGCCAAACTAAATTAACGGCAATTTATTATGTTGTTAAATCGATTTTGTTTATTTAACCAGCCCGGTAAAATAAATCAATAGTCTTTTACTCGCTATGCCATGTCCGAGTTTGCTGCCAATCTATATCGGTACTGATAGTAAAAATTGTAACTGGAATGAAAGCTTACATAAAAATTACCTCAATAAAAGTTTTTCTGTTATTAATTTCTTAACCACTGGTTTAATGTGATTGTTTTTTTTTAATTTTAAGCGATAAGCCATTTTCTATTTCAGATATGATTTTTATATATTAATTTTTTATTTTTTCTAGAATTACGTGCGTTAATATGAACTATATATTCTGTCCTCAATTGATTTTATCTTTACACTTAAACTTTCCTTATTAAAAAAATAAGCAAACTTATATATTTACAGAATGTTTTTATATGTTTAATTAATATAGTGTTACGTGTTTACAATCTCCAGAAAACAACCTGTACGTAGGTTCAAATAATTGCAACAAGAACTTTCATTAACCACTGACTTATTAATCACTTACATTACAATAAATAGTCCTTATACCCATTAGTACATACTAATTGCAAGTTTCATCTACTATAATAATTCACAACTTGTTACTGTTCTTTATATTATTTGATCTCCCCATAACAGAAATAAACTACCTGCGTGCGTTGTATCCTCCTCTTATATATTAGTGGCGAACGTTCTCGATTTCTCTAGAATCACCCAGCCCGTTGCTCGCGGCGTTTCTGGCCGTTCTCGTATATTCTATGTTAATGGCAGTTCGCCAGTTGGCACAGAGATGACGTCACTTTACCGGCTGTCAACCAGGCAGGCCCCCTTTCACTCTGCCACTAGGAATTGATTAAACATCTCTCCATTAGAGGGCGGCACATTACAATACGGCATTTACGTAGAATGGTAATGGAATAACAAATTAATGAAATTTAGCTAACGCCAACAATATTTTTGAGCCGTTTCGCTCTTGTATACGCACTAAAATTTTAATTTTTTTACTCCCTCTCATAGTAGCGTGGGGGTGATATTGGGGGGTGGCTGATGTCAAAAAACAATTTGAAACCTTGACTTTTCATACATGCCCTAAATTGCAATTTTATGGGCGTTCTTGCTCTGCCTATTTACCCTTATTTACTCCATTTACCCACGAACCCTTCAACGGAATTAGATCAAAATACAATCTAGTTCCAAATCTCGTTATAATACATAAGTGTACCAAATCTGAAGTTAATATTATAAACGGTCCCAGAGTAAACGTGCACAGAAAAAAGTTATAGACCGACAGACAAGCCTATAAACAGACAAAAATTTTCTTGACATACTAAGCCTATTTCATCAAAAAAGGAATTGCGTTAATATACTTCTACTGCACGTGGAAGTAATAAAATACCTTGTTTCAATGTAATATTTTTACGTAATCCTGTAATTAATTAGTTAACATTCTTGTGACATTTACATGTTTTCATAGCAATGATATAATGTTTAATGAACATATTAATATAAAATGAAAACACTGTATTTTGCACAAAAAAGTAGTTACACTGATCTTATATAATAAATATGGGAAACAAAACACTTTATTAAAAAGTCATACATTTCCTTAATAAATAAAATTATTATTGTGTGGACAAATTTTTTATTTTCCGCCTGTCACTATCCAAATGGCAAACTTTAAACACAGAAAATTGTGAATTAAGTGTTCAATGAATTTAATTATAAAATAAATTTTCTCTGATAATGGTTGTGTAATAAACTGAAACGTAAGAAAACAGTTCTAGAATCATCGCGGCGCCTCCGGCACTTTCTCGCACGTTCCATGAAGCAGTGGCGTGGTCATGCAACACTGCCCCTCCTTAAGCCTGAACGTCCGGGTCAGGCAATTCAGAGTCCCGAACATATTTCGCCAATCTGTCCAGGAGAGTTATATAACCAAACTAGATCTAAGTTCAAATGTGCTTTTAGAGGGCGGAATATTAAGAAACAATCATTTATTTTACTGGCAAACTCCTCTATAAAATCCTTATTTTACTATAAGGAACGTAACCAGACTGCAACCAACAGCTACTCTCCAGGCTATGTGCCCCGCCGAGTGCTGAATTACAAGTTACAAGCCTGGCGCATTAAGTGTAATAATTGCATATTACCATCAAAACGCTAATGCTTCGATTGCAACTGCAAGTGGTGTGTGACGACTGGCACGAGAGCTCCTTTAATTAGGATCAGTCTTTCGGATGGTGTTTGTTGCAATCGAAGCATTAGCATTTTGATGGTAATATGCAATTATTACACTTAACGAGCCAGGCTTGTATCTTATAATTCAGCGCTCGGCGGGGTACATAGCCCGGAGAGTAGCTGTTGGTTGTAGTCTGGTTACGTTCCTTATAGTAAAATAAGGATATTATAGTATAGTTTGCGACTAAAAATATTATGTTTTAAAACTAGATCAGGTGGAGCAGGTGTCTGTTTGGTAGTTTCATAAATGGCAGCCTTATATGCCATTAAGAAAAATGGTATGTGTCGATCCCAATCTCGTTGGTTCTTGTGAACAACCACTACTCAATTTACTATAGTTTGTATAAAACTAGCAGGTTGGCCACTATCATTTGTCTGTTCCATGACCTATGGCATACGGATGAGAACTAATAAGTTCGAAACCGGTCTATGTCTGGTCAGGGAATTGACAAATGATATTGGTTACCATTCTTTCATGATTTGTAAGGTGTAATTCAAAGCAGGTCGGGGTATTTGCCCGCTGAGTAGTTGTTTCCTGCAAATCATATATTATAACTGTAGGTTAAGTCCACCTAGGACTGAAAGGCCGCCGCTCTCAGGTAGTTGCAGAATCGCAAGTCGCTATACGCCCATGGAGACATCTATGGTGTATAGTAGCAATTGACCATTTGAGAGGTTTCACTTACCTCTCACCACTAATCCTAGAAAGATGTTCCTTCATGGTTTTATTATGTCGTTCCACAATTCCATCTGACTGGGGATGAAGAGCGGTTGTCCGAGTCTTGTGAGAGCCCAATATTTTACAAATTTTCTGAAATAGCCTTGACTCAAAGTTTCTCACTTGTTCTGAATGTAACTCCAGGGGTATACCAAATCGATATACAAGGTTATCCACCAGAACTCGAGCAAGAGTAACTGTTTCCTGATTTGGAATGGCATTGGCTTCGGGCCATTTATTATAGTCCATAGCAACCAGGATGTATTTATTTATTGCCATCGTCTGTCGCTGTGAATGGGCCCGCTATATCGATAGCAAGCCTCCACATATTGACAGCTATTTGTCCAGTAGAATCGGTTCTGTACTTTAGTCAAGATTTTATTTATACGAAAATGCCCCCCAGACATTCCATCATGTACTTCCTGAAGCACTTTCGAGACCCGACATCTGGGTATCACCAGACGCATGGTAACTTCCTTCCCATCTGGACTCTCCCATGCTCTCTATAATAGTCCATTTTCAAGCAATATGGAGTCCCATTATAATAAACACTAAAGACATTAGACAACCCCCAATTCCAGAAGCCAGGGCTTGTGAGGAAGAGGATTACACATTGAAAAAACGCGGCCACAAAGCCTTCAACTCGACACTTTTATTCGACACATCCTTCCATTCTGGTCGTACACCTTTTTCTTTTGCCTTCACTATATGTCCAATTCTGTCATCGCTCAGTTGTTTCTTCCGTACAACTTCCTTTGTCCAGTCCTTCGGAACCTCAGTTTTAACTGCCTTCGCTTCTGCTACATTCTGCTGCTTCTTTGCATCCCCGGCATTCACCTCCATAGGATGCCTCTGACGACAGTACCTCTTGATATGCCCCAATTTGCCACAATTATAACGCGGATTCCTTTCGTAAGCCTTTCGCTGCTTCTTTGCTGCTTAGGCTCCTGTTTTGGCGGTTGCGGTCCCTGTTTCAGTTCCGGTCGCGAACTCATTTCGTTCAATACTTATGAGACAATTTTCTGTATGTCCTTTAGAATTGTCATAATTTTCACCCTTTCGGAACTAACTTTCTCTTACCTTGCAGCGTTTACTTCCCCAAGGCTCCATTGTCGACAATCTCGCATCATATGCTCTAGTTTGTTGCAACGGTAACATCGAATACCTCCGCTAAGTTTTACTCCTCCTTGTCGACTTTCCTGTTTTCCTGGGAAACTTGTACTTGCTCACTAATTAAGTAAACATCTTGTGCAGATCCTTGAGTTTGATGTCTAAATTCGTTTCCTCTGATTGGGCTTCTTCCACAGAGACTGCTCGTACTCTGTGCCATGAGGAATTCATATAGGCGGCTTTTATCTCAAGTGCACGGATCAATGCTTCGCTACTATAAATCAGAACTTGATACTGTTTCTTATTTCATCTTATCACTTGCCTACCTAATATCAAACTGTCTTCTGTGCGTTTAGATCCACTTATACTACCCGCGTCGAATTTACTCGCCATTCTAAAATCATCGCGGCGCCTCCGGCATTTTCTCGCACGTTCCATGATTCCTGCAGCAATATAAGAATTTTTTATCATCTTATAACTTTCAGTAAAGAATATACCGTATAGACACACTATATAAATTTTCTTTATCGATGAAGATTCGAATATTTTAATCTATTTATCGACCCCACAATTTATTAGTTATTCAACCTATACAGATATAATGGCATAAAAGACAACAGAAGAATGATAGATGCACGACGTACCGCAAAGGCCTGTTCTGGTGCCGATTTTATTTAATATATATTTTAATGATCTGTTAAGCCTGAAGAGCTAATACATTTTGCTGTCGATGCAGCTGTATTCTATGCAAGTAACGAATGCTCAGGTTTAAAGAAAATGCTTTGTGGATGTACTTCTACCTATAAATTACACTAAAACATTCTTTATGCTGTTCACTTGTTACAAAAATGAACTACCTTCCTTTAACAGGAAAGATGAATATATAGGTGTAATTATAGACTCACACTTAAGATGACTTCACTATATCGACCAGGGAATAAAAAAGATAGATGTTAAGTAATTTCAAATATCTTAGAGACAATTTAACATTTAATTTTTTTTATAAGTTTTAAATCTAGCCGCACATTAATTACGGAGTTCTTGTATGTGGAGGTATCATAAATGACTATTTAAAATAGACACAGCACTGAAATGGTTACTAAAAATTATGTATAAAAAATATGCTTACTGCTGCTTATTTTCTGAAGAAACTGAATAGACATAATAAAAAATTGTGGCATAGGCTTTTTTAAATATCTTTATAATTAAGAAAATAAAGAGGACTTTACTCGTATGAAACATGTATGCATCATATTGCTTTTCTAGAATTGGCTTTTTTTATTATTATTTATTTCTTAACAGTATATTTGTGTTAAAACCGTTTACTCTTGATAGTTTTTAATATTTATCGGTTAACTACAAAATAAGGTCATGTTCTCTAACGTACATCGCCATAATTAGTTGTGTCGGCAAACGTAAAAGTAATACCAAAACCCATAAACTATATAACAATGCAAGCCTTAAAAATTTCTGTAAAATTTACGCCAATATAATTTAATTTTAATTTTTCTCAGAACAGTAATAGAACGTCGCTTATTATATGGTGTACACTCGATAACTTAAAGTATATTATAGGTATGCGGTGTCAGTACCGATATGGTGTAACATATTTGCTTTTATGTCGACAGAACAATAAAAATGCCTTTACAGCTACCCATATAAGCTAAAATAAGACTCTTTAATCTATATCCTGGTGCATATTTTAACAATGAGTCCCAGAAATATTCCACGTGCTTCATTTTTTATTACATAATATGTCGCAATTTATGTGCCAAATGTTACAAGTTCAGTGAAGAGCATTGTCAATAAGGAGTTGTTGATATTTTTCGATTTGATTTGTCAAGTATTGAAAGTACCAAGCACTCTAAGAAAGAAACCATTTTTTGCCCACGTTTATGAAATATATTATTAAATTTTATTTGTACAATCATGTATCACATTGTATTGCAGTATAATAAAATGGCTTTATGAAAGAGCGTTCTATTAATAGGAGTCTTTGTAATTTTACACATTATGTTTCTGACGCCCAAGATGACAAAAAGTTGAGTTATATATACGGAGCTTTTGAACAGGCGGATCACCTTACCTTAATTCTCAAATTCTTTGGTTACTACGTCTCGGATAATCCAACAGTGTTTTTTAACTTTTAATTAACTGAAAGGATGCAATATGTTGACTGCATGGGGAAAAGATCTTTACCCTATACAGTAACAAGTGGTGTTACTCAAGGAAGCTGTTTTATTTCTTCAAATTTCTAATTTACGATGCTAAAGCTAGACTGGATCACGGGGACCGTTAAACCTCCGATGGCACTGATTTTATTTCGCGCGTTCAGTTATGTTCGTATAATCTTACGCACCCTATGGGAATATTCGTTTATTAGCTTTTCCTTGAATATCTCGTGATCGACTCCATCGCCTTCACCTATTCCCAACTATTTGTAAAAAGATTCTTGATCGGGCGCCTCGATTTCATACTGATTGTTCAAGTTAACACTGTCCATTTCTTCTACATTTCCCCTTTTAAATGATACCACTGCACACCTATCTAAACCGAAATCCATTTTTATATCTTCACTAAAAGCTTTAGTGACTGACAGAACCCTGTTTGGTTGAGTTTTGTTGGATGAAGTCGGTTTCAGATCATCCATATATAGAAGGTGATTTATATGTTATTTGGTGTTTTTCACTTTATATCCAATTCCTGTGTTTTTTTACTAATTGGGTGAGTGGCACAAGAGGAATGCAGAAAAGTATGGCAGACAAAGGGTCTCCTTGATACATACTTCTTTTGATTACTATTTCGTTGGCGGTAATTTTTTCTTTCTTTGTTAAAATATTCTTTTTCATTCTCCACATTTCCACAATTCTACTCAGAGGTATCAAGGCACTACGTATGAGGGACGTTGTTGAAAGCTTTCTTGTAATCAATCCATCTGAGTGCCAGAGACTTCTTGAATTTTTGGCAATCCTAGATTATTGTCTTCGATTGCAGAAGGTGGTCTTTACATCCTCTTGACCTTTGGTAGCACCCTTTCTGCTCTACTGGTAGCAAGTTCTTCGCTGCCATGTGCTTGATGATCCTTTTTGCGAGGATACTCGTTTGATTTTCGATAATACTTTGGCTTGGTTTTGTTATTATTCTTGGCTAGAAAAATAGTTTTTCTCTAACTAGCCAGCCCGGGATTTCACAGCTGTTTATTATTTTACTATATTTCCTAGCAAGGTGTTTATGGGTGACGTACAGTTACTGATACAGTAATTTGGGATACAGTCAGTATCGGCTGCTTTTCAGTTTTGAGTTGTAGCTATTGCCTCCTTTACTTCTTCCTCTGTGATTGGCACCCAATTCACCTGTGGTGTTTTCTTCCTTTCACTATGTTTTCTAGTCCATGTGGCTTCTTCGCTGTGTTTGGTATCGACTTCATATATTTCTTTTCAGAATCTTTCTACCGCTTCAGGATGAGGTGATCCTCCCCTTGATTGCTACTCCTAACTGACCGGTGGAAGTTCTTGGCTTTATAAGAGGATTTCTTATTATTTCGGGTGTAAACTGCCTTGCATATATCACTTAGAGTTCTAGAAATTTTTCTAAGATAGATAAGCTTCTTTCATGTGGTTGTTCCATTTGCTGTTATAATTGGTCTCGGTGTTCAGTTGAGAGATTCCGTGATTGTTTTGGTCCGTTTACCTCGTCTCTTATCATTCTTTGCTCTAGTATGCGTCTCCTGACATCTGTCTTTAATCAACCTTTTTCTGTTTAAGGGTTCTTTGAGTCTAGAGTGTATTGGCATTAATTTTGACTCTTACATTAGGGTTTATCTCCCTCGTCTCCTTTTTTTTAATGTATGTCTTCTAATAAAATTGACTAAGATCATTTTATAAATTGTGTTAGACAATATTCTCTATACAAATTAATGAAGAACGAACAATTTTATATTTTATTTCGATTGCAACAAACACCAGCCGAAAGACTGATCCTACTTAAAGGAGCTCCCATACCAGTCATCCACACCACTTCCAAACTGCAGTTTCGAGCTGTTGGGTCTCGTCAGTGCAAGGTAGGCATGTGACGAACGACACGAGGATCCTTTGACTATTTGGTACATCCCGGTATCATTAGGATAGCGACATGTAAAATAGCCAGCAGGCTCCTTCTAATGGTCCAGTGTCTGCTGCAATCGAGAAATAAATAGCCTGACTGGGCTTAGCATAATTCAAATGTGCTTTTAGAGGGCGGAATATTAAAACATAATATTACAGTTGCAAAGCTCCTCTATAAAATCCTTACTTTACTATGAGGAACGTAACCAGACTACAACCAACAGCTACTCTCCGGGCTATGTGCCCCGCCGAGCGCTGAGAGGAGAGTACGTTCCTTATAATAAAATAAGGATTTCATAGAGTAGTCTTGCGACGGTTTTAATAAATTTTGTTATTTTCCTTAAAAACAATGCTTCTCGTTTCATAAAATTATCTATTCACCTTACTTATATTAAATTAAATTGCACAACTAGTTGTGTAATTAAGACTTAAAAAAATAGCGAAAAAATTTCAGTAAAATATATGAATGGCTAATGTTAAAATACTAAACTGTAGTATGAACGTTTTTACCGGCATTACAGTCCACCATGTATAAATAAAGCACGTGCATTATGTTTCACATTTCTCGTAAAAAATTGTTTCCCATTAGTGGAGAACATTTACTAGACTGTCATGCAATATGACTGAGTAAAAAAGAGGTTAATTTACGACCATATAGATATTTCAAAACGCACGAATTAGTTCTGTAATTAAGAACACGTGGCCTGTGACAATTAGGGAGTGCCTTAATTGAAAGATTTTACAAATACATAATTTTATATTACACGTCCGAGAAAAAAATCATAAACCTTCGATAACCTTATTTGGAGGTTTAAAAAAATGCTTGTATATCAATTGCCACACATTTAATGAAAGTCAAATTAGCTATGGCGTAATCTAACAAATACTTTTTTCAGTTTGTAATGACTTTGTCTTATGAATTAAACACAATATCAATCTTTTTATTTAATGGTTATTGTCTGTGAATTGTTCGCTTTACACGGTAGCTGTTAAATTAACTCGTAGTTTAAAGAAATCAACTTTGATATAAATGAAGTACCAGAAAATCGAGAAGGTAAATAGGTAAATTCATGTATCAGTTGAGATGTCGTACTTACCGATGAGATGGTGGTAGATTCTGAAATTTTATCATCTTTATTTAATAAAAATACATAAAACTGAAACTTGTTTATTGAGTTTATGTAAAAGAATTTATTTTAAAATAGTTTTTACTTGCTAAAATTTGTCGTGTTTAATCCCCAATCTTGTTTTAAATATTTAGAACTATACCTAACAGAACTGCAGGGTATCATTCGGTTTAATGAACAAATATATATTTCATTTATAATTCCTTCAGTAGTACGTAAACATTCCAACACATAATTTAATGAATACGTTGCACATTTATAGAGTGTTTGGTAAGCAATCAGAATAAACCTTTTGTTTTATGGATCCAGCGTTTAACTAGTACAGAATGTTGTGTGCTTAATGAGATGGCGCCCCATTGGGATATAACAGTCCACAGTATCAAAAGGTATCTATATGTAGCACATGTCGTGTGAACGTAGATTTTTTCGATTTTAACTGATACTGGGTGTCCACTAATTGGTGGTAGTTCATTATGCCTTATATTATATAAATGACAGTTGCTTCTTCTTAACTTAGCAGAGGCATTCAGGTATAGTGTATACGACCAGAATTGGAACCGTATAAAAATTAAAAGCCGGCAAAAACAGGCCGCATCTCTCGCGGAGGTAAATAGAAGTGCTTGTCATAAAAAAGACAATAAAGGGATGCCGACTGTTTTTGCCGGGTTTTAGTTTTTATGCGGTTTCAATTCTGGTCGTATACACTATATAAATATACTTGGTGTCGTGAGAAGATAAATATTAGTTTTAAAATTCACTTGCCACATATAAGAACTCCATGTGTTTAGCACTTCCCCGAGACCTTTTAATTGTGAAATAGAGAAATAAGCTTCATTCAATTGGTTGCAGACATGTTGTCAATGAATTGTGTATTATGTGGCAGCTGTATCTGTAAATAAAAATTAATAAACACGGTTTTCTTATAATTTAGTATCAGTGTTGGGACCATAGGCTAACTTCTTCTAGTATAAGACTTACCAATTCTTGCAATTTCTCAGTTATTTCTGCTGCTAGGGTTACCGTAAGGTCATCAGGAAACATCGTTAGATGGCAGTGGAAAATATGATTGGGGAGATCATTAACGTACAACAGAAATAGACGGCCCCAGAACAGAGCCACGGGGGACCCCCATTATTATATTGGGCGACTCTGATACCAACCCAGTTAATCTCACTTTAAATTTTGCACCCTTTATGTAAATCACTATCTATGATAAGATATTTCTACTAAAGCCTAAATGATGCATTTCTTGTTTTAATATGGCCTTATCAACAGTATCAAATGCTTTTGATAATTTGAATAGAAGCGTCGCTACATATTGATTATTATCCAAAATGATATAAATATAATCGCCCCACCACTCCTCATTCCCACCCCTGCATTTGTTCGACTTATTTACCAGAGTAAGGTAAGCATTGCTGCCACTCCCGGGAGACACACTGGGTAGGAAAGAGCTCTTGCCTATTGCCAGCAGTAAGAGGCGCATGGCGCATGGTACAGGAATAGGGGATGTTTGTATAAAAATTATAATTTAAACAAAAAATTAGAGGTTGGTTGAACTTCCACAGTTCAAGTCTTTGTTATCTATATTGGATGTCCGTTAATTCATAAGCTGGAATTGATATTTAAATGTTTTAGTGCAATCATGAATGGATGTACTAGACACGTATAACGTGAAATTTAATTAGTTTATGAAACTTTTCTGCATAAGACAAATAGAAATTAATTAATCTGTATCAGATTTGTAAAAACAAAGGACGTGTATAAAGTAGCCGCTCTGTACTTTTATGTAACATAATATACAAAGCGCAGAGTAGCTTTTCGAAATGGCAGGTTTGATATACAACATTGTGTAACTCTATTTCAGGATGTTATGTCTATTAAATGCAATGCTTTGAACAGACAACCAGGGAAAACTAAATGTTTTATTGACATGGTACATTTGTACTCAGGCTTAGTCAAACTAATTGAATTGTTTAATTATCTACTTCAATTTCATACAATATTGAGCCCTCAGCTATTTCATTAATTAAAAATTATTGCAATGTGATATTAAATATACCTACGAGGAATTAAAATTACACAAATTGGTTTTATTTCAAAGGTAAATATTATCCGTGGAATTTTATTAAACTATGCTACTGAATTTTTAACAAGTCGATGAGGTAATTATATGTAACATTATTAATGCATGAATTTTAACGTACTGAAAAAAAGTTGTTTCTAGCTTAAATCAAAGCGTTTGTTAGTTTAGTCTGTATCGAGACGTGGCCTAGGGAACACATGTGTAGCTAAGACTCACAAGACTTTTTAAGTGGTGGTTAAAAGTAAATATTTTTGTACAATGTGTAAAAGATATGTAAGAAAATAATAAGGTTCAATTAGGATATATAAGTAAGATTTATTGTAAGGTGGGAAATCATACTTTGGGAAGAAAAAAAAAATGAACAGCTACGACAGAGAAATATAACAAGGAAGATACGTCTTTAAAATTTTGCTTGCATTATTAACTTATTAACTAACGCATATTTTGTAATATTGCACGTAATAATTGCTTTTCATAATATTTAATTGTAGGCACTTCTTTCCAACGGAATAAATAAACTGTCTATTATAGGCTAAAATATTGTTTTTACATCATAATCTGCGTAGGCAATTGTGCGGAATCCTTCTAAGTTGAGGTGGCACAAGAAGCCATCAAGAACGAGGTTCCATAGCAGTGGTGATATTATACCTCCCTGCTTCTTCTTCTTCTCACAACCATTCCTCGTACAAAAGGATCTCCCACATTCATTTGTACAGCTCTTTCCGAGATCATGTTGGATATTCAGTTTCCCATGATCGTAGGGAAGAAGTCAGGCTATAGTAGATATAACACTAACAGCATGGTTCATATCTAGCCTAATCCATAATTGGCATGTGTCTGGCTATGTAATACTATCAGACCACTAATGGATGAACTTTGAAATTAATCTTACTATGGCACCAAAAAAACCATTTCGAGATCTCCAGAGAACCGATAGATAAATATCGATGTCAACTCAGAACCTGGTAGAAGAGGGAGCCCAGAACGAGTGACCAAATAAAGCAATATGTTAAAATCTCCCAAACATCCATGAGATAAGCTTTGAAAACATCCAGGTCCTCGCAACAGCCCAACGAAGCCACCAAGTGGTGGTTTCAGAGCCTGACTGACCTCAAGAAGAAGGCTAGGACTTCATTCAACAAAGCAAAACTGACAAGACAAGAATCCGATTGGGAATCATACAAGACCAATCTGAAGGAGTTTAAGAAACTAGTCCGACAAAGAGAAGCATGGAGAACCTACTGTGAGGAAATTGAAGACTACTAACAGACTGCTAGGTCATGCAAAATTTTCGACAAAGATAAATATCATGACCTTTGGCTATTAAAAAATAGTTATGGTACAAGAACCACCGACTTTCGTAGTAGCCTAGAGTTACTCATGGAGACTCAGTTCCTTGAATTTATAATAACAGAACTGAAGAAATGGCCAAACGAAGTCGACAACCTAACCTCGGATTTGAGTTGGCAAATGGCCAACTAAATAATCAGTGAAGACACAACAAGATGAGCAACTCAGAGCTTCTCCCATTTTAAATCGCCAGGCATGGACGGTAATTATCCCGCCCTACTGCAATGGGGACTGGATGAATTATTGCCGCACCTGATTGGAGTATTTAGGGCGTGCTGAGCACGCCTTTATATTCCAAAGATATGGAAAAAAGTTAAAGTTATGTTCATCCCAAAAGCAGAGCGGGTGGACTATACAACCCTCAAAGCTTATAGACCTATTAGCTTAACCTCGTTCCTACTCAAGATGATGGAGAAGATATGTGAACGATACTGGGAAAGACAAACCTTTACATCCTAACCAGCATGCGCACACACTGGGAAGATCCACCGACACCGCCCTCCCTGCAGTAGCGAATCGGATTGAGAGATCCTTGGACAATAAAGAGTCCATCCTAGGTGTCTTTATAGATATAGATGCGTTTGATAGAACTACTTTTCCAAAAATTACAGCGGCCCTAATGGAGACATTTTAATATTATTAGATTTAACATTATTATTTAAGAGGGCTAACATAAGTTAATTCTTTCAATTATTTTTAAATAAATACCAGTAAATAGACAAATAAATAAATATTATTACCTATAATATTACACTCACCATATATATATTTCACAAATCTGTAACTGGACAAATCCAACTCTGGACACATACATTCAGTCGCAAGGTAACAACATAGTATCATCTATCTCGCTTTCACGTAAGCGATGTAAAAGACGGACTAGGTGGAAGGTTATATACTTTGTATGATCTTTAGTGGTTTGATAGTATCCGTTTGTCGGATGGATATCCACTATTTATCACTAAAGATAACAAAAATATTTCATATAAAGACGAATTTTATTCGACTTTGGTAGACATATAATTGAAATCACGAATGTTGTAGTTCACGTTGTCAATTTGTGAACTTATCAACGGCATACGATTTCTCTATCATTGCAAATACAAAGAGCATAGGATGTGAATAGCAGGAAGTCACATCTGCTGAGGCTACGACAGATGTTTAGCATTAATCGTAGCCGCAACGAACGTTAAGCATTCTATCAGTTCTCTGTCAACTCAGTAGCGTGCGATGGATAAAAGACTAAATGCAGTAGCCAGAGACATGGTGGAGAAATTAAACTAGTGCTTTAATCAGGAAAACCGTAACGGATGTAGGGCTTAAATGTAGGCTATCCATAGCCCTCGGTAACACCCCTTCCCAGCCAGGAAGCATTAAAAGCTCTAAGGTCCTATACCTTCGAGTCTAAAATTGCCTGGAAATGTAAACAATCCTTCCTCGAAGCAACTAGTAAACACCAAGATTACCTTGATTTGGGTGCCAGGGCATGGGGGAGTACAAGATAATTAAGTTGATAACAGCCTTGCGAAGAAAGGAGCTGAAACACCATTCATTAGACCTGAACAGTTTTGTGACCTTACCAAGGGATACATAATGGAGGAGATCCAAAAATGGGAGGATGAGAAAAAGTCTTACTGGAGGAATACTCCAGGCCAAAAACAAGCGGAAAAGTTTATTTAGCAATGAATACCACAAAGCTGCTTGAACTTCAAAGGTCCGAATTAAAACTGATAACAGGCCTTCTAACTGGCCACTGCCCCTTTAGATATTATCTCAAGAATATGGGCAAGGCAGTAGTAGGCGACAAATGCATATATTGCGATTTGTTACATGGCCTATGTCCATTTAACAGTTTTATATAAAAACTAGTATTTTTTTTATATTTAGCACGATCTGTATGGCATTTTGATTCAGCTTTTGTAAGTGAAACTGTTTTCAACTAGCAAAATTTTACTTGCATAACTGCTAAATCATTTTACACTGTTCTATGTACATATTTTTATATCTTGGGAACTCAGTCATGTTTTTTTACACTATTATGTATCTCTGTTCTAGTTCTATTACAGCATCTCAGGAAGCAATTGTCTAAAAACTTTTATTTACATTCAGATACCTATATTTCAATTTTTATATTTTGTTTACTATGTAAGTACATATGGTTATTTTCCTTACCTTTCTTGTTACTATATATAGTATATCCTATAATATGTCATATATTTACTGAGTTCTCACAATACGTTTTACTATTTATTACGGCAGTTTATATTTTTGGTTACGTATAGAACAAAGCTTTGGTATAGAATAGAAATTACAAATTGTTGCAATATAAGTCAGCTGCGGTATGTGGTATTATAGATTCCTTTTATCGATTCTGTAATTTGTTTGAATCTACAGAAGGCAGGTTGTTGCGCTTAACTCAACAATTGACAGATGGCCATACCCGTACCATTTCTACGTTTTAGAGCTTTCCATATAATTAGTGGAAATAGATTTTTCAAGTTTGTGTGGTGGCATTATTTTGCAGTAAGTGGGACAAATAAAGTTTACCTTATTAGTAAAATTCAGCAAGAAATCGTTTGCTTGCAGCTTTTGTACTGATTCGGACGTATATAAATTTTAGCTGTGGACTTCAGTAATTGACATTACATTTTTATATCCGCGTTAACAAGTGTTTAACATCCAGGTAAATTACATTTGTTAGTAATTTAAAATTTCAGTAATTTTCAATTTTTCTCTGATATAATTTCAATTATTTTTAAAAGAAATTTAAATTCAAATTCAATTCTGTTTAATTTAATAAGTAGTTAATAGACTATATGTACAACATGGTTTTAAAATATTTTTTCTTTCTTTTTAATTTTTTTGGCAATTTATAGTTTACGAAATCAGCTTATATACTTATACATTTCTACATTTCTGTATACATTTATACATTTCTGCATAGCTTTTGCACAGCTTATGCATAGCTTATGTATATCTTTCTGCATATGGATGCTTTAAAAATTTTCTTCATATTGAAAATTTGACTTATTTTATGGTTATGCTTTAAATTTTTTTTATTGAAAACTTGACCATCCATATTTGCATTCATTAACTTTTCAAAAACCGCATAGTTGGACAATTTTCCCACCATTTTCAAACTCCATTTTATTAAGAGACGTAAACTAAATTGCCAAAGAAACCTTTAGACCCCATTTTTGCAAGATACAATTGTGGGCCTGGATTGCTGTTCCAGTACCAGTTACCTCAACAATACTCAATCCCGGAATCTAGAATCCTGGTATAAATTTGTTATATATTTTCTTTTAAATTTTAATTACTCTTTGTTAGCTAAGTAACTTCAAAATTTCACTTTATACAAACCGATTTATCTATTCATGTAATATATTTTATCATTCATTTTAAACTATCTTTTTATTTCTCTTACCAACAATTTCATCCTGATCTATAGTAGACTGGTTATTCGAGAAAAAGGGACAATTCTACTTATTTTCGCTATAGATGGTGCCCAATTTAACATCAATTTTCCTTTGTCTCTTTTTCTCGAAATAAACAGAAATCTCTCATTTATACTGTACATTTCAAAAAGGGTAAGATTCTCCACTCTTACGAATACTCCGGATCCACGACTCTTTGCTCCGACGTAAACCAGCTAGTCGTCGGCATATGTTGCCTCAATTCTTTCCCAAAAATAAGTAATAAGGGAAAGGAGGTAACAGATACTGCAATTGGACCTGCGGAATATATATATATATATATAATATAATGCAAGAGCCGGCGGAATTAACGCCTGAAGACATAGTTAAATTTGCCCCAGGAAAATCGCAAGCTTTTTAAAAGTCTTTCAATCCTGGGCAGAAACTATGCGTGAGATAATTCACAATAGATCTTTTAGGTCGAAGTGAAGTAAGGTTACTCAGAGCCAAGCAACCCCTGAAACAATCTACAACCATAAAAGAATCGCTAAGTGGAAGGATTTAATGGTCTAAGGTTTAAATATTTTCTAAATGTTTCAAGAAAATTAATTGTCATCATTAACTAATGTAAAAGTTCAGGTAGTATGTATTTTGGAATTTGGTATAGTGATGATTATTCCCTTCTCACCTGTAACATCCTAGAGAGTCTTTTAATTAATTATTTTCCTCTATATTGATTTTTATCTCAATTATGTTGTCTAGTTATTACTGCTGTTTCATTAAAACAAATTCATGGTATAAAAGTTGACATTGCTCTACTAGAGACGTAATATGTGTTTTATTTTTGTTTCTATCATACCTAATGTGTTATTTGCACTATGTTTTAACTGGACTAAAAAAATCGTACTACGTTACAAAATTAAACTGAGATTGAAATAAATTCATGCTTAGTTGTTGATGTAATTATGTTCAATCCCTAGTAAATATTTGACACACGATGTAAACAATTTAAACGAGAATCCCCTGAAGATGTTTATAAAACGAGTGGAAAAAGCCTCGCACCGAATGAAAATATTTAAATTGCAGAAATTTTCCTAAGAGTTCTTAACTTCCCACAGAGACATTTTATTGCTTGAAGTTCAAAAAACTTCATTGACATATAAAGCTCTGCTCTAAGTATACAGTTAAAAATTCAAGCAACTAAAACTTCTGCTTCTACATTACATCTACCTATGTTGTTAATGAGGTTCTTTTGTAGTTATCTTTTATTGTTATTATAGTTATAAGAGTTGTATTTCAAAATTTTACTGTACCTTCTTTGTTGCAGAAAATACATAAAATAATTTAATGGAATGATATACTCCGTTTGATTGCACGTAAAGAGATAACAACTTTATTAACACAAAAGGAGGAGAACACACAACTTTAGTTTAGAGAAAAAAATAAAATAGCTACACTAAGCAATAAATATTGTACTTACTCAAATGGAATTTGCCTCTTATGTGTTTAGATAAAATTTTATAAAAACATTTATTTCGGTAGTAAAAATGCAATTTCCATATAGATAATAAACTGACACGAAATCCATTCTTGTAATATACTGAACACTTAAAAATTGGATCATAATTTGGAAATGAGCCATTTGATTCCAAGAGAATATTTTCCGTACACGTTGATTTTACGAGACAGTGGCATATTCTTTGGTATCTAAGTCATATAATATCGTAAATGTACAAGTTTGTAATAATAGTAATTTTTATATCTATCTATCTATTAGTAGTACATAATCGAATTGATTTTTTGGAGACAGTTTCCAGGGGAAATTTTATTACTAGTTCTTATGTACCTTGACCTCATGATTCCGAAAAAAGTGATTTCTCCAAAAAGTGGGTGGAGCTTCAAAAGTTGGGTGCGTTTTCTACTTATCTCCGTAATATACAGGGTGTCTCACCGATAACTGAATCGATCGATATAGAAAAAAGTACGCATCAGAAAATTTTGAAAATTTAGATAATTACTAATGTCGGTGTGGCCAATCCAACTAAAATAATTACAAGCAGCTGGCACTTCCGCTTATACCGGAAGTCGATACCAACTTGCTTATTTCAAATGGAACACAAATTTGACAGGTGCAACGGTTTGCAAGAACCGTTATAACTTCCTTCGTGTAAAAGATTCTCATTTGCTTCTTGTCACATAAAAAGAATACAAGAAGAACTACGTTCTACAACTGAAATAAATTCAATAATATCATACCAAGTGTTCCGTTCTTCGCGTTACATTTTGTCAACTTCAAATCGCGAAAACTTGTTTAGGTCAAATGGAACATCCTATATTTTTTTACGTCAAGTTGTGTAAAATTGAATTCCCTTTTTTCTGATATTAGCATTGTGGGGGTTAAAGCTACAACTTTTTGAAATATTGTTGTAATCATTTCATTAAAATAGCCATGATTAGAAACAATCATTATCTTATGTCAATAAATGCCAGCACGTTTAAATTACACCCACGAAGACTTTTTAAATTTATTTATTATTTATGGAGAATGTGATAAAGTAATATCAAGAACTTGCAGCACATTTGCTACTCGACATCCAGAAAAACGGAAACCGTCACCAAACACTGTAAAACGCATACTGGAAAATTTTAAAAATTATGGCTCTGTCAAGGCAAAAATTCAAAGAAGAAAGCCTATTGTTGATGGCGAAAATATTGAAATAGTCATTCTGGGATATTTTCATGCATTTCCAAGGATGTCATTAAGACAAGCTGCTCTGGAATCGGGACCATGCAAGGATTCAATTCACAGAATCTTATTAAAACAAAAGTTTCACTCGTTTTCATTCCATATGGTTCAAGGATTAAAAGAAACAGATTTCCTAAGAAGACAGAATTTTTGTGAGTTTATTCTAATAAGGTCTGAGGGTCACGATTCTTATTTGGGAAATATTATTTGGACAGATGAAGCAAAATTTACTAAAAATGGACTTTTTAATAGACACAATTCGCATTATTGGAGTGACTCAAATCCTCATATGTTCAGAGAGTGGAACTTTCAGGAAAGTTTGCAGTTCAATGTTTACTGTGCCATAAGAAACGATAGAGTGGTGGCATTACAATTTTATCAGGAAAATTTAAACGGTAAATTAAATTTTCTCTTCTGCTAATAGTATAAGTAAATTTTTGTATTTTTTTAGGTGAAAAATATTTGAATATCTTACAAATTTAAATAATAACTATTTAGAAAATTTACCTCTCGCCGAACATAAAAACATTTTTTATCAGCACGATGGTGCTCCCTCACATAACGCATATTTAATTAATAATTATTTACAAGAAACTTTTTATGATCAATGGATTGTCAATAATGGACCTTTCTTATGGCCTCCAACATTTTGCAACGTTCAAGGGGAGATTATTTAATAAACACCACTTATTTAATTTTGTAAGATTATTTTACTACTTTAGGCAGTCACGCCTATTTTACATTGAGCAAAATATTTTTATGTCGTCGGCGTATACTAAAAAATTCACATCAAGGTCATTCACAATGCCATTCACAATATATTATGAAGAGGACTGGACTAAGAATTGACCCTTGAGGCACTCTTGAGCATACAGAAATCTTCTTGAAAATGAAACCGCGGTATTCAATGAACTGAGTTCTACTAGTTAAATAAGTCTTAAATAGATCAAGCAGAGGCATGGACATTCCAACTATTTCAAGCTTTTGAAGTAGGGCACCATAATTTAACCGATCAAAGACCTTGGAGAAATCTGTTGTATAAATTACGTCCATCTGGACATTCATATCAAGATTCTGAGCAATGAATTGAGCGATGCACAATAAATTTGTTACCGTTGATCTAATCTAGTACACATTAAGCCATGTTGATGAATAGAACGTCATGTAGCGTAATTTCTAAAACTTTGACAACATTATATATTATTGTCTGCAGTTCTCCAGATTATTCCTATCAGCCTTTATCAACATGGCACAAACTCGAGCGGTTTTCCATACATTCGGAATACAAGGCACGCGGCACCAAGTTTTGCATACTTCACGACAATAGGGCAGTAATGGAAGAAACTTTATGTCCATCTATCAACGACAACTACTTCGACTTCGATCAACTGTTCAACCTTCACCCCGATAAGGGAAGTATCTTCGACCTTCTGTATTTTTAGAACACTTCTATTGCTGGTAGGAGTATCATTTCTTGGAAATTTGAGGAATTTGAGAAACTGAGATACCTACGAATCCTCGAACCGGGATACCTTTAAAGAGAGAGATGGGCTCCAATGGCTGGAAGAACAATCTGAATTTCGTTGGAAGATCGATGCAGTTTCAAAAGGGAGAAGGAGAAAATGTAGGAGTAAATGATTGAGGAAAGGGTAGGGAGTAGGTAAAATGGGCCTTTTGCTTTACTACTTGCCCTTCAGGCCCCGGCGCAGGCCTCCTCAACTACTATTGACTCAGAAATCATTTCACTTCACTTCTATCCAAGTTAAAATTTCAGCTAACAAACTGGTCTCAGTATCTTCAGTTGTTGGGAATATACCCTATATTTCAAATTGTGTAACCGCCTCCTGCACAAGACCTCTTTAGGGGTACCTCTGAGGAGTTTATTTATTGATCAAGACAGGTTTCACTGGTAAAACTTCCCTTCAGTTTTAACTTCACATTTATTTAGATAGACTTCTCAGAGAGACCCTTTGCAGTATGTATACGAAGAATATATAGCATTTACCAATTTAAAACTGCCTGCAGATATCGCCTCTAGTGAAAACATTTTCATATCATTTTGTTTGTTTTTTTCAAAATGCTCTTCAAATTGCTCGCCTGATCGTCCATCCGTACTTCACGTTTCTTGAAAGTACAATATCTGAAAATGCGAAAGTCCGATTGAATTTAAATTTGGACAGTAAGTTAATGTTAGCTGAAAGAAGAATCATACTGGTTTGGAAAAATCTATTGGTAAATATATAAATTATGATATATTTTAAGAAAACTCACCTGATAAGTGTTGCAATTTTTGATAAGATAGCGCACAAACAAAAATACAGCACAGTATACTGATGAGTACTTCGCCAACCAGGGTGGCATCATCTGGAGATAATTGTAATTATAAAATGTAGCCATTATACTCTAATATTTACTTATTTTCGAACAAATTGCTAAGAGAGTATTTAATTATTTTATAAAAATCTCAATAAACTAACGACCATTGTAACGCTTACACCTAGTTTTCATTTAACAATAAATGATGTAAACACGTAAACAGTGAATGTAGGTTAGCATCATACATGTGTGGAAAGTGAAATTCGTATGGAGGCTATAAAAATTACATCCCAACCCTCTCATGGAATCTAAATGTTTATAGGAAAATTTTCAATTATGGTTCACTTTCTCCAATAAAAATATACTACCAAATCTAGCCAGCTAAGAACACTAAAATATATACGATCCTACTTGTAGAGTTTATATCCCAAGAAAATTAATAAAAAATTTGATGGGATGAAAAAAGAATTTTGTTGCTTCTAAGGGGCCTAAAAAAAGTAATTTATTTCGTTTTATCAAAACAATCTACTTATCATAAAATGCCTGCACAATATAAAAATATATTTTACTGCAAATTTGAAGACATGACCGAAATAAATTAGGTTTTAAACGCTTGTCTTACTCGGTGCGCTGATGTGTAATGTTAGTAAAGCAATAATCAGAAATGAAATTGATAGTGAACGGCTGATCTTGAGTTATAAGTTAACTATTAACATATTATATAAGATCAATATTAAATTTTAATTCGCAGGACAGAGACTATTTAAAATATTTTAAAGCACGCGTTGTTGAAAAACCAAACAAAACAACTACACTTTAGTACACGGAAATTAGCAAAAATAGAAGAAGAAAATTATAACAAGCTGGTATTGTAGGAATACAGGATCAAAAAGTTCCCATCCCTAACTGGTGAGCTTCATCCTTTTTTCACCCTTATAATGACACCGTGCTGGTTTTTCAATAATATTTTGGAAATGTGATGTTCTAAGGCAAAAATAGAGGTATTGAAAAGTATTCAGAAGTAAACTTTCTATAAAACATGTCCTATAGGTCGTTTGCAAATTATTAAGGGTGTTTACGTTAATCGACGGCAAGCTTAGAGGTAGCTAACAAAAACGCTTTTGGATCGAAACACAAGATTTATCCAGTCTTGTAATATTCTGTTTTGTAGCATTTGGTTTCGACAACTTTTTATAAATGATATAGAATTTAATTAAAAAAAAGAACCAAAAATAGTCATTAGCAATTTCAAAACAAACCCTTGCCAAAGTAACCGTTTAACTAGAATTGCCAACCGATGTGTTAAATAGAACATACCTTTGATGATTTATCGACGTTTCATTTTCTGTGCTTTATATAGTGCAAGAGCAAAAATTTCCCCAGCCTCAGTAATATCCTGTCTTGTAGCATTTGGCTTGTTAAAGGTTTTAACAACTTCTTGTAAATTTATTTTCGAGTTTAATAAATTTATGGTTTGGAGATTGCCTTTTCAAAAAAAGCAGACGTTTTGTCACTACCACTAAAAGCATGAGCAAAGAGAACCGTTTTTCCTGAGTTCTTAAGGATATTTGACAACTGTAAATCTTTAGAGCTATAAACTCTTGCTTTTATATTACCTTAGGCCTCCCTTAGTAGTTTAATATATTTTTCAGTTGGCGTTAGTTCAATAATTAATGTAAGAAGATCGACATCTTATCCTACTATTACGACCGGTCCGGATTTAAAAATTTTTCAATAGCAGTTTGAAATATAACTATATCAGCATCATCATCCAGTTACAGTTCGTATCTCTTCATTTTGAAAGGTCTGAACTAATTGAGAAATCAATCGTTCTTTGTTGGCAAGGTTGCTTAACATTTTTTCTTTAGGATCTGTAATTGGTGTGTTTTCATCAAAAATATCTGCGGGAGATGTTCTTCTTAAAATTTTCTGTTGGCGTTCAATACTTTGTTTAACCCTACAGTTTACGATTTAATAACATAAAAAGTAATAGAAATATCGATACATGGCACAGAACCTCTTTCGTAGAATATTTTGTGACAAACAATTTTATATACTTATGTTTTTCCCTAAGATAAAGCGTTTAAAATATGTTCTGTGTAAGTAGTAAGTATCTATGGAAATAACATAAACAGAATCTCAAAGCTGTGTATTTGACATACACAGCAAAATAAGAATTCTTCCAAAAAAAGCTTTGAAAACGGAAAGAGATTACTTTCCGAAACGTCAGCAAAATACATTATTTCTGTGTTTATTCCGATTTATATTATTTGCAAAACATAACCTCTGATTATTCCTTTGGTGTAAACGTCACGGGCGCAGAGGCTTTCTTTCCAATAATTCTATTATTTTGTAGATTCGGTGAATTATTTTTAAAGAGGACAATAATACATTGGTAGAAAACCCAAATAATAGGAAAGAATATTCGTAGAATGCCACAAATAACTTTCAGACAATAGCATTTAAAATATATTGTAAAAAACAGTGCGGTGTCCCTAAAGGGGATGAGATGGGAACGAAGCTTACCCTTTAGGGGTGGGAACTCTTTTCATATGACTGATGGTCGAGAGGTAAGCGCACTTGCCTCTCACCCAATAGTTCGAGATTCGATCCCCGGTCGTGGCAGTGGAAAATACTGCGAGAGCGATTTTTCCACTATACACGGATATTGGGTGTGTGTCCCTCGTCTCTAAATGTGTAACCCCCTCCCACACAAGGCTCTTCTAGAGCCTTCGGGGAAAAAGGGGGTCGTCATTACCTGTGGTGTATTTATTTATTTATATGTATTCTTACAAACATAAGCTAACTATGGTAGACATTTCAGCTTATTATAATTTTTTTCTTTTATTCCACATAATTTTGCCTAATTTCCATACTGAGAAGCACTGAATTATAAGATCGAACTAATGGCATTTTAAAAACAAAGTTGAATAAAACGTACTTTAAATACTTATTGAATATTAATCAAGTGTTAAAGAAACTTTTATTTTTAAATCGCTAAGACCCATTAGTCTCACATCATTTCTGTTGAAAGGCCTGAAAAAAGTACTCGATGGATACATCAGGGGAAACATCCTGAGCATTCATACCCTTAATGCTCACCAGCATGCTTACCAGCTGGGCAAATCAACAGGACTAGCGCTCAATAACCTAGTCGGGAAAATTACTCAATCTCTTCAGGAAAAGAAGATTGTAGTGACTGTTTTTCTCGACATTGAGGGAACATTCAATAACGCTCTGTCCAACTCCTTATACTCAGCCATAACCATAACTGACTGGACCCGATCCGAGTTGGAAAACAGAATCATAACGACAACCTTGCAGGGAGAAACGATCAGCTTTAGGGCCGCAAATGGGTGCCCACAAGATGGAGTCCTCTCCGCCCTTCTATGGTCACTACTTGTGGATGACCTGCTGGAAAATTTATCTCTGTGGGAGGCCAAAATTCAGGCATATGCAGACGACTTAGTCATCATGGTTAAAGGAAACTTTGAAGAGGTACTTTTTCGTACCCTTCAAGAGGTACTAGATACAGTGCACATCTGGTGTGAGGGGGAACAGATGTCTGTCAACCCTCGCAAAACTGGAATAGTAACCTTCACCAGAAAAAGGAAGCTGGATAACTTAGAACCGCCTTCCCTACTAGGCGAAACTATTCCATTTTCGGAGGAGGTGAAATATCTAGGTATAACGCTAGATAGATCGCTCAACTGGAACTCCCACCTGGAAAACGTAATCCACAAAGCAAGGCTGTCCCTGTGGACATGCCGTAGAGTTTATGGAAAATCCTGGGGCATGGGTCCCCAACAAATATACTGGATATACGTTACGGTCATTAGACCAATGATAGCGTATGACTCCATAGTTTGGTGGTCGAAAGGACTACAACAGTCGGCCTAAGCCAATCTCTCTGGCTTATAGTAACAAGCATGCCTGGCAATAACTTGTGCCATAAGCACCATACCGTTAGCTACTCTGGAAATCTTCCTAGACTTACCACCTCTCCATATTTAGTTGGAGAGAGAAGATAGGTGGGCATCATACAAACTCGAACAATCGGCAATCAATATGCCGCAGGCTATCATCGTGGAACGCAATGGATTAATTGATGACCTAAACAGCCACAACATCCTAGGTATGCTTTCAGCTATGATGCCTACCAGAACCAACATCCTATTTTCGGAAAGAGATGAGTAGGATAGGACTAAAACCGACTCATAGAAGGCAGACAGCTGTTAGTTTACAGATGGTTGCAAAACTCCTGAAGGAAGAGGAGCTGGAGTTTATAGTCCCAACCCAAAGGTAAGAATAACCTCTATCCTGGGTGTGTGTTGCAGTTTTAAGTTATTTACATAATTAGTGTACTTTCCTTTATTATGTGTTCATGCTGAATCGTCTTTGATTAATAAAACATATAAGTTCTGAAAATGTCAACATGATTTGTCATTGTATATTAAAACAATTGTTAGTCAATATGATTATGTCCGATTAACACAGCTAAAATATCGCAAAAATTATCATTCGACTTGTCCCCAATTTTATTGCACAGAAGTGCACATATTTAGAAATTGAAAAAAGTTACAAATTTAAAAGCGCAATAATAGGATCCAAGCGACCATAAATATCGTCACGAATTTCTCTGGCGTAAACGCACCAAAGTTTATTTACCTACGATTTATATAAATACTCTTGTAACCAATATATCACTATTACTCAAATATTAAGTAGAGAACGCTTATTACATGTATTATTTATAATGCAAATAAAAGATTCAGACTTATCGACCATAGGATGTTTCTCCCCACTTTTCTGTTGTGATATTATTATTACATATTTATGCACTTTGGATGTTTCACTCAACTTAACTACTTTACATGGAGCTCTGAAGTGCGTGTGCATATTTGGATGTTTTTAACTAAACTCCAGTTGCTTTTATAATTAAATAGTTTAATTAATTGTGATGCAAAATTTACATATTTTTTTCTTTCCGCCCAATTTTTTATATTAATTTACGATCTTGATCTGTATCAATTGAATGCTACAAAACAAACTTCGAGGGATAGGAATTTTCACATTTTTTCATAATCCGGTATATTACCCCAGCTCTGTTCTGAAAGGGGAAAGTCATAATATTATCTCTGGCATCATGTCTCCAAATAGTTACATAAAGCATTTTCAGTTCCCCTGAAAATGCATTGCTTTGTTCATTCAAAAGCAACACCACAATGAAATGGCATTTTCGTTATACCTATTAACTGGCATGCACTATTTCAATTAATTTGTCATGTTTGAGCTAGTCTGCTCTGTTACCGGTTGTATAATTATGTTGGATATAATAGTTTCTATTATGTATACATTCAGATAGAACTCAATTCAATGGTGTATTCTACAAAGTTATATATATTTAGGAAATAAGATTGGTTATGATTAATATTATTCCATACAAGGGTAACGTTATGTACATTAAAGTAGTTGATTTGACTTGGTGATATTAAGTTTTTAGTACTTTGACGACTAACGTGAACGAGTTTGTGCAATTTGTTACAATTAGTATTATTAAAATATCAGCGTCAATATAATTATGTTATTAACATTTTATTGATGGCCTATAATATCCATTTAGCTCAGTCAGATACGCAGTAGAAGATTATGCGATGTGTGTAATCAATGTTCATAACTATAATGAAAATAGCGATATTAATAATAATATATAAAGATTGGCAAAACCAAAATTTACATAGGTATACAGGGTGTCCCACGACGAAGTGCGGCGGTCGATATCTCGAAAAGTAGACATCGGAAAATTTTGAAAATTTGGTAGTAAACTAATGTCGATTGGGGGGGGGCAACTCGGCTAAAATATTTTCAAGATGGTGGTACTTCCGGTTATACCGGAAGTCGATACCAACTTGCTTATTTTAAATGGGACACCCTATATATTATTACATTTTTGGGTTGTACGCAAAATTCTAGGCCGATTTTGTGTATCATGTCCTATACCTAGGTCTCTCCGTTTTTGAGATATTTCAATTTTTATGTCAAAAATGACGTTTGCGGGCAATTATCAATTTTTCCTATAAGGAAGCCTTTATTATCTAATTTGGGTTCGATTCTTTGTTGAAAAAGACCTACTTTAATAGAGTTTTTATAATATTTTGATAAGTATTGATACAGAGTGTTCAAAAAATAAGAATAAAGATGAAATTGAGAAAACTCTCAAAAATCAATTTTTTCAAATAGAAATCCCTAATTTTTATAATCATATCTTATTCGCCATTAAAAATAAGGGTAAGTTTGTATATGGATGTCTATTCCGAAAAGTTTTAGTTTTCGAGATATTTCCAATTCAATATTTCTATATGGGTATTTTGTTATGGATATTAAGTTAAATTACTCTTAGTTGGCTATGACGGCGTTGAGTGCTAAACAAATGTATGTAGCTGTCACTTACCATTTGACAAATATCAATTATCATGCCGGGGCGCTTAAATTATACGCGCAAAGATTATTTAAATTTGTTTATAATCTATGGAGAATGTAACAAAGTTTTATCAAGAACATGTGAAATATTTGCTAATAGATATCCAGATAAACAAAAACCGTCTCCGAACAGTATTAAACGAATAATGGAGAATTTCAAAAATTTTGGCACCGTTAAGGCAACAGTTCATAAAATAAAACCAATTGTCGATGATGAAAATATCGAAATTGCTATTTTGGGATATTTTGCGGCATATCCTATGACATCCTTAAGACAAGTGGCCTTACAAACAGGGATCTCCAAGAACTCTATTCATAGAATTCTTTTGAAACGCAAATTCCATCCCTATTCAATTTCTATGGTTCAACACCTAAAGGACACCGATTTGACCAGAGTTCACTTTTGCAAATTTATTTTAACAATGTTACAAGGCGACTTTCGATTTTTGGACAACATAATTTGGACTGACGAGGCAAAATTTACGAAAAATGGACTTTCCAACAGACATAATTCCCACTTTTGGTGTGATTCAAATCCCCGTGCCGTGAGATTGCGAAATTATCAAGAAACCCGGCAATTTAATTGTACGGTGCTGTGAGAAATGATGGAGTCGTAAAACTTAATTTTTATGAAGAAAACTTAAATGGTAATGAATTAATACTTAAATGGTTTCTGTTTTTCAAATTACGTATTAACTTTTTTTTAGTTGAAAGATATTTGAATATATTACAAGATTTAGATAATGAATATTTGAACAATTTACCGCCAGCTGAACATAGGCAAATATTTTACCAACACGATGGCGCGCCACCACACAGCAGCTTCAAAGTTAACAACTTCTTGGAAGAAACTTTTTACGATAAGTGGATTGCTAACAATGGACCTTTTCTGTGGCCTCCCCGTTCTCCTGATCTGTCTGTCTTAGACTATTTTGGTTCTATTAGAGCGGCCACCCATGACGAACTAATCAAGAGGTGCGAAAAATGTTTGGAAGTTCAGGGTGGACACTTTGAACACTTATTAAAATAAAATATTTTCCTGAGTATAAGTAGTTATACTGTTAGTATTTTATGTAAGAACCTTTTGTATCTAAGTTACATTTGTTTAATTATTTTATGAACTGTTACAGTGCCAAATTTTTTGAAATTCTCCATTATTCATTAAATACTGTTCGGAGACGGTTTTTGTTTCTCTGGATATCTATTAAGAAATATTTCATATTTTTGATAAAACTTTGTAGCATTCTCCATAGATTATAAACAAATTTAAGTAATCCTCGTGTGCATAATTTAAGCGCCCCAGCATGATAATTAATACTTGTCAATTGGTAAGTGACAGCTACATACATTTGTTTAGCATTCAACGCCGTCATAGCCAACTAAGATTAATTTAACTTAATATACATAACAAAATACCCATATAGAAATATTGAATTGGGAATATCTCGAAAACAAAAAAATTTCGGAATAGACATCCATATACAAACTTACCCTTATTTTTAATGGCGAATAAGATAAGATTATAAAAATTAGGGGTTTCCAATTGAAAAAATTGATTTGTGACAGTTTTCTCAATTTCATTTTTATTCTTATTTTTTGAACACTCTGTATTAATACTTATCAAAATATTATAAAAACTCTATTAAAGTAGGTCTTTTTCAACAAAGAATCGAACTCAAATTAGATAATAAAGGCTTCCTTATAGGAAATATTGATAATTCTTTTAGGGCCCGCAAACGTCATTTTCGACATAAAAATTGAAATATCTCAAAAACGGAGAGATCTAGGTATAGGACATGACACACAAAATCGGCCTAGAATTTTACGTACAATCCAAAAATGTAATAATATATAGGGTGTCCTATTTAAAATAAGCAAGTTGGTAACGACTTCCGGTATAACCGGAAGCGCCACCATCTTGACAACATTTTAGCCGAGTTGCCCCCATCGACATTAGTTTACTACCAAATTTTCAAAATTTTCCTATGTCTACTTTTCGAGATATCGATCGCCGCAGTTCGTCGTGGGACACCCTGTATGTTAGTGAGGCAGTGTTGCCAATGTCGCACTCTCAGTCAAAGAACAAGTAGATATGTGCCTCGTCGAGCGCCAGGCTTGTAAGTTGTAATTCAGCGCTCGGCGGGGCACACAACCCGGAGAGTAGCTGTTGGTTGCAGTCTGGTTACGTTCCTTATAGTAAAATAAGGATTTTATAGAAAAGTTTGCGACTAAAAATGTTATGTTTTAATGCAAAACTTATTTTCTAGTAAATAGGTAAATATATCGTAATTAAACCGATCTAAATAAACTTGTAATGACAAACTAAACCCGAGAACTGTGCAAGAACCCGAACAAGTGGTAGAAATAATTGTTCTTGAAAACGACCATTAACGATGTAGATCTGTGCAGACGCTTTTAATTGCATTACACTTGAAGACGTATATTTTAACAGGTTAATCGGAGTGTTGCTTATAAGAGCCTCCTTTGAACAATGCAATGCAGCTCACTACCAATACCTGAAGATGAATTCAACTAATTACTCATATAGCAATTACTGCGATAATGAGTGCTTACTAACAGATATCATGATTGGAAGTGGTAAAATCAAATTAATATTTTGAAATTGCTTCCCAGAGGGAAGGCGTACAAAGAACCTTGTTAATTCGTGTTATTCGTTTTTTCATTTATAAGTACAAGCAAATCCACTGCCATATAATTCAGCGCAACATATTTTATGCATTTTGCCTGGGCGGGAATTAATGAATGCTTAATTATTCACTATCACTTTTAAGATCATCATAAGCAGTATCCCGAAAATCGGCACCTTCTATATACAGTGTGATCCATTTTGAATGTAAAAACTGTGCCTATTATCTGACTTTAACGGACTTTTCTTATAAAATAAATCATTGAAAACTCTATATTATGACAAAAATTTAGAGATTTATTTAAATTTTCAAGACCTACTATGATTTTTTTCAATGTCAAAAACGGACAAATTTGATTAGCATTTTTTTATTGAAAATATAACTATGCCAGTGTATTCAGAAATATCTCGAATGGGTAAATCCAAATGACAGATTTATGATAAAATTAATGTAGGCAGTATTTTA
This sequence comes from Leptura quadrifasciata, assembly GCA_963675555.1. NCBI lineage: Eukaryota > Metazoa > Arthropoda > Insecta > Coleoptera > Cerambycidae > Leptura > Leptura quadrifasciata. The sequence continues at coordinate 6,379,607 of OY776674.1, forward strand.
CAATAACTTTTACATATTTTTTTTCCTGGAAATCCAAGTAGCCTATGGAAAATAAATAAAAAAAGACAAATTAATGGTTATTCATCTGATTGTCAGACGAATATTCACGGCCATAATTTATTACTTTTCCCATATTTACTGTTTTATAATGTAGTGGTATGTACATATTTGTGTTAATTAATTGTATTAGTTTTTCATTTATTGTATTTATTGCATTTGTATAGCAGAAAGTGCTAATAAAGTTAATCTATCTATCTATCCATATACAGTACGGGGAATACTAGCCATGTAAGGGAATCCTATAGACGTATGGACATGTGCAATATGGGTTAGAATCAGATGATATGAAATGCATGGTGAATGCCCACCATAGTACCAATATTCTTCCAAAGACCTACAGTAAACATAGATTTGGAGAAAATATAATTACAAAGATTTTGGTTTTTTTTTGTCCCGATAGGATCTATACAGGATGGACCATTAATAGCAGGCCATAGTTCAGAGGTAGATTAGTAACCAAATATGCTTTAGTAAAATGTTGCTGTAGAAAAAGATACTGTCAAAGTTCAAATAATTTTTTTGTTTTTTGGCAATAACTCAACAGAGGAACTTTTTTTATTCTAAGAAACAATAATTTATGTATTACGTCACGTTAGATCATAGAGGGCGCCATAGGACCTGTATCTGATGATGAATTTTTTCATATATTCTTTTTACGAAACGATGTAGTACTTTTGACCTAAAAATCTGATGAGGGCGTTATTTCCACGTATAAAAGGTACACTTGGTAGAACTTGATAACTCCAACCATTTACGAGGAAAGTGAAGTTAAACATTTCAATAATTTTTTGATAGACATCAAATTTAATGAAACAAAGTGTATTTATTGAAAAAATTGCTTTGGTTACGTTTTAGTTCTGTCATTTACGTCATTTAATCATTTTATTTTGTCCTTGTGTTCCTCAAGCTAATTTCTTTAACTTCTTACAATGCCTAGACATAATAATTTTTCAAATAGGGAAATGAGGGATATGATATGTGTTTACGCACAAAATAATTTTAACGGGCGTGCTGCAGCAAGGAGATACCCATTGCAATATCCAAATAGAATACAGCCAGACCATAATATTTTCAAAGATCTGTTTTGTCGTTTGGGAGAAACGGGTTCATTTCGCCATAAAAACGATGTAGGACGACCGAAACGAATTACTCCAGATCAAGAACTAGAAATTTTAGTTCGTGTGGATGAAGATTCTCAAGTCAGCTCAAGTCGTTTAGCAGCGGCAACAGGGGTGAGAAACAATCTGTCCTAAGTGTCTTACGTAAAGAACGCTTCTACACATATCATCTCACTCCTGTACAAAACTTACTTCAAAGGGATCTTCCACATAGGCTACAATTTTGTCAATTTGTTTTAAATAAACACAACAGGGACCGAAATTTTGTTAAGAACACTTTATTTACCGACGAAGCAACTTTTACTCGCCGAGGAGTTTTCAACTGGAAAAATATCCATTACTGGGAAGCAGAAAATCCTCACGCTGGTAAAGAAAGGCATTTTCAGGAAGAATTTAAGGTTAACGTTTGGTGTGGTATCATCGGCGATCAATTATTGGGACCATTTGTCCTTCCTCTAAATTTAAATGGACAATCTTATGCGTTTTTTCTTCGAAATACCCTTGCTGATATATTGCTTTCTTGCTAGATATACGGAATAGAATGTGGTTCATGCAAGATGGAGCTTCCCCTCATTTCTGCATAGAAGTCAGGAATTATCTCGATGAGACTTTCCCACGCAGATGGATCGGTCGAGGAAGTGAGTTTGCTTGGCCACCAAGAAGTCCTGATTATAATCCTTTGAGTTATTATGTGTGGGGATATATGAAGTCCTTAGTCTATGCAAATACTATCAACTCAAGAGAAGAAATGTGGGACAAAATACAAAACGCAACTCTAGTTTTACTAGAGGACAGGAAAATGTATTTTTTAATGTACGAATACATAAATTATTGACATACATACATAAAATTCTTCTAGCATATTTGGCGAAGATCAGTCGAAATGCTGTTGAGTTATTGCAAAAAACTGAAAAAATAATTTGAAATTTGACATCCTGTATCTTTTTCCACAGCAACATTTTACTAAAGCATATTTGGTTATATTCTCATATTTTGGCCCAAAGGATCTACCCCTGAACTATGGCCCTGTATATCTCGAGTTATTTACATTTTTCAGTTGAAAAACGCTGTTAAAAAAATTAAATTGTTTGTAACAATTGGAGCACAAGGTCTATGAGGTACAAAATTTTTTTGGGTAGTCCTGGGCACTTCCCCAACAGGATCCAATCATAAAATTGCTTATGGGAAAAGTTCCTTCATATTGATTTTTTGTGCAATTTTGACTGTGCTATAATATTAGTTCTGGAACTATATTACTTTTCGATTATTTTTTTTTTTCTAATATTCGATGTTTTCTAATATCGTTATTGACTGAATTGGGCAATTAATTTTTTGTTCTCAGTTTCATTTGCGCCCATTTGTTATCAGAATTATACTAAACAATGAAGTTTAGTAAATTAATAGTTCTTAACAATTAATGACAACACTTTTAATACTTTTGTAATTATTTAACGACTGCATCAGTTATCATTCATGAACTGTTTGAGAACCACTGGTATTTCTGACCCATTCAATACACGGCGAAACGACCTGTCAACCCGCCAAGTTAAAGTTTACTAGACTTTACAAATACAATTATAATTAAGATTTTTTTTATTATTTTTTTTATTTAACACACAAACGATTGTACAACCCTTGTTGGTTAATGTTTCTCCAATTTCTGTTTTTATACTTTTTTTTTCGTATCCAGCACCTCATTTCCTTCTCCCGTCCCAACTGTTTCCAATTTTTTTCTTTACGGCTACTTATTCACCCACAGATTTCTTATTTCTTTATATTTCCAATACATTCTACTATTGACTACTGTAGGGAAAATTAAAAAAATTAGGAACACGTATCGTACCAGACGCCAATTTTCGAAACGAGTCAATGATAAATAAGATAGATAGTACAATATAAAACAAGATATATTGTAGCCAATAATAAAAGAAACACCTACCAAGAAGACAACGATTGACGTTAACAGATATTCATGACGGGGATGAATATGTCTCATAAAAATGGCTTTCGTTTAATTTCCATAAAGCTGATTTTGTCACAGGAACAACAAATACATCTCGTTAAAATATTAGTCCTACTAACGCAGTAATATGACAGAACATAAAACCGGGAATAAAAAATACAGACAATTCTATTGAAAAACTCGCTGGAACTGATTTCAAAAATCCTTATTATTTGTCTTGCTGTCATACGTTCCCATGATTGATGAGGGATTATAGTATGCGAGTAAATACGATTTTTTGGGTAAACTGAAACCAAATTCACGAGTTAAAATTTAAGATATTACCAGCTGTCGTTGAGTGATGAGAGTGCACTTTGCTGGAACCAATATAATTTAACGCTTATTAAAGAAATATGCAGGGTGGGGCAGTAGTGCGTCGCACCTCGATATTTCAAGTTCTACGGTAGTTAGAAATTTTTTTAAAAAATGCAAGTAAACTAGATAAAGAAGCCTATAACTGGAAATTATTTTCGGACATACAGGGCAGACGAAATTACAGGACCGAGTACCTTTTTTTAAATTCTATGTATATCAGTACATTCTATTTATCACTGTATTAGTATTGCCAACCACTTAGAAATAATGCAATCTGCAGATGGATATTACAAAAATCACCAGTCACAATTATGGGTTTTAAGAAAAACTTATGTGAATACCAGTTAAGAGACATTTAATTAATGTTTTTGAATCATTTTCATTTCCTAAAAATGTTCAGGGTAGCCAAAAATTATTTTTCAATTAAGAACATTTTAAATTGAATCTTGTATATTTTTCAACGATGTGGTGTAGAAATTAAAAACGAACATATCTTGTAAGTACTTCCCTAGGGCTAATTGCAACCAATTTCGTTTTATTGAGCAATAATTACAAAATTCAAAAATAAACTTAAAAATATGTAGAGTAGAAAAAATTATAATAAATGTTCCACATGCTGCCCATTTTGATTGCCACACATCTCTATGCGCTCTTGAAATGAGGTTCCCGCTGTTCCTAAAACTGCCGGTGTGATAGATGTAAAGGCAGTTTCTTCATATTTTGTACTTTGTTGGTGTGTCTCTATAAACAATTTCCTTCATGTATCCCCATAAAAAGAAATCCATTTTTGTAAGATCTGGGGATCTAGCAGATCATTTAGTGGGACCATTTCTTCCAATCCACTGATTAGGGTAGGTATTATTTAAGTGGTCTCTAACTGTATTTAAATAATGTGGTGGAGCAATGTACCATCAAAAAAATGTGGCCCTATTACATGTTCTCCAATAATTTCTCCCCAAACGTTTATAGACCATCTGTGTTGGTTATCAACTTGCATAAAAAAATGAGGATTTTCCGTAGCATAATAATAGAAATTGTGCCTATTAACAAATCCATTTTTATGAAAAGTTGCCTCATCACTGAATAAAACAGTATTGAAGATAAACTTGTTTGTTTTTAAGATTCGACCCACAGACCGTCAACTTATTCCTACTAATGAGCTCACTTTTCTTTGACTAATATGGGGATTCTCAATCATTACCAGTACCACAGAAAACTCATTTTTTTCGTTCACAACACGTTTCAATCTTTCACTTTTTTAATATTCGACATTTCCAGTTTTTAGAAATCTATCGAGAAAGTTTTGGAAGCTGCTAACATCAGGAATCCTTCTTTCAGGATAACGTTGGTGATACATTCTATTGGCAAGTAAACAATTTCTGTCTGATTCGCACAAAACAAAAGTCATGTCTACAAATTCCGCTTTATTAAAATTCATATTGTAAAATTCCGAATATTTTAAATTCAATACAAATTGTAACGACCGATAAGTGTGATGAATGCTCCTTTGTACACGACAATTTACACCAAACAGAGGTTTTATTGCTTGTCGAATAACGAAAACAGCAAAAAAATATACAAAAAAACATTGCAGTAAAGGGCCGGTTAAATACTATTTACTCATTTCAATGGATTGGAAGAAATGGTCACACTAAATGGCCTCATTTCAAAATTGCATAAAAACGTGTGTCAATCAAAATGGGCAACACGTCGAACTATTATACATTTCACTAATGAATTATTTGAGGAAACCCCTTTTTTAAAGTTTATTCTTTAATCTGACACTTATTTATTTGTCACATTGTTGAAAAATATACAGGGTGTTAAATTTAAAAAAATTAAGAAAATTCAATTTAAAATGTTCATAATTGAAAAACAATTTTTGACCACCCTTTACATTTTTAGGAAATAGAAATGATTCACAAACATTAATTAGATGTTTCGTAATTGGTATTCATATAAGTTTTTCTTAAAACCCATAATTGTGACCGTGACGATTTTTTAAATATCCATCTGCAGATTGCATTATTTCAACAAAAACATTCATTACATCCAAGTGGTTACGAGATATTCAATGCTAATATAGGGACGAATAGAGCCTAGAAAGAGACTTCAGAAAATGTACTTATATACATAGTATTCCATTTAAAAAAATGGCACTTGGTCCTGTAATTTTGTCATTGCTCGCCCTGTATGTTCGAAAATAATTTCAAGTTATAGACTCTTTTATCTAGTTTACTTGCAATTTTTTAAAAAATGGCTAGCTATTGTAGAACTCGAGATATCGAGGTCCGACCTACTATTGCCACACCCTGTATAATATAACTTAGAAAAAGTTGAACGAAAAACATATAGTGCACCAATTGAGCACCTATGCTGAAAATATAATCCCTGGTGTATGGATATGACGTAAACCTAACCTTAAAGCTATGTATACATAACACATACACGGCATATAAGAATTATTGTCTTCATAACTTTAAAAAAGGAAACAGACTTAGTCCCGAAACGTCAGATAAATACTTTACTTTTATTTTTGTGATAAATTGTGTTATATCTATCACTTTACTTGCTAACACTTTAATTTCTAACACTTCTTAATTATCCTGAAAGGAAATGTTGTTAGTAATAACTCAGCAAGGCACAATGAAAGAAGATAGGATTTTGGTAAAGTTATATATTGGTCTTTTGGAAAACAGTTGTTAACAACGTATGTATATGCAGAGGTACAAGGTTAACAAGTGTGTCATACCACACATGATGAGGATTAGAACGACGGGGACAATGCAGTACCCAACTACCATTCAATGGTTTACGTTAAAGCAATCGACTGCCATCAAAAGGATTCAACTGAACATTTAATATTTGCTACTTTGTGGGCTTCTAGCTTGCCTTGTGTTTATACGTATTTGTAAAACACGACTGCTAAGTTTGAAGAATCATATAAAAAAATTGTCGCCCGCGAAAAATCTCCTTTCAAGGATGTAGTCCATACTATGCTGAGGACGCATGACCTCTCTGGTAGTCTGGAAAATCCACTTCTTGTTTAATAGAATTAATTATTTTAAATTTTTGTAACTCTGAAAGTCAATGGCAGGGCAGAAAGTAACACCCTGTAAAGCAAATTTGAAGGAATGACGACAATTTGATTTAAAAACGAATTTACAAGGTTTATTTAAATATTTTTCACAGCTTAGATATTTATTTAACGTAGTTTATTTAATTTTTACTCAATATAATTTGTTAGGTAACCTTTCGACAGTTAAATTTCGACTATAGAGAAGTTTTAGTTTAATTATTTCATTTTATTTAAGCGTTTGGCTCCCGAGAAAATTTTACTTATTTGTTTGATGCGCGAGGGCAGATTAAGATTATTTTTAAAAAAACTTTTTTTACTAGGTTTCGGCCTAGGAAGCACTTTCAGGGTCCCGTTTACAGAAATTCCCGTCATAAAAGTCAATAAGTGGAACCATACACTCAGTAACCACTTTCTGAATTTCGTTAAACTGAAAGAATACTAATATACTTCTTAATGCAATCAGTATACAAACTTCTATAACATTAATTTAAAAAATTCAACACAAATTAATTTTACTGAGCTTGTAAAAGAAACTTGTAGAACGATTTAAAATAACGCGAAGGAAACCACTGGAAAACAACTTGCTTTGGGCATGTTGAACTCGGATTTTTATATGCTAGAACTGTTTCTTCTTTCATGCCCAGTGAGTCGAGCACAAAAGTTTTTCCCCCAGTTTTTAGAGTTGGATTTGTTACCGTCTAGTCTGGATAGGCACGATTGCGCAATATTGCACAACATTGCGCAATAGTTTTGCAAAAGTTTGAACTTCTTAAATAAAAATTATATAGAAAAATCGGCAGTGAAAAGGAAAAATTGTCAATATAAAAATGAAGTTTGAATCAATTCGGGTTTAGAAGTTATTAAGGTTTTATTGTCTGGAAATTTAATGTTTTCGAAATTACCCCGTAAAGTCACCACGAAGGTCCGACGTTTTACGGTTGCAAAGATATGAGAATGTTCTCGATAGGTGTGGGCTGAATGAAACGGAAATAAGTTTTAATATCGGTTTCAAGAGGAGTATTACGAGGGGCGATTGATAAATAGTGAAAATTGAAATAGTAAACGGGTTGTAGAAAATTAACGAAACGAAATAAAAGGTTCTGACTAGAGGTGGGGAAAGTAGCTTTGATATATTTTAAGATTATTTGGTGCTGATATTTTTAAGGTTGTTTTTTGAACAGGTTCGAATCCTAAAATGGCGAATTTCAATGTTTGGTGGAATTTGACGGTGCACGTGTGTTATTTGGGAATTATCGAATAGTTGTGATTTCAGAATTATTTTTGAAAAAATCATTTGTTAATTAATTTAAGTGTTTTAATTACTGTTTTTATATAGTTTTGACATGGTGCACATAAAGATTGATTTATTTGTGAATTTTTAAAACTTTTATATTTTCTATTGTATCGATATAGGAAGATACTATAACATGCTACACAACATCGGATCGTAGAAAAAATTTAGTTTGGAAGTACAAGGTTTTCTAGACAGTTGCTAAAATTGTCGCTTGGTGCATTACGTCCATTACGTCATCACGTCCCGTCGGCGTCGTAGCAAAGTTCATTGCAGATACTCAATTTACGGCCCATGCGACGTCTTTCGTTGTAGTAACAAAAATTACATCCCCTTTTTTGTTATAGTTGCAAAAATGGCGCCCCTTCGGCCTCGTTCATTGCAGTTGCAAGAATTACGCCGCGTGGGGCGTTTTTTGTTGTAGTTCCGAAAAATTTAATTTCATTATACTTTAAAACTTCATTTTGATCTCATGTCTCGAGAACTTTCATAGTACTTCCAAAAATATCTTCCGACGGCGTCTTATTTCGTTACAGTTCTGCAAAATTCATTCTCTGATACTGGATCTATATTTCTTCGTTGAAAATCATTGTTTTTGTAGTCGAGCTCAGATTTACGTTGCACTCAAAAAGACGCAATAAAAACTTCCTCATGAAAATTGAACGAGTTGCTGGTCTAAATATGCGTGCCTGTACGCAATTAATTTTGCTTATTAGTTTAACGGTATTTTAATGAGGTCGTAAAGTTTTTATTGCCTTTGAGTGCATCGTAAATCTGAGCTCGACTGTACTTAAATAAAGTCACTTTACTTTCGATTGATTGGATCCCTGTTTAATTTTGAGTACGAACCCTCATTTTTTTTTTATACATTTATTTAACATCGGCCTATTTCCGCTACTGAGGCCTAACACCGACGCCTGTAGACGAGCTACCCCCAACCAGGAATTTTGCCGAACCTCTTCCCTTAAGAAGAGTAGGGATCTTTTACTTGCCTAACATTTAATAGACAAGGGACCGACGGCTTTACATCCCCTCCGAAGGATGGCATATCTCCTATACAACCCTCGCCTAAGGTCGTATAGCTTCCGCGCATACACTGATATACAAGCCGCTGGAAGATGTGTGAGGCGAGAACGCGGTTTCCGTTGGAATGGTCACCCATCCAAGGACTAACTGCGCCTGTCGTTGCTTTACTTCACATACCGAAGTATGTACATAGTAAAGACGCACCTACGCTCGCCCCACGAACCGTCATTAATAAGGGAAATGATTTTTGTGTCATAAAACTTTACCTAAAATATTTCCAGCGGATAAAAGTCATTTGAAGGTATTTCTTATGCAGAACTTCATCCATTTTCTTTTTCTATGAGCCATTATTATTTTTTTCATATTTCTGGATTTCAGCAAATGACTTTTTTTGGCAATTTCCCTAAATGCTTTTTTAATCCCGGTTATGATGTGCATGCAAAGTTCTTTGTTTTCTTTCGCGTAAAAAATTCCACCCCTGCACAAAAATGTACGTGGTGTTTTAATTAATGTGAGTTAAAATCTTTGGGCACTACGCTAAATCTATTCTATATATATTTAACAATTCTTTAGGGTGGACTATTTCAATAATTTATGTAGAAAATTGGACATTAATATCGTACATAATGTTGTAGATACTTCTTATTTCCATCTTAATTTAGTGTTTACAGATTTTAAAATGGTTGTCTAATCAAGATATGTTTCAATTTTATGACGGTAAGGATGTGAAATATTAATTATAAATTTCCGGTTCCCATAATGGTATTCTACGTGATTGGTGATGGGTGTTCTGTACTATTATATTATTAAGTTGAGGAAACAGACAATTTTAAACACACCGAATTTCGGAAACTTCATAAATTAAACATTAATTCTAACAATAACTTTCTAAAGCAAATATACAAAGGGATAGTTATTTTACGGCTCTATAAGCAGTCTAACAAACTTAAATCTTAAATTATATGGAGTAATATCAACGCAGCTGAACAAGTGTTTGTGGTTTGCTGTTGTGAAGACTTAGATCTAGGTCTGGAGCAACATTGTACTAGTATTAAAGATGTTTTTATTCAAGTTCGCAGATTGTTGAAAATAAATTTTATACAAATAATTTGATTTTTTTATTTATTTATTGTTGTTATTTATAGTTGGCTTGGATCATATTATAGTTATTACATATTCTGTGGAGAGGGGAATTGATTTGATAATTTGTACCTGCCAGCTCTAAGTGGAAAGTTCTATAAGTTCTAGTAGGATAGTGGGGGACACTTAAACTTATCATGGACAGGAAATTACTATCATCTACATTGCCACGTAACAATTTATGTAAGTATACAATATGTCCGTATTTTTGTCGATTCTCCAGTGTTTTGAGGTCATATCTTTCCCTTAATATATCTTTATCTATATCGAAATTATATAAACCAGTCTCTTTATAATTTAAAAACCTTAAAACTTTATTTTGTATTGTTTCTATGCTATTTTTGTGTATTTGATAAAATGGATTCCAGACAATTGAGCAATATTCCAACTGAGATCTTACATACGAAATATATAATCGACTAATAGCTCCTGTATTGTTCATCTTCGTATTGCGTACTATGAATCCACACATTTTATTGGCCTTATTTATCATGGCGTAAATATGGTTACTAAATGTGAGCTGGTGTCAAATGTTATGCCTAGGTCCCTCACGGTTTCAACCCTAGCCAAACCTGTATCATTTATTTTGTAATTAAATATAATTGGAGTTTTTCTTCTAGTATAGGTCATAATGAAGCATTTATTAATGTTAAGATACAATTTATTTTGAAGTGTCCATTGATATAAATTATTAATGTCATTTTGGAGCAGGAAGCAGTCCATATTACTTTCAATTTTAATGTAAATCTTTAAATCATCTGCGAATAATAGATATTTGGAGGCTCTAATTATTTCAGTAAGACTATTTATGAACATGAGAAATAACAGCGGTCCAAGATTGGAACCCTGAGGGACTCCGGACAAGGCAAGTAACTGTTTCGATGTATAACCATTTACAGACACATACTGTTTTCTATTATGTAAATATGATGTGAGGAGTTCTATAAGATTCTCATGGAATCCAAATTCATTTTTAAGTTTACAGAGTAGGAAATTATGCGACACCGAGTCAAACGCTTTTTGAAAGTTAGTATAAACAACATCCACCTGATTTCCTTCGTGTATTTCTTGGGATATGAACTGAGTGATATTAATCAGGTTACTAGCAGTTGACCTCTGTCTCATAAAGCCATGCTGGTGAATGGATATGCTACTGGAGACTGATCTATAGATATCGTCATAGATAATCGATTCATAAAGTTTTGCTGGGACTGATAGTATAGCAATAGGCCTATAATTCTTAATATCGGTTTTATCATCTTTCTTGTGTACTGGGCAAAGACGGAATTCTTTCCAGATTTCAGAAAATACTTTGGTTTTTAAACTTAGGTTAAACAGGTAGTGAAGCGGGTATACAAGAAAGTCGATACAACCTTTAACGATGTAAGAGGGTAACCTGTCGGGTCCAACTGCTTTGTTTGATTTTAGTCTTTTTACAGCATCACGTATCTCATTTTGTGTAATAGAGTTTGCAACTACTTTATCCATGCGCGGATTTAGTTTTATGTGTGAGTCATCTCCATGGAAATCTACATTGTATACACTTTTAAAGTGACTTGCGAATGCATCTGCAATTGCCTCCCCGCTTTTACATTCTAAGTGATCTAGGTGCATAGTATTTGGGAAGGAGACTGCCCCTTTTTTGTACTTCATAAATTGCCAGAATGTTCATCGTTAATATCCTCTTGTATTTTATTTATGTACTGCTTGTATGCTTGATCAATATCCTAATATCCTTCTTTAGTTTTGCTCTTAGATTACTATATTCATTTTTTAAATCGTTTGATTGAGAGAAGTTATATTTTTTACGAATTCTGTCCTTTTTTCTTAGATCTTTTATGATTTGGTTGTTAAACCAAACTGGATATTTCTTGGAAGTTTTTGTTTTTGCGATACATTTATCAAATATATTGTATATAATGGAATAGAAATATTCTACAGCTTCATTTACATCAGAAAACCTTCCAATATCAGTCCAATCCTTGTTTCTAAATAGTTCATATAATAGATTAAAATTCACCTTTTTATAATTATAGGTAAATTTTAATGGAGACGACAATTGCGTTAATTTATTGATTACTAAAGAGATCTCTATAAACAAAGTTGGATGATGTGCATCCTCATCTACTAAACAAAATGGGCTACGTTGGACTGTACAATTTTGATTCGATATCACCAGATCTAACATACGGTCTAAATAATTTGTTATTCTGTTATACTGCTTACAGTCAAAAAAGTTTTGAAAATTTATAAGTTCTCTAACATACTGATCATTTAATGTATTACTCTTGTAATACTGATCCAGTTTGGAGATATTAAAATCTCCCATGATTAGGAAATTATTGTTATAGAGAAATGGTAAATTTTCCAAGAAATTATAAAAATTACTTACAGTGTTAATGTTACAGGCCGGATCGATATATACTAAGATAACATATAGTGCATTAGACTCAGATGTATTTACTTTTACACAAACCGTGTCAATAAATCGATCGCTAAAATCCATATGTATTTGCTTTGTACTATATATGTTTTTGACAGCAAGAATTACTCCCCCACCCTTGGTTTTTCCACTAGTTTCACGACATCTATCCTTTCTGAACACCAAAAAATCACTGGGAAATACTTCATTATCATATACATATGTAAATATGTACATCATCAGCAAAATTTTATATTATTGCTAATACATTCTTTTATATATGCCCAAACGTTAGTAAGATATTAGTACAGTGTCATCTGCATATGATACGATGTTGCATCCAAAATTTTTGCGCAGTAAATCGTTGATAAATAGCAGAAATAAGGTAGGACCTAAAACTGTTCCCTGTGCGACCCCAGTTTTTATTATTTTCTTAGTACTAAGAGCCTTGCCGATTTTTACTTGTTGGGCTCTATTTGACAGATATTGTTTTAATAAGTTGTAGGTAATACCTCTAATTCTCACCTTGTTTATTTTGTTCAGTAACTGGCAATGTGACACCGTACCGAAGGTTTTTTGTAGATCCAAAAAAGAGCCATGGCTTTTTCATTATTTTCAAAGTTTGTTGTAATTTTATCTGTTAGTAACTTGGGTGGATCTTCTGTTCTTAAATTTCTTTGGAATCCCATACTGATTTTTTCAGAAAACTTTATTTTTTTTAAGATATGGACGAAGCCTATAGTTCAGACATTTTTCAAAAATTTTGCGACATTATTTATCAACGATATTTGATGGAAATTTGTCATGTAAGTATTGTTATAATGTAATAGCTAAATAAAAAGATATTGAAAAATGAAAGTTAGTTCATATGGGATGATAATTGCGAAAATTTAAGTGAATATTTGCCGTTTGTTTGGTTTTTATTGTACCGTCTATTTAGAGGATATTTCTTCGAGATAAAATCATGCACGTGCCTGGAAATAAATTTTCCACGAACCAGAAGCAGTGACATCATTCCTATATAAAAAACTTCGTGTCCAATAAAAACATCATCAAATTACAATTTAGTTTAGATATTATGTGGCAGAAGTGATTCTAGTTATACACGTATAGAAACGTGTCTCATTAATGGCGTTTTTTTACAGGAAACTTGCGTGCAAGTTCTTTTGCATATATAACAATAATGACTCCATTTATAAATTTAAAAGTTCCGAACTTCAATTTATTTTCGAAATGACTTTATTGCTGCCTATGAATTATTTACGATATATTCTTGCTTGCCATAAATTCACGAAACCTCCAAGTGACAGTTGCCAAATAATAAATTTGTTAAACATTCCCAACCCTATTCAAGACATTATAATCGGCTTTATGACTGGGTACCGAATATAAAATATGTGGCATTTCGAAATGAATTTATGTCAAGTCATTATATAACATGTATATTTCTTACTGTATAATCCTTAATAATCTCTCAAATTTGTTATTTAAATTACTTTGTGTTTCTCCATTTTAAAGCGCGCTAAAGAGCTTAACTGATTCTCTGATCTAGTTAGTTGGAGAAGGCGGACTGAATTCAATCATATAAGGGCTGATACTTCCCTTTTGATGGTTGGCGGGGCTGATTAATTGGCGCAGATCACATTGTGTGATGTCACAATGCTTGAGTCGTACGCATTTCCGCTTGCCTTCACATGACGACCTACCATTTTCTTGACATTGACATTTTAGGAGTATTATTTCTGAAGGCACAATTTAATTTTACTACAAATGTTTCTATACTAAATCTGCATCGGACAACATAAATAATCTATCCTGTCACGGCTGGAAAATATGAATAATATCGATCATGAATCTTGATTTCTACATTGAAATAAGTGTCAAAATAATAAAGTTTTTGCTTTTTAATAGCAGAGTAGGCGAAAATAATTAATTTCAAGGTTTCATTTAATACAACAGATGAATATTGTATGAAATATTACTTCATGCAACTCTTTAAAATATTTGTTAAAATATATTTTATATGAGTTGTCGAAATTTATGAATAAGATTATTCTAATGATTTCTATCATTTCGAGAATCCCGGTGGGGTTTCGCAGCTAATTTTATCTCTCTTCCATACGAAAATGAAACGAGACCGGGGTTCATATACAGCAAGATGTTACTTTCTGCGCCATTTGGATAGTCCTTTTTCGTTATAAAAAAATATATAATCATTTATCATTGGTAATTACATGCGAAATGAGTTGTTTATCGTTTCAGCTTTCATAATAAATACCTATCTTTAACGTTTGTCATATTATTACGACATTGCTATTCATGTTTGAATTTTAAGATCTATCAAAATTATTATTATTAATCACATTGTGGTGTGTGACAGCTGGCAAGAGAGCTCCTTTAAGTAGGATCAGTCTTTAGGCTGGTGTTTGTTGCAATCGAAGCATTAGCGTTTTGATGGTAATATGCAATTATTACACTTAACGCGTCAGACTTGTAACTTGTAATTCAGCGCTCGGCGGGGCACATAGCCCGCAGAGTAGCTGTTGGTTGCAGTTTGGTTACGTTCCTTATAATATATATAAAATAAGGATTTTATAGAGGAGTTTGCGACTAAAAATATTTTGTTTATAATACTAGTCCTGAACCTAGGCAATGAGTCATCAAATATGCCACAGCAGGCCTGATGTAAATTAAAATTTGTACACATTGTGTAAACTGGAGAATTAAAAAGATAGTTCTGCCACGGCGTTACAAAGGTAAAAGTTCTATTAACACGAATATTGAGTTTACGTACACAGAATTCAATTGAACTAAGTAACCATTCATCAGATATTTTGGAGTTGACAATTTTATATAGGTAAATGACATTGGAAAGAACACGTATGTTTGCCAAGGAAACGCTTGGAGTTCAACAAATATTCATTATTACTAGGGTCCTGTTAATATAAATTCGCAGTGCTTAATGATTTCTTTCTGACTGTTTTCAACTGCTTGAATATATTTGATGTAATAAGGATTCCAGACTGTGCTACAATATTCAAGTTTAAATCTGACAAAGCTATCAAATAGTATCAGCAAAGTTTTTTTGTTTTGGAATTGTCTACCATTGCGCAATATAAACCCAAGTTTACGATAGGATTTGCTAACTAAATCCTCAATGTGGTGTGAATAACTCAGTTTTGTATCAAAATTAATGCCCAAATCAGTGGCATCATTGGGTTGCAAGTTTTCATTGTTCATTGAGTAGTAATATATAATTGAATTTTTTACATATGCAAAGGTCATAGTTTGACATTTAGCCACATTGAACTGAAGTTTATTAAAATTGGACCATTGATATAGCTTATCTAAGCTCAACTGAAGTTTTACACAACCATCAATAGATGATACTTCCTTAAATAGTTTGATATCATCAGCAAACATTAGAATATTGCACTCATCCACAGCGTCAACTACGTCATTCATAAACATAAGGAATAGCAGGGCTCCGAGATTTGAACCTTGAGGAACACCAGAGGTTCCAATGAACACAATAGATTTAAAATTATTTACTGACACGTATTGCTTCCGGTTACTCAAATAAGACGCGATTAATTTCAACATTTAGAAGATATTGTTTATAAGCTGCCTTTGCATCTCTTTTTATTTTAGCCCTCAGAAATTTATAATCCTGCAAACATTGAAGTAAGTGAGTTTTATTATTAATTGTCAGATTACGTTGTTTTGATTTTATGTCTAAAATAATTTATCTCGTAAACCACACAAGAAATGTTCTTTTTTTATATAAAACCTTGGGCACACATTGGTCAAATATACTATATAAGATTTCATAAAACTTATCAAAAGCTTCATTTACATAATTAATTACATACAATACATTCCAGTCAATGGTAAGGAATAAATGATACAAAACGATAAAATTGGCGTTTTTGAAACTATAGTACTGTACAGAGCCCACAGGACACATATTAGGCTTGATTATAGTCTCAACGGAGATATTTAAACATGAATGATGCAAATCTTCGGGAACAAATGGAGGTGGATCTCTATTAACAGTACACTCAATATTTGAAACTACTACATCAAGTTTCCTATCATTACAATTTACAATGTCATTGTATTGTTTACATCCTGCTAGGTTCATGAAATTATTAAATCTGTTACATATATTAGGATTTGAACCCTTTATATTTAAATCACCAACAAGAAGAAAGTTCAAATGTGCTTTTAGAGGGCGGAATATTAAACATAATATTTTTAGTCGCAAACTCCTCTATAAATCCTTATTTTACTATAAGGAACCTAACCAGACTGCAACCAACAGCTACTCTCCGGGCTATGTGCCCCGCCGAGCGCTGAATTACAAGTTACAAGCCTGGCGCGTTAAGTGTAATAATTGCATATTACCATCAAAACGCTAATGCTTCGATTGCAACAAACACCAGCCGAAAGACTGATCCTACTTAAAGGAGCTCCCTTGCCAGTCGTCACACACCACTTGCAGACTGCAGTTTCGAGCTGTTGGCTCTCATCAGTGCAAGGTAGGTATGCGACGACCGACATGAGAATCCTTTGACTATAGTACATCCCGGTATTTTTACAATAGCGACATGTAAAACAGCCAGCAGGCGCCATCCAGCGGTCCAGTGTCTGTTGGCTGCTGGCTGTTTTACATGTCGCTATTGTAAAAATACCGGGATGTACTATAGTCAAAGGATTCTCATGTCGGTCGTCGCATACCTACCTTGCACTGATGAGAGCCAACAGCTCGAAACTGCAGTCTGCAAGTGGTGTGTGACAACTGGCAAGGGAGCTCCTTTAAGTAGGATCAGTCTTTCGGCTGGTGTTTGTTGCAATCGAAGCATTAGCGTTTTGATGGTAATATGCAATTATTACACTTAACGCGCCAGGCTTGTAACTTGTAATTCAGCGCTCGGCGGGGCACATAGCCCGGAGAGTAGCTGTTGGTTGCAGTCTGGTTAGGTTCCTTATAGTAAAATAAGGATTTATAGAGGAGTTTGCGACTAAAAATATTATGTTTAATATTCCGCCCTCTAAAAGCACATTTGATCTATGCTAAGCCAAGTCAGGCTCTTTATTTTTCGATTGCAACAGACACTGGACCGCTGGATGGCGCCTGCTGGCTGTTTTACATGTCGCTATTGTAAAAATACCGGGATGTACTATAGTCAAAGGATTCTCATGTCGGTCGTCGCATACCTACCTTGCACTGATGAGAGCCAACAGCTCGAAACTGCAGTCTGCAAGTGGTGTGTGACGACTGGCAAGGGAGCTCCTTTAAGTAGGATCAGTCTTTCGGCTGGTGTTTGTTGCAATCGAAGCATTAGCGTTTTGATGGTAATATGCAATTATTACACTTAACGCGCCAGGCTTGTAACTTGTAATTCAGCGCTCGGCGGGGCACATAGCCCGGAGAGTAGCTGTTGGTTGCAGTCTGGTTAGGTTCCTTATAGTAAAATAAGGATTTATAGAGGAGTTTGCGACTAAAAATATTATGTTTAAGAAGAAAGTTATCAGTCTGAAGAAAAGGCAATGTTTCCAAGGCATCAAAAAATATATTATATTCTAACAGCGAGGAAGAATTTAAAAGATAAGCTACCATAAGATATATGGGTTTAGGCATAGTTTGCAACTTAATACGTAATAAATTATATTTAGATGAATTATAATTAATGGTCATCTTTATTGGCTTAAATTAATTTTTTACTACCAAAGCAACTCCTCCCCCACGACGCTTATCTATTGCACTTAAATTTCTATCATCTCTAAACACCACATAGTTAGAAAGAAAGAGGTCATTATTCGAAAAACGATCACATAACGATGTTTCAATTACCGCAATAACATCGAAGTTCTCGGCTACGACGCCTGAGTAAAACTGATGTGTTTTAGTCCTCAGTCCACGAACGTTTTGATAGTAGATTGATATAGGCAGTATCCAGCAAGAAGATGAGCTCGATGGATTCCGCTGAATGAGCGTCAGATTCTAGACTTAAGAGACAACATATCCAAAATTTGGTTAATTTCACAGAAAGCCAATTTCCATTTGATTTGTGAGGGGGAAGTATTATACATATTGTTTTACAGATTTTTAGGGGACCGGACATTTACGTAAGTGCGTGAGTGTAAAAGTTCAGTTCTCTTTGCATTCAGATTTCTAATTCATTGTCAATATGGATACAGAATTTGTATGCAGAGAATTACCGAAAACAGATGTCAAAACTATCGAAGAAGGTCACTGGCCCTACGATTCTCACTTTTCTTTTTTCGTAAGTTTTACGTACAAATGCTTATTACGAATTACAAATTATGTGGAAAATTATAATGCGATTCAACCTATCCCACCTGGAAAAGACCATATACAATTTTTGCATCGTCTAAATAAATGGGGATTGTAGTTATTATGATGGTCGCAGTGTTTATATTTCCTTACATAATAAAGCTAATTTTTAACATCAGGAACAAAAACTCTTTCTGCAGAAATTGTATCCTTATTAGGGATTAGTGAAACTACTCTTCGATTTACACTTGTACAACACCAGACAAATGTTTCTGATTGTGGAGTATTTGCAAATCAAATTTCATGGTTCTTTTACATAACCTATCTTAATAGCTAACTGTAAATTCACGTATTGTTTCATAATGAAAAAATAAGTGAAATCATTACTACAAGCTAAATTTTCTATGTAGTTTCCCCTCACTTCCTCATTTTTACCCTTATTTATTTTATTTTAACAAACTAAAATTTCTCCCATTAATGTGCATTGATGGTAGAGAATAAAATATAACAAAAATCGCTTTACTGTTACCATAACAAAATATAGATTAGAAATTTATGAAATCGTGTAGAGATTTTTACACTTATTTATTTTAACAGACTATTTTTTTTTTATTTTTCCTATTAATATATACTGATTGATGGTAAGGAATAAAATATTACCGATCAGAAATTTCTAAAATCGTATAGAACTTATTTTAAACCTGATTTATTGTGAAGTACATTTTTTATATACATAATGGATAGCCAAAAGCAAAATATTGCAGGTTATAAATTGTGGAAATCATATACAGTAATTTTTCAACATTGTTTTCATAACAATATAACAAGAAATCTGAAGATAGATTCCACAAGTGGAATCTAACACTTGTTGGAAAAAACTTTATTTTCCAAACGTAGATAAATAATTAATTACTTTACTTGAATTTCTATCTTGTCTTTACTTCTAGTAGTACTACCGTAGTAGGGGTACCCTTTTGCTGGCTGGGATACCCATTGAATTATGCAAGAAAAGCAGCAGCACAAAACACATACCATATGTAACAGGAAAAATTACCGCAAAAACTTGTCACTTGTCACAAATTATCGCCACCGCTTTTTACGCCCACGAGAACGAGGGTACACTCATTTTTGTTCAAATTCGAACTTTATAACGCAGTTTTCTACTGGGGGCGGTTTCAACCACTGAGGTCGTGCGAGGTGGCTTGTAGCCGCAAGTTGCTTAATTGTCTGGAATTAAGCAAAGAAAACCAACACGACAAGTCCTCGCATGCCTAGGCCCAGATAAGAAAATCAAAGGGGCGGTTTTGTATTTGGGGGTGGTTTGAGAAAATGTTGCAACCGTTGTGTTCCTCGCCGTCCAGAATGGGACTATATGAATTTCTGTTCGATTTGAAGCTTTTTGAAGGCCTTTTGATTTTCGGGGGTGTGATTTCAGGCGGGGTGGCTTGTGGTGTGACTGCTCAATTTATTGAATTGATAAAGAGGGTGTTTTTTGATAAAGACGTGGTTTGCGTTAAATTGGAGGGAAAACCATTGTCACTATAGTATTCCCCATTCTCGAAAACGGGGGGGGGGGGGGTTCGCCTACTTGTACAGTTTCACAGAGGACTAATATCTACGCAACTACAGTTGGTAAAATAGAGAGTTTATAGCTCAATAAAAATAACTATTATTTCGTCGAATTTCGAGTCGAATAACATGAGTATTTTGTTGACCGAAGCGAATCATGTTGCCTGTATCGTAAACCAACCACAACTGAGACGCCAACAAATCAAATTTGACATTTAAAGTCATTCAAAGCCTTCTATATTATATTGACAAAGTAAAAATGAATTCTGGTGCTGCTTAATTAAATACACTTGGCGTGAAATTTTCCCAGTGGCATTATGAGCAAAAATTCACTAAAGAAAAAAAAAAGAAAACTGTGATTTTATACATTCAAATGAAACTTTCTCAACTAGTAGAGCTAACAGAAAATGTGTAATGAAAATATTTTTTATAAAATTTAAAGCATTTGAGAAAAGAATTTTCTCTGTAACATAACCGAGTGAAATGTTGGGCACATTGGAACATGGTGCTACGTAATAGAACGAAAAACATATTCATAACATCACCACACAACCCTCCACCACTGGAATTTTGTAAAACTCAGTTTTCTGGAATTCTTGCATTATGTATAAATTAAAAATATTACAAAATCATCTGCACTCTTTAGGTAAATAAATCCTGGTCTGATTCTTAGTACTAGATGGCATGTAATTATGGTGGTCGTACAATAATTGGATTGAGTTCTCGGTGGATATGGTGGATATACACTTCCGAATACCTGAAGTGTGTGAAGTTGATTTTAAAAAGTATTTGTCTGTCATCTGCCATCTATCATCTATTGTCTGTCGTCTGATCGGTTTAGAGATTTGACGATGTAAAGATTTGATACGAGAAACAGATAATTCTAGCAGATTCATCTCACTCCTACGCTGGAAAGTTTTTCCAATTTTCTCTGACTGCTTTCTTTGAGTTATCTGTTATGTTTGACGATGTAAAGCTTCAAATAAGTAAATAGTAACTACCCCTTAAACGTCCTTGAACATCTCCCACTTTTGCAATCCACGTGCCTAATACAATAACAATAATTTTATAGATGAAATAACACAAATGTTCATCTGTTGTTAGACTAGTAACACAATTGCAAAAATTAATATTGTATCCAGTACTGTAAATAAGCAATTAATTAATTCATGGCAACAAATTTACTGTCATAATCTCAATTGAATAAATCTCATTGTAGATTTACTTTAATTATACCTGTGATGTTCTAATTAATTTCCAAAATAATACTAACGTTTACGATACAGAATGTTTTGTGCGAAAGGTGGTTAAGTCGAGTTTCTAGAATCTCCACAAGAAACACAAAACTTTTCACTTGTCATTTCCAGTAGGCTATAAGGAGCTTATGTTATTTCTCATTAGGCACACCCTAACAATATAAACTGTTCAAAGGGGAATTACATTTTCTACGTCTATAAAACTACATGGAACTTTTAAGTTAGTTGCTGTAATTTAAGTTTGGAATTATGAACTTATTATAATGCAAACAGTTAATCCACCGAAATGAAATATATTACAAATATTTAAATACAATAAAGCTTTTCCACAAGTTGCAAAACTTTAGGAAGTTTTCTAATTAATATAAATTCCCTGCGAGTTTTCAACTTTTAATCAGATATTTTCAGATATACAGGTCAAGATATAAGTAAAATGGATTAAGAAAAATTAAATATCCTGGGGGCGACGTTTTGACGTTTTGTTATTGGTAGGATTAGAAAGGTTCTCAAGATAAAATAATAAATAATATACAAAGCACTTCATTGACTAAATTCGATATCTTACTTCAAAAACTTGGAAAAGTCGGCTTATTTCCACAATTATTTAATTTATTTAAGTCCTATTTATTTGAAAGAGTATGCGTACCTCAAGCGACAGTCTTTTTTTAAATTCTTTAAATCAACCCCTGCAACATCCCTTCCTAAATTTTCTAGAAGCAACTAGTCTCGTATACTAAGGCAGTTTCCATGTGTCAAATTTAAACAAAATCATTAAAACAGTTTTAGAGAAAGGAAATAATTTAATTATTTTAACCTTACCACCACAGCCTCCGTCCCTGCATTTTTAGAGAGCAATGAGTTTTGTCATTTTATACTAGTTACTAAATAAGTAACCATGTGTAATGTTTGAGCAAAATCGGTTTCTAGGAGTTAACTTCATTCACATATGAGCTAGGATCGATTTTGCGATTTTGTCTCGAGGTGTGGTCGTCCAGAAGATCCATGCAAAATTTGAGTAACATTGATCGAGTAGTTTAGGCTCTATGTACCATTATAGCTACAGATTCCAGACACATATTTTTTTTAAATCAACATTTTTGTTATCAGGGGACATGAAAACGTGTAAATTCACCATAAACTCAAAATCAACTTTTTGCACCTTCGGTATATTTCGTATATATTATCATATATGGGAAAGCGAAAATTAGAAAGCATTATTACCCCTTTGATTGGACTGGTACTTTGGCAATATTCGACCAAGTTTCATGAAGCTAATACTAATGTTAGAGAAGTAAGGTAATAATGATAATATCGTAAAGAAAATGATAATACCAACATTAAACAGCGGTTGTATTAGAAATATGTTCAGATTTTGTTTGAAAAATAGTCTTACAAGTTTTATCCGATTTTTAGACTTGCAGAAATTGCAATAGTTTGGTTGATATCTAAGAGCTGCTTTTTTGATATCAAGCCTAGTAGTGAAATTTGCTCCAGATGAATGGTGGATCAATGGCTGCAAGCAGGGAGCAGAACTTTTGGCCAACTTTTTTTATCAGTAGCACGAACAGGCAACATTCGCGTAGAATCATCAACTACAGTATGCCAAGTCGATAAAAAGTAGCTCGGTGAAACAAATCTAAAACGCAAGTGTCAGCACTACTAAAGATGATTTTAGTGAATCTACACGGGGATGCAAGCTATATAGTATCCGCTACTCGCGATATCTATATTTCTAGGTGATCATCTAGCTTTCCAGATGTACAGTGGAATGACATATTATCTTCTTCAACACCATAAAAGGTACTAAAAGGGTGATGGATGAAGAGGATGTTGAATTAAGAAGGTTATTTTATTGACAATGTGTATTGTAACAACTGTCAAAACATGACTCTTCCACTGTTTTGTGTGATCCTCGAACATATAAAGACAGCAGAAACTACTCAACCAATAGATTTTTTTTCATTCTTCATAACTTTTCGTGTGGAATTCATAATACAAATATGGCGTCACGTCTAACGATAACAGAAAATTTTCATTCATGTCTAAAGGAACCATAAATAATGCAACAATGAATGGTGTCGCCAGGTCAGACTGACAGAAGTTAGTCTTCTCTCAAATGTTTAACAATAAACACTGTACTACAATAATCTGTTTTGTAAGTTAGTTGCTAATAAATAATTTCTTCTGACATTAGTAGGAAGTCCTCTCATTAGACTGGAGCATGTTATTGTTGATGTCGCATGGTAAGTGGACCGGAACATTGATTGCCATGTCAACGATAGCTGTAGTCCGTCGTCACGGTTGAAATAATTTTGATTTTTGTATTTATATGGCTTCTCTGTATCTTCTGGGCCGGTAGAGTCTCGTGCTCGCCAATCGCTCGACGGTTTCCTTTGGGTGTTCCGCAACTGCAGACTTAGTGATGTTTTACTTCTTTGTGTGTCTGATATGTTCTTTAAGTCTGATATTAATATGTTTCTTGGTCTTTCCGATGTAAACTTCTCCACATGAACATGGAATGCTATAAACTTCTGGCGAGTCGAGCTCTTCTGGTGGCTCGTATTTAGGAAATTGTTGTCCGATATTTTGTTTTGCATTGTAGATCACTTTGATGTTCTTCCTTGCTAGCACTCTTCCAATCTTATATCGAGCTTAATAAATACACTATAGACTTAGACTAGATGTCACAATTCTATCTTCAAATTCCGTCAAGAAGATCATCAAAGTTTACTTTAACATAACCGTCTTCTCGAATATCAAAACATCCAAAGTCACAAACTGAATTGACAAAGTTCCACACAAAAACATTCGATTTTCAATGTCACGTTCGGGAAAGATGCGCATTAAACTTTTACACTTTTTCGTCGGTATTGCTTTTTCAAAAAGTCTTTGTTTACTAATAATAACTTAATAATTATATCGCCGTGGACCATGGCGCCATGTCCACCATTAAATGACCCGACGCGCATTAAAAACCTATAAAGGTAGGCGAGTCAATTTGCGAACAGCAGTACAAAGAGTACCGGTATTTTAATGAGGTCGTAAAGTTTTTGTTGCGTTTTTATTCGCCGAGAAGTTATTACTTCAACTATACTTGTCCTAAATCCCTATAGTGAGCATTTTGGGAGCGGTATGGGAAACTGAAATATCAATTTCACAAAAGATTAGTCTGTGGTCTGAAATAAGGTCGGTCTTTAAGGTGCCAGAATTTAATATGAGGTCAGGGCAAAATGCAGTTAAATTTACGCTATACGCCACTGAGTTAAATAACTTGTAACTTTTATAAGTCAATGGTTAGGAAATTTTGGGATTTATGTCTAACCAGTGGAAATTAACACCATTGTTGGTTTGTTACTGAAAATAATTGTTGAAAATATTGGGTTGCCAAATCATTTTTTATTTACTAGCTACATCTTTAGGAGGTCCTCGGCCAATTTACTAGTAGATAGCAGATTGCAAAGCCAATATCCTGATGAAGTCCAACAGTCTGGTGGAGTCTTATAGAAAACAAACAGAAAATTCCGATATTCTAGGTGAAGCAAGAATAAGCATATAACATTATGCTAAATTCAGCAAATAAAACTTTATCAGGAGTTAACAAACTACCCAAATTGCATTGTAAACATTTATAATTAAAGAACAAAACTTTCCTATAAGTTTCGATTGTAGTATACACTCCTAAATATTCGAGCTCTAAGGCAGTTATTTAAAATATTTACATTGTCAGCAATAAAAGTGTAAATATTCGACAAAAAACGTGTACCTTCAAAGTTCTTTCAATGGCGATAATTAATGAGTCACTAGACTCTTTTTATCTTCTGTATAGCAAACTCTGAAATGTTTCCACGGGAAAATAAATTTAAATACATTTCCCTGCTTTTCTTTATTTGATTTTTCTCCCTCGGAAAATTGGATGCTGCTACATGTGCAAACGTGAATAATATTGTTTACTACAGTAGTGTGGTAAGATGATAAATAAAATTAGTTAGCAGGAAGTCCACATGCCAGTTGAAAGATATGCAAACAACTTAATTTCAAGTATCTAAATAATATGTTTGTTTAATTAGATTGTTATGTTAAAAAATAACCGATTGACACAGCTACGCGTGTGATGTATTCAAACATCTGCGCGATATCTCTCGCATAAAGATGTCTTTATGAAAATGTTGATTCAGCTTTAAAAATTGAGATAAAAATACACAAGTGTTTAATAAACATTGACAAAGCACGTTTATTTATTCTAAATAAGAAAATATAATTATTTATATAGTTATATAATTACCTTGATATCCACGAAATAATTATTACATCTTACTCTAAATAAATATTCCTTTCGGCTTTTGGATTAAACTAAAGTATATTGAACGGTGTTTAATGCAAAAGTTATAAAGAGATTATTTCAATTTTGCGGCCGGAGGGAGATAAGCTCATGCTTTAAAATAATCATCAGCTGCAGTCATCAATCAATAGCGGTTATAATATAAATTATTCTGTGATAGAGTAGCCATAATGGATGTACTTTTCAAACCAGATTTGCGGTAGTGTGGAACAGAAATCTATTTAGACTAAAATAGTTAATAATAAATGTTACTATAGTTTGTATTAATACCACAAGGGAGAGACTTATTCTCTGTGACCTATCTGCACAGTGTTACCACCCGTCCCGTATTTAAGCAAAATCTCGCGCCCTGGAGAAAGACAATACTGTCCAATATTTTATGGTACGTCTGAGATCAGTCAAAATAAAATATAGCATTACAGCTTTTATGAAAGTCTATTGTATGCAGAAATTGTCGATATCCCAGTCATACTGCCATCTGTGGGCAGTTCAATTTTGAGTTATTCACGAGAAGTTCTCAAAAATGTTGTCTTTTCGCATTTTATATTGAAGTATACACAAATATTAATATGTATCCTTTTGATACGCCGGATCGATTGGCGTCGGATCCAAATCCTAGAAGTGGTCCAATTATTCAAGAGAAACTGTCAAAAATGGTACTTTCTGCATTTTCCTTTGAGGTACACTGAAATATTAATGTGTCATTTTCCACATTACTTATTTTTATACACTGCGTCGATGGTAGGTCCTAGAATTCAGATGTGGTCCAATTTCAAATCATTCATGAGAAGAAAGGCTTTTACGCATTGAGGTATTCAGAAATGCTAATATATTAATGTCCATTTTTGTGAATTTTGATACATCTAATAAACTGCCGCAGGTTCCAGTTTCCACAGGCTATCAAATTGTCAAGAATTAAAAGATAATCGCCTTAGGGGCCATCCATTAATTACGTCACACGATTTTCATGATTTTTGGAGTTTCCCCGTCATTGTGACAGGTGGTCACATTTGTGCGACCCCCTTCCCTGGTGTGACGTCACATATTTTTCCATTAGAATTTAAAGAATTTAGAAATTATTGAATTAAAACAGCACTTCCAAAATTATTTATATATTGCTATTAAAAATCTGTGTTCATAAAATCAACAATAAATCAAACATACAAACACAGAAATTTTACAAAACATAACAAATCAAATCAACGATACAAAATTTAATCATCTTGTGTCTATGGGACTTTGTGAATCTATTCCTTTATATTATTTATGACTGGCATAGCAATCATTTCGTTCTCGATTTGGATATTGTTAAAGTGATATAAACAAATTTAAACTTTATGACAATATTGATAGAGTTAGTAATATTTTAAAGTTCTTTGTTAGTTTTCATACTTTAGATTTATGCATGTGACGTCACGCAGCTTACGACTCGTCCCCCCCTTGTCACACGTTGTCACACTTTCTTGACCCTCTCCCTCCCCCTTAACGTGTGACGTAATTTATGGATGGCCCCTTACCTGTAGGAAGATTAGTAAAAAAAATTCTAGCTTGCTGTGCGGTATAACAACAATGTACAATATACATTATATACAAGCGCGTGTAAATACTGTTACGTGTTTACACCCTGTAGTAAACACTCTGAACGTAGGTTCAATAATTGCAACACAGATTGTCACTAACCACTGATTTATTAACACTAAATTTACAATAATTAGTCCTTATAAAAACACACTAACTATAACATTTATTTACCATAGATTCACTAGTATAATTCACAACTTGTTACTGTTCTTCATCTTATCCGATCACTTGACTCCTCTCAGAACTGTACTGAACTGAATTCATGCGCTGGTTTCGCTTATATATTCCGTGGTGTTTATTTTCGTTTCATCCAGTCTATCACTCGAGACGTTTCTACTCCTTCTAGTTTATTCCATGAGGCAACGCCACTTCTAGGCCGATCGAAGAACTATTATCCCATGGCAACTAACCAGGCAGGCCTCCTTATAATCTGCTCCGTAAGAGGGCGGCATATAACACTACGCTCTCCTCCCGGTTAGGCCGTTCAACGTTTCCAACATCTCGTTTTACGCAAGTCAAACGAACAAGTATCAAACATGTAATTACATAAAAAGTATAAATATAAAAAACAAAAAAAAAGAAATAGTTTAAAAGTAGAACTATGATATATACACACACATATATATATATATATATATATATATATATATATATATATATATATATATATATATATTGTAGTTTATAACAAAGTATTAACATATACATATTAAAGCCACTATTTAATTTAAATAAATTAAGGCTCTTGCGGTCACAAATAACAGAAGAGTTATTTAATTAGTTCTAAATGGCTATCAGTAAAATTAATCCACCGTCTAGCAGTGTCTGTACTTGAGCAGTTTCTTCAATATTTCCTTAAAAATATTGGAAGTGGGTGCGGACTTATGTCATCCGTTAAACTATTTACAATTTGCAACCCATGTGATGGAAGCTTTTTTGATACATCGTTGTTCGTTTTATTTCACAACTCCTTAAACCTTGTTTCGTGGTAATGATATTAGACTCTAATATATATTAGAGGTATGCACTAATGTCTACAAAAATAAATACAAATTCCTTTTCTCTTCAGTAGAACTGATCATGACCACGAAACAAGGTTTAAGGAGTTGTGAAATACAACGAACAACGATGTTCCGAGAAGCTTCCGCGGTCGTTGATATGAAAAATACTAAGTTCTCGGGTTGAATCCCGTCTGAGATTTTTAATGTCTCGACGTTTCCGCTCCCGTTTTGGAGCCACTTTTAAGAGAAAAAAAGGGGGGGTCAAGAAAAACTTGTTAAAGGAAATAATGCTAGGAGTTCGTAGGACTGGTTCGATTCCGGGGTCTCAATCTGCCTATTCCTCAGATCTCACCACAATCCGTTTCAAAGATCTCAATCTGCCTCCTTAGAGCGAACACGATTTTCATCTTGGACTTCTTACTATGTTAAATCTGATAGACAACGTCGTTAATCGGGGCGGTGACAGAATACGGTCCTTCATAAGGTGAGCTAGGCTTCGAGAATCCTCCTACATCCCGCTATGGGTTGTACAGCCTAACCAAGTCCCCTACTTGAATCCTGCTGAATTGACGTTACGGTCATATCGAGTATCGAGCCTTCATTCGGTCATCACTCCCTGCAGATGACTCCTTGGCGGCCGCATCCGCACAAATTTTGCATCTGCGATACCAAACCTCTACATCCTGCTGGCTATTTATAGAATATTTCCCGTACTCTGGCCAAGGTTTTATTTTTACCAAAGTGCTCTCCGGATATTCCTTCGCGCACTTCCTGAAATGCTTTTGGTATCTGGCCGGCAACTGGGTATCACCAGTCACATAATAACTTCCTTCCCGTTCGGGCTCTCCCACGCTCTTCGTAATAGTCTATCTCCAAACTTTAGGGAATTCCAATGAGCCCATCTAACGCGTCTTCAGTCCAACATTTTTGCTAGAAACGTCCTTCCATTCAGGGCTTATTGCGTTTTCTTTCACATTCAGCTCTTCACCGCTTCGCTGCCCCTTCGGCAGTTGCAATTCCTGTTTCGGATCTGGCCACGAATGTAATTCGCTCAGTACTTGCGCGACCATCTCTTGTATATCCGTTAGCATAATCATAAATTTCGTCTTATCCCCAGGGTTCCATTGTCGGTAATCTCGCATCATATTCCCTGGTTTGCTGCACGGATACCTCCACTATGCTTTACACCCCTTGTCGGTTTTCCCGTTTTCCTGGAAAACTGTCTTTAATTTTTCCTGGCGTGTCCTTTCATCCTCATTTTTATCATGAAATTTTATTTCCAGGCCTTCCATAATTTTTCTCAATTCTCCCTGAAGTCGTCGTTCTTGTTCTTCTTCTTGAAGTCTTCTTCCTTTTTCTCTTGGCGTCTTCTTTCTCTTTCTTCGTCACATCTTTCTTGTTCTTCTTTCTCTTATTGACGTCTCTTTTCCTGTTTTTTAAGCCTGTATTAGGTGTAATTCACATATTTCCATAAAATCCGGAATGGTATGCTCTAGAAACTTCTTATTTAATGACTGTAACACTTTTCAGTTCCAGAAACTGCAGTAGTTTCTGAATATGTTCCGGAAATTATCTAATGTCTATATCACTTACCCGTTCAAAGCACTTTATTGCCTCCAGTGGTTTCTAAATAAAACACTCTGGAACTGCTTCGCTTTCGCCAGAAATCCTGTTGCAATTACACTTCTGATACCAATTGTTACGTATTTATACCTTGTAGTAAACACTCTGAGCGTAGGTTCAATCACTGCAAAAAAGATTGTTATGGACCATAGATTTATTAACACTAAATATACAATAACTGGTCCTTATAATAACACATCGACTATAACTTTTATCTATCATAGACTCATTACTATAATTCAGAACTTGTTACTGTGCTTTGTCTTACCTGATCACTTGACACTTCTCAGAACTGTACTGAGCTGAACTTGTGCACTAGTCCCGCTTCTTATATATTCCATGGCGCTTACTCTGGATTCATTCAATCTGTCATTCGACACGTTTCTACTCTTTCTAATATATTCTATGGGGCAGCGCCACCTCTGAACCGACTAACGAACTAGTGTCAAATGGCAGCTAATCAGGTAGACCTCCTTCCATTTCGCTACCAGGGATCAAACTTTTATCTGTAAGAGGACAGTACATAACAATACAAATAAATTTTAATCCGAATAACTGGCACTCCATCACTTTTTTATTTTTTTTCTGTATATTTTTATGACTACAAGAATAATTATTGTGACAGATGTGCCAAAGCAAGTGATCACATCCACACACACACACACACACACACAAAGACACTTTTTAGAATATTTTAATTGCTTATTAAAAATTTCGTCTTGTTAGAATATACGCAATATGCATTTTATTATAACAGAGTTAATCTTAGTTGATAATAATGTTGTAATATCACTATATTTTATAGGATAAACTAATGATAATTCAGACCTTCTTTAAACCTTTCGCCTCAAAGTTTGTAGTTCTGCAAAGGCCGATAAGTGAAGTAAAAACATTGATAAAGCTGCTTAAATCGCTGCGGTTTTAGCTCCATGAATAGATTTAACTTGAAGTTAACAGTAAGTAGCTTTATTACCGAGAAACTAAATTTATATAGCGTTGATCAAGGATTAGCGCTACCTTTACATAGATAGCAAAAATTCGAACATCGCATTTGAACGGTATTATCGTAAACAGAATTATAGGGGTTTATGTGCCTTTGGTGGATTATTGAGATAAATAAAACAAATTCAATATACAGCTGTTCTAGGATAATATCACCAACAGGCCACTTTACTGCTATCATAAATAACTATTTTTTAACACTCATCATCACAACTATTGATTGCTGATCCCACAAAATCCCATTACTTTTATCAAACGCCACCTACGGTGCAAAATGGAAGTATAATCCTAACAGATGACTATCGGGGTGCAATGTGTCATTTTTACGGTTTGAAAATCACAGCCTGCTGTTATGAACGAGTTGACTGCAGTGGTCGCAATTTTGAACGATCATAAAAAGTAGGCTTTGAACCCCATTTTACATTATCACAAGCTGCCGCTGTATGTGTATATTTAAATACACACCAACTCTTTAGGCTATAAATTTGAATGAGTTGATGAGTTTTCGTTTTCCCAATCCATAAGGCTTTAATTAAAAATGGTATGATTTATTTCGAGATGAAAAAACTAGCCTCCTGCGGCGTTAATTACTAATATCTGCTGAAAATACTGTAATACACTCAGTAATATGCCAAAATAAAAAATAAACAAACTACATAGTACAGGATGTGCAGAATTAAACGAAGTTGCACTAAAAGAAACTCATTGGCGTTCTAGTTAGAGATAAAATATTCCAAAAAATTCATGGTAATTTAGTATTAGTATATTATTATTGATTTATTCTTCAAATTTAAGAACAATTTTTAATATTGAAAACAAATTTAAATGGGATGCCTTTATATGAATAAAAAAATGTTTGCATAATAAAAACTTTTGTTATATGAGATTTAAATTAGATGAATGAATACAGTTTAATACAAAATGCCAATTATAATAAATGCTCAAAATGGCTGCCTTGAGTTTCTAAACACACATGAACCCTTAGTAATATTGCGGATTTCTCTTTCTGTTGCCTCTTGTATTCAAATTCAAATTTGGCCATAAGGCCAATGCCAAGCAAGACCAGAGCAAACATAATTTTGCTTGACGTTCTCTAATGATGCCCTCTTCGGATACTGTTAATATCTAACCTGTGAGATTTAGTTTATACGCGCATTAAGGTCTATTCTGTAAGGTAAAAGTTATAATTTAACAGGGCGTTAAATTTATGTATTTAACCTTTTTTCATATTCTACAACTTCGAATTTAACCCGACCGTTAAAAAATAAAATTTAAAGGAAGCCTTTAAAATAGTCGTGCATATCCGTATAAGTAGGCGTAATAGACCCAGCTGTAGTTTCAAATGCACTCAGATCGCCGAGAGTAATAATCATTTCAGCAGCCGTCAATTGTCAATGAGTTATTGTCATCCTATGGTCGTTTTTTTATTTGTCTTTTGTGTTTTGTGATGCAAAATATGAGTAAAAAAATCGCGGTGCCCAAGGGTGACAAAAGTATAAAAAAAATATATGATCAATTATATAGAGAAAAACAAGTTTTTTTTTTTAATAAAGATAAACTAACACCGCTAAGTATGAAGTTTGTTGTTGCTTTTTGGCGGACAAGCTAAATGGACTTGAGGGTGCCAGCAAACGAGCAAAACAGTGGAGAGAGGTAAGTGCGGACGTAATGATTTTTGGAATTGAGCATAATTATCTAACTCGACACAAATTTGTTTAAAAAACAAAATAGTTTGTAATGATTTGCAGATTTTTAATTAATTATTGACCAACATTCGAAAGAAGGCCAGAAGAGCGAATTGTAGTAGTGTCTGCGAAAATAGTCATTGAAGGCATTTCTGTACCAGAAGCCGGAATTGATGAACACGAAGATTCATTTTGAAGTTTTGAAACCAGTTGACAAAGAAAATTTATAGACGTCATCCAGATAGCCGTATCATTCACAGAATCTGTAATAGTTTTAGTACTAATGGCATAAAAATTCTTCCGGCAATAGTAAGGTTGTCCAAAATGTATTGGATGATTTGCACTTGGTGCTATTATTCGTATTTATGTACCATCTACTACACCAATAAGGTGAGAGAATGATGCAGTTATTTCCGCTAACCCCCGTTTTGCGGCTTGTCTGGCTTCAGTTGAACTTGTAAATTTAATCCAAGTAATAAGAAGACGTTCGGTTATAACATCAAAAACTTCAGCTATGCACCTACTGACAGCTGGCTGACTCTGGGCAATTGAATATCCATGACCAGTAGCTATCTGGTAACTCCCTTGATAAAAAAAAGTACAATCCCGCCAAAATTCGCAGATGCGTTTGTATTCTTGTTTGGCTATGTGGTTGATTCATATAGGGCCCTATACTGTTTATCGGTTCTTGGTAGCAATATTTATCGAGTCTGAACAGTTTAAGGAACATCTCTTCTGGGTTATTAAAGGGATTACTCATGTCTTGTAATTCTCATTGCCGGATTCGAAATTCTCTACTGTAAAATAATATCAATAAAAAATATCTTGGTTATATGCCCATAATAAAAATATAGATATAGATATAGATGAATATGTGTTTATATATTTTTTTGAAAGCAGTCGCAAAGTGAGGTTATGTTCTCATATACTATTAAAACCTTTGTCTATTACTGAAATATTTATTAGAAATTGGATATATGTATTTCCTTGACTTACCTTTGTAATTCATTTTCTGCGCTGTCAACTATTAAAAGATGTAATAAACCATCAAAATTAAATTTTAAGGGGTACTGTTCACCCACCGCTAAAAATAATGTTTTAACTGATGAATTTACTGCAGCAGGTTAAAGATTTCAACAAAAAAATGTTTTACAGAATACCAAACCACAATCAGCATGGTTAAAATTTTAACACCCCGTTAAATTTTAACTTTCTCTGTTGCAGAATATCAAACCACATTTAGGATGGTTAAAATTTTAAAATTCCTTTAAATTTTAACTTTTGTCTTACAGAATACACCTTAATATCTCTAAAATATTTTTAGACTTAGAGGCAGATGAGTTAACTATCTTCTATCTGACAGTTTAGATTTAAAATTAGGCGTTTCTCAGGGTTCGATTTTCAAACGCTGCGCTGGTTCTATCGGTTGCAAGTGACAAAATATTGATTACATAGTCAACATATAATTAAAAGCTTATTCTTCACCTGGATTTCTATCTAATGTTTTGTGACGTCTTTTTCTCTTTAAGTAAAAGAGAAAGCTGCCACTTTGACGCTCGAGTTTTCTTATTTGGTTACTCGGGCGCCAGTTCAAGTTTAGAGTAATTGAGCAACACTATCCAAAAGTCTGTAAGTGGAACTGAGCAGCTCAGTGAAGAAACGGTTAATTCCAGAGGGTTAATAAGGAAAGTTAGGCTTTCATAAACACAGCAGTAAAACGTAGAAGTTCCAAAAATAGCAAAGTATGTTACCTTTACCTTACAATTTAATCTAACTTAAAAATAAAAATAAACTAAGCACTAGTTTATACAAGCGAAAGAGGGATTTTAGAAAGCGATGAAACAGTATTAGTGGTAAAAGCGGTATAAGCCCAGTATGACTTTATAATGAGCGGTAAAATTAGTGAGTGAATGATAAAGCGGTTAACAGGCGAGGAGTGTACGGATATCAGAAAAAAGCATCTACAATTATTTACAGTGTTATACTACAGGTTATGATACGACATGGAAGCTTGGCTAGTGCGCAAAAACGGTAAACAGTACGGTGTCAGTAAAATGAGAATAAATACTCTTTACTATTTCCGCGGTGGAGACTGGTAGACTGGTTGATTCAAACACTGGAACACAACTGCCCATAGCTCATGTTGCTGTCTATTTTATAGCCGTGCTTCCCTACCAGAAAATTGCGAGAATCTACACTCCTTAGGAACGCGCATCGAACGGTGTGCCTGCTATGAGATAGCGATGACGGCTGCATTGAATTATTGAATGTACTGGTAAATTATTATTACGTGCGTCAATTAGTATAAATAAAGTATTCTAAATATTGTAATACTTACGATCGGTTTCAAATAATTATGCTAATCTACCACGAAAAAGAAACGGATTTAATCGGTCACAGATAACTAATTATTACATTAATTACTAATAACTTAAAGATAGAAATAATTAAATTTTACTAAATAAATGTGCAGATTTCAAGGACGAAAAAATAATCCCACTGACATAGTTAATGCATATGTAGACTTTTTTAGCAAATTCAAAGTTCATTCGGGGAAAATTACGAATTGCATGTAAATAGCGAACATTTCAAAATAAATTGCCATGCCTTGAAACGTATAAAACCTAAACTTACTACCTTTTTCAGTTTTATTTAATCTATCTCCAAAAACGTGTATTTTTCCTGATCTCTAGAAGACTTCTACAGTTTGCCCTATATTCAAGAAAGGAACTAAAATCAAAATTACTAATTTTCGTCTTATAATCAAAATTTGCAATTTTTGTAAAGTTGTGGAGATTTTTTTACATGACAATATTTATTATCATGTAAAAAATTCTATTATCACATAGCAGCATGGATTTATGAAAGGACGGCCCATGTTTAATATACCTTACACCGGAATCAATCGATATGAAACTTCAATCTGATGTATATACAGACTATTCCAAGATGTTTGACAGGCTCTAGATCTCATAAATCTTATCTCACCGACTGAATTCAATATGTTGTATACAGTGACTTTAAATCTGTCGACTTTGTAGCATCCTTGAGGGTTCCACAAAGATCCATGTTAGGACCGTTGTTTTTAATATTTTCTAAATGATACAGCTGAGAACTTGGAGGTTAACTACCTATGCTAGGCGGACGACCTGAATTTTCTACAAAATTGAACATGTCAATGACTGCTTAAAACTACAAAATAACCTTGATAAAATTGATGGCTGGTGTGTTCAGAATGAGTCGTTATTGAATTAGGAAAATGCAGTCTATTTATCATATGGCACAAATATAAATCAATATGTATATCACTACAGTATAAATGAGGACATCTTTGAGAGACGGACAATTATAGATCTTGGAATATTTTTCGATAAGAAATTATCCTTTTCCGAACACACTGACACTCCCATGATGGACGTATAAAAAACTTTGGGTATTCGCAATAGCTGTGAATTAGAGAATATTGACGCGCCGAAAGTTCTATATTTTTCTCTGATTGG
Organism: Leptura quadrifasciata; assembly: GCA_963675555.1. Taxonomy (NCBI): domain Eukaryota; kingdom Metazoa; phylum Arthropoda; class Insecta; order Coleoptera; family Cerambycidae; genus Leptura; species Leptura quadrifasciata. Next base: position 6,415,917 of record OY776674.1, read on the forward strand.
ATCTGAACTAGAATACGCATCAATTGTTTGGAATCCCTATTATGATAGTCATATACAACTTCGAGAAGGTGCAAAGTCATTTTCTAAAATACCTGAGCTTTAAGTGTGATGGTGTCTACCCCCGACCGGATTACTGTGGGAGTTATTGAATAGATTCTCAATCAGAAGTGTTAAGAGAAGTAGAGAACGTTTTTCTATGATATTTCTTCATAAACTTATCAATAATGTTATTCACTGTAGTGAAATACTCTCCAATGTATCATGCCTATCACACATAATCTATCAACAAAATGTTGATATTTTTCTATCTAGATAATAAATCTTAATTGAAAATTCCAATTCATATGTATTTACTTACATTTGGCTTTGTTAACTTTTCATTTCTAATTACAATAATAATAATTTCCCTATTTCCACAGTTTGCTCGGGCATTCAACAAAATCCTTGAAGATCCAACAAGATTTCCTGAATTTTTAGGTCGAGGAGTAACTTACCTTCTTCCAAAAAAAGGAGATCTGAAAGACCCGAAAAACTACAGGCCAATCACCTGTTTGTCTGCGATCTACAAACTTCTCACGTCATTGATACATAGGCAAATCAATGAACACTGTGAGATAAACAATATAATTGGCCCAGAACAGCGGGGATGTGTAAAGAGATCACTTGGATGCAAAGAGCAGCTAACTATAGATGCGGTAACCATCAAACAAGCTGAAGTAAAACGCCGAAACATCAGTATGGCCTACATAGACTACAAAAAGGCACTCGACTCGGTACCTCACGACTGGCTTATAAAAGTGCTAGAAGTATACAAAGTTAGCCCCACCATCATTCGGCTACTAACATATGCAATGACGACTTGGGAAACCCAGACAAGAATTGGAGGAAGCACTATCTCGAACATCAAGATTAGAAGAGGTATGTACCAGGGTGATTCACTGAGTCCACTATGGTTTTGCCTCGCTCTCAATCCGCTCTCAGCAATATTGAATGACACCACCTACGGTTTCCGAATAGATCCCAAACAACCAAGCTCGAGGCTCAGCCATTTACTATTTATGGATGACATCAAGCTATATGCTGAGAACCCAAGACAGTTGAAGGCGCTAGTAGCCAATGTCAAAACCTTCAGCGATGATATCAGTATGGAGTTTGGCCTGGAGAAGTGTGCCGAAATACATGTCACAAAGGGAAAATTAACGCAGCAGCCGGAGAATATCCGTGACTTTGAGCAAATGCTGCCAGAAGAAACTTACAAGTATCTTGGAATTCTGCAGAATAGAAGGATAGACCACACCCAGCTAAAGAAGGAGTTCAGGGAAAAATACAAACAACGTTTAAATAAGCTCCTAAATACTAAACTCAACGCTAGAAACATGATAACAGCGATCAATACATATGCTGTCCCTAGTTTGGCATACTCATTCGGAATACTAAAGTACTCGGATACAGACCTGGAAGACCTAGACAGAATAACGAGAAATACACTTACAAAGTTTCGAATGCATCACCCAAAGAGCGCAGTTGAAAGACTATACATGCCAAGAACTCAAGTAGGCAGGGGATTAAGCAGCGTTCAGAAGAACATGCGCCTCTATTTCTACAAACCAGACAGGGTCCTCATTCGGAAAATAGTGGAAAGTGATAACAGATATACACCGTTAAATCTCAAAGATCGACAACACGAGATAATGATCCGACCGAACGAGGATATTCAAACAGCATGGCAGGACAAGGTACTCCACGGAAAGTATCCCAATGCCTGAAAACAATCCAGAGATCGACAAGGAGTCTTCGCTCCTATGGCTTAAGGAAGGAATGTTACACTCAGAAACTGAGGGATTCATAAGAGCCATTCAGGATAGCATTATCCGTACTAGAAATTATGAGAAGTACATTCTTAAAGTCCCCGGCGTGAACGATGTGTGTAGAAAGTGTAAGGCAGCGGGTGAAACTATCGAACATGTCACTGGAAGCTGCCCTGCTTTGGCTACGGGAATGTATTTGGGAAGGCACAACGAGGTGGCGAAAATCATCCATAGAGAATTGGCACTTAACTTAGGACTCATTACTAATCCACCGCCCTTCGATAAATACACACCTCAAGCTGTTTTAGAAGACGAGGAAACATTGCTGTACTGGGATAGACCAATACAGTCTGATAGAACCTTGGATCACAACCGCCCTGACATCCTGGTGATCAAAAAGAAAGACAAGAAGGCCACTATAATTGATATTGGATGCCCACTAACCAACAACCTGCAGAAAACGGAGATGGAAAAGAGAAACAAATATCAGAATTTGGCCATAGAACTTAAACATGTGTGGAGATTAGAGGAGGTTCGAATTATCCCTGTCATAATTTCGGCTACAGGCGTGGTCTGCTCCTTGTATCATAATAATGAACGTTCAGTTGGTCTCCTTTATTTTTATATGTATAAAGTAAGGCACTACTAGAATACAATTGTCTAGTATCGAGTAGGGAACAGTTATTGTACAATTCATCTGTAACAAAACGAGCTGGCTTATTTAATATTATTGATATGTAATAGTATTTTTTTCCGTACATTTCAACAACACTTATATTATGTGGTATGCATTTATCAATGTATGACAATAAATGGAATTTTGTTTCATCTATTTTCGATGATATTTAACTTTTTTTTCATGAACACTGTTTAACATTGTGTTTGACGAGCGAGTCGGCCTGTTACGTAAACAATCCCAATTTGATGAGGGAAATTTGTAATTTAAATAACTTTACCTCCCATAAAAAATAAACATGCGAATTCAGCCAACATGTAACTTTTGGTAATTATAAGCTTTGACGCAAAAACATCATAAACAAATATTTTACAAAAGTTTCATTATATTCCATACCTATTTACCTATTGTGATGATCCCTATAAATCTTAAAATCGAAGGATAATGAAATTGGGTATAATTTAATTTGTGGTATAATTTGAAGTGACATTAAACACTGCAATGTAGTAAAATCCTTAATAGTCTTTAAAGGAGTTATCAATATTTATGTACTTATAAAAATATAACATATATTGTTTTGCTAGATTTTAACTTGAATTGTTTCTTTCACTGACATTCAGTAGTATTATTTTTTGGCTGTGAATGTGTAAATCTTAAGAATTGCTAGTTTATGCACTACATTTGTTTCCAGTAGGTTTAAATCTGTTTGTGATATTCCAAACAGCTGAATTGTATGCTACTACTAACTACGCCAGGGGGATGTACTCTGCATCATGCCGATTGTTCAATAGACACTTATCCAGAATCCGTCACAAAGCGATACGCTATGAGCACTCCAGGAAACAAGAAAAGTCGAGGGAGACCAAGTGTAAGATGGATTGATGGAGTCGAAAAAAACTTTGAAATCCTAAGGATCAGGAATTGTCGAGTTAAAGATGTTGATGATAATGCATATTGTGTATCTTAGCCTTCTAATTGACAAATAATGATAGTCCAAAAATAACACGTACTCCTCCTGGGCAAGTTGTTTTGGGCTTGTCCTCAACTCAGATCTCGCTACGTTTCTATAAAAGCAGTCCCATCACTATGTAATCCTAATGGCATCGATATTAAAAAAGAGTTCAAAGCATGGAAGCTTATTAAAAGTAATGAAGTCTTAGATATTTTATAAGGAAAATAAAAACTATATTATATGTCTATTAACCTATTGGAGCCTATACCACTTTGAACTGCACGGATTGAGAAAGCCGTCCAATTTGTCTGATTCGTTAATAATGTTTTGAAAATGTATGTAGTTGATCCCACCAAAAAGCTTTAATTTAAGAAATATGCAATGCAACGGATATAAACAATGCAGGGATGAGTCCACGTAGCAGACAGACATAACTGTAAATAAATTTTCGAGGAGGTTAAGGCCTATGAGAGTTTTCTACTAATGAAACTAACTGGCTAACAACAAAGCCAGGGCATGAGGGAGTACACGGCAACGAACATGCTGACAGCCTCGCCAAAAAAGGAGCAGAGGCACAATTCATGGGACGTGAACCATTTTGTGGCCTGGCCAAGAGACACACAATGGATTAGATCCAGAAATGGCAAAAAGAAACAAAAAAGTTCTACTGGAGGAATGCTCCAGCCCAAAGACAAGCGAAAAAGTTCATAACTTATTCGGCAAAGAATGCCACAAGGCTTCTCGAACTAAGGCTGATAACAGGCCTTCTAACTGGCTACTGCTCCTTGGGATACCATTTCAAGAATATGGGAAAGCAGTAAACGACAAATGCAGATACTGCGATATTGCAACCGAAACTGCGGAAACATATTTTGCGAATGCAAGGTATTAGTCTGCACTAAGCTAAAGTGCCTGGAACAAGCGGAATTAACATCTAAAGAAATAGGGAATTTGGCCTCCAGGAAAATCACAAGCCTTGGTAAAAGTCGTGAAATCCTGGGCAATAACTAGTTGAAGGGTACTTCACAAAAGTTATTTTAGGTCGAAGTGAAGAAAGGCTACTCAGAGCCAAATGACCCCTGAAACAATTTACAATCTACAGCATAATCAAAAGAAATAATGATGTAGATGACAGTCTAACAAATATAGGTAGTACATCTCATGGATTCAAGCTAACCACGACAGTAAGAACTGATCACTATAAATGATATTCTTAAATGCCACTGGTAGGAGCTACTGAGGAACTCACTCAAGCAACGCGGAAATCAAGAACAAGTTGGTTAGTATGAACAGAAATTAACAAGATAAGACGAAGGTCATATCAGAACAATAAATTTACAAAAATTGAAATGCAGTGTCAGTGACAAGTAGTTGAAATAAGAATTCGTTAATGAATTCAAAGGGACGGACCAAAGTAAGACGCTTGCGAGTTTCTAAATCTGCGTATTTCAATCGCTTTGTTCCACTTTAGTGTTATAAAATGGGAATTGGAGACTCATGGAGCATGGCTTCTTGCCATACTTTTGCCATACTTTCGTCTCAATATATTCCTCATTCACTCAAGTTTTGTCCAGATAATAAATGTTTTCTTTCTCACGGAACTTTCCAATTGTTTTTGGTTAAGCTCATCTAACAAATAATTTTGCAATTGTCAATAAGAACTCACTTTATGTTTTCTTTCCCCAGCAAACATTAAGCTCCTGTAAGACTTTCCAAACCTTGTTCCTGCTGATAGTGATAAATTACTGTCTTCTAAAAGTTCACATAAAATTTTGTCCAATGTTAAAATTTATGTTTTAAAATAAAATGAGTTTAATTTATTACGTGCGAATATTGTTTTTGAAATATTAATTACTTACCATATCTTTGTGGTTATTTCGCAACTTATTGCCCGATGGACTAGTCAAAAGCATTGGGTTCCGTAGATCTTGCATAATAATACGAGAAAATTTGTCATTATAAAGTCAAGCGGTCGAAGTTATCTATCTTACATTTCTTGTTTTTGTGTGCGATTGCTACAGTCTCGCTACAATGTATCACCATCTTCTACAATGCAGAAACATGGGATAGAAATACAAGTGAAGAATACTGCCTCTCAATTATATGTTCCTAGTGTTAGAACGGTCATATTTTTATGTATTTAGGTTTTTTAATCTACTACAAAACAGTGTTTTAAAAAACATTGGTGCACAAGACATGCGATTTTTCACATATCTTTGACTATTTTGACTGGGGCAAAATGAATGTATCTTGAGACGTTCGCTATTTATATTCAACTCACAATTTCCCTCAAATGGACTTTGATTTGCTCAATATGATTCTTTAAAAACGTCTGCATCTGTATTATTACCGTTTTTTCTGATTAGCATATGATCAGAACTTTTATGCCTACAGAGAAAGCCGGGCGCAACGTGTTAACTGAGACACCCTGTAACATACATGTTGTTAGTTTCCTTTATTTTTAACTAAGTTTCGAGAACGTGCTACTAAGTTAATTTTTAGATTTTTTCTTTTTTGACCTGCTTAGATAATATATTTTGTTGAGAGCCTCTCATAACATTGCGGATTATAAATTACTAAATAAAATTATTAATGTTCATATTTAGGACGCATATCTACAGTAGAGATTATTGCTATATCAATTCATCACAAGTAAAATATTACTCCAATTACTCATATTAAAATTATTAGGAAAATTTTCAATGAAATCAATATAACATGCTTTAGACATTAATCAAACTCTAGTGCATATTAAAAGTATAATACACTTTAAAAGCTAACCAATGATATAAATTTTTATGAAACATGTTTCGTTTTGATCCTGAGTTTAATTACTATGAACTGATATATAGCTTTAACCCATGTAATGTTTGTTTTCGGTAGTAGATAGATATTTAAATTAAAAAATTCTCTTCATCGAGTAGAAATGTTTACATAACATGCGCTCAATACATCAAACATTTTTTTTATGAAAAACATGCTATCAAAATCACATCCAAAATACATGTAAAATAAAGTATGCCTGGTTATTGTTCGCTGATTAGTAGCTGTATGTCAGTAGCAGCACTAATGTTGTAATATTGTAAAAGTGACACGAATGCACATAAACTGATATGACAAATAGATTCGTATGTACTGATTAGATATAAGAATTGGACATCTGGAATACTCCCAGGATATTTCTAATCTGACTACAGCTGTCAATTATTTTTGATAGACAAACATTTGGTCAAGAATATATTAAAAAAATCATTTGCAATAATTTTTTGATAATAAAATCAAAATAAAAATTTTAAAGATAAATGTTTAAAATAGTCCACGCAAATTAGATATTTTAGACGAAATGATTTATAAAGAAATAATATTTGAAATGCGTACCCTCGATAGGGTTAGGAATAGATACTCGAAAAGTTCCCACCCCATTCAGGAACGGAAAGTTGAATTTTTTTGCAAAAAACCACCCCTAACGGGGACTTAACGCTGGTTTTTCACTTTTAATTTGTATATACAATACAATGCGTTTATTGAAAAAAAGCAGTACAGGTACATACATTTTTCCAAAAGGAAGACCGAAAAGATGCATTTTTGTGAGAGGGAATACAAACTTTATTTTCAACATGTCTTAGATCCCTATGGTGGATTTCAGAACGCCTATGTATTTTATTAAATAGATAATTTGGTTTTACTGTTTTGAAAATGTTTAATACGAATCCTACAATGTGTATAAATCTCCTTTCGCACATATTTGATAAGTTGAAAGCACGTAAATGTGGAGTTATATGACCAAATTGAGGCACAGTTGTAAAATATCGTACACAGCAATTTTAAATTTTTTGCAAACGGAATTTGTCTTCCTGTGAGAGACAGGGATCGTACACAGTATCTGCGTAATTTAAGTGCGATAGAACCATAGTTTCAGAAAGCAATATTTTAGTATTTGTGTCTAGATATTTTTTGAATAAGTATAACTGTTTTAAACAATAAAAAGCTTTTTTACAAATAGTATTTACGTGATTAGAGAAATTTAATAAAGGATCAAAATTAACACCCAGATTTTTAACGTTGTTGGTTGATGCAATGATCTTATTATTTACTTGAATATTCAGTTCTCTAAGATTCAATAGCTGCCGAGATGTTCCAAAAACAATATTTTGACTTTTGTGCTGAATATCATCAGCGTACATGTATAATTTTGAATTAAGTGGGAGCCTTGCTACATCCGCAATAAAAATGTTAAAAAGAAGTGGTTCAAGGATAGATCCCTGTGGAACACTGGATTTAACTGATCTATAATGTGATGTTAGTATCGAGTTTCTTGTATTAACACTCGTAAACTGTTGTCTGCCGTGGAGATAATTCAATATCATATAGTAATATAGTATATATATCATATCAAGTAATGTCAGGGAGGTGACTTGCGTGGTATCAATGGATCGCAAGACATCGTCAGTTATATTACTTAAAGTAGAAGTACTAAAACCTTTTCGGAATCCAGACGGGTTAGAAGGAATTATTGAGTGTTGATAAACATATTCAGACAGTTGTTCATATATGGCTTAATACAAGATAATTTTCATTGAGGAGGTAAAATACCTATTTCGAGCGATATATTAATAATATGTGTTAGTGGGGCTGATATCCATGGTAAAGCAAGTTGTAGCATTTTAGCTGATAATCCATCGGGACCTATGGTGTGAGGTTTTTATTGCTTATTTGTGATCTCTGCAATTTTTTGAACAGTAACTGGTTTAAAAATAAATTGAATATCATCCATAAATTTTGTTCCCAGAAATATCTCATTATGTTGTTCGTTAGATTCTAGATTAGGTATGGAGTCCTTAAAGTAATTGTTAATGTTGTTAGCATTACAAAGATCCTCAGGAAGGTTTGGTGGAATGTTATCCTTTACTACTCCCCACGTCTTTAAATTAGTCCACATTTGTTTGGAATTATTCTTAGTATTGTTAATGTGAAAAGGGTAAAACGCGGTTCTTCTTATCGTTCGTTGGTGGAGAAAAAAGTATAGGAAATAAAAATTTGTCGTTAAATTCTGTATAAAAAATGTCGTATTGACCTTGTAGCTTATTCTCACCTATTTCGCAGTAACAGCGTCCAAACTGAGGGGTAGTTTGGAACGCACAGGTAAAAATCGATCTTACATGAAGTTTCACAGCGAATATTTCAAAACCGATTTCTTTAACGAGAAAAATGCCCAAGAATGAATTTATAGAGCGGAATTTTCTCTATAAGATGCTTGTCTAGTGGGTGTTGACGCAAGTGACTTTTATTTATTTTCCCCTTTTTTCTACAAACATGTGTTTTTTTTTTTATTTGAGCTCATTTTCAAACCACTCTTGAGGTAGAGCTCTCGGTGCGTTTTTTTAAAGTGGTTTACCCTTTAGGCCTATTCCACTAAAATTCTGTCCAATTTTACTCATTAGACTTCTTCATCGACGAACAGTTCTTCAAGGAACTTAAACATCCTTGCCCACGGCATCGTTCTACAGGTTCGAGGTACAAGACACTCGCAGGCTTAAGAAAGAGTCTGTTCTGACCTTCGCCTTTTCCTTCTCCTACATATCACAATGCTCTAAACATCTGCTCCGAAAGTCGTCTGGAATGAATGGTTTATATAAATTAGTGAGATACATATTTTCCTCTTTTTTCCACAACAATGGGTTTTCTAATTGTACGTAAAATATGTACCTCACTAATTTATGTAAACCATTCATTCTAGATGAACTTCGGAGTAGATGTTTAAACCATTCTAATATGTACGGTGAAAATAGACTGAAAACAATATAAAAAAACTTGTAGCGCCAAAACGGTACTAAACATAATCCGATCTCAACCAAAACCTTTTTAGATCTTCTGGAGCACTAAAGAAACCCCCATGTAAAGCTTCATCCAAATCCGTTTAGTAGCTTCGGCGCTATCGTGCTAACAAACATACATACACACACATATACACCATTACACACACACACATACATACACACATAAGTTTTTCAAAAACATTTTTTTTGGGTTCCTGGCACCTCAAAACGTAAAGATTTGATGTTTTCTCGATTTTCATTTTTGGACCAATTTTAGTAACCCTTCACAATTTTAGTATGGTGAGGTTAATATAAGCAGACACGTTATTACTGCATAGACTTATATGTGGATGGAAGTGTTTCTGTAGATATGGAGACAAAAGATGATTGTTTCATTTATGAAAAGACATTTCAAGAAGGTAAAACTGTGCGTGTTGAAAGAGGCTTAGTGAATTTAATTGCCGTTAGCAAAGCTCGACAGGACGATAAATATAAACAGCTTCAAAATATTACGACCATAATATATCAAATTCACTCTTGGTGAGGAGAAAACTTGGAACCAACGGAATGGGGTTGAAAGAAAGTGGACAATATTTTAGCTCCCATTTACACCACCAAGTTACCAGCACCAATTTCCACCATTCAGGTAGTATCCTGCAGCTGCAAAAAGCTTTGCGGAAAACGATACACATATGTTAAGGTTGGATTGCGCTGCTCAACAATACGCTCTAATTGCCATGGACAAGGATGTTTAAATTCCGAATTTGTAGAACTGTTAGTCAATGGAGAACCCTCTAATGAGTAAAATTGGACAAATTTTAGTAGAATAGGCCTACAGGGTAAGTCACTTTTAAAAAAAAAGCACCTAGAGCTCTACCTCAAGGGCGGTGTGGAAACGAGCTCAAATAAAAAACGCATCTTTGTGGAAAAAAAGGGGAAAATAAATAAAAATCACTTGCGTAGACACTCGCTAGACATGCATCTTATAGAGGAAATTCCGTACCTCGTCCTTGGAGATTTTTCTAGTCAAAGTAACCGGTTTTGAGATATTCGCTGTAAAATTTCGTGTAAGAGCGATTTTTACCTGTGCCCTCCAAACTGCCCCTCAGTTTGAATGCTGTTACTGCGAAATAGATGGGAATAAGCTACAAGATCAATGGGACATTTTTTATACAGAATTTAATGACAAATTTTTATTTCTTATACTTTTTCTCCTCCAACGGACAGCGTCCCCGTTAGGGGTGTATGTTTTGCAAAAAAGGGACTTTCCGTTCGTAAATGGAGTGGAAACTTTTCGGGTATCTATTCCTAACTCTATTGAGAGTACACATCTCAAATATTATTTCTTTATAAGTTATTTATTCTATTCAGTATTTTTTAATCTAATTTACGTGTATTGAAAAGGGTGAACCTAAAATTGTATATGGGTTTCGTGGCTAATTGAAATGTTTAGATCAGAAAAATCTATTTTCTAGAGCTCTCTTCGACTACCTTTCTATTCAGTTCAAATTTCATTTTCAAGATTATTCGCTCTTTTATTGTTCTAATTTATGGAATAAGATTTGAACAAACAGCTTAGTTCTACACTTATTACAGTCTTGCGGTAAAGAATTCCTCAATACCCAACAAATGCCGACAATTTATACTAAGCTTAGATTGTTTCGGATAAGGTTATCCAAGATTCCAAGTATGCTAAGACTTGACAACTCTGAATACCAAATGCATGGATTAGATGAATAATGCTTGTGATCTGGCTGCAACATAGTTTCAAATGATTTGTGAATATTTTACTATTACAACTTCAATAAAACAAGCAATGTACCTAGCCGCAACAGAAAGTTTAATTATTTGGAGTGTTGTAACGTTAGTGTTGCATTAGTAATTTTAAATAAATAATTAAAGAAAATCTAGCAACCACTTCATATAATACATTGAAAGGCAGACGTCTGAAATTGTATAATACTTAGAATAGTAAATAAACTTATGTTTGTCCATTGTATTTATACTTTTATTTATAGTTTATGTCATGTATATAAATGTGTATATATATTTTTTTTTATTTATTTATTTATTTTTTAAACTGTTCTATTTCTATTTTTATATTGACATGCCATATGTACTTCGTGTATCTTTTGGTCAATAAATATTATTATTATTATTATTATTATTATTATTATTATTATTATTATTATTATTAAGAACGAGGTTAGAGGAACTAATTTATGAAATGTTTAAAGTAAATCATCATCTCGTTCATTAAAAAATTCGTGACCCATGTAATACAAACTCGAATTAATAATATTTACATTATATTAATCAAATTTTAAAGGATTTTTATTTAATCACCCTTCAACGGGTTATGGGCCCTGTGATTTTTATTTCGCGAGTGACAATAAACTTTATTAAAAGATAAATGAATAAAACACTATAATAATGGACAGATTACCTCCTATTGAACGGTATATTAAGCCTTTTAACGGTGAGCGATATGCAGTGTGGGAGTTTCGTATTAAATCTTTGCTTACAGAACTAAATGTTTTAAAAGCGATTGAAAGTGAACAGTCGCAAAAAATTATCATGCATAATGGGGTCAAATAGCAAGCTTGACTAAAAAATGAAATTACCGCTAAAATTGTAATCGTGGAATTGGATTTGTGAAAGAAGATACAACAGCCAAGGATATTTTGAATAACCTTGACGAAATATATGAACGACGTAGCGACGTAGCGACTCAGCTCGCTCTAAGGAAAAGATTGTTGAGTCTAAAATTGCAAGGGGACACCAGTTTACTACAACATTTTATTAAGTTCAACTATCTAATAAGCAAATTAATCTCGGCGGGTGTCAAAAATGATTAATATTATTCTGGCAGGAATGGAATAGAATGGAATGGAATAGAATAGAATAGAACAGAATAGAAGAGAAGAGAAGAGAAGAGAAGAGAAGAGAAGAGAAGAGAAGAAAATACAACAGAACAGAATAGAATATTTATTTTATTTGTGTACATTTTTCACGTGAGAATTAGATATTTTACAAATATTGTATTACAACATTAATGAGTAGGCATATTTAATAGGTGTTACACCTGTTAAATATGCCTAGAGTAGATAACATAATACAAAATATTTTATACAAAATAAAACAAAGTGTACATTAACATATTAAACAATAATTGTAAATAAAACACTTACATAAAAAACATACATTATAAAATGCATATGCATATACCTATACATACCATATGAATATACGATGGTATATTCATATCTTTAATTAATTTAGGCAAAGCATTAAATAAGACAATACAATTATAGCGTAAAGAGTATTGAAATTGGCTGTTTTATGAGCCGGAATGGACAGTAATCCTTTATTTCTTGTGTTATACATATGATTATCATGTGAAGTAAGGAAGGTACGTAAATTATTTTTTGCATAAATTAGACAGTTGTATATGTAAACACTAGGAATAGTAAAAATATTTTTGCTCATATAAATGCTTCTACAACTTTCTCTTTTTTTTTTTATTATAAATTAATCTGAGTAACCTCTTCTTGGAAACAAAGACTTGCTGCAAATGAGTCAATTTCCCCCAGGCTGGTATATTCAAGCAAAGATGTGAGTAAGCCAAAGCATAATAAACGCTTAGCAGACGTGTCTCAGCAATTGTCTTTTAACTGTAAAATTACAAAATAGGCTTTATTAAGCAGTTTACATACATAATTAATGTGTGGTTCCCATGTTAAATTACTGTAAATCAATGTACCTAGAAGCTTGGTTGGTTTGGAAAATGTTAGGCTATCCAAAGTTAAGACTTTCTTGTAGTTAAAATTTACAAAATCCATTTTATTATCATTTAAGATGAGCTTGTTTCTCTGACACCAATCATGCATATCTTCAAGTGTCGTATAAAGTTTCAGACTTAGTTCCTCGTGTGTAGCAGCTGACACCGAAACAGTGGTATCGTCTGCATATATTGTCGTAATCCCATATTTCGTGTGATCTGGTAAATCATTTATGGACAACAAAAACAACAGGGACCCCAAAATCGAGCCTTGTGGAACACCCAGAGTCACGTCATGTATAAAGTCGAGGCAAGAATTCAAGCGATGCACGTCACGAGTGATCTCATTAAAGAAATTTTAATACCAACATAATTTTTAATCATTAATTACGTTAAAAAGAGCAATTCTTGACACTCAGTTATTAAGCTTTTTTCAGAAATAGGTACAGTTTAATGGGGCTTCATGATTCTTACCAGTATTGTATTATTTATAGAATTGATCTATGACGTGCATCGCTTGAATTCTTGCCTCGACTATATCCGATCGGCAGTCGTTACAGTTTACCACTAGCTTCAGATTTTCCATGTGGGAGTTAATACAGTCTAGGAGGCATGCACTTATACCAATATCTACCTTCGTCTAGCTCTTTATAGATATGCTTTTAAAAATATGCAGTTGCTGTTTCCGAATATTGTATAAATTGTGTATATGCTTAAATGTATAAGTTGCTTTATGTACGTACATATTATTACATGTTTTATATTTCTGTACTCAGGAAGTGTCGAAAGGCAACACCATTTATACACTTTCTTTTGAAAAAAATTGTAGTAGTACTGCCTATTTGCTTCAATAAACGTGTTATGTTGTATTCTAAAAAGTAGGTATCGCAAAAATAACATTGAGGGATTACCAGAAATCAAAATAGGCCCCTACCCATCAAAGTAGCCATCAGCAGCCGTTAAGATTGCTGCATTTTATTTACTCGAGAACCACCTGTGAATTGTGGCGGCTCTCTTTCTTCAAAAATGATTTGTCTATGGTCTGTCCACTAGAAATGCTTTAGGTATTAAATGTGTTTGAATTCATAGCTTTTAGTGATAGCATTAGGCTTACAATAACGACAGGCCTACAGTTAACGATTCGTGCCTTGCTTCAAAACAGCTCTGAAGAAACAGGAACATTCATCTGAAATTTTACAGATACAACCTCAATATCACAAAGGACGCCATAAGGACAAAAGGGCGAATAGAACTTGCTATAAGATATCATCTCTAACAGCACCCCAAAAATTTGCCTTAATAACGATAGAATAAGAAGTAGCTCACAGATTGTATTTATTTTTCCTTTTTATGGGTTTTTCTAGCATAGATATCTTCTGATCGCAAATTCTGCAAAAATAACAAAATTTAGTCTATTTTTTTGTCAACTTATTCACATATTTTTGCACGTAGAATTTCCACTAGAAGTTTGTAACCAGTATTCCTAGGCACCCTGTATTTACTGTTTTAGAAAAACTCTACAAAATACAATACAGTAACAAGGAATTAAAAAAATTCAGTCGAAAATCAACCTGTTATTCGAACTATGTAGGTATGTTGAAAATAAGAAAATTGACAATATTATGAACATGAACATTATGTAAACGAATAAATCGATGAAGCTAAATTAGTAAGTATTTTCTAAATTAATATTTTTTTTATTGATAATATGTCGATCAGGAGCAATAATTTTGGTCTTTAAAGTCTATACGTACAATGTTTATTTTCTTTAGTAGATGGTTGTTTAAATTATATGCCCCCCTTATCAAAGTGGAAATGTTTACATAACAATCCGAGCGCACACATTCCACCCGCCGTTTTGTATGGAAAAATTATCAAATCACCGTCCCATTAAATGGGGCAAAATATTTTAAGCGTGATATTAACCAACTAACAGCTGTACAGTCAATATGTAGCAAAAACCTCTTATGGTAACTAAACAAAAACGGCCATCGTGGCAACGTACACGTAATTATGGTCGAACATAACCTAAATCTATTTGTTGAAAAGCTCGGGTGGCTCTTTCATCAGTACTAGTATTAAAACCACTCGTACTCTTTATGCGCCAGCTGGCCAGATGAAGTTTCGTAATGTTCTCTACAGGGAATGTCCAAAAATCAACTGGCGTAGAAATCTCGTCATTTATGCACGTGGCGTTAGAATATATCACAGTTTATGACCGACGTTTTTGGAGCGCTGAATAGACAGATATTGTGCGATAAATTGGTGATTACCGATTAAAATCATCGGTTGCTCTACTCAAGCGCTCGTGCCCCTATTATTTGTTTTACTTTGATATTATTATTTCAAAAGCGGCTCCACGATGTCCCGCAGGTATAGATACATTTTGCAAGTTCCCATTAAACGACCTTAAATGTGACTAATCGCGGTGTACATATTATAGCGTGAATGATTGATTTGCTTAGGTACAAAGGAGAGTTAAAAAAACTCGGAATTAATTAAATAAACTTTGAAGAATTAAGGCAGTTTACAACTATTTTTAATGCAATGTATTCATTTCTTCTTTATGAGTACTTTTCTACCACATATATTTTTTTATCACAAATTCTACAAAAATAATAAAATTAATCAGTATATAGGAAAAATCACCTCTGTGCCTGTAACGTTTGTGTCAAAGCATCAGTCAGAGGCTAGTTTTTGCCAACTAATACAAATTATAACAAAAATAAGCATAAAGTATTTATCTAATGCTTCGGAAACTAAATCTGTTTCAAAATTATGAACGCAATTCTTGTATGCTGTGTATATTAAATTCACAGCATTAAGATTGTGTTTACGTCATATCCATACACAGAACTGTTGCTATTTTAAACGGTATTATGTTCGTTAAGTTTATTTTTTAACATTGGTAACCATTTCGTTCAAAAAACTGTAGAATAATGAGATACGCATTTATCCTCGTTTAATAACACTATCTTTAATTTTCCTTTTTAGAAAACTTAAAGATATGTTAAATAATAATCAATTAATGACAATTTATAGTTCAAGTAATAACTTTCCGATACATAAAAAACGCAACAAAAACTTTATGACATAATTATTATTGCCGCGGGCCATGGCAGCATGCTGCATCAAACGATCCGACGCACATTAAAAACCTATAAGGGTAAGCGCGTCAATTGTGGTCGAGACAACACAAAGCGTAATGGTATTTTAATGAGGTCGTAAACTTTTTGTTGCGTTTTTTATGTCTCGGGAAGTCCTTACTTGGACTATACAGAGCTTTTGTGAAATCACACTTACGATAAACCATTTTTCAATGTGTAATTCCCTTCTTTGTACGCTTCTGGCTTCTGGAATTGTGGGTTGTCTAATTTCTGTGGTGTTTATTTATTTATTTATAAGGTATACAAGACTGTCAGACCACTTAGTGATTTTATTGAATTTAAGTGACATCAATCCAAATTGAGCATACTGTAGAATAAGTTATAGAACAATTATTAATGAAACTGTTTTATATTACTTAAAAAAATATCTAGAAAACATAAATAAGACTTTTATAAATAACAAGAACATAAAATTTGAGGACAAATTTCAAACAATTTTTGATTATATAACATTAGCCGTTGAAAAAGCATTTCCTGAAAGAATAACAACAAAGCATCAAAAACTAACTGGTATAATGGCGAATTAAAACATAAGAGGAATACATTGCGTTTCCTAGAGGATATATAACGAAACACCCACAGAAAGATTAACGAAAATATGTCGGAAATTTCTAAAGTAAGAAGAAGAAAACATGCCCACGACAAACTTTTTGCAGGTTCAAGCAACTCACAAAAACTATACGGCAAATCATAAATAGTAACAGAACTTACCCAAATATTCTATCAGATAATATGTCACCAGATGAGTTTAATCTATATTTGGTTAATATTCCTAAAGTTTAGTAAAGATGACTAGTTTAGCAAAAATGGATTATGGCGTTCCACAGGGCTCTATATTGGGACCTGTATTATTTCTAGTATATATTAACGATTTAACTGATATCACCTCGTCAACATTTGTCCTATTTATAGATGACACCACTAGCATTCAATCAAACAACATCTTGTTACTGTACTTTCTAATATGAATGATACCGGGTGTAACAGGTTCATGGTATACCCCCTTTCCTCCTTTAGTTTTGAAAATAATCGATTGAAATTTAGGATATACTACATATATAATAAGCGGCACTTTTTGACATACCATTTATTAGTACTATTTATTAGTACTATTAATAAGGAATTTATTCATATGTCGTATTAAAATGTACGCTAAATACAAACAAAATTACAGCTAAAAAAATAAGAAAATACAATTTTGTTCTAATTAGATGTTAAGAAGTAACTAAGGTGGCTTTGAAAACAATGAAATATTTGGCCCGTCAAACATTTGCTGGTTTAACGGTGTTTTTATTGTGTCTTTAAAATTTTTTTAAACTTCTTGTTAATTGTGTTCAAAATGCTGAAAATTTATAGAAGAGATGAAAAAGTGGACATGTTAATGGGGAATGTAAAAGAAATGCAGTTGCGGCTACCGACCTTTATGCCCAACGATATCCTGATAGACAATGTCCAGCAAAGGATTATTTTAAACGTGTTGAAAACCAATTTCGAAGAAAGCCCAACAATGACCCCGAGGAAAACTTCATTATTGACGAAGGAATGGAAATTAATGTTTTGCTCGAATAGAAGTTGATAATACTGTTTCTTTAAGGCAAGCTGGCTTTGAATTGGATATCAGTCACCAAACAGTAAGCTGAATTTTGCACAAATACCACTATAAATCTTTTAAATACCAATTGCATCAGCATTTGTACGAAAGTAGTTATTAACGTAGGATGGAATATTAATTGGATTTTGTATAATAACGTGCAGCCAAACAATAATTTTTTTGGGCTGATTTTATTGCTTAAAAGTGGCTTATTTTGCAATTTTTCACAGTATAATGACATATGGAGTGATAGTATGGGGATCATCATGCCATTTAAATAAAATTTTTAAATTACAAAAAAAAATCGTAAGAATAATGGCGGATGCTAAATATGATGATCATTGTAAACCGCTCTTCAAAAGTCTTAATATTTTAACCCTGCCATCATGTTTCATATATGAATGTTTGTGTCATGTTAAAAAATTAAAAAGTGACGACAAAGTTACCAAGCAGGAGGACATACACTACCACAATACTAGAACGAAAACAAATTTAAGATTACCAAAATATAGACTAAGCAAATCGCAAAACTCTTTCTCATATCAATCATTTAAATTTTTCAACGTGTTACCTAATAACATAAAAAATGTCGATATGAGTGTAAGCATGTTTAAACAAAAAATAAAACATATTCTTTTGCAAAATGCGTTTTATACATATGACGAATATTTTGAATATTTTGACACCTTATCTAACTTATCGTCTGTCTAATAACTTGTATATTGTGGCTTTCTGTATCAACTGTTGTTGGATTTTTGACCATTTTATGTATATGTATATATGTGTGTATATATGTATATATATATATGTGTATGTATATGTGTGTGTGTATATATATATGTATATATGTGTGTGTTTGTATACATGTGTGTGTGTGTGTATATACATTTGTATATGTGTATATATTTATTTATTTATTTTTCTGTAGTTGTAATACTGTTCTTTTTTTATTATTGTGTATTTATTAATTTTTTTAACTTACGCATATTGTATTTTATTGTGTCTTTTAAATTTTTTATTTTTTATGTTTTTATATATACACTTTTATATTTTATATTTTATACTACTTTTATGACGTATGCAAGTATTACTAATTGTAAGTATGGCATGAATAAATTCTATCTATCTATCTATCTATCTATTTTCGGACGAGTCTAGGTTTACAAATTTGGGATTATTTAACAGACAAAATACAAAATATTGGTCACAAGAAAATAAAAATTTATTACGGGAGGGTAACTTGACTGGTGCCAGATACTTGAGATTCATGGAAAAATGAGATTGAGGACATTTCAGATGAGTTACTTTTAGATTTAGGACAGGGAATGTATTTCCAACAAGATTCTCCCCATAATTCAAGGATAGTTATTGATTACCTTCAACGGAAATTCGGGGAAAACGTAATTTCGACGAATGGTCCTGTGAGGTGTCCTCCAAGGTCACCTAATTTAACACCCCTTGATTTCTTTGTTTGGGGTAATTTAAAAAATATTGTTTATGCATCCGCCGTTACAACCCGTGAAGACCTGGAGCTACGAGTAAGACGAGCAATTAATAGCATAACGGCCCAGCAATTGACGAACGTTCTTCGAGAAACAGCTTCGCGAGTTCAGAAATGCATTGACGTTAATGGACAACATTTTGAACAACTGTTGTAATGTTTCGTGTTAATTTTGTTGTATTCCAAAACCACCTTATGTGTAACAAGGTAATTAGAATAAAATTGTACTTTCTTTTTTTTCTTTTAGCTGTAATTTTATTTGTATTTATCGAACATTTTAATACGACATATGAATAAATTCGTTATTAATAGTACTAATAAATAGTACCACGGTAACGATATGGTTCCATTTGAAAAAATTTAGTTTTGCCCAAAAACAATTTTGGTGAATTTTATTTGCTCATAAATCACACAATTTAGTATTTTTAACAGAATTTCGATTTTTGTAGCCATTGCACGGGCCATTTAGAATAAATCAGAACCCTCAAATAAAACTTTTCAAAAAATCATAAATTACTTAAACCTTATAAGTCAGTATAATAAATAATCAGTAGTTATGATAGCAAACAGTTTACTGGCAATAAAAATACCACATATAACTGTCATTAAAACTTGGGAACCTGTCACTTTTAAGTATAGTGAAATTTAATTCGTGCTATTTTTGATACAGTATTTAATTGTCTTTGTATTTATATATATATTGAATTATGTCATTAGAATTTCTTCAAGAATGCACCGTGAAATCAGAAATAAGCCACAGTTTTTCAAATAATTTTGTTAGCATGATATAGGATGTAGAATATTAATACGTGGACTCTGCCTAATTCACCAAGGGAGTAATTTCAACTTGTCACTTGTCATCAATCATTATTATTAACTTTTCTGTCACAAAATTATGAAGTAAGTTATTTCTGGATTAGTATATAAATTAAAAAGAGGGAAGTCAATTTTGTAACGCTTGCCCGGAATATTATCAAAACCATGAAATATAATAATAACTTTAAAAATTGTAAGAAAGAAGATCTTAAAAACACAAAAGTTATGTTATTTCTGAGCTGAAAATTTTTAGTATAAACACTGAGGGGAGGGAATTCGGTTTTGTACACACTAAAATTATGTTTCGTTGTTGAGTCACGCAATTATTTCAAAATTAAAGAAAAATACACTTCAAAAATCTTATTATATGATGCATAGGTTGGCATAACATGTTATCGAATCAAAATGTACTCATCATCCATCAAGAAATGGCAAATAGGACATTTGCAAATGGAAAAAATGTTTATACCCAATTTCAGATTTAGTAAAAAAAAATTTTAAAATGAGAAGGTAAGACAAGAACTTAAGACAAAAAACTTTTCATAATTCTCACTTAACACAGAATCAAAATCTATCTCAATTTTCATCAGCATATTTGTCTAGATCTGGTCGCGTTATACTGAGTAACCTTAAGTATCGACAAGTATAGGTTTTGATTCACCCTAGGCACGGCTAGGGGGTGTAATGGGGTAGTTGGGGTGTAATGGGGTAGTGAAGCGCAAGTTATAGCCTCTCCTACTCAATTGTTAACCTCACCTTCGCGATGAGTTCAATTTGAACTTGGTGCACCCTGTTTTCACTAACGAGGCTCTAACGACCGAGTAAGGGCGGAATAACCCTTACCTTTTGCCGTGAGCACATCCACCTTCTCACGAAGAGTGCGGTAAAAATAACCCACCGCACACAAAGGTTGCTTTTGGAATCGTTTGGTTACCCCATCGTCGCAGTCTCCTTCTGTGCCATGGGACCACACCACTCGCCTTCCGCAACCGAGCTGGTCAGTTGCATACCTGCTCCAGCTAAAACTTCAAATGCAGCTTCGTTTTCAGTCGATTAAGGCTTTAAAAAATGATGGAGCGTTCAAGTGGGACAAAATCATCCGGAGGTAAAATACCCTCCCGATCGGATCTCCGGGGGAGGGTGCCCACAGGGACACCTCATCGAATGTCGAAAAAACACCGACAAGTTAAATCCAACAAAACGAATTCTTTCATCTACGGCGCTTGGAATGTTCGTACTTTGAACGACAGCACTCGCACCGATCGGCCTGAAAGAAGAACTGCTCTAATAGATAGAGAACTTCACCGACTCAACGTTGACGTTGCAGCTCTCAGCGAAACTCGATTTTTGGAGGAAGGCTCTCTCACAGAAAAGTACTACACCTTCTATTGGAAAGGTCTTCCCACCAATTCAAGAAGACAACATGGAGTAGGATTTGCCGTTCGGAATCAACTTGTATCCAACTTAACACAAGTACCACAAGGCCTATCCGAGCGTCTAATGCTGCTACGCTATGAGCTATCAGATGGCAACGCGGTAAATCTAATAAGCGCCTACGCTCCCACTCTGGATGCAAGTCACGAAACCAAGGAAAGCTTCTATCAACAGCTGGAAGAAACCCTCTGTAGAATACCTAAAACGGAACGACTCGTTATTCTTGGCGATTTTAACGCTAGAGTAGGGAGAGATGCAGACACCTGGCCAGGCATCATAGGCAAGAACGGTTTGGGCAACATGAACGCTAATGGTCAACTACTCCTAACTAAATGCGCCGAACATGATCTAGTTATAACAAACACCATTTTCCGACAAAAGGATAAATTTAAAGGCACCTGGCGTCACCCCAGATCAGGTCACTGGCATCTACTGGACTATGTTATCGTACGTAGGAAGCATCTCAAGGACGTCCAAATTACAAAGGCGCGCATTGATAGCGAATGTTGGACCGATCATCGTCCTGTTGTCTCTAAAATGAAAATTGTTATGAGGCCCAAACACCGAAGAACTCAAGTAAAACGTAGACCCCGTCTCTGTATTAGTAAATTGCGTGACCAACAAACCGTCGAACAGCTAAAGCAAAAAGTTCAAGAGAATTTGAGTGCACTAGAAGAAACCAATTCTGCAGATGTCGCTGCTACCTGGACACAAATTAAAGACAGTTTAAAAAGTGCGAGTGAGGAAATTCTTGGCACTGTAGCAAGTAAAAAACAGGAGGACTGGTTCAATGATAATGAAGCTTTTATACAAGAACTTCTTGACCGCAAACATATTGCCTTCCAAAACGCTATCAACCACCCCAACGACTCATCAAAAGCAGAAGCTTTTACCCAATCTAAGTATGAAACGCAACGCGAAATCAGAAGAATAAAGAACGAGTGGTGGGCAAGCAAGGCCAGAGAAATTCAAAGGTACGCCGATTCACACGACTACAGGAATTTCTTTCAAGGAGTAAAAGCAGTGTACGGCCCCAGTCGGAAAAATATGTGCCCTATTAAAGATTTAAATGGAAATCTCCTCAAAGAAGACCAGGAAATAAGAGCCCGATGGAAAGAACACTACTCTAACATTCTTAACCAGCAAAGTCAAGCCGATCACGATATTATAAATCTTATCCCTCAATACGACACCTTCGAAGACTTAGATAAGCCACTAACAACGGAAGAGATCTTAACCGCCATTGGGCAGCTAAAAAATAACAAATCTCCCGGCGCCGACTCACTCCCAGCTGAGATCTTTAAAGCTGTGTCGTCAGAGCTCATACCCTACCTCAAAAAACTGTTTGATGTCGTGTGGGAAAGTGGTCAAGCTCCGCAGGAGTTTCGTGATACACTTTTAATTAACCTCTTCAAAAACAAAGGGAGCGCTGCGGACTGTGGAAATTACAGGGGTATAGCTCTCCTGGCTGTTGGAGGGAAGATACTCACTAAAGCGATGGCAAATAGGCTAACACCTGTTATGGAAAAGTTACTTCCTGAAACACAGAGTGGCTTTAGACCAAACCGAGGCACATCGGATTTAATCTTCACACTTAAACAGCTTCAAGAAAAAGCACTCGAACATCAAGGAGAAATTCACATGGCCTTCATTGATTTAACCAAGGCGTTTGACTCGGTGGACAGGGAAGTGCTCTGGAAAATTATGTTCCGCTTAGGTATCCCTAGAAAATTTGTGGAAGTATGTCGCAGTCTACATACAAACAACAACGCCCAGGTTATGTATAATAATGAGGCAACCGAACCTTTCCAAACCCTCACTGGAGTTAGGCAGGGATGTGTCCTGGCACCCCTACTCTTTAATTTGTTTACCACTGCTCTAACAATTATTGTTGACAACAAACTGACTGTCAGAGGAATAGGTCTCAGATACCGTTTTGATGGCGGTCTCTTTAACATAGGGCGCTTTAGAGCTTTCACGAAGACACGCACACGATTCATTTGTGATCTCCAGTATGCAGATGACTGTGCACTTTTAGCCTCTACGCCGGAAGAGCTTCAAGAACTTTTAGATGTGTATGCCCAGAGCTATGATTCCTTAGGACTTAAAATCAACATTGGAAAGACTAAGATTATGTCAACTCCTCATCAAGTGAACCAAATAGACATTACACTTAATGGAAATTCTCTTGAAGTGGTGGATCAGTTCAATTACTTAGGCAACGTTGTTAATGACAAAGCAAACATGGACAGCGAGATTCGCAATAGAATTAACGCTGCATCTAGAGCACTCTGGGGACTTAGAGAGAGAGTATTTGACAACCACGACCTTGCTTTGTCAACGAAAATGGCTGTCTACAGAGCAGTTGTCATTCCAACACTGCTATATGGATGTGAAAGCTGGGTCACTTACCGTCGTCATGTGAAAGAATTAGAACGTTTTCAGCAAAGACATCTCAGAAGTATGATGAAAATCCGTTGGTTCCATCACATATCAAACGTGGAAGTACTCAGGAGAGCAAACAGCCTTGCAATTGAGGTGCTTATTTCAAGAGCACGCCTAAGATGGGCAGGTCACGTTCATCGTATGCATGATAACCGCCTTCCTAAATGCACACTTTATGGTGAATTGCTAAGCGGTAGAAGAAGGCGTGGCGGTCAACGAAAGAGGTTCAAAGACGCTCTCCATGAAAATCTAAAATCCTGCGGTATTGCAGACGAGCAATGGGAACAACTTGCAGCGGACAGAACCGAATGGCGAGGGGTTGTGGCCAGCTATCAAGGAAATGTTGCTGCAAGAAGGCCGAATCCAAGACCTAACCAGATCTATGTTTGTCCTGACTGCGGTCGACATGTGCTCTCCCGAATTGGCCTCTATAGCCATAGTCGTGTGCACCGTAGATGAATGGGAATTACAATAAACTACACCTGTTACTTGTTTTTTATTGTACACAATTTATCGACTGTAACATTTTCATACTCGGACTCGAGTAACGGCTAATAATAAGGCACGGCTAACTTTACCATTACTAAAACTAATCAAATCTAAAAGTGAAAGTGAAAAAATTCAAATATTGAATCCTTCATCAAGTATCAAGGAAGCATTGTGCATCAATTTTCTTTAGAATTGATAAAATTCATTTTCTTTTTATTTTCTCTAATATATTTTTTAAACTTTTCGAGAATACATTTTGATCCTCTATCCATCTCATTTGCACCGAAAGTAAATGGAATTATACGTGTTATGATGAAAGGATTTTTCAAAATCTATAATTAAAAGAAAATAATGGCAATTAGCTTGTGTTCTAAAATATATTCTAGTTTATATTATTAAGATGGGCAGGGCACTGAATTTCTGTGGTAAAAATTGTTTGTTGTTGTTGTATTCCTAGTCGCGGTAGAGGCGAAATATCATATATTCATATACATATAATCATGCATGAAAAAAATATCAAGACCCGTAGAATTGGTAAGGATAGCAATCGCCACTTGTCTGAGAATGTAGCGAACGCAATGGAGTATATATTCGACTGTTTGGAGGGAAACAGCGAAGAATGTCAATTTAGTGTAACTGAGTTGTTGGAGCAAATTAAAGGAGAATATAGCCCACATGTAGATAAACACCGTTAAAAACAAGTTATTGGAGAAATACGGAGATGACATTATGATAGTTCAACGCGAATTTAAGTCTCCCCTGGTTTTCCATATCTACAACAATGAACTTGAGGTCCAACTGAAGAGCATTCTACTTGTGGATTAGGGTTACTGGGGATACCACATAAAAAAACGCACTGAATATTCTACCTCTTATAGGTGGTGTGGAAACGAATATTAACGCAGTAGCACCCAACTTATCCATAAAAATGAATATAGAAACAAATAAAAGCTAACGCAGATGCACAAAAATGGTAAATAAATATAAGCGATAACTTACATACATACCTGCAATGTATCGCATGTAGCGCCTAAACTATCAAGGTTATGAGAAAAATGTATTGAACCTTTTTTATAGTAAGTTTCCTTTTCTTTAATTTGTAATAGATATTTTAGCTCTAGGAGGCACCGAAAGCGAGATATTTTGAAAAAACCGTTTTGGGTACCATCTTGGCAATATGGCTGCGCGAGCGGCAAAGGTACGAAGGGGCAAATCTAGTATGTTAATAGGACATTAGAATCTATCGATTTGCAAAAAACTTCCTCACTTACTCGGACCAAACCCCCATTTTTGACTGGGCTATAAATTGTGCTTCAGTTTCTTTCTTCGCGAAGCTGTCGACAAGTTCATTACCTTATACTCCCTCATGCCCTGTCACCCGCATCAAGGTAACTTTGTTGTTGTTGGCCAGTTGCTTCAGAGATTGCCTACATTTCCAGGCAATTTTAGACTCGAAGGTATAGGACCTTAGAGCTTTCAATACTGCCTGGCTATCTGATAGTATATAGATCTTTGCCCTTCGAATGCCTTTATTTAGGCAATCCTGGGCACACAGATTTATAGCATAAATTTCTGCCTGGAAGATGGTTGAGGCGTTACCGAAGACTTTGGATAATTTATATTTAGGCACTGCTACGCCCACTCTTACTCCTTCAGCCATCTTAGATCCATCTGTACACCAGATGAGTGACCCTTGTCCATCTTGCTCGTCTGACGGATTTCGATCAGCACGTCAAGCGGACAGTCAAAATCCTGCTTGATTGGCATAGAGTCAATGGGTTTGATGATGGACTCCAAATAGACTAAATCCAGAATCCTTAAGTGACCAACCAGATCGTCTGGTCTAAATTTATGTACCTGACGCAGTTGTAGCGCACTCCTTCCTCACATGCAAGTGCAAAGGAAGTAGGTCAGGCATTGCCTTCATAACTGCTGTGGAACACGAGTACATTGCTCCTGTAGTCCCTAAACAGGCAAGGTGTTGCAGTTTCTGCAACTTTCGTTGTGTTATTTGAC
This sequence comes from Leptura quadrifasciata, assembly GCA_963675555.1. NCBI lineage: Eukaryota > Metazoa > Arthropoda > Insecta > Coleoptera > Cerambycidae > Leptura > Leptura quadrifasciata. The sequence continues at coordinate 6,442,409 of OY776674.1, forward strand.
CACCATACACGTGATGCGTAGGTCACCATAGATCTGAAAATCGAAAGGTAAGATCAATGTGTCATTTCTGGCCTCAGACACCAAGTCTTACCAAACAGCCTACGGCACGACACGTCCATATTGCCGCTGTTGCTTTAGTAAGAACCCTCTCCAGGTGTGAGCTTCAAGTTTTTGATCCAAGATTAGATACTTGACTTCACTGGAAACGTTTAGCATCGTTCCATTCAGCATAAGAGTTCTAACATTAAGTATTCTCCTTTTGATGAACGGAACAATAACTGTTTTGCTCGGAATGACATTACGCCCCTCTGACGAGCACCATTTGGATATTATGTTTAAGGTAATTTGCGGTTTGAGACAATAACCTCATCTCTGCCTCTCACAGTCACTACCAGGTCATCTGCATAATCCTGAACGTTGAAGCCCGAATTACTCATTTTATGGAGGAGATCATCGACCACCATTGATCACAGCAAAGTGATAGGACTTCACCTTATGGACAACCCCTGACTGCAATCACCGTAACCTACTGATCCTCCACACTTGTAGTAATTATTCTGCTTCTGTGCATAGATTGTATCCATTTAATTGTAGGTAACTGTATTTCCCTTTTTCAGGCGGCTTTTTGTATGGATTCATAGGAGGTGTTGTCAAAAGCACCCTCTATGTCTACGGAAGCACAGAACTTATTGTTGATTTGCCAGGTTGATAGGCAAATTGTTTAGAATGAAGCGGTATACCTGTAAAAATTTAATAATAATAATAATAAAACTTTATTTCCATAGGCTTATACAAGTATCTAGATGAAAACAAAATTATCATTAATAACCAACACGGCTTCCAAAAAAATAAAAGTACAAGTTCAGCACTCCGTATTTTTCATAACAATGTTATTAGCAAGATTTATGCTTGTGGGTGTCCTGTTGGAGTATTCTGTGACGTCAGCAGGACATTCGACTGCGTTGATCACGATCTACTCTTGCATAAACTAAAAAAATGTGGTATTGAAGGTTTGGCTTTAAACTGGATAAACTGTTATCTAAAGGATCGATCTCAATATGTTAATTTATCTTACGTCACTGACAGCTCGAAAAGCTTTTCGCAGTCTGAAAATAAGCATGTTCAAATTGGAATACCTCAGGGCTCCGCTATAGGCCCAATTCTTTTCATACTTTATATTAATGATGTAGAAAATGCAGTACCAAATGCAAACTTAATCATATGTGCGGATGATACTTCTGTCCTTGTGTCCTGCAAGGATGATATTAGACTGGAAGATTCCTGCAATGCTTCTCTCTCTAATCTAAATGCATGGCTCTGTAGCAACTCTTTATATTTTAATAGTGAGAAAACCTACTACTTACGTTTTCACAATAGGCAAAGGATATGCAATGGTGTCAATCTTATATTAAATAATTCACCCATATCATGTGACACCACAAGTGTTAAATTTTTAGGGATATACTGTGACGTACCTATCACTGCCAAAATCTTGTCTCTAAACTGCGCAGTCAAAATTATTTATTCATTAATTTAAGAACTGTTCTTTATAAGGATCAGTTAATTAAAATATATTATGCAAATGTGGATTCTTTATTGAGATATGGCGTCTTTCTCTGGGGGTGGTCCACTCATGCTACTAATGTATTTATAGCTCAAAAGCAAATAATAAGAACCATTTGTGGAGTTAATAGCAAACACTCTTGTAGATCACTATTTTGTGATTTAGGTATTTTAACCGTGTCGTCAATTTTAATATTTGAATTGTGCATCTATGTATTTAAGAACTAGGGAAACTTTCCCAAAAACTCTGACATTCATAACTCGAATACTAGAAACAGAGATAACTTTCATATACCGTTCTCTAAATACAACTCATCATATAAATCACCTGATGTACTTGGATTAGTAATATTCAATAAGTTACCTGCTCATATTAAATCTAATATATGCTTGAAATCATTTAAAACTCACCTTAAGGAATTTTTAATGAAAGAATGCTACTATCGTGTGGAAGATTTCCTACACTGATTTCCTGCTGTAATATACGTTTCAGTGATTAACGAAATGTTATTGTTATTTTTGTTTGTGATCTATTGTTTACTTTTATAATTATATTTCTGTGTAACTATTTACTATAGTCCTTAAGCAATTCTATGACGATTCCTATACATTTTAATATGTCAAAGGGAATATAAATTATTATTATTATCAGAATATAGTCAAAATTGGTAAAAATTGGTAACAATTCAGGGAAATATCTATTTATACAAATACCAAACATTCAGTTAAAGAAGTAAAACGACAAACAAACATTGTGAAAATTAACAAACAGGGGATTACAAAAAACTTAGTTTTACAACAGGGGAAACAAAATCATAGAAATATTGTTTCTCTTATTAGCTGGCATTAGTGATATCACAGCCTAAGTACTCAACAGAATAAAATGAATATTTGAGTAGAAGCGATATAACTTCCCGTTTGAAAAGATTAATAATATAATTTTTTTTTATATGAACAGGTAATTTATTAAATTATTATTATTGTTTTATTTTTATTATTATTATAATTAATTTTAGAGTCTTATATGTTGATCTAGTAGTTTCTCCATTGTTTCCTTGCCATAAATATAGTTCTCAGGCATGGGATAAGCTCCTGTATTCCGTGTTGAAGTAGGACATGGAAGATACAATCTCTGCCCAGCTTGAAGGTAGATACCCCCCATTTAATTTTGTTGGGGGTAAATATTTTTCCAGCCATTCGTCTTCCTTCTCTGGGTGTGCATCCTCATCTAGATAATCCTGTGGAACTTCACCTTGAATTATGTGAGAGCCTGGGAAATAAGTACCTAAAAGTACGCTTATGTTTTCCTGCTAGCTCTATGTATGTTGGCCATTGGCCATCGGGCTTTTTGAGTAGCCCTAGCATTTTGTGTCACTTGTTTTCTTAAAAAAATTCATACAGACCACTCCATGCTAGAATACCGTAATTTAAAATCGACTCGACCGACGATCGAATTGTACAGTTATTTTTTTAATTTAAAATGCCGTGCAGTATATAAAACAGGTAGTCGCTGTTAACCACGCCCGCTTGCAAATTCTACTCGGTAAATACAAAATTCCTGTTACAATATACATGATTGCTTATTAGTTGTAATAATACTTTAATTTAGAAGGAAAAGTAAACTTATAACGTAACGCAAAAAAGTACTTATTGGAAGGTAAGCCATTTAATATTATTAAGGCACGTAAACTATTAAAACAGCTCGAAGAACAAACACAAAATAGTAATCATTATCCAAGTTCAATAATTCAATTATTTTACGCCACAACTGCTACTGCAAACTTCCTGAAAATTAATATAGTTCTTAATTATACCTATTATCTTAGTCAATTAAACGGAATGATTTGTGAAAGTACCTTAATTAAATTATCTTTTTATAGTCAGCTTTTCTGCAAGGCCTTAGTGAATCTCACCATGGAATAATGTTGATGACACAGAGACAGAGCTGGCCTTTGTGTAATGTGAGCTGGATAGTGTTAGATCAAACAATAATTAGGTATATGGACAGACCGTTTTCATCCAGAGGTTCTTTGAGGGTGAAATAGCGAACACAAACCCCGATTGTGTATAGACACTGGCAAACATTACTGTAACCAAATACATCCCATATATGATTTGCATATGCGCTGTCTAAATACGGCCATAATTAAATGTAAATACGAGATAAAGTTTCCCGTTATTGTAATTCAATTTCAGAGACATTTTGGCTATTATTTTAATATTAAATCCCCATACATTTGTTTAATATGTTTCAGTAATTTAGCGGACATTGTAAATTATACTTCATAGGTATGTCATGGCGCTCGTTGAATTTTCACTTTTAGTACAACGTACAATCGTTTAACATTTATTGTGTTAAAATAATATTGTACTATTGGTTAGTAAGGTATCACTACCACTCATATGGTAACAAACTCTTAGATTTAATACTTAGTAGATTCAAAATTCATATACAGGGTGTCCCGTAATAACGTGCAAAAAATTAAGACGGGTTCTTTGTATAAAATTTTTCAAAATAAAGCTTTCCTGTCCAGCCACACACCCTTAAAGGGGTGTGCCAAAAAACGGTTTTTAATTTCTATCTTAAAATAATGTAATCGGAAAAAGACAAAATTTGGCACATCCCGGTTATTCATCAAAAGGCATCTAACGAAACCATTTTGTCCACCTAGCATGTACATTTGCCCAAGTGATTAATCAAAAGCGCTGAGCAGAATTATATTAGTGTAAAATACTAAAAGTAGGCTGGTGTCAAATTATAATTTGACAATATTACGTTGTTTCTTGCCTTTGAAATGATAAGATAATCATTCCTTACTACTTAATACAAGTAGTTTTCTAACTAGATTTTAAAATACATAGTTTTATTAATGAGCAATATGCAGACATACATTTAATTTATTCTGAGTGTAAAGGAAATGCTTCAGCGGCAAAAGAACGATATCGTCGTAAGTTCCCTAGGAAAGTTTAATGACATAGTTAGGGACCGTTTACAAAGGGCCCTGAATATGGTCAAGAAATGGACCGATGAAGAGGGGCTGAGAATAAGTCCCTCAAAGACCAATATCGTTCCATTTACTAGAAGGAGAAACCTGGAGGGATTGGGTCCTCTGGTTCTTCAAGGTACAATACTGAGGATGTCGGAGGAGTTACCATACACTCTAAACTTACCTGGAACCAACATCTAGACAGGGTACCACATAAATCGGTGGCCATATTGGCCACATGTAGACGATTATATGGCAAAACATGGGGGCTCAAGCCTGGTATGGTGCACTGGCTCTATATCAGTGTAATAAGACCCTCCATTACATACGCTGCCTTAGTTTGGTGGCCTAAAGCCACTCAAATAACTGCAGCCAACAAGCTAAGCCGGGTACAGAGACTGGCTTGCTTGGGAATCACGGGTGCCATGAAAAGCACCCCCACAGCAACCATGGAGACCCTATTGGACCTCCCCTCGCTCAGCGTAATGATTCAGGGAGAGGCAATAATGGGGGCATACAGGGTGCAAAACTCACATGACGTAGCTCTCCACACAGGGGAGTCAGGACATATGAGGATAATCAATATTGTAGTAGATCCTCTATTGAGCATAAGGTCAGACTACATGGTCCCAAAAATCACATTTAACAAGCCCTTCAGTATCTCTATTGGAGAGAGAGGGAATTGGTCAACAAGAGCTCCTGAGTTACTAGGCAAAGGCCTGGCCTGGTATACTGACAGATCCAGGATGGACTCAGGAGCTGGAGCAGGAATACATGGAGTGAGACCGAGGGCAAGTATAAGCCTTTCTGTTGGATTTCACGCCACCGTATTTCAAACTGAAATTCTGGCTATACTTGAGTGTATACGTGAGAATGTCAAACGACGATATGTGAACCAGTAGATCTGTATTGCATCTGACAGTCAGGCGGCACTAAAGGCATTAGCCTCTAATAAAGTGTCCTCCAGACTGGTATGGGACTGCCATAAAGAGCTCGAAGTTCTGGGTGAGCAGAACAGAGTTAAACTACTCTGGGCGCCGGGACACACCAGAATAGACGGCAACGAAAAAGCTGATGAACTTACTAGACAAGGAGCAGCTAACACATTCTATGGCCCAGAACCCGTGCTGGGTATTACCAAATGCTCAGCTAGAGGGGTAATTAAAGACTGGGTCAGGAATAAACACAATTATTACTGGAGGAACATACCAGGCAATCGACATGGGAAAACACTCATTGAAGGACCATGCCCAAAACAAACTGCAGAACTGCTCCCAAAGAACAGGTTACAGTTGAGAATTGTAAAAGGCCTCTTGACGGGATATTTTCCTGTTACGAAGCACCTGCACAGAATTGGCAAGTTCGATGGCGACCTTGACTGCAGATTATGTGGGAAGGTACCAGAGACAGTAGACCATATCATATATGAATGTGAGGCATTGGCTCTCAGAAGATATAATATTTACGGGCAAACACAAACAGACCCGCAAAGCGTTAAAACTCGCCCATTTTCAGACCTGTGTCACCTTATCAGTGGCACAGGAGTATTAAAATGGGCAGTGTAAATCGGAACAGGGAGTGCAAAATAAACCCAAGAGGCTGCAGTGCCCTCGGAGTGTTACACACGACCCTGTGGGTTGGGGTTTTAGTCAGTAAGAGTCTGACACTGACTCAGCTCAGGTTGGGAGCCCATGAGGGTTTCCCTCCTCGTCAAAAAAAAAAGTTCCCAATTCGCACTGTGCCAAATGTTCGTACTTTTTCTAATATTCATTTGAGGTTAAAAGATTAAGGTTAAAAAAAGATGTCATGATTGTGGTCGTCGGAGACAAATAGGAGATGCAATGGAGGTACAAATATTACTTTATTTTTTTGAACATCCTGAGACAGGCTGCTCTTCAATTCCACATAACAAGAACATCAGTATGGAGGATTTTGAAAAGGCAAGGACTTTACCCCTATCATTCTCTCTAATTTCTGTGGTGGTTATTAATATTATTATTATTATTTACAGTTAATACAAGAGCTGTTCCCTCGTGACTCTCCAGTAAGACTTGATTTTTGTCTTAAGCCGTTAGATTTTACAAGAAAAGTACTATTCACAGATGAATGCTGCCTTACTTGACATGGAGTTTTAAATTTTCGTAACCAGTATTTATGTAGCGACGATAATCCCCACGCGGCGCTGGTGTAAATGGAAGATATCAATACAACTTTCCAATAAATATTTGGGCCAGAATTATAGGCAATAAATTAATAGGGCCTTTTGAGTTATCAAACAGATTAAATGGTCCAGCTTATTTAAACTTTTAACAAAACGACCTGTATCAACCTATAGACAATTTACCTCTTGCATTACGTCAAACACTGTGATTTATGCAGGATGGTGCGCCACCCCATTATTTTTTAGAGGTTCGAGAATGGCTACACTCAACATTTAGAAATCTTTGGATTGGAAGGGGGCGAGAAGCAACATATCCCCCTCGGTCCCCAGGTATGAATCCATTGAACTTTTACTTTTGGGGCCACTTGAAAAATGTTGTTTACTCTCTCTCTCAAGTATTCAAGCTGGAGGTCTTCATTTTGAACATATGCTTTAATATCTAAAAACAACAATCGTTGTCTTCATGTTTAATTTTTTTTACTGTTTAAATTCATCTTTTGTGTATTTTATGTTAGTTTTTTTTAGTTTACCAATAAATTTGCTTTTCAATACTTTCATTTTTAATTTGTAATGTCTCGTGCAATTTATAAACACCAAAAATAATCATATCAGTAGGTAATGTTCTCAAATTATAATTTGGCACCAGCCTACTTTTAGTATTTTACACTAATATAATTATGATCATCGCTTCTGATTAATCACTTGGGCAGATGTAATTTAATTTTTCTCTCAAAAATGGTCGATTTTACGAAATTTTTTCAAGAGATAAAAAAGTTCTAAATGAATCATAATGTTTGATTATTTTTTTTATTGAAAAATAAATAGCAGGCCGAAAGATATTTACAAAATTTCGAAAAGGGTAGTTAATTTCACCCCTTTGTGTACACGCTAGGTGGATGCAATAATTTCGTTAGATGCCATTTGATGAGTAACCGAGATGTGCCAAATTTCGTCTTTTTCTGATTACGTTATTTTAAGATAGAAATTAAAAACCGTTTTTTGGCACACTCCTTTAAGGGGGTGTAGCTGGACAGGAAAGGATTATTTTGAAAAATTTTGTACAAAGAACCCGTCTTAATTTTTGACAGGGAATCTACAGTTAGATTTTTACACGTTATTACGGGACACCCTGTATAATCATATGACATTTACTTACTGTCGGAGGACACTCATCATCCACCGTTAGACTTACTTGTACTTTAACTGAATATCCTACCGTAATAGAGTAGAATAGATGTTGATCTAAAATAATTCCTAAGTATTTAATTTCATTTACAAATTCAACTTCTGTATTACTAATATGCAGAAATAGGCCATTCATATTAGCTTAAAAATTGACCAATTGGAAAAAGAAAATTAAAAAGTTTTGCAACTTGGGAGTTAACTTGTCAAGGGATGTACTTTCAAAATAAAAAGAGTTCCCAAGCAACAAGTAAGAGCTCCATGTTTTTCAGGGACACACCCCTAACGTGCAATTCGGTAATATCTTGCGATTTTCTCGAAAACCGTTTGTCCTACAGAAAAAATTATACTTCCAAAAAAATTCTGCATAAAAAATGTTTATTACGTAAATTGTTTAGAACAGAGGTTTTCGAGAAATCAGCACATACCAAACTTTTCATTTTCTTTTTATATTTCTTGTTATATTCTTTATATCTTTTATTTCTTTTGATAGTATATTATATAACTATGTATTTTTATAATCAATGAATTTAAGGAAAACTAATTTGTTCGGTTTTGGCATAACATAATTTTTATTCGCTTTTGGCCGCATGTAGTAGTTATGTAGTATATTATTGTTAATGTTCCTGTTCTTCTGAACAAGGCCTTAATGAATTATATTTAATCCATAAAAATGTTCATAAAAATTTCACAATCCTTTGCACTCAAATAAGGTAAATACTGAAATAACTCGAAAACTAAGAATTTTTGGCCATAGGTTTATAATATATTCATTTGTCCTATTCATGTTTTAAAATCTTACCCACCCTGTAGATATATCGCTGTAGATGCTACACATTGTAAATTTTTTCAACACGTGCATTTCGTCTACATTAAAATAGCGCATGCACTCTGCGAATAAAATAAATACACTACATAAACACTTTATAGGCATATTACACTATTCTCAAACATTTCCTTTGGTTTTTATGCGCTGTATATTCTTGTTTACATTTGTGATAAAAGAAGTGTTAATTGAGTAATAATGTATTGTTAATGCAGTTTTTATTTGGTACAAACTAACTAAATAAACATAAAAGCGCCTGGATACAGCGCTTTGATATTTGAGTGTTTGTTTTATATTTTAGTACAACTTATTAATATGTTCATGTCAATGAAATAATTTATCCTGATACACATTAAGTATTTTAATTAACGTCCATTGCATATATTATATTATCATGCCGGACTTCATTATTGCACATTTGATTGTTTATTACTGACAATTAACCCTAATTATGAACACATTAATTTATATTAAAATTTGGATGATTTGGTAAATATTAATGAGTTATAATAATGAATATTTCCTAAACGTCATAACTAATGAAATTTAATTAACCCAACCGCAGGATATTTTTGAATTCATGAAAATTATACAGACCCAGAAAAATTTGCCATATACTATTAAACAAACCAACATACTTATTCTTATATTCGTCTCAACTCTAACTAACATAATTGTGAATAGACCATCGCAATGTTAATGAAAGAGATAGTTTAATGATGTTTAAAAATTTAACTAATATGCGACATGAATATTATTAAGGGATATAGATAAACGGCATTAGTTGAAAGAGGCACATTAATATCAACTAAGCTTTTTAACATAGCGTTAGCAGCTATTTGGTGGGTCTTGCAATTAAAGAAAACATAGTCCAGATCCTCATATACAAGTATCTGTATCGAGTACCCCAATCCTATTTAAATGTTTTGGGAAGCAAGCGTGGCCAATCCTTATTTTACAAATAGTAATGATGAATTTTCTAGGGGTATTAATACTCTTGTACCATGATGATTTGGGAATCTGTTCTACAACTTGAGTATATTGGCTCATTGGGTTACCCAACTGATATTTTTAGTACAATTTTGACCAATTATTATATATTTTGTTTTTGTATAAATTTATACAGTCCGATAAATATATTTTGAGATTTGAATTCAGGTCAGATATAGCGCTTTCCTTAGCTAGATTGTCAACATGTTCATTGTGAGGGATTTCAATACGGACTTTAACCCAAACAATATTAACAAGAATATTAACTTTATTAAGTTTGCAAAAGAGACGATTTATATGAAGAATATGTGAATTTGTGGGATTATGGTTGAATACTCCATATTTTATGCTTGCTAAGACACTCAAGGAATCTGTATAAATTACTGCTTGCTTGAACGCATTGCTTTAAATATATTTTAAGGCCTTAAGGGCTGCTATGACTTTTCCAACAAATACATGATATGTTTTCTGACACATTATTTTAAGTTCAAATTTGTTTTGATGCAGCACATCCTACATTTTCAGAGTTTAGAAGCATCTGTATAAATTTGCAGATATCTATCGAATGTAAGTTCCAAATTGTTTAAAATATTCTGATTAATAACAGGAATATCTGAGAATGTAGGGATTAAGACGAGCGGTTCGTAAAATAGGTCCTGATATTCTATATTCCAGTATGGTATGCATGAGTTTAAAAACAAATTACTCCTGTCTTCATTGATTTGACGATATCCAGAACATAAAGGTGGTGAGATTTTCTTTGATCAATTATTATTAATTAAGTCACAAATATTTACTTGGCGGATTTAGAGCTTGTATTCGGCTTGTAGAACATATTTTTCGCTCAGAAGCTGTCTACGATACTCCAAGGGCGGCTCTCGAGTTTCGACATGTAGCGAAATTAACGGAGAAGGTATTATTGCTCCTATGCATATACGGAGTACTTTGTTATGTACAAAATAAGTAATAATCAAAATGATTGGTTAAACTATAAAGTAGAAATAATGTTGTCACGACAATCAGACATGAAAAATGTAATGTATTATGAGGAAAAAATTGATAAATGCAAGAACGATCCAAAGAAAATGTGGCAGTCTCTGAAATATTTAGTATCTAGTAAACACGACGAACCTTTTAAAGAAATTCAATTCGAAAATGAAACGTGTAAAAAAACAAAACTATTGCCTGAAAAATTTAATGAATTCTACATATCTAGTATTAACGACATAGTATATAGTATACCTCATAGCAACTATCAGTTTGAACTTATCGAGTTAGGAGGAGTAAAAATACAAAATTTTAAGTTGTTGACTTTGAAATTAAAAACAATCGTATTTGATCTAGCAAACAAGAGTAGTCCGGATGAAATTGATTTGGCTTTCTATAAGAATAATTTTGATATTCTATCTGATCAATTGATTCATATAATTAATGATTCGTTAGAGCGTAGTATTGTGCCAAATTGTTTAAAAGTGTCGACAATATTCCTGTAAGAAAAATACCTAAAACCATTAAAGCTGAAGACTGTAGACTTATAAATATGTTACCAGCTTTTGAAAAAATATTAGAGAAAGTAGTATTGTCACGACCCCCCTTTCGGGAAGCCGTAACTGACGGCCACTTGACTTGTGAGAGAGGGAGATTGGGTAGTCAAAGTAGAAGACGAGTTTATAACAAATATAATTTATTAACAAAATAACAACAAACAGTGTCACAGTATCAACAGGCACAACAACAATAGCTTTTACTAATAACACTGATGTGGGGAGATGCGTTAGGATAAGGAGTCGCACTTCTTAACACTTAAGAGTAGGACTGTCTTCAGAATTCGACTGTCGCCCGCGTTAATAAAATTCGTATTTATAATTTTACTAGTTGCTTACTTAGCAGGTTACCTATTGAGTACAAGTTCGTATTTATTGTTTGTTTTTAATAATCCAGTGTCAGGTCTCGTTCTCAATATTTGTTTAATATTATTGCAAAGTATATCAATTTAGAATTTGGAAAAATAATTTGTATCAATATGTAACCTACTAAAGCTGATTTATAGTTTTCTCCTAAAATATGAATACTCCTTACGTAACAGTATATCTGCAATTTTTAAATTTTATAATAGAGAAAAAAATACTTAGTGAATATCAGTCCGGTTTTAGAGAAGGTTTTAGTTGTGAAAGTGCATTATAATATGTTGTTAATGAGTGGAAGGAAGTTAAGGATAAAGGAAGAATGTCAGAAGAAATATTTTTAGATTTGAAAAGAGCATTCGAGATAAATGATAGAGAGATTTTATTTGATAACCTAAGCAAGTATGGAATTGATGGTGTAGTATGGAAGTGGTTTGAATGTTATTTAAAAAACAGGAGGCAAAAGGTAAAATGTGAAAATGTGTTATCAAGTGAGCTGCCCGTACACATGGGAGTGTCTCAGGGGAGCATACTTGGTCCTTTATTATTTGTAATATATATTAATGACATGTCAAGAATTTTAAAAGATTGCAAATACCACTTTTTTGCTGATGATATTATTGTCTACATTGATGAACATGATCCTAGAGAGTTGGTAAGGAAAATAAATCAAGATTTAGAACTTGTTTCTAAATGGTTGGAAACAAATAAATTAAAACTGAATATCACAAAAACAAAAACTATGCTCCTAAGTAATAGCAGAATCTCAAAAGATTCAAAGATACAAATTTATCATTTAAGCTTCAAGAAGTAAATCTGTCATTGGTTTGATGTATTATATTAGTTTTAGATATAAAGTCTAAATATTTAAATTTATTGGTTTTAGTTTTAAAGTTAACCCATATTATATTGAAATATGTTATTGCTCAGCAAGGACCATCGAGAAGGTATGAACATATCTTGCCAGGAGGGGATGGGACAGGTTAGATTAACGAGGAGCAACGATTTTAGTCAAAAATAAAATAAAAATTTAAGTTTCTTCTAAAATAAAAACGTAAGTTTCTTGAACAAAGCAAAGAATTATTATATGAAAACAAAAATAAATATTTGTATACTTATATAAAACATAAATAAAAACAAAATTAAAATATTTTTCTAGAATGAAGTAACTAAAATTAAAATTTCTTGTCAACTAAATAAAATATATTCCACGGAATGTAACAATAAAAAAGTGAATGAAAAATTAAGAAAAGTTAAATGATAATTAACGCGTCCGAATCTTCTCTTTCTGAGGAGGAATCATTATCCAGTTGAATTAAAATTGGCGCACTAGGGGGTAGCGTTGGATATCGATTTTCTTCTCCAATTACATGCCTAACGCAATTTTTCCATAAATCAGTATTATTGTCAATGTCATTTATTACTTCTCTTATATGATCAACTACTATCGCGCTTAACGTTGGAGAGTTATTACCATTTTCGTAAACGTACTTTTAGTGTTCCCCAAACCATCTCGATAGGATTAAATATGCAATAGTATGGAGGTAACCGCAAAAGTGTATGACCGTGTATATTGGATAAGTTATCAATAACATATTCCTTTTTGAAATTCTGTTCTTTTATTCTTTTCAGTAATTCGCGTTTTATTGGAACTTTTACAGGAATTTCCATTTTTTTTCTCATGAATTTTAAAATGTCTTCCTCTTTTGTGCTGTTATTTGGTATTTTATTTAATATACGCGAGTGATAAGAAGCATTATCTAATACAATTACCGAATTTGGCGGAATATTTGGTAGAAGCTGTTGAGAAAACCATTTTTCGAATAGATCGGCTGTCATGTCTTCGTGATAGTCTGCAGAAGACTGCGATATTTTTTTGGCCGACAAGAGTAACGCATTGGATTCAAACCCATTTTCACTTCCCGCATGAAGTATGATAACGCGTTTTCCTCTAGAACACGGAGTATTTAAAACACAATTGTGCGAACTATCTACCCAACCATACTGAACAACATCATGCGTGTCAAACCACGTCTCGTCTAGATACACTATATGCCTGTTTAGTTTACGATATTCTCTAATTTTTTCCAAATAATCTACTCGAAGTGAAACTATACGTCGCGATTCCATAGTTACCATACGACTGTCAAGTTTTTTTATGTTTAAAACCGCATTCTAATAAGACATTTCGTAGTGTATCTAAAGACCTATAATTATAATCAGGATAATCGCTCAATTTTTCTTGAATCATTTTTAACGTAGGAACTATATTTTCTTCATACATATTATAAATTATACGCCGTATTACATCTCTAGTGGTATCATCAATATTTTATAATTTCGTATTTTTCCGTTTCCTCTTTGCGCTGTGATGTATAATATCGCCTTCTTGAATTACGCGATAAATTGTTGATTTTGATATTTTAGTTAATTCGTTAATCCGTCGTATTATTTCTGTCTCACGTTGTTCAGGATTTTCGCTTTTCAAACATTCATGTATATTTAAAATAATACGTTGACTTTGTACGTGTAAATCTTGGTTTTTAAACTCTAAATTTGGGGCGAGCGTAGGTGCGTCTTTACTATGTACATACTTCGGTATGCGATGTAAAGCAACGATAGGCGCAGTTAGTACTTGGATGGTGACCATTCCAACGGAAACCGCGTTCTCGCCTCACACATCTTCCAGCGGCTTGTATATCAGTGTATGCGCGGAAGCTATACAACCTTAGGCGAGGGTTGTATAGGAGATATACCATCCTTTGGAGGGGATGTAAAGCCGTCGGTCCCTTGTCTATTAAATGTTAGGCAAGTAAAAGATCCCTACTCTGCTTAAGGGAAGAGGTTCGGAAAAATTCGTGGTTGGGGGTAGCTCGTCTACAGGCGTCGGTGTTAGGCCTCAGTAGCGGAAATAGGCCGACGTTAAATAAATGTATAAAAAAAAAACTCTAAATTTATTTCGGCTTTTTCGACAATAACCGGTTCAACTATTTCGGGATTTTCGGGCGTTATTATATTATCCTCTGTTTCAAATGGTCTCCAGAAAGCCATGGTAAATTAGTAAATAATTAAAATATTTTACCTTTTATACAGTAGTAAATATTTATAAATATGAACAGTAACTATCTAAACTCCTACGCTTGATATTATAATAGGTATTTATGCACTGCACTGGCACATAGACAGCACGTTGTTAGACTTCCACGTTGACTGATAAGAAACGATTTACGAGTTTTTTTGTGCTAGTAGGCCTGTCCGTTTTATTACCTTTAAACCAGTGCAGTCGTAGATGGTTTATTCAGGCTGATTACATTGCCAGTCTTGGACTCGCCTGCACAGTTTCAACTACCGTTCGAATCTCGATACCATTGCCAAATATATATGACAAAATATCAAGTTCAGTGCGCACGGTCCTGTACTTTAAAACTGACCAGTTTCAATTTTGGTCGTATTTACTAAATGTATTTTTAATTGTATAGACAAGGGCTAAATAAAAGTATTATCTATCTGTCTATATATCTATCTATATGTAATTTTAAATAAATGATAATTTTCCAGATAGAAATAAAATATATGGCTAAACTTTAGTAATTTTGTAACCTTTCTGCAACAAAATATCAAAAGTTTATTAAAGTATACAAATTATTAGTGAGTGTTTTTCTTGGAAGCAAAATAATAAGACTAATGGGAACATAAATAATGCCTTTATATTATGTATCTGTTTACGTTAAATTTGGTTACTTTATTTTTAATATTTACTACTATCTTACTGTTAATTTAGTACTTGTCTTGATACTCACTACTAAATTTATCACGTCAAACTTAATTGCATTGTTCAGGTCAGCACGGCATCTTTACAGACCAGAAAAGCTAGTTAATTCCCTTGGTCAAACCCACGTTTATTACAAATTTCAACGCTCATGGTTATTTTGCACAATTAATGCAGCGTATAAAAATCGGTTTACATGAATTTGACATTTATTATGAATAGATGTATAAAATATGTTTAGACCACCTTAGTTGCTTAAGAGATTCTGCAATTAAATTTTAAATATTATTTACGTTATAAAGAAAATTTTTATGCTGAATGAATACTGAACAGGCTATACTGTAAGATATTCGCAAGAAGTAATTAGACATAAATTTGTTAATAACTGCAATAATTTAACTAGTGTTCGTAGATAGGCATGCAATGCGAAAATTACATTTCTTTTATTCGAACGTTTTCCAAGCTCAGCAATATTAGACGTCATTATGACAAAGAAATAAGCCGATTTTCAAGTTTTTGGTATTTAGTGTATAAATAAGTGCATGAAAAAGTTCGAAATTTTCAAAAATGTTTTATGGACAAACTGATTCATATACACCGAAAACTAATTTGGGACTTATGTTTTACGACTTCAAATAGTTTGTCCTGAATTACCGAAAGAAATACACAATTACACAACTTAATTAAATATATAAAACTTGAAATAAAAAGTTAAATACATGCAGCCCATCCAGGATTCAATCCGACACATAAAAGTTATGTCAGCTGTTCTTGTATTTGTATATAAAGTCCCTGGTCACTTTCTGCATTATCTGAGATCCGTACATTATGCACCTGCATCGTGTTCTACATATCCTTTGAACAAACAAGTGATATGTAGCATCAAACGAAATCTGCGCAGTGATGTAATTTTTTGGATAGGGTTTCATACATTTTGCCACTTTAAGATATACACAAAAACGTGCGGTACGTCCCGTAAGGTCAATAGCAGTGAACTATTTTTACATACAAGATAGTTAAAATTGCGAATTGTGAAATCCGACTGTTATAGAAGTATATTTGCCATACGCTCAACCTAAATAAATTATATAACTTGGTCGTTCGCTGCGAGATCCGGCCTTCGGATCTCAGGATCTCGCAATCCGTAAATGTGACCATATATCTCGTATTCTGTATAAAATTGCATACAATTTTTATTACCGTTATGCTTAACCCCCCCCCCCCCCACTACAAGCTGATTTTATATGTGGCTTCCACGCACCCCCTGATGATTCATCATGTTTACCTTTTTGACTATATACTACATGATGAGCAATATAACCTTTGCTTAAACCAAATTGGACGACAATAACAGAAAGTGCTTTACCGTTATCGTAGTTCCCTGCATCTTCTGACTGACCACCTTTACTTTCGGATACAGATAAAAATTCATGAAATCGTGTAAAGGTGATTTTTACCCTTATTTATTTTATTTTGACAGACTAAAATTTCACTAAATAAGCAATTTCACCATTTAATTCAGCGTTCATCGTCGGCATGTAGTTGGGAGAATAGCTGTTTTTGTTTAATTTGTTTAGTCCTTATTATATATAAGGCATTTGCATTGATGGCAAGGAATAAAATATTACCGATCAGAAATTTCTAATATCGTGTAGAGCAGCTTAAACCTGATTTATATGTGATTTCACAGTACGCGGTTTCACAATTAACTATTAAGATAGGTTATGTAAAAGAACTGTGGAATTTGAATATAGACATACTTACAAATTTATTTCTAATAGTCGAAGATGAAAAGCACTGCAAGTAGTAGTAAAGTACTAGTACTATATCATAGGATACTTTACGATTTGCATATACCAAATGCTAAAGAAACAGTAAAAGCTATTGCAAATACTCCGCAATCAGAGCCATTTATCTGCTGTTGTACAAGTGGAAATCAAACAGTAAATAAGGAATAATTTCTGCAGAAAGAGTTTTTGTTCCGCATGTAAAAGATTAGCTTTATTAAGTAAGGAATCATAAATATAAATTCTACGACTATGCAAAGTTGTACATGGTCTTTTCCAGGTGGGATAGATTGAATCGCATTATCGCGTAATTCGTATTTCGTAATGAGCATCTGTACGTAAAGTGCATGGAAACAAAAGAAAAGTGAGAATCATCCAGCAACTGACCTTCTTTGATAATTTTGACATCTGTTTTCTGAATGTAAAAAGAACTGAACCTTTACTCTCACGCACTTATGTAATTGTCCGGTGCAAACGTAAACTCTATCGACGATCCCCTAAAAATCTGTTAAACAATATGCGTAGTACTTAAAGAAACATGTATTTCACAACCTATGCGGCACGCAATCCGACACGACACTCAATGTGTTTTTGCGATAAAGCATTTCCATTTTTTATATCAGATAATTACAAATTTGTTAATTTCGATATTTTTAAAGTTAACACAATTCGTATTCTGGTGTTTGATTGAGCCAAAAATCCGAAATCAAAACTGCACAAATGTTTTGTATTATTTCCGCAGATCTCAAAATTCAAAGATCAATAGCAATGCCGTAATATGATGACAAGTTAAAGACAGGTATTTATTTGAAAGATAAAACGATAAACAACTCATTTCGCATTAAAAATGTTAAATGGTTATATTTTTTTTATAAAAGAAAATAAATATCTAGATGGTGCAGAAAGCAACATCTTGCTGTATATGAACCCCGGTCTCGTTTTGCTTTCGCATGGGAGAGAGAGAGAAAATGAGCTGCGAAACCCGACCGAGTTTCTTGATTTGGAAAAATGCATATAAAACTGATTAATTTCGTCTTTAATGTCTTCTGGAACTTCTGCTCCGAATTTCCTTTTATTAAATTTAGCTTACTTAATTACTTCTATAACTGGTTTGGATTTTTATTTTGAGAAGTTTGGTTAAAACGGTTGTAAAGTGCTGTGGTGTATAGTTTCTTAAAATCCTGTAATATTACCAATTGGCTGAAGAATTTGAGTGTATTTACTTTTAACCTTATCTCTACGAGTCATTAAAGATATTGTAAATTTTACTAATCGTACTGCTGTCACCTGTCAAATACGGAAAATATAAGAATTGCTCAAATATTTTACTTATTATCGATTTTTCTTCTGAGGTAAATTTTATCTAAATATTTTAAATATAATAGTTGCCTGAAGTTATTCAACTTTATGTTTTTAAATATTCTACAGTTAGTTAAAATAAATAGTACCTAATTTTTGTCTCCTTTTTTAAAAGATCAATGATTTTTTCTCCAGTTTTCAATTTACTGTAACCCAATTAACTGACACAGACTTCGAAGGTCCTCAAAGCATCAGTTATAAACAAGCCTGTCTATGGAAGTCGTGAATATTTTTGGTGAAAATTCAATAATTTTTTTCTTACTTGTTTTTTACGTAAATTACGATATTAGCAATGCTTTTCTATCACTAATAATCCACTCGTTAATTTCTCCTTTATGATTATTTATTATAATAACAAAAAAAACAGCAATTACCTGCGCTAGAGTGGTATTATTTTTGTGCAAGGTAATAAAGGAAACGAGTTTATTTGAGAAATATTAAATTTGTCGCTCTTAATACCAACAAAAAATACATTTTCTATTCAATATTCCTTTTCAGTTATAAAATGTTTTAATACCTTCCAAAACAGGTCTAAGATATATCAAAACTATCAAAATGTAATGCACAGCACAAATATCGTTCGTTTTTCTGTCTTTAAAACACTGCAGTTTTCCAAACAAATTGGAATACAAATAACATAAATCATATTCTCAGCCATAGCGCAATAAATATCTCTAAGTAGACTTCAAATATAATACAACAGAGGAGGGTGGGAATACAAAAAGCACAATTTGTCAAAGTCTTAAGGTATAGATAAGTGATTAAAAAATGAATCTTATTTAAATAAGTTGTGTTCGCGAGGTGATGATGAATTGAGGTTAAGTTCAAGAAAGCCGTGTGTTACTGTGCAAGGCATTTTGTGCTTTGGCGACGAGCATAATTCTTGGGTTTTTCGTTCGGAAATTCTGCCATTGACTGATTAATTTAAAAGTTAGCAACTTACAAATAAGACGAAGCAAAGCGTTACAAAATATGCTGGAATAAGCAGTTCCACATTGGAGGGCATACAATGCGAACTGCAGTTTAAATATAAAATAAAATAAGTTCAGTTCTTGATGTTAGAGACTGTTGACAATTTACTTTAACGTTTGAATTAACTAAGTTCTAAGTTTTATTACCGATTAAAATTACCCTAAATTGGTTTCAAGAACTTGAAAATGTCTTTATTGACAAACAATAAGCCGTATCTTAATTTATTGTATTTTTAAATAGAATATACAAAATACCAGGTGATATGAAAAGTATAATACATGATCGACAATATAAGTATTAACAATTACCAAAAAAATATATAAAGACACAAAACCCTGGGTTTAAAGAATATTAATTTAAATTATCTATGTTATAAAAGAAATATAACCAGATATAAAGACTTTGCTGTTCACGTCTATAAAAGTTATATGCCACGTCCTCTCACTATATAAATTTAGAGGCGACTCAAGACGGGTTCTGGAATCGCGAGATAGAAAATTCGAGCGAAGAATTTTGTTATTAGACGAACAAATGAACAGATGAAATAAAGAGCAGCGAGAAGTTGTGATTTTGTGATTTAAAGTAGTGAATTTATGTTAGATTAAATTATTATTAGTTGTGTTATTTCTAAGGTTTAATTATTGTAATTTAAGTGATTAATAAATTAGTGGTTTGTGAAGATTCTTGTTACAATTTATTAAACTTACGTACAGGATGTTTACTGGAGACTGTAAACAAGTAACAATTGGTGTCAGAAACGGAATTGCAATAGGAATTCTGAAGAATTCGACGAAGTTCCATAGTGCTCTATTTGGAAACCACTGGACATAGTGAAGTGCTTTGAACTGTAAAGTGATATAGACATTAGACAAGACTTATTTAGGCTAGTGTGAGGAAATTTCTAGAACATTCTATTTATAAATTAGTACAGTTAGCCAAGTTCTGTAAAATGGCTCGCTGGATAGAGAGATTGCAGCAATATGACTTCAGAGGGCCACAGACAAGAAATAGGGGCCAAATGAAGCAATATAAGGTCGGAGCCCGTTTTGAGAGTATTTCTATCGATATAGCGAGCCCGTTCCCAGTGTCAGATGATGGCAATAAATACATCCTGGTTGCTATGGACTATTTTAGTAAATGGCCGGAAGCCTTTCCAAATCTGGAGGAGTTACTATTGCTCGAGTTTTGATGAATAAGCTTGTGTGCCGATTTGGTGTACCCCTGGAGCTACATTCCGATCAATGGAGAAACTTTGGATTAGTGGTATTTCAAAAAATGTATGAAATGCATGAAATTCACAAGGCTCTAACAACTGCTCTTCATCCCCAGTCAGATGGAATAATGGAACGACATAATAAAACCATGAAGGAACATCTTTCTAAGGTGGTTCACAAGAACTAGCGAGATTGGGATCGGCACATATCATTTCTCTTAATGTCATACAGGGCTGCCATCCATGAAAGTCGCGACTTGGTGTTTGGTACACTAGATAAGGAGTTATTGTCCGTGGATGACTATGCAGATGAAGTTAGTCAACGTCTGAAAAATGTCCATGGGTTGGTTTGAAACCAAGTTAGCATAGCTGGTAACAAAATAAGGCTCGCTTTGATCGGAAGTGGACGTCAGCAGGATTCGACGAGGGCGATCTGGTTTGGCTAAATAACCCACAGCGAAAGAAGGTAAGATCTCCGAAGTTTCACCCACCTTGGGAAGGGCGGTATTCTGCCATCACTCAGATTAAGGACGTTATTTACCGAATTCAACCTAGTAATAAGTCC
This sequence comes from Leptura quadrifasciata, assembly GCA_963675555.1. Classification (NCBI taxonomy): domain Eukaryota; kingdom Metazoa; phylum Arthropoda; class Insecta; order Coleoptera; family Cerambycidae; genus Leptura; species Leptura quadrifasciata. Next base: position 6,463,687 of record OY776674.1, read on the forward strand.
AAGATGAATATCATGCACCTGGACAGACTGGCGAAGTACGTTGAGGACTCTGAATTACCTGACCGGAACGTACTAGCTTAAGGAGGGGGCAGTGTTATATACACACCCACGCCCTCTCACGCAGAAAGGTCTAATCCCTAAAACCTGCATACTAGTTGGTTGCCGGAAAAGCAGCGCCATCTCTAGGTCAACTAACGAACCGCCATTATTAACACACAGAAAAATATAGAAATTTCGGGGCTATTCGAGACGGGTTCTGGAATCGGGAGGTGGAAAATTCTAGTACGTTCGATGCTTATATTTAAGGGGTGAATTCGAGCAGAGAGTTCAGAGTATTATATTAGACCAACAAGTGATCAGATGAAATAAAGAACAGTAACAAGTTGTGATGAAAGTAGTGAATTTATGTTATTTTAAAGGATTAATTATTGTAATTTAAGTGATTAATATATCAGCGGTTTGTGAAGATTCTTGTTGCAATTTATTGAACCTACCTACGTACAGGGTATTTACTGGAGTTTGTAGACCCGGTATATTATTATATAATTGTCGAACAATCTAAAGGATGTTCCAGGCAGTTCATAGTTTAGCGTAGACATGACCAACCATGCGGTGTATTTTCCGGGACTGGTAGCGATGCCTACCGCACGCAGAATATCTACGAAAATCAATAAGCCTGATCTTTTCTGTTAGTCTATGATTGATCTAAACGTTTCCGGAGCTTTTCGTTGCAAATAGTTGCCAATTGTCAGTAGAGGTGGATTTTAAACAGCACACATTTATATTTTTCCAAATTAACTTCGCGAACCTTGTAAAGATAAAATCCTACGCTTGAATTTTCTTTCACAATATGCTCATATTTTATAAGTTATTATAAACATATTTTATGCTAAAAACATGTAGATTACTGTTTTAAAACAATATCCCTTTCTCTTAGAGCATAATATTTTTTGTGAATTGGCCCACTGAGCTGGTAAATGAATTAATTTTGTTCATTTATCCAAGGCATATTTAATATTCATACAATTTCTGATAATTTTTGTTATGCACTCCATCATTACAATACATGTTTGAACCTAGAAAAATACTTCTTTTCAGAAAGTGCTAGATGATAATAACAAAAATTCCTAAATGGACGTATGAACACGTAATAACTTATTGAATTTCAACCTTAAAGTTTGCTTCACACCATATAATTCTGCTCATTGCTTTTCCTCGCCATGTTGGAACATTCATTATTTGTGTTTATTTATATTTATTCTACAATTTCCTATTAATTAGTATTTACTTTTGTAACGACGCATCGAACTTCGTACATATAGTTTCCATATTGTCACAAGCCGGGGGCGCTTGTTTTGGAGAGGTTAAATTATAAGTAAAACAATTATGTAAAACAGAAATATACCAACATTTTATTGAAGGTAAAAATAACAAACAAGTCCATAAAGGAAAATAGTTCAAATAATAAAAATATAAAATAAAAAGATCTTACCAGTCCATAATGGGGGAGATGTGTCAGGTGGATGCTGGTTGACTGATTGACTACCAACGAGTAAGTAATGTGTGTATCAATCCTGAACTATTTATATGATTCCTAAATACTTATTCAGCAATATTCCTATAAAGGTAGACTTAAAGTTTATGTCTCAACGCGGTTACAAGCTGATATTGAAGTATGAAACTTTACATCCTTTATGCTTGTTAAACTTGGAAAGAATGTAGAATTTATTTATCGATTTAGTTTTGTGAGTTATTTAATTTATTATTGAATATTTGGAAATTATATTTTGTAGAGAATATGCTAAAAAGTATTTTGGTTAATTTTATAGTGCAGAATAATTATTACTACTTGACAATATTATATGTAAAAGTACATATAGCTCGTCCAGAAACACATTCCAAATAAAATATGGCTAAACCGTTTTTAATTAAAAAACGAACATTTAATTACCCTCGTCCCCATATTTGTGCCCTTTGTAATAAATATAACTTGCCCTATAATTAGAGATGATAAAGTGATCTTTTGCTTGCCCTTTACTGGGAACACATAAATTTTCGGAAATGGAGATTCGTCCATAAATTAGTTTAGGTTATTATGCGTATGACCTATATTTTTATATCATGTATTTATAAAAATGTCTATAAATTTAACGCTGCTTAAATGTCATAAATAAAGGGAAGGCAATTAGTGTGGTCTTTTGGGCAGGAGCTACCAGGTGCGAACTTAAACTAAACCAAACCTGAACCTGAACAATTAACGAAGTGTGGACACTTGTATCAGATACTACCTATTACCTGTCATTGAAGGAAAGAGCGTTACTATACTATTGAATTACAAAAATAAGTCAATATGTTCTAATAAACATATAAGCAGATTTATGACGGTGGCAGGTGTCAATTTGCTTTATAGTGCAGTAAAGATAGGTATAGTCTGGATACAGCAAGATTATGATTTTATCCTGTTTTGGGTATCACCCGGTGTATATTCCTAAGTTTTGGACCTCAAAGACCTTGTGCTACTTTTTTTATAAACAATTAAAACAATTTTTACCGCGTTTCTCGAGCTTAAAATGCAAATAACTCCGGTTTTATAAATCGGACCGGGGCAAACTAAAAACCAGTCTCTTCATAATAAAATTGTCAATAAATCCCCGTTTGTTTCAAATCTCCGAAGTACGTACATAACCTACAAAACTGAAAAGACTAGAAAAAAACAGTATTTTTTTATTTTAGTGCCCAAGACCGTCAACTAGACCAATTTGCGTCAAAGTTTCAGAAAATATATTTTCTGATGTAAAATAAAAAATTTTAATGTAATTTTGGCTACTTTTTTTACATTTTTCTATAACTCAGATAACGCCAATTGCATTTTTTCGGCCATTTTGAAAGAAAATTTAAAATTTTTCATCAAATCTGGTAGAGAGTTTTAGGACTTTTCATTTAAAGAAAGGAACGTTCATTTTTGTTAACGTGAACTCGAGATATTTAATTTTTTGCACTTGAAACTAATGACGATTTATTAGCGATTTTATTACGAAGAGACTGGTTTTTAGTTTTCCCCGATCTGACTTACAAAACCGGAGTTATTCACGTATTAAGCTCGAAAAACGCGGTAAAAAAACCACAAGAGGCGCGTGTGTGTTCATCTTATTTCACCGGCCTGGTTGAGTGGTAGAGTATTTATATAAAGTAGTAAGTAGTAGTAGAGTATTTATATAAATAAGGCATTTAAAAAGAAAAAAAAATCAAAAGTTTGTGTCACTTTTTATTTATGGTGGATGGTTTCATTGAAATGTACTGTAGATGAATATTATCGAATATTAATAGGGGAGAGCATCTTATTTTTGTGAAACATGGTCTTTCATCGTTAACGAAATGTCAAATATTTTTTCATATTCAGTTAAAAAAATACATTTAACGTGCAATGAAAATAAAACTATTTTTTATGTTCCTTTCTAAAAACCAGTTAAAAAAAATATTTTAACATCTGTCGGATCTTACAATTAGGGAGGCTTACAATAATACTAAAAGTGACTAACATCCGTACTAATCCTATGGTAATAGGCGTACAACTTAAACACGTGTCAAATTATTTCTGTTAAATTACTGTGAAATAAAAATACTTTTAACGCAAAAATTTAAGTCGATTTAAAAATGTTAATGTCAAAGATTATGTTACACAGCAAAAACTTACGACTTCAAAACACTTTTCTTATAAACTTAGTCATGGGAAAATTAATTTCCCCTAGACCGCATACCAACTTTATGGAGTGCCCTGGAGCGTCTAACAAAAGTTTTAATTTCCATAATTAAGGGGACTCACTGATATTTTGGAAGTTTTCGCCCTTTGTGTGTGTTCATGTCTATAATTCACGCTTGTGTGCGTAGAGATGCATCCATCTGCATTCTCGCACCCTATTCAATCAATCGTGCGCTAACTACATGCGATTGATTTATATCAGGGGATTGCACATTGTATTTGATTATCGTCATTAAATAACGGGGTGTAAACGGCCTGATTTCCGTTCTGTTTGTACACGACTCAAATCAGTAAGTCGAGTACCATGTTAAGGCACACTCTTGTGTATAAAATGACGCGCACAAATCTACTAAATGCGTATATGAAAAAGGGGTTATTAAATTGATCAGTATTCCTTAGAGTGATTAAATTAGTTTCATAAAAATCTAACATAAGTTAAATTTTCTATACATGTTTCATAGAACACATGATAAGACCAACCGTCACTTTAAACTTTCGGTATTATTAACACCACAGAAATTGGACAACCCCCAATTCCAGAAGCCAGGCCTTATGCGGAAGGGGGTTACGCATTGAAAAAACACGGACATAAAACCATTTCCTCCGACAGTGCCGGAGTCAGGATTCGAACCTGGTGGTGCGATGTCCGTGTGATTAAACGCGATTGTCACCTCGCGCCTTAAGCCACTCGGCTATCGACCAGACATGGTAGCAGAGAGGAAATTAAATGAAAAAACTGTTGTAGAACTTTTGGGTAGAGGTATTTTGTGACATTTTCTTAATTATTTGTTTATTCTTGTTTATATTTACAGAAATAATGAATTACCACCACTAGTGGTGCATTAACTAACATCAAAAATGTACGTGTAGTGATTCCAATCAGTACCAACTTCTTCATTCCTAAGATAGGCATGGTTGGTGTGAAAGTTATTTTGTATATATTATAAAATTTTGGAGTACAAATTTGTGAAACTTTGATTAATGAAATAGCGGACCTTGAATTTATTACTAGTGAAGAAAACGACATTGTACTTGATTTCAATATACCTGCATAAGCTAATTCTCTTGCCAATAATCATGACAGTAACATCTCCGTTCTAAATAATTTTGTGAATTCTCAAATCTTATTCAGTATAATGAAACAAGTAAAAACAGATAATATTGTCTTAGACTTAGTATTTAGTAATTATGAAATGGGGGTAAATAATACTACTGACTACAATAAGATGTTAATCTGTCTTCCATTTAAAACTTCATAAAAGTTAATTTTTAATCTCTGTGAAGACTTTATTAATATCAGTTTCGCTGGTATCGATCAATGCAGAAATGTAAGTGAAGCATGTCGCACAATCTACTTTATCTTGAACTTTGTTTTCGCAGATAACAACAATTTTAGCCAAACCTAATAAATAGCCAACTTGGTTTAATGATAATCTTATTCATAATATAAAAAAAAATCGAAGCACTATAAGTTCAAAAAGAATGACAACGCAGATGACTTGGACCAATTTATAATTCTAAGAACTGTTCCTACTCTCCCTCAGTTCCCAACCACTTGTTAGAACTCAGGTCTGTCCGGTTTGAAACTTCGTTCCTTAATTTCTGGAGCCAGTAGTGGGCGAAACCTGACTCTGAATATTACTACTGGTATAATCTGACTTACTACGTCCCATACTTACAACTCAGATGTCAATCAAAGCCTAAGTATCTAGAATAAAGATAAAATTCAATAAAGTAAAAGGCATACCCCACACATGATTTTGCTGCTTATATTCACTCAAGTAAACCTACTGCCCCAAGAAACATTTTGAGTCTTATACAAATTATCCTTAGACCTGTCGACCTTGTTAAAACCGCTTTATGAACAAATCTGGACTGTTAGAAAAGGGTTGTCACGACTTTTTATACAACTTTTATATGAATTAATTGGATATGACCTTTATAGGGCCATTAGGTCCTGTAAATTCAAAGGCATCTTAATGTTATAGATAAGTCATTACAAGATCGTGACTATCTTTATTAGGATCTTCATACGACCAGATGATCGTAGGAATGGAATGTAATATTATCACGACAATAGCACTATCTCGGGCCAAAGTTCTATTGAGGTTTTATCATATTATTTAATGGCCATTGTATAACTATCTTCGTGCAAGACCACAATGAAGTTATATTATTTTTGTTAACGACCCTTACTCTTCAGTCACTTAGACGTTTTATTGTAGATCATATATCGACTTCTTTATGACCCCATAACACGTTTTAAATATCATCCATTTTTAGTGTCCAATCTTATCACTAGGAATTTCGGTATTCGTTTCTATAACTTTATAACGACCTTCATACGGTCTACAATTGTTAAATAGATGTATTTTAAAGACCATTCTACAACCATTAAGCAATTAACAGGGCATGCAGACCAAAAATTATAATTCAAAGTGTTACTTGAGATAGGCAACCGATCATACCAGAAAGGTATATAACAAATTCCATTTGCAACGCACCAATTATTTTCTTTTAACAGGTCATTTGGCAATTTAATACAGTCCTCCATGCTTTCTATGTTACAGTATAGTGTCATATCGGAATACAGTAGACAGTTTACATTTAAGTTACAAACGATATCATTAATAAAGATATTGAAGAGTAGAGGGCCAGGTTGTACCATTGAGGAACACCGAATGTTGCTAAGACTTCGACGGATCGATAGCCAGAGTATCCAACATATTGCCTACGATGTGTAAGGTACGATCTAAAAAATTCTAACATACTCATGGATCTGAAGTTTTACAATGAGAATGTTGTGGTCCAACTTACCAACCTATCAGTATAAATAACATCAGTTTGAAGGCCGGTGTCTATAAATTCAGCTATAAATTGTATGATACAGAAGAAATTTGTGACAGTGGATCTACCTTTAATAAACTAATGTTGAAAGTGACTTAAGTGGTTGTGCATATAGAAATAAGTATGTTCATTAATAGGATTTCGAATAGTTTAGAAAAATTATTGACTATCGTGATCGGTCTGTAATTTTCGATATTGGCCTGTTCACTTTTTTAAAAACGAGTTCAATTTTGGACATTTTAAATATATTTGGATATGCCGTAGTTTCGATGGCAAGACTAAAAAGTAATTTTAACGGTTGAGCTAAGACAGAGGCACAGTCTCTAATAAAAAATGTTGGTATTTTATCTAGACCGGAGGTAAATTTAGGTTTGTTTTTTTAGACTTCTGGAAACATTAGATTCATCGATTTATTGAACATGTAAGCTGTAATATGATTGTTACGTTCACCATTTGGTGTCTCGGGCAGTATATAAGAATTTTGGATAACTCTGCGAACGCATTAGCAAGATTTTGTTGATTCTCAATATTAGAACCATTATAATGCATCGATGCGGGTATACTGGACATTTTTATTTTGTTATTTATGAATTGCCAAAGTTTCTGAGGATTATCACAAATATTTTCCTCTAGTGCATTGCAGTACTTCTTTTAAGCAGTATCAATTGACTTTTTAATTTGTTTTCTAAGAGATTTAAATTCATTTAGTGATTGAATATCCCCACGTGTTTTGTATTTTTTCCGTGCGCGATGTTTTAAATTAATATCTTTAATTATTTCAGATGAGAACCATGAAGGATAATTTCTATTATGTTTTTTGGTTGTGGGAACATATGTATCAAGTACCTCATAAATTTTGTCATGACATTGCTCACATGCTAAATTTATGTCACTAAAGTCATTAAAGAAGTTTCAATTGACTTCAAGCAGGCATTGATAGAGATCAATATAGTTGGCCTTATGAAAATTATAATGAATAATACTAGTTTTTTTGTTCATTGATGCCACACTGCAAAGTAACATTTAATATTGCAGTTAAGGCCGGGTGATGGCTATTTTCATTGTTAATTGATCAGAACGTCCACAGCTTTTTCAATTTTTCTGTCGATATTTGTAAGTGCCAAATCTAATAGTCTCTCCATAGAGTTTTTTATAAAATTGCGTTGAGTTAAGTCTACGAAATTAAGAAAGGTTAATAAAGGAATAGTGGTTCTAGTGGTTTGTTTGTTATTAGATAGATAGATAGATCTCATCAGGTCCACGATTGCAGCCTCCCTCCTTTGATGGACAGAATTCATGGACGACATATAAGAGACAGTTTGAGGCAGCTGCATGCGCAAACAACTGGAGTAATGAGGAAAAGGCTAGGGCATTGGTTTTAGCATTAAGAGGCCAAGCATCAGAAGTGCTTCAGATGATTCCAGTGGCGCAGCAACAACATTTTAAAGTTTTAGAGGCTGCATTAGATTTAAGATATGGACACCGACATTTTGCTCAACTATATCGGTCTCAGTTGAAATCACGTATACAGAAATCTGGAGAAAGTTTACAAGAATGAGGCTGCAGTAGAGTGACTGGCACACTTAGCTTACCCAAATGCATCAAGGCAGTTCCAGAAGCAATTGGCAGTCGACGCGTTTATTGACGGCATAAAAGGCGAGGAGATCAGGAGGGTTATGCACTTGATGTAGAGGCCGCCTATATGGGTTTCTCATCGCACAGCATACGAGCTGTCTCTGAGGAAGAAGCTCAATCAGAAGAAACGAATTTGGATACCAAAGTCAAGGATTTACAAAAGATGTTTACTCAATTTATGACCAAGACAAGTTTCCCAGGAGAACAGGAAAGCCGACAAGGAGGAGTAAAGCTTAGCAGAGGTATTTGATGTTACCGTTGCAACAAACCAAGGCATATGATGCGAGATTGTGGACAATGGAACCTTGGAGAAGTAAACGCTGAAAGGAAAGATGAAATCAGCCCCGAAAGGAAGAAAGTGATGGCTATGCTAAAGGACATACAGAAAATGGTCGCACAAGTATTGAACGAAATGAGCCCAGGAGCGGAGCCGAAACAGGGACCGCAACCACTGAAACCGAAGCCTAAGCAGCAAAGAAGCAGTGAAAGGTTTACGAAGGGAATCAGCTGTTATAACTGTGGCAAATTGGGGCATATCAAGAGGTACTGTCGTCAGAGGCACCTTAAGGAAGTGAATGCCAAGGATGTAAAGAAATAGCAGGATGCTGCAGAAGGCAGTTAACATTGAGGTTCCGAAGGACTGGACAAAGGAAGTTGTAAGGAAGGAACAACTGAGCGATGACGGAATTGGACCTATATTGAAGGCAAAAGAAAAAGGCATACGATCAGAATGGGAGGATGTGTCGAATAAAACTGTCGAGTTGAAGGTTTTGTGGGCGCATTGGGATTACCTAAGGCTTGAAGACGGACTATTATGGAGAGCATGGGAAAGCTCGGATGAGAAAGAAGTTACCATGCGGTTGCTGATACCCAGGTGCCGAATACCAAAAGTACCTCGGGAAGTGCACGAGGGAATATCCAGAGAGCACTTTGGTAGAAATAAGACCTTGGCGGGAACGATTGTACTTGATAAATAGCCATCAGGATGTAGAGTGTCGCAGTTGCAAGGTTTGTGAGGGTGTGGCTGCCAAGGGGTCACCTACGGGGAATGGTGACCGAGTGAAGTCTCGATATGACCGCAATGTCAGATCCGTAGGATTCCAGACGGGGGCCTTGGTTTGGCTGTATAACCCACAGCGGTGTGAAGAAGGATTCTCGAAGCCTCACTCACCCTGGGAAGGATCGTATTCTATCACCCGGGTTAATGATGGTGTTCGTCGGATTCAACGAAGTAAGAAGTCCAAGATGAAAATCGTGCACTTGGACAGATTGGCGAAGTATGTCGGGGACTCTGAATTACCTGACCGGGACGTTCAGGCTTAAGGAGGTAGATGGAACTTGTAATTAGTGTGCACTATTGTGTATAGGGACTTAATTATTGTAATTAAGTGAATAGTAATCGGAGTTTTATGAAGATAATTGTTGCAATTTATTGAACTTACATACAGAGTATTTACTGTAGATTTTAAACACAACAAATATTCTATGGAGCTGATTGTATGAAACATCGAATGATAATCATTAGTAGTTATATTAGGAGGTATATAAATAACGTTGGTGAGACTTGACAGTGATAAACTAGTTTAATTTTTAACCAAGATTATCTTGGTCTTGGTATCTCCAAATTTGACTAGATTGCTGCGACTGGACCTCGATCTAGATATATCAACGCGGTCTAAGTAAATTGAATTCTCATTTTTTTTATGGCTGTTCTGTATATAAATATTTATTATTAGGAATTTTATCTTTCATCGTTCTACATTTTATATTTCCGTTCCTAACAATACACAATAAAACAAGGGCGATGCAGTTGGAAACGAATTAGCATACTAATAGTAAAATAGCAAACAACAACCTGCGCACTAATATTTTTGTTATTTTTGTAAACAGTTTCGTGTTAACGATAACTTCCTAGATTATAACACTATATCAAAATAAAATAACGCCGCCGCAAGGATATTGCACCTTGCCTTTAACGTTGCATGTGCGACTCACATTATTCCTTTTCCATGCTGATATACGAGCCTGCAACCTGAAAAATACTAAATAAAATATTAACCATTTCATATTATCTTTTCGTAACACGAATTCTATTCAAAATTTCTAAATATAAGTCATAAAATACATGCGATGACACTCTCTTATAAAACGTCCCCAGTAAAATATGAGTAGCTGAAATAATACGGGGATCGTAATGCCATTCTGGTTTAATTTAAGATGCATTGTTGCACAATTCATCACTTTCTTCCATTTTAAACCTTTGTAGCCGAACAAAGTAAATTAATTTACATTTGATTAATTATCCCATTATAAATACCATAATGGGTACCTTAACTCATAGCAGGCAAGAGGTGGTTGTTGTGATTCCATTCTATAACAACTTAACACACCTCGACTTTGGGCTGGTATAAAATATAATTATATGATATTTGACTCGTGTTTCCCTTTTTAATCAAGCGTGAACTTTAGCAAGCAGGGGTAGAACATAATATAACTACCTTGGAGATTGTTTAACAAACAATTTAATGAAAACTTAACACGATATATTTCCAGTGTTTTCAGTGTTGCGGATCGAAAGTTGAACTAACTGAGCGTAATGAGTAAAATTAATTTTCGGCGTGTATATATTTTGAAAATAAATTCCATCAAGTTTAATTATTATTGATTGATAACCCTTTGATATTCGGTTGAAAAGTAATTAATAGAGTAACGTCATAGTTCCCAACTTACAATCGATTAGTCGATACACACGGTTATACCTTGTGACCACAAGATTCAGTGTATTTTTGGTATCTATATGTCATTCTGCATGTGACTGTGCTAAATTTATAGTCCAGTAACTCAGGGTTTTTACCTACAAAAATTATTAACAGCAAACCAAACTATGTAAAAATCGGAAAATTTCCGTAGAATTCAATGTATTATTTTTAAAACAAATGACGAACATGCGTCCTTTCCAAAATGGCGGTCAACGTTGGCGAGAAACAGTTTTTTACGTTAAAAAAACTTGGCGTTGTACAAAAAAAAGTTACATAGCGAAATTGTGTAACTTTTTAATACGGATCGAGCTGGCCCAGTCTGGTCTCAAAATATTGCAAAATTAATTAATTGCAAAAAAACCGCAAAAAATCGCAATTTTTTGAAATACTTGTATCTCCGTGAAAAAAAGATATTTTTTAACAAAACTTGCTGAAAGCGTAGTCCAATGTAAGTCGAATAAGATCGTTTTTACGGATTTGCAAGATATTGCAAATTTTTTGCAAAAATCGATTTTTTTCTAGAAAAAACACGTTTTCTTCAATGTCCAATAGCTCACGCAGGCCATTATATTTTTATACCGGACCAGTCCGAAAGGTTTCTTTAACAGTTGCGCTTACATGTTCAATTGTTGCGCATATTACAAACCGATCGTTAATATGTGAAAAATCGGTAAAAAATCGATTTTTTTTACCCCAAAAAACCTTTTAGTGGAGTAAAATTAGATTTTCAGAGAAAATTTTACATGGAGCCACTCGACATAAAAAAATAAGTTTGTTTCGTTGAAACTAAGAATGCCCTAGTTTTCCGGTTCGAGTAGGTGGGGGAACCATTTTTTTCGCGAAAAGGGGATAAATTGGTCATTTTTAAGAGTGGTTTTTCAGTTTTAATTTATTTTGAACCCCCTAAAATGCTAGTTAAAAACGAGCATGGGACCCTTTTATTGTAGATGATCAGGGAACCTTCAGTTCAAATTACGTAAAAATCGGTTGACCGCCTCCCACGATATGTTTTTAAATATACCGAAAAAACGTAAAAAATTGAATTACGGCTAACTTGCCCAAAATTAAACTGAATTTGATGAAATTTTAGACGAAACTAACCTATATAACCAAGAAATAACTTGTCAAATTTAAGCCATAAATATCAGATCAAAGAGCAGTTTGGCCGCAATTCTATTTTTAGTCCAAATTCCACAAAATTCAAAACTTCCCCAATTTGCCCAAATGGTCAAACGAAATGTTCTTTTTTACCAAAATGAAGGTATTCTTATGTACTTCCACGTGATGTAACTGAAAAATAATAATTTTTTTTAATTTAGTCGATTTTTTTGTAATTTTTGGTATATGAGCTGTGTATATGAGTATATGAGTATATGAGTATGAGTATATGAGTATGAGTATATGAGTATGAGTATATGAGTATGAGTATGAGTATGAGTATGAGTATGAGTATGAGTATGAGTATGAGTATGAGTATGAGTATGAGTATGAGTATGAGTATATGAGTATATGAGCTAATCCAGAGTTAAAATTGCATTGGCAATATGTAACGAACATATTATAACAATCAATGTGAGTGAAAATGATTTTTGAAAATTCTAAATTCTTAAACGAGTGTAATTGATTAGTAACTGAGATGATCTGTCAAAAAATTAAATTGTCAAGTTTGTTCATAGCCAACTATTTTAAAATAATTGAAATAATAGTGAAATCATGAAATACAAACAAATGGATATTATACTTAAACTAATTGGTAAAGACATTGTAACTTTCTGAGCAAGGAGTGACGCTTTTATGGAGGACCTCTATACATTAGCATAACTGCGAATACTCTTTCCATAATTGCTCCATGTTGCTTACTTGATTATTATTTTGTTTTGTTACCTGAATTTACTTTATTCTTCTTAATTGTGTTAATGTTTTATTATAACAAAGATTTGAACAACTTATTTTATCGTTTTATTTAATCATACTTCTCCACGGCAAGTATAATGCTTGTTAAAAAAAATTATTGGTTTTAAAAAAATGTTTTTATAATTTCTAGCGTAGTACCAATGAATAAATATGGCATGTGATATATCGTTGAAAAGGGAGGAAAATACTCTATTTAATGGCGCCATTTCCCGCCCGTTTCAAAATAATTTTTTAACAGCCTGAAGAGTAAATCTCAAAATACATCGGTTTTAAAAAAAATTAGATAAAACCTCGTTGAAACACAAAAATTTTCGCCTTAGAATTTTTCTCGTATCCCTTCAAATAACGGAGATATTTGGCCTAGACGTTTTCCGCATATTCGATATTTTCCGCCATAACTCTTAAAGTATGCCATGGATTTTAAATGTATTTAAACCATTTTGTAGGTTATATAAATCGGCACAATTTTCGTAAAAATATTTTTTATTCTACGACCGATATTAAGTGAGATATTCTCGAGTGATCTGATAAACTGGGCAGCCTGTATGTGGAGGAAGAAATATTTTCGAAAGGTGATAAAATAGACGGCGAAGAAGACGATGTGGATACAGAGGACGAGAAAGATGTAGATGAAGATGAAAATGTTGCATAATGAAATGAACGCCGTCTAACCTGTGAACAATTTGTGATGGACTCTCGCACTTTTTGGACATAAACTCGTTAATTATTGAAAGTCAGTTTGATTAAACAATTGTTTCATGCTGGGGTTACTGAACTATTTACTGCTTGGTAAGAGATAAGAGAATCGCATGATCATTTATCCAGAGGCTATTTCATTGACTCTGCGCCACTCTCGGTACTTGATATTCCAAACTAATACGTACGCCTTTCGATTTGTAAAAAAATGTGCGGAGTTTAAGGTTGTCTCTGATCTGATTTAAAATTTCACTACGTAATTTTATAAAAGTTGTTGTATTGTATTTAACGGAATAACATATAATTATGAGACTTGGCGACAACCATTAATGTGAAATGGCTGTGACAATCTGACAAAACTGTAATGAAGTATACAATACTACAGGAATACTGTATACTTTCATTCCAGTTTAACTTATTTTAATCATGCATGGATCAAGTAGTTCAGTTTTAAATTAGTTCGATACCTGATTAGTTCTTTTGTTAACTTTTAATTCTAACTTCACCAGGCCGCAACTTGCGTGCCGTGTGCATTTCGTGCCGGGTGCAAAACCACGTGACCGTGATTTTTGGGTATAAAATAGCTAGCCAGAAACCAGTAAATTCAGAGCTTGACTTTCAACTTTCTCGAGTGTGTTGAACTGAGATAACCGGAAGCTCAAGTTTCTCCGGCGTCGTGGCAGCCGCTGGCCAAGTATCTATTAGGGAGGATCCGAGTGCGTTGAACTGGACCTCCTGTCAGATTGATTCGAGTGTGTTGAACTGGATCTCTCCTGAAACAGATTTCTTAGTCGCGTCTGTTATGTCCTGGAACTTCGATTAGAGAATTGGGGTTACGACGACGTACATAGAGGAAATATGTTACACTCTCTCTCTCTCTCTCCGATTACTATGATGTACTTATGTAATAACAAGATTGTCGCAACCTAAGCCATAAAAGATATGGCCACACTGTACATATAATTATTAGGAAAATAAATGTCTTATTTTGGATCTGGATTTTAATTAATATTAACATTGAACCCTGGAATAATCTCCAAACCAGCTACCCGAGCAAAACAAGCATCACAAAACTATATGAAAATGGAACAAATTACTAGTTTTATTTTACAGGTAACGAATTAGTTGAACATTATTTGGTGGAAATTAAAGGTTTTTGAAAAGCTACAGCGTATTAAGCTGTAACTATATTTTTAACATAGAGTATAATAACATTAAATTGGAACAAAGTAAATCGAACAGAAACGAAACTGCAGACACTAAATACTTAAAGTACCGGAAGTAGTATGCGAAATTCGACTCAATGTTTCGGAAAGATCTACAGATTTCAATTAAGCAGCAAGATAAGAGCTTTACCTGCTGATATTTAACGATTATTGCCAAAAAATATTGGATAACAATGGCCTTTGTAAAATTTTCGTCGTCTGGACGAGAAAAATTGCAGTTCTGGTGCCATATACAACTTAAAAGCTTCCAAGTATTATCTTTGTTAGAGTCAAATTTTACATACTTTACATTTCTATTATAGTCGAGTCAATGAAGGCAAGAATTAAAAAAAATTAAAGTATAGTTAGCCCCAATTATTTTTTTATGGTAACAGGATCATTCAGCAAACTGAAGTAATGGGATATATTTCAAGATTTTCACTTATTTATGTAAAAATTCGCAATCGGCTTATTAAAAAACATAAAAAACGATATAAAACTTGAACTAATACATTTAAATTCCAAAAGGGTCGAAATACGATTAATTTTTCACGATTTTCCGCTTTCACGCTAATTTTTCGGAAAACTGACTTCACTTTCGCAATCCGCGACACAAAAACTTATAAGAACCCGCTTTTGGATTAATATATTTATTTCATTATGAATTAGAAAAAAAACGCTGCCCAAGGATTCACTACTTCCACATCCAGATTTTGTATCCAAGTCTAAAGTGTATACGAACTTAGTTGAAACCGTATAAAAACTAAAAGCCGGCAAAAGCAGTCGGCATCTCTTTATTGTACATGGGCGGAGGTAAATAGAAATGCTTGTCATAAGAAAATGATAAGATTTTCGGGCGTTATTATATTATCCTCTGCTTCAAATGGTCTCCAGAAAGCCATGGTAAATTAGTAAATAATTAAAATATTTTACCTTTTATATAGTAGTAAATATTAATTAACTAAACTCCTACGCTTGATATTATAACAAGTATTTATGCACTGCACTGGCACATTGACAGCACATCTCATAAGCCAACGTTGACTTCTGAGAAACGACTTACGAGTTTTTTATGCTAGTAGGCCTGTCCGTTTTATTATCTTTAAACCAGTGCAGTCGTAGATGGTTCATTCAGGCTGATTACATTGCCAGTCTCGGACTCGCCTGCACAGTTTCAACTACCACTCGAATCTCGATACTATTGCTAAATGTATAGGACAAAATATCAAGTTCAGTGCGCACGGTCCTGTGCTTTAACATTGACCAGTTTCAATTGTGCTCGTATAAAGTATACACACGCACACTAAATCCCAATGTAATATTTTATTCCCTTTTATAAAAGAGTGGGGTTGGTAGAGGGGGTGACTAATGCAAAAAAATAATTTAGAAGTCCTTGGTTCTCGTATACACACTAAATCCCAATTTAATTTTTTATTCCCTTAAATAATAGGGTGGGGGTGGAAATGGGGGTGATAGAAGGGGTAATTAATGCCAAAATAAATTTTAGAGGCCCTTGGTTTAAATCCCAATTTAATTTTTTACTCCTTTCAATAATAGGGTGGGGATGGCAATGGGGCTGGTAGAGGGGGCAGTTAACGCCAAAAATTTTTTTAGACGTTTCGTTTTTGCATATACCCTAAATCACATTTTAATTTTTTTACTCGCTTTTATAATAGTGTGGGGGTGATATTGGAGTGATAGTGAGGGGGGGGTGGCTGATGCTAAAAAAAAATTTGAGACCTTAACTTTTTGTACATGCCCTAAATTGAATTTTATGGACTTTTCCTTGCTTCTTTTGCATATTTACCCTTATTTACCCCATTTACTCCCGAACCCTTCAACAGAATTAGATCAAAATTTAATCTAGTTCCAGATCTCATTACAATACATAAGTGTACCAAATTTCAAGTCAATATCATAAACGATTCCAGCGTAAACATGCGCACAAAAAAGTTACAGATAGAAAGACAGACAGACAAGGAATTTTTTTCGCTCAAGTTTAAAATCTCGACATTTCATGACATTTTAAGCCTATTGCAGCAAAAAAAATTTTTTTTTTTTTTTGCGTTACTATACTTCCACTGGACGTGGAAATAATATGCTACCAGGACTGGCCAAAACAGGTGGTTAAAAAAAGGGCATGGCCAGTAGCCATTACTTCAGATCGCTGAATGATCCTGAGGGCGTAACTAACATGTTATCGAAAAAAAATATTTGGGGTTAGCTTTATTTTAATTTTTTTTATTCTCCCCTTCATCGACTCGAATATATCCAGCTTTGTACTTTGTACCACACTCTACATCATTGATAAAGGCCCTTTACTGTAGCTGACCATCCTTGCTTTTTCTCTTCGCGTGTTTGGAACAGCAATCTCACTAGGTCTTCTCAATGGCACAATACGTGAGTTAGATCTACCGTTATTATAATGGCCTTCTTGTTCTGGCCTAGCAAGTCTTCCGTAAATTTGGCCGATCATTCCTGAATGCATTCCTTGACCTGCCTCTGAGACCCTAGGCGATTCCTCCACAACTTCTGAGGTTTATTTTGCATTCATTTGTTTATGGATGTTTTACGTATGACTTTGCTATCTCGCAGAATGTTTCGGGTCCCATTAGGGCTTTAAGTGCACCTTCTCTGGCCAATTCATCTGTCTATTCGTTTTCCATGTGCCCTTTATATCCTAGTACCTACTCTAGAGTCACTCCATTCTAAGCCCCTAGATCTATAAGGGCCATCAAATAGTCCCCTACTAATCTCGAATTGATCTGCATAGGACCGATTGTTACTATTACTGCTTGGCTATCGGAGAAAATGGTTATCGACCGATTGACAGTGCCTTGCCGTATTATTTCCTTCATACAACGATGTATGGCGGTCACTTCAGCTTGAAATACTATTGCGTATTTTTCTAGGCATATTGGGATACTATCAATTTTTCCTATCTGGTATTACAAATTGTCGTATTGCACAAATTTAGATACAGGACGGCCGGCGCCACCAGAGATACGCAACAGGCCTTAAGTATACATCCCGAATATCATAATGCCTTCCTGTCAAACGAAGGCGCTATCGTTCGTACAAAAAAAATAGAAAATGGACCTCCATGATGCATATTCACCAAAAATATATATTTATTTCCATTGTTCTCTGTAGTTACAAAATTGTTTCAAATAGTTATTAAACAGTAAAATTTAGTATTTTGAAATTTTTAAAGATGTGCCGTTATTCTACAAATTATCAATAGTTCTATGGATTTAGAGGCTTTTTATTGATTTTAATAACAATAATTACATATATTCTAATAGTTCTTGAAACAATTATCGTAGGTTACGTTTTCTTGCTCTTGTTATAACTCTATTGCGTCTATTTACAAGTTTCTTAATAGCATTTTTTCTTCTAATCTTCTTCGGTGTTATAATTTTATGTTTAGCAAACTTCTTTTTCTTATTTATGAAATTTTTTCGAGTAGAGCACTTCCTTGGTGTCTTTTCAATGTTGCATCTTGGCACGCAATCAAAATATGGAGAAGCAAATAAATTGCACGGCCTTAAATTATCTGCGACTAGTGTTTCATAAGTAGGTAGGCGTGTGCGTCTCCTTTTTCTCCTGGATCTTCTTAACACACATTTTGGGTCAGACTGGTATTGGTATAATAACTTATCAATTTCGGCTACAATGGAGCAATGATCCTCATTGAAGTCGCGTTCCTCATTTTCTGCATTTCTTATGGCATGGTTTAATCTACTGCTATTTTCACGCATATTAACTAAGAATTTTGTATGACATTATTGTTTTAGTGACACGCTATAAAACGAATTTTAAATTTGACAAGCTGTCAAATCCTCAGAGAGGTAGGGCATAACTGAGCAGCGGCGTAGCGGATGGGTCCACAGGACCCGCAATGCGGGGGCCCCAAACTCTTGGGGGCTCTCGAATCTAGTTACAGAAATTTATGGCCTGAAAATATCATCGATATTGTGTAACAAAATCTTTCATTCATCCAAAAATCAATAACACAGCACAACAAAAAAGAAAAAGAACTGATTTTGGATATTTAAGTATACTTGGGTTTCTTGGATGCTGTAACACAAAATTATCCAGTAACATTTAATAAATGGCGGGCGCCAAAATTTGTGTCGACTTGTGTAATCAAGATGCATGTATTTTACAAGAACATAAAATATTATGTACCTGTTCAAAAAAATTGAGGTGATTTTTGGTTCTGTGGGGTGAGGTCCAACATTTTCAGCTACGTCTCTATAACTTAGTAAAACTTAGTGCGAGCTTATAGATAGATAAAATATACAGCTGGAGAAGCGTAGTGAAAAATGCCCCTGAACCAAATTTGACTTTTGATACATGGTTTGTAGCTCAAATTTGTTGACGATTTTATCAAGCAATTATCTCTGTCTCTAGTCTTTTGGTGCTGAGTGGTTTTTAATTTTTTCAGATTTGTTAGAGTTGAGTTATAAAGAAATAGTAACATTACAAGCAAGGTAAAACAGTTCACTGGCTATAGTAGGAAATGACTAGCAAGCCGTCAGGTGAATCTGTCACCTACTAGAGCCAGTAAAAATCGTTTTAACTTGCTTATGATGTATAATATTTTATTTATTATGTATAATTTTGTAAATTTTTTTAAAATAAAACATAACCAAATTCTAACAGTTTCGGCAAGCCTGACTTTTTAGTGACACAATGTGAAAGGCCGAATATAGACATCCAGTAGCTCTCATTACGCATACTAACAGTTTTTTCGACGTATTGTTATGGCATTTCACACTAGTGTCAAATTTTTATGTCAAATATAACTTTTGCGAATTGCAAGTACCTACTACTTATGCAAAACTTGTCGTTATTGTACTGTCGTCAGTAGAAAAATTAGGGCGTCATGTAACGGTATTTTCATAAAATCTAGTTGTGTACATCTAACTTTAATTTTTGTGACATTGTCAATTAGTTGTCATAATTTATTGCAAGCGTGCAAAAAACTAATATGCCTCATATAAGCGATTTAGTTAAATCTGGAGTTATTGCTAAAGCAGAAGATGGATGGTCAATGAGACAAATTGCACTGCGTTATAATATTGACAAAAATTCGGTGTGTAACATTTTAAGTAAGTGGAGAATAAACGGTACGATTAGTAGAAATCCTGGATCAGGGCGACGAAGGATATCAACTCAACAACAATATTTGCAATTGGTAAATGCTTTAGTAGAAAATCCATTTTACTCAGCTATTTAGGTTGCTGAAGAAACGAATTTTCCTGGATCGTGTAGTACTGGTCGCCGGCGAGTAAGAGAATCGGAGCTACGCTGTCATGCAGCAGCACAGAAATACTTACTTAAAGCTGAACATAGAGAAGCCCGAGTAGGATTTGCGCTTGAATTTTTAGCGCATGATGTAAATTTTTGGAACAATGTAATCTTTACAGACGAAAAACTTTCCAGTCAACACACAGCGGTCGTATTCGTGTTTATCGCCCTCCGAATACTCGATTCGATGAGAAATATATATCTAATAATGATGAAAGTGGTAGATTTTCCGTCAATATGTGGGCTTGGATATCGGCACGTGGTCCTGGTGTTTTGTGAAATATTGAGGAACGATTTAATAGTGAACCGTATATTAGGATTTTAGACAATATAATGCTCCCTTCTGTGTCACAATTATTTCCTAATAATAAGTTCATATTTCAACAAGACAATTGTTCCGTTCATACTGCTCATACTGTAACTAACTGGTTCCAAGATAACAACATCAATGTTCTTAACTGGCCCAGTCATAGTCCAGATTTTAACCCTGTGGAAGAAGTATGGGAACTACTCACAAGAAGTATCCAAAATACGAAATGTGAGACCACGGAATGCCGAAGTATTACTGGAAATCGTACCGTTTATTCTCCACTTTCTTAAAATGTTATACACCAAATTTTTGTTAATGTTATAACGCAGTGCAATTTGTCTCATTAATCATCCATCATTTACCATAGCAATAACTACAGCATTAAAATATAAAATAAATTAAAATATCTGTTTTATTTGGCTACTCATTACATATTCAAATAGAGACAGATTTACATTAGAAAAAAAAGTTGTCCTATTTTTTTCTGCTCACGACAGTACTGATATGAATCTGCCGGGAGCTATTTTAGATGAAGCTGTGAGAGTAGATTTAAGTTTATAACATATAATTTTCTAATATCAACTGTACTAATATGTAAAATTGACAGCTTTCAGTGTAAAATGTTTACACTGACTAGCCAGTTAAAAGTGATTTTCAATGTTTGTATACTGTTTCGATAAATATCGTTTCACAAGAGAATAACAAATAAAATTATTTATTTATTTTTATTAATTTTAATAACAATATTACATGTATTTTAACAGCTCATGAAACAATTTCCGCAGATTACGCTTTCTTGCTCTTGCCATTGCTTTTGTAATAACTTCATCGAATCTATTTGCAAGTTTTTCTTTTCTTCTAATCTCCTTCGATGCTGTAATTTCATGTTCAACAAATTTCTTTTTACTATCCCTTAAATCTTTCTCGCTCTTTATATATAAATTATGAACAATTTTTCGAGTAGAGCAGTTCCTTGGTGTCTTTTCCACGTTGCATCTCAGTACGCAATCAAAATATGGAGAAGCAAATAAATTGTATGTCCTTAAATTATCTGCTACTAGTGTCCCATAAGTAGGCAGGCGTGTGGGTCTTTTATGTCTACTGGTTCTTCTTAACACACATTTTGGCTCATACTGGCGTTGGAATAATACCTTAACATCTTCGGCTGGAATGGACTCATTGAAGTCGCGTTCGTCAATTTCTGCATCTTCTGTGACATTGTTTAAACTGTTGCTACTTTCACACATATTAACGAAGAATTTTGTTATTAAATTATTGTTTTAGTCACACACTATAAAACGAATTTTAAAATTGACAAGCTGTCAAATCTTCAGAGAAGTAGTACATATATAACCAGCTCTTGGGGGGCCCGAGTCTAGATACAGAAATTTTTGGCCTGAAAATATCATCCATATTATGTAACTAAATCGTACGTACATCTTAAAGATCAATAACGTAGTCCAACAAAATATAAATTTAAGCACTGATTTTGAATATTTAAGAATACTTGTGTTTCATGGATGCTGCAACACAAAATTACATAATAACACTTAAAAAATGGCGGGCGCCAAAATGTGTGTCAGATGCATGAATCTTACAAAACCGTAAATTATTATGTTCTATTGCGGCCGAAAAAAAGTAATCAACTGATTTTCCTGTTGTAAATATGGTTCTTACCAGTGACGCATCAATCATGTCAATGTCATTGTGATACCTACCAATGATTTCATGTAATAATAATTTAATTGTCATAACTGGTATATAAAATCCCTATTTAGAACAGACTTTATTTGAAAAAGCGTACTACTTGATAAAAAATCGGTTACTTTAATTAGGTCGCAATAGTACTACTAAAAAATTGGTTTTTATCTATTTTTATTAGTATACAAACGAAAGTAATGCAATAGCATAAGTCGTTCGCAAGGTATATTTTCTTAAAAAAAACTTTCTTGAAAACTGTTTTTGTTCAGTCAAATTGAACCAATATTAATTTTTAATTCCTTTTTTTGTATATATCATCATTTGAGTTTTGAGTTTGTTAAGTTCTTCTTTTAACATTGGTAGCCAGCTTGTACAAATATCTACAGAACAATTCGATACGCACTTATATTCATTTAATAAGATTATTGCTGATTCTTTAATTTTTCTTTTTTTGGTATCTGTTTCTTTTGTTAAAATTTTTGTCGAATCCCAGTTTATTCTATGTCCGTTTTCCCAAGCATGTTCACAAATCTTTGATTTCTGAATTTCATTATTTCTAATGTAATTCTCGTGCTCATCCAACCTCACACTGAAAGGTCTGGATGACTCACCCACATAACATTTATCATATTCGCACGGGATATTGTAAATACAGTTTTTTGAATTCTGCTCCCTGTTTATCGGTTTTGTTTTTGTTAAAATAGATCTTAAAGTGTTCCCCGTTTGTCCTAACGTCCTAACATCAAATTTGTCACCTATACGGCGTAGCTTTTCCGATAGTCCGTATACATAAGGAATTATTGCTGTATAATGACGTTCAGGTTTTTGTCGTACCTGATTGTCCCTATTTTCAACATTTATGAAAACTCTATCAACAAAGGCTTCAGGATATTGATTTTGTACTAGAACCTCTTTGATAAATTTTTTCTCGTTATTTAATATTTCATTATTAGATGAAATTATTTTGGCCCTATCGTATAAACATTTTACAATACCCCTTTTAACATTTATTGACTGATTTGAGTTAAAATTTAGATATCTATTAGTATGTGTTGGTTTTCTATAAACGCTTGTTTCAATTGTATTATTTACTCTTCTGATTAAAACATCTAAAAACGGTAGTTCATTCCTACTTTCTACTTCTAATGTGAATTTAATAGACGGTTCCTTACTATTTATATTTTCCAAGAAACTATCTAGTAAATCGACACCATGAAGCCAAATTGCAAAGATGTCGTCAACGTATCTCCACCAGACAACCGGTTTGTTTATACAATTTTGAACATGTGTGTTCTCAAAGTTCTCCATAAATATGTTGCTTAAAGTTGGTGATAATGCAGACCCCATAGCCATACCAAACTCCTGCTGATAGAACTCATTGTCCAATTGAAAATAGGTTGTTTTTATACACAGTGTTAAGAGTTCCATTATGCTATTTACACTTAATTTAGTTCTAGTTTCCAAATTATTATCATTTACCAACCTGTCTTTAACTATTTTTACAGTTTCATCTACCGGAACATTAGTAAAAAGACTAACTACATCATAAATAACCATCAGGTGTGATTCATGAATATCGTTTTCATAAATTTTTTCTATAAAATGTTTACTATTTTTAATATATGAATCGGTATTTCCAGAAAATGGATCAATAATTTTAAGTAAAAATTTGGCCACATTATGACATGGTGAATTAATAGAACTATCAATTGGTCTTAAAGGAATATTTCGTTTATGTGTCTTTGATAAGCCATAAAAATGAGAAGGCTTACTATGATGTGGTGTAAGTTTCCTTCGTTCAAAATCATTAAATTCATGTTTGTATTTAAACAAAGTTCTGTAAATTTTGCTCTCTATTGATTTTGTTGGATCTTTGTTTAGTTTTGAGTAGGGTCCCTCGATTACAAGAGTCATGATTTTTGTGTTATATATATCTTTATCTATAATGACTGTGGCATTACCTTTGTCTGCTGGCAATATTTTTATACTTTCATCGCGTTTTAAAGAATTTATCGATAACTTTTCTTCTGCAGTTAAATTACCTTTAATTTTGTATTGCTTCTCTAAATCAATTTTTGCCCGTATGCGATATTCATTACCATTATCTGTTGGTAAATTTTGAGCCGTTTTCTCTATTGCCGCTACTATATCAAATTTTGGAACAGTTTTCGGGTTTATTGCAAAATTTAAACCTTTTGATAGGACAAGCCTGTCTGAAATGGACAAAAGTATTTTTGACATATCAATGACAGTCCTGTCAATTAAAGGATTATTATTTATATTTTGTAATTGCCTAATCTATTTTTCCCTTATTAAGTTTCTAAATTTATATAAATGCGTACCTTTTTGCAGATTAAAATATTTTTCGTACCTCAACCTGACATTCCGGATTATAAACTGTTAAGTCTGTTCTATAATGTTCCTGCTTAGTTCATTCTCTGTGTAAATAATGTCACCAATAGTTCGTTCTTTTTGGTATCTATGATATTGAATTCTTTCCCTAACCATGGACTTGCTTGCCTTGTCCAAATTTTTTCTGGTTTGCGCATTTTGGAAAGGTACTTTTAGTCGTAAAAACTTTGGAATTATCTCATGTTCTCGACATTTACACAAAAAGGTTATGCTATTTTCTGATTTGGCTAGTTTCTTATAACATTTTTCTAAAAATCTGAAACATTGCTTTATATTAGGCCCATACCTGTTATCTAAATATTGTCTGAAAGTTATTTGTGGCATTCTACGAATATTCTTTCCTATTATTCGGGTTTTCTACCACATTGCAGGAAAATTAGCAAATAAAAAAATAGCTATTTGTCAAAATACACTTGAAGATGACAATTTTTCATATTTTCCCCGTTTATCTCCATTCACTCGTTATCAAAACGATTTTGTACATACGCCAACATATTTAAAATTTGATTGCCTTTAACTTTCATTAGATACATATGCGTACAATCTATCGTTTTTGAGTTTTTATCGATTTTATCATGAAACAAGTGTTCTGATAGCGCGCTATAAAAATGTTTAAAAATTCATATCTCTGCCAATATTGATCGAATGGAAATGAAAAATAAAATTTTTGAGATTTTAGCGAAAAATGCGCGTTTCCGTTGCGTCGTAAAACTGTCAAAATTTCAAATAAATCTATGTCGGCTCCAATAGGTCGTACGAAGTTAAAAAGAAACGAAATTGTGCGGATTTTTATTACCTATAATTTTCATGTGTATATATTTTACAGTAAAATTGGTATTTTCCGAGTTCTTTTGCGAAAAACCGATTTTTTACCTATTTGGGAACTTTTAATATGTTAAAAAGTACCACACAATAAGCTTGTTCCCAAAATTTCACCCTGAATTATTTCATGCCAATCGACAAATTTTGTCCCATTTTATTGGGCTATTTACTATTTATTTCGAATATCAGAATTTCTTCCTGTCAAACAAAGGCAGTGTTGTTCGTACAAGGACTAGAAAATGGACCTCCATAACGCAAATTCAACAAAAATATATGTTTATTTCCATTGTTCAACGCAGTTACAAAATTATTTTAATTAATGATTAAACTATAAAATTTAGTATTTTAAAAGATGTGCCATTACTCTACAAATATCAATAGTATTGTATGGATTCAGAGGTACTTCATTAATTTTAATAACAATGATTACATGTATTCTAATAGTTCATGAAACAGTTATGTATCGTAGGTTACGCTTTCTTGCCCTTGCTTTTGCTCTTGTTATAACTCCATCGTCTGTATTTACAAGTTTTTTAATAACCTTTTTTCTTCTAATTTTCTTAGATATAGCAATTTCATCTTTAACAATTTCCTTTTTAGTAATTATTAAATCCTTCTCGCCCTTTATATATAAAGTATGAACAATTTTTCGAGTAGAACAGTTCCTTGGCGTCTTTTCAACGTTGCATCTTGTTACGTAATCAAAATATGGAGAAGCAAATAAATTATATGTACTTAAACTATCTGCTACTAGTGTTCCATAAGAAGGTAGGCGAGTGCGTCTTCTTTGCCTACTGGATCTTCTTAAAACACATTTTGGTTCAGATTGGCATTGGAATAATACCTTAACATTTTCGGCTGCAATGGAGGAATGATCCTCATTGAGGTTACGTTCCTCAAGTTTTACATCCTCATTCTGCATGGTTTAAGCTATTGCTATTTTCACGTATATTAACGAAGCATTTATTAAATTATTGTTTTAATCACATACTATAAAACGAATTTTGAAATTGACAAGCTGTCAAATCTTCAGAGAAAGGTAGTACATAATTTAGTAGCGGCGTAGAGGATGGGCCCACAGGACCCGCAATATCCAGCTCTGCTTGGCGGCCCTGGAGTGTTGATTTGGAAATTTATGATCTGAAAATATCGTCAAAATTAAGTGTAATCGAAAACAAGCAAATTTGTAATAAAATTCAGAATAATTTAAACATGATTAATGACTGATGACTCTCCACATATCTAAACATAACACATTCACGTTTTCTAACCTTGTCAAATACAATTAACAAATAAACAGTCAAATTTTGCAAGGGCCGGATACAGTAAAGGATCTTCGAGTTATCTTTGATAAATGTTTAAGTTTTAAAGATCATCATTTTTAAAATGTTTAGTATTTATAATTATATATTATATAATTATATATTATACAATTATGTATTATAAAATATAGTAGAGACAAAATTAATTTTGTTTGGGAACTGTTTTAGACCAGTTTGGTTTTCTTTATTTATTAGAAACTTTTGAGCTTGAAGTACAACCCTGCTAAAAATGCTCGTAGAAAGAGGTAAAATAAAGCTATGAGGTTTCATGGGACATACCGGTTTTTGAAAGAAATTAGTCGATTCCACATATAGTCATATCAATAACCATAATAATTCCAAGAGGTATTCCGCCTCAAAATAATGGAAACTCGTTGTGTAATAGAATGTCATAAAAACCCATGGTAAAACTGTCATCTACATAGATCCTCCTCATGCCCACAGAAAAGTATACATTTTGAATTACTTTGGAGATGTTTCTATATGCCATTTTTGGCAGGGAATTAGTCATATTGTGAGGAAATATAAATTTCACAGTGATAGATATTAATATTTTATAAAACCATTAATATTAGTAAATGGAAGTTACTACTACCTAACCTATTATATTCTATGTCAATATTGGCTTATACCATATTTACGAATGCATATATTAAATAGATATTTAAGTCATACTATATACCTACTTAACAACAAAAAAAACTAAATTATTAGCGTTATTAGTGCTTATTTTTACAATTTACGAGTTAACAGGGATGTCAACATACCTGACAACAAATATTCTTTTTCCAACAGCTGCACTTATACGATATATATCGAAATTTCTTTCAAATTACACTTTAAAAAAAACCATTAATAAGTGCCATTACACAAATTTGATATTAAAATTATGCACCACCAATATTTTAATCGATCACAACTGAGACGTATTGTTATGTTAAATGCTTCAAAATGAAGCAAGCTGTCAAATGATGACGTCACTGCTAGTACTCAATTGTTGGATCGTAAAATTACAATAATTGAAAACCAATTCTGTACTCACCTTCATACTGTTCGAGTGTCCCCATCATTACAAAAACACAGATAAAGCAATATTAAAACAAAATCCTATAAGAAGTAAACGAGTTTAATAAAAATTATAATCTACTGCAAAATCAGTTTGATGTTTTCGGTAAAATAGCACAGAAAGCAAAGGTTATAAATTATAAATTAAGTTGTTTAAGTTGTAATTTATAACCTCTGTTTTCTGGGCTATTTTACCGTAGTCCTATTTTAGCTCTACTTTATTATATTGTTTCCATACTTCTTCATTACAATGCTCTCACCTTGTGATTGGTTACCTGTTAGGTGGTTGTATCATCCAAATAAATAAATCAATAATAATAGTAATTTATGATTGCTAATATTACTCGACTATTCCAAAGCATTTGATAGAATAAAACATCAATTACTTTCAGCTATCTTCTACCATATAGATTTTACTGATCAAGTTAGGTTATTGATAAGAAATTATTTGGCACAACGATTTCACTCTATTATCTTAGGAGCACTGAAGTTTGATTTTGCCTTAGTAGAAAATGGAGTCCCGCAAGGTTCCATATTGGTTCCCCTATTGTTTATTTTGTATATGTTTCTATTTTATGAACATTTACGCTATTCCTACGCTCAGTTTGCTAACCGTTTGCACGAATTTAAATTATGACCTTGATTCACTAATGTCAATCTCCATCAAATTTTGTCTTGAAATAAATCCTTCCCAAACTTAAGGTAAAATATGTTTGAACTTGATTGATATACAAGTGAATAATGAAATACTGTCGCAATCAGTGTATGAAAAAAAATTGGGGTTAGCAATAAACAATCGCCTAAGGGTTTCATATCATGTCACAATGATTACAAGAAAAGTCTTCTATAATTTAAAAATCATCTACAATAATAGGAGTATACTCAATAAAAAATGTAAAATTCTCTTGTGTCACTCACTAATACCATCTCACCTCAACTTTGCTGATTGTGTATATGACACAACGTTTAATAAAATTGACGGGTGACATCTTCAACTTATTTAAAACTCGTGTATTCATTTAATTCAATTAAGGAGACGGGAACATATCAATAAACATATAAAGGATATTGGATGGCTTAATATAGAACAGAGAAGAATATTGCACAGTTTGGTTCTCTTTCATAAAATTATAACCCTGCAACAACAATCTTATCTATCAAGTTTCGTATAGATGTGTACAATAAAAATATTCTTCGTAAAGGTCATATCACAATTCCTCAGTACAACACAGCTCTCTTTCATTCGTCTTACTCTTACAATATTGCTAAGCTACATAACAAGGTTCCGGATGACATGAAAAGACTACCCTTATTTTCATTCAAGAAAAACCTGAAGGAAATGCTGTTACTGGGTAATTTTTAATTTTTATTTTAACTGTTAAATTTTTAATTTTTTCAATTTTGTAAAATTTTTAATTTATTTTGCCTTCAGCTCAGTCCATCTAGTCCATTTTAATTCTTTATCTATACAATATATGTACGTGTGTATGTTTACGGGTGTGTTTATATGTTTATAGGGTGGGTCATTGAAAACGAAACACGCCTGTTTTGAGACAATTAGGCTAGTTTCTTGAAAAAACGCTCGGATAGGTCGATTCTTGATTTTTGGGGGACAACTTTTGATGTCAAACTTGGATATTGACACATCAGTCCCCTAGCCCCAGCAACCCCTAACTCAAGAATTTAAATAGGAAAAGGGGGTCGACCGACCCTTCATTTGAAGCGTCTTTCAATCCTCTATGCCACAGCATGGTTGAAATTAGTTTTTTATTCAATTTTTTTTTCGTCCCCATAAAAACCACCCTCTAGATTAACTAAGGTGGGGGTGTTGTTTGGAAAAAATCCTGAATTACGTCACCTGTCATCTTTTGAACGCCAGATTTTGATGTCAAATTTGACTTTGTCAGGTCAACCCCCTAACCCCAACAACCCCCAACAAAAACAAAAATTACGGTATGGTGGTCGAGTGACTCCTCATTTTAAAGGTCTTTTGATTCTCTATGCGAGTGCATGATTGTTTTTTCGTCTATTAAAATGGGAAAAGTGTAGAAAAATAATTAAAATATCAAAATTCAACGTCAGAAGAAATTTTTATTAGTTCAACAAATGCTCAAACTGTGCGCCATCAACTTCCGTAAAATAATACAAATTCTGCTCGAAACGTTTCCTTATATTTTGGAGGATCTGTGGCGTAATTTGGTGGCATTCTTCAACAATCCGTCGACGCTTCTCTTCCAGAGACTCTGGTTCCGTTGCGTAAATTTTACTTTTGCGATGACCCCACAAGAAAAAGTCCACACTACTTAAATCAAGTAAGTGAGTCGGCCATTCCAGAGCACCTCTTCGTCCAGTCCAATGTCACGGGAACACTCTGTCCAGATACTCCCAAAAAGTAAGCGCATAATGAGGTGGAGCTCCATCTTGTTAGAAAGGCAAATGGTCTTCTAGATCATTTTCAACGATATCTAAAAGCAATGGTTGGACAAGATCTTCCAACACTTCGACTTAACGTTCGCCCGTCAGATTGCCATCAAGGAAAATGGGACTAATCATGCGGTCTCCAAAAATACCGGCCCAAACATTTAGTTTTAGTGAATGTTGAGTATGCACTTCGTGGGAAATTCTTGGATTCACGTCCGACCAAAACCGACAGTTATGGCGATTTACAGTAGAGTTTAAGAAACATGTGCACTCGTCAGAAAAACAAATGCTAAAAAGAAAATTCGCATCCCCAATTCTCTCTGTCATAACTTCGCAAAACTGCTGTCGTCCATCGAAATCATCCTCATTCAGCTCTGTACTAAATGAATTTTGTACGGATGAAATTTATGCTGCTTCAGGATTCGTCGAATAGTAGTTCTAGGGATGTTGATTACAGTGGCCAATTTCCTCGTATTTAGAGTTCTACAGCCACTTGTTCCAAAAGTCCAACCCCAGTAGCCTCATTTGTCACCGAGAGTTCACGTTGGGGGTCTCGTTTTTTAATGACTACTGAACCTGTTTCTTTAAACTCCGTGACCAACTCCAACACATATTTTCTTTCTACGTGTTTAAGGGAATACTCTCGATTAAATAAATCTGCCGCACGTTTGACGCACTCGCCATTTTTGAAAAACAAAGCGATTATTTCGACCCTCGCCGCAATAGAGTATACACTTTTTGCACAGCCAATGTTTATTTTGAATCACAATGACAATTCACAAACTAGTTTAAACTGACAACAACTGTGATATATTAAGTGGTATAGGGGGCTAATAAAAAGTAGAATAAAAAAATATGTAATAAAAAGTAGAATTAAAAATTGTCTCCGTATTCCGATGACAGAACGAAACCTACTTCTTAAGAAAAACACGTGTACTACAGGCTTCTTAAAACGAAACAGTTTGAGCATTTGTTGAACTAATAAAAATTTCCGATGTTAAATTTTGATGTTCAATATTTTTTTTATACACTTTTTTCATTTTTGTAAGGGCAGATTGAACAAACGAAGAACGAGTTCATACTTTGAAATTAAATAATCCCGAAGACAAGTCGATAAATTTGAAAATTTTTAACCGTTTAGTATTCAGAGCAGAAAGGGCTTTCAAATCACAAGAATATATTGCATACTTTAAATTAATAAGCATATTATCAGTTGTTTAAAACAAAACACGAGCAAACCTAAAAACAATCATGCACACGTATAGAGAATCAAAAGACTTTTAAAATGAGGGGTCACTCGACCACCTTATCGTAATATTTGTTTTTTTGGGGGGGTTGTTGGGGCTAGGGGGTTGACCTGACAAAGTCAAATTTAACATCAAAATGTGGCGCTCAAAAGATAAAAGGTGACGTGTTTCAGGATTTCTCTCAAACAACACCCCCACCTTAGTTAATCTAGAGGGTGGTTTTCATGGAGACGAAAAACAAATTGAAAAAAACTAATTTCAGCCATGCTGTCGCATAGAGAATTGAAAGACGCTTCAAATGAGGGATTGCTCGACCCCTTTCCCTATTTAAATTCTTGAGTTAGGGGTTGCTGGGGATAGGGGGTTGATGTGTCAATGTCAAGTTTGACATCAAAAGTTGTCCCCCAGAAATCAAGAATCGACCTGTCCGAGTGTCTAAGTGTCTTTCTATTCCATTTATCCTTGGTGAGCGTTTGGGAATGAGTGAAAGAACACAGTTCCTCATACCCTGTTTAACAACGAACTCTGCCTTTTGACAGATCTACTATTATTTTTTTAATTTAATAATTATTGTATAATTACTTTATATTTGGTTATCTATCAATAAAACCAATTATTATTAAATAAAATATAGATAAATAAAAAACAAATATGTATTAGAATAATATTGATAGATCACGTAACTTGTCTCATTAACGAAATCTTACTACTGAGCTAATGTTTAAAAATACGTTATATAACGTTTCGCGACGCCTCCTGCGTGGTACCGGAAGTAATATATTTTATGCATCTATTCTTGAACCGTACCTATACGTGAAAATAAATTTGAGGAGCAATTAAGCAAAATGTCAATATTTGTTAATTAACTTACCCCAGCATAATTAATGAAATGTCAAGTTTCAGCATTATTTGTCTGAACCGGCAGGATTATTATAAAACATTGTCTTTAGACTATAGAGGGCTGGGGTATTATATAGGTATCGAGACATGAAACGTACCCTATATTCACAAAATAATAATTAATTATTAAGGTCTTTTACAGCGAGGCAATCTCGAAAACGTCTTCAAAGTAATCTACAATTAATGAGACTGGAAATAAATTTGTTTTGCACATGTCGGTATTAACCGATAATGAATATACAAGTTTAACGAATGTAGTTCCTCTCCCCAAATTTCCTTATGACTGACAAGTGTAATAGGAACAGTTGACACGCCACTAAAACTACACAGATGGCCGGATAAATATTTGTCTGGATCATTCTAATCGAAACGGTGTTTGCTCAGATGTTTTCTTAAATTTTGTACACTGTGACTTTTTATAATGTCACTGACGACCCATATTTTGTAATATACCATGTGAATTTTATTTCTTCTCAAATAAACAGAGCAGAAACTTATTGAAAATATGTTTGTATCGGAGTGGGGCAAATTGCTTTGGGGGACCACAAATCAAATTTTTTAATATATTTTTCCCTACCCAGTACCACCTCCTAAGTATTCTTTTAAGTTTTCCCCTTCCCTTAGAGAAAAAATAGATGTTTTTTTTATCCGTTTAACAATAAATACATAAATTTCTTATTAGGTACATTAACATGATGAAAATAAAATATATCTAATAAAAAATATTTTTTTTTTATATACATTTATTTAACGTCGGCCTATTTCCGCTACTGAGGCCTAACACCGACGCCTGTAGACGAGCTACCCCCAACCAGGAATTTTGCCGAACCTCTTCCCTTAAGAAGAGTAGGGATCTTTTACTTGCCTAACATTTAATAGACAAGGGACCGACGGCTTTACATCCCCTCCGAAGGATGGTATATCTCCTATACAACCCTCGCCTAAGGTTGTATAGCTTTCGCGCATACACTGATATACAAGCCGCTGGAAGATGTGTGAGGCGAGAACGCGGTTTCCGTTGGAATGGTCACCAATCCAAGTACTAACCGCGCCTGTCGTTGCTTTACATCGCATACCGAAGTATGTACATAGTAAAGACGCACCTACGCTCGCCCCCTAAAAAATAAAATAAAAAGTATGAATTATTACAAATTTAAAGTGGGCAACAAAAACATAAATCTAGATTCTAAGATGATTATCAGGAAAAGTTAAATCGAGAGTTATATTAAAAGTTTTTTTTGATAAAACTGATGTAGTATTTTTTTTTTTTTTGACGAGGAGGGGAAACCCTCACGGGCTCCCAACCTGAGCTGGGTCAGTGTCAGACTCTTACTGACTAAAACCCCTCCCCACAGGGTCGTGTGTAATACTCCGAGGGCACTGCAGCCTCTTGGACTTATTGTGCACTCCCTGTTCCGATTTACACTGCCCATTTTAATACTCCTGTGCTATTGATAAGGTGATACAGGTCTGAGAATGGGCGAGTTTTAACGCTTTGCGGGTCTGTTTGTGTTTGCCCGTAAATATTGTATCTTCTGCGGGCCAATGCCTCACATTCATATATGATATGGTCTACTGTCTCTGGTACCTTGCCACATAATCTGCAGTCAAGGTCGCCATCGAACTTGCCAATTCTGTGCAGGTGCTTCTTAATAGGAAAATGTCCCGTCAAGAGGCCTGTTACAATTCTCAACTGTAACCTGTTCTTTGGGAGCAGTTCTGCAGTTTGTTTTGGGCATGGTCCTTCAATGAGTGTTTTCCCATGTCGATTGCCTGATATGTTCCTCCAGTAATAATTGTGTTTATTCCTGACACAGTCTTTAATTACCCCTCTAGCTGAGCATTTGGTAATACCCAGCACGGGTTCTGGGCCATAGAATGTGTTAGCTGCTCCTTGTCTAGCAAGTTCACCAGCTTTTTCACTGCCGTCTATTCTGGTCTGTCCCGGCACCCAGAGTAGTTTAACTCTGTTCTGCTTACCCAGAACTTCGAGCTCTTTATGGCAGTCCCATACCAGTCTGGAGGATACTTTATTAGAGGCTAATGCCTTTAGTGCCGCCTGACTGTCAGAAGCAATGCAGATCTGCTGGTTCACATATCGTCGTTTGACATTCTCACGTATACACTCAAGTATAGCCAGAATTTCAGTTTGAAATACAGTGGCGTGAAGTCCAAGAGAAAGGCTTATACTTGCCCTCGGTCTCACTCCATGTATTCCTGCTCCAGCTCCTGATTCCATCCTGGACCCGTCAGTATACCAGCCCAGGCCTTTGCGTAGTAACTCAGGAGCTCCTGTTGACCAATCCCCTCTATCTCCAATAGAGATACTGAAGGGCTTATTAAATGTGATTTTTGGGACCATGTAGTCTGACCTCATGCTCAATAGAGTAGTTACTAAAGTGTCAACAATCAAATCATAATTAAGATAATTTAATAAATCTGCCTCTACATTTAACAATTTAAATGCGTCTAACTTTCCCTGTCCTAATAAGAACTGTAAACATTTTAAAACAATTCTCAATTTGGAAAATACCCTTTCACAAGAAACCTGCGTACAAGATAGGGTGATTAAATATTTATACGCAATATATAAATTGCTGTAAGTCGTTGAATGGAGTTTATGATTGTGAATAAAGTTAAAACAGCGTATTATAAACAGTCAGCACAAGTTGAATCATCCAAATGTACTTTGATTTTAGTTTTATTGTCATCTTTATCTGTATATGATGAGCCTCCCTCATCGTTATCATAATTGTTTTTTTAATTTAAGGCGAGACATCCTGCGAGGGCACTCTCACGTCGACCCACTATCCGTGGTACAATGAGTCAGTAAACAATAAATCAACACATGCTCGTACACCAAATTGACACAAATGTAATATATAATCATCACCATCCGTAAACGTTACAGTTGCTCGGAAACCCCAATCCGCTTTAATGCATCGAGCAGGGGACATAGGTGCTCCGAATTTTTACCCAAGAGAGATACCAAGTTCTGTGGGAGGCCCGCTTCCATGAACAACTCCGCCACATCCCGGCATTCACCCAAAAGGTGACCTATCGTCGCGCCTATATCCATTGGCTGGATGTCGGTCTCGATAACTAGGGCCGAGTAGGACTACTACTCTTTGCTTCTAGATTATCTCTGTAGACCTGGACCGGCCTTCGTGATAGGTGGGCCCGCTTACTTCTACCAGACCCAGCTCGCAAATGCGAGATGTGTCGTGGCATTTTCTGCGGACCTCCCCTGGTCCTGGCTGTTGAACCTCGCTGGCTGAGGTCTCTTCTGGCGCTCTTCTTGTCTTGATATTTTCTTTCTTCGCCAGATTGTCACCCCCGGGGGTAGTCATCGGTCGAGTTAGGTTTAGGAAATTTTGGCTGGGACTGACTGCCAGTACGTAGGACATCAATTGATATCCTACCCCGGATCATCGGAAAGGTAAGGATATGAGCTGTGTAGCTCGAGAGTGTGGAGACCCTAAGTGCTTATTTTAGCACTTTCGGGCCCCACGGAGCAGGTGCGACAACGGGCGTTGGACGGTATGTTGTCCGTCGCCCGCAAGGAGGTTGGGTTAGGATAGAAAAACGTCATGTCTCTGGTAGTGGTGGTCCATCCTGGGGTATCTGAAACAGATCGGTTAGCGGGAAATATAAGTTATACTCACCCGTTGTCCAGTAGCTGTATCCTCGGCCGTTTATGCCTCGGGGCGTCAGCAGGGTCATAATCAGTGGCCTGTCTGATCAGCGGGTTCTCATGCTCCTCGGCTTGGGCGTACTCTGACGATATCTGCGGTTCTCACGTACCATGGGGCGTTGACTGCCGTCCTGAGGGCGATGTTTTCCACTGCCTGGATTTTCTTCATGTAGGACTTTGCCTGGTAGCCCCACGCTACCGAGGCGTACGTCAGCTGCGGCCTGATGAGGGTCTTGATAAGCGTGAGCTTATTCCTCAAGTTTAGACGGTTCCCGTTTCCCATCATCGGGTAGATGAGGGCTCTCGTGCGCCGGGCCTTGGCTGTGATAGCGTCCGTGTTCTGTCTCCACGTTAGTCTTCTGTCCATGACCACGCCAAGGTACTTGACGGTATCGTGCCATTAGGTCGTCACCCGTACTCCGCAAAGCGGACACAACGGTGCTGGCTGGCTCAAAAGCAAATAGCTGTGAGTCAGACGTGTGTGTCCAATACGGAGTCGAGCGACCATCACCTCCTCTCTGCGCGATATCTGATTAGAGATCCACGGCTCCACGCCTAACTTTATCTCACACAGCTTCGCGTCCATCCATTTTCCGCACCAGTATGCCCGAAAAGGTGTTTTGAGTGAGTCTGTACATATAATGGAATTTCGGTAGCTGTTACTTCTTATGTGCATCTGTATAGCTTTGCGGATGGCAGTTAGCTCCGCTGTATATACAAATACCTGGGGTGGCAGCGGACACAGCTCCAGGCTGTCGTCAACATATACAGCGCAATCCACGCCCTCGGCGTTACGAGATTCATCAGTATAATACACATCTGCATGAAAAATTTGGGCACAATTAATTAATTCATTTTTTATTGCAGCAGACAATCTCAATTACAATCCTTCAAAGGAGTTTCGTGGCATGTTTTCGTCATTTCTATTACATAAATATTTAAAGTTCCTCGGATCAAAATAAAAGAATCTTTATAAGTCTCTTCGTGATCAGTAAATCTGCTTGTTAAACTTTGTGTGATTTGATTAATTATTACTTTTTATGTTTCCATTTCAAATCTTTTTAGTGGTCCCTGGTCATTAATAATATTAATATCGTCAGTACATTTATCTCCTAGCACTCTTTTCGTTCTCCTTTGGCGTAATTTCCGTTCCTATATAAATGTCAGTACCTTCAAAACAGTGTTTATTGTTAACTAGTAAATAAACGCCGCCACTTTTTCGTGAATTTTGGAGAGATATTATCTTTTAACAAAAAACATATTTTATGAATGAAATAATATGTTATATAAATATTCTAAGCATTAACAAGAATTCTAATAAAAGTAGATTTATTTTCCTCAATAAATGTGTTTAACCTCTTGGAAAACAACTTGATATTGTTAATTTTTTTTATCGTGATTGGGAGGAGGTTGTAAAATTTGGGGCCATAGTAAATAATTGATCTTTGGATGGTTGAGCGTGATATTTGGGGTAGACTGAAATTTAAATTTATTTTATTGCGGGTGCTGTAATCATGATTGACCGTGGTGTGTAATAAACTTTTATTTCTAAAAGTAAAAATGAGGACACTTTTCACATACAACATATCAATATCAAAAACTTTGAATTTATTAAATAATAGATCGGAAGGGTATTGTTTTTTCTTTTTAAAATTACTTTAATTAAATATTTCTGCAAAATTTTTAAGGGTTCTAAATTAGAGCGGTAAGTTCCTCCCCATATTGTTATCCC
The DNA here is from genome assembly GCA_963675555.1 of Leptura quadrifasciata. Lineage (NCBI taxonomy): Eukaryota > Metazoa > Arthropoda > Insecta > Coleoptera > Cerambycidae > Leptura > Leptura quadrifasciata. Next base: position 6,501,445 of record OY776674.1, read on the forward strand.
GTAGCGGATTATAGACTGGGCCAAGGCATAATACAATGTTTTTAATATGTAATTAGGCATTATATTTCGGAGATGGTAGAATTTATATATTAATTTTCGTATTTTATTGTTTAAGTTATTTATTTGCTCATTCCATTTTACATTTTTGTCTATAATAATTCCCAAATATTTTATGCTATCTGTTGCTTTTAACTCGCCAGTACAGTCGCAATTGGTTTTATTTTGTAAGAGACAATTAACAGTATGTAATTTTAATGTATTAATATTGGGCGAATTTCTATCGTAAATGCTGAAACATATAAATTCTGTTTTATCAAGATTAATTGTTAATAAATTTTCTGAGAGCCATTGCTGCAATGTTGCGAATTCAGTTACGGTTTTTTCCGTAGCATTTTGCCAGGTGTCTCATTCAACCAGAAGAACAGTGTCATCAGTATATGCAATAATTTTACTATTGATGTTTAGAAATAGCATTTCATTGACGTAAATGATGAATAGGAGCGGTCCAAGGACAGTCCCTTGAGGTGCGCCCATGTTTATTTCCCTTAAAGAACTATTTTGATTTCGAATTATTAGCAAATAGTTTATTAGGCTCACCTCTAATACCATAATTATCAAGTTTCTCTATTAATTTACTATGTGACACAGTATCAAAGGCCTTGGCCAAGTCTAAAAATACCGCTATCTGTTTTTCATTATTTTCAATTGACTTATATTTTGTTTGGGTAACTTCGTATATTGCATCTTCTGTACTTTTTTTATCTTGAAAACCATATTGCTTATTGGATAATATTTTGTTATAGTTTAAGTGTTCCACCAATCTACTCTTGATACACATTTCCAAGATTTTGCCCAAATTATTAATTACGGAGATTGGTCTATAATTACCTACTACAGTCCTGTCATCTTTCTTGTAAATGGGAGTCACTATACTTACTTTTAAATCGGATGGGAATATTCCTTCCTCAAAACATAAATTAAAGATATAATTTAATGGTTTTGCTATATATGTGCCAATTTTTTAAATGTTATTGCTGATATTTTATCATAACCAGAGGCAGCATTGTTTTTCAGATTATTAATATTCCTTAAAATTTCATCCTCGCTTACTGGATTAGGAAACATGTTATTGTAAGAAACATCTCTATAATTTATCTATAATAATATATATAATAATTTTTATCTACTTTTATTTTATCTGCCATTTCTTTTCCATTATTTATAAAATAACCATTAAATGTTTCTGCGATTTGATTTTCATTTATGATCATTTGTTTATCATGTTTTAACATTAATGTTTGGCAGTTGTTAGTATTTTCATTTAGACCATCTTTTATTATTTCCCAAATTTTTCTTATATTATTTTTGTTTTCTGCAATTTTGTTACAATAAAATTCTCTTTTTGTTTTTTTGAGAAGTTCGTTAACTTTATTTCTGTATCTTTTATACTCTTGCGCAAGTATTAAATTATTTCTATTTCTATTTATTTGTAATTTACTATTTCTTATAGAAATTACTAGCCCGCTGGTAATCCATGGTTTGATCTTTTTTTCGTTAGATTTAATTTGAAAAATTTTGGACATTTATGTATATAATACAACAGCTTATCTTTGAAAAACCCAAAAGCAACGTTCACGTCTTTTAATAGATATAATTCAACCTTTCCAAACCCTCACTGGAGTTAGGCAGGGATGTGTCCTGGCACCCCTACTCTTTAATTTGTTTACCACTGCTCTAACAATTATTGTTGACAACAAACTGACAGTCAGAGGAGTAGGTCTCAGATACCGTTTTGATGGTGGTCTCTTTAACATAGGGCGCTTTAGAGCTTTCACGAAGACAGGCACACGATTCATTTGTGATCTCCAGTATGCGGATGACTGTGCACTTTTAGCCTCTACGCCGGAAGAGCTTCAAGAACTTTTAGATGTGTATGCCCAGAGCTATGATTCCTTGGGACTTAAAATCAACATTGGAAAGACTAAGATTATGTCAACTCCTCATCAAGTGAACCAAATAGACATTACACTTAACGGAAATTCTCTTGAAGTGGTGGATCAGTTCAATTACTTAGGCAACGTTGTTAATGACAAAGCAAACATGGACAGCGAGATTCGCAATAGAATTAACGCTGCATCTAGAGCACTCTGGGGACTTAGAGAGAGAGTATTTGACAACCACGACCTTGCTTTGTCAACGAAAATGGCTGTCTACAGAGCAGTTGTCATTCCAACACTGCTATATGGATGTGAAAGCTGGGTCACTTACCGTCGTCATGTGAAAGAATTAGAACGTTTTCAGCAAAGACACCTCAGAAGTATGATGAAAATCCGTTGGTTCCATCACATATCAAACGTGGAAGTACTCAGGAGAGCAAAGAGCCTTCCAATTGAGGTGCTTATTTCAAGAGCACGCCTAAGATGGGCAGGTCACGTTCATCGTATGCATGATAACCGCCTTCCTAAATGTACACTTTATGGTGAATTGCTAAGCGGTAGAAGAAGGCGTGGCGGTCAACGAAAGAGGTTCAAAGACGTTCTCCATGAAAATCTAAAATCCTGCAGTATTCCAGACGAGCAATGGGAACAACTTGCAGCGAACAGAACCGAATGGCGAGGGGTTGTGGCCAGCTATCAAGGAAATGTTGCTGCAAGAAGGTCGAATCCAAGACCTAACCAGGTCTATGTTTGTCCTGACTGCGGTCGACATGTGCTCTCCAGAATTGGCCTCTATAGCCATAGTCGTGTGCACCGTAGATGAATGGGAATTACAATAGACTATACCTTTTACTTGTTTTTTATTGTTCGCAATTTATCGACTGTAACATTTTTATACTCGAACTCGAGTAACGGCTAATAATAATAATAATAATAATAATAATTCATCCTAATATTCTTTCTAAAAAGAAGAAAGTACATTACATAGGAAAAGTCTTAAACATATCAGAAAACAGTATTGACGTTGAATTTTTACAAAAAAAAAGTTCTGTATATTTTGCGTACCCTAATGTCCAGGATAAGGCCTGCATTACTATTAGGTAATCCAACGGTTCAAAGAGGAGAACATTATTTTAACCTTTTAACTGCGACCCCAAACGGCAGATAGAAATTTCTTAAAACCACTGTTTTGGCTTTAGACCTGAAAAGTGTAAATCGGTCGCAATACTTTCCTTATGTACTACGTATATGGGAAAGTAAAAATATGGGAAATGTCCGTTAATTCTGTCAGTATTATTTTAAATGCATTATCTGCGCCCACGGCTGTCACCATCATTTTATAGTTTTCCGATATAAGTATCTACTTTAAAAAAAACTCGGCCCGTTTGTCCTTATAAAGACCAGTTTCTACACATATGGAGCTCATTTCAATAGTCAATACTTTTAATAGAGTGTGCAATGTATGTTATATGAAACATTCGTGTTCATGCTTATGGAACTAGCGCTATATTAGTAAAGCTTTTCAAGCGAGTGCTTTGTTTGCCAATCAAACTATTGTATTTATTATTTTACTAATTGGAATTGGATTACTTGTATTAAGCAATAACGACCACATCTGTTGGTCGGTACTCAAAATGAATTCGGGATGTGGGTATACAGGGTGTCTAGGAAAAGCTGGAGAGATTAAGTATGTAGATATAACAGTATAAACAAGAAATGCTTAAGAGTGTACAGTGCCCCATACCTGTACATGAGAAACTTTATCATTTTTGTTCAAAGCTCCCTGCCCAGAACAAGATAATTTAGGACTAAAGATAGATTTTGCGATAATATTGTTTAAATGAGTAGCTATACTCCAAACAGTGGAAAAAGGTAGGTAGGTACCTCTATAAAAGAACAACACAGTATTATGGTTTGCATTACGTTTTTTTGCATATAACATATTAAGTATGTAGAGATAACAGTATAAACAAGAAATGCTTAAGAGTGTACAGTGCCCCATACCTGTACATGAGAAACTTTATCATTTTTGTTCAAAGCTCCCTGCCCAGAACAAGATAATTTAGGACTAAAGATAGATTTTGCGATAATATTGTTTAAATGAGTAGCTATACTCCAAACAGTGGAAAAAGGTAGGTAGGTACCTTTATAAAAGAACAACACAGTATTATGGTTTGCACTACGTTTTTTTGCATATAACAGCTACTTTATGTACATATAATTGGTTAATAGCTGATTAGCCAAAGAAAGAAAAAACCGATTAATTTTCGGACGGCGAAATAGTTTATGGGACACCACGTCAGCAGAAGATGAAAACAAGTCCTCCAATGAGACTACTATGTCATTAAATTCTTCATCCTCCTCATCCTTTTTTATGGGGACTCCATTGTGATAATTGCCCTGGCAGTTGAGGCATGCTGAGGAACAATTTAATGATGCCTTTCTGCATCCGCATCTTCCGGAGTCGCAATCTTTTTTGCAACGACAAAATATAAATGCAAAATTTCGTCGGGAGCAGCATTTTTGTCCGTCAGTTTACCATTTCTCTCCTTCCAGCTAGGAATTCCTAAACCTTATACATGTGACGGCAGTATGGTTCACATCCACTGCTGAATTTGGTAGTACATCTTGTGTAGGAATGGTACTTCCTAGCCCCCTCAGTTGGTGGGAGAGTGAAAATGACTGTCTTGATCGGAGCGACTGATTTTGTAAATGATCGATATATGTGGTCATCTAAGGATATCCCCTTAGATGGAACACCATACCATCTAAGGATGCAAATATGTCCTGCTCTTTCAACCTCAGATGAAGTCGATGAAGGGCTGTTAAACACCTCAGCTACTTCTTTTATCGGTTTATCTTTTTTGTATAATTTTGCAAACCTGAGATTGTTTTTTCTGAAGGTTGCGGAGGTGGTATTGTGAAAGATCCATGCTTTTGATGGAAGTCTGAAGGACGTATTTTCTGCTCGAAAAACTTAGAAAAATTAAAAAAATAGGAAAAAGAAAAAATTAATTTTCTTTTTCCTCAACCTTTTCTAAATTCCAAAATAAAAATATTACGTTCACAAAATTTTAGGGTTCAAAGTGACTGTTTCAGACGGAGATCAATGGATAAATCATACTTACTGTCGTTTATGCTTAACTGCGGCTCTGATGGTATCAATTGGAAGACGTCGTAACACTATAAATCTAACACTGTCTGTTTTACACTCTCTTAAAATTAAATCTGAAAGGGAAATTTTGTTAGAAAACACAAATAAAAGACAATATAAAGTTCAAAAAATGTATATTAAATCTTTAAAAAAAATTTATGTTTTTACAACAACTTCTTCAGAGAAAATGTTAACAAACAATGGTCTGACCCGTGTACAACACATGGTGAGGAACGGGACGATTCATACGGTACCAACTACCATCCAATATGCAGTTTGAAAAGCTAACGATGCACAAAAAGATTCAAGGAAAGTTTCATGTAACTGAAATTTTTGGTGGGCTTATGCTTGCCTGTCTTATAAACGTATTTTATTAATTCACATAAATTTTGGTCGCTCCTCGGAGCTTAAAATTGCTTGAAGCGTATCTACTTCGTTTGTATTATGCAATAACAAATTTTACGTTCAGGCAAGGCAGATCCCATGCACGTGTGAGTACATGGTATAGATACTTTTTTGACTCCGAATCACTGAGGAACCGGTTTAGGGCAAACCCCGTCAAAACACATCATTTCCCCGTCAAATCCGACTGCTAGGAAATGATGGGGGTCCCATGTCGCTAAGGGCTATTTTCGCTATAACTTCCGATATACTTTGAATAGTCGTTGGACTAACTTGTCCTCATATTCAATACTTCGTAAGAGTTGCAGTGCTTGACAACGTGGATTCGTAAAAGGGTTTTTAATCTTGGAAATTTGGAAGTTCAAGTCCAATTTTATTATACTTTCTAAAATTGGGTGGTCGGGGCGACATTACGTCCCTGTGCAGCGACATTTACTACACTTACCAAATTAACGCTCCTCGAAGAGTTAGCGAAAATTTGGCATAAAAAACGCTCCGAAGAGCAAAAATATATTTCCAAGAATTAAAAACCTCCTCCACGGCGTTTTTACGTGAAGCACGCTTTTCTTACGAAATATTTCCTAAGTCGGATTTTGTTACAACGTCGAAAAGTATATCGGGGTTATAGCGTTCTTTAACACTCCCCTCCTTTCCGTGAATCTTTTTGTGTAACGTTTGGTAAATTGTTTGTTTGAAAATAAAATGGATCATTGGATGTAGTCTCCCATGTGTTGTATTCGGTTATCGTTCAGACCGGCCTATCTGAACAAAACATAGATGCAAATCTAAAATGGTGATAATTTGAACATATATCGATGCATAGCATTCGATTGAATAATTGAACATTGTATATGAAAAAGACATAAAAAAAGAAAAAATCGAGAATCCTCGGATTCTCGATGACACAACACAAACACTTTCGACGCACTTATCTTTCTTAGTGTTCTTCCACTAATGCGGGCTTGCGTCTGCTCCTCCTCGTGTCTATGCCTCGTCGATCACCTTCGGTGTCGAACTGCCTTCTGGAACAGCTTAGGTGGTCCTCGGACTGCTTGGCTCCAGCTATACTATGGCTCTGCTCAGTTTATATGAAACAATATAAAACAAAATTTTAGTAATATGTTTGTTCATATCCCGTCTGGGGATCTGCGACCGATAACATATCGTCGTCTTTGAGAATAGGAACACTGAATTTTGTTGACTTATATTGGTTGAAATGGTTTCCGTGTAATTAAAAAAATCTCTTCTTGGGAGAAATCTGCGACCGATATCACATCGTCGTCTTTGAGAATAGGAACACTGAATTTTGTTGACTTATATTGATTGAAATAGTTTTTATTAAAATCTCTTCTTGGGAGAAATCTGCGACAGAATCTGCATCCGTCGGATCGTTGCATCTGCCCCTCCAGCAGACGTGGCGGCATCTCGCCCTTGAGTTGCTAGACTCGTCTGAATCGCGCTCTTGCGTCAGAGTCGTCGTCTTTCCATGCCGTGCCAATGGAACATTTGTTTGGACCCTTTGGGTCGGACTCTGCTTACAGATGAATGTTTAATAACATTTGAGGACTTAGAAAAATTATAAAAAATACCAACTCTGCCGGACACGGTCAGAGTTGCTGCAGTGAATTTGGAAGATTTGTATGGACGATACAATATCCCCAATGAAAAGAACTTGTAACAAATGCATAAAAAATACCAACTCTTGCCTGACATGACAAGAAGTTGGTATGGAAATTTTGATAAAATAAACCTAGCACTAAGTTAAAACTTAGCCTAGGTTGAAAAATATTATAAAAATATAATTGAATCTCCAGAACTGGATTCTGAATCAGAAGTGGAAGCATCTCGTGGCGGTGCATGGATTTGTACAACCGTTTGCTCCGGCGGTGGAGGTTCTGTGGAATCGTCTGAGAACGGGGAATCATTTCCATCGAGTGATGTTCCGCCTGGACTAGCATTTTCTTCATCGGAAGATTCGATTTCCAAGTTGTGCTCCTCTGGCGGGGCTGGTCTCAAATCATCGACATGTACTCTTGTCGTTACATTTCCCTTTTGCACGAGATACACCTCGTCTGAAAACTTCTTCAGAATTCTGGTTGGGCCTGACCAAGACGGCGTGAAGGTATGTACCTTCTTTTTTCTCTTACTCATGACTCTGTCTCCTACTTTGTAAACGATCGGAGTGACGGCCTCTTTTGGCGCATATTTCTGTTTGTAATTTTGTTGGGCCTGACGGGCTTCCTTGATTCGCTCGTATCGTGGAAGCGTTTGTTGCTTGGCTCTTTCTTGCCTCCAGGCATACAAATCCCATTCGCCTCTTTCGGCTGGATCATATCCTAACACGACCATGCTAGGTGTTTGATTTGTAGCGGCGTTCCTACGATTTCTTAAGATGTATGTCATCTGATGCACGTAGCGATCCCAAGTGTCGTTTGGCTTTTTGAATAAAAGAGTCTTTAAAATTTTCTTGCATTCCTGAACCCGTCGTTCCACGGGGTTGGACTGTTGGTGATATGCCGGAATTAAGTATCGTTCGATACCATTCCTTTCGCAAAATGTGATGTACCATTCGGAATTGAAATGACCACCGTTGTCTGAAATTATGACTCGAGGGACTCCGAATCTTGCTACTATTTCTTCGTCGATATATTTGGCTATCGTTCTGCCGTCGACCTGAATGTATGCCTTTGCCTCTATCCATTTACTGAAAACGTCTTCGACGATAATCATGTATCTGTTTTCGGCGTCTTTAGTCCTCTGCAGCGGGCCAATTACGTCGACGCTCAAGGTTTCAAATGCATTTTGTGGTGCATGACTTCTAAGTGGAGCATTGGGTTGGGCTTGTCTTGTCTTTACAGACTGGCATATCAGACAGTCGTTTATGTATCTGCCTACGATCCTGGCCATATTATTGAAATAGTAGCGTTTCGCTATTTTCCTGAGAGTCTCGTCTCTTCCTGGATGACATGCTTCCTCTCGGTCATGATAATGGTAAATCAATTCCTTTATTTTCCTCTTTGGAACTATCAATTTAAAATTTCGGTCGCAATCTTTAAAAAGTACATCGTCTTGGACGTGAAAATTTTTCATAAAAATAAGATCCGCATCGGAACGTTGTTCCTGTTGAAATAGATCATTCCAACGGCGGATCTTGTCTTGAATATCTCTTGAACTCAATTGAGCCTGTACGATATCTTCGTATATTTCTGAGTGCGTTAAAACAGAAATACGTTCTGGACACTTATAATTTGGTAGGAACATTCTTTCCTCTTCATCGTCTGTCTCGACATACTGATTTTGTGGGTTACGACTTAGAAAATCTGCTAATAAATTCTCCTTTCCTGGACAGTGTTCAATTTTGAATGCATATTCTTGCAATAGTAATGACCATCGTGTAAATTTTGTTTTGTCGTCCTTATGTTTGTTTAACCAAAGTAACGCCCTGTTGTCCGTCTTCACCAAGAACGGTTTGTCTGCTAAGTACATCTTGTACTTTTTAATATAGTTCACCACCGCCAAGCATTCCAGCTCGTTTATGTGGTAACGCCTTTCTGCTGGAGATAACGTGTTGCTTGCATACGAGATTATATATTTTTCGCCGTTGTCGCCTAATTGATATAATACGGCCGAAAGGCCTTGTAGGGATGCATCTGTTTGCAAAATGAATTGACGTGAAAAATCCGGCCGATGGAGTTCCAGCGGTCCGGATAATAATTCTTTTAATTTTCTAAACGCTTCATCGCATACATGGTTCCAGTGAAAACGATTTTCCTTCGAAAGAAGTTTCGTTAGTGGCTTCGTGATCATCGCCACATTTGGTAGATATTCTCGTACCCAGTTGCAAAGTCCTAGGAAACTTTGTAGCTGCTTTTTTGTAGCTGGAACGGGATAATTTTGAATTTGTAAGACATGTTTTTCTAATGGTTGGGAAGTATCAATTCTAATTGTATGGCCTAAATATTGAATTTCATTCGTCGCTATTACACACTTTTCCGGTGACACTTTCAGATTGTGCAGACGTAGTCTTTCAAAGACTAATCTCAAGTGGGACATATGCTCCTTCACGTTTACGCTGTAAACGATTATATCATCTAAATACACTTTACAGAAATGGTGCAGGTAACCCGTTAAAACGTCCTTTGCCATGAATTTCTGAAAGGTACAGGGAGCTGTCTTGAGTCCGAAAGGCATGACATTAAATCTGTAAGCTGCCCCATCAGGAGTGGTAAAAGTCGAAAAATCTTTTGATGCTTCATCTAGCGGTATTTGCCAATATCCACTTTTTAAATCCAACACAGAAAAAATCTTCGAATTTCCTAAATCTTTAATACTTTCGTGTATTTTGGGTAAGACGGAAGCCTCGTCTTCAGTCATTTCGTTCAAATGGCGATAATCGATGCAAAATCGTGGTTTCTTGTCGGAGCGTTTTATTATCACTGGTGGTGAACTATATTGGGCAGTGCTAGGTTCGATGACGCCAGCTTTTAACATCTCTTCGATTTGGTCGTACATAATTTTCTTAGTACTCGGAGACATCGGATATGGTCTGATATTAAATGGTTTCGTGTCTTTTACTGTAATTTTGTGTTTCACAGTCACTGTGGTTGCTTGAGTCGGTTCCGCAGTGAACAGATCGACAAATTCTTCGAACAGCGGCCGTAGAAATTTGTCATTTATAACAAGCTCTTCAGGAAGCTTTGCCTGCTGTCTCTCCCTCTGGGAAGCTTGATTCCAGAAGACGGTAATACGCTCTTCTATGCCGGCATATAGGCATTTTCTGCCATAATCATATGCGACATTGTTCATATATAAGAATGGTGATCCTAATATTATCGTTTCGTTCAAATTTTCGATTACTTGAAAATCAATTTCAAAAGAGGTGCCTGAAATTATTACTTGTAATTTTGTCGTTCCAAGAGAGTCCACCATTCGATCTCCGCAAGCCATAGCAAATGATCGACGTGTCGTGAGATTTTTAAAATTATCCAACATCCTCGGATGGATAACGTTTCGCGTCGAGCCTGAATCGATCAGTGCGTCGACCGCATGTTCATTGATTTGAACTTTTATACGAGGCAAAGGGAACGCTTCGCTCATATAATTTATTGACTCTCTTGTCTTGTGCAGAGAAGCGTCGTAGTGGTCATGAGTATCGGAAAAAATTACTGGACATTGCTGCCGCCTTGGTTCGGCCGTTGTGCCGGGGATCTTGCAGATGGACCCTGGCCTGGGTCTCTGGCCCCTCGAAAGTTTCCCGGTCTCCTGCCGAGATGCGGGTTATTCGGGCATTGGCTATGGAAGTGCCACTGCACTGTGTCTGTACAGTATCGGCACGGGGTTGCCGGTCGGTCGGGTACTCGGAATTTCCCCGATCCGCCATTGAAATTGGTTTGCCTGCGGTCAGGATTCACTGATCCGCTTGACGAATTAGGCATAAAAAAAGGACGACCAGGCGCTCTGCCTGGACCGTCCTGTCGAGAGACATCCTCTCGGAAATGCACCCTCGGTGCTGTCGGAGTTGGGCTTCCATTGCTCCTTATACTTGAATTTTGTTGAATGATGTGTCCCGGCTCTCGATAGTAAGACGCGCGGGACAGACGTTGATCAATAAGCTGGATTAGCGACGTCTGTTCGTCAGCTGAATCCCGCTCGACGTTAGTAGCCGCTGCTATTAACATCTCTGTGTTTGAAATTAGGTTGCTTCTCAAGCGTGACCTAATTTCTGGACGCAGTTGGTCCATGATGACCCGAGCTCTGATGGCTTCGGATTTAAAGGGATCAATACGATCGAAAAGACAGGTTTTCCTTGTGATAAACACTGCCGTGTCGTCTAAAGACGTTTGCTTGACGGCATACAGTTGAGCAATAGCTCGTGACTGTATGTCGGGAGAATTAAATCTCGTAAGGAATCTTTCCTTGAATAAGGCATACGAAGTAGTCAACGTCCTAAATTGTTCGGACCATCGTTGAGCTTCGCCCTTGAGTTGGCCGGTTACGTTATGGAGGCGATCATAGTCGTGGCTTATGCGAGCTCTGTCGAAATATTCCTCCATAATTTTCAGAAATGCTTCTGGATCTTCATGATCAAGCCCATGGAACGTCACGTTCGGACATCTTTGTCTCTCATGGGGCGTACAGGTCGACACGTTCTGTATCGCCTGCACGAAGCCCTCTGCCATTTTCAGAAACATACTTTCCATCGAAGCAGTTTGTGGCTGTGAAGCTGATAAATTAACATTATTTCCCTCTGGAAACAGTCGCTGTGGTTCTATCCCTCTAGAACCGTCGTCGACGAGCGGTGCGGTGACTCGCTCATAAAATTCTCTTGGGGTCGACCCCTCGGAGTCTTCCGCCATGAATGAGAAAGGATTTGTTGGGTTTGGGGACGGCATGGTCCCTGTTCGGGCGCCATGTGAAAGATCCATGCTTTTGATGGAAGTCTGAAGGACGTATTTTCTGCTCGAAAAACTTAGAAAAATTAAAAAAATAGGAAAAAGAAAAAATTAATTTTCTTTTTCCTCAACCTTTTCTAAATTCCAAAATAAAAATATTACGTTCACAAAATTTTAGGGTTCAAAGTGACTGTTTCAGACGGAGATCAATGGATAAATCATACTTACTGTCGTTTATGCTTAACTGCGGCTCTGATGGTATCAATTGGAAGACGTCGTAACACTATAAATCTAACACTGTCTGTTTTACACTCTCTTAAAATTAAATCTGAAAGGGAAATTTTGTTAGAAAACACAAGTAAAAGACAATATAAAGTTCAAAAAATGTATATTAAATCTTTAAAAAAAATTTATGTTTTTACAACAACTTCTTCAGAGAAAATGTTAACAAACAATGGTCTGACCCGTGTACAACACATGGTGAGGAACGGGACGATTCATACGGTACCAACTACCATCCAATATGCAGTTTGAAAAGCTAACGATGCACAAAAAGATTCAAGGAAAGTTTCATGTAACTGAAATTTTTGGTGGGCTTATGCTTGCCTGTCTTATAAACGTATTTTATTAATTCACATAAATTTTGGTCGCTCCTCGGAGCTTAAAATTGCTTGAAGCGTATCTACTTCGTTTGTATTATGCAATAACAAATTTTACGTTCAGGCAAGGCAGATCCCATGCACGTGTGAGTACATGGTATAGATACTTTTTTGACTCCGAATCACTGAGGAACCGGTTTAGGGCAAACCCCGTCAAAACACATCATTTCCCCGTCAAATCCGACTGCTAGGAAATGATGGGGGTCCCATGTCGCTAAGGGCTATTTTCGCTATAACTTCCGATATACTTTGAATAGTCGTTGGACTAACTTGTCCTCATATTCAATACTTCGTAAGAGTTGCAGTGCTTGACAACGTGGATTCGTAAAAGGGTTTTTAATCTTGGAAATTTGGAAGTTCAAGTCCAATTTTATTATACTTTCTAAAATTGGGTGGTCGGGGCGACATTACGTCCCTGTGCAGCGACATTTACTACACTTACCAAATTAACGCTCCTCGAAGAGTTAGCGAAAATTTGGCATAAAAAACGCTCCGAAGAGCAAAAATATATTTCCAAGAATTAAAAACCTCCTCCACGGCGTTTTTACGTGAAGCACGCTTTTCTTACGAAATATTTCCTAAGTCGGATTTTGTTACAACGTCGAAAAGTATATCGGGGTTATAGCGTTCTTTAACAGTATCACAGCCTGTAAAGTGAACGTGCTGCTGCAGCTTAAGAGTGTGTTGCTGTGTATACCTTTCCTCTGCCAGGTTTCACGAGGAATATGTCACGCTGGGGAAGGGTTTTCGCCAACAATAGGAGCCAAGTCCACATCTTTGTCTATTACTGTGGATATAATTACCACATCTGCATCATCCTCTGCTTGGAGGGTATTGATATTATTTTTCTCCAGTTCTTTCATCAACAGCTTGATGAGAAGGTTTTTGTTGTTGGCGTTCGAGAGAAAAATTTTTTGTTTTACCGTGATTTCGGTTTCCAAAAACTTAATTGTGATAAGAGGTCAGGACAATTAACCTTGTGCTGCACTAGGTTCAGCAAAAATTTTATGGCAAAACAGCTCGCCTCTGCTCGAGAGTAACAAAATTAAATTTTAGTAGCAAAATATTATAATCAGTTTCCCTTTCAGGGTAATATCCGTCACATTTAAATGCAAGATATTTCTACCGAATTCTTATGAGTTACATAGTGAAGATGCCATACTGGACTGCAGTACATTAGTTTTAACATTACATATCCATAATATAAAGACTTTAAAGCATTAACATTATTAAAGTTATTGCAATTTCTTATTATGAAGCCAAACGATTTAAGAATAGATGCAGTAATGTTATTAATATGACCTGCAAAAGATAATTTACTATCGAACTCAATGCCTAGGTCCCTAGTAGTGTCTACGCTAGCCAAATTTACTTGACGAATATGGTAACGAAACTGAATGAGATTTTTATTTCGTGAATAGGCAACTATTTTACACTTAGCAACATTTAGATCCATTCTATTTACACTAAACCACTCAATCACCTTATTTAGTTCACTCTGAAAATCGCCCCAATCATCCAGGCTTGAGATGTTACAATAAATTTTAAGATCATCGGCAAAAAATAATCTGCCACACGTTAATTCCTCAACTAAATCATTGATAAAAAGTAAAAATAGTAGTGGTCTCAAGTTCGATCCCTGAGGAACACCTGAGCTAGCAATGAAATAAGAAAACCTATATCCATTATAACAAACGTACTGTTTACGTTGGTAAAGGTAAGACTCATTGATGCTGAACAAGATAAATTTTTTCAGTAAATTGGAAAATTGACAAAAGTGACACAACCCTACTAGACTCAAATAATTACTTCAGGCTAGAGCTAAAAGCACAACAAATGAATTAATTTTCCTTCTGTAAATAATTATTGAATTACATATTACCAAGATTGTAGTTATATTTATTAAATATGGGGGCGAGCGTAGATGCGCCTTTACTATATACATTCATATTCGATGTGCAATGAACGTTAGGCGCGGTTATTACTTGGATGGGCGACCGTTTCAAATGTTATCGTACGTTCTCCATATTACCAAGATGGCCGACGAAAAATCACAAAAATTTGTCAAATAAATCAATCATTACGGTCAACTTGGCGAAATCTATAAATTCAAAAACCCCAATTTTCAATTAATAATTCTGAGAAAATCACACCACATCAATAATTCTCGAATAATCTAAATATATCGTCAAAAGCCTCCCAATATTAAAATTCCTCCAAATATAGCAAAATACCTACTAAAGATCGTCCTAAAAAATACAACCCTTCCACCATCTCAAATTACTTTCAAATTAGTCCCCAAACATCAAATCAGAATATTTTATTTCACTTCCCAAAAGTTTCTACAAGCCCCTTTTCTCTTCAATTCAACTTCCAATTCAAATTTCCAATAATATATCAAAACGTCTTTCATTTATCTCTCCAGTCAGCCCATAAAACGTTAGTCCCAAAATTAGTCCAGTTTACGTGTTCCCACTAGTTGCTGGCAACTCGCCGCTATCTTCATTTCATTACCCTAAAACTGGATCCCGCTCTGCTCGACGCCGACAATTACATACCCTCAATATGACTTAATATAACATTAAGTATGGATTAAAGTACGACTCACAACGCTACTTCACGGGACCAATTCAAATTTAACCAATTATTCAGACAGTTATACTTCTAAAACGAAATTAGATTCCGCCGACATTTTCATATCAAACTATTACATTTTTCACAACCGATTTAGTAATATAAGTTTCGACCCAAATTTCTAAACTTTCCGTAAGTACTGCATAATATTTTATCATTTAAGTCCCATATGATGGTCTGGCGCCCTTTCCGGCTTTTCCAGCTCACAGCGAGCATCGTGTCCCATCATGAGTATAAATAAGGCAGCAAGCCAAGCCCCCGGCAAGTTGTGTTTTCGTCGTATCTTGTGACAATTAAATCCAGTGCCCGCGTAACCTCTTTGGTTGCCCCAAGAGCCTAAATCCAAGTGTTTTTCGGAGAATCTCGCGAATTTAACAGAGCGCTACACCTTCCTAGGTAGATCCTAGTAAAAAAGTACTTTAATAATATTCAGCCCCAGTGTTCCAACTCAAATCGCCTTCACGGATCTAGTTTTTAAGTAAATTCTCATTATTAAATAACAAATTTTAATAACATAAAACAACCCCGACTTGGGCAAATTTCTATGTCGATACGTTAAGATAATTTTTAATATTTTAATACTCAACTCTGTGTGTTTACGGGAAATAAATAAATTGTTAATTTTTATTCTAAAGTGTTTAATTTTAAGTTGTTCTACCATACTATACAGGGTGTAGCCTTTGACCTTGCCAGCTGAAATAAAATTCAGCAAATTGATAAATAAATAAAATAAGATTAAATTCGAGTGCAAATCAGCTCTGATAGTATACAAGGCGAAGCATTTGGCCCGTTCCAGCCTTTCAAGTTTAACCACCCCGACTTCATGTTTTATTTTTTCCAAACCAGAGGTACCGTTCGTGTTCACAAGGAAGACCGTATCCTCGCCTCAAATATCTTCCAGCGGCCTGTATATCAGTGTATACGCGGAAGCTATGCAACCTTAGGCGGGGGTTGTGTAGGTGATATACCATCCTCCGGTCCCTTGTCTATTAAATGTTAGGCAAGTAAAAGATCCCTACTCTTCTTAAGGGAAGACGTTCGGCAAAATTTCTAGCTCGTCTGCAGGCGTCGGTGATAGGCCTCAGTAGCGGAAATAGACAGACGTTAAATAAATGTTAAAAAAAAAATGATTAAACATGTTACAAGAATGAAAACTGTAAAACTTATTTCACGTAACCAATGCAATTTTATGAGTAAAGATGCCGAAATGATCCATATGAATATGAAAAATAAATTAAACATTAAAATCAGAATATTGTGCAGCCTTATGTTTAACTTCAATTATCTCGAAAAATAATTACTTTATCATTATGAAGTAAGAGTACTTTATTTTAAACTTACGTACGTACTTTAAAAAATTATGCTGAAAGGGCGATTCCATCAGTGGCGTAGAATTTAGAGGGGGGGAAACTACTCCTCCGTCCCTGCTGTACGCCTCTGATAATAGTGAGAAACTATGTTTTACCATGGTCTGATGTTACCTAAAATACCTAAACTTTCTGCCAAATATGAAAAAGTAATATTAAACAGTAACAAAATAATTGACAAAAATAATGTTTAAAACTGTATCTCAGTAAGGAGGGATACATCCTCTTATTTTGGGCCAAGGGCTCTTCAGCCAGCTTATGCACAATAATTATCAATGAAGCACCCTGTATAATCTTGAGGTTGTTATTTAACATAACCATTTTCATAATTGATGAAGGTGGTTATTTATTATTTTAAAGTTACTTAAGACATCGATTATTTATATACCCACACAAAAGTTTGTTTTACGTGAGGGACAGCTTATATTAATTTGAAAGCCTATCGGATCATCATTTATCTAATTCTCAGAACAATCGGCCACGCCTGACTGCAAATGCTACTCGTTTTAGCACCACAGTAAATGGCGTGGCATTTCTATAAGCTGCATCAATATTGTTGTATCTAATATCGTACTGCACAGTATTTATTTGTTAAAATATATTGCATCATATAGATTATATTTACTTCATTCTAGGTATTATTACACAAACGGTACCAGCTAACTATTCATTAAAAATAATTAAACTAATTTGTAACTGTAGCAAGAAGCTAGGATGAATTATAGAAATGAAAATTTCAAGATAAGATAATTAAAAGATAATATTGTGGAATAAACAATTATTCGTAAAGAACGTAACAATCCATTTTAATATATTAGTTAATGGTTCATGTGCCAATTACCATTTGGACATGTAAATGTAATTTTGATGCATCGATGTATACAAACCGCAGCATTTGTAAATTGGACAAATTTAGGAATGTAGACTTTCATGTATCCTAAACGCGTCCTTTTTCATTAAACTTTTTACTGTGTATTTATTTACAAAATATTTGTTTAGTGCTTTCAACTTTACGTAACTATTATTGTTGGTATTATGATACAAAATAATCACTTCAGATTCTTTCCCATACAGCATTTTAGATGAAACAGTTTGAGGTACTGTTACAAATTTAAAAATTATATAAAAAAATATTTTTAAAAAAGCTTTTATTTAAGTGCTCTAAAAAGTAGAAAATAAACTTTGAAGTAAATCAAACCCATCATTTTGTTACATTGTAGAATTTTTTTATGATATAACAGCTTGTCGCGAGATTTTCCTGTGTAAAGGAGATTTTTCGCGACAAGCTTTTATATCATAAAAAAATTATATAATGTAACAAAATGATGGATTTGATTTACTTCAAAGTTTATTTCCTACTTTTTAGAGCATTTAAATAAAAGCTTTTTTAAAATATTTTTTTATGTAATTTCATTTCTTACTTTTTAGTCTTTTGATATTCTGTAATCCCCAAATATCGATTTTGAAACGAATCGGATCATATATGGTAAAGTCGTCCGCCATCTTGAACTAAATTTTTGACTAGAAATTCATAATCCGCGACCCCTAAAACCCATATATATCGATTTTGATCAATTTGGATCGAAAGGCCAAAAGTTGTCAGCCATATTGGCGCCGCTAATTTGAATTTCTAAATTTTGACCAAGAATTCATAATCTCGATCTCGAAAACCCCCAGATATCAAGTTTGAGTCGAATCGCATCATAAACGGTAAAATCGTCCGCCATGTTGAAGCCGCCATAGTGGCGTATGGAATTCGCGGTCCAGCCTTAACTTGGGTAGAATCCTATTTAACGCAATGAGCACAATCCGTCGTTTTAAGAAATGCCAGTAATTCAATCTCGTCCAGCAATCTTAAAGTTTCCACAGGTGTTCCGCAAGGGAGTATTTTGGGGCCCTTATTATTTATTTTATTTATTAACAATATCGCGCTTCATATAGAAGATGTCTTTATATCACTTTTTGCTGATGATTCCACCGTAGCGGTTAATTCTAATAGCATAAACACCATCAGATCTATACAAAGCTACTGTGTGAGTATCGGTTTAGCGCTAATAATGTAAAAACAGATGTATTACTTTTCAGCACTAAAAATCTTGATTATAGCATCTTAGTTAAAGTTGATAAACACTGCGTTAAACAAAACAATAGCGTGAAATTCCTTGGAGTTTATATGGACTCACGTCTAAATTGGGGTACACATGTAGACTTTGTTAATAGGAAACTATCCACTTTTGTCATATGGCAGCTATGGGTTTATGTCAATATTCACATTTTAAAATGTACTATTATACACACGTACAGACTTGTTTAAGTTATTGTATCATCTGCTGGGACAACTGTTCTTGTTTTGGCGAAGTGTTTAACTTCAAAAAAAAATTATCCGTGCAATGACCTTTAAACCTCTTCGTCACTCGTGCAGATTACTTTTTAAAGAATTAGGAATCTTAGCTGCTCCTTCTCTATACATTTTTTAATTGTGTAATCTTTATAAAAGAACATTCTAAACAGTTCAATAGCAGATATGAGACCAGTCACAATCAGCGTGAAAATTATAATTTTAACATACCAGTTCACACTTTATCCATCGTTACAAAAGGTCCGAAAGTAATGCCTATAAAATTATTTAATAAATTACCTGTTCATGTAACAAACATAAATATTATTCATCTTTTCAAACGGGAAGTTAAATCGCTTCTACTCAAATATTCATTTTATTCAGTTGATGAGTACTTAGGCTGTGATCTCACTAACACCAGCTAACTTATTAGCTTTCTCTTAAGAAATAATATTTCTATGATTTTGTTATGTTTTCACTGTTGAAAAACTAATTTTTTTGTAATCTCTTTCTTAATTTTCACAATGTTGGTTTATCGTTTTACTTTTTTAACTGAATTCATGTTTTGTATTTGTATAAATAGATTTTTTGTACATTGTTACCAATTTTGACTACATTCTGATGCTTGGAAATAAAGTTTTATTCTTATTATTATTATTAGTATTATCATTGCAAGTTAAATAATTGTAAGTGGCCTGGCAAAGACATGTGCACAGTCCTTTACTATAAATGCAGATATATTGTTTAGTCCTTTGGTAAATTTGGGTTTAATTTTCTTTTAGTACCTCAATTTCCGGAAGCGTATCAGGCATAAGTTATTACTGTTTACATCGGTACCGGGAGGATTTTTATTGCTATTAGTATTAGGATTCAAAATATAATATAGCAGTTCAGATTAATTTCATCAATTAAATAAAAATTAATGGTAAAAAAAATGTATTTATTTCTAAATAATGTTACATAGTTTCCACCACTTTCTAAAAAAACTTTGGCAGTGAAACATCAAATAATTTAAAAACAATTCCAGCGTATATATGTAATTTTCATGCATATATATTTTTATTCCATTTTATTTAAATTTTATAGCTACTGGAGTGTAATGGCTCTCAAAAGCAAAACATTTACACTTTCAATGCATGAAGTAGTAAAAAAACATTAACTGTTTTCAATTTCCACCGAAATGAACCTAAATATTGCGACCCGAACGTTCATATAAGCACTTGAACAAATCCACATCAGGTAAATAGACATGTTATTTTAACTTGCCATCGATTATTGGTAAATGGAACTACACAATTAGTTATTTATCTAACATCGTGCATTATTATGAGTATTAGAAATTTCATTCCAGTGCCGTCTAAGCCCAATTAATAATGGTAATTGAGTGAGTTTTGTGAGGTATATTATTATCTTGCTTATAGTGTTTATAACTATGAATATTGACATATATTTTAATGGCACATAAGAGTAATAAGTGAATAAAATATAATAAAAAATCTATACCCTTCAAATATAAAAATCAGAATATTTTAAAATAAATATTACATAATGTTCGACAAAACAAACTCATATACGAGTGTGCAAGCCTCAATTGGGTATCACAAAGAAGGGAAAGCAGTTGAAGTATAGTGGAGTGTGCGAGTAGGACGAACTTGTAAATATTTTAGGCCAGTCGTCATAGGATCAAATCTGGGGGGGGTACCTTAGAAAAATTCCGAAATTAATGAAACTTTGGGATGTTGTTTGTAAGTGTCCAGTAGTGCTACACCCAATTTATCCAACACCAAACCCCTGTGAAATTTTGGGGAGGGGCGAAAAGCCCCAAAATGTTTGTACTTTTTTCGTTTTTTTTCGAAATATTTCGAAAACGGTTGATTTTAGCTCCTTTTCGATATTTATTTTCCATTTTTCAACATATTTCATGGATACTTGTGGTATCTACTTCCATATGGTAGCTCAGTGTGCTAAAGCATCTTTTACAAAAATACGAATAAACAACAAAAACATTGGGGAAAAGAGGAGAGTCAAGTATCTAGGGGCAACTCTGGATACGAGGCTCTACTTTGGTCCCCATATTACGAATACGATACAGAGGACACACACAGCACTAAGTAGACTCTACCCACTAATGAACTGTAGAAGCAGACTAACTACTGACAACAAACTAACACTATACAAGACGATTTTTAGACCATTAATGACGTATGCCTGTGTGTCCTGGAACACCATCTCGGACGCACAGTGCATTCGTCTACAGACCTTACAGAACAAACTACTTCGACTATTACTAAACTTTAATAGATACACTCCGATCGCGGAATTGCACGAGAGGGCGAATGTACCCTACATCAGACAGTACATTAACGATACCGCAAAAAATTTCTCTCTACGAAAATTCAGCGATCGGAGCTGACACGCAACCTAACAGAAAGACGTAGACACAATGACCCTAGACACGCTCAGAAATTACTCCATCAGAATCTACCCTTGTACCACGAGTTATTAGACTGACGATGGAGTAAGACACATAACAGACAACAATTGCACCGACATACTCTCCCCATTCCTTCCTCTACCCTCCTTTCCCCTGCCTACCCCCTCCCCCCCTTTTACTTTTATTGATGCCGCATTTTTAATGCATAGAAGTATCATTTATGTCAACAGTTTTATGTAAATAGTTTTCATTAAGAGAACATATTTTTAATCTATTCTAATAGGGTTTTCCCACTAATTTTATTTTAACAATTTGTGTCGTGAAAATGATATAATAGAACATTTTATTAATTTACAACAATTTGCTTTTCTAATAAGAATTATTTCTAAGAAAATATCGTTAAAACAACTTGCTGATAATTTCACTGCTTTTTAAAACGGGAATTTTTACGCGCCAGAATTACGTATCTACCCGGAAAACCAATGAGATTATGGATATAATTAGTTTGTAATAGATTCTATCTGTGTGTTAAAGAAAGCTTTCCTCTAAAACTTCTCAGAACTTCAATTTGTAATGCTTGTACTGTGATTGGTCTAAAGCAGTAGACGTGTAAATATTGGCCAATAAGAATCCAAATAAATGCCGCACAAGTTATTCGTGAAAGCGTCGTACGTTAATATTTTGTACTGTGGTTTAGGTTTAACCTTCACCGACATTACACATCACATGACTAACCTAAAACGTTAAACTTATATTTTTATGTATCAGTTTCTGGTTTATGTTTTATTAATTCTACAATCAAAATGGAATCAAGTGGAAGAGGGATATGTTAAAGGTGCCGCTGATAATTTACCTAAAGAAACATACTTTAAACAACTTATTCACTGTAACACTTTTTTAAAAATTCTTTCAATTGACGCAGATACCTCAATTTAAACGAGATACCTTCCGCGAAACGCATGAACACCGGGCTGAGCAAGGCTGGCCTAAACTTTTAGCTTTAAGAGTTTTGATTTCATAATGTTTTAATTTGCTAGAGATTCGTGACAAGAAGTGGATTTAGAGACAAAAATGCACAAAAAGAAACAAGAATAATAAACGCGACAAAAAGCGTACAAACAGAAAGGAAGAGGGGGACAGAAAAGATTTAAAGATAGGCAAAGATATGAAATATTAGTAAAGGTGGATAGGGTAAGCGAAAGTTATAGTTGTTGAAGCTTGGCTACAGACGTTGCCGGAAAATCGGTAACGTCTGGTATGGTAAGGAGTGTTTAATCCGAAATGGGGCATTATGCTGTCTAATTTGTGTTATGTGTCTTGTTAGCGGGCTATTGCCCAACTTGAACGAATAGAAGTTTTGGGAGATATGTTGGACGTAGTCCGCTATCGGGGTTATGTCGTTACAACGTGCGTATAAGTCTCTGAGGGAGGTGTACCTTCCAGAATTCGATATGAGGCGCATAAATTTGTGCTTAAACACTTGAAGTTTTTCATTGTTGTGACCGGTATGCTGCACCACACCGGAGCCGCGTATGTGATGAATGGCCCGACCACCATTGTGTACAACAATTTTTTATTTTGTCGGTTAAGTCTGCTACCCATGACCATAAGCGGATACAGACTCCTGGACTGGGAGTAGACCGTCCGTATTGTCTCGTTTATATGGGTATTGAACGTCAGTCTTTGGTCAAGTCTTACCCCCAAGTACTTCACGCATCTCTTGGTTGGGATTTTGTTTCCCCTGATAGAAATGGGTGTTACGATTTTGTTCTCAGTGAACCGACGCGTGAAGACTATCGCTTCGGACTTCTCAGCGTTCACCCGAATCTTCCACTGATCGTAATAAGCCATGGCACGAGCCATGTGCGCCTTCAGCAGCATATTCGCTGCTTGCGTGTTATAAGAATGCGCGTACATGGCTGTGTCATCGGCGTACTTGGCCAGCTTCGTATTCGGGAACTCTGGGTAGTTCGAGACGTACAAGTTGTACAACTTCGGTGACAGGCATGATCCTTGCGGGACTCCCGCGCGAATGTCCCGCCGTGTTGAAAGTTTATTATTCACCTGAACCTGTAGGGATCTGCCCGTCAGGAACGAATGAATGAGCTTAGTGAAGTAAGTCGGAAAGTTGTAGTGGTGTAGTTTGTAAAGTAACCCCGGGATCCAGATGGTGTCGAACGCCTTCTCAATATCGAGGAGCACCATGGTGGTGTTCTTCCCGAGGTTGTATTGCACTTTGACGTCATTAACTATCCTAACGACCTGTTGCACCGTGCTCCTGCCCTTCCTGAAACCGAATTGGGACTCATCGTCGATGTGAAGCTCCTCCTGAACAGTGTTCAGTCTGATCAGGACGATCTTCTCCACCAACTTGGAGATCGCCGACAGCAACGAGATGGGCCTGTAGCTGCCGGCGAACTTCGCGTTCTTATTCGGCTTCAAGATGGGAATGACAACGGCGCACTTCCACTGGCTGGGCCAGTGCTGTAGTCGCAGGATCGCGTTAACGATATACGTTAACTGCTCAATTCCTTTCCTCGGGAGATATTTGAGCTTGTAAAATTATGGTTATGGGCAAAATTAGAGAGATATGAGCAACAAAGTGAACTTTTTTTTATTTATTTGTTTATAACTATTTTTTCCAGTCACCATTGGCAGGTGATTCGACAAAAAACGTGTATAAAGATTATAAACAACAACTCCTCGAAAGACGAGATCACTTAGATTTAGTTAGCATTTTTCGACAGTTTGCCTGTACTAATAACTCTAGTAAAAAGCTCCTTTTAAGTAAAAAAATAAATATAATTGCACAGTTATCATTTTACCTACCTACTTTATTAAATTTGCGTTATAATAGTTTAACTTCCTTCAAGCATACTTTGACAACTGCCATTTATTTCTCACAATGCAAGTAGTTTAGTCTTTCCCATGAATACGAGTTCATTTTTATATCAACTTTCAATAACGCTCTAACTAGAAGCAGAGATTTACTCACTTTAGTTAACATACAAATTTATGTAAGACTTGTAAGGAATGGGTGAGTTTTTCTCCGTGAACGTGACTCGGTAAATGGTCCGGATATAATGCGTGCACGATGCGTGACACTGACATTGGAGATTACCTTAAAATTACAAGATATACTGGGTGGCCGTTAAAAATAATTAAGCTATTCTTTATAGAATACTGACTCTAATCGTTTTAAGGAATTTCAATAGTGCACATTTTTCTAAAGTACGTGTGGTTTTAGTGACGACGACAAACTTAATTCAAAGTGCAATATTCCACCCGTACAAAATTTATCTTATGTCCTCATAGAGCTTCATTGTGCTTCCTGTGGGTGAAGGACACTTGTTTTAGGACAGAAGGAAAGGTTGACAGTCGAATAGATATACTCATTTATTATTTGTTCTGTACTATTTCCTTAACTGTCATTACTATGAGTAAGTACAGGGTGTCTCACCGGGAACTGATCGATTGATATAGAGAAAAGTACGTATCAGGAAATTTTGAAAATTTAGATAATGTCAGTGTGGCCAATTCAACTAAAATAATTACAAGCAGTTGGCACTTCCGCTTATACTGGAAGTCGATACCAACTTGCTTATTTCAAATGGAACACCCTATATATTTTAGGGTTTTCGAAAAGAGCATAAAATTCGAGTCGAAAATATGTAGCATATCCTATATCTAAACGCAGCCGTTTCAGAGATATTTGACATTTTATAGAAAATTTGACAGGTGCAACGGTTTGCAAGAACCGTTATAACTTTCTTCGTATAAAAGATCCTCATTTGTTTATTGTCACGTAAAAAGAACACAAGAAGAACTACGTTCTACAACTGAAATAATATCATACCAAGTGTTCCGTTTTTCGCGTTACATTTTGTCAACTTCAAACCGCGAGAATTTGTTTAGGTCAAATGGAACACCCTGTATTTTTTTACGTCAAGTTGTGTAAAATTGAATTCCCTTTTTTCTCATATTAGCATTGTGGGAGTTAAAGTTACAACTTTTTAAAATATTTGCGATTTTATTAGAAATTCATGAATTGTTGTAATCATTTCATCAAAATAGCCATGATTAGAAACAATCAGTCATTATCGTTTGTCAAAAAATGCCAGCACGTTTAAATTACATCCACGAAAAAAATTTTAGAGTCCCTTGGATCTCGTATGCACACTAAAGCCTTTAATAATAGGGTGGGGGTGGCAATGGGAGTGGTACAGGGGGTAGTTAAAGTCTTTGACTTTCCGTATATGCCCTAAATTGCAATTTTATGGACTCTTATCTGCTTGCTTTGCCTATTTACCCTTATTTACCCCTGAACCCAAGAACTCACTAAGAAAAAGGTCACTAGATTTAAATGTTAGTAAGAGCCATTTGCAAAAAATTTTGACAAATAATAAAATACATCCCTACCAACCAGTAAGATTACATAAGCTTGAAGAAGGGGATGTCGCCTTTCGTTTTAGAATTTTGTATGTTAATGGGGGAACAAATTATATTAGATAGATTTTTCTACAGGAGGATTTTATTTTCCGATGAGGGAACATTTACTACGAATGGAGTACCAAAATTGTAGGCACTGATCGGAAGAAAATCCAAATTTCCGTATTATTACTAAAAGTCAACGATATAAAAGAAGTAAATGTTTGGTGTGCGATACGTTATAAAGAAGTTATTGAAACATATTTTTTCGACGCAACCGTAAATCACGACACTTATATAGAGATGTTGGAAAACTTTTTTATGCCTGTTCTGGTTGATATAAATTTACAGGACAGAAGAAAACTGTATTATCAACATGGCGGTTTTCCTGCACACAGTGCAATTAGTGTAAGAAACTGGTGAGATCAGATTTCTACAATAAATGGATAGGACAGTTTGGACCAATAAGATGGCCTGCACGCTCCCCAAAACATAATCCCTCTTGATTTATTTTTATGGGGATACCTGAAGTAAAATGTTTATGCCCATGATTTAAATGATAATTTAAACCTTTCAAAGGAGAAAATATCAGAATCAATAGCTGACATAAACGAGGATACAATTCATTTAGTTTATGAAAAATTTAGAAAACATATTGAAAAATGTGTAGCAGTAAGAGGAAAACACAGAATGGTTTTGTTAACATTTTAATCAATAAATTATGTGCTTTCATTGAATTTATAAAATTATTTTAATTATAATTATTGCAAAAATAACAACTTTGAGATACGACGATAAAATTTCACATCTGGACTACTGAATAGTAGTTTAGTTAATACAACAACAGAAACAACTTCTTTCAGCAAAATTTTTATATTCCTCTCAAAAAACTAATACTTTACTCTTGGCACAATTCCACGTTTCCTTATTTTCCAACCACCCTGTATGTTATTTTGAAAGTCTGCGTATGGCAAAGAAGACGACGAAGACAAACTTTTTATGAGAATGATTTTTTCTGTTAAAATGCGAAATAAAGACAATTGCAAGTATAGTTAGGCCCATCCGGGGACACACTGTGTTTTTTTTTTTATTTTTTTTTTTTTTATTTATTAATACTGCAACATCTTTTACAATTTTACATTTTCACAATTGTTTATACTCTATATACTTATTATTACATTATAATTGCATATATTATTTGTATAGGTTATGACACCTGAGGAGACCTCGTGTTGTGTCTAGCAGTATAACATTTTTGCTCACATAATTTTATATTTAACTATATCTAATTTATTGCATTTATACTTAATATTACAATACTTATAATTACGTTTACTAAAGCTAGAAAGGTAGGAAGACAGGAGACAGATAATAATAAAAAGAAACACAAATAAGATAAGATAAAACGAGTTTGACTAATACTTATTTACATATTTACAAATTTACAAAGGGCGGATAGTTAAGTTTTTGATGTAACTACTTGCTTAATTAGGCTAAAAGTTGAAGACATATGGTATAATTTTTTACTAGATATTTTTTACATTGTTTTTTGAATTTCTTTTTATTCTGGGCTTTTATATGTTCTGGTAGCTGGTTGTATAGTTTGATTCCATTGTATTTGATTTGTTTCTGGCAGACTGCTTTGCTATATTTTGGAGTTTGATATTTGTTTTTGGTGTTATTTCTTGTTTCATGTTGGTGATTAATACTCGAACCAAATATATGTTTCTTGTTGTGTGTATAAACTACAGCAGCGTGCATATACAGACCTCTCACATTCAGTATTTCATTTTCTACAAATATATTTCGGCAGCTATCTCTACTTTTCTTATTAAAAATTGTCCTTAATATATAATTTTGTGTAATTTGGAGACATTGGAGGGTTGTATTATATGCTGATCCCCAAACACTAATGCCATACCTAATTATGGATTCTGCTAGGCTGTTATACGTCACTAAAAGAGTTTTTCTATTTAGGACACTTTTCAGGTTGTAAAATTTATAAACTAGTTTCCTTAACTTCTCATTTAAGTGTTTGATATGCTTTTCCCATTTTAAATGTTTATCGAAGATAACGCCAAGGTATTTAATAGTAGTGGTGTTGTGTATGTAACTCTTTGTTTCTTCGTCAATCAGCATATATACGTATATACGTATATACGTTTATTTAAATACAATTTTTCAGTGAAATTTTATATAAAAGAAATTACATAAATAAAATGCAAAAAAATAATCGAGGATATAATATCAATTTCCTATGATTCCAAATTAAGTGTAGTTGAAGCTGGGATGTCCTGGTACTGCATTACAGATTCCAAATCTCTCGAATCTAAATATCTTTAGTAATTTATTCTCGCTAGGCTACATCCGATTTTAAAGAAAATTTGAATGGAAAGATTGTTGTATTGTCGAATAAAAATTAGGCTTAAGAGTCAGCAAAAGCCGAAAAAATATGCTCCCAATATGCTTTCAGTATATTGTGGCCAATATATAATATTCAATATATAAATGTGAATGTAATGTTCAATATATAAATGCTAATTAGAACTAAATTACTAAAAGAGAATAGAAAAAAAATATTATTACTATGTGGTCACATGAAAAATTTTAGTTACATAAAATTGAAGAAATTACATTTAATACATTTAATAAAAGTGAAAATACATTAATAAAATAATTGAAAGTTATTATAAATGAAATAATTAATAAATAAAATTTACCTGATGGCGTTCTCCAACACAACGAAATGTGAATTTAATTGTAGTAGATATTACTGGAGGATCTGGCAATCGAAAAGTTCTATGGTGTTAATCAGATTAGATTTGGAAGACAAATGGCTACTTCGGATGATTAATAAATAAACTTCTTTGTAATACAATTTAACTACAGTAGCAATATACAAACCTTAAAAATATATTTTTACTAAACAAAATGAAAATATTTTAAGAGAGTCGCCATCTTTTGATAAACGAATTAATTAATTAATATAGGAGTGTATCATAATCGGATTCCTTTTCCAGTTAGGTTTCCTTTCTCAACCAAATTACTGACAGGTATAGAATCGACAAAAGGAATCTTCAATTAACAGTAGTTGGACAATAAATTGCATACCACAGATCAGATAGTTATATACTTTGCATACATAACCAAAAAATATATTGTATAAGATACACTTTATAACAGGTGCGAATGAAAAAAATTTTAGAGGCAAGAAAAATAACTACATGTTGTACAGAGTAAACAAAGTAAAAAATAAAATTTAGATGAATATAAATGTTTTACAGACATTGGTAGACAATTGGTTCTGAAGTGCTGTAATACATAACTAAGTTCTTAAGGTACAAAACTAACTGTATATAAAATGTGAAGATATTTAGTAGTGATACAAAGATGATTCTGCTAGTTTGAAGTAGTCACTTACAAAAACTAAATCAAAATGCGGGGCGAGCGTAGGTGCGTCTTTACTATGTACATACTTCGATATGCGATGTAAAGCAACGTTAGGCGTGGTTAGTAGTTGGATTGGTGACCGTTCCAACGAAGACCACGTCCTCGCTTCACCCATCTTCCAGCGGCTTGTATATCAGTGTATGCGCGGAAGCTATACAACCTTAGGCGATGGTTGTATAGGAGATATACCATCCTTCGGAGGGGATGTAAAGCCGTCGGTCCCTTGTCTATTAAATGTTAGGCAAGTAAAAGATCCCTACTCTTCTTAAGGGAAGAGGTTCGGCAAAATTCCTGGTTGGGGGTAGCTCGTCTACAGGCGTCGGTGTTAGGCCTCAGTAGCGGAAATAGGGCGACGTTAAATAAATGTATAAAAAAAAAAAGATCAAAATGCTATACAAATCGTGCTAAATACAAACAAATGCCAGTTATTTTAATAAAGTTGTTAAATGGACATAGGCCATGTAATAATAATAATACAATAATAAAAATAATAATTTATTTACATCAAGAGAGAATACAATTACATGTACAAGTTTATGCTAACGATTTATGTAAACAAATTAAGGATTACTTACTTAAGGAATACTTTACCTATTTGTTAATATCCTGTCCTTAATCAACAATCCAAAAATTATTAGCAGAAATCATTTGAACTATATTTCAATTGATAAATTAGCCAGTTACTTTAGGTCATGGAATATATGACGGCTGGATATATGTCACAGTCACAAAATTAACAATAGCTAGTTCCTAGAACAATATTATGCATATTAATAGTGAAATTTCGTCACCTTACTAAGCTGTAGTTAACTGTGAACTCACAATACAGATATCAACTTAAATTAGTACCTATATATTATAATACCGACGTGCATTACCTTATATCATCTTCTCAGCTCTCGAGACACGATTGTTATTTCAAATGTCAGATTTATCCAAAGGCTACGTACAAGATTGAGTTATTACGTACTCATATTTTTTTACAAGATTCAAAGTAAACATAGAATGCAAATTAACTTTAAAACATAGTAGTATACGATAAAGAATAATATAAGAATAACATTGCAGAGTAATCTCGTTTCTTATTCGCTTGAAGAAATTATATATTCGATAGGTATTTTACAAACTTACAGAAAGTAATAATGTCATACTTTCTGAGACGAAATTCAGGTCTCATTAATATTTGGTGAAACTATTGCTTTGCTAGTTTTTGTATATTATCTTTCAAATTGAAAAAAAATATATTATGACCACTAAAATAAAACAGTTAAAAAAACATACCACATAAGTTAAATAATCCATAAGTTTAAACCCAGATAGGTACCGAAAACAATTTTGTTGTTTATTTAAGATCCTATTTATCTAACAGATATCAATTATATTCTTTCCTATTATTTGGGTTTTCTACCACATGTACTATTATCCTCTTCAAAACAAATCACCGAATCTACAAAATAATAGAATTATTGGAAAAAAGGCCTCTGCGCCCGTGACGTTTACGCCAAAGGAAAAGTCAGAGGTTATGTTTTGCAAATAATATAAATCGGAATAAACACAAAAATAATATATTTTGCTGACGTTTCGGAAAGTAATCTCTTTCCGTTTTCAAAGCTATTTTTTGAAGAACTCTTATTTTGCTGTGTATGTCAAATACACAGCTTTAAGATCTTAAAGCTGTGTATTTGACATACACAGCAAAATAAGAGTTCTTCAAAAAATAGCTTTGAAAACGGAAAGAGATTACTTTCCGAAACGTCAGCAAAATATATTATTTTTGTGTTTATTCCGATTTATATTATTTGCAAAACATAACCTCTGACTTTTCCTTTGGCGTAAACGTCACGGGCGCAGAGGCCTTTTTTCCAATAATTCTATTATTTTGTAGATTCGGTGATTTGTTTTGAAGAGGATAATAGTACATGTGGTAGAAAACCCAAATAATAGAAAAGAATATTCGTAGAATGCCACAAATAACTTTCAGACAATAGATATCAATTATGAACGTAAACAATTATTTCTCCAGATATTACTATAGCCCCAGTGGCATACCCTAAGGCAGCAACCTGGGCCCAGTATTGTTTTTGTTATTCGTGAATGAATGATGTAATATTAATTTGTTAAGTCGAATATCTTTAATATTTTATGCAAATGCATAATACACATGTTTAACTGATATTAACATGTTTTGCTCTTGGTCATTGGTTAATGCTTTGCAATTTTACATAGTCAAATGCTGTGTTACGTCTTTTTCTCGTAAACAAAATACTATTTGTTTGATTACGTAATAGCAGACATATCAATGACTAAAAATAATGTAGTTAATGATTTGGGTGTCAAATTTGATAGACAGTTAACGTCTTCAGAGCAGATCGATGATAATATGTGTAAAAGTGTTCAGCGTACGGTCGTGAGCAAAAAAAAATAGGACAAGTCTTATAACGGTATTTTGCTAAAATCCAGTTGTGTACATCTAACTTAGTTAGTTGTCATAATTTATTGCAAGTGTGCAAAAAACTAATATGCCTCATATAACCGATTTAGTTAAATCTGGAGTTATTGCTAAAGCAGAAGATGGATGGCCAATGAGACAAATTGCACTGCGTTATAATATTGACAAAAATTCGGTGTAACATTTTAAGAAAGTGGAGAATAAACGGTACGATCAGTAGAAAACCTGAATCAGGGCGACGAAGGATATCAACTCAACAACAAGATTTGCAATTGGTAAATGCTTTAGTAGAAAATCCATTTTACTCTGTTACTCAGGCTGCTGAAGAAACGAATTTTCCTGGATCGAGTAGTACTGGTCGCCGGCGAGTAAGAGAATCGGAGCTACGCTGTCATGCAGCAGCACAGAAATACTTACTTAAAGTTGAACATAAAGAAGCTCGAGTAGGATTTGCGCTTGAATTTTTAGCACATGATGTAAATTTTTGGAATAATTTAATCTTTACAGACGAAACAACTTTCCAGTCAACACACAGCGGTCGTATTCGTGTTTACCGCCCTCCGAATACTCGTTCGGTGAGAAATATATATCTAACAATGATAAAAGTGGTAGATTTTCCGTCAATATGTGGGCCTGGATATCGGCACGTGGTCTTGGTGGTTTGTGGCATATTGAGGAACAATTTAATAGTGAAACGTATATTAGGATTTTAGACAATATTATGCTCCCTTCTGTGTCACAATTATTTCCTAATAATGAGTTCATATTTCAACAAGAGAATTGTTCCGTTCATACTGCTCATACCGTGACTAACTGGTTCCAAGATAAAAACATCAATGTTCTTAACTGGCCCAGTCATAGTCCAGATCTTAACCTTGTGGAAGAAGTATGGGGACTACTCGTAAGAAGTATCCAAAAACGAAATATGAGACCACGGAATGCCGAAGAATTACTGGAAATAGTAAATAATGCATGGGAAAATATTATTACTAATGATTATTGTATAAAGTTGTTTAATTCTATGTCAAACAGACTTATAGAAGTTATAAATAGAAATGGTGCAATAATGAAATATTAATAGTTAATTTCTTGTTAAGTAGGATATCTTTTGTCCTTTGATCCAGGATTTCTACTAATCGTACCGTTTATTCTCCAATTTCTTAAAATGTTACACACCAAATTTTTGTTAAGGTTATAACGCAGTGCAATTTGTCTCCTTAACCATCCATCATTTACTATAGCAATAACTACAGCACTAAAATAAAAAATAAATTAAAAGTGATATCTGTTTTATTTCGGCTACTCATTAAATATTCAAATAGAGACAGATTTACATTAGAAAGAAAAAGTTGTCCTATTTTTTCCGCTCACGATAGTACACTTGGGTTTGTAATAAGAAACACAGGATTTTTTTCTGTTGAAGGTGTTAAAAATTTATTTGAATATTTTGTTCGTAGTAAGCTAGAAGATTATTCAATAATATGGTCTCCTTTATATTATTAAGTATTCTGATAAGATCGAAAAAGTTCAAAGACGTTACTTAAGATGTCTTCACTTTCAAGTACAGGGAATCTATATGTTTGGTGATGTAACTAGGTTTGTATAGTGATTATAACAGTGAAATATTAGAATGTAGGAGACACATTGCATCAGTTACCTACCTTTATAAACTATTAAATAATTTGCTAGACGATATTGTATTTCTTAGGAAAATGCAATTTAAAGTGCCATCAGCTACAAGGCAAAATATGCCATTTTTCATTGAAATACGTACAAGCTTGTATAACAATTAATTATTGTTTTCACATTGACATATTTCATTTGTCCTTATTGTCATTTGAAAAATATGTACAAACTTCTTTCTGTATGTAATGTGTTATGTAAATATACTTATTGCTACTGGTGTATCTACTTATGTACACTCTTGCTCTGTAAATGGATCTTTCCCGTTGAGTAATAAAGCTTATTATTATTAGCTATTTAAAATAGCAACGAATGCTTAAATGCTTATTTTTATACTAAAACAGAGAATGCACAACTTAATTACATAACTAAAGCCTTTTTCTGAAATCATTATAGTTCATTCATCGTCCTCTACAAGTTAATATTATATGAGTAAAGCTAGCGTCATTGTTAACCGCCTACTTATACTTTTTCGTTATACAGATAGACATTTACTGCATGCAACATGAAATGAAATTGACTAGTAGTTAACGGATCATTATATTAATTATTATTAGACATTTACTCTACTGTAAGCAGTTGTACAGGGTAAAAGTAAGCTAGAAAACGAAGTATGCATTATTATTTATTGCCGTAATTATTATACACATTGTGTAATTATCGTTTCTATAAATTGTATATGTTTGTTTAACCTAATTTCATATATGAATTTCTTTGGTCAATATTTATTTCAACTGATGATTTTGGTAAACATATCTCCGTAAACTGAAAAGACGCTGTTTGGGTTACTGACAAGTTAATTTTTTTGTACCCTTTACGAAGAGCACATTATTGTTTCTGTAAGGCACCATTCAAAACCGTAATCATTATACGGAAAAGGAAACATTTCGTATCATCGTGCCAGTCGTCTAATTCTGAACAATTCGATAGTTTCCATCTATCCCGTCTTCTCTCGTCATCTTTGGTCTGTTCCCAAGCGGTTATCTTATTTACTTGTATTTAGGACTAAGAACTTCTCGCGCTGTTAGTGTAAGTTCTTTAAAAATGAACGACTTCACATGTTTCTTTACTTTTACTTTACTTTAAATAATCTATCAGACTTGCCTGGTCGAAAAATTACAAGGCTAGAACTTTGGAAAAATGAAATTGTGTAATATTTTCTCGGAAATGGTCATAATAATCAATATGTTTGAAAATATTTGCTCAAAGAAAACAATTTAGGGTTGTGTCACTAATACTGATTTATAATACTACAATTAACTGGTGGAGTGACGAACACTTTCATGTAGGTGTTGCGAAATGGAATAATTGTTACCAATTTGGAGATAATGGAAATAGAGGTTAGTTCAAAATTAACATGATATTTTACCAAGATCAGCAAGTTGCTGTAATATAATGGCCGCGCAACTAACCAGATCTCATTCCGATAGAAAATTTGTCGATCACTATCAGCGCTTGATGAAGAACGTTGGGCTACTACTTTGCCGATAATTCGGGTAAGGTTTCATGCTTATGAAATCAGAGAAATGTAAATTACGTTATAAAACGGTAATAATAGCTAACGTTGTGTATTTGTATTTTCAAATAAATTGGAGCTGCCTCACTTAATTGGTAAAGTAGTCGCTTGGTTCTGAGTTAGCCTTATTCCACTTCTACCTAAAAATTTTTTGTGAATTATCTTACCATTAATTGTTGTCCAGGATTCCAAGGATTTTAACAAAACTAGCTAGCTAGTTCCCTTTGTTTTCAGACGTTAATTTCACCTCTTCCAGGTACTTTAACCTAATACGGATTGCGGATTAATACCTTGCATTCACAAAGTATAAGTTCCGCAGTCTCAGTGGCAGCATCGCAATATCTACATTTATCATCTACTGCCTTGCCCATATTCTTGAGATGGAATCTCAAGCTTCCCTGGCCTATTAAAAGACCTGTAACCAGCCTTAACTTAGACTTTTCAAGTTCGAGAAACCTTGTGGCATTCTCTGCCCGATAAGATAAACCTCTTCGCTTGTCTTTGCCTTTGTCCTCCAGTAAAACTTCCTCTGCTCCTTTTCCTATTTTTGGATCTCCTCAGTTATGTGTTCCTTGTATAAGCCACAAAACGGTTCATCCGAAGCTTTCCTTTTATTCCCTTATATACCCTGGCACCCACATCAAGGTAACCTTGTTGTTATTTGCCAGTTGCTTCAGAGATTACCTACCCCAGGCAATTTTAGACTCGAAGGTATAGGACCTTAAAGCTTTTAATGCTGCCTGGCTATCTGAAAGTATTTAGATCATTACACTCCGAATGACCTTGTTTAGGCATTCCTGGACACACAGATCGATGGCGTAAATTTCTGCCTAAAAAATTGTTGGTGTGTTGCCAAAGGCTCCAGATAGCCTATATTTAGGCTCCGCTACGCATTAACTTACCCCTTCAGCCACGTTAGATCCATCTCTGTACTAGAGAGTGACCCTTTCTCGAACCGCAGTGCTTCGATCCTTCTCGTTTGGCGGCTTTCAGTCAGCATATCAAAAGGACAGAAATGGCCCAAAAATCCTTGCGTAGCCGACCTGATCACTTGGTTTGAATTTACGTGCCTGATACCAGTCTTAGGGCACTAAGTGCTGCATCTCTCCTCACATGCAAATGCGAGGTAAATAAGTCGAGTATTGTTTCCATAGCCATTCTGGGACAGGAAATCATTGCTTTTGTAGTCCTTAAATAAGTTATGCGTTGCAATTTCTGCAACTTTCCTGGTGATAATTTTTCTTATGTTTTTGGCCACCATATGTATGATACGTATGTCACCATGGGTCTGACAATCGAAAGGTAAAACCAGTGTGTCATTTTCGGCTTCAGACCCCAAGTTTTACCTAACAGCCTACGACACCTCCAAATAGCCGCTGTTGCTTTAATAGGTGTCCACGAGTTCCAGGTAAGTTTTTGATCCAGGATTACTCCTAGGTACTTGGTTTCACTGGGGAAGTTCACCATTGTCCCATTCAGCATAAGATTTCTAAGATAGAGTTTTCTTCTTTTGGTGAACGGAATAATAATTGTTTTACTCGGATCGACATTAAGCTCCACTGACCAACGCCATTTGGATATTATGATTAAGGCAATCTGCCTTACGGACACCCCTGATTGCAGTCACCATGGTCGACCCATCCCCCACACATGTAGTGTAACAGCATATCTTGGTTTACTCTGTACTAAGCTATCCAGTAGTGATATCTCTCCACATACTGTCACTATTTTTTCTATACACAAAAACCCAGTAGGGTAATTTAAACTTTGACTAACAGAGACGCTTCAAAAACTGAAGACGTCAAAATTAAATACTATTTATGTATGTTGTACAATGATTCTTGTATGTTAAAATTTATGAATCAGATTACACATCACGTGGTCGACTTCATCTTTGTCCTACTTTGAGTAATATGAACGTATATTTTGATTTTATATGTCGTTTTTAAAATTGTCGCGGTTTTATGTAGGCTCTAAGTTATTGTTACATTTGGACTAGGACTGTAAAGTCCAGCTCCTGTTCCTTCAGGTGTTTTGGATTCATTTGTAAATGAACAGCTATCCTATCTTCTGAAGGTCGGTTTTATCGCTAATTTCGTTCTGGGGAGATGATGCTAAAAAGTAACTTGTGGTTGGTCATGGTAAACATCACATCTTAAAGGTAGTAAATGTGAAGAGGAAGTAGACCAAGGGGAATTTCCAGAGCAGCTGACCGTGAGGTACTTACAGCACCAGTCATTATGTTTATTTTTGTAAACCAGAGATTTTTATTTTTGCCGTTTGTTGTAGTCCTTTCAACTACCAAACCATACAGCCATACGCTATTATTGGTGTTATGATCGTAACGTATATCAAGCACATCTGTGATGAGCCAACACGTTAATGTTCCAGTTAAACGATTTATCTAGAGAAACATAAAATGCATAATAGAGCAGCGTAGTATGCAATACATTTTTTTATTACCAAATTTGACATTAAGTTAACATATGCTTGTTTATTCTAATTATACTTATTGCCTTTCTATTTATTGTTTGTGATTGCACATAGTTGCAGGAATAGAACTTTCATATTTTGGACATATATTTATATTTCTCCTATCCTTTCTCGTTGATTTCTATAAATATTTTTTGTGTAATACAGCAATCAGTATAGTACTTACATCAATAAATAGTTCATCTGCCTACTACATTTTGATTATCCACAGCTATGAAAACACACAATGGGACAGCCTACTAAGCTATAAATTTTTTTAACGCATTACCCCTTAACATGAGGAAACTGGATTATAAAAGTTTTAAAGCTGTGATAAAATCGTTTTAAATGAGAAGGCTTCCTTTTTAATAAACAAGTTTTAGAAGCAGATTGCTATTTTATGTAAATAATATAGCTATGTTTGTATGTACTTAAACCTATATAATTGTTTGTTTTTAAGTTATATTCATTGTGTTTCTCTTTTATTTTGTATGTGTAAGTATATGTATCATTAATGCAACAGTTGCATTTATTTTGTCATGTACTTTTGATTTGTGTAAATACGTTTGTATAATACACCAATAAATACTTATTGACTTACATACTAGTCTCTAAAAGTTCTAATGAACGGATTTTTTCCTTTCCCCTTTACGTAAGCAGGCATGCCATAAAATCGATAATAATCGGGCGTAATCAGTTCGCTTAACCGAAGTTAAATAGAAACCATAAAAAAAATTATGCAAATTTTTTCTTTCCTTATAGCCTGGATTTTTATTCATGCCTGGAATCGTTAAATGATAATTCAATTGGTACTTGGTGAAGTAAAAGAGTTATAAATTACACTTTAATGAAATGCAAATTGAAAAACAGTAGCAGCCTGCATTTTAGGCTAATCTATAGGTAGGTAGATATTAAATTTTGCATGCATCAGTTTCTTATCTTAAACGCAATCTAAGTATTCTCTCGCTTGTGCATCACTTTAAATAATATTAAATAAAATTGCTAATATGGGAACTTCTTGCTAATTACATCAGGTGTTGAGATGTGAACTTAACTTTAACGCAGACGACAGTACTAACTTTAAAGTTAAATTTGCTGTAATTTGTTGCAGCTGCATTTGACAGATGTATGATTACTTCAGAGTGTCTATAAATTGTTTAAAGTTCAAAAGTTAACAATTATTGAAAAAGTAAACATGAAAGAATATAAAGTCTCACTTGCTTCATGTCGATATATAAATATGTCCTTCTATTCTGGCCAGAAACTTAATGGTTTGAGATGTTTTATATATTTTCAATATCTTTTTATATTTCTGATCTATAAGTAATAATATCAGGTAAATATTATTTAGTAACAATAAACAATTCTTTTGAAAACCAACAAAATTATATTCTAAGATGCACGCTCTAGTAAATGTCCGCATCAGCATAAATAACAGGTCAAATACATTAATTCTATTTTTTTATAAATGACTTGCCTTGTGGTACGTTTGGAATTTAAAGTAGCTTGGATAGTACTGAAATGTCTACTTAATTTTCTCTAATAGTATACATTAAAACAGTATGATGTAAACAGTTGGAAATACCGAAATGATAATGATGTAAGAAACAATGATATTTTTGAACTTGAATTTCGTTGCCAAAAAATATAATTAGCACTGTTTAATGAGTTTTAAATTATTCGAATATTTCCTCCCTAACATAAATTCCACTGTTTTTTATAATCTAAACACAATTCAAACATTTTTATTATTTAAATTATTATTCCCATTGAAGCGTACAGTGATGAATTCAATTACGCTCTTCTAATTGAAAACAATTGTTTTGTTGTAAATTGTTTCACGTCACGGGGAATGGAGGGCTGGCAGTGGATTCCTCTCACATGATAAATGATCTTTATATTTATGGGTTAGCTACCCTTCATATTATAAAGTGTTAAAGACAGGAGGTATAATGCTAGAGCCACAACATCTGACTAGTAACATTTTTGTCTGACATACCTGGCAACAAAAAAATTAAACGAGTACTAAATATTTTATCCGACGACCATTAATCTTCATTTATTCCATATTTTATATACGCCAGCTTTCATCTATAATAAACTCAGTGGAAGAATGGAAATATTTTACTAATTATCTTTTTAATGGAGAGGTTTTAGTATTAACTTTTCCTCCCTTCCGTAAAAATAGGGATTTTCATGTTTTAATCATTTTTAATAACTTTGTTGGTTCCTATGCAATGAACAGTTTGCTGCACCTATTACAATATTAGAACAATGTTCCGTCTTCATTTGTTTATCTGTTGCTATATAAGTTAATTAATTAATTTAACTTTAATTTTTGTGACATTGTCAGTTAGTTGTCATAATTTATTACAAGTGTGCAAAAAACTAATATGCCTCACATAAGCGATTTAGTTAAATCTGGAGTTATTGCTAAAGCAGAAGATGGATGGTCAATGAGACAAATTGCACTGCGTCATAATATTGACAAAAATTCGGTGTGTAACATTTTAAGAAAGTGGAGAATAAACGATACGATTACTAGAAATCCTAGATCAGGGCGGCGAAGGCTATCAACTCAACAACAAGATTTGCAATTGGTAAATGCTTTAGTAGAAAATCCATTTTACTCAGTTATTCAGGTTGCTGAAGAAACGAATTTTCCTGGATCGAATAGTACTGGTCGCCGTCGAGTAAGAGAATCGGAGCTACGCTGTCATGCAGCAGCACAGAAATACTTACTTAAAGCTGAACATAAAGAAGTCCGAGTAGGATTTGCGCTTGAATTTTTAACGCATGATGTAAATTTTTGGAACAATGTAATCTTTACAGACGAAAAAACTTTCCAGTCAACACACAGCGGTCGTATTCGTGTTTACCACCCTCCGAATACTCGATTCGATGAGAAATATATATCTAACAATGATAAAAGTGGTAGATTTTCCGTCAATATGTGGGCTTGGATATCGGCACGTGGTCCTGGTGTTTTGTGGCATATTGAGGAACGATTTAATAGTGAAACGTATATTAGGATTTTAGACAATATTATGCTCCCTTCTGTGTCACAATTATTTCCTAATAATGAGTTCATATTTCAACAAGACAATTATTCCGTTCATACTGCTCATACCGTAACTAACGTTTCAAGATAACAACATCAGTGTTTTTAACTGGCCCAGTCATAGTCCAGATCTTAACCTTGTGGAAGAAGGTTCATTCTATCAATAATTTAATGTCCGAGTAGATCGTTGTTGTGAGCTCGGGTAAAACCGTCTTAAATTTTGTGGTTTCTTTTGTTTTAAGAAAACTAAATTTAGACATTCCCATACATTTTTGTGAGGGTGAACAAGCTGTTCTGTAAAGAAAGTGTGTTTCGATCTGTTTAATGCAACTGTGCGTTGTTCTAGCTGCATTGAATTTGCTGTCAAATCCCTGCTAATTCTTTGTACACTTACCAGTTCGATAATATTCTACAGTCGACAACATGGCTCCTACGAAATCAGGCAAGGGATCTTCAACTAACAGTGAAGAGCTGGACCTAGAGTCCTTAATTGGTAGGGTATGCACAACTTTTGTAAATCAGCTGGAGTATAAAATAGATAATAAACTGGAGAAATTAGATAAAAAGTTAGTAGAAGTCGCCAACTCTGTCAAACTTCTCAACAATACGGTGGCGACTAATAGTAAGGCTATTGCTGACTTCGCGGAGAGATGTGACGTCCTTGAGTTCCATGTTCTCTCCAAGATATTGATTGTGCATTTCGAATTGGCAAACAAATCAATTCAGAAAAGCCGCCGGCTATTTTAGTGAATTTTAAACGCACTCAGGTGTTTAACTCAAAAAAACTACTAAAGAAGACTAATCATTATATTTACGAGGATCTAACACAGCGTCGCTATGAACTCCTTAAGGCTGCTAAGAAAAAATATGGAATGGACAAGGAGTGGTCTGTTAATGGTAAAATATTTTTGCTGAAAGGAAACGATAGTCACAAAATTCAAATACATTCTCTAGATGATCTGTAATTTATGATTTTATTGTAGTGGTAGAACCATATGTGTTGAAAATTATAATTGTATATTTATCATTTATCTTTTTTTGTTAAGTCTCTTTTTTCCCCTTTTTATTCATTAAATTTTATTGTGGTATATTTTTGAGTACGTTTATATTACTCGGTATTTACTGGGGTCTTACTTGG
Source organism: Leptura quadrifasciata (assembly GCA_963675555.1). Classification (NCBI taxonomy): domain Eukaryota; kingdom Metazoa; phylum Arthropoda; class Insecta; order Coleoptera; family Cerambycidae; genus Leptura; species Leptura quadrifasciata. The sequence goes on from OY776674.1 coordinate 6,542,959, forward strand.
CAAATAAGTATATGACCAACAATACGTTCTTTAATTTTTCTCATTTTAATGTTCGTTCCTGATGTGTTGGCTTTGATTTGTTTTCAGATTTTGTTGCAGGGGACTCTTTTTCAGTTATCGGGCTGTATGAAACATGGTTAAATTCCGAAGGGGGGTGTAGCTTTATATATTAGGGATTTCCTTAAATTTACTCTCTTTGACGTCTCCCTTCCAAATAATTCAGTAGAATAATGCTGGATTAGTCTGGTTATAGCAGGTAAGAAAATATGCTTAGGCACATTATATAGACCTCCGAATTCGAACATTTTGGATTTTATCAATAGCTTAGAAAATACATTAATACAATATTTACCTGACCATGATTACATAGTATTTGGAGGTGACTTTAACATTGATTTTTTAAATACTGGTACTAATGCCTATCGTCAGTTTAATACTTTACTTAATAAATATTCTTTGCATCAGGTGATTAATAGTGCTACGCGCATAACTAACACTTTGTCAACTTTAATAGATTTAATAGTTACAAACAATAGTGAAGTTGATGCTGATACAGAGGTGTGTAATATGGATGACATTTCTGATTATAGTCCAGTTAAGTGTGATTTAAGAATTGCAAAAATTAAACAGGCTACCTGTTACCGAACGTTTAGAGATTTTGTTAATTTTGATAATGAACTGTTCTTAAGTGATTTGAAAAGATTGGACTGGGACTATATTTTTAATCTTGATGAGGTGAATAGTATGGTTGAGTTTTTGAACCACAATTTATTACTTTTATTTGATTTACATGCCCCAATTAGAACGGTCAGAATTATTAAGCCGCCAGCTCCTTGGCTAACGCCTAACCTTAAATTAATGATGAAGTTAAGAGATAGAGCGCGTTGTAAATAGAAGAAAACTAAAACCGATGTGTCATTAAGGGAGTATAGAGAGAGAAACCAAAGTATGATAATTTTAATACATTAAGAGAGACAGAGGACTTCAAGTATCGAATAATGAAACGTGATTTATTCAATTTTTTAAATAAGTTTTCAGTGTGACTCTCCCATGTCATTTTATAATCCAAAGTTACTCCCTCTCTTCTCTGTGAACAATTGACTGATGATTTGCATTGATTAAAATGAGTTATGACCAACGTTATTTGGTAAAAATGACATAAAAACTGTTTTATCAGTATTTAAAACTAGACTACTGATATATTGGCTTGAATAACTGTGGTCTACAATGAGCTACTGGACATTAAAAAGCTTGTATCATCAGCATAGACAATTGATGCATTAAGTGTTACACAAGAATGTAGCATATCATTCACAAAAATTGAAAAGAGTAAAGGACCGAGGATAGAGCCCTGTGGTACACCTGTTTTCACTTGCCTGATATCAGATGAGGAAAGGTAGCTCAGTGTGCTAAAGCATCTGGCTAGCAAACTGAGTTGCCTGGCGAAGTGGGTTCGATTCCCGCAAGGCGAAACAATTTTTCATTAAAAAATTACCCCAAGAGTGGTTCGGAGTCCACATTAAACTGTAGGGCATCGTCTCTCTTTACCTACTACAAGATCCTTGAGATCTTCCAGGGGGTTAAACATGAGAGGAGGTTAAGAAAAACATTTTAAGAGAAAAACATTTTTTAAGATGTATATGAATCAATTATTACCGCTTGCTTTCTATTATCCAGATAAGAGTTGACCCACATGCGCTAGCCCACGTACTCCCAATATAAAAAGATTTCCAAGAGCAAATTGTGATCAACTGTGTCAAAAGCTCTGAGGGCAAAAAATAAAGCTATTGCTTGTTCCTTATTATTTAGCGCATTATAAACTTAATCCCATAATCTTTAAGTCGCGGTTACTGTGAATTTTTTTTTTCTGAATCCATGTTGACTTGAGGTTAGCAATTTATGGAATTCCAAATAATTTATTAATCTATTATTAAAACAGAGTTCAGAACCTTTTGCAAACTGATTTTGTACACTGATGTGATACATGCCTTTATTCTCGATTCCTTGTTTTTGTATCGGTATAGATTTAGAAATTTTTAATAAACCAGGATATTGGTCGGTAGCAAAAGATTCATTAATTAAGTAAGACAGAGGAATACAGATTTCATCAATTACGGCCCTAAGAACCTGACCCCTTATGTCATCTATCCCTGCAATTGGTTTTCTTATTGTTTTAAGCACTAGTTCTCTTACTTCTTCTAGATAAAAAATTTGTGTAACATTGTCCTGCAATATCAATTTGGTAAAATCAGGTTTGGGACATTGAAAATTCAAGAAAAAAACTGTTAAAACTATTACAAATATCATGAGCGTTACTAAGAATATTCTTATCAGTAGTAATTTCTGTAATTCTCTGTATTGGATTATTTTTTGCCTCGTTAATAATTCTCCAACTTTCCTTCGTTATATTTTGGGCATTCCTTTACTAATAATTACGAATTTCAAAGAAATATTGCCTGCGGGCAAAACTTCTACTTTTTTTATATCTTAACCAAGCTTTTCTTTTAATTTTTAAATATCGTGGCGCACTATATATACGTATTGAAATAGATATGAGGAGAGCTCACTAAATTATTCTGATGATTTATACTGCAGAACTTTAATTTTAAAGCCATTTAAAAGTCACGAATGTATTATTAATTTATCGACTGAAAGTTTCCGAAACTACAAACGTTTTGTTTTTATTGAATCACAAAAATTGTACTTCAAGTGAGCACTATATTCGACGTGAGTTATAGCTTTGCCACTCAAAAATGTAAAATAATATGGCCCAATCGATAAAACAAACCTGACTATACTTTAAAAGTGTTATTAATCTTTTAACAGGAATTCAAGTATAGTAGCGATAAATTTAAAACATAGATACCAATACTCCAACAGAACATTTTCATTTATTTAAAGATAACTTCACTTGTAGATATAATTTTACATCTGAAAAGATTAACGACATCGATGCAGTCTGAGCAGTAACTCATGAAATAATATCTTACAACAGTAGATCGTTTATAAAAGTGGCTACAAATCATTTCGACACCCAACCATTACTGTTAGTGTTACTAAACAATCTTGAATTGCACAATTGAGGAGGAGATTCTAATATGCACATTGTCAGGGACGCTCAGACAACTATTACAACAAGCAATAACACATAAATATTCATGTAAGCAGCGTAGTTAACGTACCTTATGAATAATAGAATAGCCTAACTAAATCAAGCCATTATGATATGGAAAGGGTGCATCAGCGCGTTGCCAAGAGATGAATTGCTTTGGTATTTCTAATTATTTTTCTCCATCTATGAAAAGCGAACCTAAATTTGAAATCAGTTAATGGAGATTTAATGGTAATTGGATAATTAAAATAAAATACAGTTTTAATTATTCCCAATAATGATATACATATAATTTTATACGATTTAGTATTTTATTTATATTATACAGGGTGTTCAAAAACTCTCGTGACAAACGAAAACTGCAAACTCTAGACGTGATATTATGTTGATTTGATGTAAATCACATTTTTCAAAAATGAAATGAATGAATGGTCGTAGAGGAGGATCTGGTATAAACTTACTCACATTTCAACCTACCTACAACCTTTAATGATAGGACCTTGCCATCAATCTTGTTTGGAAGGGCCAAGGGGCATTTTGAGTCATATTTTTTTAAACATTATTGCATTTTTGATGTCAGATGTAAAAACTTTAAATTGTTTTATAAGCTTAAAGTACTCCTGTGTATTATTGTTGTTTTCTTTCACGTCAATTTATGTACTTATAAACGACATGCAAATTTTCTATCTTTGTTAATATAAAGCGCATATGGGCTAAAAAGCAGAAAGTCACGTCTCCCGGGGCTACGACAGAAGTTCCACAAGTAACCATGCGTTTTACAAATGAATAATAAAACCGCTAGTCATAGCCGCAACTAGCGTCGAGCATTCTGTCAATTCAGCGGCGTGCAATGGATGCATATATCAAGTTTATTCATTTTTATTTCTTTTTTACAAATTTTTTGTGTTCTTACCGTGCATTTTAAATTTTCTGTAATTGTTTAAAAAATAGTTTGTAAGTGCTTTAGTTTTACAGTGTAAAAAACAATACCAAAATGCCCGGCAAAAGACTAGATGCAGTAGCCAGAGGTATGGTGATGAAATTAGTTGAGTACTTCAAACAGGAAAAATGTAACGGAGGTCCCCTTTTAAATTTACAAGCAGTCCACGAGGTGAATTGTAAAATTAATTATGACAGCGGGTGCATTGGATATTTATGTGAAGACGGTGGAACAGGTTTACAAGAGAACCTGTGATTCTACTGCTGCAAAATATGAACCCAGTCAGAAAAATAACACCGACGATATGATGGAAGCAAGGAAGATGAATATGAGTTATACAATTTATAATATGGACTCCGAAGGTAGGTCCATAGCGTAATGATTTTGTAGTTTATGTTGTTAGTCTACCATCCACGCTAATAGCTCAGTTGGTTAAATAGTTAAACCATTAACCTTTCACCCGATTACTAAGGGGCCCTTTCACATATTTTGTATGAAAATCGGACTGCTGAAGTAGCCGCTTGGCGAAAATACTATAATATTAATATTGCATACAATAATAATTGCTATTTTACAGAAAAACATGTAACTGGTCACGAAGAAATTAATAGACATAAGTGTGTCGTCGTTGTGCCGTCTGTTGCCGCATATTGGATTTAAATAGAAAAAGGAGGATAACTGGTGGCTCGTAATGGGAAGATCTAACATTGCCGCACAGAGGGCGGAGTTTCTACGCAAATACAGGGTGTCTCACCGGGAAATGAATCGATCGATATAGAGAAAAGTACGCATCAGAAAATTTTGAAAATTTGGATAATTACTAATGTCGGTGTGGCCAATCCAACTAAAATAATTACAAGCAGCTGACACTTCCGCTTATACCGGAAGTCGATACCAACTTGCTTATTTCAAATGGAACACCCTATATATTTTAGGGTTTTCGATAAGAGCAGAAAATTCTGAGTCGAAAATATGTAGCATATCCTATAACCTAGTCGATTCCGAGATGTTTGACATTTTATAGAAAACTTGACAGGCGCAATGGTTTGCAAGAACCGTTATAACTTTCTTCGTGTAAAAGATCCTCATTTGCTTCTTCTCACGTAAAAAGAACACAAGAAGAACTACGTTCTACAACTGAAATAAATTCAATAGTTATCATACCAATGTTTCCGTTTTTCGCGTTACATTTTGTCAACTTCAAACCGCGAAAACTTGTTTAGGTCATATGGAACACCCTGTATTTTTTACGTCAAGTTATGTAAAATTGAATTCCCTTTTTTCTGATATTAGCATTGTGGGGGTTAAAGTTACAACTTTTTGAAATATTTGCGGTTTTTTAGATATTCATGAATTGTTGTAATCATTTCATCAAAATAGCCATGATTAGAAACAGTCAGTCATTATCTTATGTCAAAAAATGCCAGCACGTTTAAATTACACCCACCAAGACTTTTAAATTTGTTTATTATTTATGGAGAATGTGATAAAGTACTATCAAGAACTTGCAGCACATTTGCTACTCGATATCCAGAAAAACGGAAACCGTCACCAAACACTGTAAAGCGCATACTGGAAAATTTTAAAAATGATGGCTCTGTCAAGGGAAAAATGCAAAGAAGAAAGCCTATTGTTGATGACGAAAACATTGAAATAGTCATTCTGGGATATTTTCATGCATTTCCAAGGATGTCATTAAGACAAGCTGCTCTGGAATCGGGACTATGCAAGGATTCAATTCACAGAATCTTATTAAAACATAAGTTTCGCCCGTTTTCATTCCATATGGTTCAAGGATCAAAAGAAACAGATTTCCTAAGAAGACAGAATTTTTGTGAGTTTATTCTAATAAGGTCTGAGGGCCACGATTCTTATTTGGGAAATATTATATGGACAGATGAAGCAAAATTTACTAAAAATGGACTTTTTAATAGACACAATTCGCATTATTGGAGTGACTCAAATCCTCATATGTTCAGAAAGCGAAACTTTCAGGGAAAGTTGGCAGTTTAATGTTTACTGTGCCATAAGAAACGATAGAGTGGTGGCATTACAATTTTATCAGGAAAATTTAAACGGTAAATTAAATTTTCTCTTCTGCTAATATGTATAGGTAATTTTTTTTTTTTTTTTTAGGTGAAAGATATCTGAATATCTTACAAAATTTGAATAATAACTATTTAGAAAATTTACCTCTCGCCGAACATAGAAACATTTTTTATCAGCACGACGGTGCTCCCTAACATAACGCATATTTAATTAATAATTATTTACAAGAAACGTTTTATGATCAATGGATTGCCAATAATGGACCTATCTTATGACCTCCTCGCTCGCCCGATTTATTAGTTCTGGATTATTTCATTTGGGGAACTATTAAAAATAAAATTTGTTAGAGTCCATTAACAACCATTGAAGATTGTATGCAAAGACTAAGAAATGCATTTCAAAACATATCACAGGATTCAATTAGAAGAGCTACCCATGAGAAACTAATCCGAAGGTGAGAAAAATGTGTCGAAGTTCGAGGGCGGAATTTTGAGCAATTATTAAATTAAAATGAAATCATATTTTAAATTGATCTTATCTTTGCTATTTTAGTTCATGCCATATCTTCAATTCGATTAATACGCATGTTACAGTGTTAGTGTTATTTTGCGTTTTTGTGGATATCGAGTAGCAAATGTGCTGCAAGTTCTTGATATTAGTTTATCACATTTTCCATAAATAATAAACAAATTTAAAAAGTTTTCGTTGGTATAATTTAAACGTGCTGGCATTTTTTGACACAAGATAATGACTGATTGTTTCTAATCATGGCTATTTTGATGAAATGATTACAACAATTCATGAATTTCTAATAAAATCGCAAATATTTCAAAAAGTTGTAACTTTAACCACCACAATGCTAATATCAGAAAAAGAGAATTCAATTTTACACAACTTGACGTAAAAAAATATAGGGTGTTCCGTTTGACCTAAACAAGTTTTCGCGGTTTGAAGTTGACAAAATGTAACGCGAGAAACGGAACACTTGGTATGATATTATTGAATTTATTTCAGTTGTAGAACGTAGATATCCTTGTGTTCTTTTTACGTGACAAGAAGCAAATGAGGATCGTTTACACGAAGAAAGTTATAACGGTTCTTGCAAACCGTTGCACCTGTCAAATTTTCTATAAAATGTCAAATATCTCTGAAACGGCTAGGTTTAGGTATAGGATATGCTACATATTCTCGACTCAGAATTTTATGCTCTTTTCGAAAACCCTAAAATATATAGGATGTTCCATTTGAAATAAGCAAGTTGTTATCGACTTCCGGTATAAGCGGAAGTGCCAGCTGCTTGTAATTATTTTAGTTGGATTGGCCACACCGACATTAGTAATTACCAAAATTTTCAAAAGTTTCTGATGCGTACTTCTCACTAAATCGATCGATTCAGTTCCCGGTGAGACACCCTGTATAGATAAAACCAAAACTCTCTCACTGAAGGACAAGTTGTCTTTTTAGATGAGACCTGAATCTTTGCCAAAGGTAACAAAAAGAGGACTTGGCAGAATTCGTCGGTAAAAAGCGTGCGTAAGTCGGGAGGTTTCCAGGGAAAGCGTTTTATGATGTTACATGCAGGTTACAGTGGAGGGTTTTTAGAGAACGCTACCCTTATATACGCCACAGCCTCTAAACCGAGCCATCGCATATAGTCATGGACAATGCACGTTATCACAGTCTATTGGTAAAAGCAGCCAAAGTCATCTTGGAAAAAAGCAGACATTGTCCAATGGCTGCAAGATAAAAATATACCTGCGGGCGGTAATAAGTGCAAGACATAATTACTAGCGTTAGCCAAAACACAGGTAAAACCTAATAGATAATGTTGTCAATGAATATATGAGGGAACATGGCCATGAGGTACCTGGGCACAGACAAAAGGATTCTACGACACGCATATAGGTGAAGAAGGATATAGTGATGACAAAGTGCTGACTATGTGGGAAAAATCTCTTCAGGTATGTACTGTGAAAAGATGGGTCTCTGTTGTCAAACATATTATAGAAACTTTAATTGACACATAGTTCAAGACAGAGCATATTCTGGAGAATGTCCCACAAATTATTATTAACGTTAGGGACGACAGTAGTTCGGATTACGGTTTCACAGAGAGCGACTAACTTTTTTTATTCAATTCAAATCATTAAATATATTTTTTCTAATGATGCGATGCGTCAAGGAAATTTGGAAAAAATCGATTTCAATTTTTCGTGTTTCATCGCTTAAGTTCCTTAATGGTTTCTAACAATGAAATGTGGGCTCTGGAAAACTAATAAATGAATGCCAAATATTTATTAATTCTTAATTTTTTTCCAATAATATTGTTTCTAATAGGAAAGGAATACCACAATACGTAATTAGGTCTATTATATAATTAAATTCAGATTAGTTATTTTGATATAATTTGCTTTAACATAATATTTTTTAATTTAGATATATCCTAATACAATTTAGGTGAATATAAATTTAATAATAAAAATGTTAATTGTAGTTTTGTATCGGCCACCTGCAGGAGACTTTGGATTATTCTTAAACTTATTTGACGACTTACTCACTGAAGTGTCCAATAGTGAAAATTTAGTAGTTATAGGGGGGGATTTTAATGTTGACTTTCTTTCTAATAGCATAAATTTTCACCTTTTAAATGATTTAATATGCTCTCATAATATGACCATATGTGTAGATTCTCCAACAAGGGTAACTCACTCATCTAGTACTTGTATTGACAATTTTTTAGTGAATTTCAATATTGTGCACTTTAAAGCCGAAGTAGTTAATCTTTACCTGTCAGATCACTTTTCTCAATTGCTTGCTGTCTGTACAAAGCCTGTAGTGAAAACAGAAACCGAAAATAAATTCATCCACCGTAGAAAATTTAGGAAGGAAAACATAATGCAGTTTCAAAATTACCTAAATAATGAAGATTGGCAAGAAGTTTTCACTCAAAATTGCCCCAATACAGCGTTTGATAATTTTAGTAATATAATATTCTACTATTTTGATATATGTTTTCCCAGTGTAAAAATGCTTACAAATAAAACGAATAAAAAAGATGGTGGATGACTGAAGAAGTTTTTCAACTAAACAAGTGGGTAACTATTTACAACGATATGACAAAAATAAATTCGGATTATTCAGAAATAAGCAAAAACCTACACAAATTATACCGCAAAAAACTAGAAGGTGCTAAAAAACAATTTAATGGCAAACAGATTCTCGAATCCGGTAATAAATCTAGAACTATGTGGCACCTCATTAATAAATTGCAGGGAAAAGAAAGAAGTGTGATTGAAATTTCTATAAATAAAGATGGGGAAAAACTGCCCGACATCGAAATCGCAAATAATTTCAATTTACATTTCACGTCTGTTCTAAATAACAAACTTCCACCTGACTATGATTTCTTAAACTCGAACCTACCTTTCTGTAATAAAACTTTCTTTCTATCTCCTGTTTCCGAAAAAGACGTAGAGTCCTTAATAGATAAACTAAAACCTTCGTATTCATATGGTCATGATAATATTTCCAATAATTTAATTAAAAAGTGTAAACGCAGCCTCTGCAAGCCAATGTCATTTTTAATAAATTCCTGCTTTAGCCAAGGATTATTCCCTCAGAGATTAAAATTAGCTATCGTCACCCCTATATATAAAAAAGGAGATTCAAACGATTATGCAAGCTACAGGGTCATTATTTTACTCTGTAGTGTGTCGAAACTTTTTGAGCTATGTCTTAAACACCCACTTTCAATTTTTCTACATAAAAACAGTATTCTTTCGTCTTCTCAGCATGGTTTTACTTCAAACAAAAGCACGGAAACTGCACTATGCGATTTTCAACATAAAATTATTACCGCCAAAGACAACAAACAATATGTTCTTGGTTTATTTATTGACTTCTCCCGTGCTTTTGATTTGGTGAATCACCAACTGTTACTAGCTAAGTTACATAGATATGGCATAAGAGGGGTTCCTTTGGAACTTTTAACTTCCTATCTAGAAAATCGGACCCAGATAGTTAAAATTAATAATGTTAACAGTGATAGCTGTGATATCAAACAGGGAGTTCCACAGGGCTCTATTATAGAACCACTGCTTTTTAATATTTTTGCCACTGACCTAATTTCATACCTTAATAATATACCCAATGTCTCTACCATATGTTACGCGGACGACACAAACATTCTAATTTTTGATACCAATTTAAATGCATTACAGATAACTGCAGAACTTGTATATAACAATATAATAACCTGGGCAGAAAAAAATAAACTAAAATTGAATATGCAAAAAACTATGTCAATATTATTTACATCCTCAAAGAAATCTGACAGTGTATCAATTCAAAACAATGGTAATATAATTAAATCATCTGAATCGGTTAAGATGCTGGGTATCCACTTAAGACAGCCACCTGCAATGGGGTTGCCATATCGACAATCTGTGTGGCAAATTACGTAGCAACTGTTATGCATTACGTTTCATGGCCAACCACTGTAGCCAAGATATTCTCTTAACGCTCTATTATGCAAATTTTCATTCACATCTCAGATATGGGATTATAAATTGGGGTAACAGCACTTTTGTTGAAAGAGTATTTGTATTGCAAAAATATGCTGTACGTATACTCGCTGGTCTACACTTTCCTGAAAGCTGCCGTGATGCTTTCAGAAACTTTAAAATACTAACGGTAGCTGGTATATATATATTAGAGGTCTGCACTTATGTTTACAAAAATAAATATAAATTCCTTGCCAGTCGAACTGATCATGACCACGAAACAAGATTTAAGGAATTATTGAAACCCGAAATACATCGAACTACGATGTATCAAAAAAGCTTCCATTACATGGGTTGAAAATTATATAATAGTTTAGCGGATGATATTAAGTCCGCACCCACTGCAAATATTTTTAAGGTAAGATTGAAGAAACTGCTCAAGTACAGAAACTGCTATACGGTGGATGAATTTTACCGATAGCTATTTATAGCTAATTAAGTAAATCTTCTGTTATTTGTGCCTACAAGAGCCAATGACTTTAATATGTATATATTGATATTTTCAGACTTTATTTTAAACTTCTTTAGGTATATATCATAGTTCTACTTTTTTACTATTTCTTTTTTATCTTTTATATTTATATACTTCTTATGTAATTATGTGTTTGATCCTTGTTCGTTTGACGTGTGTAAAATAAATCTTGTGCTATACACTAATAAATATTATTATTATTATCGACTTAAGCCGTGCACTTTCTCGGCCGAAGCCGGAAAAAATTCACCGACCCCTCGCGCGCGCCGTTGGGGTTCGGCTCTGTGGGGCCCCGGGCCTGTCCCGGGCCCATTGCTGTTGGGGATCGGCTCGGTTAACGGGGATGAAATTCATCACGTCCCATTAATCCGGTGGATATTTCGGTTTTCTATCCTTCATCGTTCAAAAACTTTCTGGTAATATGGCATGTCTGGAGAATCACCGTCCTCTGGATAATCTTCGCGAGGCCTCTGGGTAGATTAAGTTGCTTCAAATAACTCAAGAGCTTCTTCGTCACCACGCCTGTAGCCGAAATTATGACCGGGATAATTCGAACCTCCTCTAATCTCCATACGTGTTTAAGTTCCATAGCCAAATTCTGATATTTGTTTCTCTTTTCCATCTCCGTTTTTTGAAGGTTGCTGGTTAGGGGGCATCCAATATCAATAATAGTGGCCTTCTTGTCTTTCTCTTTGATCACCAGGATGTCAGGCCGGTTGTGATCCAAGGTTCTATCAGACTGTATTGGTCTATCCCAGTACAGCAATGTTTCCTCGTCTTCTAAAACAGTTTGAGGTGTGTACTTATAGAAGGGCGGTGGATTAGTAATGAGTTCTAAGTTAAGTGCCAATTCTCTATGGATGATTTTCGCCACCTCGTTGTGCCTTCCCAAATACATTCCCGTAGCCAAAGCGGGGCAGCCTCCAGTGACATGTTCGATAGTTTCACCCGCTGCCTTACACTTTCTACACACATCGTTCACACCGGGGACTTTAAGAATGTACTTTTCATAATTTCTAGCACGGATAATGCTATCCTGAATGGCTGTTATGAATCCCTCAGTTTCTGGGTGTAACATTCCTTCCTTAAGCCATAGGAGCGAGGTCTCCTTGTCGATCTCTGGATTGTTTAAGGCATTGGGATACTTTCCGTGGAGTATCTTGTCCTGCCGTGCTGTTTGAATATCCTCGTTCGTTCGGATCATTATCTCGTGTTGTCGATCTTTGAGGTTTATTATTATTATTATTATTAATATATCTTATTCTACGCACCACATTAATTTATTTCGTTCTTTTTATTTTCTCCTATAATTGAATTCTTCCTGTATTACGTTGGGTAATACGTTTATTTATTTGTTTAAAATTGGTTCATCGGATCTCCCAAATCCTCTCCATAATAAAAACTATACAATGAATGTAATCTGCTATCGGTTTATTTCGATACAGTGACACAATTTTAGACTATGCTGTGTTAATATTTATGCCAAAGACTTACAACAAATAAAGACTTTATAAAGAACCAACATAATGGTGCTCTGTATATCAACTCGGAATGATTTGAACAACAGATTGTATAGTAGCACGTACTTTAATTGCGTGCTATCACTTTCGACAGGTTAATAATTGTAATGAATGATTACGATGTAATAAATATTTAAATACTCGTATTAATAACCTGAATATCACATACAGAAATACATACCCATATTATATTGTAAAAAGTTCTCCAACATCTGGCACTCGAAGGAAATTCTACAAATGTTCAGATTATTCCACTCAAGCGGTTTTATCTTACATTTAATAATATTCGTATGTTTTACCTGGTGAGAAATGGAGTAGCTATATCGTGTGATGTAATAAAAAACCCATTTCACAAAATTCGATAACGTGGCGAAATATATAATATTGCGATTGTCAACCTCGTAGGAAAGTAATTGTAGCTCCCACATATTAAAGGAGTAATATATTTCGGTACCATATGAGAAGAGGATTTACGGTTTGTTGCACTTTTTTTTCAATTTAGAGCTGTAATATATTTCAGAGATCTTATTTTTCTATTACTGTTTTCATCAAGTATTATTTTGATGTAGATATTATCTTCATTGTTTACAACGATTTTATACCCACTGGTCGGCCCAGTAGGTGGCCCCTTACGAAAGCATTTGTAAGTCAGAAATAAATTCATAGAGGCAACTTTACCTGAACGTGATTATTTATATACAGGGTATCATCTAAATATGGAGGTTAAACAACAAGACGGAAGGGCCAGTTAATTTAATAACCGCTGCCTAAGGAATCACTACTTCCTCATCCAGATTTTGTATCCAAGTCTTATGTATCTTATGTCGAGTTGTATCTGAATTTACATAATGTAGATATTGTTTGTTTGACAGAACACTGGCTTAAATTATCAGAAATTGATGCAATAAAAATAAATGGTTATACAAGGGCAACAATATTTTGCAGGACTAAAAGTAATAATGGAGGTGTAATCATGTACTATAAAAATTATAGTGAATTTAAAATTAAGGAACTTCCACTTCTGCTTGAGTCATCAATTGAAAAAGATATTGAATTAGTTGGTGTTGAAATCAAATTTTCAGAATATTCAGTAAAACTCCTGACAATATATAGATCACCGCAGACTAACTTTAAAATATTTATAACAACATTAGACGATGTATTAAACAACATTATAAATAAAAATGATCTTATAATATGTGGGGATTTAAATATTGATTATCTCTCAAATTCGACCGAGAGGAATGAGCTATGTGATCTACTACAAACCTACAATGTAAAGATGTTAATAAATGAACCTACTAGAATATCGTATAATTCTGCTACTTGCATTGATTACATTTGTACCAATTTTTATGATAAATATTGTAAAACAACATGTCAAGTTATAAACAATGGTGTATCAGATCATACATCTCAAATATTACAATACGAATTTATGGTACCATCACATATTAATGTAGACTACAGATATACCAGGGTTTAAAACGAAGAAAAATATAAACAATTTTTTTATAATCTAGGCAAGGAATCATGGAACAGTATCTACAGCGCAGTAACATCAGAAGAGGGATTCACTAACTTTATTAATATTTTAATGTATTATCATATCTGTTTTCCCGTCATCAGAATAAAAAATAAAATTAATTCACAAAATGGATGGATAACCCGAGGGATTAAGATATCTTCACAAAAATTGAAATTACTGCACGAAATAAAAGTTCAAACAAACGATCTAAATGATAAAATTTTGTATAATAAATATAAAAATATTTACAAAGAAGTAATAGTTGCTGCTAAAAAAATGTACAATGATTCAATTTATCTTAAAGCTACCAACAAACCTAAAGCTGTTTGGTCAATAATAAATAACAACTTGAATAATCAAAAACCTAAAAATCAAATTAATGAAATTAAAATTAATAATAGTTTAGTAACTGACGCCTATCTTATTGCACAACATCTAAATAAGTATTTTATAAATCTGCCAGCTAAACTAAATGATGATCTTGGAGAAAATATTACTGAAATCAATTTCGATCCAAATTCAAATTTTCCCACTCTTTTTTTAAAACCAGTATCGGAATCAGAAATTTACAATATCATAATGAAATTAAAAAATACTGATTCTTTCGGTCTAGATAATTTGAGTTCTAATTTGATCAAACAATCAGTTAACTACTTAGTACTTCCACTTACTTTTCTAATAAATTTGTCACTATCAGAAGGAAAGTTTCCATCTATTTTAAAATCAGCTAAAGTTATTCCATTGCATAAAAAAGGAGATAATACATTATCTGAAAATTATAGACCCGTTGCTCTATTGTCAACTATTTCCAAAATATTAGAACGAGTTATGTTTAACCGTATTACTGAATTTACTACGCAACATAATATCATTTCAGACTCGCAGCATGGTTTCCGAAAAAATCGTTCCACTGAAACTGCCATATTGTCATTTTTAAATAACTTGTATGAAAATTTGGACCAAAATAATAAATGCATAGGACTCTTTATGGATCTAAGCAAAGCCTTTGATCTAGTAAATCACACAATACTGATTGAAAAATTGAACAAATATGGTTTAAGAGGCAAAATAAACAACTGGATAATAACATACCTTACAAATAGAACACAAATAGTAGAAGTAAATGGAGTAAAATCTGATAAATTGAATATTAAGTTTGGAGTTCCACAAGGATCGGTCCTTGGGCCGTTGTTGTTTTTGCTTTATATCAATGAATTACCTGGTTTCTTTGATGACTTTTTAATTATGTTTGCGGATGATAACTCCTATTTATGTTGCAGGAAAACTTTTGAAACGGCTATACTTGATATACAAACTTCTATAACAAAATTTGCGGACCACTTTAAATCAAATAGGTTGTTCTTAAACATATCTAAAACTGTTTTTATTATATTTTCTCCGAGGCATAATGTACTAGATAAAAGTCACTTGATAAAAATAGCTGGCAAATCTATTGAACAAGTAAGTTGTACTAAATTTATGGGGATATATATAGATAATGCATTAAATTGGGAAACTCATATTGACTCCGTAGCAAAAAAACTTTCTTCCGTCTGTTATGCGTTGTATAGATTATCCAAAATATCAAGTAGGATAACTGTTATGGCATATTATTATACAAATTTTATTTCAAGGGCAACATACGGAATTCTTTTTTGGGGCTCTTCATGCCATTTTGAAAGATTATTTAAGCTTCAAAAGAATGCTCTACGTAATATTGTGGGAGCATCTAAATATACGACCTGTAGAAATTTATTTAAAGAGTTGCACATTTTAACACTGCCAAGCATTTATATATTAGAAATACTTATATATGTTAAAAAAAATCTAAGTAACTTTTTACAAAACAATTACAACCATAAATATGACACTAGGGAAAGTAATAACTTAAGCACACCGTTACACAAACTATCAGAATATGAGGAATGCCCAAATTACATAGGAATAAAACTGTATAACAAGATGCCAGACTTTCTAAAAAGCATTGAAAATATAAAAAAAATTAAAAATGAAACAAAACAATGCCTAACAGTCAAATGTTTTTATTCAATTAACGAATATTTAAGTTAACAAGATATATGATTTTTTCTGTAGTTTTATCTAGTATTAAGCACTAATAAGAGCACTTGATTCATTGTAAGGCGCTCAATTTCTTTCTTTATGACTAATCCTATACCAATGTGGTCTTTTGGATAATAAATTATTATTATTATTATTATTATTATGCACACTAAATCCCAAAGTAATATTATATTCCCTTTTAATAATAGAGTGAGGGTGGTGGAGGGGGTGGCTAATGTAAAAAAAATTTAGAAGTCCCTGTTTCTCGTATACACACTAAACCCCAATTAAATTTTTTATTCCCTTAAACATTATGGTGGGGGTGGAAATGGGGGTGGTAGAGGGGGTAACTAATGCAAAAATGAATATTAGAAGCCCTTGGTTTAAATCCCAATTTAATTTTTTACTCCCTTAATAATAGGGTGGAGGTGGTGGTAGAGAGGATAGCTAATACCAAAAAAATTTTTTAGACGTTTCGTTCTTGTATACACACTAAATCACATTTTAATTTTTTTTACCCCCTTTAATAATAGAGTGAGAGTGGTAGAGGGGGTAGCTAATGCCAAAAAAATTTTTTTAGAAGTTTCGTTCTTGTATACACACTAAATCGCATTTTAATTTTTTTTACCCCCTTTAATAATAGGTTGAGGATGACAATGGGGTGGTACAGAGGGTAGCTAACTCCAAAACATTTTTTTTACACGTTTCATTCTTATATACGTTAAATCACATTTTAATTTTTTGTACCCCCTTTAATAATTAGGTGTGGAGTGGCAATGGGGATGGTAGAGGTGGTAACGCTAAAAAACTTTTGTAGACGTTTCGTTTTTGTATATATACTAAATTAGATTTAATTTTTTTTTGCTTCCTTTCATAATGGTGTGGGGGTGATAGTGGGAGGGGGGGGTGGCGGCTGATGCCAAAAGAAATTTTGAGACCTTAACTTTCCCTACATGCCCTAAATTGCAATTTTATGGATTCTTATTTACTTGTTTTGCCTATTTACCCTTATTTACCCCATTTACCCCCGAACCCTTCAACGGTATTAGATCAAAATATAATCTAGTTCCAGATCTCGTTACAATACATAAGTGTACCAAATTTCAAGCCAATATCATAAACAGTTCGAGAGTAAACGTGCTCACAAAGACAGACAGACAGACAGACCGATAGATAGGAATTTTTTCTCTCAAATTCATGATATTTTAATCCTATTTCAACAAAAAAAAAAAAAATTTTTTTGCGTTACTATACTGCCACTGGACGTGGAAGTAATTAACTAGCCATTTTGCTTCTGCATAAGCTAGATCTATCTTGTTTTGATGGTTTTACCGTCAATCTTTTCTACTCTGATAACAATGTCCTATTTAGAATATCTATCTAGATTGATGGTTGCTTCTGGAAAATTCAAGAGATGATTTTGCTGGGGATGTGATTTATAGAATTAAATAATTTTTTCCTCAAAAACGGATTTAACGATTTTGATAAAGTTTAACACATTGAAACTGCCTTTGTACTAGTATAAGATGACAGTGATGTTACGATCCGTTTCTGCAAAAACTTGCGTTGATGAGGCTGTAGGGTAATGTTGAAAGAGTTAATTTTTTTTATAAATGAATTATGTGCTGAAAACTATAGACAAATGCAATGGAAAGAATAATCGGGGATGCTGCCCTTTTTAATATCAGACAATGTCATTCCTGACCAATAACACGGATTTTTGGCTCGGAGGTCCATAACCACAATTTGTTACACTGCTTAAATGATTGGACTGGGGCATTTGATACAAAAGAATCAACAGATATTATTTATCAAGATGTCTCCAAAGCATTCAACACAGTCCCTAAAAAACGACCGGAACTGAAGCTTTTCCACTTTGGTGTCAGTGGGCCTTTATTGTCTTGAATTTCGCAATACCTAACCAACCGATCATTCAGAGTAAAAATTGATGCCGATCTCTCTCCTGCTCACAATGTTACCAGTGGCATCCACAGGAATCAGTATTGGGGCCCATCTGTCGTATACTTTTGATATTCCCAGACTACTCAATTGCAAAACTTCACAGTACGCAGATAATACAAAAAAAGGTTCTATACAATTTTTTATCCGACCTAGCCATGAGAAAACCGGTGTCTAAAATTTTTTCGTAGAATAACTCAAGAAGTATCTCATTTAATATCTAGAGAGAACAATGAAATCTTTTGTTCATGTAGAATTGATAATGAAATAAAGAAGTACATACTTTCTAAGTTACAAAGAAATGATTATATATCGTTAAAAAGAAGGAAAAAAATGGAGGATATATAAATTACAAAAATAATAAAAGTGTAGTAAAGTACAAATACACCTTCTACGACAGTCCAGTATTCCACTATTTCCTATGAAAGGAAATGGATTCATTGCCACCAATCAAGGTGCACATTGTGCGTTTCCACATCAATTGAAAATAATGTCCTATAACTTGCGACATATCATGTCTTCAATTGGAAAACGCAAAATAAAATCTGATTGTAATAAGCCCCCAGTAGGCCAATTTCCAGTGCAGTGCTGCTGTGCATCGCCAGCCTTGGACTAGCTTCGAGCTTGTTAGCTCTCATCAGTATGACATAGGCAAATGCACAACAACACTTCACTGGCCTTCTATAGTCATAAAATTACAGGTACGAGGTGTCCGCAACTTGTGAACAGCTCCACCTGGTGACGACTTATTGCAATCAAGTTGGCGATAAACTCGGACTAAGTTACATTTAAGAAAATATATAAGCCTGCTTATTGCAATCAGATTTTATTTTGCGTTTTCTTCTGAGCTAATGATTTTTAATAAATCGAAGCCAATAATAATACGATTTCCACTACTACAGATTAATAATCAGTAATTCCAAAAACATAAATATTTCAAAAATACATAATATGTTAGCAATTGTGTTAACTATCTATGTACCAAATATTGTGTGTGTGACCGACAGATAGACCTATAGAACTACAATATGTCTCTACTCTAAGAGAGGAAAATAAGAAACAACTAAAGCAATTTATTAAACAGAGATGAAAAAAATCAAACAGTAAAGCGTGATTTAAAAACTGCAGTGAGTACCGCCAAATCCTCAACGATTTTCGAAAGAACTACAGACCCAAAGAGATTCTAAACAGACAAACGTGTTGAGGTGCTAGTGGCCAAAATATTCAGTTTAATTTTCGTTACAAAAATAATAAAGGAGTACGCCAGAATAAATGAATAGTTAATGAACCAATTTTACATCCCAAATCTAATAAATTATACACGCAGTTGATGTATGAGAAATACCTACCTATGAGAGAGCAACAAGTTTCTGTCTAATTTACATTAAGTAAAGGTACAACAAAAATATTAATTAGTGGGAAGGTTTCATAGTCCGGGAGCCAATGAACATTTTTTGGGTCGCTTTTACTTGTTGGATAATAGATTATTTGACTATATTTAAAATGATTATCAATAACTAGGTTTTTATACATCCCTCCATTGGAACGACAAGTAACATCGCTCCGCCAAAGTTCTCAAGGAAACAATAAACTTTTGTTATATTTCATGATAACGAAGGAAAAATCAAACCAAAATAAATATGTTGTTGACCATAGAACAGAGTATTATAATGTCAAATGTCACAAAACACACTTTTGAGGTTACGATTTTTTGTATGTTTTAGGGAACCTTTCATGATGTTACACTTTTTTTTGTCAATTTTTGACCCCCCCTGTGTCACACATTGTTACTCCCGCTCGACCTCCTTCCCTCTTTCCGACTGTCTCACTAACTTTTATATAAATTAATGCAAATAATAATATTTCTATCTGGACGCTGATGGACCCTACCGGCCGGCTGGGTCGCCCCTTCTGGCGCTCTGTTCTTTCTTCACCGGCATATTTACCCCAGAGGTTATCATCTGTCTTAGGGCTCAGATAGCGAGCTACCAGAGTCCAAGGTGCGTTAGGGTGCGAAGTGACTGTCTATCCGAACGACGACAGTTGCCTCTGTTCATCAAGGAAGAAGGATGGACTCTGTTGCCCAGGATATGCACGACCAAGGAGCCTATTGAGTGTGGTATCGGACGTTGGACATTTCAAACAGTAGACTCTGTCTCGTCAGAGATTAAATCTTCATCGAATTGAAAAGATAATTTAGTTATAATTACTAGTTTATGCTTACTCATTATTCAGAATGTGGAACTTCGGCCGCTTTTGCCGAATAGGATCTGCTGGATGCTGGATTGTAGGCTGAGGTCTGCTAACTAGTCGTGTTCGTTTAGGACTTCCATATTCTGGTCGGTATACTGAGGTTTATTGGTGTGTTTAGGTCCTTGTTTCTTAAATAGTAATTTGAAAATTCCAAGTGCCGCTATACGGTGTTGAGCTGGCAATGATATGGAGTGCAGTTTTTCTGACTGCAAGACGATGTATGTAGTCTTTTGTTAACATGTCTTAACATCCTATGTAGGCGTGATAACTTTCCGAGCAAGGTACTTCGTCGATGTCTTATTAAATAGCTTCTGTATGTTACATTTGGAATAATAACTTAGCTTTGTGTATGGATTATGTTACACGACGTTTATCCTAACAGTTTTGTAGAAGCATTTGTCTATAAAGCATAATTCAGTTTATTTATTGTGACTCAGTATATATAGAAATACAGTAACCTCGCTGGTCCTTAAATGCTATTTCATACAATACTTAATCATTTTTTAAAAGCTTTTATTAAACTTGCAATGTTTATTTATTAAAAGTTTTTATTTAACTTGCAATGTTTGTTTGTTAATTAGTTTCTTTCGGTCAAATCTTGCAAGCAAAATTTCGATTATTTCTGATTAAGCTGAGCTTTGAAATTTTGCACATGTGTATAAGTCCCGTGACAATACACTTTACCATTTTCATGTAAGAAAAAACAAGATGACAGCTTCAAGATGGCGGACGACTTTGCCGTTTATGATCCGATTCGAGCCAAAATCGATATCTGGGGATTCTCGAGATCGCCAGTTATGAATTATTAGTCAAAATTTAGAAATCCAAAATGGCGGCGCCAATATGGCTGGCGACTTTTGTCATTTATGGTCCAAATAGGTCAAAATCGATATCTGGGGATTTTCGGGTTCACCGATTACGAACTTCTAGTCAAAAATTTAGTTCAAGATGGGGTGCGATTTTACCGTTTTTGATCCGATTTGTCTCAAAATCGATATCTGGGGATTACAGCATATCAGAAGACTAAAAGGTAAAAAATAAAATTATTTAAAAAAATATTTTAAAAAAAGCTTTTATTTAAATTATCTGAAGAGTAGAAAATATACTTACATTATATACAGGCTGTCCATTTTATCGGGGCCCTCGAGAATATCTCACTTAATATCGGCCTTACAAAAAAAATTATTTTTACGAAAATTGTGCCAATTATTACCAATTACCAATTAAAAGATTTCTTTATTTTATTTTAAGTACATTTCATTCTATTTAATTGATTTTGCCCTATTCTAATTTTTTATAATCCTGCACAAGTGCATATAAAACTGGTTTCCCTGTTCTAATATAGTTATATCCTAATAGATGCAGGTTAGCTGATGGTAGCCGAAATCAATATGCTTATAGATCTGAATTTTTGTGATTTTATTTATCATTTCTTAAAAATTTTATGATATTTCTGTGTGGTTTATCTGCGAACAGTTTAATTATTTAAGTGATTCTTTCCTGGATGATTATTTGTGTTATGAGTTTGGTTTATGATTTGTGCCGATTTATATAACCTACAAAATGGTTTAAAGACATTTGAAGTCCATGGCCTACTTTAAGAGTTATGGCGGAAAATTTCGAAAATGCGGAAAATGTCTAGGCCAAATATATCCGTTATTTGAAGAGATACGAGAAAATTCTATGGCAAAAATTTTTTGCAAAACAGAATGTTTCAACGAGGTTTTATCTAATTTTTTTCAAAACCGCTGTATTTTGAGATTTATTCTTCAGGCTGTCAAAAAAAATATTTTCAAACGGGCGGGAAATGACGCCATTAAATAGAGTATTTTTCTCCCCTTTCAAAGATATATCACATGCCATATTTATTCATTGGTACTACGTTAGTAATTATAAAAAAGTTTTTTAAAACCAATAAATTTTTTTTAACAAGCATTATACTTGCCGTGGAGAAGCATGATTAAATAAAACGATAAAATAATTCAATAAGTTGTTCAAATCTTTACTATAATAAAACATTAACACAATTAAGAAGAATAAAGTAAATTCAGGTAACAAAAACAAATTAGTAATTAAAAGAATATAGCACACAGAACATTAATATTTATCCTAATCCTCAAAATAATTTTTAAGATATCATATCAAGTGTTCAAAGTGTCCACCGCGATTTCTTATGCACAATCGAGCGCGGTGACGCACTGCTTTTAAAACATTACTCAGCATTTCGGGGGTAACTGTAATACATGCCTGTTGAATTCGAGCTTTTAGGTCCTCTACATTTTGCGGTGTCGTCGAAAACACCTTATTTTTAATATACCCCCATAGAAAAAAATCCATTGGGGTTATATTGGAGAACGAAGGAGCCATCGAATAAATCCATTGGTACCTATCCAATGTTGAGGCAAAATTTCGTCTAAATAATCTAGGCAATATTGTCTGAAAGTTATTTGTGGCATTCTACGAATATTCTTTCCTATTATTTGGGTTTTCTACCACATGTACTATTATCCTCTTCAAAACAAATCACCGAATCTACAAAATAATAGAATTATTGGAAAAAAGAGCCTCTGCGCCCGTGACGTTTACGCCAAAGGAAAAGTCAGAGGTTATGTTTTGCAAATAATATAAATCGGAATAAACACAAAAATAATGTATTTTGCTGACGTTTCGGAAAGTAATCTCTTTCCGTTTTCAAAGCTATTTTTTGAAGAACTCTTATTTTGCTGTGTATGTCAAATACACAGCTTTAAGATTCTGTTTATGTTATTTCCATAGATACTTACTACTTACACAGAACATAGAACTGATGATATTTTTTAGATAATGTTGAGTTTGTTAAGTTCTTCTTTTAACATTGGTAGCCAGGTTGTACAAATATCTACAGAACAATTCGATACGCACTTATCTTCATTTAATAAGATTATTGCTGATTCTTTAATTTTCCTTTTTTTGGTATCTGTTTCTTTTGTTAAAATTTTTGCCGAGTCCCAGTTTATTCTATGTCCGTTTTCCCAAGCATGTTCACAAATCTTTGATTTTTGAATTTCATTCTTTCTAATGTAGTTCTTGTGCTCATCCAACCTCACACTGAAAGGTCTGGATGACTCACCCACATAACATTTATCACATTCGCACGGGATATTGTAAATACAGTTTTTTGAATTCTGCTCCCTGTTTATCGGTTTTGTTTTTGTTAAAATAGATCTTAAAGTGTTCCCCGTTTGAAATATCGTCCTAACATCAAATTTGTCACCTATACGGCGTAGCTTTTCCGATAGTCCGTATACATAAGGAATTATTGCTGTATAATGACGTTCAGGTTTTTGTCGTACCTGATTGTCCCTATTTTCAACATTTATGAAAATTCTATCAACAAAGGCTTCAGGATATTGATTTTGTACTAGAACCTCTTTGATAAATTTTTTCTCGTTATTTAATATTTCATTATTAGATGAAATTATTTTGGCCCTATCGTATAAACATTTTACAACACCCCTTTTAACATTTATTGACTGATTTGAGTTAAAATTTAGATATCTATTAGTATGTGTTGGTTTTCTATAAACGCTTGTTTCAATTGTATTATTTATCCTTCTAATTAAAACATCTAAAAACGGTAGTTCATTCCTACTTTCTACTTCTAATGTGAATTTAATAGACGGTTCCTTACTATTTATATTTTCTAAAAAACTATCTAGTAAATCAACACCATGAGGCCAAATTGCAAAGATGTCGTCAACATATCTCCACCAGACAACCGGTTTGTTTATACAATTTTGAACATGTGTGTTCTCAAAGTTCTCCATAAATATGTTGCTTAAAATTGGTGATAATGCAGACCCCATAGCCATACCAAAATCCTGCTGATAGAACTCATTGTCCAGTTGAAAATAGGTTGTTTTTATACACAGTGTTAAGAGTTCCATTATGCTATTTACACTTAATTTAGTTCTAGTTTCCAAATTATTATCATTTAGCAACCTGTCTTTAACTATTTTTAATGTTTCATCTACCGGAACATTGGTAAAGAGGCTAATTACATCAAAAATCTGGGAATTATGGGAAGGAGCTCCATCTTGTTGAAAATATTGAAAGTTGTGTCGATTTTATAAAGGTAGGTCATCTAAGAATTCATTAAATTCATTTCTCAAAATGTTTAAAGTATCTTTGACCACTGAGGTGACCATCATAAAAAATAAGAACCTATTAAGTTGGTGCCTAAAATACCTATCTACACATTTATTGAAAAACGATTTTGAAACCCAGTCGGTCTATGCCAGTGTGTATTTTCAGAAGTCCATTTGCAATGAATACTGCGATTAAAAAATCCATTATTGAAAAAATTTGCCTCGTCGGACCAAAGTATTTTACTACATATTAATAGATCGGCACGCTTCTTTTCCAACAGCCACCTACAAAAAGTCGTCCTCCTTCGTTTGTCCTAAGCTTGTAAATTGTGAACTTTATTGGCTTTATAACACCGGTAACCATTTTTTTTTAACATTTTTCTAGAACTTGTTTTATTTATATGACAAACAATTTGAATTTCTCTTAATGATGTTTCCAAATTTTCTGTATTTTTATTTTTTTGGTTTACTTTATTTACATTATCAGTAACACTGTTCAACCTTGTCTTCTTCTTTAAAAATGAACCATTATTTTTCAGTTTCGTTGCTAACTTTCTGATCAGAGTTTTATTCGGCTGTAGTGCTTGTGGAAATGTGTTTCTATATTCTACTTAAGCTAATCCAGAGTTAAAATTGCATTGGCAATATGTAACGAACATATTATAACGATCAATGTGAGTGAAAATCATTTTTGAAAATTCTAAATTCTTAAACGAGTGTGATTGAGTGAGAGTTTAAGTATTAACTGAGATGATCTGTCAAAAAATTAAGTTGTCAAGTTTTTTCATAGCCAACTATTTTAAAATAATTGGAATAATAGTGGAATCATGAAATACAAACAAATGGATATTATACTTAAATTAATTGGTAAAGACATTTTAACTTTCTAAGCAAGGAGTGACGCTTTTATGGAGGACCTCTATACATTGGCATAACTGCGAATACTCTTTCCATAATTGCTCCATGTTGCTTTCTTGAATATTATTTTGTTTTTATTACCTGAATTTACTTTATTCTTCTTAATTGTGTTAATGTTTTATTATAGCAAAGATTTGAACAATTTATTGAATTATTTTATCGTTTTATTTAATCATACTTCTCCACGGCAAGTATAATGCTTGTTAAATATTGGTTTTAAAAAATTGTTTGTATAATTACTAATGTAGTACCAATAAATAAATATGGCATGTGATATATCGTTGAAAAGGGAGGAAAATACTCTATTTAATGGCGCCATTTCCCGCCCATTTCAAAATAATTGCCTGAAGAGTAAATCTCAAAATGCAGCGGCTTTGAAAAAAAATAGATAAAACCTAGTTGAAACACTCTGTTTTGCAAAAAAGATTCGCCTTAAAATTATTCCCGTATCTCTTCAAATAACGGAGATATTTGGTCTAGACGTTTTCCGCCTTTTCGATATTTTCCGCCATAACTCTTAAAGTAGGCCATGGATTTCAAATGTCTTTAAGCCATTTTGTAGGTTATATAAATCGGCACAATTTTCGTAAAAATATTTTTTTTTGTACGGCCGATATTAAGTGAGATATTCTCGAGTGCCCTGATAAAATGGACAGCCTGTATATTTTTTTATGATATAAAAGCTTGTCGCAAGCAATCTCCTTTATACAGGAAAATCTCGCGACAAGCTTTTATATTATAAAAAAAATTATATAATGTAACAAAATGATGGATTTGATTTACTTCAAAGTTCATTTTCTACTTTTTAGAGCATTTAAATAAAAGCTTTTTTAAAATATTTTTTTTATGATTTTATTTAATAATAAAATACATAACATTTTATTTTTATCTATTAGAACACTAAAAAGACAATATGGATGTTATACCATAAAAATATTCTTCTATTTTAATGTTTCTAAGTTAATAATGTTGTTTCTAAATCCTAAATTTTGAAGTTGTATACATTTTTATACCTTTTAAATAAACTATAACAAATTGAACATTTTCACCTTCTATGTAACAGTTCACCTGTAAGACAATGTGAAATGCAATACTTTGATTAAAGTTCATTTTTCTCGTAGTTTATCGTTCAAATGATTATTGAATAACAAGGATGTGGTTGGCTGGCGTCTCGTAGTAATTTGCTTATCACCAGTAGGAAATAATATGCGCATAAAATCATCTCTGGACCTCCTCGAACAATGACCACATGCGGTTGCTTTGAATTGTAATAACAACTTCTCTATCTAAATTAATTTGTTGAAACGCACTGTAATCTTTTAGTTATCATTATTTCCGCTGTCGGCCACTTTAATGTGTAGAGACGGTTTCCTTTCGATTGCTGCCAAACCAAAATCATTACCGATTTTTTAGAAATATTTGTAATCTAAGCGATGGCCATGGCTATTCCTGGAAATGGACACAATCAGTTTGTTTACCAACAATAGACTAGATGAGGTCATTAAATGGTTAAAAGTCAATTTTTTAAACATGCACATACGCATTAAAATTTATTGGATTTTTAGCTAAAAGATTTCAGACGAATTTGATTACATGCAATGTTTTGCGGCCTCTGATGGAAGAAGCAAAGCATTCAAAACTGTGCTCAAAATAACCAAACAGTTATAAAACCGTTAGCAAAATACCTCTTACTAACTAAACTAATAATTCACTTTAACTATAAAAAAAAAGAAAGCACTCAAAATGTAATTATTTATTCATTGCAGATATGATTTGACATCCTTTATATTTGAGATGATATAAAGATGTGTTTAGGATTTTGCCAACAACTTTACAACCATAAACATATAGAATCTATAATACTAGTTGAATTGGCACAAACATTACTGTAGGTAAAAATCCGTCACCCAGAATCATAGTCTGTGAAGTGAGAGAATATTTCGTGTTTGTGTTCTATAAATCATTTAACTACTTTTTTCGTGAAATAGTGTTTTAGTAGCAAAAAAGTTGAAAAAACATAATAAGGAATGGTTGTTAATATCAAGGAAGACTCTCAAATACATGATATTATCGACAGCGTATGTCTACATATTATTATACGCTCACTATAAGTCAAGGTGAAACATGCTATGAGTGACAGCTTTAAAAAGTAAAGGTAAATAATGTTCGACGGCAATTCACTGATAAGAAGTAATTTTTATAATACTTATAAGGATATATTACATAGAGTGTAGTAAACAATTTCTTCTTCAACGTCATCAGAAACTTCGTTGATTGTTTAACATGTTTCTAGGCGATTAGTGCAGAAGGGTTTCATGTGTTGTCATCCTGGAGGTTATGTAATTTGGAATATATTTACTGGTTTTAAATATAAATCGAAAATTCATGATAATAATTTTAATCCTTTTTCATTCGTCGTTAAATAACTTGGTGTAAAACATTATTTTTAAATTTGCAAAATAGGAGCCGTTATAGATATTAGTGACGTAGCTCACTTTTCTCTGAAATCCCATGATTATCCTACAAACCTTTTTCAATTAAAAACTACCTTTAGTTCATCAAAGTATTCACAAAGCCACGTAAATTGTTGTAGGTCCTTTTTGAAATTACTAAACAACTATGTATCTGGAATTCTAATAAATAAGTCTGGATAGTTAATGGAAAAATAGAGAGATCAATCGACAAATATAGGAAAAGGGAAGTTGTTAGAACTTCTAATCTCTCCACTACAGCTAAGCTAATATTTTTTACCTCCAGTATATTCACTAGAATCTTGTGGATTCAGTGGACTCTATGATGATTCACTTCGAAAGAACTTTCATTTATTAACTAAACTAAATGATCACTCGCTTTTAAATATATATTATACATCTGTCTTGTTTATCTTATAACATCATATCATGGGGCCAGGCAGCTGACATCCAACGTGTATTTAAAAAAAAAACGAATTTTAAGGTTATTATTTGGTCTGGCACCGCTTGAGTCATGCAGACAAACTTTTAAAAAATACAATATATTAACTTTTGTTTCCACATATCTCTTGAACCTTCTGATTTTTATTCATACCAATATATGAAACTTCAAAAAAGTAGTAAGGTACATATATGTATGCCACTCGTCATAATCCATATTTTTGTAAATGGCAACAAAGTAATCTATTCTAAAGTATTCTATTCTACTCTACTCTACTCTACTCTCCCCTTCCCTACTCTACTCTACTCTACTCTACTCTACTCTACTCTACTCTACTCTACTCTACTCTACTCTACTCTACTCTACTCTACTCTACTCTACTCTACTCTACTCTAATCTACTCTAATCTACTCTATTCTATTCTGTTCTATTCTGTTGGCATACAATACAATCCTTGTAATGTTGAGGCGAGGTTTTGGAGCTTAGTATATGCAGAACATAGCATATGCAGATATGAGGCTAATGCAATGGAAATAAAAAAGACTAAAATTAAGTTGCAGTATTATGGAGTCAAGCGACGATTTTTGATGTGGGTGCAGGAGTCGAAGTTGCTGTGTCAGAGTAAGCGATTATATCTCAAGAAACTTACAGCGAGCAGTGAAGCACCGCAAGGATCAGTTTTGGGGCCGCTGTATTAAATATCTTTATTTCTGATACGGGACACCGACATCAATTCTTAGACAGACGACGCGTTGTTAAAAGGAGATATCAGGTTAGTCCAGAGTTGGTGTACTGACTGGTGCCTTCTTCTAAACGAAAACAAATGCACTATTCTTCACTTCGTTTCTAATAACTCAAGACGTCAGTACAGTGTAATCAGTAATATAATTTCTCCAGTTAACCAATAAATGGATCTCGGCGTTTTAGTGTCAAGAGATTTAAAATGGGAAATTTATATAGGTGCATTTGTTAAGAAGTTAAATTCGTTAGTTTATATGATACCTGTCTCATTTAAAAATATGTCGCCACAATTACTAACAAAAATTTATAAAGCCTACATCCGATCCAAACTTGGATGCGCAGTGCCTGTGTGGAGTCCCTACTTTGCGAAAGACATCGATGCTCTCGAGCATATTCAAAGGCGTATTACTCGTCTTTGTCATACCATCCGACACATGATTTATGAGGATCGTCTAAGTCTTCTTGGACTTATGATGCTGTGGTTCAAATGACGTCGGGCTGATTTAATTGAAACTTATAAAATCCTACACGGTCACTATTCGGTAGAAGATTAACATTTTTGCGTTGAAGAGAGACGAAAGACTATGCGGTTAACAGTTTAAACTAGCGCATGAACAGTTTTATAGATTTTACCGCCAACATTTTCTATCTAATAGAATTTTTTCATCATGGAGCAGTCTTCCAAGTAAAATCGTCAACTCGCCATTTTTAAATGCCTAAGAAAATTCTTACCAATACTGAATTATTATGTTTTGTGACTTTCTTTGTTTAACTATGTAGTATGCAATGTAATTTTGTCTTCTATTATTAGTCTTCGAGTATGTGATTGGTAGTAATTTATTATCAAATTTTAATATTTTATATGTGTGTATATGAGTCAGTTTAAACAGCTTTGCTGCCTAACTATATTTAAATAATAATAATAATAAAGTTGCATAGAAAAAGTTTTACCGCTGAGTTGTACTTAGGTGACCTATTAATGGATATGGAGATAGATATATACTCAGCAATTGCGTAGGAATATATATTCAGAATGTGGTTTTTATGGCAGTTTTAAATCTGTGGAAATTTAGTTGTCTTATATTTTTACGTAGTATGTATTGTGTTCATATTATGTACTATGAATTGCACGACTTACTCGTAGCTCCAGGCATTCACGGGTTGTAACGGCAGTCGCATAGAAAATATTTGTTAGATGGCCCCAAATAAAAAAATCTAGGAGAGTCAAATCAGGTGATCTCAAATCAAATACAAATCAAATAAGCCAGTTATATTGAGTTTTACGTGAGTTTATATAGATATAGTCATCATATCTAGGGGATAGTTTAAAAACACAGTCAGGGATCGTCTACAAAGGGCCCTGAATATGGGCAAGAAAGGGACCGATTAGGAGGGTCCGAGAGTAAGTCTCTCAAAGACCAATCTCGTTCCATTTACTAAAAGGAGACATCTGGAGGGATTAGGCTCTCTGGTTCTTCAAGGCACACAACTGAAGGTGTGGGGGGGGGGGTAAAGTATCTTTGATTCATCATAGACTTTAAACTTACGTGGAACCAACATCTAGACAGGGTAATACATAAATCGGTAACCACATTGGCTACATGTAGACGAACGATCATATGGTAAAACATGGGGAATCAAGCCTAGTATGGTGTATAATAAGGCCCTCCATTACATGCGCTGCCTTAGTTTGGTAGCCCAATGCCACTCAAACAACAGCAGCGAACAGGCTAAGCCGTGTACAGAGACTGGCATGCTTGGGAATCACGGGTACTATGAAAAGCACACACAGCAGCCATGAAGACCTTAAGTATATAGAGCACGTGACTTGGCTCTCACATATAGGGGAGTTGGGACATATGAGGATAGTCAACACTGCAGTAGATCCTTTATTAAACATGAGGTCAGACTACATGGTTCCAAAAATTAACATTTAACAAACCCTTCAGTGTCTCTATAGGAGAGAAGGGGGGGATTGGTCGACAGTAACTCCTGAGATATTACGCAAAGGTTTGGCCTGGTATACGGACGGGTCTAAGACAGAATCAGGAGCTGGAGCAGGAATACATGGAGAGAGACCGAGGGCGAGTATAACCCTTTCTCTTTTACTCCACTCCATTATATTTCAGACAGAAATTCTGCCTATACTTGAGTGTGTATGCAAGAATGTCGAACGACAATATGTCAGCTAGTAGATCTCCATTGTATCGAACAGTCAGATGGCACTAAAGACATTAACCTATCACAAAGTGTTTTCCAGACTGGTGTGTGACTGCCACAAAGAGCGGGCGAGCGGAACAGAGTTAAACTTCTCTGGGTGCCAGGACACACCAGAACAGACCGCAATGAAAAAACCGATTAACTTGTTAGATAAAGAGCAGCTAAAGGCGAAGTCCCACGGCCTGTGACTTGGCGGGCCTGGTCTGAAGTTAGTCATATCTTGCGCCATGGGAACGTAAATGCTCGTTATTACTCGAAGTGACTCGGGATGGCTTGACCTTTCCCATGAAATGTCGGTAAATGATCGTACATGAAAGGCTTGTGGATCGACGGATGAGGGATGACAAGCCTCAGTACGACTCGTGCATCCGTTCCCACGGCCTGTTGTGGATTATGTAGCGAGACTAAAATCATTATTCTGTAGTTGTCATATCGTAGCTTTTTGGTAGTGATTAAAGAACAACGAATCAGTTACACGTCTACTCGAGATTTGCCAGGCCATGCGCCGTGGGAATTGTGCGTGGCTTGGGATTCGACCGATCACAAGTCCACAAGTACAAACCTCGAGTAACTCGAGGTTTGCCAAGTCACAGGCCGTGGGACCTCGGCTTAATACATTCAATGGCCCAGAGCCTGTGCTGGGAATTACCAAAGGCTCAGCTAGGGGGTAATTAATGACTGGGTCAGGAATAAACACAATCATTACTGGAGGAACACACCAGGTAATCGACGTGGGAAAATACGCATTAAAGGGCCATGGCCAAAACAAACCGTAGAGCTGATCTCAAAGAACAGGTTACAACTGAGAATTGTGACAGGTTTCTTGACGAGATATTTTCCTGCTAAGAAGCACCTACACCTGTAAAATTCGATCGCGTCCTTGACTGCAGATTATGTGGCAAGATACCAGAGACAGTGGACCATATTATATACGAATGTGAGGTACTAGCCCGCATAAGATATAATATTTACGGGCAAACACAAGCAACCTGTATCACCTTACCAGTGCTACAGGATTATTAAAACGGGCAGTGTAGTTCGGAACAGGGTGTGCACAATAACCCCAAGAGGCTGCAGTACCCTCGGAGTGTTTATAGACGACCCTGTGAGGAGGGGTCTTAGTCAGTAAGAGTATGACACTGATCTAGCTCAGGTTGGGAGCCCATGACGGTTTTCCCTTCTAATAAAAAAGTGACTTTATTGCATCTACAGCGTCCAGAATGGTAAGAAAATCAAGGGTAAACAATAATTACAACACATTATTAGTTTTCTATCATTTTACCTATCACCGCTAAAAAGTCTACAAAACGGTTGGAGATGTCGCTACTAACTGTCAGTGTTATTAGTACTTTCTTTATCAGCATTACTTTCAAAATGCATTTATTAAATTGCAGCCATTTTCATTATAATCCGAATTACTTATAAATGCAAGATCGTGAGCAGTTTGTTTGACTCTGATTGTATTATTTTTACACGTACTACAATTAATCTGATCTTCAATATACTTTAAGGGAAAATGAACTATGTACAGCAATATACAGGCCGTTAATAGAATTTAGTTTTTATTTAGACTGCAAAGGATAAAAACAGCGTATGAACTGAACAGTTTTATGTTCGTTAAAACTATTTTGCGCTAGCATTTACGCTTCTACGTAATAGTTTATAATTTTTTGAGTGGAACGGTATAACAGTTTTACCACATCCTTTAATAAATATTTCTTCACATTAATCGATTTAATAATAATAAAGAGTTGATAAGTTACTTCGTCCGTATGCGGATATTAGAATATTGCCTACCAATAAATAAATCAGGGTAATTAAACAGTCATTTAATATGCAAATTATTTAAATAAAATTGACTATGATATTGATGTTCGATTCCGCTCTTTTTTTTAATCAGAGACCTCCCAGCAAAAGTTTCACAAACAATAGACACTCTTGACAGGTTTACGACCAAATTAGCGGATGACAAAAACTCGTTTATTTGGTGTAAACATTTTAAGATCTAATCTCTAAATCGGTTCATGTGTGATCCGGTTGCGTGTTAACGATAACTACCTGCGGTGGATCCCATTTTAAGGTTACCTATAACCTTAATAGTGAGTTGTAGGTGAGTCGACGGACAAATGTATGTGAGTAAGGTACTAAATACAGATATTTCATATTTCTGTGCAGGGTTGAGTTATTTCTGGCAGTGACAAATATGTAATTGCAAGTTAGTTCATTGGCTCTTGGGATATTTTCGTTAATATATTCATTTGTATTGTGAGAACGTATAAAATCGAATCTAATTTCTGTGGTGTTTATTTATTATTTATTTATTATATACCGGGTGTAACAGGATCATGGTATACCCACTTTTTTACTTTAGTTTTGAAGATAATTGATTGAAATTTAGGATATACTACATACATAATAAGCGGCACTTTTTGACACACAATTGATTATTTTTAAATTTTCGTAGCATTACACGGGTCATTTAGAATAAATCGGAACCATCATGGCACATTTAAATGGAAAACTAAAAATTACATTATAAAAAAAATTGATGTTTGAAATGTCACTTATTTGGCATCGTTGGATTTAGAATATTATGCAGAACCCAATATACAGGGTGTTCCATTTAAAAATCGAAAGTTAGTATCACTTCAGGCGAAACCGGAAGGGAAAAAATCAATTTTATGCCAAAAACTGCCGCTTATTATTTATATACTATATATCCTAAATTTCAATCAATTATCTTCAAACCTAAAGGAGAAAAGGGGGGTATACCATGATAGTGATACACCCGGTATAACTATTGTTTAGTCTACAAGATGATTTATCTTAAAGAATGACAATTAAATAAAAATTATATATTGTTTAAAGAAATTAATTGACCTCAAAATCAACAATTATTGAGAACTATATATGATAATTGAGGTTCAAACAGTGGAAAAGCGTTCATAGTAGGGCCGGAAGCAGGGTGCGGGTTCTGGGGCAATGAAGAAAGTGGAGGCCCTTTCAATTAACAAATATCTTTCGATAATTTTATTTCTACATTTAAAAAACAAATTTCCACTATTAAGACAAATACTATTTCTTTTAATTTTTAAAAATCCTTATAAGTTTCCTTATCCTTATCCTTATAAGCAATGGTGAACAATTGATAAGCTTACTATATTTAAGTGAAAAGGGCAAAATCATTAATGATTTCTCCGAAGTTCATTTTTCGAAATGAATCACTCTCCTATGCTGAGCAATGGCAGATATGTGAGACGTTTTTTTGCGTCATCGTCATACGCAGCTTATTATTTTAGAAAATGAACGTTCCCTTTCTGCAATTAGCCACCATCAACATTCTCATTGCAATTTCAGTATTAGGGAAGTTATCAACAAGAATCCTGTAGAAGACCATATCTTTTGGTTCATTGTCGCCATTGTAGTCCTTCTTGAAAGCATCTACCAAGGCTACAAACTGGACCAACTCATTCCCAAGGCTGATTTCGAGATCGTCGTTGTAAATTATTACTAACGTGTCGGCAGCCTTATGTAGCTCCGATAAACTTAGTTCCTCTAAGTGATCCAAGAAACCAAATTTATCGCAAGTCATAAGCTCATATCCTATCACTGGGAGATGCTGAAAGTTGATCAATTACTGGAATAAAACTTCCTACCCGAAATTTTTTCTTGGGCGACAGCTGGGCATCAAAGGATTTCGCATAATCCAGTGGATTGAGCCTAACAGTTCTTGATCTAGAGCGTGTTTCAATATATTTGTCTACCTGATAATTTCCGCGGTGCTTCTTCGTATTCCTCAAATTTTTCTCTTTTGAGCTCCATGAATAATCTTAGCGATTTCAGCGCTTCCACTGCAGAGGAAAGAACCATATTAGGATCTTGCAACATCTTATTAGTAGCACTGAATCGCTATAAGGTGTCGTTCTAAAATCCATCGTACCTGCAGTACAATTTTCATATTTCCCATCTTCTTTAAAAGAATCAAGATTTGCTAATATTTTGCCCGGTGTCTTGCTGACATTTCGTCCGTCTCCAACTTGCGTTTTACCTTAGATTTTGCTGTCATTTTGCCCCTCAACCAGCGTACATTTCGCCCCGTATCCAATAAATAAACACTGAATTTACCGCTATTGAATTTTGCAAGAGGCCTACATTTTGATGTTCCATCACTAAATAGATTTGGCATAGGATGAAGATATCCCTTGTTTGGATATTTTTCATTACTAATTACTTTCTTAAAAAAAATTTTTTTTATTGTTATAACATTTTTGAATTCAAGGTTTGTGGAGGCTCTCATTGTGTAGGGGCCCCGGGGCTACTGCTCCGATTGCCCTGGTTTATAGTATACTTTCACATAGTCGCCCTGAAAGTGTATGAATTTTGTACATTTTTGTATGCCAGATCATTCTATAATAATAATCTTAAAAACAATAATGTACAAGGTTCACATTTTACTGAAGCATTATACTATCTATGGAAAACGCAGAGAGTAGTAAAAGCCTATTATAAATAAAAGATAGCTATGGAAAATCTTGGAGATAAATGTGAAGTTAAACAACTTGCTACGGTAAACCCACGACTGAAAGTGGCCGGAATGTCTGGGAAGTTGAAGTAAATAGAAATATTTTAAAGATATGCAAAAAGACATATTTTAGGGTTAATTTTAATACAATTTAAAACATCCTTATAATAATTTAAAAATTATTTCTAGGATATTCTCAAGAGAAAAAATGGGTCTCACTTCGGCTAGCATACGAATATTGTAAAGAGTATATATTCTTTTATAGATTAATTTAGGAATAATTGAATATTCTAAATAAATATTCCGAAAGAGTTCAATATGTTACTACCTGTGCTACCTGGGATGCCACAATTTATTTATTTTATTTATTTATCTACATACATCATGAAGCATATTCATGTTTTGATCTGACCAAAGAATTAAAAAGCAGTGTTGAACTTTTTGTTATAAAGCCCAAATTTTTAAAAGACGATTGCATTGCGTTATTGACATTTATATTGAAACTTAATTCACTATCATAGGTGTCCTCAAGATCTCGTGTATGATTAGAGTGGTGCAATGTGTTGTCATTAAATTGATAATTTTTTAGTAGTGGATTTTGTTTCCTAAAGCAAGACATAACATTGCACTTCTCAACATTTAGTGGAGGATTATTCAATAAGCACCAATCATCATTCATCCTTTGCAAATCGTTTGGCAATTTCTCGCAGTCTGCCTCAGAGCTAATATTGCAAAACAACTTCATGTCATCCACATAAAGTAAATAGCATACATCTAAATTATCTATATCATTAACAAGTAGTATGAAAAGGAGAGGCCCTAGAACAGAGCCCTGGGGAACAACTGATGTAACTGATATTTCGAATGATTTTACACCCCGATATTCAACATATTGTGTTCTTTAGCTAAGGCAAAATTTAAATAAATTTAGCAGTAGTATAGAAAGTGCAGCGAGATCTAGCCTACGTAATAATATATTGTGGTCAATTATATCAGAGGATTTAAAGAAGTCCGTGTAAATATCATCACACAAAATAAGGTTGAGACCGTGGATCTATTATTAATGAAGCCGTGTTGATCCACACTAATCTGCCCCTCTATATGAGGATAGAGCATGTTATGTAGAGCTTTTCAAAGACTTTTGCGAAATTACAAATTGTAGTCATTTGCTGTTAGTTTTCTACATTGTTTTTTTCGTCCTTCTTGTAAACCGAGCGGATACGAGATTTCTTCCATATATCCGGAAATATACCAAACATCAATGACATATTAAACATTATACAAAAGCATGCGCACAATCCCTAACAATAAAAGCTGGTACGTCATCAGGTTATTTTGTAAATTCAGGTTTTAACATTTTCAAGGCAGATAAGACATCATCTGTACAAAATTAGCAATAATTAGTACTGCTTATTTTCGTACACGCTGTATACACATTAGAGAACTGATGCAAATATTATCATGTTTTGTATCGAACATAAAAAAACACCTAATATAACAATGTCAACACCAATTAATTGATCTAGCACCGAACCGAAAACAAATTTACATTATAATTAATAAATTATAATATAAATTCGTCTGTAGGCAACGTTATTTTTCTTGTCAACACCTGTGCTACACCGACTGATTCCCTGTGTGGCCTATACGAAAATACCTCCTTCTGAGAATCGCGGACACGTTAGTTGTCTTATTTTATGCACGTCCGCAGAATTGGCTAGTCGCCACCACAACGGAAGTTGGGTGTTGGATCGGCACCTTTGAAAGCCAAGGTCATGTTTGTGAACTAGAAAATGGTTAAAAGTATCGTGTTTTCGGTTTGCGAAATTTAAATAATGACAAGTGAGGTTATTTTTTTATGTGTATCATTTAATTTTGGGAATTCTGCGGTCTCAAATTTAAATATACCGTATAATTAAATACGTTATATTTCGACATCGCCATGGTCTGGTGTGTGGGTTTCACCTTTACGTTTCCACTTTTCCCAATACCTGGCTGGGACTGACGTAAGAAAAAGTCAACGCACCGGGAGTAATTCATATGAAATATTTGACCTTGGATAACGTCGTTTTTGAAATAGGCCAAAATAAACATTTTTATTTGGTTTGTGCGAGGAGGTTATTCAGTTTTCAGGTATTATAAAAATACCTTTTTCTGAAAAATGTATTTAATTGTGAACGGTTTCATCTACGACACTGTCGGTCAATGTAAACAAGGACACCAAGCCATTGACATTTTTTCCTTAGAATTAAACTTTCCTAGATATACTTATAATACGTCCAAGTGGTTGCTAATTATAATCCAACTTGCATCAATCTGCAAAGCAGGTGGGCCGATGGATCCAAAATTGTATATAGGTTTTTATTTCGGAACCGGTTCATAGCTGTTCAATTGACGAAAATCTTTATGGACTAGTAATTATTTACCCTTAAGTGAGAAGGAAATTTGTGAAGGATCGGAAAAATAAAAATTAAAAAAATTTATTAGGTAACTTGCATTTCTTTGCGTATGAAATAGGTCAGTCATATCTTACAAATAAAAACTTTAAAAACGCAATGTAAAGCTGAATTTTTGGTATGTTATTTAGACCCGTTAGAGAAATCAGAAACTACGTCTTGCAAGCAAAAAAAAAGTTGTGCTAGATACGTAATACTTGAAAATCTGCAAAATTTTCCGACTTTTTTCAGTTTTTGCAGTATAACTCACAAACTACGCGTTTCTTGACATTAGTTGTTATTATCATTTTTAAGGTATATTAAATTTGTGACAATTTAAGCTTACCCGCAGCTCCGTATGTCTAATACTTTTTGAGATATGGCACTTCAAAAATTGGCACTTTTTCAAAAAAATTAAAATTTTAAATATTGTTTTTGTTTTCAGCCTAACATCGACACAACCGCTTATCCTACGAGAAAAATTATAATGAACCAAGTTTTAGGACATTTAATTACCTTTCATATAAGCGCAAAATGGGGTCAGTAGATCTTATAGTCCTCTTGTAATTGCTAAAAAAAACAAAAATTGCAAAAATAGAATTTTTAAGATATGGGCCTAACTAAACACTCATAACATGAAATTGAGGGCATTAGGCGAAAGAAAAAGCCAGGTAAAAAGTTGTTATGTCTATTGACGTTTATTATGTTACAGGAAATAATGAGTGTTACAAAAAATTTAATTTTACATTTTCTTAAGAGTTCCAGTTGATCATCTTGTTGAGACATCTCCTCCAAAAGCAAAGATTTGTCGATGCATTTTTCGTTGTTGGAGTCGTGTATTTCCATTGTGAGAACATTTTGGCATGACTTGCCCCGACAGAAATGCCAGAGAAAAGAGTATTTTAGTCCTGCTCTCTGGCACGTGCAACCTCGTCCAGTGCGCCCTTCGCGGCACTTGCATGATATGAATTTTAGGAGGGTTTGAGGAGCTGGGTTCATTGTGGAAGTCACGGGTAAGAGTCCCTGTTGATTACTGGTCCAGCCCCAGTTGGTTGGTTCTTTTTTTACACCCAACCACTCCTGAACCTGGTGGTATGTTCGATATGTATGTTTAGCTGCAGCCTATTCAGTTGGGTGGACCTTGGCATTGGCAGCTGATCGCACAATGATTTCGTAACGGAGAGCGTTGAAGAGTGCTAGTGACTCCTTCTCCATACGGAGCTACAGGAAGTTTATTTCCAGCAGCGGCTAGTTATTCGTGCGTGGCATTAGCCTGCAGTAAAATGGTAGCCACATCAACCAGCCGTAGATGTTTCTGGAGGACGCCCATCATCTTCATTTTTTCATGCCAGAAAAGGGCAGAAGTAGTGTCGTAACCGGAGAGGGCGTGCACAAATAATACAAATCCAGGGGAAAAAGATTGCTCTCCATGAATAAAAGTTGTAGAGGAAAACTGGAGAGAGAACCTGATTCACCCTTGCTACTTTTCTGGAGGAACACATTGTCCACACTAGATCCCAATCCATTTAGGAGTACCAAGACGTCCACATCCTCTCCAACTATTTATACTCTTTCATAGGGACTGCTCTTGCCTAGCGCTGTTCTCACTATAATGCTGCCTGCGTCGTCTGTAGCTTGCTTTGTTTGGATCCTCTCGTTTCCAATCCTGAGCGGAGGAAATCGATCATGCGTCGCCTGTTGTTATCGTTTGACAGCAATTTCTCCTAGGATACCTTGATCAATATTAAATCTTCAAACATTATGTCGCCTGCATGATGAAGCTGCCGATAGGTGGCCACTTTAAGTTGTAAATAAATAATAACTTTTTATTTATAAATATCTACATGATATAGGTAAATAGACACACATAATAAATGTCAATAGACATAACAACTTTTCTTTACTTGGCTTTTTATTTCTCCTAATGCCCACAACTTTATGTTATAAGTGTTTAGTTAGGCCCATATTTCAAAAATTATTGACGGCTGTCTATATTTTCACAAATTATTAGATTCTACTTAGAGATTCTGGTATTAGGTATCCAAAAACAGGTGCTATTTGGGGGAACTTTTTGCGTGTGCATCCTTACATATAATTCCCGGTAAAACTATAACCTCTTGTAAGTGTCAGATTTTAATCAAGTCAGAGTTGTTTTCGGTTTTAATTTAAATTTTAATTATTAATAAGTTTAGTTGATTTTGAGATAAATGTTTGCAGTCAAAAATGAATATTTCCTTAAGTTTCTTTAACATATTTAAAACATCAAGATAAATCATGTTTACATTTTTGGGTCTTCAACTTTGTATAAAGGGGTACAAATACAGTTATTGAAACTGATCGCCTTGTTACTAACCAGTATTAGCGGGTATGCTATATACATGTTGAAGTTTAACATAAATAAAAATTTTAAAGCTTGTTATATATTTTCTTGGTACTATAAAAGTAGCCTTTCAATATTTTAATTTAGCAACGAAATTCACAATTCAACTCAATAAATCTTTATTCAAGTATAACAACAAATACCTCCACCGCGCCAGTCGCGGATTGCAAGAGCGGGCGGATCAGGTTTGGATCGGTTAGAAAACAAATTTTTAAAACTCAACCTAGACACCTTTTACAAACAGTAAATAAAAACAGGTAATAACGTTACTAATATCTAATACAATAATATTTTAAAAAAACTTAACTGTACTTTATTTTTAAAAAATTTATGGTTGACGCAAGCACCTCAGTCCAAACGAGGTACTTTCTGCGAGATGTATGAAAATACATAAACAGAAAAGAAGAGAGGGACAGGGCAGGATTAAAGGTGATTAAAATTTAAATAAACGTGTTACAGGTTAGAGTTGCTTTTTTGACAGGCTTTAAATTTTAAAGTGTGTTAAATTTTTTTTAGAATATCCACTTTCTATTGTGCTTAAAAATTTATAGAATTAATTATAATAACCTCGTGTAGGATACTGCTTTAAATTCAGCAGATGACAAAAGAAAATACTAACGATGTCATATTTATATATTTATATATATATATATATATATATATATATATATATATATATATATATATATATATATATATTAGCCGTTACTCGAGTCCGAGTATAAAAAATGTTACAGTCGATAAATTGTGTACAATAAAAAACAAGTAACAGTTGTAGTCTATTGTAATTCCCATTCATCTACGGTGCACACGACTATGGCTATAGAGGCCAATTCGAGAGAGCACATGTCGACCGCAGTCAGGACAAACATAGACCTGGTTAGGTCTTGGATTCGGCCTTCTTGCAGCAACATTTCCTTGATAGCTGGCTACAACCCCTCGCCATTCGGTTCTGTCCGCTGCAAGTTGTTCCCATTGCTCATCTGCAATACCGCAGGATTTTAGATTTTCATGGAGAGCGTCTTTGAACCTCTTTCGTTGACCACCACGCCTTCTTCTACCGCTTAGCAATTCACCATAAAGTGTACATTTAGGAAGGCGGTTATCATGCAT
The DNA here is from genome assembly GCA_963675555.1 of Leptura quadrifasciata. Lineage (NCBI taxonomy): Eukaryota > Metazoa > Arthropoda > Insecta > Coleoptera > Cerambycidae > Leptura > Leptura quadrifasciata. The sequence goes on from OY776674.1 coordinate 6,584,784, forward strand.
ACGATGAACGTGACCTGCCCATCTTAGGCGTGCTCTTGAAATAAGCACCTCAATTGGAAGGCTGTTTGCTCTCCTGAGTACTTCCACGTTTGATATGTGATGGAACCAACGGATTTTCATCATACTTCTGAGGTGTCTTTGCTGAAAACGTTCTAATTCTTTCACATGACGACGGTAAGTGACCCAGCTTTCACATCCATATAGCGGTATTGGAATGACAACTGCTCTGTAGACAGCCATTTTCGTTGACAAAGCAAGGTCGTGGTTGTCAAATACTCTCTCTCTAAGTCCCCAGAGTGCTCTAGATGCAGCGTTAATTCTATTGCGAATCTCGCTGTCCATATTTGCTTTGTCATTAACAACGTTGCCTAAGTAATTGAACTGATCCACCACTTCAAGAGAATTTCCGTTAAGTGTAATGTCTATTTGGTTCACTTGATGAGGAGTTGACATAATCTTAGCCTTTCCAATGTTGATTTTAAGTCCCAAGAAATCATAGCTCTGGGCATACACATCTAAAAGTTCTTGAAGCTCTTCCGGCGTAGAGGCTAAAAGTGCACGATGTCATACTAAATAAATAAAACAAAGAAATACATTAGTAATCAGTCGTAATTAATTTTACTCCCCTACTCTACGATTTTCCCTTTAAAATTTCGATAGTTTTATAATTCTATTTTGAATTGTATTGCTATTTAATGACATAAATTTAAACGAAATTTAATAGATTTAGATACGTCAAAATTCAAAATCATTTTTGCCTTGCTTGTATCTCGAGTTGCGCTACTATATACTCTCTTGCTGTATGATGGCGCCATCTAGCCCTACAGTGCAATACTAATTTATTCTAATTAGCTGGGAGGCGAATATCTTCGCTTAAATTATACTACCGTTATTTTTTGTTCTAGCATACGCCAAATCGATTTAATACCTCCCACAAATAATAAACAAAAAACGAATTGCACTTAAAAAAAGCAGAAACATTATACATATTGCAAGTTCCTTTGTTTAAGACACTTCAACGTTTTGTCTAAAATATTGAACCCAAGAAAAAATATCTTTGCCTACTATTCTGATTGCTAACCTACATGGTATTTACGGCACGGACATACTAATCTTAGGTGACTTTAATGTTCCGGAATATTATGAATGCTTTCTTAATAACTCGACTAGGACCGTTAAAGTAACTGAACTAAGTAATTTTATTAACTTCTTTGGCCTCACTCAATTCAATTTTGTAACTAACTCCAATAATAAATTATTAGATCTTATCTTTTACAATAAATTGTGCAGTGTCAGTAAATCCGATTGCTGTGTCTTCAAAGAAGATGTGCATCACCCACCACTTAATATTGATTTAACCTTTAGCTGTTGCCACAATAAGGTTCCCAAAAATCACGCAATGACGTACAATTTCAAAAAAGCTGACTTTATACCACTCTATTCAGAATTGTGTAACACAAGCTGGGGAGATATCTATAAAATAAATAACGTTAACGATGCAGCGGATCACTTGCATAATATTATTGGTACTAGCGTATCAAAATTTGTTCACATGAAAAAGACGTCCAAAAAAACATTTCCTCCCTGGTTTACAAAACATATAATTACCGATATAAGGCATAAAGAGATGGCTTGGCGTACCTATAAAAAAATCCAATAACACTGTAGATCTTGAGAACTTTAAACTTTTAAGAGCTAAGTTGAAAAGAGATATCGACACATCTTACAAAAATTACTTACACTCAATTGAAAACAATCTGTCCTCAAATCCAAAAAGTTTCTGGGCATATGTCAACAGTAAAAAAAATTCCAGTTCAATGCCGAATGCCTTCACTAATAATGACAGTATCTTAGATAATCCCGAAGATATAGCGAATTCTTCTGCTGACTTCTTTAGTTCAGCGTACATCCCCTCAAGTCGCAATATAAACTTGTCGGCAGTAACTAGTGATAATATTAATATAGCAATGCCTAAGATAACTGAGATGGATGTGATTAATACCTTCCAAAAAATTAAACCAAAATTTACGGCCGGACCCGATGGTTTACCAGCTTTCTTCTTAAAAGACTGCTCAGGTATATTGGCTGCGCCGCTGGCACATATTTTTAACCTGTCCTTACAAACTTGTGCATATCCTGATAAATGGAAAGCATCTAAAATTTGTCCCATGCACAAAAAAGGCAACAAATCGGATATAGAAAATTACCGCCCTATTACAATCATAAATAACTTTGGCAAAGTATTTGAAATCGTCATGCATACTGCACTTTATCCCCAGATTCATCAACGTATATGCAACAACCAACATGGTTTTGTCTCTCAACGATCGACAACAACAAACCTACTTTGTATAACACAATACTTAGCTGAAGTTATGGATGACGATGGACAAGTCGATGTTATTTATATGAACTTCTCTAAGGCCTTTGATAGGTTGGACCATGGTGTTTTGCTAACGAAATTAGTCTCGTTTGGTTTTAACCTTAGTCTAATAACTCTTTTTGAATCCTATCTAATTGATAGAAGTCAGTTTGTACAATATCACGGTCATAGGTCTATCGAATTTATATCTCAATCAGGAGCTCTACAAGGGCCGGTCTTAGGCCCTTTACTGTTTATCATTTTCATTAACGATATCGTCATCGATATCAGTTGTAAATCTCTCTTATATGCTGACGACTTGAAGATATACTATAAGATCAACGATGAATCAGACTGCGAAAAGCTGCAGACAGACTTAAGCACAATTCACGAGTGGTGTAACAAATTCAGATTGTCTCTGAACATAAGTAAATGCAATGTAGTCTCGTTTACGAGGAAATTAAATAAAATACAATATAAGAATACTATTAATATGGCAAATCTGGCACGTCATGATAGCTTTAAAGATCTAGGAGTAACATTTGACTCACATCTTTCGTTCAGAGAACACATAAGCAACACAATGACATCATCTTTTAAAATGTTAGGATTTCTCATACGAAATGCTCGAGACTTTCAAAACACGCGTACCATAAAAACTCTATATAATACCTTGGTGCGACCCCGACTAGAATACGCGAGCGTGATATGGAACCCCCACTACGACGTACATATTAACAATATTGAAGGCATTCAAAGACGTTTCTTAAAATTCCTGGCATTTACAATCGATCATCAATATCCCCCTATATGTTATGATCACTCATTACTACTTAATCGTTTTTCATACAATTCTATGAAGCAGCAGAGAGAGATGCAAAGTGTTATACTTTTATACAAACTTCTAAACAACATGATCGACTGTCCGCAATTACTTGAACAAATCAACTTTAGAGCACCTACCAGGTCAATCAGATCTACATCGTTGTTTTACTTTTCTAATACACACACAAATGCTTTAATGTTTTCACCACTGTATCGTATCTGTCGTAGCTACGAAATTATTGCACATGATGTCGACATTTTTAACACTAGATTAAGTCAAATTAAGTCAAGATTCTCTTAGCTTAACAGTTTTTGTTTGTTTCTTTTTTCTTATTTAATGCTTTTCCCTATTCACTTTTCCCTTTTTATTGTATATAATTGTATATGTGCGTGTATAGATAAATATGTATATATTAAATCATAATCATTAAGTCATATGTTCACCAAATTCATTTATAGAATTTTGCAATAGTTTTATTAGTATTAAGATTTAGGTTATAGTAAGCCATAATATATAACACTAACGTGTATTTTAGTTTTAATTTATATCACAAGTTTTGATAATATATGTGTATGTTAGTTTCCGGCCCTGTAAATGGAATGTAAGTTCTGTTGGGTTTGTGTATGTAAATAAATAAATAAAAATAAATAATTTAAACAACATTTACAAAAAGCAATAGGTCTGCTGAAATTCATACATAATTATTACGTCACATTGATCACGAAGATCGCAAAGATTTGAACATTTATTTCATATAATTTATAATTAATTAGTTTGCAGTTAATAAGGTGAAGAGACGATAAATAAATCTTGCCAGTGGCGCTTATTTATACACGTATAGCGAGTTATCAGCCAAATCCACATCAACAGTATATTCTCGCAGCATAATATATAGATATCAAAAAAGATCGATACTGACATTTATTATTTATTGCTAATATATTCCGAAAGAAAAAGACCGCATGCGCCTCTGCCTTTTCAAAATTGAATTACATTATTGAACTGTTGTTCTCGATGATTATAGTGTCTTGAGACACGTTGGAGGATTTATTCTCACCCAGAGGCCTCTTTCGTATTCTCTTTCATCTATAAGTAACCCGTTTGATAACGAGTTTAGGAGAGAAAAAGCTGTTTTAGCTTCACAGGCTTTATACAAAACTGTTTCGTAAATTAACATTATAAATATGTTCGATATAAAAGTGTGTTTTCTGGAAAGTGATTAAACTTAATCAAGTTAATAGATATATTCCTCGGCTACTGGTTTAATTAATGTAATTTATATCCAGATTTTTGGTATATATAATTGTAGGATAACATTACCATTATTATTAATAATACTGACGATGATTTATAAACACATTTTCTGCATAATAATTAGTTAATAAGTACCATATAGGTCGTTAATAAACTTTAAGTCCCCTGCAAATTCTTTCTCTAAAAATGCGAACATCTCTTCTACTTTAAGCGTGTTAATTTTCTGTATTATAACTTTACAGTGCTTGTTATGTTATAATTAAATTTGATAAGTTGCATGCGTATCATTATTCAAATGCATCTGGAATTATCTGATGACGATTATCAAAAGCGCCTACAATTTTGGGCCAGAGGTGAAATGAGACATGATGTCAACTTCTTCAATACTGTTTTATTCAGTGATGAGACAACTTCTCATCAAAATGTATTTATTTTTTTTTTAAACATTTATTTAACGTCGGCCTATTTCCGCTACTGAGGCCTAACACCGACGCCTGTAGACGAGCTACCCCCAACCAGTAATTTTGCCAAACCTCTTCCCTTAAGGAGAGTAGGGATCTTTTACTTGCCTAACATTTAATAGACAAGGGACCGACGGCTTTACATCCCCTCCGAAGGATGGTATATCTCCTATACAACCCTCGCCTAAGGTTGTATAGCTTCCGCGCATACACTGATATACAAGCCGCTGGAAGATGTGTGAGGCGAGGACGCGGTTTCCGTTGGAATGGTCACCCATCCAAGTACTAACTGCGCCTGTCGTTGCTTTACATCGCATACCGAAGTATGTACTTAGTAAAGACGCACCTACGCTCGCCCCCTATGTATTTGTTAATAGGCACAATTTCCATTATTATACTTCGGAACATCCTCACTTTTTTATGCAAGTTGATAACCAACACAGATGGTCTATAAATGTTTGGGGAGGAATTATTGGAAAACATGTAATAGGGCCACATTTCTTTGATGGTACATTGACTGGAGTTATTTATCTTCATTTTTTGGAAAACTATCTGCCACAATTATTGGTAAATCTCCCTGAAGAATTCGAAATAGGATGTGGTTTCAATAAGATGGTGCTCCACCACATTACTGAAATGCAGTTAGAGACCACTGAAATAATACCTACACTAATCAATTGATTGGAAGAAATGGACTCACTAAATGGCCTGCTAGATCCCCAGTATTTTTGAATTATGTAATTATTGCTCAATAAAACAAAATTGGTTGCAATTAGTTCTAGGGAAGTACTTACAAAAAATGTTTGTTTTTCATTTTTATATCAAATCGTCGAAAAATATACAGGGTGTTCCATTTGAAAAAAAATGAAAAAATTAAATTTAAAATGTTCTTAATTTAAAAATGGTTTTTGGCCACCTTGTACATTTTTAGGACATGAAAATGATTCAAAAACACTAATTAGATGTCTCGTAACTGGTATTCATATAAGTTTTTCTTAAAACGCATAATATTGTGACTGTAGTGATTTTTTTAATATCCATCTGCAGATTGCATTTTTTCAACAAAAAAACATCATTACATCCAAGTGGTTTGGAGATATTCAATGCTAATATAGGAATGAATAGAGCCTAGAAAGAGGCTTCAAAAAAATGTACTGGTATACAAAGTGTGGAAATTCTATTTGCCTGTGAGGCAAAATATTAGGAGTAATTTTTGACCAAAAATTAACATGGAACTGTCATATTCAAAAAGTCACACAGAAAGCCACAATCGCCCTGAGAAAGGGTAGGCAAATGTGTGGAAAAACTGGGGGCTAAATCTCAAAATAAACCTGTGGTTATACACCAGGGTAGTGAGACCCATGATAACCTATGGACCAGTAGTATAATGTGCAGTAGGCTTGTTTACCTGTGCACCAAGGGGGCTCTAAAAACTGTTCCTACGGCTGCACTTGAGGTTCTCTTGGACCTGCCACCGTTACATATATTCATACAAGGCGAAGCTCGGTCAGTGGTGCACAGGTTTATGCAAGGCCAAACGCCAATTAGCCAACAACACGGGACGGAGTACCAAAAGTTATACTCGGAGACGAGGGCAGATCCCATTCTAGGCATGCCCACGGACGTAAAGGTCCCAAGGTATAACTTCAACAAGAACTTTCAGACTGTAATACCAGACAGGGAGGACTGGAAAAACGGTCCTCCCATAAGAGCACAAACAGTTCAAAGACAGAACAAGGAGTCGGAGCCGGGATTTACGGGACAAGGTCAAAAGCCTGATAGCCAAGTGGCAATAAAAGCAATCAGTCAGAACAGAGTGACCCTAGCATGGGTACCAGGACACGAGGGACACAGAGGAAACGAAAAGGCTGATCAACTGGCCAAGGAAGGCCTACTTGAAGCCCTAATAAGACCCGAGCCCTTTTATGGAGTAGCATACGAGCCAAGATGAGACAGAGACAGGCCAAAGAGTTCATTAAAGAACGTTCGGCCAAATTTACGGAAGATCTACTAAGCCAGAATAGGAAGGCCATCAGAGTAATAGTAGGCCTTCTAACTGGGCACTGCCGGCTCAATAGATACATGAGTCTAATGAGCCTGGCAGAGGATGCAATATGCAGGTTCTGTCAAGAGGAAGACGAAACCTCAGTTCACGTATTGTGTCACTGTGAAAGCTTGGCGAGACTGAGATTCCATGTACTCGGAGAAGAAAACCCAAAGGCGGACAGCTATACAAAAGAGCCTTTATCAAAGCTGTGGAGTCTAGTACGAGAGACAAAGCTGGATGAGGTACTATAAGGAATGTATTCTAGAAGCACCACAATAGACCTGAAAAGGTCGCAGTGGTAAAGGCTAAATAACCAGGTCTTTTGTTAATCTAATCTAATCTACATAGCATTTCATTTTAAAAAAGGCACTTGGTCCCTTAATTAGGTCTTGACTCGCCTTGTACGTTCGAAAATAATTTCCAGTTATAGACTTTTTATCTAGTTTACTTACAATTTTTTAAAAAAGTCTAGCTATCGTAGAACTCGAGATATCGAGGTCCGACGCACTATTGCCCCACCCTGCATAGTATCATCCAAAGCTTTACTGCAAATAAAAAATGCAACAAAAGCTAATTATTAACGTCGGCGAACCAATCGCTACGATCAGTATTATCAAACAAGCCGACGTACATTAAAAACCCATAAAGATGAGTGATTAAATTTGCCGGCGGAATAATACAGAGAGTAACGGTATTTTAATAGGATCATAAAGGTTTTATTGCCTTTTTTGAGTGCACCGTGAATCTGAGCTCGATTATACCACTGCAGTAACAATATTTCTCCTAGAAAATACTGAGAGGGAGACTGTGGTGAGTTTTTATTTAGAAATTAATAACAGGTCCATTCTAGTGTATATGCCTAGTTATATGCATGGGAAAGCTAATCAGTTATATGTTTTCCCTAATTTTGAAATCACTTTCATGGCAGATAAAGTATTACGCCAGTCCTGTAAGTTAATAACTTTTATCTATCATTGCGTCAAGATAGTCACGTAAGTATACGTCGTGTCATCCACTGATTTCCTAATACACCATCGCTTTCTCGTGTATTTTTCAAAATAATATAATAACTAGGTGTGACATATTTACATGAGGAACTATATTTTATATGTTAAATTACTGGTGTTGATTAAATCGATTGTCGAGCATATTGCAATACATATCATAATGTTAACGCAGGTAAATAAGATCTCGTGGAACGGCGCGATGGACGAAAAAAAGAAATCAAGAAGGTATCGTTGCTGCAACAATGCTGTCAGATCGCCCACACTTGATTTGAACTAAGCTTAACTTCATTGTGAGAGTGCAATGGCCATTAGAAAGTGCAAAGGTCAAGGATTTAAATTTACATCGAAGATTAAATTAATCTCGCATTATTAAGCTGAAAATTGTTGGCAATATTGGAAATTTTTTGCTTTTGTCATTACATCACAAAATTCAATAACCTGAGTACGGTTCCCTGAGAATCGTTACGAAAATACCCATTTAATTATTTTAATTCGGTTACCTATATTTTCAAATTAATTCTAAACTCTTAAAAATACATGGAGCATAAGGAGTTATAATATTTTTTTAACCGCACCACAATAAAATTGTGAGAGGTTACTAAAATTGGTTCAAAAACGAAAATTGAGATAACATCAAATCTTTACGTTTTGAAGTCCTAGGAATCCAAAAAAGTGGTTTTTGAAAAATGTCTGTGTGTGCGTATGTGTGTTAGCACGATAGCGCCGGAACGGATTTGAATGAAACTTTGCATATGCGTTTCTTTAGTGCCGCAGAAGACCTGAAAAGGTTTTGGTTGAGATCGGATTACGTTCACTGCCATTTTGACGCAACAAGTTGCTTATTTTATAATTACTTTCAATTTGCAATGGAACCATTGAAAAGCAGTTAAAATTCTGATTTCAACGATATATCACACTTCCACCCTTTCGATTTGGTTTCCGTGAAAAAAATTAAAACAAAGCAAATATGAAGCATAGATCGCATTTCGCGTGACATGATCGATGCGCGTAGCCGTTACGTCGTGAAACTCATCACATTACGACTCAATTCACGTGTGAGGGTTTCTTTACTGCTCTAGACGTAGAACGGATTATGTTTAGTGCCGTTTTTAAATATATATACAGACAAATCGAAGAATTAAACTACAAATATTCCTCTAAAATCTAGTAAAATTACTGAAATGCTAATGTTTGATTTAACAAAGACAGCCGCGAGCGATCGGATTGCAATGAGCAAATTTTGACGATTGTCATTGTAATCGTTTGTCATCCGATAACGTTGGTGCCATGTCATGTTAATAAGATTTCGGCATATTTGTAACTTTTAGTGACTGCACCAGTGGATTGTCACAAACTGACAACAGATGTAACAATATCAATATCATATGCTTTCTGTACCTTCGTTGGTGAATTTGTTATAGATTATCACTTTACCAATTTTCAGTTTGTTGCTTTACAAATCTGTAGTATTTAGGATAACTAGACTTTCTTAGTCGTTCAAGTGATGTTAAAGTTGTTAATATAGTTGTTATATATATGTTATAATAGTATATTATTCAACGAGCGATAATGTAGGTAATAACTCGCATAGATGAAATTTGCAGCACGAACCGCAGGCGTGTGTTGTAAATTCATTAAGTTGAGGGTTTTTTTAGTACCCCAGAAGATCTGAAAAGATTTTGGACGAGATCGGATTACGTTTAGTTTTGTCACACAATTTAATGCTCTATTCGGCTTCAAAGATCCATCGAGTGGGGAGGTTCCAGCCGCTTCCAGCAACTGCCAATTTTTGTGATTACAAAATGTTAAACTATATATATATTTGAAACCTCTTGAAATGAATAGACTTTTCCAATGCATTAATATTTATCTATACACTATTTTCAATACTTGAATTGAAAATATTCAACATATTTACATAATATTAATTTTAGTTTTAATTAAATTAGGATAGGTTATTACTTTTTGTTTTCGTATTCTCCATTTTAAATGCAAATACCAAGACAAATACTGAAGGGACAGGTCCACGCGATTGTCATTTTATTCCCAAATTAATTAAAGCATGTCAATATGTCTTGCGTTATAAGATCATCATTATCATACATCAGCCTATCTCCTCCACTGCTGGATATAAGCCTCTCTCAACCTATTCCATTTTGAATGGTCTTAGGCATCTTGGATCCAATTCGTGGAGATTCTTTTTATGTCATTCGTCCATCGGGTGAGTGGTCTACCTCTGCTTCTGAATGCCACATCTCTTGGACGGCATTCGATTATCATTTTTGTCCATCTGTTGTCTGGCATTTTTAAACACGTCACTCTCTCAATGACATCGGTAACTTTGGTCCTCCTACGTATCTTCTCATTTGGTATTCGATCTCGTAGTGTCACACCCAGACCTCTCCATGGCTCTTTGAGCCACTCTTACTTTATTGACTATTTCCTGCGTTAAGGATAGTGTTTCTGAGCCATCTGTCAATGCCGGGGGGACACACTGGTCAAAAACTTTACGTTTGAGGAACACCGGGATGTTGAATATATATTTTAGCTTCCCGAATGCAACCCAAGTGAACCCAATCCTTCTATAGAGTTCGCAGATCGGATTCGAATTTCGTGTCTCAGATATTTAAAAAATGTTACGTGCTGAAATTCCTTCCCTTCAAGTGATAGGTTACAATAAGTTACCAAGTTTGTCATAAATTGGATTTTGGTGATGTTGATTCTTAACCCACCTTGCTGGGAATCTGCTTAGTTTCAGAAGCATTTCGTTTGCCTCATGTAGTTGGTCCGACATTAAAACGATGTCATCGGCAATACACAAGTGGTTCAACTTCTCAACATCCACATTTATGCCTATATTGTCTAATTCGATCTTTTTGAACATATGTGCTAACAATGCTGTAAAAAGTTTGGGAGAGATTGACTCACGTTGTCTAACACCCCCTTCGATTTTAAACTGATTTGTTTACTCATGTAGTTTTACTTTTGCAGTAGTATGTCCTTCGGTGTGTTGCAATAAGAGTATGTAGCGGTGGTCTATACGGCAAAGGCTTTGAACAATTCGTGATGGTTTATGGAATCGAATGCCTTCTCGTAATCAACAAATGTTAACACCAAGGGCTTATTGTATTCCTTACACTCCTCTATTAATGATTTTAAAAGTTGGTCGTGTGTTCCATATCCAGCACGAAAGCCTGCTTATTCTCTTAACTGGTACGAATTTATTCGTAAGTCGCGTGTGTTTGGCGAAAAGGGTTTGTATAGGTGCGTTAATAGGCTAATTCGCCTGTATTTTTGTAGGTTTGTCAAGGCATTTATTAATAAGGTTGCTCGTTGCTCTCTTTCTCTCAGTTTTACAGCGTCTGCGACAAAATCGTTCTCACCTGGTGGTTTGTTGTTCTTCATTTCTGAAAGCGACTTTAAAAGCTCTTCTTCGGTTATCATTGACGTCTCTTCTGACAAATGATACTTTATATGGCGTATATCATCTGATGGTTCTCTTTGGCTTTGGTTACTATATAGATTGGTATAAAAGTTTTAGATAATCTTCAATATTTCTTTTCTATTGTTTGTTACTTGACCTCTTTGATTTTCTAGTTTTACTATTTCGTTATGTTCCTATATTTAGTTTATTCCGCAGTATTCTCATGTATTAGTTTTTTTCTATGTTATCCACTCGTTTTTATACTTTTCTAACATAAGCCCTTAATATATTTCGTAATATTTTTATTTAATTGTCTCAATTCATCTTTATTTTGTGAACGTTTTTCTAGTAATCGCCTTCTCTATTTCATTAGTTGTTGGGTATCCCTGGTAAAGCCATCCGATTAGATGAACCAAGGAAAATGGTAACCCTGCCCGAACTAAAGCAATAAATGTACTTATATGAATCGGATAACCAGAAATGGGCCGAAGATTTATAGATAAAGTGGACTGTGAATTCTATACTAATGAAAAATGTTCAAAATGCTAAGATCATTGATGTTCCCAAACCTCCTCGTTCTAAAAGTAGCGCTTGTGTTATGTGTGGATGATGTGAAGGAAAAATCAATGTCAATAAAAGAGAATGGCACGAATTGTGGGTTTATCTTCCCGAAACTATCGAAAGTTATTGAATTTGAATTGAATGTTTTATTCCTGTCTATCACTTCTATAGTGAATAAAAACCATTTTCTTTTGTTTAAACATATTCAAGCAAGTAAAAATTCTATGGTAACACATATATACAGAGCGGCGCAAGTAACTATTTTCCTGAAATAAGTTTTAACAATCCTACAGGAAGTAATTTTTTTATTTTATTTTCTCATACTTGGCAGAAAAAATTTACTTTATTCTCACCACTGAGAGGGCCACTATTAAGACCGATAGTGCAAACATATTTCTATATTTGTACAACATTGTAAAAGCTATGTAGCAATCTATTGAAATTCTTTTTATAGGTATCTGAAGATCAGTTGTCTGATTTCTGTGGTGTTTATTTACTATTTATTTAAAGTATTAGTTGACAACAACTGCACAATTTGTTCAATGAAACCATTTTTAGAATAGGTAAAAACGATCGCAGACTTAATGATATTTTCGCTTACAATTCGATAAATGCAATGTGTACAGCAATAATAACGTCGCACAGTTAATGTTCTGCAATGTATTACTCAATAAAAATAAACGAATACGTACCTAATATAATATTTATTAATGTTTCCCTAATATAATATTTATTACAGTAAATATAATAAAACTGAATCTATAATTTTATAACATTATTTTTTGCAGGCATTCTAAATTATCCATGGTAAAATATACAGTTCTTTTTGACCTTAGAATCAAATTGATTGTTATTGGTTTTAAAAGCGCAGGCAAAATGCCATTTTCACTGGTTTCGATTTACGGTTTATATTAGATAACGCATACCACCAGGAAAAGTCAAGGTGAATCCTTGATATTAATGCTAATGCAATTGTAACAGTAATAAATTTGAATAATTTTTGAAACATAGATTTAAAGAACTGCTTGTCACGAATTTGATATTCATTTAAACAATTTTTGCTTAAAGCATAATTATCTAGTATCGGTAAAAGCTCTTTTTTTCAAATGTCAAAAGAACATGACTCTTATGATAAATATTTTGAACTAAACTGTCATTTCCATGACACTTCGTCTGACCGGTCTTTTATTGCCGCTAACGAGCTCTGAGCGGCAGCAAAAGTCTATTACTGCCGCTACAGGCGGCAATAAAAGTATTTGAAGAAAAAATAGTTATACCATGCTACATTTTGTGGAATATATTTGTCGAATAAAATGATTTCTTGTGTCTCGTCTGTTTTTGATGGAAAAATACCAGTTTTACTCCATGTAAAACAATATACTATTTTCTTCAGATGCCAAAAGAACATGACTTTAATGACAAGTTTTGCGAACTTAAATTTTCACTTCTCTGACATTTCATCTGGGCAAAAGTAGAAGTCTTACTTCCGTTCTCATCATTCCGAGCGACAGTAAAGCCTTTTACTGCCGCTCGGAGGGGGGGGGGGGGCACTAAAAGTGTTTAGAGAAGATATAATAGTATTTTTCGTCAAACGTCAGAAAATCATGACATTTCTTACTCATTTCATGAGATTAAAGTGTGACATTTCAGACGGCTGTCCGTTGCCACCAGCAACGGAAGTAAAAGTACTTTTTCTTTCGCTTGAGCGGACTTTTACTTTCGTTGCTAATGGCAACGCACAGTTAAATTTTTATCTTTATTTTTTTTTATAGCTAAACGACGTTTGAAGAAAAAATAACATGTCTTATTCGAAGTAAAAGCCACTTTTACTCCTAATAAAACAATATAATATATTCTTCAAACGTCAAAAAATCATGATATTAAAGTTTGACATTTCAGACGGTTATGCCTTGCCATTAGCAACGGAGGTAAAAGTACTTTTTCTTCTGTTCGAGCGGGCTTTTACTTCCGTTGCTAATGGCAACGCACAGCTTTATCTTTATTTTTTTATAGCATATCGACCTTTACAGAAATAATAACATGTATTATTCGTAGTAAAAGCCACTTTTGTGACTCGTCCGTACAGACTCGTTACAAAAGTATCACTTTTATCCTAATAAAACAACATGCTATTTCTTCCATGTATTTTATTCTTTCTCCAACGTAATATGTTGCTATTTTTGCATTTATAACGTTTTGGTTTTGTTGGACTGACTTTACTAGTAGCTGGTGTTCTTTATGAATAAAATTGGCAGAAATTATTTTATCCATATCAGTTGAAGTATGATAGAAACTTAGAAAACTGCAAAATTATTGGGAATTTATTTATGTCAATGACAATTTCCAATACAAGTGTCACACATATATTAAAAGTTAGATTAATTTATGTTTTATTACCACAGAACTGTAAAGAAAGGGTAATCTGTCCTAAGAGTCTTACGTAAATAACGCTTCCACCCATATCATCTCACTCCTATACAAAGCATACTTCAAAGGAATCTTCCACAAAGGCTACAATTTTATCAATTTTTCCTAAATAAACACAACAGGGATATAAATTTTGTTAAGAACACTTTATTTACCGACGAAGCAACTTTTACTCGCCGAGGCGTTTTTAACTGGAGAAATAACCTTTACTGTAAAGTAGAAAATCCGCATGTCGTTAAAGAAAGGCATATTCAGCAAGAATTTAAGATTAACGTTTGGTGTGGTATCATCGGCGATCAATTACTGGGACCATTTGTCCTTCCTCCAAATTTAAATGTACAGTCTTAGCTGTGTTTTCTTCAAAATACATACTTTCATGCTAGACATTCGGAACAGAATGTGGTTCATGCAAGATGGAGCTGCCCCTCATTTCTCCATTGAAGTCAGGAATTATCTTGATGAGACATTCCCACGCAGATGGATCAGTCGAGGAAGTGAGTTTGATTGACCACGAAGGAGTCCTGATTTATAATCCTTTGGATAATTACCTCTGGTGTTATTATGTGTGGGGACATATGAAGTCCTTAGTCTATGCAAATACTATCAACTCAAGAGAAGAACTGTGGAGTAGGTGGAGACCATATCGAACATTTACTCTAAGTTGCAGCAATGGGGTTATTGCATGGGGGGAAAGTTTATAATGTCATTAAGTCAACTTTTACATTATCTGTTTGTCTTATCTTATTCGCCATTAAAAATAAGGGTAAGTTTGTATATGGATGTCTATTCCGAAAATTTTTAGTTTTCGAGATATTCCCAATTCAATATATGGGGATTTTGCTATGGATTTTAAGTTCAATTACTGTTAGTTGGCTATAACGGCGTTGAGTTCTAAACAAATGTATGTAGCTGTCACATACGAATTGACAAGTATTAATTATCATGCTGGGGCGCTTAAATTATGCACGCGAGGATTACTTAAATTTGTTTATAATCTATGGAGAATGTTACAAAGTTTTATCAAAAACATGTGAAATATTTGCTAATAGATATCCAGAGAAACAAAAACCGTCTCCGAACAGCATTTAATGAATAATGGAGAATTTCAAAAAATTTGGTACTACTACAGTTTATAAAATAATTAAACAAATGTAACTTAGATACAAAAGGTTCTTACATAAAATACTAACAGTATAACTACTTAAACTCAGGAAAATATTTTATATTAATAAGTGTTCAAAGTGTCCACCCTGAACTCCAAACATTTTGCGCACCTCTTGATTATTTCGTCATGGATGGCCGCTGTAATAGAACCTGGAGATAATCTTTCAAAAGCATTCCTTACTCTTGCCTGACAATCTTCCATTGTTGTGACTGGATTAAAATAAACCATATATTTTATTGTTCCCCATATAAAATAGTCTAAGACAGACAGATCAGGAGAACGGGGAGGACACAGAAAAGGTCCATTGTTAGCAATCCACTTATCGTAAAAAGTTTCTTCCAAGAAGTTGTTAACTATGAAGCTGCTGTGTGGTGGCGCGCCATCGTGTTGGTAAAATATTTGCCTACGTTCAGCTACCGGTAAATTGTTCAAATATTCATTATCTAAATTCTGTAATATATTCAAATATCTTTCACCTAAAAAAAAGTTGATACGTAATTTAAAAAACAGAAACTATTTAAGTATTAATTCATTACCATTTAAGTTTTCTTCATAAAAATTAAGTTTTACGACTCCATCATTTCTCACAGCACAGTACACATTAAATTGCCAGGTTTCTTGATAATTTCGCAATCTCACGGCATGGGGATTTGAATCACACCAAAAGTGGCCATTGTTAAAATAAATTCGCAAAAGTGAACTCTTCTGGCCAAATCGGTGTCCTTTAGCTGTTGAACCATAGAAATGGAATAGGGATGGAATTTGTGTTTCAAAAGAATTCTATGAATAGAGTTTTTGGAGATTCCTGTTTGTAAGGCTACTTGTCTTAAGGATGTCATAGGATATGCCGCAAAATATCCCAAAATAGCAATTTCGATATTTTCATCATCGACAATTGGTTTTCTTTTGTGAACTGTTGCCTTAACGGTGCCAAAATTTTTTAAATTCTCCATTATTCGTTTAATACTGTTCGGAGACGGTTTTTGTTTATCTGGATATCTATTAGCAAATATTTCACACGTTCTTGATAAAACTTTTTTACATTCTCCATAGATTATAAACTAATTTAAGTAATCTTCGTGCGTATAATTTAAGCGCCCCGGCATGATAATTGATACTTGTCAAATGGTAAGTGACAGCTACATACATTTGTTTAGCACTCAACGCCGTCATAGTCAACTAAGAGTAAATTAACTTAATATCCATAACAAAATACCCATATAGAAATATTGAGTTGGGAATATCTCGAAAGCTAAAAATTTTCGGAATAGACATCCTTATACAAACTTACCCTTATTTTTAATGGCGAATAAGATAAGATTATAAAAATTGGGAGTTTCTATTTGAAAAAATCGATTTTTGACAGTTTTCACAATTTCATTTTTATTCTTATTTTTTTAACACTCTGTATTAATACTTATCAAAATATTATAAAAACTCTATTAAAGTAGGTCTTTTTCAACAAAGAATCGAACACAAATTAGATAATAAAGGCTTCCTTATAGGAAAGATTGATAATTCTTTTAGGGTCCGCAAACGTCATTTTTGACATAAAAATTGAAATATCTCAAAAACGGAGAGACCCAGGTATAGGACATGATACACAACATCGGCCTAGAATTTTGCGTACAATGCAAGTTGGTATCGACTTCAGGTATAACCGGAAGTGCCACCATCTTGAAAATATTTTAGCCGAGTTTAGCCCCCATCGACATTAGTTTACTACCAAATTTTAAAAAATTTCCAATGTCTTGTTTTCGAGATATCGATCGCCGCAGTTCGTCGTGGGACACCCTGTAGACAGTAACGATTTATAACTGTTATAAAATACATATTTGTAGAATTAATACCAATTTATTTTGTACAAATATCCATATTTCTATCATTTTTGTTGTTGATTTTTGTAAATACTCACATCAATAAGTACATACTTATTCACTATAATAATTTGTGACCAACTACTCTATTATTGTAGGTAGCCTCGAGTAAAGCATTTATAAACTATTATAAACACCAGAGGTACTGTAGAAATACAAAATTAAAACTATAATTTACTGGCGGCGTTGTTCGTTTCGATGAATGATATTCATGAATAATTCAAAGAGAAATTTGTTTTCCTTACCGATCACTTAAGCTCTATGGAAGAAGATTATTCATAATAAAGACATTATTTCTTTCATTTCCCTATTTCCGAAGGCCCAAAATTACATAAGTGGACATGATTTGTTGATGGCGTGGCAGTGAAAGTTGTGTACCCTTAAATAAACAAAAAGAGAATATATGTGCTAGAAAAATACTTATTAATATCTTTATCCAATAAACATGAAGTTGCAAATATCACGAAAACAAGTCAAGGCATTTTCGTAATATAATAAGATAAATAGCATTTCAATCATGTCCCACATCGCATTGTATAATATATAGTGTGCGAACAGCCAAATGGGATACATTCAGTATTTAAATTATTGTGCATACTTATAAAATGAGTTCTTTGAACGTCTTGGCATCCTAATCTTAAATAAAAATATCTTCTAACGTTTTCCAATATCTGAGGCGTGACCGACCTAACCACATCCGTTATTTTTCTGAAGTCAGCTATATCGCGTGCCTTAGTTTTGTATAGCATACTTTTCACATACCCCATAGTTAGATCAGGAGAACGCGCTGGTCGTTCTAGCGATCCTTGCTTCCCCATCCACCGATTTGAAAATGATTGAGTAGGATATAGGTTTCAAGTGAGGATTTTATTAGCCCAGTAGCGACAATTTTGACGATTAACGGGGTTGAAACTACCCCTTCCCCGAATGCTAAAATATCACCAAAAAAATCAAAATGCACAGAAATTTGTTTATCTCCGTTTTAGAGGGTGCTCAACACGATGGTAATCCTCCAACAACCACCCCTTTTTCATATTTCATGATACTGGGCATGTGGGGACTCGTTGGCTCGGAGTTTTTAACGGGATTTCGACATTGTAAATATTAACCCAGGGAATGTATAAGATGTTGTGTGGTTAAATTTCATACGGCGTACCCGAATCCTGCCCAAAAAACCGATCTGCATGCCTACGATGGAAAAACGCGAAATAAGGGTGGTTTTCGAGATTAGGGGTAGTTGCTGGGGGGGGGTCGAAACTTTAAAATATCACTATCGTGTTCAGCGCCTTCGAAAACGGGGGGGGGGTACCCATGTTTCATCACTGTCACAGAACTTTTATGTACTTGTGTAATATGGGTTAGAATCACGAGATAGTATGAAATGGATGGTGAATGCCCACCATAGTACCATTTAATTAATTGTACTTTCTCTTCTGTTAAATAAATATTCATTTTAACAGGTTAATATTATTTTGAGTGCAATAATACTTAAGTTTCCAAATCACGTTCTATTAGATGACATTTTCACCCATATTGCATATGTATAAGTGGATAGAATTTCCCTATACGGCTAGTCGCTGTCCCCGTGTGGTATGAGAAATTGTTTCACTTTTCTAAAAATGTTCTAGGAGAAATCCGAAAAAATTCATTCGTGCTAACCTCCCTTAACTCAAAACTGGATAAAATAATAATTTTGATATTTTCTTTCTTTATTGAAAAAATATGACAGAACATGCTGTCGAAATCAAGCTACGAGTTGAACAACCACTTTTTAATAATCGACGAATATGTTCAAAGATTCTCGATTTCTCGCAACATCTATTCATAAAATTTTGTATAACTCATTACGGATTTCGGATATCGTTGTCCTTTTTATATTTTTAAGAGAAGGGATCACGGAATGTTTTTTTTTATTAGCCGTTACTCGAGTCCGAGTATAAAAATGTTACAGTCGATAAATTGTGTACAATAAAAAACAAGTGAAAGGTGTATTCTATTGTAATTCCCATTCATCCATCTACGGTGCACACGACTATGGCTATAGAGGCCAATTCGGGAGAGCACATGTCGACCGCAGTCAGGACAAACATAGACCTGGTTAGGTCTTGGATTCGGCCTTCTTGCAGCAACATTTCCTTGATAGCTGGCCACAACCCCTCGCCATTCGGTTCTGTCCGCTGCAAGTTGTTCCCATTGCTCGTCTGCAATACCGCAGGATTTTAGATTTTCATGGAGAGCGTCTTTGAACCTCTTTCGTTGACCGCCACGCCTTCTTCTACCGCTTAGCAATTCACCATAAAGTGTACATTTAGGAAGGCGATTATCATGCGTACGATGAACGTGACCTGCCCATCTTAGGCGTGCTCTTGAAATAAGCACCTCAATTGGAAGGCTGTTTGCTCTCCTGAGTACCTCCATATGTGATGGAACCAACGGATTTTCATCATACTTCTGTGGTGTCTTTGCTGAAAACGTTCTAATTCTTTCACATGACGACGGTAAGTGACCCAGCTTTCACATCCATATAGCAGTGTTGGAATGACAACTGCTCTGTAGACAGCCATTTTCGTTGACAAAGCAAGGTCGTGGTTGTCAAATACTCTCTCTCTAAGTCCCCAGAGTGCTCTAGATGCAGCGTTAATTCTATTGCGAATCTCGCTGTCCATATTTGCTTTGTCACTAACAACGTTGCCTAAGTAATTGAACTGATCCACCACTTCAAGAGAATTTCCGTTAAGTGTAATGTCTATTTGGTTCACTTGATGAGGAGTTGACATAATCTTAGTCTTTCCAATGTTGATTTTAAGTCCCAAGGAATCATAGCTCTGGGCATACACATCTAAAAGTTCTTGAAGCTCTTCCGGCGTAGAGGCTAAAAGTGCACAGTCATCACGGAATATAATACTATACTAACGTTTCGAGAAATGCTTCCAATTTTTCTTTCTCAGAATGTGAAAAAGGTGATTTTCCTCACATTTTCAAGTTTTTTTTATCGATATCATAGTCGTTAGAAATATGGATTCGCGGTTTACGCCATTCGATTTACCTTGTCGATTTTCATGCCATACATTATTTCAGATTTTTAGTTCAACAAATGCAACTATTTATTTTTTCGTTTTGTGCAAAAAATTATATGAGGTTGTACTTGCTCACAAAGAGTTTGAATGTTTGGTTTTCGGTCGAAATGATTCGGGAAAATGACCAAGGGTTATGGATTTTGATGTGACAAATCGATTGGCGTTGGTCTCGAAGTCGTGTCTCGAAACCTTATCGAGATATGAACGTTTTATGGGGTTCGCCTCCTAATATCAGGATCCAAATATGACATCGGTGTAGTTTTCGTGTTGTCATTTTCTTAAATGAAAATTGACACCTTTTTTTACATGAGTATATTCTACATACAATGGGATTTCGTGTCTCTATTGATGTCCGAGACATGGGCCGTCAAAGTCGACGAATTCGTAATTATGTTTTATGCTTATGATGTAGCAAACATGCAAAAAACAATGGAGCAAGTAACAATTGTTGAGATATTTTAAATTTGTAGAAATGTACACCTAGATCATTTTTATCTGTGAAAATCATATCAAATAGATAAAATGAACGTCGCTTTAAGATTTTTTCAAGTATACCTTCAACGAAGGTGTAACTGAGGCAACTAATATTAGTGACTTACAAAATAGTTTTTAAATAAAAAAAAAACTAAAATCAGATATGATGAATCAGTATCAATGTTCTGACTTTTGGAATTTTAAAGGAAAAAAAGAGAGACACTAGAGGAGAATCAACTAAATATCCGCAGAAAAGATAATTTCTAGGTAATAGAAGATTGGGCATTACGCATCACCATATGAAAGAATTTTTCAGTAATTTATCAAAATGCAATATTTGGAAATAAAACAATCGAAACAAAAAGCAGTGCTTTTGGCTTAACAGAAAGAAATAAACACAAATAAGGAAGAAAGTGGAACATCTTTCTTTATTAATCATAACCTTAAAAAAGTAGTAGTCTTCACATTATGGTGAATTGCATAAAAAATTCTGAAATAATTAAGTCTGAAATGTCAATAGTAAAAAGTTTCAATCTATTTACATTACGGATGTTTTGGAACTGTTTGGCATCTAACAAATGTGATTTTAATGATTTTAGAGTGATTTTTTGATTGAATATAATGACATTTTTGTACTTTTGCTATGAAGTATGCTGCAAAAATTTCAAAATTTCCGCAAGTTTCTATATTGACAGCTAAAATTCAAGTTATCATTCGTTCAACCCTATATACATTTTTCAAAATAGTATGAACGGTTCTAAAATTAGACGTTGACCTCAAAAATGTAAAAACGAATATTGTGGTCCATTTAAAAACGGTACATTCGGCTATTTCCAATTTAACCGAAGGAAAGTTCATATCTCTTTTACCATTATAAAATTTTATTGCGATATTTTCAAAAATGCGGAAGTTACAGGAGTGGCCCACTGTTTATTTACACCCGGTATACGCTAGGTTATTATGACCAGTTTTTCATGGATTGTTGAAGCCAAGGTGAGAAATAATTGACATAAATCCGCTTACAAATTGATTTACGTTTTCAAAAGAATGAAAAATGAAATAACCTTAACAGATATGCAAACTTTTTAATCCTATTATAAATTTTAAAATAGAAAAACAAGAAAGTAAAAGTCAACTGTACTTTTATTGAGCCCGGAAATTCGTCTCAACAAACTTCTTTAATAGAAAATGCAACAGTTTTAAACTTTCAAAGTTTCTCAGACCTTTATTAAAACCTTTTAGATTGAATTTAGCTTAAAACGGGTGTTTAGAAACTTGAGCGTAACAAAATAAATAGCAATAAACTACTGTAGTTTTCCTTTTATTTCCCATGAAAATGTAACTTTGTTATTAGGGTAGCTTAATTGCATGGATTTATTGAGAATAACGATAACATGTCTGTTTTTGTGAAACTTAAGTAATTATAATATTTTGAATGGTATATTCATTATTATCAGTTAGTTACTTCATTAATTACTAGGTAGTTCAAGCAACCGCTAGACAGACCGGATATTATCTAGTTATTCAGCGACATAAAATTTGCCGGTGTTATTAATGCGAAAAATAAGGTTAGAAACATCTTACAAAGTTTACACGGTGGATAGTAACAACAATAACACACCTAAAATAAGAGATTGAAAACCAGGAAAAATCCTATGATAGAAGTAGACTGCATAATTATGAACCATTCAGTATTACTAATTAAAAGTAATATAAGAAAGAATATGTGAAACTGATAGGAGAAAAAGAATAAAAATATATTGAAATTTTTTTTTTATACATTTATTTAACGTCGGCCTATTTCCGCTACTGAGGCCTAACACCGACGCCTGTAGACGAGCTACCCCCAACCAGGAATTTTGCCGAACCTCTTCCCTTAAGAAGAGTAGGGATCTTTTACTTGCCTAACATTTAATAGACAAGGGACCGACGGCTTTACATCCCCTCAGAAGGATGATATATCTCCTATACAACCCTCGCCTAAGGTTGTATAGCTTCCGCGCATACACTGATATACAAGCCGCTGGAAGATATGTGAGGCGAGGACGTGGTCTTCGTTTGGAGCGGTCACCAATCCAACTACTAACCACGCCTAACGTTGCTTTACATCGCATATCGAAGTATGTACATAGTAAAGACGCACCTACGCTCGCTCCCCTATATTGAAATAAATCGTTACATTTTGCTTTAATAATTTTAATGATTTGTTGGTATAAACGATCATATTTAAACCCTGTAGGAATCTAGATGAACATTTATTTTTTATTTTATTTTTATTTTGGTTACTACTGCCCAGACAGAAATTCAATTTAGGGCAGAAATTTTACAAACATAAAAAGAAAACTAAATAACTTAACTAAAGGTAAACAATTAAATGACAATAAAAATTAACAAAGTAAGTCTATGATTAGTATAGTCCTAAGAGTTGTAATCTAATAGTTTAGAAGCTACAGTTGTTGTGCAGAATTGAGAACCACATTTCGCATTTTGGATATACTAGTATTAAAAATATCTATATTATTATAAAAAGAATCATAGTTGGAACACATACGGTGCAGAGGAGAAAATAACAGCAAATTTGTTCTTGGTGCAGGCAAATAGAATAGAGACGAATGCGAGCGAGTCTGCAAATTAGGAACATCAAATCTAATGCAACTAAGAATTTCAGGGCAGGAATTTCAATGGTACCATTTAAAATCTTAAAAAGGAATACAAGAGAGTGATACGTCCGACGTAGATGAAGATCACTCGTGTTGAATCTATGTAATAATTCACAATGTGGAAAACCTCTCTCTGGATAATTTCTAGAACTTTTGAACCAGAGGTATTTAAGAAAACGCCTCTGAGGTTTTTCAATGCTATATTTATGATTTTCATAACCAGGACTCCAGACTATTGAAGCATATTCAAGTCTTGACCTCACTAATGAATTAAAGAGAAGTTTCAGTGTATTTTCGTTAAATCCTTTACAATGACGGATAATGTAGCCTAAATTTTTGAAGGAATTAGCGGAGATTTGATTGATATGGCTAATAAAAGATAAATTTGGATCGAATATTACTCCTAGATCTTTGAAATGACCATAGCTCTTCAGTTCTTCATCATTAATTGTATAGATAAAATTTATAGGATTTTGTGCGAGTGTATGTCATAAAGCTATACTTTGAGATATTTAACTGTAAATTGTTTACGCTACACCAAGACCATAGTTGTACAAGATCACACAGTCTTCTGCACTAGTGATAGATGTAAAAAATTTAAGGTCATCTGCACAAAGTAATGTTTTGCAGTGTAAGCCAATGACGATATCATTTATAAAAATGTTAAAGAGCAATGGCCCAAGCACAGAACCTTGGGGAACACCTGATGTCACTGAGATATCCATAGACCAAAATCCACGGTATTGTACATTTAGTCGTCTATTTACCAAGTAGGATTCAAAAAAGTTTAGGAAGTGCTCAGTTAGTCCAAATTCGGATAATTTGTTCAGCAAAATTCCGTGGTCCAGTCTGTCGAAGGCTTTAAAAAAATCTGTATAAATGACATCTACTTGGCCTCCAGCATCCAACTGTTCATCTATGAACTGAGTGATGCACACCAGATTGCTGGTGGTAGAGCGATTTGGCATGAATCCATGTTGATCGAGGCAAATTTGAGACT
The DNA here is from genome assembly GCA_963675555.1 of Leptura quadrifasciata. Taxonomy (NCBI): domain Eukaryota; kingdom Metazoa; phylum Arthropoda; class Insecta; order Coleoptera; family Cerambycidae; genus Leptura; species Leptura quadrifasciata. The sequence goes on from OY776674.1 coordinate 6,609,406, forward strand.
TGGCGTGATTAAAGAGAATATCGTGTATTACGTTTTCAAATAGTTTACTAAAATTGCACAATATTACTATTGGCCTATAGTTTTCAATAGCACATCTATCATTTTTTTTTGAATACCGGACAGATCCTAGATATTTTCCAGACTTCTTGAAAAGTAGCAGTTTTAATAGACAAATTAAAAATACTAGCTAGCGGTTTTGCAAGTAAAATGGCACAATCTTTAAAGAGAAAGGCCGGAATACCATCAGGACCTGTAGTGGTTTTGGGTTTAATTTTCCTAAGTGCCTTGAGTACGTCATTTTCGGGAATATAGGGAATGCATAAATTGTTAGTATTACAACGAGTGCTATTTATATCATAAGCAAAGTTTGTAGATGCGGAATATGACTCTTGAAAGTAATTAGCAAATGCGTCAACTATTACTTGTAGTTCGTTTAGTATGGGGTCATTATAGGTCATAATGCTAGGAATACTGGATATATTTTTTCTGCTGTTTACATATGACCAGAAGTGATTTGGATTGGACTTAATTTGGTTCTCAATATTGATAAGATATTCTTTGTGCGCGTTATCAATATCGATTTTTATGTTTGCTCTTAGAATTTTAAATTGATTCAATTCATATGAGTTACCATTTGTTTAAGCCGCGCCAGTGTTTTCATTTTACCTTTATTTGCGAATGATATTACCATTAAACCAAGGTGGGTATTTATTAGTTTTAGCTAAAATTTTTGGGATGCTATCAATGAAAACAGAGTCCAGGATTGAATACGATATAACACATGCCTCATTCACATCTTTACATTGAACAATGCTACCAAAATCAATATTAGTTAACTCCTCGTAGAGCTGAATATGTAAATAACACAAGCAAAAATAACACAAGCAATATTATTGCCAAAGAAATTCTATTTAATCTGAAAATTATGATGTTTAGCATACGTAAAATCCTGTAAAATTTCACTTTTGCTCTGTCAATAGACATCAAATCATTTCGATTATCATAATCTTGCAAACGTAAACTTCTGTAGATTGTAATGTTGTATGGCAATTAACAAAATCTATGTATATTATCAACGGAGAGAACTTCAAAATAATAGAAGATAGAAAATATACCTGGACAAAATCGGCATCATCCAGAAGTTTCAGTAACATACTGGCAGATTAATTAAACTATAAAATATTCAACAACATTCAACGCCCTATAGCACCTTAGGTATAATAAAATCGATTACATATATCTGACTCAAAGGTAGCAAGATTATACTGCTTGCCAAATATACAAACACCAATAAAGTCAGTGCGGTCCATATTGTGTCCGAAATTGAATCACTAACTTAGCCCCTTCGAAATAGTTAACAGCAGAGTTTGAAAATTTACCTGTTGCACAACCTAGATTCGCAATAATTAATACCAAAGACTGTCGATAAGATTAAAAACATGCAATCGCAACAAGGGAGTGCAATTGAAAACATTCTATCACCTATCATTGCCAGTGTATTCATGAGCAGGTTTGTAATGGAGATAAAATGTGGTTGTCCGGCGGAGTTCGAAGCTCTGAATATTTTTCTGATGAATATAGTGTTTTTCGTAGTGATAGGAAACTACATATGATCAGCTATTTAACTGGCGGAGGAGTATTACTAGCAGTCAAAAGTGAAGTTTGTGCGGAAAGAATTAACATGACTTACTTGGAAGATGGTTTGCCAGGTGCTGGCATTGTCGGCTATAAGTGCACTTTAAATGGTTTTTTTGCTTACATGTATATGTTGTTTACATTCCGCCAAATTTTTCCAATGTTGATTTTAAACTATTAGTCCATGAAAAAAATTGAAAAAACCCCAAAAGTTCTGTTACAGGGATGAAACATGGGTCCCCCTGGTTTTCGAGGGCGCTGAACACGTTGGTGATATTTTTAAGGTCCCTACCCCTCAGCAACTACCCCTAAATTCGAAAAAATACCATTTTGCGTTTTTTTCCATCGTAGGCATGCGGATCGGTTTTTTGCACAGGACTCGGATAGACCGTATGAAATTTAACCATACAACACCCTATTCATCCCCGCGATTGAAACTACCACCACCCCCAATATTAAAATATCCCCAAAAAAATCAAAATGCGTGAAAATTTGTTTATTCCCGTTTTCGAAGGTGCTCAACACGATGGTAATATTCATTTCTCCCGCACCCTTCACCAACCACCTCTAAAACCACCTCCTGTTCATATTTCTTGATACTGGACATGCGGGGACTCGTTTGATCTTCGCGTTGCCCTGTACCTAGATCGAATATATTGCAAGAATTGAGCAATGAATAGCTAAAATGTTGATATAACAGTTTTTGTATAGAACTTAATGGACAATATTTTTGGTCCTATATGTTTTTTATGTTTGGACAACAGTTTACGAGAAAATTAAGAAAAATCCTCAGAATGTACCACCGGTGGGAGGTTTTTACCAAAATAAGGGATGTTGCGGACACTCGTTAGATGGGAACTTTTTTTTATCACTATTATATTGGCCCCTTTTAATACATTCAACTTGTTCTTAGAATTCAGGAAAATTTATACACGTTTTTTGTTTCTTAGAAGAGCTTTAAGTATTTTTTTATCGTATGCTTTTCCTTTTGTCAGATTTTTTCCTACCGCTCGTGGTTCTCCTTGTATTGTATAGTTTACAATGTTCTGGCAGACCCTAGGATAAGAAGAGTGTGATGCTGTTCTATCTCTTTTTGTGACCTTCCGTGATTTATTTTTCTTCCTTCACGTTATTAGGTTAGACTTATATTTTGATACACTTATTACAAAGTATCAATAAGATAAATTACTATAATTTTATTGCAATAATTGTCTTTTAAACAAATTGCGGCCGGCACTATGGTCCTTGACGAAAGCCATTAATAGAAAAAATGACATTGACATATAATAGCTAAAATGATATTTTTGAACATATTATTTTATTGTTCTCTTATTAAATAAGGTGTGCAGTTTTGACCTAACTATTGAAATATTTGAAAAAATTTAATACTTGGGATGCCCGGAAATAGTACAAAACCTGCTCTCACGAATTTCTTGCGTAAAGGTTTCTATCCTGGCTCGATGGTTCTCATAACAAATGCCTAACGCGGACCTTGAAATATCAAAACAAGTTGCTAATAATTTTACAAGCTTTACATTTTCATTACCAAAATCGCTGACCTCGTACATAATGATCATTATTTAGATAAAAAATTAGATAATTGTCTAAATCTAAACTGTGAACCCGTGCCAAATTTAAACAGGAAATGACGCGTTACTTGTTCATTAAATGTTATGTACCTCTATTGTATCTAGATATCAAAATTGCTTTTTAGAAACTCGTTTGAGTTAGTATGTATTTTTTAATCTAAATTTCACATGTAACATGTTGTTTACATTTATATTTTACATTAACGTATCTAAATTTAAATTACATGTCATCTCTAACTAGAAAATAATTATATGATTAATTTTAATGGTTGAACAGCGAAACGTAATTGAAATACTCAATTAAAAGATTTAACAAAATATCAAGGCTGCTCGCTCAGGCCATTGCACCTAACTACACACATACATAAATGAATCATTTCCTTTTTGAATCTTTTAACATCAGCATGTTGGTGTAAATCCCTGACCTACAACAATATTAAATTTCTCTCTCACTATGTAAACCGTAAAACTTTAAGACAGACTGTGCGACAGAAATAAATAACTTCAGGTGTTTTGAACTTTGCAGAGGCCAGCGGAGCTATTTAAGATGGAAACGAGAAAAGTAGAGAATTTATTTTGTCGTCATTCAATGTCGTTTTCATTGAACCCAGTGGTGTACCTGTCATTCTCTTGAACTTTATTTTTCATGATAAAGTATTATTATCGATACCTAGTTATTTTTTAATACAGTAACGCTAGTAGTGTATGTACAACATCAAATTACTGAGCTCTGAAATCGAGAGTCATGTTTCAGCGAAGACAACTAGGGACATATTAATTTGTGTTCGTCAAAGGCCGCGCTTTCAATTATTTTTGCAGACACTGCCGATTCCTTTCGGCAGAACACACCCATTTCATATCCACTAAGACCTAATTCAGGAACTGTTCTGAAGCATTCGATATCTGGTATGAACTTAGACCATTCGACCATGTCGCTTGGCTCTAATGAATTGGCAGTAGCTTTGCGAAAATTGTTACTAAATTAAGAGATAGAATAATCACTATCTTTGGAGATTTCAACTTTGACTCATAATATAATACTTCTAAAGATTTTAAGACCCTGTGCAATAATGTACATAAATGCGATGATTTAAGATTACCACACAAAAAATATTCAATTTCGACAGCTCTTATAGTTCTTTAATCAGAACGCAGGTTTTGAAATATATAAAACAATTGGATTTTGGATCAAGATTAATACAAAATTCAATTAACATTTTAGTTATTTAATTGAATATCGATATTATATCATTTTTATTTAGCAAGTTGTTTACTTATTTCTTTTTTAAATACAACCACCGAACAGGTAACCAGTTACAAGGTAGGGAACTTACTTTAATAAAACACTAAAAGTACAAATATTTATATCAAGCGTACAGTACATCATTGGTATATATGAATATAAATGTGTAAAATGTATAAGAAGAGGAAAAACAAAAACAAAATACAATTATTAGACGAATACTAATAATACTATCTAATACTAAACTGACTATATACAACATAATATTTTTAGTCGCAAACTCCTCTATAAATCCTTATTTTACTATAAGGAAATAACCAGACTGCAACCAAAGTTACAAATCTGGCGCGTTAAGTGTAATAATTGCATATTACCATCAGAACGCTAATGCTTCGATTGCAACAAACACCAGCCGAAAGACTGATCCTACTTAAAGGAGCTCCCTTGCCAGTCGTCACACACCACTTGCAGACTGCAGTTTCGAGCTGTTGGCTCTCGTCAGTGTAAGGCAGGTATGCGACGACCGACATGAGAATCCTTTGACTATAGTACATCCCGGTATTTTTACAATAGCGACATGTAAAACAGCCAGCAGGCGCCATCTAGCGATCCAGTGTCTGTTGCAATCGAAAAATAAACAGCCTGACTTGGCTTAGCATAGTTCAAATGTGCTTTTAGAGGGCGGAATATTAAACATAATATTTTTAGTCGCAAATCCCTCTATAAATCCTTATTTTACTATAAGGAAATAACCAGACTGCAACCAAAGTTACAAATCTGGCGCGTTAAGTGTAATAATTGCATATTACCATCAAAACGCTAATGCTTCGATTGCAACAAACACCAGCCGAAAGACTGATCCTACTTAAAGGAGCTCCCTTGCCAGTCGTCACACACCACTTGCAGACTGCAGTTTCGAGCTGTTGGCTCTCGTCAGTGCAAGGTAGGTATGCGACGACCGACATGAGAATCCTTTGACTATAGTACATCCCGGTATTTTTACAATAGCGACATGTAAAACAGCCAGCAGGCGCCATCTAGCGGTCCAGTGTCTGTTGCAATCGAAAAATAAATAGCCTGACTTGGCTTAGCATAGTTGAAATGTGCTTTTAGAGGGCGGAATATTAAACATAATATTTTTAGTCGCAAACTCCTCTATAAATCCTTATTTTACTATAAGGAAATAACCAGACTGCAACCAAAGTTACAAATCTGGCGCGTTAAGTGTAATAATTGCATATTACCATCAAAACGCTAATGCTTCGATTGCAACAAACACCAGCCGAAAGACTGATCCTACTTAAAGGAGCTCCCTTGCCAGTCGTCACACACCACTTGCAGACTGCAGTTTCGAGCTGTTGGCTCTCGTCAGTGCAAGGTAGGTATGCGACGACCGACATGAGAATCCTCCATGTCGCTATTGTAAAAATACCGGGATGCACTATAGTCAAAGGATTCTCATGTCGGTCGTCGCATACCTACCTTTCACTGACGAGAGCCAACAGCTCGAAACTGCAGTCTGCAAGTGGTGTGTGACGACTGGCAAGGGAGCTCCTTTAAGTAGGATGAGTCTTTCGGCTGGTGTTTGTTGCAATCGAAGTATTAGCGTTTTGATGGTAATATGCAATTATTACACTTAACGCGCCAGATTTGTAACTTTGGTTGCAGTCTGGTTATTTCCTTATAGTAAAATAAGGATTTATAAAGGAGTTTGCGACTAAAAATATTATGTTTAATATTCCGCCCTCTAAAAGCACATTTGAACTGACTATATACAGATGAAAACTGTTTCATTGAGGCAAGGCTACAATTAAATATACCAAGTTCATTTTACAACGAGTTATAATTTCTATACATAAAATGTATAGATGAAACTTTTAATAAATTAGTCTTGGGAATAGGAAGAAATTGTTTCACGATTTTTACTTTCTATACGAGGCATACTAAAACATAATTGCTCCAAAAAAGCAAGCAACCAAAGATATTGTGAATAATTTTACATAGGAAGACGATAGAGTGGGCTATTCCTCTGTTTTGTAGACTCGACATGTCGAACCTTTCTAACATAATGATTTGTGAGTAGCTAATTGTAAGATAATTGCCATCTTCGATAAAATAGAAATACTTAACGGCGCTGAATGTTCTCAATATTGTTTATGTATGTAGCATATCCCGGGGACCATACCAGCGAGCAATATTCTAATTTTGACTGAGCAAAGGAAAATTATAGCAATTTCATTACGTCTGTATTATTAAAACCCTTAACATTTCTAATTACGAATCCTAAGCTTTTTAATGCTGAGGCCACAGCTAAATTAACATGTTCATTAAAACTTAAGTTTCTGTCGAAGGTAGCACCAAGATCTTTGTAACTGTTGATTATCTAAATGGTAATTATAATTGATGTGAGTGCGAGCTCTAGAAAATGTAAATACGTTATTCTTATATACATTGATAGGTAAATGATTTAGTATACACCAATCATTTATCTTATTTGAATTATTCCGAAGCTTCTCACAGTCTTCATCAGCTTCAATTACACAATATATTTTCAAGTCATCCGCAAATAATAAGTTTAGTACGTCCAGATCTGAGACAGGTTGTTAATAAAAATGTTAAAGAGTAACGGTCCCAGTACGCATCCCTGAGAAATGCCTGAACTAGCTAAGATATCGAACGATCTGAAACCACGGTATTCTACATATTTCTAAATATGATACAATTAAATTTAGTAATGCTAACGAAAATCCGAATTTACTTAACTTTGGTATCAGAATGCCGTGATCTAGATCATCAAGCGCCTTGGAGAAATCAGTGTAAATGATATCAACCTGTTTGCTATCATCCAGTTTTTCAGAAACATACTATTAAAAGAAAGGAAAAAGTTTTCATATATATCATAACATTAAATTTAAACAAAATATTGCTAAACATGTGGGTCAGTTTAATTAACCAATTGCATAGACTGTAATAATTTTGAGGAACATGTCATAGCTAAATTTTTACATCATTCACGTTTGAGGTTTGACACAGTTTAGTTGTAAGTGGAGAAATATATCCTTTTGGCCTGATGGAGTGCTGGGTAGTAATAATTATGTAAGATTTTTCATTTTCATTAGTTACAAGTTCACCCATATTTTATATTGTCTTGCATCAAATGAATGTCATTTATATATTTTTTTAAACTGACTTTTGCTTTCCGCCATTTGAGTTACCCTCTAGTGCGATATGGCCTAGAAAAGGATGCGCCTGCCCGGCGCCTCCACCATATGTTACGTACTGAGAGTTAGTCATTAGAATCCTTCTGAGGAAGCTGACAGGATGATCAGCGAGTCGTTAAGTCGAGTTCGGCGACCACGGCAACACCCGGAAGAAATTACTTCATTAGACAACGGCCGTGAAAACCTGCATTCTACTAGATCATGACCTGTTCAGCGGTAAAGCTGCTCCATCCCTGGGCCAACTGGCGAACTATCATTACCACGGATACTAGAAAGATCTCGAGTCACGGACTGGAAAGATCGAGAATAAAGCGCCACGGATATATAAGGAGTTTCATAGGGGTTGAACACATGCACAGATAAAATAAGAACAGTAATAAGTTGTTAATTATATTAGTATCTATAGTTGGACTTAGTGTGTTATGGTAAAGATTAATTATTGTAATTAAGTATTATATAAAGTGGTGGTTAGTGAAAATTCTTGTTGCAATTATTTGAACCCACGCTTGGGAGTATTTGCTGGAGATTGCAAACACGTAACAGTAGCATAGTGCATATTTTACATATATTATTCTGTGTAAATGAATTATCTGAAATAAGCGGTATTTTTAAAACTGTTTTCTTTTACTGTTTCTGACTCACAGACAGGATTAATAAGACTTAGGACCTCATATCTTTTTGTGACCTTTAGATCGTAACAATTATATTATTATTTGTATGAAAAAGTGGTCTTTGGAATTTAACTCTGAGTTCTAATATCTAGTGATCAACTTTTGTCGACTCCTAGCCACGTTGCCGAATTTATGCATATTTCTCCACAGACAATGGAAAATATTTCGATGAAATTTCAATAAATAATCTGCAGCGTCGATGGCAATTCTTCACAGGTTTATGGATTGAAAATGAAAAGAAACATTTGTCTTAGATCGGATGAGAGAATTAATACAATCAATATCCAAATTACAATTTTCAAAATGTCCCTTTAAGAAAAGAGAAATGTTGCTGCTCTTGACATCAATGTAATGTGGTAAATTGTAACCTCAATCTATGGTTTGTCAATATCTCTGCCATGATATTGTGAACATATTAATGTATTTCATAGAATAGTAAAGTAATTTACATTTATTTTCTATGATGTATTTTAACACAATAGCCGGGCATACACGAGGGGAATTTTTAAATGATCGGATCCCGCGGTCCATAAGGGAATTGATCCATCGGGCTTGGTCCTTTATTCTACCCACTATCGTAAACATTAAAATTTCTCATGAATTGGCGGATTGTCTCCTTTGGCGGACTATATTCGCTTTATTGAAAAAGATGCATATCCGCGGCCTTTCAAACATGTTTGAAGGACCAGCGGATTTCATACTTTATCACAGATATGATCTATGGTTATCATGTATAAAACCAAAGTAGCTATAGACGCAACAGGTGTTTTTGTTATTTATTATCCCATATTGAAAAGATTTTTTTAAAATTTTTGTTCATATATATTCTGCTGAGATTATTTTCCATAAACACTCATGTCATTTTCTATGAACGTTTCCATTATAGTTCTATTCCATGCCATGTTCCTGATTATATTGATAAACAACAACAAATTTCATGTGTGACATATAATACGGAAAATATTTCTGTGAATTTAGATTAGTGCCGCGCTACAAGTGTTTACTTGTCCGACGATACGTTACTGGCGACGTACGGACCAGATCATATGGATCTAGTCCGCTGCCACTGAACGAGTAGTTGTCGGATTTGATTCAGTGGCCCTCCGTTATCCACACACCAGCGGACTATTTTGAGGACTTGCTCTTTCCAGGATCCGATCATTTAAAAATTCCTCCCGTGTATACCCGGCTAATTAGTATGGGGGTTCATTGTATACTATGTATTTTAAATTGAATGCAAACGCGGTATGAAATTCTCGAAAATGCTTTCAGCACATTGGATAGCAGGGCATAAGAGCGTAACGGCACATTCAATGGTCTAAGTATATGAACTAAAATTCAACATAGAACTCTATCATCATAACGTGATGGCAGTTTTGTTGATTTTTTCCATGTAAACTGCCCCGAAATTAGAATGAGATTTGAATACAGTGCAATATGTCGTTAATACAAACTAATGGGTACTTTGTACCTTCAGACATATGAGAGCATCAAATTCAAAAGCGGTACCTCCATTCGTGGTGCATTAGTGAACTAATCAGTTCGGAACAATTCTGATACGTTAAATTTCGAATCAGTTTTGAAATAACCAAAGCACTATTAGCTGACTGCGTATGTGTAAACGGTTCTAGGAGTAATGAGAAACAAACCTTTTAGATCTCAAATTGAACTTCACATATAGCACATACCTTATTGCAATACCAGACTCAATATTAATGCGGGCGGTGGAGGATCTATGGTTTTTACTGGTTTTTCCGGTTTTGTCCTTTTTCCCACTCCCAGAGCTTTGGATTAATATCGTTACTCCTGACCATATTTCTATTTGGTGGTACATTTGGTGGTACATTCGGTAGCTGTGGTAGGTGGCAAATATCAAAGTCGTGATGCTTTTTAATACCTTTGAACGGTTTGCTGGGTCTGCTCTCCTGATACCACTCATGTCGAATTCTGCTTATACATGAAATTTTAAGTATACAACATAATGTCCACATCTCGGTGCTTCAAGCGGATTGATTGGTAATTGTTTTGTTATCATAAACTATAATAAAAAATAAATAGAAATTCTAGTATACTGATACTATACAGTCATTTGAACCATTCCATGTACTTTGAGAAATCTTTGACAATGCCGAAAATAAATTATTATATTCTTGAATTAGTTTCTTGGCAGCAGCAACAAACAAAAAAAAAACAAGAGAAATCAATTATTATAATGGCCGATTACTTAATAAAAAAATCATTAGTTGTTATTTTATACTATTTTTTAATATGCAGGTTAATGTACTTCGACTTTAATGAATTGTAAAACGTTATTGCTTTATATAGTAATGACCTTCTAAATATGGTTTGTGGTGAGGCCTTTGTTAATTTGTTTCTGTCGATGGATCATTGTTAATTCGTTCTGAATACTTAGAAAATGAATTCCTGGCATAAATTACTTGTGCTAAATAATTGTTTGTAGCTCGTTAAGTTATAAAACTAGTATTTTCATTTATTTAATAATAGTTTCATTAGGGGAGCAACTTAGGGTCTAAATCGTTTTAGAAGGAATCGTTTTGGAAAAGGTTCTTTGTTCGAACTTTTGAATACAAGCAATATAGTAAAAACTTCTGAAATAAATATGAGTTCCGCAAGACTGTTGTTTATGAAAAAATTGGGCATTCGTTCGCTGTTTTTCTAACTAAAGTTGGAAGTATAGCAATTACAAAAGAAATTACGAAAAGAAGACTGCAAAATTTCACCTTTAATATATTTTCAACAATTTTCATATAGTTAATTTAAGTGCAGTACTCCGTTTCTTCCGTTTATCAAGGTCTCCTTTTCTTCTTCTCAAAATCAGCGTCTCTGAAAGTTTTTAGAGTTTCTGAAATGAGTGACCCATTATCTTTCAAAGACTCGCCTAGAAGAGGATATCTTCGCCGCAATCTCGACCATATGACGTCGTTCTTCCTGCGAAAATTAGCAACGTTGTTGATACCAAGCATCAGTCAAAATCTTGTGAACTGTGTTCTTGAAGCAAACAGCAAGTACCTTGTTTGCAGTGGTTGAAATAGTAATATATTCTCCACATTTATTTAGAATGTGTGCTTTAAGTGTTTCGATTGAAGAACAGTATTCATCTGCTTCAATCCGGTCTGTTAATTCTTTTATAGGAAATTGGTGTTGTCCCTAATGTTCTACCAGATGCAAAAAAATTACTTCCATTGCAGTGTCTATACTAGAGGCAAATGGACCTCTTTTCTGCGTACAGTTTTTTCATATATTTTTAATGATACTGCCCATTATCAGCAATAACTAAGTCACTCACGGGATCTAAATCGGTGGATTATGATCCGCCCCCGCTCATCATCATAACTTTAGAAAGTTGTTTAACACATGAACTATCCACGAACAAACTGTGTACACGTTAAGTCATAGTGCTCGATGAATTTGTTCTGCTTTAAACCGTGACGAGAAGCAATGGCTTCGGAATTAAAACTTTTGTACTGTTAAACGTAATTTGGGTTGGCTGCCACATCTTGAAAAACACTCTTCAAGTGAGCAGCATTGTCCTTTAAAAAAAATCACTTTTCCATCGTCTCATTTAAGACTTGCTAATCTGAAGGACCCAACACCTTTTGATTTAACTTCTGTTACCGTAGTTCCATCCTCTAACTATATGTCACAGATAAAACACTTATCTGCCATCATGAATATCCACGTCTCACAGAAACGTTACAGAACATATAATATGTAATAAAAATACAATTTTCTCACTCTCCTGTAGTTAACTTTCTTTTAATACTAAAAACTGTAAAAATAAGTAATGCTCATGTCAACCTAGTCTAAATCTAAATGCAACTACAGAACTAACCCAAGAGCTTCAAATTGGTGATTGAAATGGATGGATAGTGATCGGGTGGTTTTTTCGCACTCCGATGTCAGAATTTCAATATATAGCTAAAATTAATTTTACATATGCCAAGGCTATAAAAAATATTTAAAAAACACAGGAAAATCTCCCTTATTTAATTTGGCGTAATAATATTTTCAAAAAAATTTAACCCTCTATCAAGCGTACAAGACAAAAACTGAGAAAAAGCTGCCTTTTTACCTCGTGACAAACTTGAAATTCGTGTTCACCACCTCATAAAACATAAAGAAAGATAGTGAAAAACTCCTCCAAAAAATTTCCAGCGGAAGTCTCTCTTTATCTTCATTGACTGTCCTTATGACTTTGAATTAATACAAAGAAAGTATATGCTACTAATGTATTTGTTTGAAGCCACTGAAATATATTTGACAGTTTCTCCTGAGCCAGCAACTGTAAAGATAAGAAATGTATACGTATTAACAATATCTCAACTAATCTTGAACTTCTCCAACTCATCTTCATAATACAGTATTTTTCTTTCTAATTTTTGTTTCATCCCTTGAAGAGCATCTTCTTAACTTCGTGGCAAATTTAAATTTTCCAGGGCATGCGAAACAAGGTACATTTTACCATTTTCAGTATTATTATTATTATTTTCCAAAAATAAAAGCGGGAGAGGTGTTACCATTATGTTCACAGTTACTTATTGCGAATATGGATACATAGGTTCAAAATGTTAAAACGCAATATATAAATTCTAAGGAAAAAAAGTAGGTTAACAAAACAGTGCCATGGCAATATAAGTCTATCATATCCACATTTAAAAGAATTTACACTGGGTGAGGACACAACACTGGATGGGAGACAGTTGCATGCATTGAAAACACGCTTTGAAAGAAAATACTCATGCACTGAGACAAACTGGAGACAATAATTATTAATTCTATATTTCTTTATACGTTGAGATAAGGTAACCAGTGAACTGCCGGGCAATGTGGTTGGATCAAGAAAGATTATGTAGTGATGACTTTCAGATCGTCGTGGGAATTGAAGGAAAGCATTGTGTAAATTGTGTTTTCCTAAATTGAATACTACAGCCTTAAAAATATTGAAAGGGAGTAACCATGTTAATATGTTGTAGTGCCGCAGCTTAATAGTAAATATAATGAACAAGGGTTCTAAGACAGATCCCTGGGGAACTCCACTGAGCGCATTTCTCACACATCACACACACACACATCACACTGCAGCATCATATTTATCGAATATTGTTATTGATGTGAGCAAGACAGTTATAAATTTAAAACTAGGGGACACGTACCTCACGCAAGTAGAATTCCATCATAATCTTGATTCAAATAAACCTATCCGGTAAATAGGGCCCATTTGAGTGTTTTAGACTAAGTTATCGTAGTTAAATTAGGTCTCGTAATATATAAAAAGTCTACATGTCAATTGTTTTAATATACCGATCGCGAAAACTTCATTAAATAAATATTGCAATGACCTTAAATTTCATTAATTGAAACTGTGACCCTCACTGTGCAAGTACCATTTCACATTGCAGACATTTTGTTTATAAATTTAATTGGTCGCGATGTTCATACTTTTATTGCCTTATTTCTTCTCGTGCTGGAGATATATACGGACAAAATAAATAATAAATGCAGTTCACTTTTACGACATCCACCAAGTAGATTGACACTATTAAAAAACATCTCACGTGTTGTTTTAATTGAAAATTATTTGTCGCAGTCATAAACATGTATATAAAGTTTATATTTTAAATTAAATACTTCCTTATTTATGTCTGAGAACCTTTACTGAAAATTTTAAAGCGTAGTTTGACTATAAATGGGTTAATTAATCCAAATTATTATGTTGGTTTTTGATCGTCGAATATACGAATGAAATACATTATTATTACTAAACGAGGTGATTCAAAGTGTCTGTATGTTATTTATCTTTACGTTCACATTAATATTAATAAAATATCAGAATTAATTAAATCTTAATTATATTTAAGATTATTTAATTATTTACTAATTTCCATAAATTAATATCAAAGAAATAAAACACTTTTTTTTATTAAATTATCGGATTGAATATGGTAGCATAGAAGACCTCTAAGTTACCACCACGGCTTCGCACGGTTTCATTTAGGGCTCTATAAGACTGCTTTGTACTCAAGTTTTATTATTAACACAAAAAGATTCAAAGCAGGAGTCAAGTTGCATTGAAAGAACATTGTAATTCTATTTCTACACATTTATCATTTTAATATCGGGAACTTTTTGGAACTTACAATTTAACTGCACTTCAGAGCTTTATAAATTTTAGTTTTATTAGCTCCCCGTCAAGGGAAACTGAACCAAATTTTACGTTAATTGGAAAAAGTTGATTCCTCAGCTTCCTCTTTATGTTTTATAGCTCAAAAATTCCAGCAATGCTTAGGAAATTAAAAAAATTAAGAGCGTTCTCAGTAGGTTTATCATTATAATATACTAAAAATTCCCACAAATCTGTTGGACGGAAATTGGAAATAAAATGGTAGGCATCTTAATTTTGGCACCGTTTTTAAAAAATCGTTATTAATAACTTGAAGCGGATACTTTCCTGGCAAAAGCGTTTAGAACTTTTTGTTTTTGAGTTATGTTTTATTGCACGCACTGATAAGTGCCTATCCAAATCATCGTAAGTCAATTATTTTGGTTCTAAGGCTTTCGCGGAGCTGGTGATGATTCAGAGTTAGGTTTCCGAGTTCTCTTCCGCGTTGACGTTTCGTTCCAACTTGTCGTGGTCTTCTTCTGAAGCGAAGTGAGCTCTGTTGGCCTGAGCTCCTCTATTTATATGCATCATCAGGAGGTGTGGCTTGGTTCCAGTGATGTCGCATGGTAAGTGGATCGAAGCATTGATTTCCATGCCAACGATAGCTGTAGTCCGGCGTCACGGTTGAAATTAGTTTGATTTTTGTGTATTTCTATGGCTTATCTGTATCTTCTGGGCCAGTAGTGTCTCGTGCTCGCCAATCTTTTGGTCTCGTCAAATTTTATTCAGTGGACGGTTTCCTTTGAGTGTTCTGCAACTGCAGACTTAGTGTTGTTTTCCTTCTTTGTATGCCTGATATGTTCTTTAAGCCTGGTATTAATATGTTTCTTGGTATCTCCTACGTACGCTTCTCCACACGAACACGGAATGCTATAAACTCCTGATGAGTCAAGCTTTTCTGGTGGCTCGTATTTAGGAAATTATTATCCGATTTTTGTTTTGCGTTGTAGAATACTCTGATGCTCTTCTTTGCTAGCACTCTTCCAATCCTGTCCATACAACCTTGTATATATGGTAGGTAAGTGGTCGCTGTATTTATTTTTTTCTTTCGTATAGGCTATGCTCTGTTTCTTGATGGCGTTGTTTATGTCCTTGGGTCTATATCAATTTTTCTGTAGAGATGTCTTTAAAGTCTGGTATTCCTCTTGGAGATGTTCTTCTTCACATATTTGTTTTGCCCTGTGCACCAGTGTGTTGACAACGACCTACTTCTGTGCTGGATGGTGGTGAGACTGCGCGTTTAGATATTTGTTGGTATATGTTGGTTTCCTGTACACCTTGTGTTCTAATATTCCATCCTTTTTCTTATATACGAGTACATCTAGAAACTGGAGCTCACCATCTTTCTCAATTTCTAAATCTGATGTCCTGAGTGAAATACGAAAAAATTCAAAATCCAATAGCTGCCACCGACATCGCCATCTGGACAAAACCGAGCCAAAACGCGATTTCACCAAAATAAGGCAGCCTGGTTTAAATTGTGTCCTCCAACCATTGCTGTCCAAATAAACACCAAATAATATATTGATGACTTAGGTTTTTGATATAAATGCCCCCACTCGTAGGGTACGCATTAATAAACCTCTAGCACTGTGGCCTACAGACATATTAAGGAGAATTATGAAGGATATAGATAATTCATTCACAAAATATAAACTGTATAAAATTATAGAAAATTGAAATTATAGAAATATGCTTAATTTTGCATCAGCTCCAATAAGACGGGAAAGAGCAGCACACCTAAAACTTACTAGGAATGGTGACGTTATGGAGCTATGGGAAAAATTAGGAATTACGAATATTCAGACCAAAAAGAAGATTGATATACCTGAAAATTTGCAAAATCCTTCTTGTCTAATTAACTACTTCTTAACAGTCTTTAATAGTGACCCAGTAAAAGACCAAACTTTAAATTTTTATAATAATAGTCAATTTAAAACTGATATAAAATTTTCATTTCACGTTGCTACCCCCTCGGAAGAGAAAGAAAAATTAAATTAAATCAAATTTTTCTGCACATGACGAAACTAGCTTGCAAATGTTAATGCTGTGCATACCAGTCATAAAAAATTATGTTACCCATATTGTTAACTGCTGCCTGGAAATAGCATTTTTTGCGGTGCAATGGAAAATTTGTATTGTATCTCCTATTCCTAAGGCAATTAGTCCAAGAGCACTTGATGATTTACGACCTATTCGCTTGCTTTCCATTTTAAGTAAAATTAAAAACAAAAATCGTCAATTTTCATTTAACACAGTATTTTAATAAATATAAGCTGCTACCAGAAAATCAATCGGTGGATCATAACTTACTGATAGCAAAATTTTGATTTTACGGTTTATATGACGTCGTTAATGTCTTTCTGTTCATATTTGGAAAATGGCATCAAATTGTCCGCATGCACTAAGGCATATCTTCTTCTGAGATAGTCACATTTGGAGTTCTGCAAGGCTCCATATTGGGTCTGTTTTTATTTCTAGTATATACATCTAATATATATCGTTACAAAATTTTCAGAAATTCATTGCTATATAGATTATAGTCAACTTATTTCCACTAATATAAGTTTTGTTGCTAAGAATACGAGTTAGTATTCAAAAATATTAACGAGGATCTTAGTAACATATATTTTTTTATACATTTATTTAACGTCGGCCTATTTCTGCTACTGAGGCCTAACACCGACGCCTGTAGACGAGCTACGCCCCATCCAGGAATTTTGCCGATCCTCTTCCCTTAAGAAAAGTAGTGATCTTTTACTTACCTAACATTTAATAGACGAGGGACCGACGGCTTTACATCCGCTCCGAAGGATGGTATATCCCCTATACAACCCTCGCCTAAGGTTGTATAGCTTCCGCGTATACACTGATATACAAGTCTCTGGAAGATGTGTGAGATGGGGGCGAGCGTAGGTGCGTCTTTACTGTGTACATACTTCGGTATGCGATGAAAAGCAACGACAGGCGCAGTTAGTACTTGGATGGGTGACCATTCCAACGGAAACCGCGTCCTCGCCTCACACATCTTTCAGCGGCTTGTATATCAGTGTATGCGCGGAAGCTATACAACCTTAGGCGAGGGTTGTATAGGAGATATACCATCCTTCGGAGGAGATGTAAAGCCGTCGGTCCCTTGTCAATTAAATGTTAGGCAAGTAAAAGATCCCTACTCTTCTTAAGGGAAGAGGTTCGGCAAAATTCCTGGTTGGGGGTAGCTCGTCTGCAGGCGTCGGTGTTAGGCCTCAGTAGCGGAAAATAGGCCGACGTTAAATAAATGTATAAAAAAAAATGATGTGTGAGGCGAGGACGCGGTCTTCGTTGTGAATACGAACGGTTTCCCTATTTACGGGAAATAAAAAATCGTAGGTAGAGCTTAGAGCCTTAGAGCTTGGTTGAGACTTCGGGAGCCTTTGGTGCACTTATTTTTGGTTTGGTAGAGTCTCAGGGTTCGATTTCTGGTAGTGAGGTTAGGGTCAATTGCTACACCCTGTATAATTGGATTTTGCACTGTTTCTTAACACTTAATTAATTTACTTTGGAATCGTTTATGATATTGACTTGAAAGGACCCCGCACCAAATGCACGGGTAATTTGTTGTCGACGGAATCGTTCCAAAATCTAGGAACAGGATCTTTAGGTCATTCTGAATAAAAGTTGTCATGTACATAAAATCACAAAATGCCTTTATTTCAAAATACAGCAGGTCGTACCTCCGAAATCCGAAATTTTACAATCTCGATTTTACGTATTTTTTACCAAAACGAACTTATATATTGGTTTATATGAAGCAGTTTTATATGTAAAATATTGTGCACTTATGTAAATAAGTATAATATTACGTTTTCCCTATTTATACGCAAAGTGGGAATCAATAGTTATAACCGTTTGGATTATTAGTGACGCGGTCTTCGTTGTGAACACGAACGGTCTCCCTATTTTCGGGAAATAAAAAATCGTCGGCAGAGCTTAGAGCCTTAGAGCTTGGTTGAGACTTCGGGAGCCTTTCGTGCACTTATTTTTGGTTTGGTAGAGTCTCAGGGTTCGATTTCTGGTAGTGAGGTTAGGGTCAATTGCTACACCCTGTATATTGGATTTTGCACTGTTGTTAACACATAATTAAAGCCTGCTTTAATTAGTACTGATTTGTCTTTTACAGTTTGTGCAGGGTCAACGGCTACACCCTGTGTATGATTTTTCTTGAAATTAAAACACTTGTTTAAACGAAAGTACAAAATTATTTATTCAAATTTAAACTGAACAGAGTTTTAAAAAGGGGATTATTTTATTTAACAAGTTTCCTTTTAGGAAATCAGAAACTAATCGACAACAGAAATTCTATCTTAAAAACTCCTGTGAAAATATATTTAATAAAATGCTTAATCAACATTAAATTGGAAAAAATTCACTTGGAAAGTTGAACCTCGTAGGTGAATGAAAAAATAGAAAGGGGCCACTTAAAGCGAAGTATTTTCTTAAAACTAAATGGGGCCACTTAAAGCGAATACCTAAAACTAACTCTTTTTAATCAGGTTTCAGCTCATTACACTAAAATCACTTTTAAATAACTTTTTCCACTAAACCACTTCGCGAGTACTTAACACAGGAGTCACCGTCAAAACTGAACTTGTTTTGGACTTGCCGTGCACTGGTATTTATACTGTTAGTCTGTTGCGTTTTTTGTGCCCCATGAACTTAGCACGAACGTTTTCACCCGCTATTTAGAGCTGGATTTGGTACCATCGAGTCTAGATTGGCACGATTGCGAAATATTTCACAATATTGCGCAATAGTTTGCAAAAAAGTTGAAATTTTGAAATGAAAGTTATATGGAAAAATCGGAAATGAAAAGGAGAATTTTTTGACATGAAAACGAAGTTTGAATCGATTCGGGTTTTGGAAATATTGAAGTTTGATTGACGGAAACTTTAATGATCTAAAAGGACCCCGTAAACTTGTCACGAAGGTCAGACGTTTAACCGTTGAAATGATATGAGAATGTTCCTGATAGGTGCGAGGCGGCTGGAAATAAGATATGAGAATGTTCATAACAGGCATGAATCGAGTTTGAGCGGAGATATCGGTTGAAAGGGTAATCAAGATATTGTATTTAGTTTTACGAGGGATGATTAAAAATTACTGAAACTTGAATTTAGTAAACGGATAGAAGTTAACTTATGAACCGACCCAAAACGTTGAGGTTTAAGATAAGGTAAGTAGTTTTTGATGTATACGAGGGATGGTTGAGAGGTAGTGAAATTTGAAATAGTAATTGAATTGCTAGAAATTGATGAAACTAAATTGAATGTTAAGACTCGAGGTACGGAACGTGGTTTGGTGTATACGAGGGGTTGTCAAAAAGTAATAAGATATGAAATGTGAAATGGTTGCAAGAAATGAATGAAATGAAATAGAATGTTAAGTTTTAAGGTAAGTTAACGTATACGAGGGGTTGTCAAGAAGTAATGAATTTTGAAATGTAAAGTGGTTTATAAAATGTTAACGAAACGATATAGAATGTTGTGGTTATAGGTACGGATAGTGGCTGTGATCTATTTGATGGCTATGAGGGGGCTGGATTTTTAAGGGGTGTTTTGTGTAATGTTTCTTTTTTAAAATGACTAGAATGCATGTTGGAAGTGTGTTATCGGCGAATTTACGTTACTTTAGAATTATCGAGTGAATTTTTCTGATTTTTGTTACCTTGGATTTGGTTTTTCGGTGTAAACTAGGTCTGGTTGACTTTCTTACATGGTTTGCCATGGTGCATGGATCGACATGATTTTTTGATTATTTTTGAAATTTTTTGTTTTTTGATTTGTAGGAGACATACTTTACAACAGTTGGACTGTTCACCCATCCAACTACTAACCGCGCCTGACGTTGCTTTACATAGCATATCGAAGTATGTACATAGTAAAGACGCACCTACGCTCGCCCCAGTAAAATAATTTCTAATTGTAAAAAACATAAATTAAAACTTAATTCACAAAAAACGGCTTTAATGTTATCGTTCCAAACTTTAGGAACAGAATCCTTAGGTCATTCTGAATAAAAGTTGTCATGTACATAAAATCACAAAATGTCTTTATTTCGAAATACAGCAGGTCGCACCTCCGAAATTCTAAATTTTAAAATCGCGATTTTACGAATTTTTTTACCAAAACGAACTTATATATTGGTTTATATGAAGCAGTTTTATATGTAAAATACTGTGTACTTATGTAAATAAGCATAATATTACGTTTTCCCTATTTATACGCAAAGTGGGAATCGATAGTTGCAAAAATTATTAGTATATATGAAAGCTGACGATAACCGTTTGGATTATTAGTTCAACTTGAAAAGATACAGTGAAATTCATTGATTTTCCATTTCCAAACTTAATAAACACCTTCCTTCAAACACTCGTTTACAATTTTTTTTAAATAATATGCGTATTGACTAGCTAAAGAGCTAAATACATATTTTCTTTATTCACACAAACATTTGTTTTATCTTGAATAACTTTACTCACTTTGTGTGTTTGCTTGGATAATTTTGGAAGCCCTGTATACAAGAAACAAAATTCAAATGCCCTCTATCCATCAATAAAAATGCAGCAGATATTCACCCTCTAAAAACGTAAAATCATTAAAATATATATGAATTCGTTCTAGAGTCTAATATAGCTTGGATGTAATAAATTGTCAGTAATTTATAAAAGCATTGGGACATTAAAATAAAGTTACTCAAACATTTATCCATTTAATGACGTATGTGTCTCAAAACATTCAAGCATATTTATGACTCTCTAACAGCAAACCGTTTCTAAAATGTTTAACATCATTTCATATGAAGTTAATATGCATTCGAAATTCTAACACAATCTGAACGCACGACCATTAAGAACTCTGTGGTTATAACCTCTCCTTGTTAATGTTATTGAATTTGAATTATTGAATTGTAATACTTCGCTGTATATCGCCTCTTAAGAATTTAATCTAAATTGGTATGATGAAACTGAAAAGGTCATTGTAATACACTTGACCTTTTTAATACTTCATATTAAAAAAAAAATGTATCCTTCAAACGATTTCATGTTGTTCAATATTTCATTGAACATGATACCTTTCCAGAGAGTTTAGTGTGTTATATTTATTTCTCAGTACATTTTTTTATGGCTGTTGTAAATTTAATTAACGCAGAACCATTAAAATTTTTAATTTTGAAATGAATTAGCAAGGTAATAAATATGTTTTCTCAAGTTTACGTTTAAATAAAGTTTATCCCACTTTTGCATGATCTAATTTTTTTTTACAAATATGAGGAAGAAATAAAGTAGGTGTTTGTTTGAATTAGAATGCGTGGTTCATATATTTAAACGTTAATAAGGTCAGTTTTAAAATTAAAAAAGTACTATCCAGGATTTTCGTTTCATTTCCTCTCAATTTACTCTGTTTCATCCCATTCCATCCTATTTCATCGCATTTGTTTGGAACTGATGATAGTATTATTAATTTTAACCAAATTTAACTTACTGATCACAGTATTATAGAAATTAGTCTACCTAAAGTAAACGAACGTAAAACCCATAAAATTAGAAGTAGACCCTTTTCAAGATAAAATGTCTAAATCTGTAATCAATTTTAATTATACAAATAATATCAACGACAAAATATGATTGATTTTCGAGGAATAAGGTAAAAATAGTACATAATTTAATTCCTAAGAAAGAAATTATATTCCTTGGGACAGATAAAGAGTAGTTCAATGAAAAAGTCCTTAATGCTATAACGAAGAAGAAGAAGCAAAACAGTTATAAAATTTATAAGTTAACAAGTGATGAAAATAATTGGGAACAGTACAAGTGGAAACGAAATGAAATAGTGGATATAGCAAAAACTGAAAAGTGTAGATTCTTTGAGAGTACAATTGATATTTGTAAAGGCGACTTCAAGATGATGACAACCAGTTTCCAGATCTTACGAATCCTTGTAGTGAGAGCGAACAATAAAAAAAACAAGTACAAACAAATTCAATTTATTATAAAAATAAGCAACATACAGTACAAAAATTTAAAGGTAAAAAAAATCTTACAATAAAATATATCAATATATATCAGTCTAGGGTTTTCTAAGCTAACGTTATGGAAAAGAACTTAAGCAAGAAGAAGAATTTAAGCAATATTACTAGGACAAAAAAGTAATATATCTGAATTACGTTGCTTTAAAATAATTTGGAGGGTTTCCAGGCGCTCCAAACTTGATGGTTGTTGGTCGAGGTCCTTCCTGATTGTAGCAGCGCTTTTCAGAAATTTTCACAGCTAATTAAATGGAGTTTCTCTAACGTAGAGGGCAAAATCATGTACCAAAAATCGTGTACCATAGAAAAGCAGAATTATCTAAAAGTGAACTTTTGGATCGAAAAATAAATTTAGCCATACAAAAATCGTCTACAATTAAATTTGCAAAATTAGTCTCAAAATAACTTCTAACGCGTGTCTATAATAAATAAAAGGCATTTAAGCGGCTAAATATAACACAAAAATAGCCCCAACCTTCAATTTTTCTTGCAGTAAGTCGGATTGAGATAGGGTTTTTTGCATTCGCTCCGTTAGCTCGTCTGCAAACTTTATGCCATATTTTGGTCTTGTACTTTTTTGAAATTGCATTGCTGTATCGAAAAGTGCATTCTTATAAGTGCATCTTTTCAAGTGATGAAGAAAAAATTCATATCTTCTACAAAAACACCCGAATCATACGAATTTCAGTATCCGGGGTTTTTTTGAGTCGCTGAACATGAATTTGATGTCCAAATGAGCCCCCTGTGCTCCTCCGGAGGAGGTTACCGATGTCAGATTCTGGACGAGCGACTCGAGAAACCCGCGGGTAACAAGTTTCGATCGATTTTCGATGAGTTTACAGAGAACTCCAGGTGATGATGTTGCTGGTGCCCTCCTGATCTCCAAGTGCATAGGGGGCTGATTTGGACATCATATTCTCTGATATTTATAACCATTCTAACTCATAAAAACAGGAGAAAATGACTTAAACTGACACTTCGACAAATTGACTGTCATATACTAACTTGAGAAAATTTAAAAACTAAATCGATTGTTAAGGACTTTCCGATCATTAGCTATCTTTATATTAACATTTTGTAGACAATTATGGTAGTAGTTCATATTTTAGATTTTCTGTGATATACACATCTATTTAATGAATTGGTATATTTTTCTAGTGGGAGCCATCTGTTGGCGGAAAGCTTAAATTTAGATGGTAATTTGGATGATCAATTAGAGTGACATCTATCGCTGAATGTGTAATTTATTACGATGGATTAATTCCATTATTGTCACTTTGTGAAAACCAGCTAAAGATGGCACGTCACATCTGATGTCTAGGAAAAATAGAGTCTATAGAGATATCTAGGAAAAATAGAGGGGCCGTTAGAGAAGTAATGTTAAGGTATTATTAAAGGTTACCAATAATATCGTGGAAAGATTTAATAAACTTTACATAAATAGTGTGAATCAAATTGTGATTGAAATTTCAGATAATGATAGACTTTGCCAAATATTGCATATAATAACCCATATATATAATAACCCTAATAAGTTTTCTATTTTTTAGTTATTGGATAAAAGTGAACTTAAAACAATAATTTCTTCATTAGTAAATAAATGCATCCTTGATAATATTAAATTCCTATATAAAGACTACTTTGACGTACCAACTAACCCACTTCTTAACATCATAAATATTTTATTGAAAACATGTGATGTTTACCTTCAGGTAAAGTCACATCTATAGTTTTTTTCATTCAAAGAGCGCATTTGAAGCAGTAGATAGAGAGAGTCTACTGCAATAATTGAAAGAATATGGACTGGGTGCAGTTGTACATGTGTGGTTTTATTTGAATGATAAGATGCGAAAGCATGACTAATATGTACTGACTACAAGAAATATAAGTATTGGAATATAGCAAGGAAGCGTTCTGGGGCCGCTTTTGTTTATTTTATACATTAATGACATAGCAAATCTCTTTAGTAACGGTTGATCATTTGTTTGCAGATGACACAGTTATTGATATAACAGAGGAAAGTGGTGCGTCACTGGAGAATAGAATGAATGAATTCCTGTTAGAAGTTATTATTATTATTGTTAAGCAAGGTCTTTTCTTGGTAATTGGATAAAAAAGAACAAACTTTGTTTCCTCTTTTTTATTATTATTATTATTATTTTGTCCAACTTGATCCTATTTCACCCTATTCATTCTATTTCGTTTCATTTCATTTCATTTCATTTCATTTCATTTCATTTCATTTCATTTCATTTCATTTCATTTCATTTCATTTCATTTCATTTCATTTCATTTCATTTCATTTCATTTCATTTCATTTCATTTCATTTCATTTCATTTCATTTCATTTCATTTCATTTCATTTCATTTCATTTCATTTCATTTCATTTCATTTCATTTCATTTCATTTCATTTCATTTCATTTCATTTCATTTCATTTCATTTCATTTCATTTCATTTCATTTCATTTCATTTCATTTCATGTCATCTCATCTCATCTCATCTCATCTCATCTCATCTCATCTCATCTCATCTCATCTCATCTCATCTCATCTCATCTCATCTCATCTCATCTCATCTCATCTCATCTCATCTCATCTCATCTCATCTCATCTCATCTCATCTCATCTCATCTCATCTCATCTCATCTCATCTCATCACATCTCATCACATCTCATCACATCTCATCACATCTCATCACATCTCATCACATCTCATCACCTCTCGTCTCGTCTCGTCTCATCTCATCTCATCTCACCTCATCTCATATCATTTCAATGTAAATCATCCAACAATACTTTAACCATTTATTTAGTTAGTACTACATAACTTTTTAAAATAATTTTAAATACAATAATTGAAAATATCATTTTACCATTTACTGCAGTTTTCACACGTGAAATACAACGAGGGAAACTTTAACATATTTGTCATTGGTGAAGCGAGATCAAATCTGCCCTCTGTTCTTGGAATATTACACTCCAGTGTTGTTAAGTAAGTTATAAACAATCAGTTTTATTTTTTGTGAATTTACAAAGGAATATCATAAAGTTCTCTTCTCTTATTTGCTCATGCAGACTTGGTACGAAAATCCGCCAATGAATTGTCTGTGAGGTATTTGGCTGGTAGGTATACATAATTAATTTATTTTGCAGAAATTTCAAAGAAAAATATTTTCCAGACTTTGTGTAAATATTATAACCAGGTAGTCAAACTATGGCTGCGTACTCTAACTTAGGCTTTACTAGCGCATTAAAAAGTGGTGTGAATCTGCATATTATATAAGTTAAGTCACGAGAGTATCTAATAAGAAAATCAAATATTTTTACGAATTTATTTACGTGTATTTTTTATCAAAATTGCATTATCTAGCTCATAACTATAATATATCGGATATATTATTTTTATAAACGTTATCATATTGTATGCTAGATTTGAAGACTGTTCGAACGACACCAGCTGTTGAATGTATTTAACCTATTTTGCAGTTTCGGGTAAACAAGATACATTAAGGTCACTCACAGTACCATGTTGAAATGAAATGGTCCAAGGATGGAACCTCAGGCAACTCCAGAAGTCATAGTGATTTCATAAGGAACAAAATAATGACAATCAACATAGCACTTCTTTAATGCTTAACATGGTAGCTCTGTTGATGAGATGATACTGCTCCAGATATTCAAAAGTTCGTTTAAATAAAAAATCTAAATATAAAAAAAAATTGCCAACCTTCTATGCGGAGATGGGACCTTAAGAATAAGAATTGTAAATAATTTTAATTGTAACATCAGTCTATAAATATTAACATTTTTTTTTCTGCGACAGGGCAGCCAACAATTTTGGAATAATTTTTCTGTGAACTGTAAACCCTCCTTTGAAATAAAGTCTAAATCAACCTAGGTTGAGAATTCTTGAGGAGGTGAATGATTTTGAACAATGACTCTCAGTTTATAAAACAGGGGTTGCTTTTATGAAAAAATTGAATAGCCGAAATTTGGTTTGAACAACCGTTATGGCAGATCGATATTATCTGACAGGCCTAACTTCTAAATAATGTACGCTTCCATGGGGGACGGTAGCACAGTGGTTAGTGCGTCTAGATTTCTCTTTGAGCATATCTAGCGAAGTGGTTTCGAGCCCCACCTACTGTAAAGTATTTTCAATTATTAGTTAACCCCAAGAAGTGGTCCTGATCCCACTATAAACTGTAGGGCCCCGCCTTCTTTACTCACACAGGTCTAGACTTACGAAGGTCATTCAAGTGATCTGGAAGGCGGTTAAAACATTTATAACATTATTTATTTATTTATTTCCAAAAATACTGGCATGAATTTAACAAGAACTACGAAACAGAGCTTCTGAAATGATGATACGGGCTGATTGCAAATAGAAGTTGTAAACCAATTTAGTGTGAATGGAATCTCCAGACTTTACTCCTGGCATAGAAGTACAAGTCCAGTTGCATTTCCTGAGACGACTGGAAATCCACGAAGAACTACAGCCCACCCAAATTATTTTCAACGGTTTCTGCTCTGAAGAATCCTTGTTAGTTTGCCAGTTACCAATATGAGGACAGAAGATCGTTTGCTTTCTATTTTATTGAGATTCCTTTGCCAGACCATGTGATTCAGAATGGTAAAATTAGAAGAGCCAATATATTTTATTGAAAGAAGAATTAACGTAGAAAAAAGACATTATAGAAACAAAGGAGGAAAGAAAGTAAACACGTGAAAAGTTCATTCTCAGATGTCTAATTGTAATAGAAAAGGGTATTGGCTACTGCAATTGAGAAGCTATAGGGCACCGCTATAGGCAGACGAATGAATGGAAATGGATAAATAAAATTAAATAATAATAATTCATATCAAAACTGTAATTATGATTTTGAATATAGAATAAAGAAAAAGTCAGTTGCTTTCATAATTATTTCTAGTATATCTTGCATTTAAGGAGCAGCTTAAATAACAATATAAGAATATTTTTTGATTCTTGATCGAGAGTACAGATCTCGGTACGGATAATAAAAAAATTGATTTGATTGAATACGTACAATACATTAGTAGGAGGTGAACCATTATAATGTATATTAAAAAAGCGACAGCAACAAAAAATCGGTGAATTAAACCTGAAAAATAAACAACTCTCTTTGGTGTAAAAAGGGAGGGGCAACCTTGATTATAGTATTGAAATTTATGGGTTATGAATATAAATTACTAAACGAAAAAAATATTTTATTCAATAAATGCAGATAGAATCTAAATTGAATGCGTACGTGATAATACCAGAATTATTTGAGGTGGGTGTATCTGTGCGTTTTCGAATGTGACATATTGCTCGATATTGCGTAAAATCGTATCGCTTAAATAGATAGACCATTAAAGAAGTCTAATTTTTGTATGATGATGATATCGGGCATTTCATTTGAGACATCAAAGTATACCTCGAGAACAAATTGCTTCAAAAATTAATGTTTCAGAGAGAGTTGTCTATTTGTTATAACTTTAACTCAGTAAATGTTTTAAAATTTATTTCAAGGTCAATTTTTAAAAAGTTATGTTTCTATTAAGATTATTTTATTAGACGTAAAATAACAAGCACGTTGTAACATAATGAGCCGTTGGAATTTTGATATTTGGAATTGGCTGGGAGAATGGTCAATAAAAATTATTGAACCACAGCACTTAGGTCCCATTGGATCCCTTGTATATCCTCCCTGTAGGCAGACCCTCGCCTAGGCATCCAATCAACCTAATCTTGCAGAATAGGTGGTGGTGCTTCCTAGGGGCATCTCCCTTACAGCGGCCAAAATAGGCCAACGTTCTCCCAAAATGGATTCTCTGATTGATGAGACGGCAGAACAGTCACAGAATACATGTTGAACCGTCTCATCTTCTTGTTCGCAATCTCCACAGAGAGGTGTTCCGCTTAATCTCATATTTTGTAGATGTTTCCTTAACGGACAGTGTTCAGTCTGGATCCCGTTATAAAACGTAGGTTCCTTCTGGACACTGTCAGAGCAGATAGTTCATTGCTGTACTCTTGTTGGGATATTTTAGTAGTTCCCTAGCAAGTTAACAGCTGTTTGCTTCATCCCACAGCTTCTTGAATTCATTGTGGGTGTTCTTTTTAATTATTTGTGTTATCGCCGCGACAGACTATCCGGGCCTGGCCCAAAGACACTTAGGCCGCTGCCTTCTTGGCCAGTCTGTCGCTTACTTTGTTGCCACTGCACTGTGCATGTCTTTTCACCCATACCAGTATGTTAATCATGTTGGAGGCACCCACAAGTGCTTGGTGAAATTCCCATACTGCTCCTGTGTTAATTTTGTAATTTCTCGGGGCTAGAAATGATTCTCTACAATCTGCATAGATCTTTATTGTTTAGCTCGTAGTTTGTCTTTTGCAGCTATGGTTATGCCCGCCAGTTTCGCCTGTACTACGCTGGCTCGCCCATCCAGAGTTCATTTATACTGGATTTGCAGACTTTTGGCGTATATTCCACATCCTACCCCATCCTTCTTTTTGATTGATCTGTGAAGATGTTGATCACACCTTCCCCAGCAGCTTCGTTCTCACTATTCATCTGTATTATATAGGATCTGTCAAAAACAAACCGGGAAGAAATGCCATCTGTACACACCTGTAGAAGAGGCGTCTTCCTGACAGCCTCATTTCTAGTGGAGAGAGACTCAGCATTACCTCCATAGCTCTCGTTGGCGTTGTTCACATAGCTCCGGTTATGCTTAGGCAGGTAACTCTCTGCACTTGGCTGAGCTTGACCTTCGCCATACTATTGCTCTTAGCCACCAAACAACAGGTCCATAGGTTATCATTGGTCCTACGACGGCAGTATATATCCACATGACCACTTCGGGTTTCATTCTCCAGGTTTTTACCACGGTCCTGCGACATTGCTCATAATAATTGTAAAGCCTTCTTTAGTCGTCTATCTAAGTGAAGATTCCATATTAATTTGGCATCGAAGGTTACCCCAGGGTATTTCACTTCTGATGCGAAACTTAGTGTTGCATCCAGGAGAGCAGGCGCCTTCAGTGCTCCTAGCCTCCTTTTTCTTGCGGAGAGAATCATCTCCGTCTTTCTGGGATTGACACACAGAGAGTGTTCTCTGTACCATTTTCCAATTATTCTTCGAATACTCCTTCGAATTTTCTGCTAAGTTTTATTGTTAGATCGTCTGTTTAGGCAACTGTGTGGAATCCTTCTGAATTGGGGCGGCACAATAGGCTATCAAGGACGAGGTTCTATAGCAGTGGTGATATTACACCTCCCTGCGGACAGCCTCTCCATACCTCGTACAGAAGCATCTCCCACACTGATTTGTATCATTATAACAGCATTTATCTTTTTTGTTTATAGAAGGGAAATTAACGTTTTTTCATTTTTAATTTGGCAAATTTTGACATTCGTCGTCTAAACGATTTTCTGGCATTCATTCTATTATTTCATGAAAGTTGATAAAACTATGTATGATCTGCGTAACTTCATATTACAACCCTCGATGGGATGTCAACCTCGGCCTTCTTTCTCATTTGATAATTTTCCTGTCTCGTACTGTAATGCGATACATTACGATACGACTATCGATTTGATTATACATTTTCAAAACCTAATATAGTACCTAGAACAATTCAGAAATAATTTATTTAAAAACTATTGTTTCTTAATCATCACAATACTCTTGGGTGTGATTTTTCTACGGTTTGTATATTGCGGTGAAGTATTGCAGCACGCAAAAGGTTAAATATTTCTCAATATTCAATTTATTGCAATTATTTATTTTTATTAAATTAAAAGGCGAGAAAAAGATGATAGAAAGTGTAATAGTAAATTTTTGGATACTTCCTTTAACCTTGGAATATAAACCACTCCAGCTGTAGATGTAGATGGGAACACACCTTGAATACTGCAGGTGCGACCAAAAAACCGTGTAATTCAAATTACACCTAATTATATGATAGATGTTCTATTACTATCCCATTAACTTCTTGATAAATGGGATTTTTTAATATCAAATTACAGTCGAATATTATTTTTTATCATTATATTAATTAATATAATGGTGTAATTAGTACCCTTAGTATGAAGAATGTGTTTACATAATATGCGTAATTTCTTGCCATACAATTACTTAACAAGATTGTAAAATAAATTACGGCGGACATTTGGTATAACAATGAACGTTGATATACTTAGATAGAATACAAATTTTAGGATTAGGGCAATTTATTCATTAGTCAACATTTAATGTAGTCATGAAGTTTAAAGAAGTGAGAAGTCATTGATTATATATTATTAAAAATTAGTTTCTAACTTATCGAAACTCAATAAGTTAATAACTAAAACTTATTATTATAAAAATAAAACAAAGCAAAATAATAAAGATGCAAGAATATTGTGGGCTACTGTATCAGAAGCCAATTGACTATAGAAAAAGTTAGTATGCTAAATGAAATCTATTCCTTTCCATTCTGAACAGATATGTCACAGTACATATATTAACCTCTCCACAATAAAATTGTGAGAGGTTACTAAAATTGGCTCAAAAACGAAAATTGAGATAACATCAAATCTTTACATTTTGAGGTCCTAGGAACCCAAAATAGTGGTTTTTGAAAAATGTCTGTGTGTGTGTGTATGTGTGTTAGCACGATAGCGCCGAAACTATTGAACCGTTTTGAATGAAACTTTGCGTGTGCGTTTCTTTAGTGCCCCAGAAGATCTGAAAAGGTTTGGGATCGGATTATGTTTAGTGCCATTTTGATGCAACAAGTTGTTTATTTTATAATTACTTTCAATTTGCAATGGAACCATTGAAGAACAGATAAAATTCCGATTTCAACGATATATCACACTTCCACCCTTTCGATTTGGTTTCCGTGAAAAAAATTAAAAACAAAGCAAATATAGCATAGATCGCATTTCGCATGACATGATCGATGCGCGTAGCCGTTACGTCGTGAAACACGTCACATCACGTATCAATTCATTTGTGAGGGTTTCTTCACTGCTCTAGAAGTAGGACGGATTACGTTTAGTGCTGTTTTTAAATATATATATATATATAGACAAATCGAAGAATTAAACTACAAATATTCCTCTAAAATCTAGTAAAATTACTGAAATGCTAATGTTTCATTTAACAAAGACAGCCGCAAGCGATTGGATTGCAATGAGCAAATTTTGACGATTGTCATTGTCATCGTTTGTCATCCGATAACGTTGGTGTCATGTCATGTTAATAAGATTTCGGCATATTTCTAACTTTTAGTGGATTGTCACAAACTTTAAAGGTAGATGTAACAATATCAATATCATATACTTTCTGTACCTTCGTTGGTGAATTTATTATAGATTATCACTTTACCAATTTTCAGTTTGTTGCTTTACAAATATGTAGTATTTAGGATAACTAGACGTTCTTAGTCGTTCAAGTGATGTTAAAGTTGTTAATATTCTAATAGTATATTATTCAACGAACGAGAATGTAGGTAATAACTCACATAGATGATTGTAAATTCATTAGGTTGAGGGTTTTTTTTAGTGCCTCAGAAGATCTGAAAAGGGTTTGGATGAGATCGGATTACGTTTAGTGCCGTTTTGTCATAAAATTTAATGCTCTTTTCGGCTTCAAAGATCCACCGAGTGGGGAGGTTCCAGTCGCTTCCAGTAGCTGCCGATTTTTTTATTTCTTTATTTTCTAAAAACGTTTACATTTAGTATTTATTTATTTATTTATTTAATTACAAAATCCAACAAAAGGGCGAGCGTAGGTGCGTCCTTACTATGTACATACTTCGGTATGCATGTAAAGCAACGACAGGCGCAGTTAGTACTTGGATGGGTGACCATTCCAACGAAAACCGCGTCCTCGCCTCATACATCTTCCAGGGGCTTGTATATCAGTGTGTGCACGGAAGCTATACAACCTTAGGCGAGGGTTGTATACGAGATATACCATCCTCGTATACCGTCGGTCCCTTATCTATTAAATGTTAGGCAAGTAAAAGATCCCTACTCTTTACTCTTCTTAAGGGAAGAGGTTCGGCAAAATTCCTGGTTGGAGGTAGCTCGTCTACAGGCCTCGGCGTTAGGCCTCAGTAGCGGAAATAAGCCGACGTTAAAAAAATGTATAAAAAAAAAATCCAACAGGCAAAGCCCAATTACAGGATTAGGTACAGAAAATATAATATCTATCTGGCATGTTAATTTATAAGCAACTAATTTACTTTTGCCGATTATGCATGTTTATTTACCTTCTGACGTATGTAAAAGATTGTTTGTAATTTCCTTAAATGTAAATAAACGTATTATTATCAGGATAGGCATGTTTAAAAGATATTTAATACACAATTCGATGTTTTAAACAAATATTTCAAACGCAGCTTGAAACGCAGTGCAATGATTTAAACAAATGTATTATTTTAGAGTTTGTGAAAAAATGCCGATGATGCTCTGACATTGGTATATCGTTTAAAAACGCCATCTGCCATCAAGTAGTAGTAGCAGATACAGTAGCTTGCTATCATTTAATTTTAGTTGAAGAGAATTTTAAACGTTTTAAACCTGTTTGGAAGATATATTAAATATAACATTTAATACATTGAATAAAACTGTTTTAAACAAAAACAACTGTTTAAAACAAAAAAAAAGTTTTTTTGTTTAAAATGAAAAAACCGGATTTTTCCAACCCTGATTATTATTACCATACTTATCAATCACGCTTGTTTTAAATAAAAGTCCTGTATTATTGAAAACCCTTCTTATTAAAATTTACAGCTTGATTACTTACTTTTACATTTCAGCAGTTAAAAGAATTTTAAAAAATAAAATGCGATGAAATTCCCTTTTGTGAGAAATCCCGATTAAAATGTTCTAGACAGATGACAGCGTACGTAGTCTGAAGTTAAAAATTATTCTCTTTTTTTAATGAGGTAAGTTTTTAGTAATAAAAATATACTTTTTTATGTCTGTGTAAATTTCAATGAAAACAGGATGCTGCTGTATTCATGGTAAGAGATTATTCTTTACAAAAGCAGATGAATAAGATCCCTGGAGTCGCTCGAAATGCCCTCACGTCTTCAGATGACATTATTTACAAAATAAAAAAGGAACCCTTTCTAAATTCTATGTCAGGGCGAGTCGACAAGAGCTGCGCTGCTTTTCTTTCAAAGCCTGTTGAATCATGATTCCTATCCATGTTTTTGTAACATTTAAATGATAATTTCTCTTTCGTATCCCAGACAGTCTGGTCTAGCTTACTTGATGGATAGTCTGTTACTTCACGTATCTTGATTTAAAGTGATAGCAGCTCATGGTATCTACAAGAAATGAGGACTATAAGGTTCGAAAGAATATGCATTCTTGTTAAACGGGACAACTTTTTTTATTGGAATATATCATGAAATTGTCTACTATTATTACTTCCTGGTTTAAAGATGTATTTGTTTATATTCCTTGCGTTTAAGCACTATTCTAAGAATTATTATTAACAATATTTATAAAATAAAACTTCTTTGCAATAGAGACAGGAAGAGACGGGTTTTCGATTAACTTTGTTGTCTGTGACAAAATATAATAACAATAATAATAATAAATGTCTTTTTATTTACATGAGAATATAAAATGTTTACATATTTTAATTCGGCGAAGTTCGCGCTGATGCGCGCTCTTCCACTTAACCGATAAAAAAAACACAAAAGAGAAGAAAATACAATGCTATAGGCTAATGTTTGAACATATATATATATACACGTACATATATATGCATATATACACATACACATATATATACACACATGCAACATGCACATATACATATACTTACATATATATGCGCACAAACATACACGCACATCATCATACATATATGCACATTCACTTGCATATAATATCAAACAATTGAATGACCGAAGAGGAAAACGAAAACAAGTGCAAGCTTAAATTAAATTACATGAGATCTTTACTATACCAAATAAATTCTGATTCATAAGAAGTTATCGTTGATTGTTTCTGTTTTTAATTTTTGTTTAAATGTTGTTATTTTTTCTATTGCCTTAATATGTTGTGGTATGCTATTATATACCCTAAAGATATTATATGAAAACGATCTTTCAAAGAGAGTTGTCCGATGCATTGGTGCCGTGGGAATATTTTTATAACGGGTATTCAACTGATGAAAATCGTTTCTAAATTTTACTTTATTATATAGATACCGCGGCGTTTTAAGAGTAATTATTTTGTAAAACATTATGCAACTACTGAGTAAACGCCGTTCGTTCATTTTCAAACAATTCAATTCTCTAATTGAAGGGAAATAGATTCATACTTTTCTTTGCCACAAATCAGTCTAGCATAAGCATTTTGGATATGTTAAATACGTGAGCTATCATATTCTGTGAGGCATGGATTATAGACTACATCTCCTTAATTGAAATGGGATAAAACCAAGGTGTCGCATAACATTATTTTCGTTTTTTATTAAGTAGTGAATTGCAGCTAAATATTAATTTAAGATTACTATATGCCTTCTTCATTGAGAGGTTCACATGATTTGTAAATCTTAATGATGTATCAATATTAAGTCCTAAATTACGTACCACCTGTGAAAATGTTAGTTCTTCATCACCAATAATTACTATTAACATATCTTGACACTCATCTCTTTGTTTCTTCCTCCCAAACAAAACAACTGAGCTTTTTGATGGATTTACGTTTAAACAATGATTTTCTGAGGTCTTAATTAGTGACTTTAGACCCGAATTTAAGATGTCTACAGCATTATCTATATTGCATTTAGGAAACGACAAGTAAATTTACGTATCATCATCATAGAAGTGCACGCCACACTGGGCTAACGATTTTTTTAGATTAGTGGTGTATATAATGAACATAAGAGGGTCCAAGATCGAGCCTTGAAGTACACCACTGGAAAAATTGATTAATTCAGAAGTCTTGCTATTTACCATAACTTGTTGCTGACGTTTCCTAAAGTAATAATTCAGTAAGGCTTCATCATTTGGACTAAACCCATAATAGTGTAACATTGCTAACATCAGAGGGTGGTTTATCCTATCGAAAGCTTTCGAATGGTCTAATAAAACCAAGGCAGTTAAATCATTATTATCTGCTGCCGATAGAACATCATCCACTAGCCCGAGCAGCGCTGTCACACAATTATGACCCGACCGAAAACCCGACTGTGTTTCAGGTATTATATCGAATTGGCTTAAATGAGCCCTAACTTGACAATTTAAAACTTTTTCCATAAGCTTAGACAGCGCTGATAATGAGTAGATATATCTTACGGGCAAAAATATCATGAAATTATGAAACCAAATATTTACACAATATTTGTGATAGAAAATTACAGACTAGCAAACGCAAATTCCCTAATAAAATATACAGGTAGTTAAATTTTAACTTGGTTCATTATTCTGGAAAATAATAGTTTAGAAAATCAACGGATAGTGCAATGCAATTTATCCTACTTCCTTATTAAATTCAAATAAATGTTTTATCAAAGTATAATTATCTTTACTTACCTTGGTACTAAAAAATAACCTTAATGTTTTGTATAATTTATTTCGGTTTAAAAAGTTTTTGCTTTCACGCTGCTTCAATTTGAACTTATTATTTAATATGTGCCTGTAGTTCCTCAGAGGTCTGCGTACCACTGTAAGAGTTGTACTGTCTCTAAACATAGACGAAGGAGAAGAAATGGTCTAAAAGTTAAACAGTGTGCGAAAGAGAATGCTGTTATTGAATCTTTACTAATAAAAATTATTATGTAAATGTTATTCAGTTCAAGTAATAGACTGCCCAGACTATGAAATATCAGTACTATCAGATTCTTCTTTTTCTTATGGCGCTACAGCCCAAATCGGGCCCTGGCCTCCTCTTACTTCTGACTCCATGCCTGTCTGTCTCCTGCTGCTCTCTTCCAGACTCGAAACTCTAGAAGGTCGCGTGCATCCTCTTCCCATCGTTTCCAGGGTCTCACCACTGGCCTCTTTCCATGCATTCGGCTGTTTAAAGTTCTTTTTGGTAACCTCCTATCCTCCATTCTGAGCATATGCCCTGCCCACTGTAACCGTTGTAGTCTGAAAATGGGGGTTCCTTAAAGAGGTTATATATTTCGTAGTTATATCTGGATCTCCAGATATTATCTTCCTTAACTGGTCTCAGTATCTTTCTCAGTACCTTCCTTTCAAAGATATTGAGCTTGCTTTTTATTTTTTCCGTCATGGTCCATGCTTCGCTATCATAACATGCGATAGATCTTGTACACATTTTTTGATTTGAGTATGTATCAGTGCATGTATACCTTCTGCTCGCCACCTAATTTATAGATTTCGGAAGGTATCTCGTCTATTCCTGGTGCCTTGTTATTTTTTTTGCGCTTTAATTGCTTGTTTGACCTCTTCTAGTGTTGGGGGCTCTATCCTTTCTTCCGCTTCAGCCTTCAGATTCACATCTTGTCTGATTTCGTTTTCCTTTTTCGTCCCAAGTAAAGTTTGGAAATATTTTTTCCAAATATTTTTGACCTTTTTGGGATCACTTTTTATTTGTCCCTCTTCGTTTCTACATAGGTTTTTTCGGGATTTGTATCCCCCTCTGATGTTTTTAAGGTATCTATATGCCCCTCTTGAGTCATTATCCCTGAAGTATTCTTCTATTTTTGTGATAAGGTGATTTTCGTATTTTCTCTTCTTATTTCTACACATTTTATCTGCTCTCTTTCTAGCTTCCTCGAACTCTGCTCTTCTTTCTCTGGTTCTTCTTGCTATGTATTTTTTATGTTTTTTATTTCTCTCTTCAATCGCCCTTTTATATTCTTCGTCAAACCAGGCTGCTCTTTTCTTTTTCTCTTTGTTACCTATTACCGTCGCCGCTGCTTCTTTGATTGTTGTTCTAATTGCATTCCAATGGTTCTCTACTGGTTTGTGCCTCAGATTTTCTTGTGTTAATGTTAGTTTTTGTGTTTCTTTTCCAAATCTATTTTTTACTTCTGGGGATTTCAGTTTCTCGATGTCTAGTTTTTCTAGCTTTCCTCTATTTTCGTTGTTTCTAGACATTCTACACCTAAATTTAATTTGAACTAGATAGTGGTCTGATCCACAGCATGCTCATCTTCTTGACTTAACATTCAGTATGCTGCTTGCTGCTCTCTTATCTATTAGGGCGTGGTCTACTTGGTTATTTGTGTTCCCGTCTGGTGATATCCATGTGGCTTTATGGATATTTCTATGGGGAAAACAAGTAGAGCTTATGACCATATTTTTCTGGTTTTAATTAGGAACTCTCCATTTTCGTTAGTTCTATCGAGTAGTGAGTGTCCTCTTATTGTTCGCAGAAACTGTTCTTCTTTGCCTATTTTGGCATTCATATCGCCCATAATGATTTTTATGTCATTCGTTGGTGAGTTATCGTATACCCCCTCTATGAGTTGCTAAAATTATTCTTTCGTTTCTTTCTCTGGTTCATCTGTAGGGCAATGCACATTTATTAGTGTTAAGTTGAAGAATCGGTTGCGTAGGCGTAGCTTGCATATCCTTTAATTAACTGCTTGAAAGTCTATGATATTGTTTTTGATTTTATTGTCCACTAGGAATGCTACCCCAAACTCCTTGTTTCCTCTCACTTTTCCACTAGAGAGAATTGTATGTGTTCTCATCCTAATCTCATTTCTTAACCACCTTGTTTCTTGTATTGCGGTAACCATTAAATTGTATTTTTTTAGTTCTTCCTGGTTTGTTTAGCGTCCGTACGTTCCACGTTCCGAAAGATTAGTCCATATTTCTTTGCGTGAGCCGTCTCCGAAAAATCCGTCCTGTGCTCCGAGGCTGTTGTTTGGATTTCAGAACTGAAAATTCCGGCAACTGTGGCTTCTGAGCTGCTCAATCCACCCAGTTACCACCGCAGGCGGAGTTAGTACTATCAGATGCCTTGCTTAAATCAGACATCAACAATACTAACCTTGTAAATAGTAGCTTGCAGTTTCAACCGACTTATGAGTTCTAAGGCTATATTGAGTTGTTAATACACTGTTTATTTTACAAAATTTACTGAAACATTGTAGACACATAATTCTAGAAATTAGCAAATTCTGGTATTAAAAGTAATTACCTATAAGTACAACTTTTTTTGTAAGGAAGACACTGGAAACTTTTTTAGTTAGTCTATTTGTACCTTTCTCTCTCGGAATAAAGGACTTACAAGAAACTTATTCAAATTTCATGTACCATATTCATAATACATGTAGTACATTATCTTAGCAGTTTCATCAAATCTCAGATATTAACATTCGAATAAGTTATATGAAAAGTCATTACTTAAATGGATATCCGCTGCTTTATACTTTATCTTTACCATATGTTTATATAAGTGGAATTGCAATCAGTTGCACTTAGCATAATCATACATAAATATCTAATTAGTTTAATTTCAATATAAAAAGATTCAAGAAACGTGTTCCATTCAAGAATATGTTACTTGAGAATTTTCACTAGTAGAACTATATCACACAATAGTACGTATATTAAAAGCACACAAAGTACACACACATAACGTTACTACTGATTTTATATGTACTATTTTAGGTTTATTATATCTACTAAATCTGAGGATTACTTTGTACTACAATTTTATCCAATAGAATTGATCAGGTCGACATGTAAACAGGGACGTATCGGGGGAGAAAATAAACAATTCCTTGATTTCTTATATTAACTTTCAATTTGTTTAAAAATAAGCAGTCAAATATTTAAGTGGACTTCCTGAAAAGTTGCAT
The DNA here is from genome assembly GCA_963675555.1 of Leptura quadrifasciata. Classification (NCBI taxonomy): domain Eukaryota; kingdom Metazoa; phylum Arthropoda; class Insecta; order Coleoptera; family Cerambycidae; genus Leptura; species Leptura quadrifasciata. The sequence goes on from OY776674.1 coordinate 6,648,820, forward strand.
GTCAAACTTCGTTATCAGTTTGTGGAGGAGGACAATAATAATTCTCTCGAGAAATTTAGATATTACAATATCAAAATAAAGGTTTGGTCGAACTTTTTTATTGTTTTGCACTTTTTAGTCCTAATTTTATTGGGGCTTCAGCTTACGTCCAAAATGGTCAATAGCTGCACGAAGTCGAAAAATTTCCGACTGCATAGATGGTTGCTATTCATGCAGCTAAGTTCAGAAGGTATTGGTCTAAGAAGCAAAGAATATTTTTTATAACAAAGTGGAAGAAAATTTCAAACAAGAAGATCATAGATAAGCATATAAGTTCATAAGATAGCTTAGAGAGGAATGTAAGTCAACAACTTCATTATTTAGAACAGGCAATGGAAAGCTGACAAGGAAAAAGTCAAGAAAATCTGCAAGACATACTTGTAGGAACTTCTGGTCAACCAGAAAACATACTCGGATAATGGGAATGATAATCCAGACTCGTTACAAGCGGGACATCAAAATGCCTGCAACCCAACCACCATCACTAGATGTATAAAGAGCCATAAAGCAGTTGTGGAGGAAAAAAGCACCAGGATGTGACGACATTACTGCTGAACTATATAAAGCAGGAGGTGGAAAACTGTTAGAATACCTCCATAAACTCATGCTGATAATATGGACAGAAGAGGGAATTTCTAGCGACTGAAAAAAGATCTGCCAATATACAGAAAAGGTAACAAGCTAAACTATAATAATTATAGAGGGAGGGAGACTTTTACACATATACTAAACAAAGACTAGCAGAATTTTCGGAAAACTTAATAGGTGAATATCAAGCCGGATTTAAATAAGGGCGAAGCACAAGTGACCGGTTGTTTGCGGTTAAGTAAACCCTGGAGAAGGCATGGGAACATGATGTTGATGTACACCAGATTTTTGTGGATTTTCGCCAAATATACGACAGTATTGATATAAGCAAACTGTATGTAATTCTGACAGATTTTGAGACTACCAATCAAACTGGTAAACTAATTAAGGCAACGATGGGAGACACCAGAGTATCAGTACGAATTCAGAACAACAAGTCACCAGTCACCAACAGTCACCCCAAACCCCAACCAATCTACTAATAAACAAATCCGTCCTAATAGCAGCATATGCAGATGACATTAACATCATAGGCAGATCATATGCAGTGGTTGAGAAGGCCTATACAGATCTCAAAAGCAAAGCTAAAACTGTAGGCCTGCATGTCAACACCAACAAAACGAAGATAAGGACCAAAACGGGAAGGAATGCAACAGAACCTCATTATAGAATAAGATGATTTAGTTTAAATTACAGTTTAAATACCTAGGAGTAACTCTGTCAAAAAATGGTGTAGACGCAGATCACAAGGAGGATTACCCTGGGAAACATAGCACATACTGCCATGACAACAATTTTCCATTTAAAAATATCCACAGAAAAATGAGACTATACTCAACAATTATACGACCAATTATAACCTATGGCATGGACCATAACAGAAAAAACTGCAAATACCGATGCTTTTTAAAGGAAAATACTAAGAAGGATTCTAGGCGCAGTCAAGGACAAGGGGGTGTGGCGAATAAGATACAACTTCGAGCTGTATCAATAATATAAAAACTACTCAATATCTAAGCTTGCCAAAATATAAAGGCTACAATGGGCACTGAGGATGGATGAATACAGAATTTGACTGCCCGTTTGACGTGCTAATTGAAAGTCATCAGACGAGCAAGATAGAGGCACTGCGATTGGAACAAGGGTCACTCATCTGGTATACAGATGGATCTAAGATGGCTGAAGGGGTAGGAGTGGGCGTAGCAGGGCCTAAATGTAGGATATTCAAAGCCCTCGGTAACACCCCAACTGTCTTCTAGGCAGAAACTTACGCTATAGATCTGTGTGCCCAGGAATGGCTAAATAGAGGCAGCCGAAAGGCAAAGATCTATATATTATCAGATAGCCAGGCAGCACTAAAAGTTCTAAGGTCCTATACCTTTGAGTCTAAAATTGCCTGGGAATGTAGAAAATCCCTGAAGCAACTGGCCAACAACAACAAGGTTACCTTGATGTGGGTGCCAGGACATGAGGGAGTACACGGAAATGAACTTGCTGACAGCCTTGCAAAGAAGAAGCTAAAGTACCATTCATTGGACCCGAACCGTTTTGTGGCCTGGCCAAAGGACACATAGCGGAGGAGATCCAAGAATGGGAAAAGAACCAGAAAAAGTCCTACTAGAGGAATATTGAAGGCCAAAGACAAGCGAAAATGTTATAACTTATTCGACAAAGAATGCCACAAGGCTTCTCGAACTTGAAAAGTCCGAATTATCTCAAGAATATGGGCAAGGCGGTAGATAACAAATGCAGATATTACGATACTGAAACTGCGGAACATATACTTTGTGAATGCAAGGTGTGCCCGCATTAGGCTAAAATTCCTAGAACAGGCGGAATTAACACCTAAAGACATAGGAAAATTAGCTCCTAGGAAAATCACAAGCTTTGTAAAAAGTCTTGAAATCCAACAACTAGTATCTGTCGGCAGTATGTTGCCTTAGACTAAAAACCATAGATTGTGCCTTTTCCTTATTTAAGACTAAGAGTACAATAAAATTAATCTATCGTGTGGATTTTAATTTTCAGATGATAATTTTATGATCAATCGATGTGGTAAAATGTCAAGAACAACATACTGAAATGTTTAAGACTTGGGTGTTGTAGCAATTTGGTAAACAAATAAGAACTATCAACAAATTGACCTTGCTCGACTTTAACTCGGTACGACGGCCATAAAATACTTCTAATAATTTAAAAATATATATCACGTTGTAGAAAAAGAAATTCTGTACAATTTTGATATGGGAAATACCCCTCTACGATGCTTAATTTTTTTTAAATCGATTTTTTAAGATTTTTTGCAAAGTTGTTTTCATTTGGTCAGCTGACCTTTGTCGCCACGCCCCTTTGCGACATGGATTGTAGTTCTCGCGTATTCAGCGCTTCTAGATGCGCATGCAGCACGCGCCGTTCCAACAAAACAACAAAAAGGTCGAACTTAATATTAATATGTAGAATTGGACTATCAACAAATTCCCAGTCGGCTCCATATAAATAATTATTTAGTTCAAATAATACAGTTTCATTAATAGATCTGAAACTAATTCTTTTGAATTGTTTATTGGCTTAGAATGTATTATACTTAATTTAGTAGCAGCATGGTCTGCTAACATGGGATTGATGACATCCGTATTGCAATATCTTGTGAAAAATTTATAAATGTGTTATGAAGGAAACTGGTTTTACTAGTTGGAGAATTAATTAAAGGGAAAATCCAAAAGATCTAAATACATTTAATAACTCAAAAGTGTGTTTATCTGGGTTGTGAAAATGGACATTAAAATCTCCCATGACAATTGTATTCATACCTTTAAAAGAAAGAATATTTGGAGCACTGGAAAGTTGTTGCAGAAAAATATTCATTGCACTCAACGTTGGTGATCTATACACCATTATAATCTGAATTTCGTTATCACTCACAATTACAGCTATTTCACAATATAATTTTTTTTTATACATTTATTTAACGTCGGCCTATTTCCGCTACTGAGGCCTAACCACCGACGCCTGTAGACGAGCTACCCCCAATCAGGAATTTTGCCGAACCTCTTCCCTTAAGAAGAGTAGGGATCTTTTACTTGCCTAACATTTAATAGGCAAGGGACCGACGGCTTTACATCCGCTCCGAAGGATGGTATATCCCCTATACAACCCTCGCCTAAGGTTGTATAGCTTCCGCGCATACACTGATATACAAGCCGCTGGAAGATGTGTGGGGCGAGAACGCGGTTTCCGTTGGAATGGTTATCCATCCAAGTACTAACTGCGCCTGTCGTTGCTTTACATCGCATACCGAAGTATGTACATAGTAAAGACGTACCTACGCTCGCCCCTTACAATACAATTCGATGGATAACTGTTTACAGGTAAAATTGGATAAGATTTATATTTTTTTAAGGAGAAGATAGTTACACCCCCATGAATGGTGTCTTTCATAGCGAATTTAGAAACTAAAATATAATCGTCAATATTTATAATAATATAGTCTATTTCCTCACTAACAAGCCAGTGTCCATTAATACATAATATGCCAAAATTATTATCACTTAAAAATATGATAAGTTGGTTAATTTTGTGTCTTAAACATTGCATATTGAAATGAAGAATATTAAAAAAATTCAGAGGTTTCCTGCCACGTTTCGAGTGTATAAAAAAGATGAAGAATTATCTTGAATTCCATCTATGTGTGATAAGTGCCACTGATTAGGTGTCATTTCATTGATTGAGTTAGGCTGAATTATTTCATCTTCATTTTGAAAACAATAGTTAATAAACATCAAGTTCTTATGTAATTTTTTTTTCGAAAGTATAACTTCAACTATGTAAGAAGCAATTTCATCCATCTTCGGTCTTTCAGATTGACAGTTGTTTATTTCAACATATTTAACAAGTCCCTTTGTGTAATTGTTGAATTTACATAAAAAGCCATTCAACTTGAAGTTATATTGAAAAATATGTTCATTCTTCTTGGTAGCATTTTTATAATAGGGAATAGATGCAAAAAGTGTGTTTGTATGTGAACGCATCTTAAGTTTATTGCAAATAAAACGAAATGACGGCGTTTCATTTTTGTCGATATCATTACGGCCACCTATTACAAAGATATAATATTGAAGGGTGAAACCTTTGGACATGGATTCAACATTTTCTAGAGCTTGATTTAAACGGGCTAGGCTCCTGGTTTACTTACTGATATATATAACTTCGCATTTGCTTAGGTCAATCAATATCCTTACTTGCCACAACACTCATAGAATAAAACAAATTTTACAATAAAAATATTAGTAAAACTAGTAAATTACTTGTCAAATTTTCATTCGACAAACTGTAGTCAAGTTCACATGTGCTTTTAGAGGGCGGAATATTAAAACATAATATTTTTAGTCGCAAACTCCTCTATAAAATCCTTATTTTACTGTAAGGAACCTAACCAGACTGCAACCAACAGCTACTCTCAAGCCTGGCGCGTTAAGTGTAATAATTGTATATTACCATCAAAACGCTAATGCTTCGATTGCACTGACGAGAGCCAACAGCTCGAAACTGCAGTATGCAAGTGGTGTATGACGACTGGCACGAGAGCTCCTTTAAGTAGGATCAATCTTTCGGCTGGTGTATGTTGCAATCGAAGCATTAGCGTTTTGATGGTAATATGTAATTATTACACTTAACGCGCCAGGCTTGTAACTTGTAATTCAGCGTTCGGCGGGGCACACCGCCCGGAGAGTAGCTGTTGGTTGCAGTCTGGTACGTTCCTTATAGTAAAATAAGGATATTTTATAGAGGAGTTTGCGACTAAAAATATTATGTTTTAAACTGTAGCCAAAGAAAGAACAACTTTCATTTTGTAGAAGCGTTGTATTGTTTCTGATTACCACTGCCTTCCAAGGCGTTTAAATATTTTCTCCATGATCGTCTCTAATCTACGATGGCTCTGAAGAGCCATGATCAAAACATTTTTCCAAATACCTTATTAAAATGTCGCACTGCAGTATTTTAAGTCGCAGTGCCTGTTAAAAAGTTGCACTGCGAATTATAAAGTCGCACTGCGAATTTTAAAAACGCAGTGTGAGGTTTAAAGTTGCACTGCAAATAAATGTTTGCGTAAGGGACAACCACATTTATCAACAAATCCATCCAGCTCGTAGCGTACGCAGACGACATTAACATCATGGCTCGTAAAATTGCATCCGCCAAAGAAACAAATAGATTTGGAACATAATGCCAAGGAAATAGTTACTTTCCTGGCTTTGGTTTCGGCGAAATGTTGGATGTCTCTGTCGATATCTATACTTCGGGCCGTTTCATTTTCAATGGAAGCTATAGCTAAATTTGTCAAATTTTCTTGTAATAAAAAGTTCCTTAAGTAGTTTTTAATTAATTTCAATTTCGAAAATGACCTCTCGGCTGAAGCTACTAATACAGGAATCGTTAAATATAAAATCAAAACAGTGCAAACTTATGTATACGAAGTTGATGAAATCGGGTTCAGAATTACTAACTTGGCCAAATCAAGCATTCTAATATATTTAAGGTTTCCTAATTTCCGCCGCTGGGCAAAGACACTTATCAACAGATCTACCCAGCTCGTAGCGTACGCAGATGACAATCTGAACCCTGGATCCTTGTGCATACGCGGTTGTTTCGCCTTGCAACTTTAAATCTCACAGTGCGTTTTTAAAATTCGCAGTGCGATATTATAATTAGCAGTGCATTTTTTTAACAAACACTGCGACTTAATATATTGCAGTGCGACATTTTAATGAGACATTTGGAAAAAATTGTGATCGTGGCCCTTCAGAGCCATCGTACTAATCTAGAACCACTAACGATGGCTATTTTGACACGAGAAGGTGCATAAATTGTACGCCTATGATTCTTCTAATAAATCAAATGTTCCAGTAGATCCTTCTGTTGGAGTGGAGATATTCCACCTGTTTTATTTATAACCAGATTTCAGATGCTTTAATTTCCAAAACTATTATTATATTATGTGTTTTTAAATAAAGCCGATATTATTATTATTACCATTATTATTATTTATAACCTAGAGATATGTAAAATTGAATTTTATTAAAAATTACGAATAAAGTAATCTTTATATCTGATTTCAAACAATAAGAATATGTATATATTTTCTACCTCGCATTTACCACGAGGTTTTCTGAATAATAAATAGGACAATGCCTAAACTTTTTATGTTTTGTGTTGTAACAAATTCAGTAACATTCCCGATTAAACTGTTATATAACTTTAATAGTAAATTAAATTATATCAATAAACATAATCTTGTATTGACCTCGATAGCACCTGGAGATATATTATTTATAGAGATCTAACATTATTAAATTTACTTGCAGACACGCAATAGGAAGGGCGATGTCGATATCATTACCGGTTTATGTTTATATCTACAGCGTGTTACTAAATGCGTATAAGAAGATGGATTATAAAGATTTAGGCATTGTAATAAAATTATACATCTCTTGGCGGTGAACACACCTTTATGTAATATTTCGTCTTGTGTTATTGAAAAAGTAAATAAACTAATTTTTTATCTCCTTATTTGGTAACACATTTTTCTTCCGGTATGAAGGAGTGGAGAACTTTTCGTCACCTAGCTACCGTCACTTAACATTTTATTTTTTTGTTTAAATAATTATCACTGGTTTCAAAAAATACGTTACAAATGGTTGATGATTTTTTTAATTTTTATTTTATTTTACAAAGAGCAGAATTTACCTTCCAACTACAGGGTAAGAACATGTTTTATAGTCAGATATAAATTGATATAGAATCTATTCCTAGATTAAGTGATGATTAACGTCGTATTTGTTATTATTTCCTTCTTGAAACTGAGATTATTTCATAAGTGGACGATCAAACGAAGTTATACCATTATTAAATCTGCATTAAATGGACAACTTTTTCTGACAGTTGGTCAATTTTTAGTAGTACGTTTTTTATCCGTTAGCGTCACTTAAAAAGTAACAAAATTTCTTTATGAACAAAAAGTATCCAGAAAATCGGTGTATTCAAATGGCAGATGCTAGTAAAGGTCATGGAAATGCCTTTATCGTAAGTGCACCTATTTAAAATACAATTAAAAAAAGAAAACTATAATTTAACTATAGTTTTTATCTAAGGGCATAATTGTTATAAATTCGAAAAGAAATGGAGACAAGGCCAAAGCTGCTAAAACTTGTGAAACTGATCGTTCGCTTTTTTTGTGAAATTAATTTACGTGACGTCATCGAACAATGCGCTAGTACGCGTGCTTTTAGTACGCCTCATTAAAAGAACTCTTAAATCTTTGAATCTTGTCCGCCATCTTGTTTAATCATACGAAAATATCAAAGAAGGTTCAGATTGCGATAAAATTGAAAACGTATTTTGTACTTTAGCGCTTCAATACAAATATGATGTTAACAGGCTAGTACGATTTTTTACTGCGACATAAGATGGACTCCTTTCCATGTGATGTTTGTGATGTTTTTCCATTATTTTTTTTTCGTTACTCTCGCTCTACTGCAATGATGACTGGATGAATTACTACTTCATCTGGTTGAAATATTTAGGACATGCTTAGCACACCTTTATATTCCAGAGATATAGAGAGAAGTAAAAGTTGTGTTCATCCCAAAGGCAGAGCGGACGGACTATACCACCCACAAACCTCGTTCCTGCTCAGACAATGGAGAAGCTATGTGAACAAGAAATAAGGGAAAGAACAACCCTTTAGATCCTAACCAGCTTGCGTACACCCTGGGAAGATTAACCGACACCGCCCTGGGAAGCTGGATATCCAACAAGATCTCGAAGAGAGCTGTACTCTGTGAAAGAAAGCAGGAAGTCCTAAGAATAATCGAAAAATGGTACAGAGAACGCTCCCTAATTGTCAATCCCAGGAAGACGGAGATGGTTCTCTTCACAAGGAAAAGTAAACTAGGAGCACTGAAGGCACGTGCCCTTTTAGATATAACACTAAGTTTCGCATCATTAGTGAAATACCTTGGGGTAACATTCGATGCCAAACTAACATATTCACATAGATAGTTAGATAGAAAACTAAAGAAGGCTTACATGTCTTATGAGCAGTGCCGCAAGACCGTGGTGAAAACCTGGGGAATGAAACCCAAAGTGGTCATGAGAAGTTACAAAATTACCACAAAAGCATTATGGGATTCTCACCAGCATGAATAACATACTGATATGCTGGGTGAAAGAGCATGCACAGTGTATTGACAACAAAGTACAGACTGGCCGAGAAGACAGCAGGCCTAAGTATCTGTGGACCAGGCCCGGCCAGTCTGTTACCAATCACGACGACAACACAAATAATTAAAGAGAACACTACAATGAATTTAAGAAGCTGTAGGATGAAACAAAGTTTCATCTTGCTAAGATACTACTAAAATATCCCAACAAGAGTACATCGATGCAATCTCTAGAAGGAACCTACGTTTTTTAATGGGAATTCAGACTGGACACTCTCCGTTTAGGAAACACTACACGATATGAGATTAAGCGAAACACGTCTCTGTAGAGGTTGTGAACAAGTAGATGAGAGGGTTCAACAGACAAGCCATTTTGGGAGAACATTGGCCCACTCTGGCCGATGAAGAAAGATCACCACTTATTTTGCAAGATTAGGTTGGTTGGAGGCCAATGGGGCTTAAGTGCTGTGGTTCCATAATTTTCATTTGCCACCCTCCCAACCAATTCCAAGTCCCAATTCCATTACTCTGCTCCTCCCTTAAATGTGTCGCGCATTTTTTCAACCTCTGCATGAGCTGCAAAGTGAATGTAAGCCAAATACATCAGAATTTACTACAGTTAATTCGATGAATGTATTCGATCTTATTTTTGAATTATTAGTAGACAGAAAAATTCAAAGATGATTTGGAATAATCCCTCATTTCTTACGGTGCAATGTGAGGTATAGTAGATTTTTAAATGGCAAAGAAGTGGCCTGTTCCAAAAATTCACATATTTTGAACATCTCTCAGACACAATCGGAATAAATTGGCGCCCAACTAATAAATAGCTAGATAAGACTTCTGTAGAATTGTGTATAAATAGTACATTATACACTAAGGGAGAGAAACGTCTTATTTTTCCTGAGGTATAATTTGAGGCCCAAGGGCAACAAATACACCGAGGGAAAAATGGCGATCTCTACCGAGGTGTATATACTATTTTCTTATTTCGTCCCTAGGGAGTAAATGCTTTACTTCTGTCACAATTTTGATGCCATAGAAATCGGTTTCTACTCCCGGTCGTGGAAAAAAGATATTTTCTCAATTTATTAGTATACCATGGCCCTGTTTCTCAAAAGCTTTTGTCAGTATAAATGACATCTACCTGTTCGCCACAGTCAAGAAATTTATATAAATACTACGTAACACACAGTAGTTCGTTCAGATATAAAGTCATGTTGACTTTCGAATATTTGTTGGGACATGAAGATAAATAATTCTTATACTTTCAATTTTAAATAATTTACTATACTTATTTAGCATTATTATGGCACGAAAATTTTCAAGCTCTGATTTACTTCCCTTTTTATGGATGAGACAGATCTTTGAAACTATTAATTTATCAGAGAAAACCGAACATTTTATGGTGAAATTAAATATGTATGCTAATGGACCTGTCAGTATGTTTGAACAGTCCTTAATAAAAAAAACTGGCAATCGATCGAGTTCATTAGTGAATATTTAAAGTCTTCATACAGATTTATTTTTTCTGCATAATAATATGTAGATTTTTGGACGTTACAAACTGTTTTTAATTTTAAATTTGCCAGTTTGGGACGATCACTTATTTAAGTAAAATTTTGATAACAATTTTTTATAAAAAAAATACAGGATAATTATTTGGAAAATCAAGTTCGTTTCCAATTTTCTATTAAAAAGGTTAACTGTACCTAATAAATGTTAAATTTCTTAGATTCAGAAAAAGTATAAACGATATTACGAAATCGTATTAACTTTTTCTTAGCCGAAGAATAGTTGTTAAAAATTTTTTACTACTTATCTATCACTAAGTTAAACATAATTAACATTTCAATATTCAATTTATTTTCAATGTTTACAACAATTCATGAAATTATATTCTTTTTTGGGAATGTAAGAAAATATTATATTTATCTTTTTTACTGTAATAAAATGGTGGAAAATCCTGATGTCGTTACTAGTACAATATGCGAGGTGCTCAGAAAAATTAATTGTCAAGTATCTGTCAGTTATTTTTGAAAATCTCTGAGACATGACAGCAAAATATGAAAGCAGACGCATTTCTACGTAAAAATCACTCCTAAAATTTGAAAGGCGCCATATTATGAATGGTACATTGTTGTAAAAGTAATTCTTAATAATACTTTCAGTAGCTGATTGAAGTTGAGAGAAAAACTAAATCATTTATATTTTTAACCGCCTTCACAGTTATCTAAATGACTCCCTCTTAAGCTTAGAAGATCCAGATTTGTTTGGATTAAGGAGGCGGGACCCTACAGTTTACCGTGGTATTCGAACCTCTTCTAGGTGATTATTTATAACTGAAATTTACTTTTCATAAATGGTGCTCAAACCTACTTTGCTACAGGTACGTCCAGAGAGTAAGCTTGACTTACTGAGTTACTATACCCGTAAATACATACCTATTCTATATTCATTGGGTTGCTCTAAATAGAGATATATTTAGATTATCGCCCTGGCAGGGTTTAGCATTAGTTATTCCACCACTCTGTCACGGCACATATGCACAGACAATTACACAACAACCATTCTCGAGGATATTGCCATCTGTCGCAGCTGAGACACGAACTCAGGAGTGGCGCAACGACTAGCTGTGTTGCCTTTTACACAACCCTATCTAGTCTACTGCCATCAATTCGAGAATACATTGAAAAAGCCAATTTCACATTTAAGTTCCAAGGACGTAGGAGTAGTGAGTCACGTCGGTAATCGTGTTTTATATAATGATAAAAAGTTACATAAAGAACTAATTAACCAATTAAAATAATCAATATTATATTATAAAAATGGGTTTACCTATCGTTCCATTTTTGGGAGCATATCATTAATGGTCTAAATAACTCAACGTTAATAAAAATTAAAGGGTACTGTTTCTACAGTTATCGGCGTGGGTATTAAAAAAAATGTCGATAATTAATTTTAGAAATTTTAATGGTGGGCTACCACATTAAAAAAATATTAATTAGTAGTTACTAAAGAAGCGTGAGAACATAAATAATACTTATAGGTATGTAGGTATGGGAAGCTTTATTAATCTAGTGCAACTAAACGGTGTGTTAAAGAATCCGATATATTTTGCTTAATTAGATAGTTATTTGCTGCTAATTATTCCTTTAATTTTGATCACTTCATTAACAATCAATTACTGCCAGAGCCATCAAAACTAAATATCAGGTTTCTTTATGTTGATTATTTATTAATAAAGGTTAAAAAACCATTTCGAGAACAGTTGCTGGGGTTGCCAGTCCATATTTTTCAAATCACTGTACAGGGTGCGCAATTTATTTTATTACTGCGTTATTATTTTCTTTTCTTAAATATTTTATAAAACTGACCATTCCGAAATTCGCATTTTTAAAATGTCCCCCTGTACATTTATTTAGATGTGTTTTTTACAAGTAGTTTTATATGCAGTTATTATAAGTAACCTCACTCTTAAAATATAAGAAAGTACATTTAGTCCTAGAAATTTGTCGAGAATATCGCATTTTTTTCAAAAATTATTAACAGCAAACCAAGGCATGTAAAAAATCGTAAATTTTCCGTAGATTCGATGTACTGTTTTTAAAACAAATGATGAACATGCGTCCTTTTCAAAATGGTGACCAAAGTTAGCGAGAAACAGTTTTTACGTTAAAAAACTTGGCGTTGTACAAGAAAAAGTTACATGGCAAAAGTTGTGTAAGTTTTTAATACGAATCGAGCTGGTCCGGTCCGGATTCAAAAAATTGCAAAATTAGTTATGCTAAGCTTTGTCAGGCTATTTATTTTTCGATTGCAACAGACACTGGACCGCTAGATAGCGCCTGTTGATTGTTTTGCATGTCGCTATCCTATGGATACCGAGATGTACGTAATAGTCCTCGAGTCAAATTCTTCCGGAGCCGAATTCAACGATCGGTACTGACTAGATACATAACAGATATACGGAGACACGATAACACTACTCACGTACATCAACTCATACACCAGAAACTACCCATCTTTCTGGAAAGACGGTAATGACTACATACCAACACATAACATCCGTTCCAGTCAAATTCCCTTTCTTCTCTTCTACTCCTCGTTCCCCTATCTAATTACCTCTACCTCTTACACGCCAGCAAATTTTATTTCCCAAATAAAAATTGCTCAAAAATAAATTCCTCTATTTTTATATAATATGACTGTTTTGAAGTAGGTTTTAGTAACTTTTCCTACAATAAAACACTAGAAAAACTCAAATTCCATAAAAAAATAGATACTGTAAAGATTGTAAAATTGTCAAATTAATGAAAAATAAAAATGAATGTTAAATGAAATTCTATGAAAGATCATCAAACAAAAATTTTGCTGATATTATATGGCCTCCATCTGCCCCCCGCCACGTTTCTGCGCCACGTGCAATGTAACGCGACGAGCATATTAAATAAGATTGTTAAAATGAAAAACGAAATATTATCTTAAGGCAAAATGAATTGTGAAAATTAAGTATTTAAATAAATGATTTTAATGGGTAATTGTCGTCCCATGCCTACCTTGCACTGACGAGAGCCAACAGCCCGAAATACCAGTTTGCAAGTGGTGTGGACGACTGGCACGAGAGCTTCTTTAAGTAGGATCAGTCTTTCGGCTGGCGTTTGTTGCAATCGAAGCATTAGCGTTCTGTTCGTAATATACAATTATTACGCTTAACGCGCCAGGCTTGTAACTTGTAATTCAGCTCTCGGCGGGGCACTTGGCCCGGAAAGTAGCTATTGGTTGCAGTCTGGACGTTCCTTATAGTAAAATGAGCATTTTATAAAGGACTTTGAGACTAAAAATATTATGTTTTAATATCCTGCCCTCTAAAAGCACTTTTGAACAAATATATATATATATATATATATATGTTCCGAGAAGCTTCCGCGGTCGTTGGTATGAAAAACCATAGCACCATCATTTTTCCATAAACCGCGAATCATCCGCGAAGCAATTGAGATTGAAAAACGTCCCAATTGTCTAAACAAAAGGGATGACGGTCATCGTCTTCCAGTCGCTTGGAAATCATTGATCTCCAGGCTAGCCCCACAATATTCATCCACACCTTATAATCCTGATAGCAGCCGTTCTACTCTGATGCCTCCATCAACAGACCCTCAACTCCCCACCACTCTCCCACCCACAGATAATAACACTTCGTCCGATACTGCCAGCGAGTTCGCTCTAAGGAGTAGGCAGGTTGAGGCCTTAGAGACGGATCGTGGTGAGATCTGGGGAGTAGGCAGATTGAGACCCCGGAATCGAACCAATTCCACGAACTCCTAGCATTATTTTCTTTGACAATTTTTACTTGACCCACTTTTTCTCTTGAAAATGGCTCCAAAACGGGAGCCGAAACGTCGAGACATTAACAATCTCAGACGCGGTTCAACCCGAGAACCTAGTATTTTTCATATATATATATCTCGGCTGCAGATGGTTGGAGAACAATTTTTTTTTTTTTGTAAATTTGTAGAGAAATGCCAGTGATCGGTTGATAATAATAGCATTCCAATATAATTTAAAATCTCAAAGATATTAAAGGTTTTTTGGGGTAAAAAAAATCGACTTTTTGACAACCCGATTCTTCGGGGTCCAATGAATTTCCAAGCCAGACTTGCAATTTTAAATGAATTCGATAGGAATGTTCAGCTACAGCACCCTTCGAAGGTGAAAAACTCGCCAAGTGAAAAGATGACCTTGATGTGGACTTCTTAAATTGCTGACTGGTTGGTAGGCGTGCGCCGCAGCATCGAGCTCCGAATTTAATTGATTTTGCGATGCTCAGCAACGGCCGATCAAATTGTGGAAATATTTTATTGAAAATATAAAAAGTATTCAACAATAACCCCTGCAAATTTTAGTTAAACGATTACAAGAAATGATCTCGGCTCCAGAAGGTCGGAGAGCAAAATTTTTGTTTGTAAATTTGTAGAAAAATGCCAGTGATTGTTTATTAAAGGTTTTTGGAATAAGAAAAATCGATTTTTTGACCGATTTTCACATATTATCGATCGTTTCGTGATATGAATAATAATTGCACATGTTAGCTTAACTGTTAAAGAAACTTTTCGGGCTGGTCCGGTATAAAAATATGAAGGCTCGTTTTTTAAGAAAAAATCGGTTTTTGCAAAAAATTTGCAATATTTTTCACATCTAAAAAAAAAACGCTCGTATTCGACTTATATTGGACTACGCTTTCACCGAGTTTTGTTAAAAAATATCATTTTTTCACGGAGATACAGGTACTTCAAAAAATTGCGATTTTTAGCGGTTTTTTTGCATTAACTAATTTATTTTGAATCCGGACCGGACCAGCTCGATCTGTGTTAAAAGGTTACACAAGATTGCCATGTAACTTTTTTTTGTACAACGCCAAGTTTTTTTACGTAAAGAAATGTTTTTCACCAACTTTGGCCGCCATTTTGAAAAGGACATATGTTTGTCATTTGTTTTAAAAATAGTATATTGAATTTTACGGAAAATTTCCGATTTTCTTCATACCTTGGTTTGCTGTTAATAATTTTTGTCGACTAGGTAAAAACCCTGAGTTACTTTAATTGCCGTGTAACAATTCAACTGTTATTATTAACCTTGAAATAATATACACCTAAACAAAATTTCTAATACACAAGCTCCAATTATCAATAAATCAAAAGGCGGCGGTGGAAAATCTAGATTCTAGATAAAAGGCCAATTACTTTTATGTACGTTTAAACATTTTACGCGTACTTTAAATTAGATAAATATATAAGATAAAAACCCACGCCAGAAATAAAACTGTATCTAAATATACTGAGTAAGTAAGTAGCTGTTAAATTAACATGAGCTAAACTCACATAATTGCGATTTACAGATGGCCAAATGAGACGTACAATATAGGTTCTTAATAAGCTACCAATCACACCTTTTATAGCAAGATTGAATGCTAGTAAATCTTTCAAATCAACATAATGGTTGGAATATAAAAGTCAAAGTTTTATTGGTGACCTTCGATGATGCAGACCACCATGTAGAATCTTAACAGACTATCAAAGGATGCTTTTGAACCACATTAACAGAGCTAGAGGCTAGAGAGCCTTAAAGATAAATATAAATTGTGGTTAGGAAGATATATTTTAAGGATCATTTTGTGGTTTCGAGGCATATTAATAAAAACTGGTCTTGAATTTTTAAACGATTCATAACTATACCTCTGCGAATTTTTGATTCGTAGTTCTTAATACTTGTAGACACCGATTAGATTAGGTTAGTTAAAAGAAACTGTAAATTTAGTTGAGATACATTTTACATGTTATAATATTAATACATAATAATGTTCGTGAACATGACAACGCTTTTTAAATCACGTAAGTATATACAGGGTGAGTGCAAAATGAGTAATGTTAACTGAATACCGTATGCGAGAGGCAAAAATAAGGCGCTTCAATAGTAATGATAATAACAATAAGATAGATAGATACTAAATTCTTTTTAGCAATCGTATTTTGCGTAATTTGATTGAAAACTGCACAATTCTGTTGCGTAATTCATTAAGATCTTGGGCTTCGTAATATATTTTGCTTTTAATAAATCCCCACATAAAATAACCTAAAGGAGTTAAGTCAGGTGAGTGAGGTGGTCACCTTACTGGTCCTTCGGTTTTCAAGGCATCCAAAAGAAAAATGTAAATAATAGTGGGTTAACAGCAGAACTGGATTAACTATATTAGTTAGTTCGTTGTATTGCCCATAAGAAAAGCTTTTAAATAATGAGGCACATCTTTCATTGCTTATTTTTTCTTTGTGAATAGAGAAGTTAGCCAAGTGAATGATGTCTATTTTTAGTCAGCTAAATGTAATAAAATTGCCAAGTATCTATAATTAATGCTTTAAAAATTACAAATAAAAATGACATGTCCGCATTTAAATAAATTTAATAAGGTTCATACAGTTATAGCAATTTTATCGCAACAATGCGAAATGAGAAAATACGTAAAAAATCGGTTTTTCACAAAAAATCGGAAAGTATCAATTTTCGGAATTTTGCGAAGGTACGAAGTAAATGGCTATTCAGACCTGTATTTAAAATCAGATGTCCTTCTTTTGTGTGACGTATTTGAAAATTTTCGTAAAATTTGCGTGAATAAATATAAATTGGATCCAGCTCAATATTACACAGCTCCAGGTTTATCTTGGGACGCTATGTTGAAACTAACAGCGGTAGAACTTGAATTGTTAATAGATATCGATATGATACATTTTTTTAAAAAAGCTATACGCGGTGGTGTCAGCCAGTGTACAGAAAGGAAGCATATCGCAAATAATAAGTTTGTACCCAATTATGATCCCTCAGAACCGTCGTCATTTATCACATATCTTGATGCTACGAACTTATACGGTCATAGTATGTCCAAAGCATTACCAACAGGGGGATTTGAGTGGCTGTCCGAAAGAGAAATTATCGACTTAGATGTTACTAATATTTCAGACGAGAGTCCACACGGGTATGTTTTTGAAGTAGACATACATTATCCGCAAGAGTTACACGATTTACATTCAGATCTCCCTTTCTTAGTAGAAAATATTATACCCCCCCAATCAAAATCAAAATCACCAAAATTAATCCCAAATTTGAATGATAAGAGACGATATGTTGTGCATTATAGAAACTTGAAACAAGCCATTGAAAATGGTTTAATGGTGTTAAAAACCCATAGAGTACTTAAGTTCAAGCAGTCGCCCTGGTTAAAAAAATACATCGATTTAAATACGCAAATGAGAAATTCAGCGACCAATAAATTTGAAAAAGACCAATATAAATTAATGAATAATGCAGTATTTGGTAAAACCATGGAAAATGTTGATAATAGAAGAGATATAAAGTTGATTACTCATTGGGAAAATGTTAGAAGAACTATAGGTGCAAACGCATTAATCGCTCGTCCAAATTTCAAATCTTGCACAATTTTTTCTGAGGATTTTGTAGCGATTGAAATGAGCAAATTGCAAGTAGTCTATAACAAACCAATTTACGTAGGATTTTGTATTCTTGAATTATCGAAGACGGTACTGTATAATTTTTTTTATGGTGTTATTAAACGTCAATTCGGTGCTAATGCTTCTTTGTTGTACACCGACACAGATTCCTTAATTATGAAAGTATATACTGGATTATATTGGTATTCACAGATAAGTTATGATGTGATTTGTAGGTATATAGATAGTTGTAATTAATTATGAGTGTGTAATATGTCGTAATATATCTATTTATTATGAATTACATTTACATTTACAATAAAGTGATCCTCACAGCACCATAAAGGCGTTTTCTATGCTAATTTGATGTCTTCATTAGTGTCGTGTATCATAGCAGTGCACCGCTTTTGTCTAACTTTGGAATGTCTTGAAACACTAAAGAATCCTTTTTATAGTGGTAGTTTTACATTTAGATACAATCCAATATTTTTAACTCATAAAACAAGACATTGAAGTAGATTAACCTAGTAAACTGTACACTAATGATGACGGATGACGTCACAGTTATTGGCGCCAAACAATAACCGCGGATTTGCAAAATTCTAATTCGTGTCCGAAAAAAATATGTCTTTTACTTGCTTTTCTTTAATTTTATGTAGTATTTTTCAGTTTTCATCCACAATGTTTGTCTTCAAATCTTGCATCCTTTATTTAACATACTTCCTGACATAATCAATTGATGCAATTTTGCACAGTTGCTAAGATCGGATGACAATACAGTATTCCATTGTTGCTTTTGCAAATATCCGCACGTAGAGGGCGCGGGGGTGCAAATTGAACCCCCGGGCAAAAAGTAGAATACAAAAGGTTCTTCGCCTGATCAGAGACTTCTACGTCCGTTTTTTCCCGTACAAATGGTACGATATTAATTCCGGTGACATAATGGAACGCCGTTAGGTTTATACCTCGGAACTCAGCTCCAATGAATGAATTTATGTAAATTGGTTATATACGTTATGAATAATTATAGCGTGACTTAAAAATAGGAAATAAAAAATGCATTTTTTTAAAACTTGCTTTTTTGTAAAAAGTCGTAATAAAAAGTAAAAAAAATAAAAAATAATAATGTACGACTGCAAGAAAAGCAAGGCAGGCGCACTTCGTGTATTAGTATATGTATCATCTTTATGTAGGGTAGGGTGGTGTATAGTGGGACATGGTATATATTGGGACATGTACTCTGTGCACCATCTATATGAGAGAAGATGAAATATTCATGCCCCTCTGTAGACTGCAATGCATTATCGTGGTTTTAAACCACCGTTTGTTGCATTACCGACAGAAACAACTTCATAACAGTAACTAACATAGCCGATGTTGCTGAAAATTATTAATTTCATGTGTGATTTTTTAGTGCCATTTGGTTATTTCTTTACGGATTATTTTAAAAATTATAGAAATTGTTGTAGAAAAGTTGTTAAAGGTATGTATAAATAAAAAAGTGATTTCATAAACAATTCTTTGTTTGGTTATATAAATTGTTGTTTATGTGCTCATGGTACGTAGTTGTATCCCAGAGTTGGCACACTAAGAAACAAGCTGGAGTTGAGTGGATTAAATTATTTCGCAAAAGACAATCTGAGCTTTCTTTGCGTACACCTGAAGCTACTAGTTTGAGCCGGGCTACAAGCTTCAATAAGCATAATGTAAAATTATTTTTCGAAAACTTGAAAAGTGTAGTATCAAAATATAAATTTGATTTGAATAAAATATACAATTGCGAAGAACTTCGGTTACCACAGTCCATAAACCCCCAAAAATTATTGCTTCTTTAGGACAAAAACAAGTAGGGAAGGTTACCAGTTCTGAAAGAGGCATTCTTGTTACGATGTGTGTTACTATCTGTGCAAATGGACAATATGTACTACCATTCTTTGTGTTTCCAAGGAAACATTTCAAACCTCACATGCTAAATTTGCAGAGCATTTTGTGGAGATTACGAGATGCACTATTGATAATAAAATTCTTTTAATTTTAGATAATCATGAGAGCTACTGTGACTTCAATGTACTGGCATATTGTAAGCTAAATGGAGTGATTCTATTGACTTTATCTCCCCACTGCAGTCACAGGCTGCAACCACTTGACGTGGCCTGTTATGGACCATTCAAAACATACTATAACAAAGCAATGGATGATTGACTCATAGATCATCCAGGAACACCAATTAACATTTATAATATAGCAGAAATAGCAGGGAATTTCCCCAAGCCTTTGTACCATCTAACATAATCAAGGGTTTTAAACATACTGGAATATGCCCTTACAACCCAGAAGTCTTCACAGAAATCGACTACATGTGTTCATATGTAACGGATAGACCTGAACAAAATACTAATGACAAGAGTAAAGAAGGACAACAATCTTCCGATCTGAATAGATTTCAAGAGTTAGAAAGAACACCACCAAACGTCACATCAAGTCAGGTTCAACTAACAAAACCTTTATCTTCAAATTGTGAAGCACCCAAAGAAGTTGAAAAACAATTTGGTTCACCAGAGGAGGTAAGATCGCATTTGAAAGTCCAAAATAGGGCTACAACACGGAAGGCTAGAATGAAGAAACAATCCATTGTTATGACCGATACACCCAACATGGAAGAAAGAAAAAAAAAGGAAGACGAGAAGATTGAAAAGGAGAAAACAAAACAACGAAAGAGCAAAGAGCTCGTACCGTGAAAAAAAAAGTTATTCCAGATGACTCATCTAGTGAGAGTGATGTCGCGGAAGAGATAGTGGATGATGACTCCCTCGATGACATAACAGATTCAGAAGAAGAGAAAGAAGAAAACAACTCACAATTGAAAGTAACGGATTTCATTCTAGTTCAGTATCCACTTAAAAAAGTGTTCGGCACTAAGTTGGTCAAATTGACAGAATAGAATCAGATGAATATTATGTTAACTTCTTGAGGAAAACGTCCGATTCAAAGTTTATTTTTCCAAATATTAAGGATGAAGATATTATTAATCAAATGGATGTTATTTGTAAACTTCGTGAGGTCAAGCAGGTCGGAGGAACAGAAAGATCAATTAAACATTGTATATTTAAATTTGATTTTTCATCTTACAATGTCCAGTAATGTTTTACCTCACAAAATATGCATATATATACTATATCTACTTAGTTTGTACTATTCTAATCATGATCAATAAATATTTTTTTCAATGTTCCTGTATGTACCATGGGGTGGTTCATATAGAGACAGGTGGCATATGCAGGGACACATTTTTTTTCTTATTAAGTATTAAATAATTATTATATTTGACATACACATTCGATAGAAAATAGTAATTTCAATTTTTGATGAAAATATGGAAACTCCAAAAGAATTATAATTAATTTTTTAATGAACAGAAAAAAACGTCCCAATATACACCGCCCTACCCTACGCATGATTGAAGGCAATATTTGTACAACAATTCTACCCCTCTCATCATGCGTACAATCATACAAAGTGCGCACGCCTTGCTTTTCTTGCAGTCGTATATTATTATTTTTTTACTTTTTATTTTTTAGTACTTTTTACAGAAAAGCAAGTTTCTAAAAAAAAAATTTTTTTGCTTTCTTGTACAGAATTCTATGAGCTACAATTTTATATTAACACTTTACTTCCAAAAATTTATAGACTGCGAGATAATGGCAAAAACTAAAATTCACCCCCTTTCTTTCTCTAACAAAACCCATGAGTCAAATTAAGGGTACTTTAATGTTTTCATTACAACACCAAAATAAAAATCTCCACAAAAATCCAGCCTAATCGCAATTTCTATGAAGTTTAAGTCTAATTTTGCTAAAGTAAGAAATGGTAAAATTGATGAACAAAATTAATTCAATTAAGGAACTCGGGCATGGCCACTTACTTGAGAAATTTGCCAATAATTCGATTAAACCGTCGATATCCGTTGTTTATTATATATAATAAATCAATATCTGAGGGGACCTTCCCTGGAATTTTGAAACAAGCTCAAGTAATTCCTGTTTTTAAAATTGGTGACAGAAAGATGACGTGCAATTACCGTCCAATTTCAATACTTTCAGTTCCTGGTAAAATGTTTGAGGCCATGGTTTCAAATGATATATTTTTTGCAAAAAAAAGTTTAGTGAGAAGTTTAACAGGATCTGCCATGATTTAGGCCATCGGCGTTTCATGAAATGACGTGATACCGGCATTTCATGAACTGCCTAGGCTTCCCCGAAAAGCCTATGTCGTGACACATACTGCAATACGGCTTTTCGACAAAAGCCTAGACATTTCTTGAAATGCCAGCAAATAGTGTAAAACACCTCATGTTATACGGTTTGATTAAGCTTTTCATGAAGTGCCTTAAAATGTTAGTATTTTCGTGTAATGAAAAGTTTAACATGATCTGCCGTGATTTAGGGCATCGCTATTTCATGAAATGCCGACAGATAGTGTGAAATCTATATGCTAAACGACTTGCCTAGGGTGTTCATGAAGAGCCTGGTTAGTTAGTTAATGTTATGATTAGTGCTTTACATGATCTGCCGGCTTTATCGTTAGGCTCATTCACAATATGACTAAATCACGTCATTTCATGAAATGCTGATGGCCTAAATCACGGCAGATCATGTAAAGCACAAACCATAACATTAACTGACTAAATAAACCAGGCTCTTCATGAACAGCCTAGGCTAATCGTGTGGTATACAGATTTCACACTATCTGCCGGCATTTCATGAAATGCCTAGGCTTTTCCCAAAAAGCCGTATTTCACCATGTGACTACGACATACACATTAATTATTTATGTAAATGTGTTGCCCTGTTATTGGAATTGTTATTCTGTTGGGTGACATTCTTTATAAATAAATAAATAAATAAAAACAATCGTGATCTGGACAGTGTGACAAATTCTTTAGACTCCAAACTGAGGGAGCAACATTTAAGTACGCACATCACATGAGTTTATGGCTGTACTATTTTATTTGAGTAAATTTTATTCAAAAACACACTTTAATTTTATCCCTGGATTTAAAATAATATATTCAGTAACATCAACCGGTACAAGAATTTCCCTTGACAGGGACAGACACAAAACATGACATAAGAAACAAATATCCTACACTGTGTTACATTGTTTTTTATGGCACAGGATGGAACCATTACAGAATGTATAATTAATGTTTCCAAAAACGCTTTTGGTGAAGAAATGTGTCGTTTCATTTGGTGTTTAATTAAGAGACGCCCTGTGTTTAAACGCAATAAAAATTTTAGCTCTGTGTTGATGTATTTCCAGCGGACCATAATTTTATTAAAGGCCCATTTTAAGCAATAAAAACAGACAGATGCCACAAACAGCTGTTATCAAATTTGGCTCGTCGGCGACCAGTCGGGTAGTTCGTCAAGGACGTTAAGAACCCCACACGGTCCCCTTAAACATTATTTATACAAGGTGTTTAATCATAGTACTGTCTAAATTTATTTCTACCTGAAATTGGAAATTCCTATGCGGCAAAAAATGGATACCCTGAAATTATAGGTTGGCTATTGATTTGATTACCTTGCCCGCTTATATTTGACTTCAGGTAATAAAACATAGCACACAGTAGGTAACATGGTACGTACCTTAAGCATCACTAAGAATCTTTAATATTCTAAATAAGTGAATGAGTAGTAAAATATAAATAATAGAGGCATTCAATATAGAATTAAAATTTTGTACTTGCCACTTAAATTTAAATAATTGTACAGGATGTGTGAATAACGATAATTTTCTCAGCGACATTTAAATAAAAAGGTGGAGTCTAAGTCTTATATTGAAATTGCGTACAAAGTGCCCTGCAATAATAATTTGATTCCTGAAATTGGTTCTAAACATCACAAAAAATATGGTATACATTTTGAAAAGTCGGTAGCTTCAAAAATAAAGTTATATGAAAAAAAATTCGATTGAAAATATGGGATTGAAAAAATCGATGAATAAAAAAGACTCGCTTTATAAAAAACTGCATGGGCACCCAGACAGCATAAAGGTTTTATATGAATTTTAAGAATATCGAAATAAACCAAATGCCGAATAAATTTTAAAAAATGGAAACAACACGATAACAATAATATTAATCGTATAAGAACGCGAATCGACATGCAACAATCTTAATGAAATAGGCACTACACTAAAACATAATATTTTTTTGTCGCAAACTTCTCTATAAAATCCTTATTTTACTATAAGGAACGTAACCAGACTGCAACCAACAGCTACTCTCCTGGCTATGTGTCCCGCTGAGAGCTGAATTACAAGTTACAAGCCTGTCGTCACTCGTCCCACACCACTTGCAGACAGCAGTTACGAGCTGTTGGCTCTCGTCAGTGCAAGGTAGGCATGTGACGACCGACACGAGGATCCTTGGCCTATTTGGTACATCTCGGTATCGTTAGGATAGCGACATGCAAAATAATCAGCAGGCGCCATCTAGCGGTCCAGTGTCTGTTGCAGTCGAAAAATAAATAGCCTGACTGGGCTTAGCATAGTTCGAGTGTGCTTTTAGAGAGCAAAATATTAAAACATATTTTTTAGTCGCAAACTTCTCAATAAAATCCTTATTTTAGTATAAGGAACGTAACGAGAGCTCCTTTAAGTAGGATCAGACTTTCGGCTGGTGCTTGTCAATCGAAGCATTAGCGTTCTGTTGGTAATATACAATTATTACACTTAACGCGCCAGGCTTGTAACTTGTAATTCAGCGCTCGGCGGAGCACATAGCCCGGAGAGTAGCTGTTGGATGAAGTTTGGTTACGTTCCTTATAGTAAAATAAGGATTTTATAGAGGAGTTTGCGACTAAAAAATATTATGTTTTAATATTCGGCTCTCTAAAAGCAGATTTGAACCAGGAACTACACTGGTCAAAAAAATTATGTTTGATTCAAGTTACACACAACTCTGTAATTTATTCTTTTTAATAACAAACACGAAATTAGAAACTTTTCGAACATTATAGAGTTCATGATTCCACCTCTAACCTACTTAATAAGCGCATCCATGAGAACTGGCATTTTTCCTAAACCATTTAAAAAGGCACTTATAAATCTAGCGTTAAATGTGACGTATTTAATGATAATTGTAGAGGGTAAATATGTGACCATATATGAGAGATACATATTCAAGCTTCCTTAATATAAATGACACGTATATAGTTTAAAAAGGGTGTAAGAAATAGTGATTTGATCAAAGGAATTTGGATGTCAGTATACAGAGTGATTCTTTTAAGGCGCCCATTGGAATAGTTCCCACTTGTAGATGAGATAGACATTTGAGATTTGGTATCCTACAATAGTCGACCATTGCGAGTCCATAAATAATAATTTCAAAATAGCGGCACTTCCATGTAGCACAACCCACACCTAAAACGAGCAGTTTCGGAGGTATTTGACATTTCATAGAAAATTGCAACGGTTTGCAAGAACCGTTATAACTTTCTGCGTAGGACATCCTCATTTGCTCTCGAGCACATAGAAAGAACTCAAGATGAGCTACTCTTTACAATAAAAATAAATTCCATAGTAGTATACCAGGTGTTTTATTTTTCATGTTACATTTTATCAAATTCAAACCTCAATTTTTTTTTTATTTCAAATGTAACACACTGTATTTTTTTTACATCAAATTATGTAAAATTAAATTTCCTTCTTTCTGGTATCAGCATTGTGGGGGTAAAGTTATAACTTTTTAAAATATTAGCGATTTTCTTAAATATCCAAGAATTTTTGTAAAAATTTCCATCTACTTACCCATGATTAAAACCAATCATTAATGTCAGCCATTCTCTTATGTTAAAAAATGCCAGCACGTTTAAATTACACTCATGAAGCTTTGCTACTCGATACCCACAAGAACAGAAACCATTTGCCTTACACTTTTTGAATTATTCACAGGTTTTTGTTGAAAATTATACTTTATCAAAAAAAAAACAAAAAAATAGTAGCCTATGAGACAATAGAAACAAAAGAACACAAAATAATAACTAAACTTAGATAAGTGTTCAATACAACATATGTAGATATCTACCTGCCTAATTCAATTTGCTAATATTTTGGATAGGTATACTTGATCTGACGTAAAATGCCTATTAACTGCGTGTGCAGAAGACGCTCGATATGTGCACCGTTTTGGTTTAAACGCTCAATAATCCAACGCTGGACGGCTATAGTAGTATTTCTTATTTCATTTTCATCAATCTTATTCATGGCTTTTGTTATTTTTAATCTCAAGTCTTCCCTAGTCGCGGGTGCAGTTGGATAAATCAGATCCTTAACTCGCCCCAATAAATAAAAATCTAATGACGTCAAATCCGGTGATCTTGGGGGCCTAAAGAATGGACCTCTGTTACCCCACCATTTCTCTTCAAACAGTTCTCTTAGTCTAAAATCTACAGCATTTGTTGAATATGCGGGTACTCCATCTATTTGGTACCATAAATAGACGGCATGTTACATTGTTAATAATCCATAAATATTTGCCCCCATTCAAATTTTCATCATGCATGTAGCAATGTAACCGATGATACATAAACGTTTACGGAAAATTGAATTTGATTTTCAACTTCAAAGATTAAGTGGGAATTTCCGGATGCAAAACAATGTCGATTCTTCTGTTGAAAACTCCCACCTGTGCAAATTTTGCTTCACCCGTCCAAATAATTCGTCTCAAAAACTTGGGGTCTTCCTTTATTTTCATCAAAAGATCTTCACAAAAATTTAGTCGTCTGGGATAATCGGTTGGTCGAAGCTTTTGTAACCGTATGAAAAAGTACGCATGTCTTTTATGATCATGTAAAATTCTCTGCACCGAGGAGTAATTCAATCCAAAATCAAAAACTGCTGTTCGTATCGATGATCTTAGAAACGCCCCAAAATATCCCAAAACGTTTATTTGATTGTCTTCAAGTTCCCTAAAACTTAGTTCTTCTTCTTGGAGGAGGAATATTTCCGGCATGAAGAAAATTGTTTTTTAGTCTTGAAAACTTTTGTTTATTCATCCGCGGCAAATTGAGATATTTGACATTAAATTCGCGACAGGTCCTTGCAACGATTTTCTGGCAGTTGCCGTGTTTCACAAATAAATCAAAAATCACTTAATTGGAATAAAGAGCCATCTATGAAAAAGAAGCAAAACGTAGTTAATTATAACTAAAAACTGAGAGTTTAAAAGTCAGTTTATTCTTTTGTTGTCTTTATTATTTCAATTGTCTCATAGGCTACTATGTTTTTTTTGGATAAATTATAATTCTCAACAAAAATCTGTGAATAATTCAAAAAGTACGTGCTAGGTAGGACATAGCACCTCAAATTTAATTCTGCATCGATTGTCATAATAAAATTTGTCACATGCCATTTGATAGAGCCGAATTTGTATTATAAAATTATCTAATATGCGTTTTACAGTGTAAGGCGAATGGGTTCTGCTCTTTTGGGTATCGAGTAGTAAAGCAAATTTGTTACATGTTCTTGGTATTACTTTATCACATTCTCCATAAATAATAAACAAATCTACAAATCTAAGAGTGGGTGTAATTTAAACGTGCTGACATTTTTTAACACAAGAGAATGGCTGGCATTAATGATTGTTTTTAATCATTAATGCTGATGTTGATGGAAATTTTTACAAAAAATTCTTGGACATTTCAGAAAAACGCCAGTATTTAAAAAAGTTGTAACTTTAACCCCCACAATGCTGATACTTGAAAAAAAAGAAATTTAATTTTACATAATTTGATGTAAAAGAATACAGGGTGTTCCATTTGAAATAAAAAGTTTTTGAGGTTTGAATATGACAAAATGTAACGTGAAAATTAAAACACTTGCTATACTACTATGGAATTTATTTTCAGTGTAGAGATTAGCTCATCTTATATTCTTTCTATGTGCCGGAGAGCAAGTCAAGATGTCCTGCACGAAGAAAGTTATAACGGTTCTTGTAAACCGTTGCACCTGCAAAATTGTCTATAAAATGTCAAATATTTCCGAACCTGCTCGTTTTAGGTATGGGTTGTGCTACATGTCTCGACTCAGAATTTTATATTCATTTCGAAAAGTCGAACATATGTAGAATGTTCCATTCAAAATAAGAAAGTTGGTATCGACTTCCGGTATTTTCGGAAGCGCCGCCATTTTAAAATTATTATTTTCGGACCCACAATGGTCGACTATTGTAGGGTACCAAATCTCAAACTTTCATAACCGCAACATCAGATCACCAAATTTACTAAGAAACCAAAGGTAAAAGATTAACTACTAGCCAACAAAATTCATAAACAGTTACTTACATAAATAGTGCCACTGTGCCGGTGGAAATTAAACTGCAAGTGATAAAATCGGTCTTAAAAATACATTTATTTCATTAGTTCACTAAATATAAATAGTTCAAATGTACTAAAAATAAGGAATGACGAAGTAGGTATTTTTCTTGTTCATATTAAATAACAGAATTGCTTAGATAGCAGGAAATGCTGAACTATCTTTATTTGGACACGAAAGTTTTAGAAGCTCTAGTCTGACAAGTGTATGAAACCAGGAAGCGTTAAAACAAAGGCTTAATCCTTTAAGTCCTCTTTGTCGCCCTGTCAGTGCTTTGCTCGTTTTATGTAAGTATTTGCCAGAAAGGAAAGTATTCACTACCTAACTTTAAATTGTCCTATTTTGCTATAATTTCATCAAACTATAATAGCGCTGACTTCAACTGGAGATAAATTGGAAAAGTTTTACAATTTTAATTTAATGAAATGGAATCAAAGAATATCGCTGAAATTTCTATTCGGATTACCATATGCACCGAGTGCATAATATGAAAAATGTTGATTTATATCTTCGCCTTTAATCTAAAAAAATACTGGCTTATGTCGAATAGCTTTCATCTTCCTTATGGCGCTTCAGAATAAAAATTGGATTAAGTCTTATTTCAGTTCTCACCACCGCCAGGTTCTTTAACTAGTTTAAGAAACAAATTAAAGAAGAAAGAAATAATATTTTAAGACAACTCTACATGTATATTTTCCATTCGCAATTTTTCCTTTAATCGACACTTTCACTTTAGCCCAGTCCGTTAAAGATGAATTTAAAATAGCTAGTAGGCGGGTGAAAGAGGGAGTCATAGAATAGCTAAATAAGACATGACAGGAAATGGGACTATATCGACCAAAACACTAGGCACGCTAAAAAACGTAGAAAAGTGTAACATACTGACGAACAGAATCGGTATCTTAAATAGGGCAAGAGTACTCCATTACAACTTCAAATCTCAAAAATTTCCAGGACCCGGACAGGGGCGGATTTACCATTAGACCCACATTGCCTATGAATGAGTGTGGTAAGGTAATATGGGATGGAAGGTCCTTCAGCTAAAGGGAATGACAAAGTGAATAATCCTCAGAAATTCCATACGTTTATTAACTGAATAGCAAAAAGGGAGCTGAAGCTCCATTCTTCGGACCCGAACTGTTTTGTGGTCTATCCAAAGGACACATAACGGAGTAGATTCAAAATTGGGAAAAAGTACAGAAAAAGTCGTACAGAAGGAATACTCCAGGCCAAAGCCAAGCTAAAACGTTCGTAACTTAATCCACAAAGAATCCCACAAGGCTTCTCGAACTCGGAAAATCCGAATTAAAGCTACTTATAGGCTGTTTAACTTGCCACTTACCATTTTAAAAACATCGACAAGGCAGTAAATGATAAATTCAGAAATTTAATTATTCATTTATTTACAAAATCCAACAGGCAAGGCCCCCCCTTACAGGATTAGGTACAAAAATATAGCATCTACAATTTTAGGATAATTGGCATACATTCGATAGATTGGTGGTGATAAGAATATTTGTTCGTGGTGTATGCCCTTCAAATACGTGGTTATGCCGAGCACTAATTCTAGGTACTATATAATTAACTTATTTGATAGGTTGATATTGAAAGCGAGATCTAACAAAAGGTATATAAAGTAGCCGATGGGTGTAAATATTTATAAAACCTTTACAGTTACGTATCACAAAACCAAGGCTTTTAAAAGCAGAAGCAGTTTTCATTTCTACATGTTTATTAAAACATTATTTTGGATTGAAATAAACTCCAAAGTCTTTGATGAATCTGGGCCTTTGTTTTTACATCATTTACGTCCTTTAGCTTACAGCCACTCTTTTATTCAACCAGGACGGCGAAATGAGATGCCGTTCAGCCGTCCAGGTGACGGACTCGACCAACGCTGCTTGACTTCACCGATCGAGGTCTCAGCGCTTAAACCACACTTCACACTTCATTTAAGCAGTTTTAAAGATTGACACAGCCATCTATTGAGTCAATCAATCGATATATTTTTAGATCATCTGCGTACAGGAGGAAATGGGTATTACTATCGAAGTCCTCCAAAATATCATCAATGAACATAACAAAGAAAAGCGGGTCAAGTATCGATCCCTGTGGCACACCGGATTATTGTAAGAAACATCCAGATTTATAACCTAGGTACTGAACAAATTGATATCGATCCTGCATATATGATTCAATTAATTGTAATAACAAATAAGAAAGACCGAAGGTGTCCAGTTTACTAATCAAAATACTACGATCTAGCTTGCCAAAGCCTTGGAGAAGTCCGTGTAGATAACATCAACCTGACCATCTCTATCCAGACTTTCACAAAAAAATTGTATTTTGCACACAAGGTTTGTGACAGTTGACCTACCTTTCATAAAACCATGTTGATGGATAGATTTGTGCCAGAGACGTGAGAATGTATGGTGAGTGAAGAATTACTTCAAAAATTTTTCCAAAGTTACAAATGATATTAATTGGTCTAGATTATTATCTCGTTCAAATCATCTTTCTTGAATACAAGGCACATACATGAAGATTTACATTTCTGAGGAAAACTTGCACTTCTTAATATTAGATTATAGATAATAATAGTGCTTTGGAAAATAAAGTTGCACTTTTTTGAGCATATAACATCCACAAACGTAATAAACACGATTTGAATCGACTTTGCAACAACATCTCTGCATTTTCACACGTTCCTAACCAAAATTAACACATTTAAAATACAAGTGAAATGATCTATCTATGTCTAACGCTAGCGACGCCTTCATCTGACAAAACTAGAACCAATCTTGACAAACGGATTAAAGATTCGGATTCAGCACATCAAATAACGTTAAAATCGTTCTCTCATCTGTTCGGGTCCAACAGTTGATCGAAATTTTTAAACTGTGTTGCTGTATTAATACTACAAATCTATATTCAGTTCAAAATATTTTACGATATGTAGAGGTAATACCGAAAAAATGTCTACACGATCTGTTTCAACTCAAAGGAGTATACAAACACAGAATTTTATCTACGAATTAAATTTTATTATTACTTTTTTTAAAATCGCCCAGCCCAGCGAGGCGGTGGCTAAGTAAACTGGCATGAATTCACGCTCTACTTGTTTTTAATAGGATTACACGCAGCAAATATCTAAAAAAATTATACGTTCAGCCTAAAATGCCACGGGAATGCTTTATTTGGTATACAAGTCGATCTGTCTAGACGATTTCAATAGAATGTAGGCCCAATCCTCTATTTATATATAGCAGACTAAATTAATTTAAACACCACATAATTTTATGATCCCATGCATCACAAAAGCATTTAATAACTACAAATTCTAAGCGGACCGCTCACTCACTTTTATGACATCTTAAAAAGGAGATATTAAACCATATAATAGTGATAAATGACGATCATTCACATCGGAATGAAATAAAAATCATCCGTTCCCATCAATACACAAATGCACGCAGACATTCCAATGACACATTTAGCTGAACACCTGTATGATATCAATTTTTAACCACATACCAACATTCCCTTGCTTTTTTCTATATTTGGTCACTTTTAAAGCTACACAATAAATAACTACGATGCACATGCAAAATTGAATAAAATGAATATAAAGTCACAGGTTTATGTACTTATAAAATACTAAATATAGAGATAATGATCGATAATAAATTTAATGAATACATAACAAGATCTGTATACACATGCAAGGTAATTACTTCGAAAGGGGGATAAAACTTTTTACACAAATTATCAGGGAAATAACTCAGGAATTGTATTTTAAACCCTTCATTTGGGTATCTAAAACATGGATTAAGCTGGTGAATTTTAATCCGAAAATTTTTTGAAAAAGATCCAAGTAAAGTTCTACACAGCATCAAGAACGGACTGGAAAATACATACATTTTAAAATAACTTCTTCCAAAAATCCATAATCTTTTACCATTTTAATTCGGAAATAATTCCTATAAAAGTTTTTTTTGTGTTATGGCTTCATTTGTGGCCCAAAATGACTATCCTAGGTTTTCCTCCTCGGCGGTGTTGTGGAGAAGGCGTGGGGGGTGAAAATGTACCCTCAAAAGGGGTGTGTTTTCGCTTTTTCGCTTATATCTCCTAAACTAATAAAAATTTTAAATGCTCGTAGAGCATTAACCACGGTTCCAAATAGTCCATCAAGCCCGGCACCTCCACCATATGTCACGTTATAACTAAATGAATACTTGGTAAATAAAACACGGTGGTAAAAAACAACAAGTACAAGTTTATTTTCCTTGATAGGGGTAGTACGCAAGGGTTTCAGAACTCGAAACTTTCACCATCGTTTTACTCACCCTCGAGAACGGAGGGGGAAATGTATCCTACAAACTTTTGATGTTTTGGCCTTTTTGGAACCTCGTTAAATGGACTATTAATGGTTCTGTCTTCAACAAATTGTGGGTTGCGCTATATTGACTTTAGAGCATTGTGTCCATGAGAACTATTGTTCAGAAGGCCAAGACTTATAACGTACTAAAATTTGGTACAATTTAGCTGAAGGCCATTTTCCTATCATTCCGTGCGGGGTCCTTTCAAAGTTGGTGTCATTTCCGGGGAAACCGGAAGTGATGGAAAAGTGTTAAATACGGATGAATTGGTAGATTCTGGTATATATTACTCCTGCCAAGTTTGAGTCTATTACCTTAGAAACTCTAGAAACTATGGCTTGACGCTATGTATATTAAAATCAGATATTACACGGTTTCTGCATAGTTGGATTATGTAAACACAAAATAAATGAAAATAAGTGATTTGATGATGTTTCACAACAAAATATAAAAGGATCTATCGATGAAAGTGTTCCAATTAAGAAAATTATTAAAAATTTAATATACAGACAATTTTGCAAAGAAAAGCATTATTCCCGAAAAAGACTTTGCAAATACTTTGACTGAGGTTATAACATAAAAAATCGAATGGGAACATTGTAAAAAAGCTGTGGCTATATCATAGAAGTTCTACCTACGCTACTGATAAACACCGTTTGTTCAACAACTCAAGTGTATTATTCAATTGAGATAAACATTCTGCAGTAAGAACGAATATAGTCCCAGATTAAATAATAAAAAACGAAAATCAATTTTGCAGCGTGCGTTATTATTAAGAACTGATATTGCCTCGGCTATAAATAAGTTATACGAGTATTAGAGAAATTTCCGCGAGATAAATTTTAGAAACTCCCCCAGTGATCAATATCTGTTATGATTCCAAAGCACACAGCTTGGATTAAGTTGAGGAAGTGCCATGGCATGGAAGTCATCAAACTTGGCTTTTACCAATTGCGAAATGCATTGCAAAGACCAGTATCGAAAAGTAATTTGCAAAGTTGTTACTTGAATCACGTCAGACTACGTTACTTCAGACATAGTTCCTAAAATAGTTCGTGACACCCATAATATCGGAAATTATTATGTTGCACCGTTTATCGTGGTATAATTCCGGAATTTAATTTTTTTGACATTATATTTATTTATTATACATTACTTACCAGAACATGAGATAATTACAGAGTAGGATTAATAATTTTACAAATAAAATAGAGTAAATAGAATAGACAAATATAGACATCAACAAGACTAGGATGAATTATTTCTTGGTAAATGGTATAGTAAAGTTGTAGTCGCCTTCTTTAAAATCACTTTTTAAACGCCAACATTAATAGTATTGAACAGCAATAAGCTATAAATAGGGACAGGATCATGAAAGGACCAAGCATACTGGGAGCGAACAGGAATTAACACCATAATGAAACCACAATGATATATGCGCTGCCGGACGCAGAAATAAAGAAAACAGGAGCTTCAAACAAACAAATCTACGAACAAAATGCGAAAAGAACACCATAATCACCGCATATCATAAACACCTGCTTTTCATATTTCTCATTCCTGTATCATCTGCTATGCAGCATAGTCGTAATCGGCTTGGCGGATTTCTGGGAGTGGCAGTAATGTCTACCGCACACTGGTAAACCAAATCAAATCAATCTCCGCACGATATGTTTGATCCGAGAGGCACCGCATGTTAGAATTACAAATTCCATCTCATCCATGATACATGTGATAACCATTCCAAACCTTGAGTCCTAAACTGTAAACCCTCAATTATTAATTCTTTAAAATTCAATTTTTTTATTGTTGAAGCCTGAACCCTCAGCAGTGAAATTAAGGCTCTTGAACTATAAGTATTGCGGAGCCCACAAACCTCAAGTTCTTAAATCCTGGTCTCATAAGCCCAATTTTTTATCCAATATCCGGTCAAGACTAAAACCTCACATCCTGAAGCTATCCAACTCCAAATCCTTCATCTTTAGATTGTTTAACCACAAATACGTAAAATAAGAGCTCATCCACGTGGAATTGCACTCTGGACAATTGATTGTGGAGGTGGTCTTTTTTAAACTCATTTAAAAAAATAATGCTGCAGGGATTAACAATCTAGGGATTAACGGCTTAGGGCTTAAGTGTGTAGGGTTTAACGGTTTAATATTTTCTGGTTTAATAGTTGAAGGTTTAACGGTTTACGTTTTAATGGTTACAAATGGAGCTCTTTGTACAGTTGCAACTTTGTGAATAAGGTACCTCTATCCTCAGAAATGTTCATGCATAAACCTAGGAACCAGGAGAAACTGCTCCTCGGTTATAGATTGTCAGAATTGTCGTCTGTGTTTGTCTACTGGCTTCGGCTATGACATTTGATGTTCTTAGTTGGTAGGTGAATTTTCTCAACAATTTTTCACTAGAAATGCCTTTTTTAGAAATGTTCTAGACTGTATCGTGATAATCAAATTTAAAAAAAAAAAAAAATGAAATCGCTGATGCTGAGTTCTAATATATTTTAATTTTTCACCGCGTTAGGTTTCCTTGAAAAGAAAATAATCAATAATCACTCATTGTGCATCTTAGTACTTTGTAGTTAATTTGAGTAGCCAGTAGTTTTAATAACGTAACCACCGTTAGTTTCTTATTAAACTTCACGTATTGCAAATCGATTACTTTGAGTTTCCTCTGATTCTATTTCACTATCAGCCCCAATACCACCCCTACGCTATTATGAACGGGAGAGTACAAAAAATTAAAATGTGTTTTAGTGTATATACAATAACGAAACGTCTAAAAAAGTTTTTTTAGCGTTAGCTACCCCTCTATCACCCCACTGCCACCCCCACCCTATTATTATAGGGGGTAAAAAATTAAAACGTGATTTAGTGTGTATACAAGAACGACACGTCTCAAAAATTTTTTTTTTGCATTAGGGAATTAGGAATTTTTCTCCCCCAGATTTGATCCTATGACGACTGGCCTACTATGAAACTACTACAATTTTTAAATTTGGACCAATGACAGTAGTATTATATCGATAAAACACCAACATGCAGTTTTATCGCGATAAAATACTGTATCTTTATGTCTTATGATTTGGATGTTAACCGTCACTTAATACATTACTTTGACATTTTGTCGTGAACGTCTTCAGACTTTCATAGTGTTATGTTTGTCTGTTCAAAAAAAAACTTTTTCTAATATTAAAGATATGTTTCTGTATTTAAATAATTTATTCGTGAAACATTCTCCGCAAATACTATTCGTGCTTAGAAATTTTAAGTACAATTTTCTTGGGTAATGTTGCCCATTACTCTTGTAAATTTTAACATAAATAGCAATTTTTTTACTATAGTTAAATTCTATTGGTCGTTTGTTTTAATGTTTACGTTTTAATTGGTTAATACAGTAAAAATACATTATAATCAACACGAATGTATGTATACACATTTAAATATCTATAAAACATGTCCACAGAATTTGTTAAATTTTAAAAAGTCAAAAATTAATTGATATTAGATCAATAATATCAATACATGCAAGTATCAAAGGAAGGAGTTATATTTGTGACAAATCTGATTAGAGCGGACAAAAGTATATAAAACTACCTACATATATTTAAATAAATGCCAATAATAACGAAAAAATAACATAATTAAAAAATTATTTCAAGCCCTGTTATTCCAAAAATACAGCTGAGATGCGTTTCTTTTATTTTTACTTCTACTTATCAAATTAACAAAATGAAATATTTATTAGAACCAGAACAAGACCGGACAAAATGGCATGAGTTTTAAATTCTTACTTTTGTTGAATGTACATTGACAAAGCTGCATGGATTTTATTTTTTTTTAACATTTTTAACGAAGCAGTTTAGCAACGAAACGGCGTATCAAAGGCCAGGCACGAGTGCAGTATATTTATAAAACTGCAGTAACTGGTTTTGTGTCTTAGCTTTCGATTTTTTCCTCGGTGCTCACAAACCGACGAGTGGTGAGAATAATTTTGGCAGACATTTCTGATGGCTATTTGATGTTTAATTATATTTTTACGTGCTCAAATTGTTTTATTACGGTGGGCTTTTGGCCAATTATGAGTTTAACTGTCGTTTTAAGTGTTATTTTTAAATTTATTCCACGATTTCTTAACTTATGACGGGATTCTTAGATGCTTAAAAACGATTTAAAAAACTTTAATTTACTGGCTCCGTCTTGTTTCGTTTTAAGCCATTTAGCAGTGCGACTGATATATTACAGAGATTTTCCACAATTAAAAAAGAAGTGCGCCTTCTGCTCCCAAATACAATTTTCAATAAACAGAACAGAAAACAATATTTATGGTCCATGAAATATATAACTTCAGAGATGTCCGGGTCATTTCATCAGGAAATCCACTGATTTTCTTGACTTAACGCGATACTAGCTCACAGTTTTGATTTGAAAACACATAAGATGTGGTTTGTCATTACTGTTTGATGACACAATTAAAAACTTCACCTTCCACGATGCGACCAAACACAAAAAAAAAATTAACAAACGAAAACTATTTTAAATTTTAAACGTAAAATACTAATACTACTAATTTGGAAAAAATATTCTCCAAGTCACTCAATTTTCCATCTATACGGGGTGTTCTAGATTAAATTAACCAAGCTACCAGTCCGAGAATGACTAGAAATAATTGTGCTATCAAAAACTGTTAAAATTCTACAGATAAATTTACCTCAAATGCATTTCTAGATTGCCACTTGGGAGATTCGGGTTAGCATGGCAGGAGATAAATGTTTAATCACAATAATTAAAGTTCTTTTTAATGGTAAACTATAGTAAAGGTATGTAAGATGTAAAAGTGTATAGACATAAAATATTACATGATTATTTGGTTATTTGTTTGTTAATTATTGATTGTAGATTATGTTCATTGCTTATCATGTTGATTGTATAATAAAATAATCATTGAGTTTTCCAAATAGATTAAATGCTAGCAAGTGCAGGTGAAAAATGGCTTTCTGTAGCATCTTTCTCAGAATGCTTGATACGACAGGAAATTAAAAGTGTGATGGACTTGTCAAATGTGCATATTCGTGAAATAACTTTTGAAAGTTGAGATGAGTCTTTACTATACACATATTTCTATATGTAATGTAAAACAACATGTGTAATAGTACCTTGCAAACATCACGGAAGAATTTGAATTAAAAAATACGTTAATCAGCAAAAAAATCCACTTTTCAACTTACCTTTATTATAATATAAAAAGTATTCTTGACAGTTGTCAAAACTCTAGAAAACAACAAATATGCCGGGTGGTCACGAGTCAATATACGCCCCAATATTTTGGTTGTTTTTGTATTTAAAAATTTTTTTGGTATACACGAATTAGACAATAATGGGCTACTTTTAGATTAACAGGAATGAAAATATCTCTTCCAGTTGAACCGGAAGTGACATCCATTTTTTTTCTTAAATGGAATGACTACATTTTATATGGTTCCTCTTTAAGCATAAATTTCTAAGTGCAACAGTTTTTTCAGATATAAAAATTCCAAACAATAAGTTAATTGTTTCAAAATGGCCGCGTCAAGTGAATGCGATGTAAGAAAATTACTAAGTAGGCTATGGAAATTATTAGTTAGGTTGTAGACTTGTCTGTAAAGAAGAAAATACTTGTTTGAGTTACCGATAGGTACCGGTATTTTTAGGTTTTTTTCAAAAAACGGAATTTAATTTCCATTTTCATTTCCGTAGGGGTCCTATGGAAATGTTTTTAATGGAATTTTGCTATTTTTTTTTAATAATCACAAATAATGATTCATAAACTATAATTTTTTTCGCCATTAATCATTTCTTAACGATATGATTCGTAATAATAGAAGTATTTTTAAAAAGTAAACACAAGTGAAACAAGAAATAATATTAATAAAATGTTACAACCATGAATAAATAAAATAACAAAACTATTTAAAACCTAAATTATAATAAACCATTATAAAAATTGTTCAAACTGTTCACCGTTATGATTAATATACAGAGTAGCGCGACTTATCGTTGTACGTCTAACATTCTGTAATTGTTGAGGTGTTATTTGTGCAATTTCGTGTCGAACTTTTTCTTCCAGATCTTGCCATGTGGTTGGACCAATCATGTAGACTCTATTTTTCAAATGTGCCCAAATAAAAAATCAAGTGGAGTTAAGTCAGGCGGCCTTGCAGGCCATCTGACTGGACCATTGGTCTCGATTCAACGATCTGGAAACAATTGATTTAAGTAATCCCAGCCCCGTCTTGTTGGAAGTAAACTTCGTCAGTATTGGTATTGGGCATTTGATTAATCTGTGGAACTATTATATTTTGGAAAAATTGTAGATATCTTGGACCAGTTAGAGTTCCGTCAAAAATTATGGGATCTATGATATGGTCGCCCAGTTGCCTAACCAAACAGTGAAACCAAACCGCTCCTGAAACCACCCCTGTCTCACAATGTGAATATTTTCAGTTGCCCAATATCGAGTGTTGTTTCGATTAAATAACCCAAGGTTTGTAAATCTCGATTCATCAGTGAACAAAATGTTTTTGATAAAATTCTCATTGCTTAATTGGCGTAACTGTAACCAATTACAAAAGGTTATTCTTCGCCGATACCCATTCTCATCCAAAAATTTATGCAATTGATATTTATAAGAACGAGAGCCGTGTTTCTTTAAAATTTTCCTGGTAATTCATGTTCAATTTGTCTTACCGAAATGGTTGGTTCAACATGCACTAAAGCTAATACATTAATTTCCGTTTCTTCATCCACAATAAACCTTTCTTCAATTTCTTAAATTGATGCTCCAACCGGGCGAAATAGTTTCTCGGAGGTTATCTTCTTTCTGGATACCTCTGTCCTTACAGAGTTTGTGCTCTAGTTGCATTACGTCGAGTCTCTCCATAAATAATGAACATGTCAACTTTTTCATCTCTTTAAAAATTTTCAGCCCTTTTATATTAATTTTCTTGTTTGTAACAATTTTAATACACTTGCTTCAGAAAATTAGCAAGTCAAGAATAACTCAATTGTTGTTATTTTCATGGCTATCTGCAATTTTGGAATACCTTATTAAAATGATTTGTTGGCGCTTATTTTTTAAAAATACTTCTATTATTACGAAGGATATCGTTAAATGATTAATAGCGAAAAAATTATAGTTTATGAATCATTAGTTTTGATTAATAAAAAAAATAGCAAAGTTCTATTTAAAAAATGTCCATAGAACCCCTACGGAAATGAAAATGAAAATTAAATTCCGTTTTTTGAAAAAAACCTAAAAATACTGGTACCTATCAGTAATTCAAACAACTATTTTCTTCTTTACGGACAAGTCTACAATCTTACTAATAATTTCCATAGCCTACTTAGTAATTTTCTTAATCGCATTCATCTGACGCACCCATTTTGAAAAAAAATTTAAAAATTTAGTATCTCACTTATATTTTGGAATTTTTTACATCTGAAAAAACTGTTGCATTTGAAATTTATGCTTAATGAGAAATCATAAAAAAATATAGTATTCCGTTTAAGAAAAAAAAGTTGAAGTCACTTCCGTTTCAACTGGAAGTTATATTTTCATTCCTGTTAGTCTAAAAGTAGCCCATTATTGTCTAATTCATGTGTACCAAAAACCAAATTTTTAAATACAAAAAGAACCAACATCGAATTTACTACGTACCATATAACTACTACAATTTGTATAGTTCAAATGTGCTTTTAGAGGGCGGAATATTAAATATAATATTTTTAGTCGCAAACTCCTCTATAAATCCTTATTTTACTGTAAGAAAAGTAACCAGACTGCAACCAAAGTTACAAATCTGGAGCGTTAAGTGTAATAACTGCATATTACCATCAAAACCCTAATGCTTCGATTGCAACAAACACCAGCCGAAAGACTGATCTTACTTAAAGGAGCATTAGCGTTTTGATGGTAATATGCAGTTATTACACTTAACGCGCCAGATTTGTAACTTTGGTTGCAGTCTGGTTATTTTCCTTATAGTAAAATAAGGATTTATAGAGGAGTTTGCGACTAAAAATATTATGTTTAATATTCCGCCCTCTAAAAGCACATTTGAACTATGCTAAGCCAAGTCAGGCTATTTATTTTTCGATTGCAATAGACACTGGACCTCTGGATGGCGCCTGCTGGCTGTTTTACATATCGCTATTGTAAAAATACCGGGATGTACTATAGTCAAAGGATTCTCATGTCGGTCGTTGCATACCTACCTTGCACTGACGAGAGCCAACAGCTCGAAACTGCAGTCTGCAAGTGGTGTGTGACGACTGGCAAGGGAGCTCCTTTAAATAGAATCAGTCTTTCGCCTGGTGTTTG
This sequence comes from Leptura quadrifasciata, assembly GCA_963675555.1. NCBI lineage: Eukaryota > Metazoa > Arthropoda > Insecta > Coleoptera > Cerambycidae > Leptura > Leptura quadrifasciata. The sequence continues at coordinate 6,689,785 of OY776674.1, forward strand.
TTGCAATCGAAGCATTAGCGTTTTGATGGTAATATGCAGTTATTACGTTAGACGTTGCTTTACATCGGATATCGAAGTATGTACATAGTAAAGACCACTGAGAAGTATAAAGCTGTAAAATTTAATGAGGTACCACCAAAAAAAGATTATAGCTTTACAGTGCACCCTTCATATTCGTGGTCTATAATTATCGATTCCGTTCAAATACGTAATGCTCCTAGCATTACTTATTTGAGCAACTTGCAACTTCGGACGTTGGGTTTAATAAGATTGCCAAATTGAAGCAAAGTTAAATTAATTTATTTGGGGTCATGAATATCTCAAGACCGCTCAGTTGGGCAAGCGATGATGTCTATTATGACATATTAAGCATAATTGATTATGAATCTGTCATTAATGATTTTGCGGAAAATAAAGGTGCACAAAGTTAAATTTTCTTAAGGAGATACATATTATAATACATACTTACACCTACTTAGATTTTCAATAAAATGAATAGTACATAAAGTAAAATCTGATTTTAATTTTTTACCTCGTCAAAACAGGTACTTGCCCGGTATTTATATTTTTCTTCCGCCGGGCCTGCGTGTAATGTAATAATACAGACACATACATAGGCACAGGACGGCATGCCGATTGGAATAAATTTGCTATCTTCTGGTCTCAAAACGTCCATCTTCATCATAATCTAAAATTTCGATTTATTAAACTTTAGCTTTACTATTCAATTTAATTTACTACAATTCAATTTACTACAACAATAATATGAAAATTCAATAAAATTGTTCGTTAACCTTTCATAACAGAAAAACAGTTAGTCCAACCCTGAAAGTCCACGTTCACTAGAGAAGAGTGGGATTGGCCTACGTCCTCAAATATGTATGACCATGTTTTGCGACGATTTAATAGAAGCCAAAAACCTGCTTTATGTTCTTTTTATAACTAAACTTAAACTGATATGCGTTCGGTCTCCTTTACGTTTTACGCGAGTTTTTTTATATGGATGTATTATGTATGGTACCTATTACACCCTGTAATTAGATTTTTATGTACCTGTGTTGTTATAACATAAATGAATAAAAAATAAATTGAATTCTGTTTCAAATATTAACTGAATATCTTACATATTAGCTAAATCTAAATTCAATAATTAACATCGATATTGGTTTCATGCTTAATATCATTGTAATCCATGCAATGGCTAAAACATGCAAGTAGTGGGCGGTATGTCGCCAGGATATAGCTTAGATTCATCGCTAAAAGAGTCTGATATTAATCACAATCATAGATGCGAAAATTCATGATTATGTTTATAAATCTTTTCATGTATAAGAAAATAAAATAAGAAAAATATTGCTCTTGTAAATTCAAAGAAAACTAAAGCGCAGTTTGGCCATATCTGAGCCTATTCTGCAGAAGTAAGTCAAGCATAAAATAACTATTGCTCTGTGCCGTGCCCAATTATTATAAATTACTTAAAATGTTATATCCGTTATTTTTTTTAGTACCGGGTTAGCTACTGGTTTATGAACTGATAGATAAATAGCTGAATTATAACTTGACAAAGGTCAACACAATTGGTGAATGTGGTGTTATGGATGTAGTAATTATTGTAATAACAATTAATAACAAGCTCAGCTCGGGTATTGCTCACTTCAATAATCGATTTAACTTAAGGCAAGTCAAGGTACACCAGGAAAAAAAAGTATATTACGATATTTGCAATAGGCGAATCCAGTTACTGCCTACAGCGATGTCTCTAATAAAGGCATGTTTTGGGAATATGCCTACAGTCAAATACAAGTACAGAATTTCAGAGTCATGTTTTCGCTTCGTGGAATTTTCTTTCCTTCCGCGTGGGTAGTTCAGTTTGTATGTCCTTAATACTAGTAATGATTATCTGCAGAATACTTTCTCTGTAAAAGAGTTTCAATTATACTACAGAATTTTTTTCTGTAATGAAACTTAGATAAACTTGTCCAGAAGATAGTATTTTCGAGGTTATAAGAATAGAAATATGGGACGAGCGTAGGTGCGTCTTTACTATGTACATACTTTGATATGCGATGTAAAGCAACGTCAGGCGCAGTTAGTAGTTGGATGGGTGACCGTTCCAACTGTTATAGGGTATTCCCCCTATAAGTCAAAAAACAAAAAAATAAAAAATGCAAAATTAGTAAAAAATTCAGATTAATCCAAGCATCATGGCAGACCATGATAAAAAAGTCAACCAGACCTAAGTAACATTGAAAAACCACATTCAAGGTCACATAAATCTGAAAAAATTCACGAACCATCCATAATTCTCAAATAACTTAAATTCACCGAAAACACACTTCCCACATTCATCCCAGTCATTCTGCGAAAGAAACTTCAGAAAAACCACCCCTTAAAAATACAACCCCCTCACAATCATCAAACTAGTCAGAATCACCATCTAACCTCAAATTCTCAACTTCGTACTTCAATCCCCCCATTTTCTATAAATAATTTCATTTTCAAAATCTTCAACTTTTCGATCAACCCCTGTATACTTCAAATCACCTTCCATGCCTCGAGTCTCAAAAGTCCAAATACCCTTTCATCGAAGTTCCACAATCTCATTGCTATTATAAATCGTCCCCCATTTTCAATCACCCCTGTATAATAGCAGACACATATTCTATATCTACGTTCAGCTCGATTCATACCCGTATTGTACCTTGTTAATATATTATCTTAATATCTTACGCACTAACTGGAAACCTGTTAACGGAGTTACAGTTTGTTAATAGCGGACCTTCGTGATACCTTACGGGGTCGAGCCAGATTTCTCCCACAAAACCTCAAATAACTTCAAAACCAAAATAAATCCGACTCTCATCATAATTTTGGTAAATTCCCCTTTGCATCGCCGATCTTTCTATATAAGTTTTATATCCAAATTCCAAAATTTTCAGTATTGCGCAACATGATGCAATCGATGACTCATCCTTGCCCACACTGAGCGATTTCAAGCCTTTCCAGCTCTCTGCGAGACTCGACGGGGCGAGAAAAACGAAACATTTCTAATTTAGTATAAATACCGGTGCCAAGTTCAGTTTTGGCAGTGAATCTAGTGTAAAGTTCTCGCGTAGTGTTCTTGGGAAGAAATAAGTTTCAAAGTTAGCTTTGTGTAATAACTGCTGACGCTATTGAACGGGTTCGGTTACTATTTAACTTATGTTGTAGATACTCCCGTCTAGCTAGGACTTCTTAATCCCAGATCCAGTGCTTTCGCCGTGATAACCTGTCCGATTCTAGCTTCCCAGGCCGCAACCTGGTTAAAAAGAGTTAGTTCGTAAGTTCTCGCCTTAAGTGGCCCCTTTTTTATATTTCTTTATTAAAATTCTTCGCCTTAAGTGGCCCCCCTTTTTAATCTCCCCTCAATCTACGAGGTTCAATTACAAAGTGAATTTTTTTCGATTTAAATATTTTTGTTGCATTTTTTCACACGCATTCAAATTAATCTAAGACAGAATTTCTGTTGTCGATTAGTTATAATTTCAAACGAAATTTGTAAAATTAAAATATAATCTTTCTTCAACTCTGTTCAAGACGATTAAATAAATAAAAGAAAATTGTAAATCCCTTTAAACCTCAGTGTTTAATTTAAATCAATTTACAACATACAGGGTGTAACCGTTTACCCGAAAATAGCTGTAAAAGTCAAATCAGTGAAATTTTAAACAAAGTGATAAAAAGTACTGCAAGTTACAACATACAGGGTGTAGCATTCGACCCGAAACAGCACTTACTAAAACCAACTCTGAGACTCAACCCATCGAAAATAAGTGCACGGACGCCTCTGGGGTCTCAGCTCTAAACCCCCACAACTACCAATTTTTTATTTTCAACGAAAAGAGGACATCTTCCGTGTTCACAACGAAGACCGCGTCCTCGCCTCACACATCTTCCTTCGGAGGGGATGTAAAGCCGTCGGTTCCTTGTCTATTAAATGTTAGGCAAGTAAAATATCCCTACTCTTCTTAAGGGAAGAGGTTCGGCAAAATTCCTGATTGGGGGTAGCTCGTCTACAGGCGTCGGTGATAGGCCTCAGTAGCGGAAATAGGCCGACGTTAAATAAATGTATTAAAAAAACAAAGAATAGAAATGTCCTTGTCAACTTCTCTTTAAGTGTAAAAAAATTAGGACTATAACGAACGAATTTGAATTGTGGCTTATGGATTCATACAACAGAAAAAAAAACATGTAATATAAACAAGTATTAATTATTCCAAGTATAATTGTATTAAGTATTGACCTTACCAAAAATATTTTGTGTTTGGCTGGATAATAGTCAGTATGAAATTAGTCGCGAATTTAGAGGGGGGTGTGGGGGGGCGCGCCCTCCCTAGGGCTAAAAATTTGCGATGCGTAGATGCGTATTCTGTAAAATTTAGCAATTAAAAATAATTTTCATGTGTATCTTTAATGTATTTCTGGTCAAATGAAATCGATAATGAACGCTGTTAAATAAGAAAAAAAATTGTGAGCTAACAAACTTCCGACAATGAGTAGGTACATTTTTTGTACAATGCCGGCATCCCGTGTTAAATAAGTAAATAAAATTTTACAAAAGTTCAAAATGCCACATGATAGCACATAAATGACGACTGACGAACCCCAAAATCTTACAATTCAGTATTCTCTGTTTACCTACTATTGACAAGGGTTCAAAAAATCAAAACACGTGTAGAGCTTCAATAAAACAATTTAGAAACATTCAAACGCCTCATTTATTCATATTTAAAACATCTCAGAAGAATAATTTTATGTTCATGTTCCTAGAACTCAATATTTATTTCACTGTTCACTGTAAGGTCTAATATGCGAGAGTACCACCTTAACGGTTTAACTTTATTATATATTCATCGATATATGGATTTAGATATAGACGAAATCATCAATAGATTTGCGAACAAAAAAGACAGATTGATTTTATCATTTAAAGTATTATATTATATGCATAGGTGTATGCAATTTTACTGGGCAGATAAAGAAGACAACGAAACTCTACTTTTCTTCTCTTCTCTACTCTTTATTTTTATTATAGTTATTTATACAGGGTGGGACAATAGTGCGTCTGACCTCGATATCTCGACTTCTGCGATAGCTAGAAATTTTTTAAAAAATTGCAAGTAAACCAGATAAAAAAAGTCTATAACTGGAAATTATTTTCCAATGAAAAACGAATATTTTTTTAAGTACTTCCCTGTGTAATTGCAACAAATTTCGTTTTATTGAGCGATCATGTCTATTAAGTTGTTCAATAAACTACCCAATTTTATTAAAGAAATATCAAACGTTTATTTATTTAAAAGACCTGTAAAAAGTTTGTTATTAAATAATGTTTTTACTCCATTTCAGAGTACTTGGATTGTTCTGAATTTGATGTTTGAATTTCTATGACAAATAGTTTTTTGTTTATTTATATTTAAAAACTCGTATTTCTTAATCCTGACATTTAATTTCTTATATCATCTGTACCATACTTGGAATATTTATTTTTACACCTTTTCTTACTTTTTTCAGTATTTGTTTTTTATACTTCGTATTTACATTTCATTGTTTGTTTGTCTGCTGTTTTTGCAGCTTTCTGTAGTTGTAGTTTGTAGTTTATAGTATTTTTGGTAGTTTTTCTTGCAATTTTTTGTAGTTGCAAGGAAACTGTTGACGTTGTTCTATATACTTGTATTACGAGTCCTATTGAAAATAAAGAATGATTTGATTTGATAATTACAAAATTCAAAAATAAACTTAAAAAAAGGTGTTTCTTCAATAACTCAGCAGAAAAAATTATAATAAATGTTCCACATGTCGCCCATTTTGATTGACACACATCTCTATGTGCTTTTGAAATGAGGTTCTCACTGTTCCTAAACTGCCGGTGAGATAGATGTAAAGGCAGTTATTATTATTTCCTTCATATTTAGTACTGTTGTTGGTATGTCTCTATAAACAATTTCCTACACGTATCGCCATAAGATTTGTAAGATTTGGGGATCTAGCAGGCCATTTAGTGGTTCCATTTCTTCTAATCCATTGATGAGGGTAGGTATTATTTAAGTGGTCTCTAACTGCATTTCAATAATGTGGTGGGGCACCATCTTGCTGAAACCACATCCTATTTCAAATTCTTTCAGGGATATTTACCAATAATTGAGGCAGATAGGTTTCCAAAAATATGAAGATAAATAGCTCCAGTCAATGTACCATCAAAGAAATGTGGCCCTATTACATGTTCTCCAATAATTCCCCCCCAAACGTTTATAGACCATCTGTGTTGGTTATCAACCTGCATAAAAAAGTGAGGATTTTCCGAAGCATAATAATGGAGATTGTGCCTATTAACAAATCCATTTTTATGAAAAGTTACCTCATCACTGAATAAAACAGTATTGAAGAAGTTGACATCATGTTGCATTTTACCTCTGGTCCGAAGGCGCTTTTGAAAATCGTCATCAGATAATTCCTGGCGCATTTGAATATGATATGCATGCAACTTATTTTTTTTAAGATTCGACCCACAGACCGTTTACTTATTCCTACTAATGAGCTCACTTCTCTTTGACTATCATTTTGATTCTCAACCGTTGCCAGCACCACAGAAAACTCATTTTTTTTTTCGTTCACAACCCGTTTTATTCTTTCACTTTTTTTATATTAGGCTTTCCAGTTTCCAGAAATCTATCGAGGTTTTGGAAGCTGCTAACATCAGGAATCCTTCTTTCAGGATAACGTTGGTGATAAATTCTATTGGCCAGGAAACAATTTCTGTCTGACTCGTCCAAAATAAAAGTCATGTCTACAAGTTCCGCTTTATTAAAATTCATATTGTAAAATTCCAAATATTTTAAATTCAATACAAATTTTAATGATAAGTGTTACAAATGCTCCTTTGTACACGACAATTTATACCAAACTGACGTTTTATTGCTTGTCGAATAACGAAAACAGCAAAAAAATATACAAGAAAACATTACAGTAAAGGACCGGTTAAATACTATTTACTCATTTCAATGGATTGGAAGAAATGGTCCCACTAAATGACCTCATTTCAAAATTGCATAAAGACGTATGTCAATCAAAACGGGCAACACGTCGAACACCCTTTATAAATTTTTGTAATGAATTATTTCAGGGAACCTCTTTTTTAAGCTTATTCTTGAATTTGATGTTTATTTATTTATAAAACCAAAATGGTTGCAATTAGTCATAGGCAAGTACTTACAAAAAATGTTCGTTTTTCATTTCTACATCACATCGTCGAAAAATGTACAGGGTGTTACATTTGAAAAAAAATTTTTAACATCCATCTGCAGATTACATTATTTCAACAAAAAAATTCATTACATCCAAGTGGTTGGAAGATATTCAATGCTAATATAGGAATGAATTTATCGTTGCCATGCACACTGTCAGACAATGTCATGGAATTCATCTATATTGAACCTATTTCAGCTAATGAGCTATATGACGTTATTAGGAATCTTAAAAATAAGAAATCATCTGGAATTGATGGTGTCACGGCGCAAATTCTTAAAGGCATAATCCAACACTTAGAGGCTCCACTATTATATTTATTTAATTCATCACTGAATAACGGTATTTTCCCTGGCTGTCTAAAAATAGCTTCGGTAATACCAGTCTTTAAAAATGGGAATAGTAATGACATTCAAAACTATCGGCAAATACATCTGTTAAGTGTATTTTCTAAGCTGTTGGAAAAATTTGCAACATCTCGAATTCTTGAGTTCCTCAAACTTAAAAACATACTTACACCGTGCCAACATGGTTTCAGACCTGGTAAATCTACAGAAACTGCGTTTTGTTATTTTATAGACTATGTCTACAAAAATTTGGATCAGGGCAAATATGTTGCCTCTATTTTGTTTAACTTAACTAGTGCATTTGACACTGTTAATAATACATTTTTGGCGACTAAGTTAGAAAATATTGGAATTCGAGGCAAATTTTTTGACTGGTTAATATCTTATATGAGTAACCGAAAACTAACTGTTAAATATCAAAATGTAGCTTCTGATTTAAATGACATTAATTTAGATGTTCCTCAAGGATCTGTTTTAGGTTCGCTATTATTCTCTTTGTATTTAAGTGATCTTCCTAAATTTTTCAAGGAAGGTAATATCACAATGTATGCAGATGATACAGCGGTATCAATTTGTGCTTCAACTCCTGAGGAACTCTATATAAAGATTGGCTATGTCTGTGAGACCATGAGTGCATGGTGTCAGCGTAATAGACTCATTTTAAATGAAAAAAAACTAAATATATCAATTTTAATCTTAGAAGGCCTTTAACTCAAGATTTGATACCTTTTTCAACTGATTTTAAATATTTAGGAACATACCTTGATAGTAACCTCGGTTGGATATGTCATGTCGATCATGTTTGCAAACAATTAAATAAGGCTTATTACGCCATATTGCAAATGAAAAATACACTCTTACAACCAGGTTTGTTAAATATTTACTATGCGTTGGCCTACTCCTGCATCTCTTCTAATATAATTTTGTGGGGTAAATCCACGGATATTAATAGAGTGTTTATATTACAGAAGAGGATATTAAGACTCATATTTAATATGAAATACAATGATACATGCAGAATAGTGTTTAAGGTCAATGAAATCCTTACAGTACCCAGCGTTTATATTTATAAATGTTTGCTTTTTGCGAGGGATTATATGGTATTATTTGACACTCTGGGTGTAGCTCATAGTTATAGTACGAGACATGGTAATTTATAGGCAATACCTTCACATAAAACGACAACATTTAAAGATTCCCCGTACTATAATTGTACAATTTGCTATAACAGCTTACCAAAAAATGTGCGTGACCTACCATGCAGACGTTATAAAAAAATGGTAAGAAAACTGCTAGTAGAGAAAACTTGTTACTCAATCAATGAGTTTTTAAATTCTAGCTAGAATTTCTGGCATATATATCTGCATATGAACTTGTGTGTGCGTCAATTTTACTTATATTTATTTTGTTACTATATGTAGATGTGTGTATATGTATATGTCTATATATATATGTATATATATTTTGGATCATGAATCATATATTTTAATATATCTATTTGTTTGTTTTTAATATATTTATTTGCTTGTCTGTTTTTAATATATTGTTTTTGTTTGTATGACGCGCTGTAATTTTTTATATTGCATACGAAAAATGTTTTACTTATATATTGACTTACCAATATTACTTATTGTAATAATAATAATTGGTTAATTGATCTTAAAAATAAGAAATCATCTGGAATTGATGGTGTCACGGCGCAAATTCTTAAAGGCATAATCCAACACTTACAGGCTCCACTATTATATTTATTTAATTCATCACTGAATAACGGTATTTTCCCTGGCTGTCTAAAAATAGCTTCGGTAATACCAGTCTTTAAAAATGGGAATAGTAATGACATTCAAAACTATCGGCAAATACATCTGTTAAGTGTATTTTCTAAGCTGTTGGAAAAATTTGCAACATCTCGAGTTCTTGAGTTCCTCAAGCTTAAAAACATACTTACACCGTGCCAACATGGTTTCAGACCTGGTAAATCTACAGAAACTGCGTTTTGTTATTTTATAGACTATGTCTACAAAAATTTGGATCAGGGCAAATATGTTGCCTCTATTTTGTTTGACTTAACTAGTGCATTTGACACTGTTAATAATACATTTTTGGCGACTAAGTTAGAAAATATTGGAATTCGAGGTAAATTTTTAGACTGGTTAATATCTTATATGAGTAACCGAAAACTAACTGTTAAATATCAAAATGTAGCTTCTGACTTAAATGACATTAATTTAGGTGTTCCTCAAGGATCTGTTTTAGGTCCGCTATTATTCCCTTTGTATATAAGTGATCTTCCTAAATTTTTCAAGGAAGGTAATATCACAATGTATGCAGATGATACAGCGGTATCAATTTGTGCTTCAACTTCTGAGGAACTCTATATAAAGATTGGCTATGTCTGTGAGACCATGAGTGCATGGTGTCAGCGTAATAGACTCATTTTAAATGAAAAAAAACTAAATATATCAATTTTAATCTTAGAAGGCCTTTAACTCAAGATTTGATACCTTTTTCAACTGATTTTAAATATTTAGGAACATACCTTGATAGTAACCTCGGTTGGATATGTCATGTCGATCATGTTTGCAAACAATTAAATAAGGCTTATTATGCCATATTGCAAATGAAAAATACACTCGGACAATCAGGTTTGTTAAATATTTACTATGCGTTGGCCTACTCCTGCATCTCTTCTAATATAATTTTGTGGGGTAAATCCACGGATATTAATAGAGTGTTTATATTACAGAAGAGGATATTAAGACTCATATTTAATACGAAATACAATGATACATGCAGAATAGTGTTTAAGGTCAATGAAATCCTTACAGTACCCAGCGTTTATATTTATAAATGTTTGCTTTTTGCGAGGGATAATATGGCATTATTTGACACTCTGGGTGTAGCTCATAGTTATAGTACGAGACATGGTAATTTATAGGCAATACCTTCACATAAAACGACAACATTTAAAGATTCCCCGTACTATAATTGTACAATTTGCTATAACAGCTTACCAAAAAATGTGCGTGACCTACCATGCAGACGTTATAAAAAAATGGTAAGAAAACTGCTAGTAGAGAAAACTTGTTACTCAATCAATGAGTTTTTAAATTCTAGCTAGAATTTCTGGCATATTTATCTGCATATGAACTTGTGTGTGCGTCAATTTTACTTATATTTATTTTGTTACTATATGTAGATGTGTGTATATGTATATGTCTATATATATATATGTATATATATTTTGGATCATGAATCATATATTTTAATATATCTATTTGTTTGTTTTTAATATATTTATTTGCTTGTCTGTTTTTAATATATTGTTTTTGTTTGTATGACGCGCTGTAATTTTTTATATTGCATACGAAAAATGTTTTACTTATATATTGACTTACCAATATTACTTATTGTAATAATAATAATTGGTTAATTGATATTCTTATTATTTTCCAACTGCATATCTCACTTGTAATAATTTACAGTTATGTGTAGAATTAGTATTTTCATGTTTTATGTTTTACATATTTATTATTATTTATTCTTATTTTGACTTGTCCTATATCATTGTCTATGATCTAAAGGGTAAATAAAGATTATTATTATTATTATAATAGAGCCTAGAAAGAGGCACATAGCATTCCATTTCTAAAAAGGACACTTGGTCCTGTAATTTCGTCTTGTCTGGCCCTGTATGTTCGAAAATAATTTCCAGTTATCTAGTTTACTTGCAATTTTTTAAAAAACTTCTAGCAATCGTAGAACTCAAGATATCGAGGTCCGACGTACTATTGCCCCACCCTATATATACCATATACCTATATAACCTACAGTCCTGTCCTAGTTTTTAAGTGTTTTTTTTTTGTCGAATGATGTTAAACTACTCAAGTTTATATTTCGTTAACTTTTGATATTTTTTAATTGGTTATACTATATTTTACATTTTTTACTTATTTTAGCATTTTTAGTGTTATTGTTTTTTGTTGTGTTTTTAACACTGAGTTTTAAAGTGTTATTTTTATTAAGACCTGCTTTACTTTGTTGATTTCTAATGAATTAAAAAAAATATTTAGTATATCGTTGTGTTAATTCACTATTATGAAAATTTAGTTTTAATACATAATAAAATTCAAATTTATTTTGGCCACACTTGAGATTCTTGAAAAAAAGAAAAAAATGACTGCTCGACTACCCAACTCAATACTTCACTGTTGCAACAACCCCCCCCCCCGGGCCAAATGCCAAATTCTAATACCGCCACTGTTTCAAATTGAGAAGATTTTGTCATAACTTGCACAATGAAAAATCATACTGACTATTATCGTTTTAAAAAAGGTTATTATTGTACAAATAACAATAATTACATTTTCCAGTGAATGGTCCACGGAAACATTTTAATTTTTCATAATCAATTATATGTCAAAATATCATAATCCTGAAGGGCATACTGCTTATAATCATTGCCGATTGGAGTACAGTTAGCTGACGGTCTACATTTCTTAGGGCGTAAATTTTAACGAAATAAGGACAGTCTCAACACCATCCAGAGCTAAATTTACACGTACATCTTTAATTAATTGCTGTACGATTCAACTTGGCATATCGGCAATAATAATCCACTGATATAATTAAGGCCCCTATAAAAGTACACCATCCTATCGTTGACAGACCATGTCACAAAAAAATAACCAGAAAATATGTACGTTTTTTAAAATGTTACCTGGACCATACCTCGCTCTTTTTCAAGCGGAACAGACAAGTTTTACAAAGAATTGTATGCCGGCTTGGTGTTGTCTATACATGGATGAACTTAATACGCATATAGGGGGCACATCTTAGTAGTATTGTATAGTATTCCCTATAGGTGCGGTAGGGAATCGACCAAAGAAATACAGCTCGTCGTTAAATTGAAATTTACTGGTCTGTTCATATGGACATCTGCGGTGTTGTTAAGGTTAACAGTCATTATATAAAGACCTTTCAAAGTGCAGAGTGGTTGTCCCTCGGCCTTCCAATCAGCCAAGTGTATTGAATTATGGACAAAAAATAGGTTGTGTTTGAGCTACGTTATATATATTTCCTATTTATTAACCCTCAAATTGAAAAGAGATAGGAAAGGAATTGTGTCTCACGCAGGTAAACAGAGAACGGGACTCTGTACTAGGCAATTCAATAATGTAATTTTTCTAAACAGGTGCCGGGAGTTAGTGGGTTCTAATTTTATGGCTTTTGGGGTTTTGCAGAAATGACTGCGTAAGACTCCAATATGATTTATAAAACAATTTCTTAGAAAACAGGTTTTCTTTCTTGAAATATTCAGTTAAATTCAACTTAAATTTGTACAACAGTAATTTCTTTAATAATAAAAATAAAAATAATAAACACCACAGAAATTAGACAACCCCCAATTCCAGAAGCCACATTGAAAAAACACATTGAAATGTAAATTAATATTAATTAGATCAGTTGATACTTCATCTTTTAATGCAAAATTAATTAATCTGTAATAGGACATTACTTTGAATATTGTGTATATAAGAATCGTAAAAATAAAATATTTATCTAGGATTATTCGTGAAATTTAAAAACAGCGTTTCCCATAATTGTACAGAAACCATTATTTTGTTTGCTGCTGTTTCGTCAGCTATGTAGAACAACTTGTCATTCAGTACCATGATAATAATAATGCTTTATTTTCATAAGACCAGTACTAAGGAGAAAAAATGGTATCGGAGTCGTTAATTTTACAGAATACAGAATACAAGGATGTATACAGATTACAGATACATAACGTATAATAAACATACTACATAAGTCAAAAACACATATAAACACCACCACACCACAGAAATTAGACAGAATAAAAATAATCATAATCATATAAAGAAACCTTTGGGATAAGTGTAAAAAATAATACAACAAATAGTAGAACAAAATATACATATTAAAATTCAAAGATTAAAAATTCCTGACTGATGTAAGACATTATCTAGCAGTAATTGTTTCACTTCTTTTTAAAAGCTTTTATTTAACTTGCAATGCATGTTTGTCAGCTGATTTAGGGCAAATTTTGCGATTAAAATTTCGATTAGTAATTTTGCACGTGTATAAGTCCAATGATAATACACTTTAACATTTTCATATAAGAAAAAAACAAGATGGCGTCTTCAAGATGGCGGACGACTTTATCGCTTATGATCCGATTCGACTCAAAATCGATATCTGGGGGTTTTCGAGATCACTAATTATGAATTCTTGGCCAAAACTTAGAAATTCAAAATGGCCGCGCCAATATGGCTGACGACTTTTGTTATTTAGATCCAAATCGATCAAAATCGATATCTGGGGGTTTTGGGGTTGAGGATTACGAATTTTTGGTCAAAAATTTAGGTCAAGATGGCGGACGACTTTAACCGTTTATGATCCGATTCGTCTCAAAATCGATATCTAGGGATTACAGCATATCAAAAGACTAAAAAGTAAAAAATAAAATTTAATAAAAAAATTTAATAAAAAGCTTTTATTTAAAAAATGCTTTAAAAAGTAGAAAATAAACTTTGAAGTAAATCAAACCCATCATTTTGTTACATTATATAATTTTTTTATGATATAAAAGCTTGTCGCGAGCAATCTCCTTTACACAGGAAAATCTCGCGATAAGCTTTCACGATTGGGCAACAAGGAATGTGTAAGAATTAATACATGATATTGCCCTTGTATTATAGTAGTGATTATAGTTATTTCGTAAAAACTATTTAATATTTAATTTTCTAAGAGTGACGATCACCAAACTGTATATACAGGGAAGCGGCAAGATTTTCAACTGTTTGACGTAAGTTCTACATGAGACTGTCTTATTAATTTCTATTATAATTCTTATTGCCTTTTTCGCATTTTAAACGCGTTCAAAGTAACATGAAGTACTCCAAAACTCTATACCATAAACAGCTCTAGAGTAAAACAAACTGTGAATAATACCTAGTATATCAACAATTGTAACATTTCTTAATCTGTACAGTGCGAAGCAGGTAGTAGATAAATTTTTTGTGCAAGTTGTCAATATGATATTCCCAACTAAGGGAATTGTGTAAATGAACACCCAAGAATTTTGTTGTCTTCACCTGTTCCAAGAACTTACCATTTATTTTAAGTTCATTATTGTTTAACTTCCTCCGTGTGAAATAATCAAAGCAGTTTAATTCTCATTTATCAACAACCTGTCACTACTAAATTTCATAACAAAAACGTTAATTTTGGTCTGGGCAATTTCTATTAAATTATCTACATTATCATCGGTAGATAAATGCGAAGTATCGTTGACAAACATCATGAGTAAACTCTTGTTGACAATACCAGGTAAGTCATTTATAAAAAAGTAAAAATAAGAATGGCCCCAATACTGAGCCTTGGGGAATTCCACAGGAAATAGACAATGTACAAAGGTGCAGGAGGGGGGGAGTAGGGGTCATAGCTAGTGGCGATCGGAACGGTTTCTTATTAAATTTGAATTGAAATTTGACATCGGATGTTGAAAGGGCTCTTTTGCTGTCCGTGTAACACATATTTCTAGATTTCCTGAAAATTCCAGCAATACCCTTGACAACAATTTCGGTAATCATATCTGGGCTTCCAGGTCCAGCTTCTGAAAATTCCGAAAAAACGAAAAGCTTTTTTTGTCAAAAATCGAGACATTGCATAAACGCAGCTTTTATATAGATGCTATTTACAGCAATTTTTTGTGTGGCCGAAAGGGTTGATGTGCAAAAATGTATTTTGGAAAGTCGTCAAGAGCAAACTGTTCTTTGCAAAGGGTGTAATAACAGAACCAATGGTCTAAATAAGATTTTTACTCTAGAAATGTTTGTATCCCTCTTAATTAAAATTTAAAATACTTGACAGCAATTTTCCATATAATTAAAGGCTAACTGCGGTTATGAATTTGGTTATTTTGATTTTTTTTATTATAACACGGGGTTAACATAGAAGTGAATATAGTAATTGCATAAAATCACAACTTGGAAAACTACTGTCGAGTATTTTAAGTCTTTGTTACATACAAACATTTCTAGAGTAAAAAAAACTTACTTAGACATTTTTGCAGCGGTATCAGGGTCTGCTAATTGACTGTAGTTTACAAGAGAGATATTTTTTGGTGTTATTAGCAAAACAGTATGTCATTCCACTTCAGAATATCGACACCCGCTGTGAAGTTTTTACCAAACCATATTTCTTAGGCACCAAATAGTGAACATTCATAAAGATATTCTCTTTATTTAGATTTGTGGTAACTCTAGGCGCCTTGAAATAAACGTAAACAACTTAGTATATATTTCAGGAATCTTGAAAATATAATTCTTCGGGGCTCTATTTATAGGCCATAGTTCAAGTGAGATTTCTGTAAACAAGTTTTAAGTCTAACTTAGTGCTTGTGGTGTACTCTGTCATATAAACAATTATTATTGGAATAAAGCTCCTGGAGACCATTTGTGTTTCATTTACGATTTGCATACACTGTTTTATTGCCTATGGTTAGTAATTTATAAATGAATAGGTACTATTGTTCGGAATTGACTCTAATTTTTAACGGAAAGCTAACCGAGGGTTAATTGCATCAATATACAAATCACTAGTTGAATCAATTCTGCGGTATGGTATTACTGGTTAGGGTGGAGTAGCAAAAACAATATTAAATCCATTACGGAGAATTAAAAAACGCATCTTAAAAATAATATTAAATAAGCCAACTCGTTTTGCTACAGATGAATTATAATAACAACTGTTCCTTACTCGATATTAGACAATTGTATTCTGGTAGTACCTTGTTTTATAAAAATAAAAGAGACCAACTGGACGTTCATTATTATGATACAAGGAGCAAACAGCAAGGAGATTTGAAAATGCCAATAAACTTTATAATTTGTTACCCATAACAATAAGAGAAAAGAAGCAGACATCTTTTAAAAAATTGTCTATTGTTTGGACACAAGAAAATAGACATACATAGAGTGCACAATATATTCGAAAAACGAAATAGTTAATAAATACAACTAGTTTTGCAATATTGGTTAAATGTTCAATAATTCTTATTTTTGGATCATTTTCGTATGTGCGTGAGGACTTGTGTACATAATATCTTCATCCTTATATTCTTTCCTTAGAGTTTACTTAATATATCTATATTAACTTACAACTAAAAATTGCCCCACGTTGGTAATATCAATTTGTACTATAATTTTAATATCTATAAATTTTGAAACTAAAATTGCCCCACTCTGCGGTAATAAAATGTACTATATTTTTAATTAGAAAAATTAAAATATGTAGATTTTGTGTAGCTAATTTATTTACGAAGTTATGAAAATGAATTTATGATTATTTTATTTTTAAGGTTTGGAAATAAGCATGTTTGTTTATTCTTAGGGTATGTGGTGGGTTCGCTCTAGATAATTATCAATAAAAGTCAGAAGTTGAAATAAGAAATGGTTAAATATATTAGAGATTTAAATGATTTCAACATTACAGTGTTAGGTCTTTTATTTTTGTAAACTGATGAAATTTAATAAATGTTTTATGCACAAGAATTTTTACTTGAGCTCAAATGAAACGAAAAGATATACCTTTTATAACCATCCGGTCGGTATGCTCCCTCGTTGTGCTGTCAAAACTTTTCTTTTTCGATTGTGGACCCCACTTCTCTCCGGGTTGATTTCATTCTATACCGCTCACAGCTTTTTAGTTACGAAGTGAATATTTGTTTCGTTTAAACGATATTTATTCTGCAATTGCTTGTTAAAATGTTAAAATTATACTTCTGTATTCACTGGATGACTCGAAATACTTTGATTTATATGCAGGTAGGTTAATTCTTATTGTTTATTTTAAATTTTATCACAATTTTATATTATTTAAGCGTACACTGACTTAGATAATCAACGAATTATATTTATTTAGAATTATTTACTGTTAATTTTACCTGTAATTAGGTATATCTTATGTTTTTATGGTAAATTCAATAATATTTTGTTGGCTGAGTTAACATTTTCTTTCTTGTCAATATTTTGTTTTATACTTTTGAGGTTATGTTTTGCTTGAAATTTTTGTACTTGCTGATATGTGCATACAATTTTCTAATTTTGACGTTTTTCACCAAATCAGAGTACTTGATATTAAAATTTTATAATTGATTTTTCTTCTTTTACACTTTTTGCAGCTATTATTGACTTTTACTGAAAATAAATATTACTAATGTGTTTCTTTTTATTCCTAGTTTAATTTAATATGTAATTTGTTAGGTTACTAAATACATTTTTGAATATTAAATTATCCGATATAAATTTACAAATGCCCTTATATTTAGCTATTTTCTATATATTCTATATATAAACGAATGGGGCGAGCGTAGGTGCATCTTTACTATGTACATACTTCGGTATGCGATGTAAAGTAACGACAGGCGCAGTTAGTACTTGGATGGGTGACCATTCCAACGGAAACCGCGTTCTCGCCTCACACATCTTCCAGCGGCTTGTATATCAGTGTATGCGCGGAAGCTATACAACCTTAGGCGAGGGTTGTATAGGAGATATACCATCCTTCGGAGGGGATGTAAAGCCGTCGGTCCCTTGTCTATTAAATGTTAGGTAAGTAAAAGATCCCTACTCTTCTTAAGGGAAGAGGTTCGGCAAAATTCCTGGTTGGGGGTAGCTCGTCTACAGGCGTCGGTGTTAGGCCTCAGTAGCGGAAATAGGCCGACGTTAAATAAACGTATAATATATATATATATATATATATATATATATATATATATAAACGAGGATTAGATATTCTAATCGGTTTATCAATTATAAGTAAGGCCTAATGTGTCAAATATACTGTTGCACATTTACTGGAACACCCCTCTCTGAAACCAGCTAGGTTTATTTTTTACAATAAAACCTATTAATTGTTGAAAAATTACTTATTCAAAAATTTTCTTTAGGAATTGAGACAGTAAGAAATATCCTAAATATGTTAACGGGTGCTGAGGGGGTCAACATTCTGGCCACCTCGATTGCCAGATTCAAATCTGTTAAATCTCTGTTTCTCTCTGGGGGCAGATGGGTTTATATGAGAAGATATTGTCATGACCCCCTTTCGGGAAGTCGTAACTGACGGTCACTTGGCTTGTGAGAGAGGGATATTGGGTAGTCAAAGTAGAAGACGAGTTTAAAACAAATATAATTTATTAACAACAAACAGTGTCACAGTATCAGCAGGCACAACAACAATAATAAAAAATGTGGGGCTCTTACCAATATCACTGATGTGGGGTGGGGAGATGCGTTAGGATAAGGATTCGCACTTCTTAACACTTAAGAATAGTACTGTCTTAAGAATTCGACCACCGCCAGCATTAATAAAATTCATATTTATAATTTTACTACATGCCTATTTAGAAAGTTACCTATTGAGTACAAGTTCGTATTTATTGTTTGTTTTTAAGAATTCAATGTCAGGTCTCGTTCTCAATACTTGTTTAATATTATTGCAAAGTATACATATCGCATACGGGTAAAATTTGCTTTAGAGAAGCAATACAAAATTAAAGATAATTTAACTCCAGAAGAAAAGTTATTGATAAATTCTTTAAAACGTGATGAAAGTATAAAAATATTGCCAGCAGACAAAAGTAATGCCACAGTCATTACAGATAAAGATACATATAACACAAAAATCATGACAATTGTAAATGAGGGACCCTACTTAAAACTAAACAAAGATCCAACAAAATCAATAGAGAGCAAAATTTACAGAACTTTGTTTAAATACAAACATGAGTTTAATGATTTTGGACAAAGGAACCTTACACCACATCATAGTAAGCCTCCTCATTTTTATGGCTTACCAAAGACACATAAACAAACTATTCCTTTAAGACTAATTGTTAGTTCTATTAATTCGCCATGTGATAATTTGGCAAAATTTTTACTTAAAATTATGGATCCAGTATCTGGAAATACCGATTCATATATTAAAAATAGTAAACATTTTATAGAAAAAATTTATGAAAACGATATTCATGAATCACACCTGATGGTTAGTTTTGATGTAGTTAGTCTTTTTACCAATGTTCCGGTAGATGAAACCTTAAAAATAGTTAAAGACAGGTTGCTAAATGATAATAATTTGGAAACTAGAACTAAATTAAGTGTAAATAGCATAATGGAACTTTTAACAATGTGTATAAAAACAACCTATTTTCAATTGGACAATGAGTTCTATCAGCAGGATTTTGGTATGGCTATGGGGTCTGCATTATCACCAATTTTAAGCAACATATTTATGGAAAACTTTGAGAACACACATGTTCAAAATTGTATAAACAAACCGGTTGTCTGGTGGAGATATGTTGACGACATCTTTGCAATTTGGCCTCATGGTGTCGATTTACTAGATAGTTTTTTGCAAAATATAAATAGTAAGGAACCGTCTATTAAATTCACATTAGAAATAGAAAGTAGGAATGAACTGCCGTTTTTAGATGTTTTAATTAGAAGGGTAAATAATACAATCGAAACAAGCGTTTATAGAAAATCAACACATACTAATATATATCTAAATTTTAACTCAAATCAGTCAATAAATATCAAAAGAGGTGTTGTAAGATGTTTATACGATAGCTCCAAAATAATTTCATATAATAATGAAATATTAGTAGGGACAATCAGGTACGACAAAAACCTGAACGTCATTATACAGGAATAATACCTTATTAATAATAATAATAATAATATTATTATTATTATTATTAATTATTAACCTTATTATTAATAATAATATGAATAATACCTTTGATGTCGTGTGGGAAAGTGGTCAAGCTCCGCAGGAGTTTCGTGATACACTTTTAATCAACCTCTTCAAAAACAAAGGGAGCGCTGCGGACTGTGGAAATTACAGGGGTATAGCTCTCCTGGCTGTTGGAGGGAAGATACTCACTAAAGCGATGGCAAATAGGCTAACACCTGTTATGGAAAAGTTACTTCCTGAAACACAGAGTGGCTTTAGACCAAACCGAGGCACATCGGATTTAATCTTCACACTTAAACAGCTTCAAGAAAAAGCACTCGAACATCAAGGAGAAATTCACATGGCCTTCATTGATTTAACCAAGGCGTTTGACTCGGTGGACAGGGAAGTGCTCTGGAAAATTATGTTCCGCTTAGGTATCCCTAGAAAATTTGTGGAAGTATGTCGCAGTCTACATACAAACAACAACGCCCAGGTTATGTATAATAATGAGGCAACCGAACCTTTCCAAACCCTCACTGGAGTTAGGCAGGGATGTGTCCTGGCACCCCTACTCTTTACTTTGTTTACCACTGCTCTAACAATTATTGTCGACAACAAACTGACAGTCAGAGGAATAGGTCTCAGATACCGTTTTGATGGCGGTCTCTTTAACATAGGACGCTTTAGAGCTTTCACGAAGACACGCACACGATTCATTTGTGATCTCCAGTATGCGGATGACTGTGCACTTTTAGCCTCTACGCCGGAAGAGCTTCAAGAACTTTTAGATGTGTATGCCCAGAGCTATGATTCCTTGGGACTTAAAATCAACATTGGAAAGACTAAGATTATGTCAACTCCTCATCAAGTGAACCAAATAGACATTACACTTAACGGAAATTCTCTTGAAGTGGTGGATCAGTTCAATTACTTAGGCAACGTTGTTAATAAATACCTTATGTATACGGACTATCGGAGAAGCTACGCTGTATAGGTGACAAATTTGATGTTAGGGCGATATTTCAAACGGGGAACATTTTAAGATCTATTTTAACAAAAACCAAACTGATAAACAGAGAGCAGAATTCAAAAAACTGTATTTACAATATCTCGTGTGAATGTAATAAATGTTATGTGGGTGAGTCATCCAGACCTTTCAGTGTGAGGTTGGATTAGCAGAAGAATTACATTAGAAAGAATGAAATTCAGAAATCAAAGATTTGTGAACATGCTTCGGAAAACGAACATAGAATAAACTGGGACTTGGCAAAAATTTTAACAAAAGAAGCAGATACCAAAAAAAGAAAAATTAAAGAATCAGCAATAATCTTATTAGATGGAGATAAGTGCGTATCGAATTGTTCTGTACATATTTGTACAACCTGGCTACCAATGTTAAAAGAAGAACTTGAGAAGCTCAACATTATCTAAAAGAAAATATCATCAGTTCTGTGTAAGTAGTGAGTACCTATGGAAACAACATAAACAGAATTTTAAAGCTGTGTATTTGACATACACAGCAAAATAAGAGTTCTTCCAAAAAAAGCTTTGAAAACGGAAAGAGACTTTCCGAAACGTCCGCAAAATACATTATTTCTGTGTTTATTCCGATTTATATTATTTGCTAAACATAACCTCTGACTAGTCCTTTGACGTAAACGTCGCGGGCGCAGAGGCTTCTTTCCAATAATTCTATTATTTTGTAGATTCGGTGATTTGTTTTTGAAGAGGATAATAATAATAGGAAAGAATATTCGTAGAATGCCACAAATAATTTTCAGACAATATACTAAACCTGTTTTATAGTTTTCGCATGTCGTATTAAATTTTACTTACATAAATTGCGTTAGTTCTCAGCCATTAATATTTTTATCACAGAGCTCGTAGATTATCCTGTATATCGTGTCATTTTCTGTTTGTAATATAAATAAAATTATACTAGGATTGTGCTTTTCAATGGATTGTTTATTTTAGACAAAAAAGTTGATGATTCATTCTCTTGTAGGTACTTTGTTTTAAAACGAAATATATATGAGCCTTAAATGTCGCCACTAAATTGCCCCATCGAGTCTTATTATAAAAGCACTTAAATGGCTACATTCTAAAGAAATATGATGCGGCAATGCAATCACCATAAAAGTCTTAATTTCCAAATGTATATTTTTATGTCAGTACTTGAAAATACTTCTTTGTCTGAGATTGACTGTAAAGATTTAAAATCCATATATATGATTGATCCTCGTAAAATACAGCCAGTTTAAATTCGTTATCTGGACTTAAAACATAACTTCAATCATAAAATTTCATATTGGCTCTTACGTTGTTTGAACGTCTATCATAAGTGTATTAACTTTTATAATAACATTATCAGAGGACATTGTGCAACCAAATTTAGAAACAGATCGTCTTTTGTGGGTATTTAACTTTTTAGATCTTCAGTTGAAATTCTGTGGCGGCAAAATGCGATCTTAAAAGTATTAAATTTTTGGTATTAAAAGCTTAATTTTATGACTGTTGTAATTGCCGAAACGATGCAGAACAGTTTTAAGTTATCTGGAGCCCCTACAATTACTTTATTTTTATAGTAAAGATAATAACTAGTTAATGACATGATTTAATTTCAAACTTTAAAGGCTTCAAGTGGACCATCATTGCTGTACGTTTCGAGAGTTACGTTGACTTCATGAGGAGTCCTATAAAGCAGCATATTAAAATCATACTACCTTCTGGCTTTACTTTTAAATTGTATCCCAGAATAGTCTACTTAAATGAAATTGAACTTAGGGGCAAAGAAAATAGTACGTTAGAGAAACGCAAGGGGGTGGTTTTTGCGTTTGAGGGTGGTTTGGGGTGTGGGGGGAAAATATTACCACTCGAAAACGGGGGCATACTAATTTTTGTTCGATTTGAAGCTTTTTAAAGGTATTTAAAGGGATGTCGTTTCAACACTGAGGTCGGGCGGGGTGGTTCGTTGTCGTCTGTTGCTCAATTTATTGAAATTGAGCGAAGAATTCAGATCCAATAAACCCTCGCACTCTCAGATCTGAAAAACCGGAATAAGGGGTGGTTTGCGCATTAGTGTCATTGTCACCATCGTATTCCTCATCCTCGAAAACGGGGGGAGATGTCTTTTGCTGTGTTCCCAATACTTTAACGGTTTTAGCCCTTTTCTACAGTTCCACAGGGGACTGTTAAAAAAAACAGAGGTATTTTTATCCCATCAGACTGTTCGTCTCTATGAGTTATACCTAAGGAAATATTTGACAGAGAATGAGAAGTATATTTGGTACATAGTTGATGCTATTGCCAACAATTCTGATCATCCAAAAAGTTAATGAATAAAATATTTGACACAGTTGTTCAAAAGAACAAATACTTTCTAGATTTTGAAAATTACGAAAACTTGGTCTTGCAGATCTAAATATTGGCAACGATGTTATAGGACTCTAGTCCTTTTATTGGCGTTTAGCTGACCCGCATTACCCATTATGATATAGAGACCAGTGTTTCCCTGAACTCTTGAAAGTTGCAATATTGTCACGCAGTACACAGACAATTATTGGACCACCCGGTATATGATTATATTCAGGAAACGATTAAGTTACAAAATTAATTTAATTTCGATACCTTAAAGTAAACCAAGTTGCTGGTTACAATGTAGCGTGTGCAAATCCAGTGGAATCAGCAAAGTTGCACACGGCCCACTAGCTTGGGAAATGGGAAATGCTGACTGTGCAAGTACCGGGGAAAAGGAAATTGAAAAAGTAAAGTAAGTTAAGTAGTTGTCTTCTGGGTTTTAGAGAAATAGGTTCTCGGTGGTGCTTGGTGCAACCCCCAGAGGCAACGCCTCGTGGCGGCAAGAAGTATAATTTTTTGTAAGTACTCATTATTATTATCTTTGTTAACTGTTTTATTTTAGAATAAATGTTCAACCTGTTGTTAGTTATCACTTAGTTTTATTTATCAAAAAATGTTCACTTAACGAAACTAAAATAAACCTTCTCTCGATAAGCCAAGCGAGCGTTTCGCATAAAGGTAAGTTGGGGTAGCTACCCTCGGTCGCGGCCGTCATTAACGGTGGTCGTCGCAATATGTTGTCCTTTACAAAAAAAATAGAATCTCTCGAACAGATATTAGAATAATCAGCATCATCATGAGTATAGAGATAATATTTTTGTATATGACTTTTGCGACGGAAATAGCAGAGCTGCAGAGGAAGAATACGGAAGACGATTTCCAAGCCATAAAATATTTTCGGGGATATTCCAATTTAGTAAGAAACACTGTAAATTTCCTTCGACAGTAAAAAAATGAAGATGCACTTATGTTTCTTTGACAGGAAGAGGAGGTATTAGAGGTCATCCGTCATAGTCCATTGGTAAGTGTAAGAAGAATAAGCAGTCAGTTTCCAGCACCTAAGACAAGGGTATGGTGAACATTAATAGAGGTAAATTTTTTGTACAGAAGGTTCAAAGACTCCAATACTGCGACATCGCCGATGTTCCCCGCTTAGTATTGTGTATTGTAATGAAATATTCGATACATTATTAACAATTATTAGAAAAAAACGTATGTAATGGTATTAAAAATAAACCGCAAACCATTGATGTATTACTAAAAATCATATTAAAACATTCCCAAACATGCATAAATTCAGGAAAAACTAGTTAATCTAGTTAAACTAGTTAGTTTTAGTTAATCTTGTTACCTATTTTCTTCTTCTTTTGTTTTTCTAATATATGCGTTGTAAATTGTTACTTAATAAGTTATATGTTAGTAGTATGGAAATAAGAGAGGGTCGAGCGATACACGGGGCATGACCATGATCAGTGATCAGATTAGAGGAGGGGGTAATTGGAGTGATGGGAGGTAATTGAAATGGTGGGAGGCAATTAGTTGGAGGGGACCAACTAAAGTGGTGTGGGCGGGGGATAATTGTTGGGGTGGGTAATTGCAGTAACAATTAGGATAATTAAGGGTAATTGCAGCAACAATAAGGGTAATTACAGTACAATAAGGATAATTGCAGTAAAAATAATGGTGATTAAAGCAATTATGTTCGCCCATCCGTCTGCCGTTTGCCCACCTGTTCGTCTGTCTGCTCACCTGCTCGTCTGTCCGACGGTGATTGCATTGTCATATTGCACAATTCACCTTTTCTTTATGATGATGAACAATTGCGATCTACCTGCCTTATCTTTATGCCGATCATTGCGATTTAAATTATTTTACCTGCTTTATCTTTAGGGATATCTTACGCCGAAGAACCTTTTGCGTCTACCTGTCTTATGTACCGGGAGTTTATGAAACATTGATATTTTTCAGTAAAATATTGCAGTGCATTTAAGTACCCTTTTCCATTATTTGCCTTATGATTGCAGATTATCTACTTCAAGGGATTTATTATAATGAAAAGGCAGGATCGCAATAATTGTTCATCTCATAAATCGGTACAAGATATCCCTAAAATCTATCCCTAAAGGTAGCTAAAATAATTTTGTAAGTTTAGGTATAATAATCAAGAATGAATATTTCTTATGACATTGTAAAAAAATACATAGATACTATAAGCAGGTAGGCAGATGGACCAACAGGTGGGCAAACGGACAGACGGATGGGTGAACATAATTGCTTTAATACCATTATTTTTACTGAATTACCCTTATTGTTACTGCAATTACCCTTATTGTTGCTGCAAATACCCTCATTGTTACTGCAATGGCCCTCATTGTTACTGTAATTACCCTTATTGTTACTGACTGTAATCACCCTTATGTTACTGTGATTACCCTCATTGTTACTGCTATTATACTTAATTATCCCTATTGTTGCTGTGGTTACCCTTAATTATCCTTATTGTTACTGCAATTACCCACCACAACAATTATCCCCCGCCCACACCACTATAATTGCCCCTCCCCCACCACTCCAATTCCCTCTCACCATTTCAATTACCTCCCACCACTGTAATTCCCCCACCACCCAAGGTTTTTCACTACTAGTCATACCTTTTATAGTTGCCTCAACGTTTTTAAATAGACAAACCAGTTTTTTTTGTATTATTAGTTATATATGTACAACTTATTTTAATATATTTGTTTAATTATATTTGTATTTGCTTACTATTTTATGAATTCGATGTAAATTGTGTAAAGTTTTGTACCTATTTTTTGCTTTTTTGTCATAGGTTACCTACCTAAATAAAGATCTTTCATTTATTTTCTAAAGGTGTTTAGTATCTAGTTTTAACGGTACATGTGAGTATAAGCCTGCTTATAGTTAATATTTTTTATGAGTGAAGAAAACTTGAACTCAAAAAAGCTTAAATACCGCCCATGTACAGAAAAACAAATCAGTTCTTTCGTAGGTTTTTTAATGATAATTAATTGGATTGAATCTACGGTAGTTCTTGATGAAACATATTCAATATAATAATTTTTAAGACTCTTTGGTAATGGTCGCAAGACCAATACATATATCAAGCAAAACTGAACAAAACCCATGAAACAGTAACCCAAGTGTATATTACAACTATTCTATTTAATTATGACCTATTCAATTTTATGTTGTTCTATGCGTTGGAAAATATTGACGATAAACTGTTTGAAGGCATTCCGTCGTGATTTGTACACACTCGTTATGTTATATTACTTATGATATTGTTAAAACCTTACCTTAAATATAAATAATATAAATTTTGGCATTTCAACAACTGGTCGCTTACTAAAATCATTATTCTAGACGAAACGAATATTAGAACAAGTTAACAGCCTGTCATCGGAGAGATTTAATAACAGTTTATTAATGATGACAGTAATGTATATTTTCACTTGAGTTATAATAAAATTACAGAGTAATAACAATTATCATGAAATCTACAGCATTTTTATTCAAAGAACTGCACAACTGGGCGTACCCGTATAACACGACTAACCTTCTGCGCTTTTATCTAGAAAGCCTTGAATGTCATAAAAATATTTTACTACCACTGGAAGCACAGTTCATATAACACAAATGGCCTCCCCAGATTTAAAAGTTTAATTTTAATGTCCTGATATATCGGGCCGTGATAATAAACTGCACTTATCAAAAATTAAAAACCATGTCGGTGAGTGGTTTTGGAATTGCACTCTGGCAAAAAATTTCATAAAAATCTCGTAAAGCTAACGTTATCTCTTGCAACATAGTACTTACATACACGAATTTAATATTTTATATAAGTTGTTAACTAGTTTTTCCCGCTGTATAGCGTAAAATTGCTTCGATTAATATTATTTTTAACTGCACTCCATGACGAAAAATCATTTTTCATTTGCTAGGACTCATTTATTGCAGTAACGGAAAACTTTCCGCATATTATAAAGTTATTTTTGGATTTAATGATTAAGAATTATTTATACTCAGGGCACAGCAAAAGAATGAAATAATTATTATCTAACACGCCATAGGATTATTTCTTACATTTCACCAGAATTTTAAAAAAAATTATATGTAGGATTTTAGTAGAGGAAAAGTAAGTTTCGTTCGGGTCCTGTTTTAGATAGGTCTAATTTTGTTACCAGTATATTCAGGACATCAAAGTTAGTTTAGAGTTAAGAGTTGTAAAATAAAATCGGTGTACAATATATTTTTTTAACATTGCTTTTGGACATTTGTGGCATTTTGTAAATATACTTAATTGTAATAGGCCAGTCGTCATAGGATCAAATCTGGGGGTACCTTAGAAAAATTCCGAACTTAATGAAACTGTGGGATGTTATATATATATATTAAAACATAATTTTTTTGTCGCAAGCTCCTCTATAAAATCCTTATTTTACTGTAAGGAACATAACCAGACTGCAACCAACAGCTACTCTCCGGGCTATGTGCTCCGCCGAACGCTGAATTACAAGTTACAAGCCTGGCGCGTTAAGTATAATAATCGCATATTACCAACAAAACGCTAATGCTTCGATTGCAACAAACACCAGCCGAAAGACTGATCCTACTTAAAGGAGCTCTCGTGCCAGTCGCGCCACACCACTTGCAGACTGCAGTTTCGAGCTGTGGGCTCTCGTCAGTGCAAGCTAGGCATTTGCTCAAACCCGGCAACACGATACCCGTTCGATTAATTGCGATTATCACCTCGCGCCTTAATCAACACGGCTATCGGCTATTTATATTTAAAATTTCAACGCCCTGTAGAAGTATGCCTTTTGCTCGAAAATAGATATTTTTATGAATTTTTATTTAATTTATTGCTGATTATGAACTTTATTTACTTTCAATTTCTTTATCCAAGGGCTAAAGGTAAGTCCAACTGATAAGTAACTCACCTTACGTACTCTGCTCACTTGGTAATATTACTGGTTGCCTATACACAATATTGTCTCAATAACTGTAATTCGTTTGAAATAATAAATATGATTTTTCAAACGTCAGAGAAACTTGCATTTTATGACAGGTTTTTTGAACTTAAACTATCGTTTCTCAGACACTTCATCTGACTCGTTTACTCAGTCTCTTATAGTCCATGAAATAGTTTTAAAAACCCTAAAAATCCTGTGAGAGGGATGAAACATGGGAACCCCCTTTTCGAGGGCGTTGAATGGGATGGTGATATTTTTAAGGTTCCCACCCGTTAGCAACTACCCCTAAACTCCAAAATCCACCCTTATTTCGCCTTTTTTCCATTGTAAGCAAGCGGATCTGTTTTTGAGCAGGATTCGGGTAGGCCGTATGAGAATTAACCATACCAACATCTTACCTACCACCGGGGTTGAAAATAACCCCTCCCCTAACGTCCAAGTATCTCCAAAAAATCAAAATGCATGAAAATTAGTTTATTTTTTAGGGTGCTCAACACGATGGTAATATTCATTTCTCCTCCACCCCCCACCAAATGTTAGGGGTGATGGTGGTTTTAACCCCGGGGTCACTCAACTGCCTTTACAATGTCGAATTTCTCTTAAGAACTCCGCATATGCCCAGTATCAATAAATATGAATTTAGGGGTGGTTGGTGGTAAGGACTAAATAGCCTTCCAAAATAGTATCTTTAAATTTTGAGATCCAAAATCCCTTTAAAAGATGGAGATTCAACACCACAACACAAGGTTGAATGCGATCAGTAATGGAATAAATCCGACTTACAAATGAAACATCTCCTTGACTGATTTTTCCACATAAAATTATTTGTTAACTCAGTTACTCATAACAAAACTTTTATTTCAGGCCTACTTCCAATAATATATTTATATTAAATTTCCATACTAGACTACATAGAACAGAAATACATTAATGTATTGTGAGTCACTAAAATTTTTAAAAATGAAATGTTATAGGATTACATATTTGAAAAAACGCAGAAAACATCCATTATTCACTAGATTGCCAGTGTCGGTGCCGGGGATCGAACCCAGAACACACCAAAGTCTGACCAAATTCATTTGCCACTAAACGTGTTCTAGCCGACTACAACATACATCTGTAAGAGTTAATATTTTCGGAACAATTTCATCACCTGTATTCGATGGCTAAATATATACAGAAAAAAATTCTGGTAAATGTATAGACAGAGAGGAACAATGGTAGATATACAGGGAAAGGTAGTAGCAATGTAAGAAATTGCTGGGAAAGTAGAAGTTAGTAGGGAGGTGAGGAAGTTGGTGGAAAAGTGGGAGGCAGTCGTAGGAAACTATGGGGTAGACTAGTAGAAATGTGGCACTCCCAATCACCCATGATAAGATAGGAGGAGAGGCAGTGGAAAAAATTGTGACACCCACGACAACAGGCACAAGCAGATTTTGAAATATTTTCTTCATTCCTTGCTTTCGTTTTTTGAATATGTATCTCCATTTTATGGTTGAGGCGAGCGTGGGTGCGTCTTTGCTATGTACATACTTCGATATGCGATGTAAAGCAACGTAAGGCGCGGTTAGTAGTTGGCTGGGAGACCGTTCCAACGAAAACCGCGTCCTCGCCTCACACATCTTCCAGCGGATTGTATATCAGTGTATGCGCGGAAGCTATACAACCTTAGGCGAGGATTGTATACCATCCTTCGGAGGGGATGTAAAACCGTCGGTCCCTTGTCTATTAAATGTTAGGCAAGTAAAAGATCCCTACTCTTCTTAAGGGAAGAGGTTCGGCAAAATTCCTGGTTGGGGTTAGCTCGTCTACAGGCGTCGGTGTTAGGCCTCAGTAGCGGAAATAGGCCGATGTTAAGTAAATGTATAAAAAAAAATGTTATGGTTCATTTTACTGTTTACTATCTATACCATTTTGTTAATGCATTTGTATCATTAAATTTATACTACCATATGTGGAAAACTGATTCAAGTTATTACATACTAGACCAATTACAGTGTGCATATCATATTATTTAATTTTATTAGATAACTAACTTATTCCAAATTTTCAAATCTAATAACTCAATGTTAATAAAACTCTATATTGCTGGCATTTTCAAACAATTTCTGTCGATTTCTCAATGGATGAGCTCTCGTTATCCTAAAATTCGAGGGCTGCGTTGGCTGCCTATTTATTTTTTCATCAATACATTCTTTTATGTTTTCATTTTTGTCAGACGCATATTTTATCCTGCTTTGCTTAAAGAACCCGAGGAGCATAGCTGTAACGAACACCATATGTCTAATATATTCGAGATATTGTTACTGTACACACAAATTGTCAATAAACTTGATTTAAATTGAAACGTATTAAATAGCATGCTGTGATTTGATTTAAACACCATATGTTATGTATATGGGCATTTTCAAATTAAGTGATTCAATATTTGCATGAATATGATCGAAGCTATCAAGAAACTGGATGATCCTGCAGAGTTTGTTATACAGGATGAGATATATAAGGTATATCGCATAATATTTATCAACATAAATGATTATTTTACTAAAATATTATCCTAGTACCAGTGGATTTGGGTGGATATTATTTTGAACTGAACCGATTTAAAAATGAAAGACTAGCCCAATAAAAATATACCACAAACAGCCCGAGCATCAACATTTAGAAGGACAAGCTGAAACCTGTCCTAGATTGTTAATAATTATTCTTGTTATATCATGTAGCAAAATGTTCTAGAATTTTGGGTGCCGAGTTTGTATTATTATGGAGTGTGCATTACAGCCATTCAGAGATAACGGTGCTGAATTTATTCTTTTAACTCAAAAGGGGAATAGTTCAATAATAGAATAACAGTGAGATTTGGTAGGATGTGGATGTAGTGAAAGATCAGTTTCAAAATAATGCTGTTTCTGAAGTATCGTAATCATACACACAAAATTCAACGGCAAATCCAGGAGACTTAACAAATATGTTTTTATTTATGGAGTGATCTATAGTGGATCTAAAATAGATGTACCACTAAAATCAGGAAAAGGAGAGATGAGAGATATGAGAAAGCAAAACTGAGGACACCAATATCACTTTAATATATGAAAAAACACTGCTTGATATCATAACTAGACTAGAACGTGCCACCTTGCCTACCTTGCATTGACGAGAGCCAACAGCTTGAAACTGCAGTCTGCAAGTGGTGTGGGACGACTGGCATGAGAGCTCCTTTAAGTAGGATCAGTCTTTCGGCTGGTGTTTGTTGCAATCGAAGCATTAGCGTTTTGATGGTAATATGCAATTATTACACTTAACGCGCCGCCAGGCTTGTAATTTGTAATTCAGCGCTCGGCGGGGCACATAGCTCGGAGAGTAGCTGCTGGTTGCAGTATGGTTACGTTCCTTATAGTAAAATAAGGATTTTATAGAGGAGTTTGCGACTAAAAATATTATGTTTTAAAATACATAGTTGTAAAGGTAATTTCTAAAAATTTTGGAACAAGTTCAAATGTTTAACGCCGTTTTTATACACAATATACAAATGTCTTACTTTATAGACTTTTAATGTGCCAGATGTTTAAAGAATCGCGAACTCTAAAGTGCTTGCGAGCCTATTCAAATTCTCGTTTAGCTTTTCTTTGAGCATACCTCGCGAAGTGAGTTTGAGTCCCGCCTATTGCGAAGTAATTTTCAATTATTGCAAATTATCACCAAGAAGTGGTTCGAACTCCACTATAAACTGTAGATTCTCGTCTTCTTCCACAAATCTAAATCTTCTAGACTTAAAAGGGTTATTCAGGTGACCTGGAAAGCGACTAAAAGAAATTTACAACCATGGTAATAATAATACATTTATTGTCCAACAGAATATTGCAGTTACAGGACAATATAAGTGCCCAATGCAGAGATAGGAACTATGATATAAGCGAGCGTAAGCACTAACTAACACGCACATATCTTAATATACACATTAAAAAACCGCTGCCCAAGGAATCACTACTTCCACATCCAGATTTTGTATCCTAGTCTTATACACATCCAATCCCAATGTAATATTTGACTTCCTTTAATAATAGAGTGGGGGTGGCAATGGGAGTGGTAGAGGGGGTGGCTAATGTAAAAAAAAATTAGAGGTCCTTGGTTCTTGTATACACAATAAATCCCAATTTAATTTTTTATTCCCTTAAATAGGGTGAGGGTGGAAATGGGGGTGGTAGAGGAGGTAGCTAATGCCAAAATAAATTTTAGAGGCCCTCGGTTCTCGTACACACACTAAATCCCAATTTAGTTTTTTACTCCCTTTGATAATAGGGTGGGGGTAGCAATGGGGGTAGCAATGGGGGTAGTAGAGGGGGTGGCTGACAAATTTTTTTGAGACGTTTCGTTCTTGTATACACACTAAATCACAACTTAATTTTTTTTACTCACTTTCATAATAGTGTGGGATTGGTATTGGGAGTGATAGTGGGGGTGGATGATGCCAAAAAAATTTGAGATCTTGACTTTTCGTATATGCCCTAAATTGCAATTTTATGGACTCTTACCTGCTTGCTTTGCCTATTTACCCTTTTTTACCCCATTTACCCCCGAACCCTTCAACGGAATTAGATCAAAATATAATCTAGTTCTAGATCTCGCTACAATACATAAGTGTTCCAAATTTCAAGTCAATATCATAAGCGGTTCCAGAGTAAACATGAGAAAAACATTACAGACAGACATTTTAAGCCTATTTCAACAAAAAATATATATATTTTTTGCGTTACTACCCCTAAACGTGGAAGTAATAGAAATAACTTAAGGGTAACATAAATAGTAAAGAGCAATCGAGTTAACCCTGCTATTTTAAAGATATAATAAAAGTTTCTGACTGTGACTTGAGAAACTCAGCAAGCCGTTGTGAGGGTCCTAATGTACTGACTTAAACGTATGTTAAATATATCACATTGATCGCCAAGGCTATCATACAGTTCCATTATAGAATAAATAGCAGACTTTTTCAAGATGTTTGTACGACTGGTGGGACAATAAAATAGAATATTTTGACGTGATCCTAACCTCGGGATATGGCAGTTGATCAAATTGTTAAGTAACACTCCGTATTATTAAAGGTATACAGAAAATCTAGGGAATTTATTTTACGCGTATACGTTACTATTTTACATTTCGATACAGCCATGTCTAATTTGTTTGATGCATACCAAGACTCTACTTTGTGTATGTCCTGTTGTAAAGCTAGAAAGTCCTCGATGTTGTTTATTTCACTGAATATTTTCAAATCATCTGCAAACAAAAATTTCTCGCAATCTAATATGTCAATTAAATCATTTATAAATATAATAACAAAAGTGGTCCCAAGTTTATACCTTGGAGTACCCCTGATGTTGCAAGGTAAGTATTTGACTTAAAGCCGTTATATTGAACGCATTGTAACCGGTTGCGATATTAAATAAAATTCGGAGTAGAGTGATAAATATATTTGCGCAGTCTAATTAGAAAAGTGGGGACTTGATCACCTCCCAACAAGATCTATTCTGTAGGGCAAAAGTTAAAATTTAAAGGGACTTTAAAATTTTAACCATCCTAAATGTGGTTTGGTATTCTGCAACAGAGAAAGTTAAAATTTAACGGGGTGTTAAAATTTTAACCGCGCTGATTGCGGTTTGGTATTTTGTAAAACATTTTTTTGTTGAAATCTTAACCTGCTCCAGTAAATTTGTCAGTTAAAACATTATTTCTAGCTGTCGGTGAACAGTACCCCTAAAAATTTAATTTTGATGGTTTATTACATCTTTTATTAGTTGACAGCGCAGAAAATGAATTACAAAGGTAAGTCAAGTAAATACATATATCCCATTTCTAATAAATATTTCAGTAATAGACAAAGATTTTAACAGTATATATGAGAACATAACCTCACTTTAATAACCCAAAAGAGATGTTCCTTAAACTGTTCAGATTCGATAAATATTGCTACCAAGAACTGATAGCAGTATAGGGCCCTATACGAATCAACCACATAGAAAAACAAGAATACAAACACATCTGCGAATTTTGGCGGGATTATACTTTTTTGATTAAGGGAGTTACCAGATAGCTACTGGTCATGGATATTCAATTGCCCAGAGTCAACCGGCTGTCAGTAGGTGCATAGCTTAAGTTTTTGATGTTATAACCGAACGTCTTCTTATTACTTGGATTAAGTTACCAAGTTTAATTGAATTCAGGCAAGCCGCAAACGGGGACTTGCGGAAATAACTGCATCATTCCCTCACCTTATTGGTGTAGTAAATGGTACATAAATACGAATAATAGCACCAAATGCAAATCATCCAATAAATCCTGGACAACCTTACTATTTCCGGAAGAATTTTTATGCCATTAATATTCAAATTATTAGAGATTCTGTGAATAATGCGGCTCTCTGAATGACATACGTGAATTTTCTTTGCCAACTGGTTCCAAAACTTTAAAATGAATCTTCGTGTTCATCAATTCCGGCCTCTGGTATAGAAACACCTTCAATGACTATTCTCGCAAACAATGCTACAATTAGCTCTTCTAGGGCCACCAGATATTTATACTTCTTGGGCCCCCACCTGTGCCCACCTCGTAGTGGTGCAGTACTCTGGCCTTCTTTCTAATGTTGGTCAATAATTCATGAAAAGTCTGCAAGTCACTACAAACTATTTTGTTTTTTAAACAAATTTGCGTCGAGTTAGGTAATTATACTCAATCCCAAAAATGATTACGTCCGCACTTACGTCTCTCCAATGTTTTGCTCGTTTGCTGACACCCTCAATCTTGTTTAGCTTGTCCGTCAAAAAGCAACAACAAACTTCATACTTGGCATAATAGGTGTTAGTTTATCTTTATTAAAAAAAACTTGTTTTTCTCTATATAATTGATCATATATTCTTTTTGTGCTTTTGTCACCCTTGGTCCCGCGATTTTTTGACTCGTATTTTGCATCACAAAACACAAAAGACAAATAAAAAAACGATCTCAAAATGACAATAACTCATTGACAACTAACGGCTACTGAAATGATTTTAAACTTACTCGATTTACTCTTGGCGATTTGAGTACATTTGCAACTACAGCTGGGTCTATTACGCCTACTTATACGGATATGCACGATTATTTTAGAGGCTTCCCCTAAATTTTATTTTTTAACGGTCGGATTAAATTTGAAGTTGTAGAATATGAAAAAAGGTCATATATTGAACGCCCTGTTAAATTATAACTTTTACCTTACAGAATAGACCTTAATGTCACTTTATTTTTTAGCATTTTAATGCCTCCTCTAATATCTAACTCTGATAACTGATCAACAT
This sequence comes from Leptura quadrifasciata, assembly GCA_963675555.1. NCBI lineage: Eukaryota > Metazoa > Arthropoda > Insecta > Coleoptera > Cerambycidae > Leptura > Leptura quadrifasciata. The sequence continues at coordinate 6,725,860 of OY776674.1, forward strand.
TTGTGGATAGTAATTTGACCAGAATTGTTTGGGTCAGTTAATGTGCTCTCAATATTTTCTATGTAATTTTTGTAAGCTTCGTCGGTTTGTATTTTTAATTAAACGTTTATATTCCTCTAACATATTTGCATCATTATATATATTGTATTTTTTGCGGTGCTTATCTCTCAGCATTATGTTCTTTATTATTTTAGGTGTGTATCATACGGGAAATTTTCTTTTTTGTTTTATACTTTGGAACTCGCACGTCAAAAATTAAGTATTGTTTTTCATAGAATTTATCGCACGCATTATTGATGTCATAAAAGTTTTCAAGAAACGCCCATCATAAATATACTATCTAAAAGATTACTATCTTGGCATGCAGGTTCAACTCACACACAAGCACTAACAGTGCATGATGAGTGAGTACTTCGTCAGTTTCCTGCCAAAATTTAAAAACAATACATTTCTTTCTCTTATTCTGCTATTTTACATCTAATTTTATTGAAGTTTATGTACAAACATACTCTAAGATAGCAACGTACGCAGTTGTATGGTTTACATCAAATTAGGGTTATCTAGCTTGGTCCATTTTTAATACATAAAATACATATTAGCTAAATTACCTCTAAAACCTGCCCCTGCTGCAATTTCCGGGTTCAACCACCGACGAAAAAACTGGTATTTTAAGAGGAAAACAACAAATGACCTCGGTACCTATGGTAACATTTAATAATGTATACGACTCTACTCTTCTAAATGTTCAACGGGTGTTAGGTCCGAAAATTTCCATTAGTGGTTATCAATATCATAAAAAATTATATAATACCGGGCCAAGCTGTTCCATTTGTTACTTAATTGTAATGAGTTGAAACATTTTGCAACGATACATTAATTAAATAATTTATAACAATAACTATTTAATAGTCATGGTGTTAATTAATGATGCCATTGACATTTTAAAGTACACAATATAAAACACGAACCCGTCGTGACTAATCCGTTTTATATTCAGGACCGAATTTTTTTAAAATTTCGAGTAAGTATGAAACTTGTAAACCAATTTATAATAAAATAAAATAATATAACACTATATTGGCACTTCGTCATTTTAAGATGTTTGATCAAATAACAACAGCTTATAGACCACTAGGAAGGTATTTAAATACTAATAATAGTAATATAGTAAATATGTTTAGTGTATATATATATATATATATATATATATATATATATATATATATATATATATATATATATATATATATATATATATATATATATATTCATCAAATGGCGAACACTAAAAGTAACCTGATTTGGTACAAGTAAAATCATTTGGTGTTTTTCTAAACCTACAGGAAGAACCAAAGGCTTCGGTGCCAAAGCTAGCCTTATATCATATCAGCGAGAGACTAGAAGAAAGGATATTCTCCATAAAATGAACATGAACCTTATAAAGTATATTATTTAATGCATGAATTAAATGGAAGTGATCCTATTATTGGTATGCAATCTTATCGAGAGAATTTTGTAATCTAATTATTGTATCAGTGGTATTTAAACAAGGCTGTAGACGAGCTACCCCCAACCAGGAATTTTGCCTAACCTTAAACCGAACATTTAATAGACAAGGGACCGACGGCTTTACATCCCCTCCGAAGGATGGTATATCTCCTATACAACCCTCGCCTAAGGTTGTATAGCTTCCGCGCATACACTGATATACAAGTTGCTGGAAGAGGTGTGAAGCGAGGACCATCTAACTACTAACCGCGCCTAACCTTGCTGTACATCGCATATCGAAGTATGTACATAGTAAAGACGCACCCACGCTCGCATGCGGTCTCATTCATGTTAATGTAATTATTATATATTAATATAAATGTGGAAAAATATTTTTGGCTATGAAGAGCGCAGTGAAACAAAATAAAGATTATTTTTTTCCCTCTGCTATTGTTGTTTTTACTTGAATCATTTTTGAAGTAATATTCATTTATATAACACAGTAGTTATTTGGGAATGTTTATTTTTATAACAAGGAAACTCAGGTCTAGAATGCTTCAATATATTTGTAAATCCAATCTTAAAGAAATCTTCAACAGTTTCGTGTTGGATGTGTAGATATGTTAATGTAACACAGGTTCTTCTTGAAGACTATTTAATAATACCTATTTATAGAAAAGGTAATTCCAGTTCAGTCAATAATTACAGAGATATTTTCCTAATAAAGAATTTTAGTAAAATTTTCGAAAAAGTAATAAAGACTATGTGTGTCTTAAGTAAATATGAAATATGCTTTAATGAGCAATAAGGTTTTAAAAGTAATAGATGTCAAGATGTTAGAATAGACCCAATATTGAATGTATCTACTCGCTGGACAAAGGTATCGAAACCATGTGACAAAATTATTTAAAAATTGTATGTCTAATAGACTCTACTGCGTAAGGATAGGAGGCGTCTTTAGCTACAACTTAACAATAGAGTATGGTGTACCACAGGGTACAGTTTTGGGGACTGTACAATTCCAAATTTATATGAATGATCCATTTTCTTTACCTAATAATAATAACACCATCACAGGTAATTATGACCCCCTTTATCCCGGAAGGCTCTAGAAGAGCCTTGTGTGGGAGGGGCTACACATTTAGAGACAAGGGACACACACCCAATATCCGTGTATAGTGGAAAAATCCCTCTCACAGTATTTTCCACTGCCACGACCGAGGAACGAACCCGGAACTTTTGGGTGAGAGGCAAGTGCGCTCACCTCTCGACCACCAGCCATGCAGAAAGTATTTAAAGTAGGGAATGCAATCCCGTAGGATAATTTCAATCCCGATATTTGCGGGACTGAATATTCTCAATCCCGCGGGATCCATGTATTTGCGGGATTCCGCAGGGTGCTATAAGACTTCGTAGATAAATCATAAATTAGTACCACATTTGCAGGGTTTTAATTGAAATTAAACAAATTTAAATGTTTGAATGTTTTCTTAACCGCCTCTCAAGTTACCGAAGTAACCCCCTGGAAGATCCCAAGAATCTTGTGCTAGGTAAAGAGAAACATTAGAGAGAAAAGAGAGACTAGAGAAAAATTATAAGTATCAAATTCTTTATTAATATTTTTCAGAGATATTATAAGAAATTAAACATTACAAGAGAATTAAATATTATTTTGAAAATAACTGCGCAAAAAAGCTAAAGTGTTAATTATTTCATAGGCTAATTGGCTCCTGACCTTGCACAGTAGGTGGCCAGCAGCGGAAAAGGCTCATTCTGCTTCTACGCTAGTAGGAACAATCGTCATTGATGAGTTAAAGGCAAATTGGAGGTATGTGCCTTTTAATCTACGCTACTCAAATTAATTCATCTCTTTCCTTATCAAAACCTCAAGATAGCTATTGAGAGATCTAGAGACTCTCCCCGCGCCCTCACCCCGTTTCCGTGCACTACACAGTCAAATTTCATTTGTTTTGCCTGCGCATCCGCGCGCAGAGTAAAAAGCGTGAATTTTGTTTCTCCTCAACCCCGCAAATCCCGCCACAGAATCCTGCACAATTTACGAGCGAGATTAACCCCGCATATTGCAAGCAGGATCCCGGCATTTCGGGATCCCAGTATCTTGGTATTGCATTCCCTAATTTAAAGCAATTATTTATAAAGCAACGGAACTCCGGAATGCAGTAGGAAATGACCTTAGTGGGGTCAATCTGGCATTAAAAATGGCTTGATTTTTTTTCAATTTTTTTTTGTGATGTTATGAAGTTGGACCCCTATCATCCGAAACAATTTCCGGTCGAACTTTTCACGAGGAGTGGGGGGGGGGGGAGAATTTACATGTAAAGATAGGGAAAATCAGTTTTTTCGTACATAATTAGTGTGGTTTGATTCGGATCAAAAAAGTGTAAAAGGGATAAAATGAAGGGCTCGCGAATGCGCGTAATCTGAATTTTGACTAACCGAAATCTGTCCAGTGGTTACCGAGATATTGCGATTTGAAAGTACGGATTTGTAAACGGATCTTTCGCTGCGGCGAGAGCCGTTTTCGCGATTTTTTCGGGGAAGAAAGTGACTTGGCGGCTTTTTGTTTCTTTCCCCGACAAACTCTCAGGACCTAAATACTGTGTCCAAATTTCAAGTCTCTAAGTTGATTAGGGGAGAGGGGAAGGGTAAACGTAAATGAAATTAAAACTGCTGCAACTTCCGCAATTTTTTCCGCAAATCGCGCAGTAAACGTGACATTGTGTACTAACGTGCCTGCTTTGAGTTCCGCTCATGTATTTTCAATTTTCGCCATAAATAAACAAATGGTTGCCAAATAACCAATTTATTGTTGTTATTATTTTTAGAAAAAGTTATTTTTCGCCAGGAAGAAAAGGGGTGAGGGAGATTTTTTTCGCCATCGAATGTGAAATTTCTTTCTTTGATTTAAGCCCGACCAGATTGCAATCGAATGATTAAGAGGGAAGAGGGGGGCCCGCAAATTTTTTGCCCTGTAGAAGGGCAAGAGAAAGGGTTATGGACTTCGAGCTGGGCTCTTTTTCAATTGCAATCAATTCTCCTTCAAGATTTTTTTACCCCGAAGCTCTAACTTCATTAGGGCCTGCACACGCGCGTGATACATTTATAAAAACGAACGAGCGGAGTGGGACGTGTATTTGTGATAGAGAAAGGACAGAAGTGGGAGCGCTAGGCTCCTCCCACGGCATCTCGCTGCACGGCTGCTGAATTGCCGCACGCGTACGGTAAAGTAACAGTTACCATTCGCAAATTAGTGCGGTAACTAGCTACTTACCGCACGGTTGTAAGAAAAAGAAATTATTACACTTTTGCGATGCTACAACTTTTAATTTAAGATCATTACAAAAAAACCACAAGTTTTCGAGAATTTTATTCTCTAGAAAATTTATAATAAAATTTGATTTTTAACAAGATGAAAAATATGCCCCTGAGGTCGATAACTTCGATTCTTCATGAGACCCTTCCTTAACAACACTAAAAAATCTAGCATATTTAATGTTTGTTCAGGATAAAAAAATCGCCAGATTTTTCTTATGAGTGTTAATATTTTCTTCCCAAAAATAAAGACACATTAAGAAAACTAGACGACTGTGTGGCATATTAATATGTTTAAGCTAACCATCTAAAATTTTCGGTTTTTATGAATGTGAAAATAACATCAACATATATTTGTTTTATATCAAACATAAATATTGTGCTGTGAGTATTGTTGACCTTGAGTAATGTAATGCATGCATGGCAAATATTTTACATCAATTATTGAATAAAGAATTACCCGCACGTAGAAATGTGTGTTGTTTATGATTTGGAGCAGTTCTTATGATCGCAAATAAATGAGAATTGGTAAGGTAAAGCCGGTCCTGAACGTAAGTAGTAATAAAAATACGTTGCTCGTATTTGAAAATACGACATTAATATGTCTGACTACACTATTTCCGTTGTTTATGGTGTATAGTAGATGCAAAGCTGTGTGAGTAATGTTTTGCAACGGCATTGTAGAAACATTGTCATTGTCATGCCTCATGTTTGGTACTTTGGCTGTTATAATGATCCGCCATGAAGGAAAGAATAATAATTTCTTAAATAAATGGTGTACGTCTGTATAATTTAAAATATAGCAGGCTTGAAGGGCTCTTAAAGCAGCGAAATTGTATGGTATAATACGGTAACAAAAACATGAATTCGCAAAATATTGTAATTATTTAGCTTATTTAAGAAATGAACAGCATCTTTGTCGGAAGTACTATAGCGTCGTGAAAGTTCAGTAACATCTGCATTATTTTATTTTGCTTGAAGAATGTCGAAAGGCGTATTTGGGATTTGTTGAATTTTTTGGACCATTCTCAAATTGTAAAAATATATTATATAAATACTTATTTTATCATTAAGATATTTGTAATAAAATCAACAATTATACATATGTCACAATAGTACAAGGTCTTTGTAAAATATGTCAATATCACTAAATATTTTCTAAGCTAATTACCAATAATGAGTAGAAACAGATTTTGTTTTATAAATTTCGCCTGTTAGTCATTTTGCAACATACAGATCCAAAATGCTTAATGGGCGAAATCATAATTATTCTGTCGCATATTACCAACAAAATGCTAATGCTTCGATTGCAGCAAATACCAGCCGAAAGACTGATCCTACTTAAAGGAGCTCTCGTGCCAGTCGCCCCACACGACTTGCAAACTGCAGTTTCGACGAGCTTTTGGCACTCGTCTCTGCAAAATATTATATATATTATATATAAATTGAGATATATATACTTGGTTTCACAAATTTTTGATTAATTTAATTGTATTCTTTGGATTACCTAAATGTAGTTGTAAGCTGCCTTCTTTTAATAATTTTATTAAATAAATCCCCAAGCAAGTAGTCCCTCCAGCGTCGACGGTTTAGTGCTTTCTGCTGTATTATATGCATTTAAAATATTTCTAGGTTATAAATAGACTACCCATCTTGTTACCTAGCTATCATCTATTAACCAGAACAATCAGACTTTACTACTTAATTTATATTTACTCATTTTATATTGTATTTTAAATTTATCTTATTAAGTACCTATCTATGTTAAATATTTTCAGTCACAAACTCCTCTATAAAATCCATATTTTACTATAAGGAATGTAACCAGACTGCAACCAACAGCTATTCTCCGGGCTATATGCCCCGTCGAGCGCTGAACTACAAGTTCCAAACATGCCGCGTTAAGTGTAATAATTGTATATTACCAATAACGACATGCAAAACAATCAGCAGGTGCCATGTAGAGATATATGAGGAGTTTGCGACTGAAAGTATTATGTTTTAATATTCTGGCCTCTAGAAGCACATTTGAACTGTACTTATCTAGGTGTTATCTACTTGCTTATTGTTGTTATTTATTTGAGGTTACGTTAGGCATAGTTAGTACTTAGTTAGTTGACCGTTCCAAGGAAGACCGCTCCCTCGCCACACATCTTCCAGCGGCTTGTATATCAGTGTAAGCGCGGAAGCTATAAATCTTAGGCGAGGGTTGTGTGGAGATATACCATCCTTCGATTTGGACGTAAAGCCGTCAGTCTCTTGTCTATTAAATGTTAGGCAAGTAAAAGATTCCTACTCTTCGAAAGAGAAAGGGTTCAGCAAAATTCCTGGTTGGGGGTAGCTCGTCTACAAACAGGCGTTGGTGTTAGGCCTCAGTAGTGACAATAGATCGACGTTAAATAAATGTAAAATTATTAATTAATTAATTTTCTTTTGTTTTAGGCAAAATAAAAATTAAAGTTTTGGTCTGAAGGAAATCCATCGATCTTGTCTGAAGAAAAGCCGTTCATTCTATCTGTACAAATTTGTTTTTCTTTTAAAATATTTATGCTGTTTGCGAGAAGAATCACCTTGTTTTCATTTTAGATTGTAAAAGATGTACTTACCTATAAATAAAGTTTACTAACATAGAGGGGATAAGCGTCTTTCTAAGAGTAAGAGGAGGTTTTTTTTTCGTTAGCAAAATATGCCCAGGATCTGTATTTATTAATACCTTCCATGTAAATTATCCTTTCATATTCATTACTGTCCCGTTTTACTCTTTCAAATTTATAAAATTTATATTAATTTGTAGCAGCACCGAATAAGCATACCAGTTGTAAGTACAGATGCATTCAGGTAGAGGGGAAACAACTTGAGGAACGTATATAACCTTACGAATCCGCAATAAATATTTTCAGTCTACAGACAGCAGTTCCGCGAGCTAGACGTGAGTGCCGGCCATCCTGCGTAATCTAACTGTGAAATATTTTCAAGTAGCAAAGGAAGGTAATAAAATATTTCGAAGTTGATTTGACGTAACCCGTTCGACGTCATTCTTTCAGTATAAGGGAATAATTAACATATCCGATAGTTCAGTTCCCTGGCCGCCTTCACACGCGAAACACGTGTCCTGCCGCTTGCTCCGGTCTAGATTCAGATGATTTAATTATTTTACTAAGTCGCGAAATATTTTCTAAGTCCACTTGACGTCATCGATCATCGATCCATTTGGCGCCTACATCCGCTAGTCGAAGGAAGTAATTGAACTCGTCCCGTGTTGGCAGTTAGCCAGAGCGACTCATTTACAGCAGACGTGTCCACTCCGAGATCCGAACCCAGGTGCGATTTATTATATTCGAGCAGTAGGATTTTGGCCATACCACATCATCGACCAGCAGCGCATCCATCTGGCGTCTACTCCCACTCCGATAGTCAGTTGATTCATTTTACAGAAAAGGTCCTGAGAGGCCGTGAGTTAGTCAGTCCGGTCTGGTCATTCCAGTTAGCAGACGTGCCTGACCATAACCACAGGAAGTAAGTTCCTGGAGGAGTAAGTAAAACGAATGTACTAGTAAAGTACTATATATAAATTTGCCTCGTGTTACCGTTTATTCTGTGCTAACGTTTATTGCCATTGCCATATGTGCCAACGTATATTTTGTGTTACTATTTTGCAGATTGATATCCCTGTCATCTGGTACTACCCTCATCGTTGGGTCGCTTGCCCTCATCCCAAGATTTAGAACCTGTGAAGTTTGGTCGAGATAATCAATTAGTAAGCCTGTAGATTTGTATATAGTAGGTTTAATTGAATATACTGATATTACTAAAAAATTTGAGTTTTACTGTTTAGTGTGAATGTTTAGTTTCCCAAACTGACCCACTGGAGTATACTTTCTCCACTTGATCTACTCAGCCTTGCGTACTCGGCTTGTGGGTAGTGTGTTCTATCACTTAAACTAGGAGTGGCGCCCGAGCAAACCAAAAACTCGTTTCCGGTGCTGGAATGTCAAAGAGTAGCCCTTTTTCTCCACGTCACCGTTCGAGGGGAAGAAAAAAGTGTTCCTTTTACGTTGGTTGCAAAGACGGTGAACGTACCCGGATCTATTCCTCTTTCCAAGTAGGTTCAATAACGCTGGAACAAATAAACAATTAAAACTTCCCATTCCATTTACGTGTTTAATATTTATTCGACTGCAATTACATTTATTAAGCTGGAGCTACTAAGATAGTTAATGTATTCAGTAATAACATTAGCCTGAGTTACCTGATACTTTAGCAATTCTTTATTTTGCATATCGCCGTAAAATATTACACCACAGAATAATTATCGGTGCAGGTAACATGTGAAATTAAAGGAAGCATTTAATTAAACAGTTAACTAATTACCTATGTAAGCCGAGCTCCTGCGGTGCATTAAAATAATAATTTTCCGAATAGAGCAGAAGTTTGCATAGGCTCAATTCTGCATGTTACGAGGCAATATGTAAAACAGTAAATAAATATCTAGCGTGTATGTTTCACGACATTAAAATCGGCAAACAACGCCGGTTCAGAATGCGAGGATAAAAAATAACACCATACATCCTGCGAGCACGACAACGACCTAACGAAATTACTCCAAATATATTCACGTTTGAATATTTTTACACGATAGTTATTTTTATGTTAACACCGCACCATGTTATTTATGTTGTGCAATTTAGATCTCACAAATTTTCATTAGTGCTAGATTTCCGGTATCCTACATGTGCATTTACAGTTTTGTAGTTCATTAAAAATGAATAAATCTGTTCGGTTTATTTCATAAGAAAATGACTAATCTAGTTTAAAGTGATAATTTAGATTTATTAATATGATAATAAATTAATAATTATTAGAGCTTATAACAATTAATACATGATGGACCAAAATTGTCCTCGGATATTTCCTTGGCTGATAATGTCATTCTCTTATGTAACATTATTTCCAAAAGTGGATCATAAAGGAGCTATACCCTTTTAAAGGGGAATAATAAATATCGTTTTTTTGCAATATCTCCCGACCGCCTCAAAATATAAAATTCATATTTTAAGTTTTGATATAGCCTGTCTAAACACCAATTTATATAGTATCAGAAAAAACCTTCTGTCTGCTTGAGGGGTAGTTTGAAGGGGTGATTCTATGTTCTGTGTAAGTAGTAAGTATCTATGGAAATAACATAAACAGAATCTTAAAGCTGTGTATTTGACATACACAGCAAAATAAGAGTTCTTCCAAAAAATAGCTTTGAAAACGGAAAGAGATTATATTTCGAAACGTCAGCAAAATACATTATTTCTGTGTTTATTCCGATTTATATTATTTGCAAAACATAACCTCTGACTTTTCCTTTGGCGTAAACGTCACGGGCGCAGAGGCTTTTTCCAATAATTCTATTATTTTGTAGTTTCGGTGATTTGTTTTGAAGATGATAATAACACATGTGGTAGAAAACCCAAGTAATAGGAAAGAATATGGGTGATTGATAGTATTTTACCTATAACTTTTTTATTTTTTACATAGTTATTAGCGATCGGACTATCTATCGATGGCTTCATCGAAATACTACGTGTCAGATATTTGTAATTAATGATGTATTTACAAAATTTATTCTTATTTATTTTCTGTGAAAAATACATGAGCAAACATTTCATAGCAGGTTTTTGTGATATGATAATAGTAGTTTGTGCAACAAGAGTGGATATGCCATATCGCATGAGAAAGAAGATTGAGCACGACACCGTAGGTGCCTCAATCTTTCAAGTGCGATATGGATAATCCACTCAAGTTATACAGTATACTTTTTCTACGACCGGATTAAGAAGAAACTACAAATAAGTAGTTTTAATCAAGTTTTAATATACAAACTTAACATTTGCTTAATCTTATGCTCTGAATGAAAATATTTTATAGCCTAGCGGTCGCATTTACGCCTCGAATGCAGTACAACTCGTTGTGGAAGTTGACGAGGGCCTTAAAAAGTACGCGGGAAGCTATGTCCGCGCTGACGAACGCGAACGGATGGACGTCGAGGGCAGACGCTGAAGGTGGGCGACCTAGCTACACATTTCGAAAGCATACACAAGAACAATGCGTCAAATAATTTAGAGCACGACCGCATCGAGAACGACATTAACCAAATAATTGGTCATGACGTACAAATGACTCGACGTGGATTCCTGAAAGTCATGACCAAGCCCTCGGAGGTAGCACAAATGATCAAGGACCAACTGAACAATAAATCCTCTGGAAAAGACAGCGTCGAGTACAAGCTACTCAAAGGAGGAAAGGTATTGTGCAGTTGACGTACATCGTTAACGCGATTCTGCGATTACAATACTGGTCCAGCCAGTGGAAGTGCACCGTGGACATTCCTATCCTGACGCCGAACACGAACGCGAAGTTCGTTGGCAGCTACAGACCCATCTCGTTGCTGTCGGCCATCTCCATATTGGTGGAGAAGCTCGTCCTGATCAGACTGAATACTGTTCAGGAAGATGACGACGACGAGTCTCAGTTCGGCTTCAGGAGGGACAGGAGTACCTATGGTGGAGCAGGTCGTTCAGATAGTTAACGACATCAAAGTCAAATACAACCTCTGGAAGAGCACCGCCATGGTGCTCCTCGATATTGAGAAGGCATTCGATACCGTCTGGATCCCTGTGTTGCTGTACAAACTACACCATTAAAACTTTCCGACTTCACTAAACTCATTCATTCCTGACTAGCAGATCTCTGCAAGTGCGAGTAATAATAAGCTGTCAACACAGCGGGACATTTGCGCGGGAGTCCTGCAAGGATCGTGCCTATCACCGAAGTTGTACAACTTGTACGTCTTCGAATTCCCCGAGTTCCTGAATACCGACCAAGTACGCCGATTACTCAGCCATGTATGGTGTATACGACCAGAATTGAAACCGTATAAAAACTAAAAGCCGGCAAAAACAGTCGGCATCTCTTGCGGAGGTAAATAGAAATGCTTGTCATAAGAAAAACAATAAAGAGATGCCGACTGTTTTTGCCGGTTTTTAGTTTTTATGCGGTTTCAATTCTGGTCGTATACACCATACGCGCATTCTCATAATGCGCAAGCAGCGAACATGTTGCTGAAGGAGGCGTACATGGCTCGTGCCACAGCTTATTACGACCAGTGGAAGATTCGGGTGAACGCTGATAGTCGGAGGCGATAGTCCTCACGCGTCGTTTTACTGAGAACAAAATCTTAACCAATTTCGATCACGGGAAACAAAATTCCAACCAGGAGATGCGTGAAGTACTTGGGGTTGAGACTCGACCAAAGACTGACGTTCAATACCCATATACGCGAGATAATACGGACGGTCTACTCCCTGTCCAGGAGTCTGTATCGCGGATATCAGAATCAACAGACAAAATAAAAAATTGTTGTACACGATGGTGGTAAGCCGCCCATCACATACGTGGCGCCGGTGTAATGCAGCATACCGGCCACGACAATGAGAAAACTCCAAGTGTTTGAGCACCAATGTATGCGCCTCATATCGAATTCAGGAAGGTACACCTCCCTCAGAGACCTCTATGCACGTTGCAACGACATAACCCCGCTAGCGAACTACGTCCAACGTATCTCTTAAAATTCTTAGTCGTTCAAACTGGATGATAGTCAGCCAACAAGTCAGTCACATAACGCAAATTAGACAGCATAAAGCCCCATTTCGAATTAAACACCCCTTACCATACCAGACACATTGATTATACATTTTTGTTTTTAAATTCGTTTCCATTAAAATGCCAAATAAAATACATCAAAATTCTTAAAGCCAAAAGTTTCGGCCAGCTCTGCGCAGCCCGGCGTTCATGCGTTTCGCAGAAGGTACATCGTTTGGATTGAGGTACCTGCGTCAACTGTAAAATTTTAAAAGTGATACAGTACGCCAATTTTTAAAAATATATGTAGGTTTAAGTGTAAAAAAAAATGTTCATTGTTTTATATTGAACGTTATTATCTATTTTAATTTGCTTGTTTCAAAAGGTGCTTCAGTTAAGTTTTAAAATTGTTTTCTTCTAGCCAAGCCAGACCCAGTGCGTCCGGTCATGCAATCTTCCACCGCGATCAGTGCAGCGGTTGCACGACCGGCCACAGAATGAGTTCTAGGGCGGTAATTTCTATATTATGTTTAATAAAGCTGTTTTGAATGGAATTTAATGCAGGAGGTCGTAGGTTCAACCCCCCCATATAGCTACTTTTTTGCCATATATCCCTAAAATTTTGTCGTTATATAATGATTTCAGTAAAATTTTAGGTGGTATACCGTTTATAGATTCTTCACTGGAATCACTCGTTTTTAATTGTATTTTTAGCTCAAACTGCACGACTACACACTGACAATTACTTTGACAGCTTACCCACCAATTTCAATTTTTTAAAACGAATAGTTGCCTATGTACTTAATAGACGAACTGTGATTGGTCGATTTCATATTCATACTAGAACGTATATGAAATATATCCGTTCAGGTAACTGGAATAGCCCACTTATCCATTTTGCAGACTGTACGGAATACGGCAAATTTACATAAAAGATTAGAAAAAATATTTTGGAGTACCACATCGTCTGATATTTTATTGATTTTAAAGACTCGACTAAAAGTTTTGCTAGTCAGGTGTATATTTACTGGACAGTCAAAAAACGTAACAAAAACTTTAAGACAATCTCATTAAAATACCGTTATTCTCTGTACTAATTCGCCTGCTAAATAAATCACATCTTTATAAGTTTTTAATTTACGTCGGCTTGTTTGATAAGACAATGCCAATCGGTTCAACGTCGTTAATAATTAACTCGTTCTTGTAGCTTAAATTTTGGTTACGTTTTTTGATTGCCCAGTAAATATACACCCAACTATATACTATTAGCAGTTAGTGAAATAGAAGAAACCGATCTGATACAGCCCTAAATAATTTATAAGTCTATTTTCTCATCGTCGCTCAATGTCAACTTAATTTTGTATTCCACAGCGAAGCAGAAAATTTTCTATTAGTTATAAGTACCGCAATAAAGAGGTTTAGAAAAGCTTTTGACGCATTATGGCTCTGTACAATGAAATTTTATCGGTAAAACTATTTTAAGTTTTGAAATCGTTCCTACCGCACTTGTTCTGTGTAATTTGAAGATGATATATTTATTAAAGCGAAAGAGTTAAGTTTGCTGAACCGTAAGCGCTCCACTAAAAGAACTAAATCTGCTAAGTTGCCGAGTTTCAGGTCTTTTTAAATTTTCCACCATACAAAAGCGTGATAAACTTACTGCTAAGTCGTAGGAGAAAATGATGGATTCACTTATAGGAAAAGTTTAACTGAAAGAGTCTACCTTCTCGAATACTCGATTTGAGACCTGCATTCATGTGCAATCACTTTAACAAGTGTTTTGTATTTATTCTAAGCCGAGTTTCAATGCGATAATAACAAATATTTTTATCGCTGAACTTTGCCTATTACCTTTTCGGCTACACGTGAGTATGTGTATAAAATGTTAAATAAATAAGGAGGCAAATATTGAAGACAAATAATGTCAAGTTGTATACGAAAAAGTGTCTTTGAATAATTATTTATCGTTTCAAAAAAGCCGGCATTAAGTACTAGAATTTACAAATTATTTCCAAACAGCTGAAAAAAATAATCTCTTAATTATTACTTTCAAATGAACCCACAATATGTTCTCCTTCATAAGATGTCTGCTCTTTAAGTTATATTAATAATAATAATAATTTTATTTATTCCCAAATAATTACACACAAAAATTACAGGTATGTATAATCAATAAGCTATCTTAACAAAAATTTCATTTTGCGTTTATACAATGTATTTACAATATTATACGATATAGAAATTATCTTTATACGCAATTTTGAGGTTTCATTTGCAAATAAATATGGAAGACCCATTTAGGCTTATTTAAACCTGCCTATGGGTTACACCTCCTTAAGATGCAAAGAAAGAGACAATAAACTGAAAAATAACTGAACAACAGTGAATGCAAAACAAGAGAGAGAACAGAAACAAAATTGTACATATAACTGTATTAATTGTTTAATAATTTGATTAGATACTATACAACTACTGCACAAAAAAATATCGAAATTAATATTCACAAGGAGATATACACAATCAAAGTATAGTTAATTTAGTAACTACATGGGATCAGTAATATTATAGAGCATATTTCCATCATTTGAAGTCATCCACGCTAATACTTTTTTCTTGAAAAGATGTTTTGTTTTTATGTTTATTAGAGATATCGGCAAAATATTAAGCAATTTCGGCCCAACGTAAACAAAGTATCTTTGACCAATACTTTTATGAGTCCTGGGTACAATAAAGTGAGCCGCTTCTTGTTCTCTGGTATTACGTTCGTGATTTATCCTACTAATGTACTGTTTATTTCGGAACAAAAATAATAGCATATTCTTAGCGTAAAGCTGCCGCAAATCTAGTATATTAAGTTCCGGAAAAAATTGTTCCGTGGGGTATAGGAAGGGTTTAAAATATATGATTTTTAGAATTTTTTTCTGAATAATTTCCAGAGGAATCAGATATGCTTTCCTTGCTCCTCCCCAACCAATTGTGCCAACTGAATAATGAATTCGATAAAAGCATAGTATAATATTTTAAGATGATTCAAGGGTAGTATCTGTCGACATTGATAAAATTTAAAAATTAAGCCCCGAATTTTTGTTATTGTATTGTTTACATGTATATTCCATCTTAAATGCGAGTCAATAAAAATACCGAGGTATTTAATAGATCGAGTTAGTGAAATTAAAAGATTATTTACTGATATGGTGCTGTAGTCAGGTAGATATTTCTTGTCGTAAAGGGAATAATTTTAGTTTTATCTACATTTATTGTTAGCAAATTCGCACTAAACCAAGCAAAAACGTTCTTTAAATCCCTTTCACCCAAGTCTCACGTCATCCCAGGTATGCCCAGTATACAAAATAATTGTATCATCAGCAAATGTTATTATTGTTCCAGAAAAATTCAATGTAAGTTAGCTGTTTAAATATATAGTAAACAACACAGGTCCTAGAACTGTACCCTGTGGTACTCCACAGGTTACAGTTTGCTCTTTGTTTAAGACATTTTTTATGTCAACTTTTTGTTTCCTTGCCTCCAAAAAACTATATAATTTTAAGACATTACCTCTAATTCCAAAGTTTTCAAGTTTTTCTAGCAAAAGTCCATGACTGACGGTGTTAAAGGCTTTTGCTAAATTAACAAAAACACCCAGACATGCTTTCTTGTTATCCATAGCATCGTATATTATTGATGTTACTTTTGCTATTGCATCTTGGGTTGAGAGGACGATAATTTGATACATCTGTTTTACTTCCTCCTTTGAAAATTGGTCTAATGATTGCCATTTTAAAATGCGTAGGAAACTCTCCACATTCAATGCATTTATTTATAATAAAACATAGTGGATCCACAATAGTATGAATTGTTGAATTTAATAATTCACTTTTTATGCCTTATTATTTTTTAGTTCTAGTACAATTTGTTTAATTTCTGTTACATTTGTATAATTTATATACATAGAATGGGGAAAGTTCACAATTTCATTTAACATCGGTACCTGCACTATTTTAGAAGCAAGTTTTTCACCTACTTAAGGAAAATGGGTGTTAAATTTGTTACCTATTTCTTCAAGATCTATCACTTCATCTTCGTTTTCTGTTATGATTTTATCTATATTTTTGTCTTCATTTCTGTAGTTATTCGAAAAATCTCTTACGACATTCCAAAGTGTTTTAGTACAATTTTTATTAGTGTCAATTTTGGATTTAAAATAATTATATTTTGCTTTTTTTATTAAACAGTTAATTTTGTTTCTATAAGTTATGTAGTCCTGTTTAAATTGTTCATCTTGGGGATGTCTTATATGTTTTTGAAACAATTTATCTCTGTTTTTAATTGATGTTGAAAGAAGAGTTCAAGACACGCATTTTTCGAGAACAACTCGTTTACTCTTAATTGTACAGTGAAAACTATTAAGAATTACAGAATTATAGTATATACGAGAAAGGTCCTGAGATTACTTTCCGTATAACTAAACGTTTCAAAGCTTTAAGAACCCTGAGATTTTTCATTTTTTTTAAATATGTGAGATGTAAACATTATGTCGCGATTTATAGTAATAATAATAGAGGTTTATTGCACACAGGTGTAAACCCAATTATAGGAAATGCAATACAGTAAAGAAATAATGACACATAAAGAATTAATACATACATATTAGTACATCAGTAACACATACTTAGTTACTCCATAGATGATACATAACAAACAACTGCATTCGTTCAGTCATATTTCTATGGTATACATCAATGACGAATTTAAAGCTGTTAAAATTGATATCACATCGATTTGATATAGTATTAAAAATCCTGCGCATGCTAATAATTGGTGATTTATACATTACGTTCGTTCATGCAAAAGAACAGTAGAATGCTTGAGAGTGGCGTGACGTAGGTTTAGGAACTAAAAAGTTTACTTGCTTAATAGTTCTGAACAATCAATGACATCATCTAATAAATTATAAAGAGACGAGATAGCAATAACTTTTCTTCGATCATAGAGGGAAATCATATTAAAATTATTAAGTAAGATTTTATTGTCGATGCCTCTCCGGTATAAAAACCGTGGCGCTTAAAAAAAGTAAATTTCATACATTTTCTCTTGATTGATTCTATGGAGTGGATAGCATTATTATAAATTGGGAACCAAATGAGGAGCTGCATATTCCAGTTTTCTTCGAATAAATGAATAACATAAAATTTGTATGCTTTCGACCTTAGAAAAGCAACTTCAGTTTCTCGAAAAAATCCAAGTAGTTTAGACGCTGATTGATTTACATAGTTGATGTTTTGCGAAAAACTTAATTGAGAATCAAAAATAACTCCTTAACCCCTTGATCCTTAAATTATCTTCAGCGGTCAATAATATTGCCATTTGTTATGATTAAAGTGAACAATGTTTAATTTGCGAGTAAAAGCTAAATATTTTCATTTAGATACATTCAATTTCAATGAAATTGGTCCACCATAAGGCCACTCTGTGGAGCTGCTCTTTTTGTAAGCAAACAGAAGAAGATCACATTTAATTTCTGATGGTGAGTCGTTAATAAAGATATAGCAGCGGGTCCAAGTTAGTCCCCTGCGGAACACCCGATGTAGCAATATGTCTTTGAGATATGTGAACACCATAATAGGCATACTGATTGTGCAACGATAAGTATGATGTAAATAATTTAATTAAGCTGTCAGAGAAGCCTGTAATTTAATTAACAGCAAATTGTGATCAATTGTATCAAAGGCTTTCTGAATATCTATGTATATTATATCAAACTGGCCTTCATCGCCCAGGGTATTACAAATAAATTGTGTAATGACAGCCAAATTAGTTACGATTGAGTTTTCGTCATAAAACTATGTTGAGTTGGGGACACTAATCTTTTAGTTTCATTATGAATATTTTCATACATTATTTCGAGGGCCTCAACAAAATTAAGATTGCTATGGATCTATAATTATAAAGACAAGAGGGATCTCCAGATTTCAAAATTGGGCAGATTATTGTAACTTTCCAAATGTCTGGAAATTCAGAGGTATCAAGAAAAATATTGAATAAAATATAAAGTTGTTTAACAAATACCATGGCGCAATCTTGTACAAGAAAACTCGGAACATAATCTACAACGGAAGTCATATTATTTTTTTAGTCTAATGTGAATAACATTTATACAATTACCATGATCTGATACGAGGTTGCTTATCACTGGATGGTTAGACTCTATATACTGAAAGAAAATTGCATTATTATACACCCATGGACAAAATTATCGAATATTTTTTGTTATCACTATTACTTGAATATGGTTTCAAATCGTCATTGTAAATTTATATATGTGCTGATGTTATTCATCTAGTAGGTGAATATATTCAATTGTTTTATAATATTTTGACGTTTAATTCATTTTAATGGCGTATATTTTCTAACGCGCGTTTCGTCATTTGAAAATTCTTTACATATTTCAAGAATTATACTGAATTGCGTTATTTGTAGTGAATAAAAGTAAGTGTTAGTGATTTTCATTTGTTCTTACCTCTATTTAAGAAAAAAATATGCCACTGAATAGATACTGCAGTGAAGCTGAAGCGGCACAAATCGTAACTCTATAAGAGGAAGGATATAGGCAAAAAGATATCGCACAACGTCTTAGGAGAGATCAATCTACAGTACCGAATATTTTAAAAACGTATCAAGAGACTAGAAATTTTGTTCGAAGACCCGGCCACGGGCGCAAAAGGTGCACAACAGCAATTGATGACCGCTTTTTGATCCTTAATTCTACCCGAAATCGCACACTGACACCCACACATCTCAAAAATGAGTTATTAAATGTAAGACAAGCGAACGTGACGGTTAGACGAAGATTAAGAGAGGTAGGTTTAAAACTAAGACGGCCTGCCAAAGTTCCACGTCTTTTCCAAAACCACAAAACTTGTCGATTACAATTTGCCAGAGCACATATTCAATGGAATATCGAGAATTACAAAAATGTTCTATTCACTGATGAGACTAGAATACAGTTATGGAAGCCAGATGGAAGAAATCATGTCTATAGTTGGGGAACGATACACTAGTTGCAATCTCGTACAAACTGTTAGTTTTGGAGATGGCGGCATAATGCTTTGGGGAGGTATTAGTTGGGAAGGACGCACCGGACTCGTGGAAGTCGTTGGACGAATGACTAGTGACTGGTATATCGAAAACATTCTCTAAGATCGTGTTCTGCCATATGTGGGCCACATTGGATACGACAGGTTCGTATTTATGTACGATAACGCTCGACCCCACGCAGTTGGCACACTCACTAATTACCTTAATGCAGTCCAGATTCAAAGATTATTTGGCCACCATATAGTCCAGACTTGAATCCCATAGATCATATGTGGGGTCAGCTAAAACGTCGTATACGACAAAGAAATCCTGCTCCAAATACCCTAGAAGAATTTTTCTTGCATTTTCTGCTAATGAAAACTTACTTAAACTGTGTGAAATAAACTATTTCTTTCTTGTGTAATGCGTTTCTTTCATTAAAATTTATAAATACAAAAGAATTGGGAAAATTTAAAATATTCGACAATTTTGTCCATGAGTGTATTTTAATATTCCTGGAATTCGAGATTTGTTTCTCTTACACCGGAAAAAAGACCAGAATTTAGATAGATGACCAGAAATTTGTGTCTGCATTATCAATTTGACGTTTAACTGTACTTCTGAGTGATTGAAACCTACGTAGATAGTGGTCATGACTATATTTCTTATAATTTTTTAGTGCTACTTCTTCGATGTGAATATTGTATTTATAAACTTGGAGCATTATTGTTTAGATGACGTATCTACAATTCTGTTCATAGTACAGAAATAAAAAACAGTTTATTGATTGTCATACAAGCTTTTGTTCATTATTTTCATTAGTGGCTCAATGGCTTACGTGTTAGGCTTGCAACCAAGAAGTCCCGGGTTCAACGTTCGGATGTTTAATGGCGTTTTTCGTGTTTTACCGAGTTGGTAGCAGTAGATTAGACGGGGTTGTGTAAGAGGCAACACGGTTAGTTGCTGTACCACTCCTGAGTTCGAGTCTCAGCTGCGGCAGGTGGCAATGTCGTAGAGAATAGTTGTCGGAATTGTCTGTGTGTATATGTGCTGGCTGAGTGGTGAAGTAGCTGATGCTAGACTCCGCCTGAACGATAATCTAAATAAGGTGATTACATACAGTAAAGTGAAGCAAAATGAAGTGAAGTGAAGTGAGGTGAAGTGAAATAAAAAAAATTAAATGTAATACACTTTGAGTTATTTACGAAAAACTGTCCTAAAGGATCAATTTTCGATTGTATGATGGCAACGTTCGAGTCGTTGTAACCTAGAAAATATGAATTTTCGCAAAAAATTGTGTGCTTCTTCTACCTTTTCTTCTGAAAGCTTTGTTGTATATTAAATCTGGTGTTCAGTTATTCATATTTCTTGTTCTGCTCTCAAAAAGGGTTAACCACACCCCAATAAAAGGTTTTTTAAAGTTTTAAGCTTTCGTGGCCGTAATGTACTGAACGTATTGTAAAATGTTTCATATCGATTAGTGCAGTGGGAATGGGGATAGAGGTAAAATGCTATCGGCACTTCACCATCGACACTTTTACAAAACTTTGTGTATTTCGAGCGCTTAAAAGAAAAATAATATAATATATAATTTTTCTGTAAAACATCATTTATATATATAAGGAATAAGCTAGGACCTAAGATAGTTCCTTGGGGAATCCCAGTTTTTATTATTTTTGTTGCGATGTGTGCATTATCTTTTATGGCTTGCTGTGGTCTGTTGGCCAGATAGTCTTTAAATAAATCAAATACTTTCCCTCTGATACCTATTTTGTCTAGTTTGCTCAATAGATGAATACGAGATGACTTTAAAAAATATTTTTTCTGTTTTCCTTATCGTGCATTTTATAAAATTTTTCCATTTCAACTCAATATTTTACGTTCATAACACACACCTATAATTTGCCTTTATATAGCTGAAATTTTGAAAATATTTTTGCTGTATCTCTCATAGCACACTGTATAAGAATCATGAATTCAATTTTACAACTTGAACCTCTCTGTTGTAAGCACCCACCCCTCGAAACCCAGCCCAAGTTGCTACAAATTTTCAAATATTTTTTAGTATTAGCATTAGTGGAATACGCAAAATACCTCATTATCTCATTTGGCTCTCATTCGTAAATTCTGAACCACTTTTTATAAACAGTCTATTATTAACGCCAGCTCTTTCTAATCTTACGTCAATTGTACCTTTCACTGTTAGTTATTATTCTATAGGATTTGGGCCCCCTGGTTAACTCGTTCCGATCGATTAGAAAATCTAAAATGTATTCTTGACAAAATGTGATAATGCATTTACCTGAAAAAGTCCAGGTAGAAGCAATTTACATCAGGTGCCTCGGTGGATGGCTAGACCCTCATAATCTTTTCATTTTTACTAATACATGATAATTGTATGATAATGTCTTACTAGCAGTAGTATGTTTACTATTGGCATTTGTGGGTAAACAATGTTTAGATAAACAGTTAGGTACTCCATAATTCAATTTTCTAATTTCGTGTTTGTTTTAATACAGTCTGAATAAATTGTAGTGGCTCCTCGGAATTAAGTGAAATAAAATACATACAGGGTGGGCCATTAAAAGCGAGACCAAAGACAAAGAATGCCACGAGGCTTCTCGAACTTGAAAAGTTCGAACAGGCTTTCCAACTGGCCACTGTAACTTGAAATATCATCTCAAAAACATGGGCAAAGCAGTAGAAGACAAATGCAGATACTGCGATACTGCTAAAGTTAAAGGAATTAACGCCTGAAGATATAGGGAAATTAGCCTCCAGGAAAACCACAAGCTTTATAAGAAGTCTTGAATCCTGGGCAACAACTAATAAATAAATAATACTTGCCATTTTTCTCTCAATTACTACACAGTGTCATCAACTTTGTAATTTTGATAGACAATAAATGTATTACATTATATGAAGCATAAAGCTTAAAGTATGAAGCATAAATATAGAGTTTAAATATAAATATATAAAGCTGATTCGTAAACTAAAAATTGCCAAAGAAATGAAAAGAAAAGAATATTTTATAACCATGCGGTACATATAGTATTTTAATTAATTATTAAATAAATTTGAATTTAAATTTATTCTAAAAAATATTGAAATTACATTAAAGACAAAAATTTAAATTTACTGAAATTTTAAATTACTTATAAATAAAATTTACCTGGTATATTAAACACTGGTAACGTGGGTTCAAAAATGTAATATGAATTACTGAGGTTGCACAGTTACGGTTTCTAGGTTTGAATCAGTTCAACAGCAGCAGGCAAATGATTTCTTGGTGATTTTAATTAATAAGGTAAACCTTTTTATATTACAATCCGAAATACAGTACCAATATACATACTTGAAAAATATAGTTTTGCTAAATAAAAATGGATAGTTGTAAAATGTAGAAAATGGTACAAGTGCTGCCATACCAGTAAAGATAAGCTTTCTTGTGTATAGTTCAAATTTATTAATAAAATGAAGAATTCACATATTTAGCATTAAGAGAATCTGAATCATCTCGTTTCAACAGTACATCACAACTGAAACTGAATAAACTAGTAGAAATTTAAGTAGTGGATGTTTCTCTTTCGTTTGTATAAGTTTGTCTCACTCGATTAGAGTAGACTCACTAGGGTCAATTCTGCCTGGAGGCTTTGAAGAAAAATCTTTGGGAGGGTATGGGACGTTTGCAGTTTAAGATTTCTTGGTTCTAGAGTACACAATAATATAATTTAAGACTGACACGAATTTGACTAGTATAAAAAATCTATTAGAAACTCATTATTCACAGCATTACGGGGCATAACTTATGTTAAATTGATATAATACTGATTGAAATTGAAAGGCAGAGTAGGTAATGTTTGTGGGTGGAAAGATCGTCAGTTCATTTGTTAAAGTGGCTATGCAACGCTCAGATGCACTGAGCGCACAGCATGTTTATGACGCTAACTGACGGTCTTACCCCCGTTATAAATAAAGCTGACGATTTTATCTTTTATTTTAAAAATATAAAAATTCAGCTGCATAAGGTTCATAAGTTATAAAATGATTTTATACTTGAACATTTTCAATATGGTTGATATACGTGACTGACGTATACACCCCTCTCTTCAATACAGCTGACTATTATTTTTTTGTTGAAATTGATTTAAAAAATCATCATAAATTTTGGTACGGTATGAAAATACCCGTACCATAATTTTTTTTCAACTTTAATATGCTTCACCTTTAGTTCTGTTAAAGAACACGCCAAAACCCTCGATAAACTTTTCTAAACTGTAACAAAATCCGACGAAACATTTCGCACGAAAAGCGTGCTTCACGTAAAAATGTCGTGGAAGAGGTTTTTATATTTTAAATCATATTTGCGCTCTACGGAGCATTTTTTATGCAAAAATCTTGAAAACTCATCAAGGAGTGTAATTTTAGAAATTGTAGTAAATGTCGCTGCACGGAGACGTAATGTCGCCCCGACCACCAACAATTAGAAAGTGTAACAAAAATTGAAATTTCAAAATTAAAAACCCTTTTACGAATCTACGTTGTTAAGCACTGCAACTGATGCGTTGTGTTAAATATGAGGACAAGTTAATCCAATCTCTAGTCAAAGTATATCGACAAGTTTCCCCTATCATTTCCTAGCAGTCGATTTTGACGGGAAAATGATTGGTTTTAACGAGATTTGCCCTAAACCAGTTCCTCAGTGATTCGGTGTCAGAAAAGTATAGTTACCATGTAATCATATGTGCATGGGGCCGCCTTGCCTGAACGTATGAAATTGTAATTGCAAAATATAATTCAAAGTCGTTACGATTCAAGCATTTTTAAGCTCCGAGGAGCGATCAAAATTGATATTGAACTGAAAATACGTAAATTGACAGGCAAGCAAAAGCCCACCAAAAATTTATAAACATTGAACGTTTCTTGAATCTTTTTGTGTAATCGTTAGCTCAAAAAACCGCATATTGGATGGTAGTTGGTACATTATAAGTCGTCCGTTCCCCATCATGTGTTGTACACGGGCGAGACTTGTCAATACATTTTTCTTGAACGTTTTTGTAAAACATGATTTTTTAAAGAGACTTAATATACATTTTTTTAACTTTATATTGTCTTTTTCTTGTGTTTTCAAAATTCCCTTTGAGGTTTAATTTTAAGAAAGTGTTAGTACTTACTTATTTGTGAACGTTAATGTTCTTTTTTGGAATATATAGTAAGTAGAAGTAATTCAGGCACGAAAAGATGGATATTTCACAGTTCCACCACTACTAGAGTAGCTGGCGCTCAGATCGCTTATGTATTAGGGGAAAATCACTATTGCTATGATTTCAGTCGGTATGAAATGACTAGTCCATCTTCCGGACTATAATCTAATTGTTTACTTGTTTACCCGCATCGAACTTGTCAGATATGAACTGTCTGTGTGATATAGTTCACCTTGTAACTACGAGTATTACTAATCCTTTTTTGCAGCGTCACCTTATAATAAGCCAGGCTAAGTTTATAGCAATTGTTATACAGCATACTTATCGACAATAAAAAATTGACATTTGTCGGTAATAAACTTGCTAAGGTGCTGTGACAGATCGATTGAAAAAGTTGTAGAACAAGCAAAAACACTGCTTCACTTGCCGTTTCTGAGCGTTGACATCGGCTGTGGAAAAAACCAGTCCAAGATCGAGATATAGAATATAATATATGCCAGTCGGACTCATGCCGGTCTATTTAAAACGGTTCAAGATCCTTGATAAACGTAGACACACGTTGTATTTTAATGTCAAACCACAATATGTTAAAGGGACGTGAGTAGATCGTTCTGGTAGAAATGAGAAATGTATTTTTACGATTGTATTTAAATTTAATGCAAGATTAATAGCGTTCGCCTTGCATAAAAGAATAATGTTGCATTAAATATGAAGCAACACGTAAAATGCAACAGTACCAGGACGATAACTTTATCGCGGTGTATATCATGAATACAAGGTGGTTTTTATTAATAATCACAAACGAGTTTCTTTGCAACTTACCATTTCATACCTTATTGAAAACTTCTTGGGTAAATGGACCCTTTTCAGTGATCCCAGACGTGTTTTGCTTTTAAATTTTAATAACTCCTCAAGCGTTCAATGACACGTGCATGTATTGTTTATTGACTGATGGTGTTCGCTATGACACGCCACTTTTCAGTTGCGTACATTTTATGCCATGTTATGTGTATGCACTCTGCACTCAGGAATACCGGACTTTTGCAATGCAATGATTAACCGGCATTATTGAAATATTGCTCAAACGTATTAGTTGCACTTTTATGCATAACTTTTAACTTAAGTTTAAAACAGCGACATTTCCGGACACTTGGAAACTAGATAGAATTTGTCCCATTTTTAAAAGTGGTGATGTTTCAGATATAACGAATTATTGTGCAATCTCCCTGCTTTGTAATGTCGCTAAGGTCTTCGAGATAATTTTGTATAATCACATTCAGCCTTCTTAGGCCAGTCATTTAAAACATCGTAGGTCGCAAAAAATTGCGCTGTTCTGATTTTTTGGGATTTTGTTAGAATAGATACCCAATTTTTTGCTTATAACTTCGAAAAGATGCATCCTACAGAAAAAGTCGCAGTGTACACTTTTGAAGTACACAAAATTTGCTATAATTTGAGTGTAACCGCAGCTCCGTAGGTCCAATAGGATACTGCTTCAAAAATTCCTCACATTTTCCAAAAAGTTCAAAATTGCAGTTTTAGCCGTCTTCCGAGCAGGATATCGGCTAAAACACTCATCTTACGAGGAAAGTCATGGAAAATAAAGTTGTATAGCAGATATTTTGCTTTAATTTAAGCACAAGCGGAGCCCTGTAGGGCTAATAGTTCCCTTGTTATCTGGAAAGAACGAAAAATTAAGGAAATCGGATTTTTCAAGAAATGGAACTCCCAATGTAAATTATTGTTATTAATATTGCACAGTTATTTATAGAATGTTATGAAAATGACATTATATTTATAAATTTGATTTATTTTTTGCATCACACCTACATATTCATATGAGTCGTAGTTGTGAAATAACCTACCACCTACGGCTGAAAGCCAGTTTTTAAAAACAGAGGAAATTTTTTTTTATAAACGTAAATTGTATATCGGAATTGAGTATAAAATAAACTGCACTTGTGCATTATACTTTTTTAACATACTCAATACCATTTACGTTAATGAAAAAAATGTCCAGTACACAAAGCTAAAAATTAAAAAACTAAAGAGAAATGTTGTTTCCAAACGTCGGGAGCGAAGAGGTGAGGTGGAAGGGGCCCAACGATCGTGATTCTTCGGCCCGCTCTCGGCCGTTTTCGTGAATTCCGCTTCTATGCTCCCCTCTATACTCTGCTCGGCCGCTATATACAATTTAGTACCCAAAAAGCAATTCAGTGGCTTGTTGAAGACCGTGTTCGGATCAAACTGTTCGAACTGTGACTTTTCAATAAAAAATCTTATTTTTCGTCGAACTTATTGATGGTGAGAAGATGACTCTCTCCATGCCCTGCGTTACGGGATATTTGTCCGATCTGCTGCCAACGTCAAAGTCCACCTCGCTCATCTACCCCCAACTGAAGAGGCTGCTGCCCAACATTCCAACAGAATCTACCACCAGGTGCAGAAGTGGTTGGGAGTAGAGAAAGAGCCAACCAACTGAGGGTGGACAAGAGGCCAGCACGGGCTGACACCGAATACTTAAACCAAAGAACCAGCGCGGCTAACCCTGCTGAAATACCTGTCACGCAGCTGCCAGAAAGGGTACGGAGGAGGAAGCTGCTCCTGCTAGAGAACAGGGATGAAATGATCTCTCTGCAAAGTTTGTTAGGGGAAGACCTGTCTGAATACTCCTTCCTTAGCCATGAGTGAGTCGGAAGAAGAAGACGACGCCGACGTCGACGACTCTTTATTAGTAGTATCTAGTAGTAGATCTAATCCGATAAGAGAGGAGTCTCCGGAGCCCCAAGAAGAGTCGTTTGACGAACCTGGGCCTTCCAAAAGAACACGACTGTCTCGCTAAGTGCGTAAAGGTATATCTACTATTACATACCTACCCCTTCATTGTAATTTATTACAAAATTGATTACGCATTTCATAAATACTATTTACATTATGTTGTCTATTTCTGTCGCAGGAGTCAGCTGAGGTCACGCCATCACTTCACGTTCAACATTTCACGTCCCAGTTCCCCCAAACTATCAAAATGATTTTTATACAATTTTGATAAATTTATACATTATTATTAATTGTACTCAACTTCATTTTGTTTGACATAAACCATTTTCCACTAAGTTAAGTCTTTCTTATCCTTTACCAAAGTCCTGGAACCGTCAGGCTCCATTTCGTGAAAAATTCGATTTCTTTAATTTTTCGTTCTTTCCAGATAACAAGGGAACTTATTGGCCCTACAGGGTTTCGCTTGTGCTTAAATTAAAGCAAAATAACTGCTCTACAACTTCATTTTCCATTACTTTCCTCGTAAGATGAGTGTTTTAGCCGATATCCTTCTGGAAAGACAGCCAAAACTACTTACTATGTACTGTACTTTCCTACCTTTAATCGTTTGGCTCACCTAAGATAAATTCGCTAAACTACGCCACGCTGATGAGGAGCAATAACTCCGAAACACGCGTCCGTAGCTGTATTGTTCATTCACTTTATTTAAGTATTTGACCTCATAAGCCCTCCATCTTTTATTTTGTATTTGCCAGGTTGAAATAGAGCAGTACACATAAGGCTCCTCGTATTGAATGCTATTTGTGGCCCAAAATGTGGCACATGAGGTACCAAGTGCAAATGGAGTGTACTGTACTTTCCTACCTTTAATCGTTTGGCTCACCTAAGATATATTCGCTAAGCTACGCTACGCTGATGAGGAGCAATAACTCCGAAAGACGTATCCGTAGCTGCATTGTTGTTTCGTTTTGAGGAATAAGGTACTAACTCACTATATTTAATTATGTTACCTCATAAGCCCTCCATCTATTATTATTATTATTATTATGAAGTGGTATCTGCCTCTAATGCAACTTGAGACAGACCTGACCGATTGATTCGAGGATGAACCATAGTGTTTTGCGTTTATATTTAAATTAACATTATCATAATATGAACGAAGTTGCTATTTACTTCCTTATGGAACGTAATATGAAGGAAGCTATTACGACCTAAGTCGTAATAAGGAAAACAACACACTATAACGTCGCCAGGTCTGACTAATTCTTCTGTGAGAACTGCAAGAGATAAAAAATTTTATAGCACCGTTTTATTTAAGGTAAAGAAAACTTGAGATTAATAAATACATGATTAAATAAATGAAGACTTTAATGTACAGGGTTGTCAGCAAGAGCTTGCCTTAATCCCAGATTTACAGGTCAGACAAGCATACTACTAGATATAAATAACGGATGTCTGCCTTCTCTATTTTTATAGTTTCTATGAGTAAAATAGCCATTCAGCTGAGAGGCAGACACGACAAAATGGTTTAATACACTTTACATTCTTTACAGGATTGCAATATTGCCATTTTTAAACGCAACAAAATTTAAATGGTAGAGGTTGCTTATCTCATTTTATGTCAGATTAAAAAAAAAAAAAGTTACAGCCGATAGATTGTGTGTAATAAAAAACAAGTAAAAGGTGTAGTCTATTGTAATTCCCATTCATCTGCGGTGCACACGACTATGGCTATAGAGGCCAATTCGGGAGAGCACATGTCGACCGCAGTCAGGACAAACATAGACCTGGTTAGGTCTTGGATTCGGCCTTCTTGCAGCAACATTTCCTTGATAGCTGGCCACAACCCCTCGCCATTCGGTTCTGTCCGCTGCAAGTTGTTCCCATTGCTCGTCTGGAATACCGCAGGATTTTAGATTTTCATGGAGAACGTCTTTGAACCTCTTTCGTTGACCGCCACGCCTTCTTCTACCGCTTAGCAATTCACCATAAAGTGTACATTTAGGAAGGCGGTTAACATGCATACGATGAACGTGATCTGCCCATCTTAGGCGTGCTCTTGAAATAAGCACCTCAATTGGAAGGCTGTTTGCTCTTCTGAGTACTTCCACGTTTGATATGTGATGAAACCAACGGATTTTCATCATACTTCTGAGGTGTCTTTGCTGAAAACGTTCTAATTCTTTCACATGACGACGGTAAGTGACCCAGCTTTCACATCCATATAGCAGTGTTGGAATGACAACTGCTCTGTAGACAGCCATTTTCGTTGACAAAGCAAGGTCGTGATTGTCAAATACTCTCTCTCTAAGTCCCCAGAGTGCTCTAGATGCAGCGTTAATTCTATTGCGAATCTCGCTGTCCATGTTTGCTTTGTCATTAACAACGTTGCCTAAGTAATTGAACTGATCCACCACTTCAAGAGAATTTCCGTTAAGTGTAATGTCTATTTGGTTCACTTGATGAGGAGTTGACATAATCTTAGTCTTTCCAATGTTGATTTTAAGTCCCAAGGAATCATAGCTCTGGGCATACACATCTAAAAGTTCTTGAAGCTCTTCCGGCGTAGAGGCTAAAAGTGCAGAGTCATCCGCATACTGGAGATCACAAATGAATCGTGTGCGTGTCTTCGTGAAGGCTCTAAAGCGCCCTATGTTAAAGAGACCGCCATGAGAACGGTATCTGAGACCTATTCCTCTGACTGTCAGTTTGTTGTCAACAATAATTGTTAGAGCAGTGGTAAACAAATGAAAAAGTAGGGGTGCCAGGACACATCCCTGCCTAACTCCAGTGAGGGTTTGGAAAGGTTCGGTTGCCTCATTATTAAACATAACCTGGGCGTTGTTGTTTGTATGTAGACTGCGACATACTTCCACAAATTTTCTAGGGATACCTAAGTGGAGCATAATTTTCCAGAGCACTTCCCTGTCCACCGAGTCAAACGCCTTGGTTAAATCAATGAAGGCCATGTGAATTTCTTCTTGATGTTCGAGTGCTTTTTCTTGAAGCTGTTTAAGTGTGAAGATTAGATCCGATGTGCCTCGGTTTGGTCTAAGGCCACTCTGTGTTTCAGGAAGTAACTTTTCCATAACAGGTGTTAGCCTATTTGCCATCGCTTTAGTGAGTATCTTCCCTCCAACAGCCAGGAGAGCTATACCCCTGTAATTTCCACAGTCCGCAGCGCTCCCTTTGTTTTTGAAGAGGTTGATTAAAAGTGTATCACGAAACTCCTGCGGAGCTTGACCACTTTCCCACACGACATCAAACAGTTTTTTGAGGTAGGGTATGAGCTCTGACGACACAGCTTTAAAGATCTCAGCTGGGAGTGAGTCGGCGCCGGGAGATTTGTTATTTTTTAGCTGCCCAATGGCGGTTAAAATCTCTTCCGTTGTTAGTGGTTTATCTAAGTCTTCGAAGGTATCATATTGAGGGATAAGATTTATAATATCGTGATCGGCTTAGATTGGGTAAAAAGCTTATGCTTTTGATGAGTCGTTGGGGTGGTTGATAGCGTTTTGGAAGGCAATATGTTTGCGGTCAAGAAGTTCTTGTATAAAAGCTTCATTATCATTGAACCAGTCCTCCTGTTTTTTACTTGCTGCAGTGCCAAGAATTTCCTCACTCACACTTTTTAAACTGTCTTTAATTTGTGTCCAAGTAGTAGCGACATCTACAGAATTGGTTTCTTCTAGTGCACTCAAATTCTCTTGAACTTTTTGCTTTAGCTGTTCGACGGTTTGTTGGTCACGCAATTTACTGTTGTAATGTAAGATAATCTTAATACTTATCGCAATTTGCCTGACGATAAAATCAAATTTTTATGTTTCATAGAATTTTAAAAAATTAATTATTCTTAAACGCAATAAGACCCAGGACGCATGACGCAGAACGTATGAGGCAGGAAGCATAAGGCAGAACGCATGACGCAGGACACAGGACGCAAGACGCAGAAAGCAGGTCGCTGGGCGCATGACGAAAGTCGCAGGACGCATGACGCTCAAAGCATGACGCAGAACGCATGACGCAGAATGTAGGAAGCAGAACGCATGATGCAGAGCGCATGTCGTAGAACGCAGGCCGCTGGACGTATTACGCAATATGCATGAACACAGGAATCAGGACGCATGACGCAGAACGCAGGAAACAAGGCGCAGAATGTACGGCGCAGAACGCAAGAAGCAGGACGCATGTCGCAGGACGCATGACGCAAAGACCTTTGATTGTGTTAAGGCAAATTTTTTAAACTAAAGAGCAGTCGCAGTAACATTATTTGTAGTATATTTTTTTGAACAAATTTAAAGGGTCCCAACCGATAACGCAGAGACAACTTAATGGTGGAGATTGTCCGTATTTTACTTAGAATTTCATTATTCTCAACCTCTGTCACACGATAGTAAGTATAATTTAAGAATATCTGCCACCACCTCCCTAGCTATAGTGTTTGAGCTTCCAACACAAGTAAACAGTCGTGCAGTGGTCCCGAAATACTTGCAATAATATACCAATCACGTATGACAATTTTTTTTTTTTTTTTAGGAAGATAAAAATATTTATATGGTGTATATGTGGGTTCCAAAAGTTCATGTACAAAACCATAGTTAAAATGTCACGGAGCAATCAAGCATTAAAAAAAATGAGGCAAGATCTACCAATTACCGTAGAAATAACGTATAGCTTTCTCCATAAAATAAATATCAAAGTCATGTAAAAAATAATTTACAACCATCGTATGACAAAAGGTTGTTTACGTACCTTCCGAGAATGAGTGTTTAAAAATTTGCCAACCGATATTAAAAACAAGCGGAGCCTTTGATGTCGCGACATTTTTAATATCCTGCAGGGTGCAATGTGCACCGCGACGGATCTGGCAAATGCACAAAACCTCATCTCAAGATGCATACACCGTTACGAGTCGTGTATTTGAACTCTAGCTGTTTACCAACCATTTTAAAAGTGCACCAAACTTTCAAGTATATTTAGACGCTGACGGAAATGTTGCGGAAGTTTATGAACTGTTTGCGATTTAAAAAAATGTGCTGTAGCAATTCTGTTAGCCCACATTTTGTTTGTTTACTTGGAATAAAAAGTATTTGTCGTAATAAATATATTGACAACATATTTTAAGCACGTTGATATCTCGTGGAATATATGGACGTAAGAAATTATTTTAACTTTCAAAGTTTATTAAAACTCCAAAATAAAATATCAATTATTGGTTATTATTAATTCAATGTCTATAAAAAATAGGAATTTTATTACCTATGAACTTGTGAAGGTGTTAAAAATCAATAAGAATTTGTTAAGGTGGGCTTATCCAAGAGAAAAAGATCCGATAAGGAAATATTTATTATTTTTGGCCATAACTTTTCTTTAATACATACAAAAAAGTATATGCCTACCTAAGTAGTACTATGACAGGTGTAATATGAATTTTCACTCAGTAATTTCAGTTAGTTAGATTCAATTTTAAAAATTACGCCAATCTTCATGTTTCCTAAATTTAAATCTAACTATTTCGCATATGTTTGAAATTATTGAGTGAAAATGTGTAACATTACTCTTGTTATAGTTCTACTTAGGTTTGTTTGCAATATGCGTTTTAGAATAAGAAGTTATGGTCAAAAACAATAAATATTTCCCTATCGAATCTCTCTCTCTGTTGGATATAGCGACCTTAATATCTGTAAAACCTTTGGGGTTTCTAAGAACAAACTTCGAGTTTCTATATGAAAATTGACTTTTTCGCAATATTCTTGTTAAATGTCAGTTTGTCATCGCAAATGACACCATGGTCTGATAAATTTAGGGCGGATCAGCGCCATATTGCCTAAATTATACTCATAGAGGATAGGATATCTTATAAATGTTGTGAATCTTATAAATGTTATAATAATAATAAATAAATAAATAAATAAACACCAGAGAAATTATAAATGTTATAAATGTTATGTTATAAATGTTATAAATGTTATAAATGTTATAAATGTTATAAATGTTATAAATGTTATAAATGTTATAAATGTTATAAATGTTATAAATGTTATAAATGTTATAAATGTTATAAATGTTATAAATGTTATAAATGTTATAAATGTTATAAATGTTATAAATGTTATAAATGTTATAAATGTTATAAATGTTATAAATGTTATAAATGTTATAAATGTTATAAATGTTATAAATGTTATAAATGTTATAAATGTTATAAATGTTATAAATGTTATAAATGTTATAAATGTTATAAATGTTATAAGTGTTATGAATGTTATAAATATTATAAATGTTGCAAATGTTACAAATGTTATGGAACATCAGATATTGCATTATACTAGTTAGACTGAAACCAACTATGTCCCGTATATTTCTGCTGTATAAGTATTAGTGAGAAAATAGCAATAGATAAAAAAAACTTAAGATTACATAGGGTCATTAAATTGAACATTCGTCTCATCTGTTATCCACCAAAAGATGACAAACAAATCCTTGGAAACTACTTACTATTCATGAAATAAAATAACTTTTTGGGAATTCTTAAAGAGGCCTCTAAAAACATATATATTTATGGCTAAAAATTTTCTAAAAATCCATATTTGACGACTGTCGACACCAAAACCTGATTTACTAAATATTCGAAAATCAAGGGCACAACATTGAACCACTGGGCGAGAAGAGGGTGTCCTGGTTTTTCCCGTCGTTGTGATCTAGTAATGTTCCTGCTGTATTATTGGTTAGGTTAGTATTTTTTTGTGCAGTTAGCTAATGGATCATGTTCAATGCCAAACAAAAAAGACACAATATTTTAGATATTTATTGAAACGAGATATCTTGTCCAATATTCAATAACTATCCACATTGCAGTGTAATATTTAATAACAAATAGCACATAAAAAATTCACAGGTTTGATTAAACTATTATATAAGCAATCTAATAATTTATAAGATGGAGTAAGTTTCAGCTGTAATGGAGTTTTATAAAAGCGGACAATTACAGCTACACAGATTTAAAAGAAGGTTTCTGTTATATAAATGTTTTATAGAATATTCCTTTCGCTGCATATGGAAAGTCATTTTAAGTAATTTATATTAGGGTAGATGTCGATGGCATTTGCCTAAATAAATATAACCTTTAAAACTCAATACTATATAGCCACACTAGACAAATGGTTAATTTATAAAGCAGTTGTATATTTTAATACATTTACTATAAATCTATGTGGTTTGAATCTGTATAAGAGATCTTACTAAGTCTCTTATGAAGTAAAAGAAGCTGCACAAAATGATTTAATCGTAGTATATTTATATTTATGCTCTGAGAACATTTTACCAGCAATTTTATTCCACCGGATAGCTTTATAAACAATTTAGCGCCGAATAAAGCGTCAATATAACCAATTTGTTTTATAAATTAGTATATTATTTATAGAGCTTTAAGCATAATTAAAAAACCAGGTGTGCTACTTGGACATCATATCTATATCAAAAAAATGATTTTTGTAGCCTCAACAAATTTCATACAAATAATTAGAACGTGTTACTTCAATTTTTTTGCCCTCTCTTCTTTTGGAATAATGTAAGCGCTGAACTACCTATACAGAAGGTCCTCAAGATTCTCAGAATAACGTCAATCGATGACAAAACCATTGAGACAATAGACGCCTTGTGTTGTCACATCTTTTTCAATTTTTCTATACGCTCGCTCTAGCATGATGGATTTGAGACGATGTATAGCATATTCGCATTTCAGATTCATACGATATAAACAAATATCAACGCTTAGCAAAGCATAATATTTTTGAATTCCACACTGCTCGATCGACCACAAACTCAGGTAGGTTTATTTACATCATATGAATCTGAAGTGAACCAAATAGACATTACACTTAACGGAAATTCCCTTGAAGTGGTGGATCAGTTCAATTACTTAGGCAACGTTGTTAATGACAAAGCAAACATGGACAGCGAGATTCGCAATAGAATTAACGCTGCATCTAGAGCACTCTGGGGACTTAGAGAGAGAGTATTTGACAACCACGACCTTGCTTTATCAACGAAAATGGCTGTCTACAGAGCAGTTGTCATTCCAACACTGTTATATGGATGTGAAAGCTGGGTCACTTACCGTCGTCATGTGAAAGTATTAGAACGTTTTCAGCAAAGACACCTCAGAAGTATGATGAAAATCCGTTGGTTCCATCACATATCAAACGTGGAAGTACTCAGGAGGAGAGCAAATAGCCTTCCAATTGAGGTACTTATTTCAAGAGCACGCCTAAGATGGGCAGGTCACGTTCATCGTATGCATGATAACCGCCTTCCTAAATGTACACTTTATGGTGAATTGCTAAGCGGTAGAAGAAGGCGTGGCGGTCAACGAAAGAGGTTCAAAGACGCTCTCCATGAAAATCTAAAATCCTGCGGTATTGCAGACGAGCAATGGGAACAACTTGCAGCGGACAGAACCGCATGGCGACGGGTTGTGGCCACTTATCAAGGAAATTTTGCTGCAAGAAGGCCGAATCCAAGACCTAACCGGGTCTATGTTTGTCCTGACTGCGGTCGACATGTGCTCTCCCGAATTGGCTATAGCCATAGTCGTGTGCACCGTAGATGAATGGGAATTACAATAGACTACACCTTTTACTTGTTTTTTATTGTACACAATCTATCGACTGTAACATTTTTATACTCGGAGTCGAGTAACGGCTAATAAATAAATATGAATCTGAAATGCCAACATGCTGTAATGTCAATCGAGAGGAGAAAAAATACAAATGTAATCTGTTAGATCATTTTTGAAGATCTGTACATTGCATGCATATATCGTGTGAGATGTTCTCCTTCAATATACACTTCGGAAATTACTCCCAGTAAATCGATTTGTTATTTTGGAAACTTAAATGACAAACTTTCTCAACAAAATTCGAAGAACATTCATCGATCTTTTCGGCTTTTAATATATCTCTATGGCCAAAGTAGTTCAGCTTCAAATGGAACGTTCAATAGTTTTATCTGTTAATTTGCATTTCCTGCAGATATCGATCATTCAAGAGACTTATTTCAACGTGGTTTGTATTTTCTTCGAAACTACGCCATTAGTTAGATGATGTCTATCTTCCGATGTTGCAGAATTCGGAGGTGATTTTACTATAGGAGTATTTCTTCAAAATCAAGTGCATTTTTCGGTTGCTTTGCTAACGTACCATTTATGATCAGTACACCAACAAATATTCCATTCGTATGTTACCATCGAAAATTTTGATGTTGGTTATGAATGAATGTGATTGTCTTGGGGTCTCAGCATATAAATTGATGCCATCCAAAAATAGCAAATGGTTAAGTTTCGAATTTGCTTTCGTGGAGACTAGTTGGAAGCAGTAGGTGGGTGGGTGGTATCGTCCAATATTATACTAACAGTGAATTCAGCGAAAGATAAAACCACAGCGATCATTGCCAATACTCTTCTAATATTTATATTTGAGATAGTGATGCTTCTTATCTGAATTTTCCAAGTGGAATTATGTTAATTATGTTGCTGAACAGCGACGGCCAAATTAAATTATATGAAGTTAACAGCAATATAGTTGAATATATTTTTTTAGTAAAATCTATTTAAACAGATATATAACTGAGATATACAACAAACGTATAGCCTTGGCACGAGATAATTAAAGACAAGTACTAAACTGGATTTAAATATAATTGCTGTCTAGTAGAAGCATATTTATTTTATTCGTCATATATACGTACAGAAAAACAAATACCGTTGGGAATGTTTCGTCAAAAGTTAGAATGAAGCTAAAATTACTTAAACTTTAATCTTATTATTGAGATCCAGACGTAGACTATTCATCGAAATAAATTTTATTAAACATACTACATTGTAAATGATGAAATGTACCTCTGCCAACTGGTTTAACTTAGTATCGTGAGAACCAGTAGGTAGGTAAATTGTTTTTTAACGTATTCAACAGCATTATGTTACCGACTAGTATTAGTTACTCATATTAGAAGTTGATAAGAGACCGGTATAAGAGATATTTAACAATAATTGGTAGAATGATATTATTTCTTCAGTTACCCAAAACGAGTCACGCACTCGCTAGGCGAGAATCTTGAATTGTTCGTGTACCGAAATTTTAAAAATGCCATAAATAATGTATTAGATTAAAACAAGTTTAACGTACTTATACCGTTAGGAAACATATCAAATTTGTCCAGGACAATTATGGGGAGTTGTGTGGTCTTTTCTCAAGGAGTTGATTATCATGCTTCCCATATACCGGGTAATACAGGAGATATGTTGCACCCTCTAATTTTCTATTTACTATAGGATAAAATTTTGAAAGGAGTTACATAACCAACAATTGTATACTTTATAACCTAACAGACATTGTTTACAACTTCCGGTTTGATCAGAAATGATCTCAATTTCCTGATTTTAAATATAACGTTGTATATTTTTTGGACCTATATTCGGCTTAAAGTTCCTTTTCATACCACTAACTTTGTAAGTCGCATATTTTGACGTCTCTCGGCAGTATGAAAGTGTCACTAACAGCCCATGGGCAAAAAGAATAAAATTTACTTTTATGTCTTAGGATACAAAAGTAAAGCAATAAGGAAGTTAATTTCGGGGTTTTAGAACTTTAAATATTGAGTATTTAAAAGAGGCACTTTTACTTAGTTATTTATTTATTTAATTTGTGATACTATGAGGTATATGGCAAGTCAACAAGCACAAAAAAGTATACGTTAGAATTACGCTCATAAATTGGAAGACACGGTGTTTATAATTATCTGAGTATTTATTATACGAAAGTAATACGAAGTAGAAAACTCAAAGTGACAGATTACATTAATTAGTAGATTCACAAATCACACTATCACTTAGGTCACAGTATATGATATCAGGTAGTATTTATTTATTAGCCGTTACTCGAGTCCGAGTATAAAAATGTTACAGTCGATAAATTGTGTACAATAAAAAATAAGTAAAAGGTGTAGTCTATTGTAATTCCCATTCATCTACGGTGCACACGACTATAGCTATAGAGGCCAATTCGGGAGAGCATATGTCGACCGCAGTCAGGACAAACATACTCCTGGTTAGGTCTTGGATTCGGCCTTCTTGCAGCAACATTTCCTTGATAGCTGGCCACAACCCCTCGCCATTCGGTTCTGTCCGCTGCAAGTTGTTCCCATTGCTCGTCTAGAATACCGCAGGATTTTAGATTTTCATGGAGAACGTCTTTGAACCTCTTTCGTTGACCGCCACGCCTTCTTCCACCGCTTAGCAATTCACCATAAAGTGTACATTTAGGAAGGCGGTTATCATGCATACGATGAACGTGACCTGCCCATCTTAGGCGTGCTCTTGAAATAAGCACCTCAATTGGAAGGTTGTTTGCTCTGCTGAGTACTTCCGCGTTTGATATGTGATGGAACCAACGGATTTTCATCAAACTTCTGAGGTGTCTTTGCTGAAAATCAGGTAGTATATGATATATATGTCCAACACAATTGCATGTGTCTTGAACCTCAAGGAATTCAAACTTCACGAACACACCCCCCTCAAGATGCACGCTGTTGATAATCCTCCAATGTAACAAGTCCAAAATCATCCACATATCTCCAATGTGATGCTTTTGACAATGCTTTCATTAAGATATCTGTTACCATTTGGTCAATCGAAATATATTCCAGGTTAACTAGTCTTCTCTCAACAGACTCTCGAACAAAATGATGGCTAGTATCGATGTGTTTCGTCCTAGAACGATACAACGAATTTTACGCCAGTTGTTGTCCTCCTTGATTGTCAATGTACCATTTTACATCTGACATATCTTCAAGTCCTATTTCACAAAGCAGACTGCGTAAATAGAAAAACGCTTCCGTCATGGCTTCGGACATGCTTACATATTCAACTTCTGTCGAGGATAATGTAACTGTTCGTTGCTTGTGCGGATTTCAAGTTATGGTTGCATCTCCTAAGATAAAAGTATAATCTGTAAATCAACGGCAATCAGTTACACAGCCTGCCCAGTCCGCATCGCAATATCCGAACAAAGGTTCATCCGTTCTGGTATACAACAATCCTTAGTCTCTAGTTCCAGCTAAATAACTTAAAACTCTTTCCGCTGCTGCCCAATTGGGCTAGCCTTGATACAGTATTTGCAATATCTAGCCTAGTTCCTGCTGTAAGGTACATAAGAGCTGCAATTAGTTAACTATACAGCCAGTTGTAATTTTTTGATTCTTCTGCGGATTTACTCATCTTAGTTTGAATTTCAGCGGATCTTTTCGCTGGATTACACTAGCTCATTCCATACTTCTCAAGTATATCACGAATGTATCTTGCTTTTGTTAACACAATGAAGTCACTTCCTTGGTTAATCTCCAATCACAAGCAATATTTCGCTGGCCCTAGATAGTTGATTTCAAATTCTTCTAGTAGCTTAAATTTGATGTCTTCAATCCATTCAAGGTCCTTCGACGCCATCAATATGTCATCAACATAAATAATTGATAACAACAAGGTTCCTTTGCATTCTGCGTGATACAAGCAAGGCTCTCCCTTCGTTGGTACTAGTCCAATGCCGTCTAATTTCTTCGAAAGACACGCGTACCACTCTCGATCTGCTTCACGTAATCCATAAAGTGCCCTTTGCAATCGACATGTATTTCCTCCTCGCTCTAATTTTAACAGCATTTCTGCAGTTCGTTTCTTTACTTCTTGAATTGCCCGTTTATCTTTGCTTATTCTCTCGAGCATTCCTTAAAACATTTCTGGAAGCTCCATGAATAAGTTTTCTGTAAGATTTCCATTTTAATATGCGGTTACTATATCTCGAATTTCATTCTGCAATCTATTATACGCGGTGTTTTATTAATAATTGTACATAAGCTAACTGAAGAATCCTTGGCTCAAAATAAGAAGATGTAACCCAAAACATTTAGATAAAATGTTCCTCCTTACTGAGGTTTTATTGCAAATTTTTAAAATTATTTTTTTACTATTTAATATTTCTTTTTCATATTTGGCGGAAAGTTTAGGTATTTTAGATAACACCAGATCATGGTAAAAATCAGTTTCTCACTATTGCCAGAGGCGTATGGCAAAGACAAAGGTGTAGTTTCCCCCACTCTAAATTCTACGCCACTGGTGGAATAGTTTTTTCAGTACAATTTTTTAATTTTAAAACGTTTTTTATAAAAATAACGTACTCTTACCTCATAACGATAGTAATGACGAAGTAATTATTTTTCGAGATAATTGAAGTTGCTGCACAATATTCTGTTTATTTTTTCATATTCGTATTGATCATTTCGGCATCTTTACTCGTAAAACTGCATTGATTACGTGAAACAAGTTTTACAGTTACATTCTTGTAACACATTTAATAAATTTAACTACATTCTTGATATGTCATACAATAATTATTTGCAGAAGGAAAATTAATTCATTTGTTGTGCGGTCAACTCTAGCCTGAAGTAATTATTTGAATCTAGTAGGGTTGTGTCATTGTTGTCAATTTTTGATATCATTGCCAGTCCTTTTGCTGTAAAATTTACCAGACCTTCGAAAATATTTTTATTCGATTAAGAGAAACTGGAGAACTCAAGCCTAAACGTGATGTGGGTAATGGCCAAAATATTTCTGGTCATCAAGAGAAGGACATTTTAGTGTGAATTGCTGATAATCCCCAATCACGGTGTAATTAGGTGATGCGACAAGACCCGTACGAATGGCTTTGTAAGTGTTTAGTTGTGTGTAATGCAATAGATGGCAGGACAAATAAAGTCTCGTCGTTACTTACACATAGAAATATTAGAAATACAATTTTATAGGTTCTGTGTATGCAGTGTTACATACATTCCCGACTTTTTACTGTTGACCACGGTGATACTACACCGTGCTGTTGACAGAAGTGTAAATAAAATAATTATTAAATAATAAAACAACATGGTTAGAAAAGTTTTTCTTAGGGCCAAAAATGCTGAGGAATGGCAAAAATGGTGTGACATTTTAAAATGTACTTTTAATGAAAAGTCATATGTTTGTGAAAGACATTTTTGTTCAAGTAGTATAAGTAGTTATATACACCGTAGGTATTAAATTTACATAAATATTTGTAACATAACCTATAGGTATAGAAACGTTTTATCAAATATATTTTATGCTTTTAGCGGCAATTTCAAAGAAAAAGATTGAGCAAAGGTGCATTACCATTTCTTACCTTACCTATATGAATCTGATAATTATATTTTCCTTTACATAAAATAATTAATGCTCTGTAAATTTATTTTATTTATATTTAAAGTGCCTTTTAGTTCATTCTTTTTGTCTTAGTTTTGCAGTTTAGTTGTGTATATATGCAAAACTACATGCATCAAAGGAAATTCGTTTCTCTATGCCATGATCTATGCCTAGGTAATTGCAGGGGTATATTCCAGGCATCATCTACTGAATTAAATAGAAACAAAGCACTTATGAAGCCGTCGATTAGCATGGCAAGTCCCGTGTGTCGGACCACCTAATATACTACACAGTGTCCCCAACTAAGCAGTCGATGTTTATCAGTAATTACTGGAGTAAGAAATGCTAGGATACTTAAAAAAAACTTGCGACCTTTCCATTTTCCACCAGTCCAAAATTTATTACCAAGGGATCTTCCTGTACGAGTGGAACTTGCACAGTCTATTAGAGATAGAAAAATTTTAAATCCTAATTTTTTTACAATATTCTCTTTACCGATGAAGCCACCTAATATACTACACCGTATCCCCAACTAAGCAGTCGACGTTTATCATCAATTACTGGAGTAAGCAATGCTAGGATACTAAAAAAACCTGCGACCTTTATATTTTCCACCAGTCCAAAATTTATTACCAAGGGATGTACCTGTACGAATGGACTTTGCACAGTCTATTACAGATAGAAAAATTATAAATCTTAATTTTGTTAACAATATTCTCTTTACCGATGAAGCCACTTTTACTCGTAGAGGAGTTTTTAA
Source organism: Leptura quadrifasciata (assembly GCA_963675555.1). Lineage (NCBI taxonomy): Eukaryota > Metazoa > Arthropoda > Insecta > Coleoptera > Cerambycidae > Leptura > Leptura quadrifasciata. The sequence goes on from OY776674.1 coordinate 6,768,383, forward strand.
TTGGAGGAACAGCCACAGTTGGGATATTGAAAATGTGCCCCACATTTCCAACACGAGTTTAAAATAAATGTATGGTGCGGTATTTTCGGAGATAGCTTGTTGTGCCCTTATGAATTACCCGCAAATATGAATGTTAACTCGTACTTGGAGTTTCTTCAAACTACAAATTTCGACGAGCTCGAGCGATTGCCGGTTAATCGAAGGATAGGTATGTGGTTTGTGTAGGATGGCGCCCCGGTTCATTTTCGTTTAGGAGTGCGCAACTACCTAAATAATCAATTTCCTTATCGTTGGATTGGTAGAAGAAGCGAATTTCCGTGGCCACCTCGAAGTCCGGATTATAATTCCTTACACTTTTATTTCTGAGAACACATGAAATGTTTATTGCATGCTCAAGAAATTAATACCGTCCAAGATTTATGGCAACAAATAGTCAATTCTGCCAACTTTATCAAAAATCAACTGAACATATTTTTTAATGTTAGAAGATTGTTTAACAAAAGAATACAAAAATGTATTGAAGTAAATGGGGGTCACATTGAACATGTGTTTTAAATTATGTTTAATTTCTGTTCAATACCGGGTATTCCAGCAAAAACGTGAAAAAATCTTTGTGAATTTTAAGAGTTACTGGCGAAGGCAGCATATTAACTTTACTTCATTTAGTGAACATTCATTGTCAAATTGACTCACTTTTCGCTGGGATATCCGGTATTGCTCTGTAGTTGTGTTTATTTCAAATTGTTATCTACCGTAGATGGTACCTAGTAGTCTCTGAAGCCCAAAATTTAGGCAGACAGTTTTCATATCTGTTTCTCTTACACCATATGCTCAAATCATCTATCAATGATATATTAACTGTTCTATTTCTTCGGGGTTATGTGCAGATACCGTAATTGTGGTGTAATTTGCGAAAATGGATACGCGCCCACTTTTAATGTAGTTGGGCATATCGTTCACATAGAGTAAAAACAGGAATGGACCGTGTACAGACCCTTGGGGAACTCCAAGATTTAAGTTCCTTGATGCAGCAGTTTCGTTATTTAGCTTCACTCTTAGTGTTCTGCCTTTCATGTAAGATATAATTCAGTTTAAGATATTTCCAAGCTATTTTTACCTACAACTTGATTTAAACATTTTTCTCTTTCATGTCTCAAAAAAGACTTTCTTGTCTAACAATCTTAAATTCTTATATTTTCTAAATATATCAAGAAAATTAATATCCTCCATCTCATCACCCTCAAATGTTTGTTGCGTTTTATTCTTAGGGTTAGGAATATGTATGGAGTGGAGGAGTAACCTGACCGTCACAATGGACTGTGCAAATATGTATTAGGGACGCCTAGTTGTAGAAAAAATCACCTAAATCGTGCGGTAAGTAAAATTTTACAGGGGTGTGAAACACACTGAATGTGTTTTCAATAAATGGTCATTCAGATACAAATGAATAAACAATAAATATAAATAATGATTATAAATCGTCCCCATCGTGGGATAGCCTGCACAGATGTAAATTTTTCAAAGTTATGAACATGGGAAAGGATATACTTCCCGTTCATAAAATATCTGCCCTTAGCGGTTTTCCAACAGCACCAACAATGAAACTAATTACATGCGCATTGCTGTCTATATTAATAATTAGATATTTATGATAATTTTGCAGTTTGCATTAATTAAATAATATCACGGTTTGTTTATTGTTAATACCTAACTCTAGTATTATCAGCAGTTGAAATAAAATGAAATTCTGTTAATATTTTAATGATTATAGAACTATTATGGAAAACGTAAATAATGTTAAACGTCATAATGAAATAAAATAATAATAATAATTCTCCTGTTTAATGCTCTGTCATGCCTATGTTAATAAAATACTAATAAAAAGGATTCATGGAATTTCAAATATGCTGGTTTAAAATTTATATATGTTATTTGGCCAGGGTGATTTTTTACTTTGTCATCTATAGATAGAGAAAGTATTGGCGTCGTGATGAAATCCAAATCCTAGACTATGATAAAAATTGACGTATTGAAGCCAAAAAGTGCTGAATAGGCGTGCCGTCTGTCTGTTAACCAGTATTTGTGTCTATCTGGCAGTCTATCTTCTATGTGTGTGTGATACGTTTTTCTCAAAGACGGCTCAACATAGGAATCTGAAATATTATATATAAGACTTAGGAGATACAAGGAAAAACGCTATTAAATAGTGGTGAAATAGCTGCACGAAGGACGGCTCTAGGCGGGATCAATAAATAATTTTTCGTCGAATCTAAAAATGTTTCAAATAAAATTTGTTTAGGATGGAATATTGAACTGAAATGGTCTATGCAAATTTCTTGTCATTGGGCCAGGGACAGTTTAAGGTAGGGCTCAAAAGCAAAGTGTCGTAGAATCAAAAAATGTTTTAAACATGGATTATTTAGAATATAAAATTGTTGTGGAAGGGTTTCTTAAAACTATCCCGCCATTGACCCTTCAACGAAATTAGATCAAAATATAATCTAGTTTCAGATCTCGTTATAATAAATAAGTGTACCAAATTTCAAGTCAATATCGTAACTGGTTCCGGAGTAAACGTGCGCACAAAAAGTTACAAACCGACAGACAGAAACGTTTTTTTTTGCTCAAATTTAAAATCTCAACGTTTCATGACATTTCGTGTCTATTTCAACATTTTTTTTGCGTTACTATACTTCCACTGGACGTGGAAGTAAAATTGCTTCAGTTCAAATCTGGAATTATAATGTGCTCCATCATCATCTGTCGTTGAATACTGCTATTTTTTATATATGTTGTCCAAAAACCGATGATATTATTGTCATAGTTGCATCGCCGTCCCATTTCATCTGGGAAAGCAACAACAGAGAATTATCTGTAATGTAACGGATATAATTAATAGTAGAGTAACTAGTACAATGAATTATCTCTTTATTTTCACATTTATAAATAATAATTGAAAAGCTACTAGAAATACGATATTCTGTGGTTGATAGGGGCTCAAACTTTAATTTTACTTCCACGTCCAATGGAAATAAGTATAGTAACGCAAAAAAATATATATTTTTTTGGAAAAATAGGCTTAAAATATCATGAAACGTTGAGATTTTAAATTAAAGTGAAAAAAAATTTCTGTCTGTCTCTAACTTTTTTTGTGCGCATGTTTATCTTGGAACCGTTTACGATATTCACTTGAAATTTGGTACACTTATGTATAAAAACGAGATCTGGAACTAGATTATATTTTGATTTAATTCCGTTGAAGGGTTCGGGGGTAAAAGGGGTAAATAAGAGTACGAGAACCAAAGACCTCTAAAATTTATTTTGGCATTAGCCACCCCCTTTACCACCCCTATTGTCAGCTCTACCCTATTATTAGAGGGAGAAAAATTAAATTGGGATTTAGTGCGTATACGAGAACCAATGGTCTCTAAATTTTTTTTTGACATTAGTCACCCCCTCTACCCCTCCACCCTATTATTAAAGGGAGTAAAATATTACATTGGGATTTAGTGCGCATAAGACTTGGATACAAAGACTGGATGTGGAAGTAGTGATTCCTTGGGCAGCGGTTTTTCTGTACATGATATATTTGAAGCATTTCCAGCAGGTTTATTAATTACTCTGTATTGTTGGCTTCTTGAGTAGCACCATAAATGTGATATATCGTTAGGAGACATTATTTAATTTTTGTTCTAAGGCTTTCGCGGAGGTGATGATGATCCATAGTTAGGTTTCCGGGTTCTCTTCTGCGTTGGTAGTTTTGAATACTTGACGTTTCTACCATCCAGTCGTGGTCTTCTTCTGAAGCGAAGTGAGCTATATTTGACTATGGATCGTCAGGAGGCGTGGCTTGATTCGGAATATTGATTTCCATGTCAACGATAGCTGTAGTATGGCGTCACGGTTGAAATTATTTTGATTTTTGTGTATTTCTATAGTTTCTCAGTAACTTCTGGGCCAGTAGTGTCTCGTGCTCGCCAATCTTTTGGTTTTGTCAAATATTATCCAGTGTTCCGCAACTGCAGAGTTAGTGAGGTTTTCCTTCTTTGTGTGTCTGATATGTTCTTTAAGCCTGGTATTAATATGTCTCTTGGTCTCTCCTATGTAAATTTAACCACACGAATATGGAATGTTATAAACTCCTGGTGAGTCGAGCTTTTCTGGTGGCCGTATTTAGGAAATTGTTGCCCGATTTTTTGTTTTGCGTTGTAGATCATTTTGATGTTCTTCTTTGCTAGCACTCTTCCAATCCTGTAAGTACAACCTTGTATATATGGTAGGTAAGTGTTCGCTGTATATTTCTTTTCTTCTTTCGTATTGGCTATGCTCTGTTTCTTGATATCCTTGGGACTATATCCATTTTTATGTAGAGATGTCTTTAAAGTCTGATATTTTCTGGTCCAGGCTTATTTTATTTCATTAATATAAATGTGTCCACAAAAATTCAACCTAGTCGCAACTTCTGTGAAGTCAAAGTCTAATTTTATTGGAATATGTTGTATATTTAAATAATTAAATTTTTAGAGTGTGATTTCAAAGGTTTTTCATCTGTCTCAAAATCAACCCACAAATAAAAAATGTTTGTTGTAAGTTGTACAATAAATATATATATAATAATAATACACTTTATTCAATACTGGCATGTCATACATGAAAGGGCGAAATTCAGCATAATATAGCACAGTTGCTATAAAAGCTGTTCTTCCATTTCACCCAAAAATAAACTAGAATTCACTTCAAATTTAATATGCATAAGAATCAAACGTTGGGCCAATGTTGGGTGGATACGCTCTTTCAAATATGTTGGGAAACTTACATTGGACCGATGCTCTCTAGATGTAAATGCCATGCATATGCATATATTGCTTTACATACATAAAGTGTTGGCCCAACACTTTTATGCCCCACCCAGCACGTATCCATCATTATCAGAATTTTACCATAAGTGGATGAATGAAGTGAAGTGAATATCTGTTGGATAAGGAAATATATGTTAGAAGTGAAGCCTCTGTACTTAATTTTCTCCTACATTACGGGTGAAATTCTTGGGTTATTATACATAATAAACATTTTTGAATAGGTACTGTCAGCCGCACTGTGTGTGGTAGGTAAGCAGTTGCCTTATATTTCTTTCCTTCCCTTATACTGCTTGTATGTAGTTCTATGACTGATGCTAAAAGTTCGTCATATTGTTATTTGGTCAGAATACTGTGCAAGTGTTATTAAAAATCCTATATTGTATGTCTAAACAGAATAAATTATCTCCTGTCCAGACATCTAATTTGTTTATAATTAAGTCACGAATTTCTAATGAGAGAAGCAGATAATTTATTTAAATTAATACACCCATTTCTAATAAAAAATGTATTAAAACATTCGGGCTATAAAAATTAACTGGTTAAAATATTCAAATGTAATTATTATATGTTAAATTATTTAACATTTTAATGGTTAACAAATAGTTTTAATTTTCTTCAACAAATAAAATATTTTAATAGTTCATAAAAATCTTATCTTCTACATTCGTGGATTTTACGATCCAAAATTAAGCGTTTACTATGTTTGTGTGATACAGATGATTTTTACAACTGACAAAGTAATTCATTAAATTTTTATGACTAAAGTATTTTAATTCTTTGCTGGGTTACAAGAAATCTGGGTATGAGTTACATTAATGGCTTTATTAAAATTTATTTTAATGTTTTCCTCAGAGTATTGAAAATGTATTTAGAGTTTGCTACAAATCGGTAAAGCTAGCCAGTGATATTGGTCTCTTTCCACGGCTTGTACAGAATTTCGGTTCGTTGAAAGTTTCTAAATATAAACGACAACTATAAATTTTAATTGGTGTAGATCTTTCAGTTACAGCAGCATTAACATAGATATTATTTATTAATTATTGAACGCGTGCCTGCCTGCCCTACAATCTTTAAAAATCGGCATACAGGTAAGTTGAGACCTAAGGGAACTTATCGACCTTTACATGTGTAAATAATATATAACATTAAAATATAATAGTCAATATGTCCTTTTAAAATTGCGAAGATTTTGACATAACTTGCGCAATTTCTGAAGTGCATACAGATCGGGTGCAACCAACTATTTCTGCACTTGAATAACTTGGTAAAAATTCTCACGCATTTTTAATGGTAATAGTTAATACAAAAAATATTGCAAAATGAGTTCCTTATCTTCAAATATTCAATTGTGAAAAGACATACTGTTCTCATGGAAGTCAACCTTAATCAAAGTTGTCAAATTTTCAAGACAATTTTTTGCAACGATATTCTGTATGCCCTTATGATTTTTGTTTAATAATCATATAATTCGTCAATTCCTTGAACGGCATAACTGATCGGCTGGACGAAATCAGCAAAATCATTGAATTGAAGAACTGACGCGCGTGTAACTGCTTCTCCAGGCCAAAGTCGGTGGAAAGGGGAAAAGATGGCGAAAACTAAAAATATAAATCATTGCTAAATAATCGAAGTAATGCTACTTCACAATTTATCTAAACATTTATTTATTCAAATCGAAACATAGTGGAATATGATAAAAAGACGGAGATGCGTTTCGGAATTTTGTTGAAAAAATTTTGGTTTTCATTCTACAGCTAATTCAATTTATACGTGATAATATTTTCAATATCAGTACCTACAACATTTTTTAATTATATTTTATTATTAATAGGTTACAATGAGAGCGAGGTTGAAATGCTCTGATGACGACTGGAACGACGATTTCAGTGATGTAGTAAGTGAAGATTGTAAGACGAATTATGAGGTGATGCACATGGATAGAAACTATGAAGAGGGAAAGAAAGAGAATGAATTGTCAAATTGTGATGATAGTGATGAAGACAATGGTGAAGAGGGAGCAAAAGAGGAAGAATTGCTGTATTGTGATGACAGTATTGAATGCAGTGGGGAAGAGGGATAAACAGCACTGGATTTAGTCGATAGCGAACAAAAATAATTTGTGAACTGTTCCAAAGATGAAGCAACTCATTTTTAAAATCTTATACGCAACTGGCCATACGTTTATTTTTTATCATTCCGATATGTTTAGATTTGTATAAATATGTTGAGACAAATTGGGAAGTTACATTACTATGATTATTTAATAATAATGATTTATATTTTACTTCTACGTCCAGTGGAAGTATACTAACGCAAACAAAATTTTTTTTTTGTGAAATAGACTTAAAATGTCATGAAACGCCGAGATTTACGCGAAAAAAAATCTGTCTGTCGTTCTGTAACTTATTTTTTACGCACGTTTACTCTAGAACCGTTTATGATATTGACTTGAAATTTGGTACACTTATGTACTACAGCGCGATCTGGAACTAGATTATATTTTGATCTAATTCTGTTGAGGGGGTCAGGGGTAAATGGGATAAATAATGGTAAATCGGCAAACCAAACAGGTAAGAGTCCATAAAATTGCAATATAGGGCATGTACGAAAAGTTAAGGCCTCAAACTTTTTTTTTGATCAGGCACCTCTACTATCACCCCCAATACCACCCCCACACTATTATGAAAGGGAGTAAAAATAATAAAATGTGATTTAGTGTGTATACAAGAACAAAACGCCTTAAAAAACCTTTTTGGCGTTAGATATCCTCTACCACCCCGATTGCCACCTATTGGTTAAGGGAATAAAAAATTGAATTGGGATTTAGTGTGTATACGAGAACCAAGTGCCTCTAAAATTTTTTTAATATTAGCCACCCCCTCTACCACCCTCTTTTGGCGTTAGATATCCTCTCTACCACCCCGATTGCCACCTATTGGTTAAGGGAATAAAAAATTGAATTGGGATTTAGTGTGTATACGAGAACCAAGTGCCTCTAAAAATTTTTTGATATTAGCCACCCCCTCTTCCACCCTCATTGCAATCCTCACCCTATTATTAAAGGGAGTAAAATATTACATTGGGATTTAGTGTGTATAAGACTTGGATACAAAATCTAGATGTGGAAGTAGTGATTCCTTGGGCAGCGATTTTTATTTCTCGCTTGGATTAAATATGGAGTAATACGGCGGCAAACGTAACAGACTATGGACATGTGTTTTGCAGATATGGTCTACAACTTATTCTTTTTTTAAATTATGTTCTTTGATAGTTTTTAATAAATCTTTTGTTCATTTTCATATTTTTGACTCTTGCGTACCAAAATTCGGTTAAAAAGTATCCTCAATGGTTTACTCTCAATATACCACTGAAGGCGCAAAAACTAAAAGAGTATAAAAAATGGCAATATAATATATTTCAACGAATTTAAGCACCTGAGAAGTAAAATTAAAACCGATATAGACGTGGTATATAAAAATTATGTTCGTGCTGCGAAAATCAGAATTAGACATGATGAGGGCCTTTTTAAAAAATAAGAAATGATCAACTACTATATCAAATGTCATGCAAAACAACGGCAGTGAACCCGTCCAAATATTAAATGCGGTTGCGGGCTTTTTTGGTAATTCATTTACTTCTCATAATGACAGTGTGTCGGATATAAAGAGTGAACATAGTTTTAACAACAGCCCTCTAGTTCATGTATCAGAATTTAAAAAAGATGATGTGATAAAAGCACTAAAAAGAATTAAAAATAAAAAGACCACTGGCCCAGATTACTAAGAGATAGCGCTTGTAATTTAGCTCCACCTTTAGCGACAGTTTTTAACTTAATATTAAAGAATGGTGATTTTTCAGATACGTGGAAATGTTTTGTGCCGTATCAATAATATGTAATTTTGCAAAAGTATTTGAGTTTCCTCTATATGATGCTATTTATGATAAAGTTAGTAGTCACATCACTATTCATTAACACGGTTTCATGAAAGAGCGCTCTACAACTACCAATCTGCTTTGTGTTACACAATTTATTTCGGAATCCATTGATGATCAGTCTCAAACTGACTGACTGACATAATTTATACAGACTTTTCCAAGGCATTCGATAGACTTGACCATACTATGCTGCTTAAAAAAATTGAATGATATTGGCCTTTCACGAAATTTGATAACTTTATTCAGAACCCAATATGGATTTAACGAAACGTTGCTACCTCTGGAGAAACGCAAGATTCAGTTCTTGGGCCACTGTTGTTCATCATATTTATCAATGACGTAGAGGGTAATTTAACACGAGAGGTTAACTATTTAATATATGCTGATGATTTAAAGCTTTTTCTAGAATTCATACTGTTAATGATTATCATCAACTGCGGAAAAACTTGAACCGAATTAGTAATTGGTGCACTAAAAACCATTCCATTAAACTCGGAGAAATGCAATGCTATGTCTTTTACACGCAAGTATTCTTCTATTTCCTACAGTTATACCATAAATAATAATATACTTCGCCAGCCTGAAACACTGCGTGACTTGGGCGTTATCTTCCACAAGACCCTTGCTTTTAATATACATATTAACACCATAGTCTTGGAAGCCAGCAAGACGTACGAGTTTATAGTTAAAAATTCTAGTGACTTTTCATGTCCTGATACACTGAAGATGCTCTATTGTTGCTACGTTAGATCACTTGTTTGGACCACACACTATAATGCGCATGTTGACAATCTAAACTCCTGGCCACTCGAACTTACACATAAAGAATTTTAGGCAAAATTTAAAGTTCAATATTTTCAACAGGAATGCAAATTTTTGAACGCGGCTTGCAAATTTTAAGAGCTAGTTTTTTTTGGATTAAGCTGCATGACGTATATTTATCGTAGGACCATAAGTTTATTATATACGGGGTGATCAATGAAGTCATGCAAAAAATCAAAAAGTTTGTATGAGTGAAATTTCCGCAAAAAATTTTTTTGGTCGTTGCAATATGGTTCGTTACTAAGGTAACATCAATATCTCTAGACAGTTTTGTCAGTTTTTGGATTAAGGCCCTTAGGCCTTGTACACACTACTCAACATAAAATTTGGATACCGAAATTTTTAAAATGCTATAACTTGACATTGGATTGACGGTTCTTGATGATTTTTGCGGATTTGGAATCCTTATTTCACGTAGATTTTCTATGGTCTAAGCATTTTATTTGAGGGTTGAAATTTACACATTATGCCCGGTCGATAATAAACAAAAACGTAGGGTACGACGCGCTCTAAGGTTTGGCATTATTTAAGTTTTTGTAAAAATAAATTCTCACCTCAAGTTGTTTTTATTTAATGTTCCTCTCACTGTTCTGTCCGAAACTCACACCCCAGTTTGTTGTCTTAAAGAGTCATTCAGTTTTACAGAGTTCTTTGTCCACCCTCAAGCCCATAATTATGATCGGGTGTAATTTCTACGCGACGCGTCAATTTCAAAGTAGGCATTGGAAAAACAAATTTGTTGCTATGCAATTAAAAACTGTTTACATTATTTTAGAAATAATCTGACACATTTCAATGTTATGATTTTGTAAAGTTTAATTAATATGAGGCGTTTAACCACGGCAGAAAGGGAAAATTGCATTCGACTTCTCAACGAAGGAATGTCAAAACAGCAAATTGCGCACATTTACAATGTCAGACGAAAGACAATTTATAATTTGATCCGCCGCGTCGAAACTACTGGTGATCATATTTATGGGCATGGGGGTGGACATACAAAAAAAATAAACGAAAGAAGAATTTTAATTAGAGAAACTATGCGGAATAGAACAAAGAACTCTAGAAAACTAAATGACTCTTTAAGACAACAAACTGGACAGAACAGTGAGAAGAACATTAAATAAAAACAACTTGAGGTGAGATTTTTTTTTAAAAAACATAACATAATGCCAAACATTTTAAATTATAGAGCCCGTCGCAGAACAAAATGTGTGCGGTTATTACAACACCATAGAGCGAATAGGCGGGCATGGGCAAATCGGCATGCGAATTGGGGTAATGCAGAGTGGAGCCATTGTTTATTTACTGACGAAACAAGATTTAATTTGTTTCACTCCGATGGCCGAATTTTAGTTTGGAGAAGGCCAAATCAGCGATATTTGGAGGAAAATATGGACCCTCAAGAAGCATTTGGTGGCGGAGGTGTTACAGTGTGGGGAGGTATCATAAGAAATGGTAAAACCGAGCTATTCATTACCAACCAAACCATTAATGCTACTGTTTATCAGGAGGAAATTTTGGAACCTATTGTTGTTCCTTTTGCTCGACATTACGGCCCAGAACTTCTATTGGTGGATGACAACGCTCGACCTCACAGAGCGCGAAGGATCACAGAGTTTTTGCAGGCACAAAACATCAATAGGATGGACTGGCCTGCAAAGTCTCCGGATGCTAATGTCATCGAACACGTTTGGTCTTATTTAAAACTTCAAGTAAGATCTCTTGATGTACCCCCTGAAACCTTAGAAACGCTCAGTGAGGCCATTCGTGAAGAATGGGAGAATATTCCACAAGATTTTATAAATAATCTTGTGGATACTCTACCAAATCGATGTCGGGAAATAATATTACGAGCAGGAGGACCACCAAAATATTAGCTTCTCTTTTTTTTAATTAATGTACCTAATTTTAATTAGGTAATTTTAATTTAAGTTTAAATTAAATTCATTTTTAGTTTTTTAGTTAAATTTTTTTTTTATTATTAAAAATTACCAGAATTAGAATTATAAATTTTTTAAGAATTGACTTTTGGCCGTTGTTAAGCAATCTTGTACATTGTAGAATATAATGTAATAAACTTGTTCTTGTCGCTACGTTTTTGTTTATTATCGACCCGGCATAATGTGTAAATTTCAACCCTCAAATAAAATGCTTAGACCATAGAAAATCTACGTGAAATAAGGATTCCAAATCCGCAAAAATCATCAAGAACCGTCAATCCAATGTCAAGTTATAGCATTTTAAAAATTTCGGTATCCAAATTTTATGTTGAGTAGTGTGTACAAGGCCTAAGGGCCTTAATCCAAAAACTGACAAAACCGTCTAGAGATATTGATGTTACCTTAGTAACGAACCATATTGCAACGACCAAAAAAATTTTTTGCGGAAATTTCACTCATACAAACTTTTTGATTTTTTGCATGACTTCATTGATCACCCCGTATATAATAAACTTATGGTCCTACGATAAATATACGTCATGCAGCTTAATCCAAAAAAAAACTAGCTCTTAAAATTTGCAAGCCGCGTTCAAAAATTTGCATTCCTGTTGAAAATATTGAACTTTAAATTTTACCTAAAATTCTCTATGTGTAAGTTCGAGTGGCCAGGAGTTTAGAATCGGTACAAATTTATGTATTTTAGATCAGAATCCAGCAATCGGTTTTCCGCAAGAAGACCTGCTGGTTATGTACTCGTTAAATATTTCAATATCTCAAATATTTCTTTATAAAATCATTAACAACATTATTGACCCACCTTTATTCCTATCAAAACTGTATTTTAATATTAGTTTAGTATTTTATCTAGCTCCGCCTCGTACAAATATCTTAAAATTTTCGCCTATTCATGTAATATAATATGCGATAATTACAATGCAATCTGATGTGATATAAACATTTTCAATTTCTCCAAACACCCTAAAAACCTATTACTACAGGCACTGATTTAACATGTCTGTTTTTCTTTCCTATGATCTCTCATAATATTCAATGTAGAAAATCATGCTTTCTGTTTTTCTTCTTTTTATTTGGTTTTTGTTTAGTTTTCGATCGGGTTTTTGATTAGTCACTAGAGTCTCTGTTTTAGAGATTTTTTTATATGTTCGTGTTATTTTTTAATTACATATCTGTATTAGTTTAATGTACATCCCTGTCCTCTATTGGGTCAAATACCTGTTGGACAGTGTAGCAAATAAATAAAGAAATATATCAGAGAATTTTAGAATAATTAATAGTTACCCTCATATTCTATTATTTTATTACTGTAATACAAAATTGTGAATCGATATGGCTCTAAATTGTCGTTGCTAGTTAAATTACTGCCATCTCAGTTACATTGCACCTTCTACAGAAAGTTTTGTCGTAAAAAGACTAAGAAAACCAATGTGAACGCACTAATGACTAACACCGTTAAAATCAAACTACATTTTGCAAAGATGAATGACTTAGGCATTACATTTCTAATTAAAGCCGAGCCGAGCAATTTCGGTTTAACTGCTTGTGCATGTAAAGATATTCAATGTCAGCACGTGACTCAAGTGATATTTTAAGGGGTACCACCAAGCTGTTGATGTCACCGCACCGAAGTTGCTGCAGAAAAATCGACGGTACCAGGTTTTATTTGAAGTTTACAGCAGTAATGATCCTCTATAAATATATTCGCGCATGCTATGATTGCACCGGCTTATTTTATTTCGACGATTTATGGGTTTCACATTTCTGTTGCTAATACCTATCCCAGTTAATTTATATTAAATTCCGGTAACATTTTCCATCTATTTGAAATATGTCAGCAAACATATCATTTTATTATTATATCACACAACTGATTGTTAATCTATTATTGATTTTATACAATTGATATTTTCTTTAATAATCAGATTACCTGACATGTTAGTGTTATAAATGAATAAATGAATAAGGACATATCTTGCAGATAGGACACAATTGGTAGAAATCGATGGAGTTAAATCAAAAGAAATTAAAATTTCTTATGGTGTGCCACCAAGGGTCTGGTATTGTTTCTCTTATTTATAAACGATCTTCCAAATATCGACAATAACAAACAGTTAGTTATGTTCGCTAATGACAATAGTTATCTATCCACAAGAACATCAATTTCGGATACAATATCAGACACGCAGTTTATGTTGGACAGATTTATCACGTGGTTTAATCAAAATAATCTTTAAATGCAAGCAAAACAGTATTTATAAACTTTACACCAAGATTGAAAACGATATCCGAAAGTCACCTTATTAAATATAATGGCAAAACTATAGAAAAGGTTATGAGCACGAAATTTTTAGGTATACAGGGTGTTGAATCATGAGAGGGACATAGCTTAATAGGAGGTAGAGAACATCAGTGGTAACCGGAACCTCCCATAGAAATGTCTCATTGGGCCTTCATTACGAAGTTACAGGGTGTTAAATAATTTTTGGCCAAACCTGTTTTTTGTCATAACTTTCACAGGGAATGAAATAACGGATTCATATTTGGTACGGCTAATGTACTAACGAGCCCCAAGAGGTACATGTATAAAAAAAATATATCCAGGTCCGGACTCACTATAATTTATGTTTCTTCTTTGCATCAATGAAACATCACCCTGTATATATTTTTTGAAATTTCGATACGATATTCGAAAAGAGCAAGAAAAAACAAACAAAATGGCCTATTTCATTTTTTTGTTACACCTTCGTGGTTATTTAAATACGTTGTTAAATGTGCAAGAAAATGGATTACAGAACCCTATTAAATGAGAGGCACGTGAAATAAATAGTTTTATAACTAAAATTTGCAAAAATTCTATTGAGCTTAGGTGGTCTGGGTGAATCCTAATTCCGGCACGTTTTAAAGGTCCATTTTGGTAAAAAACTGTGGTCCTAATAAGTAATCGGGTATGAAATAACAAAATTTTTAATCAATCACAGTAGGCTTGTTCAAAGAATAAAAGTGACAGATAATTTAAACCATTTAGGCCTAAGCAACCAGTTACTTTGATCAAGAAAATCATCAACATTTTATACTTAATAAAAATTGGAAAAAATATATACAGGGTGATGTTTCATTGATGCAAAGAAGAAACATAAATTATAGTGAGTCCGGACCTGGATATATTTTTTTTTATACATGTACCTCTTGGGGCTCGTTAGTACATTAGCCGTACCAAATATGAATCCGTTATTTCATTCCCTGCCAAAGTTATGACAAAAAACAGGTTTGGCCAGAAATTATTTAACACCCTGTAACTTCGTAATGAAGGCCCAATGAGACATTTCTATGGGAGGTTCCGGTTACCACTGATGTTCTCTACCTCCTATTAAGCTATGTCTCTCTCATGATGCAACACCCTGTATATTTAGATAACAGCTTAAGTTGGGAAACGCACATAGATGTTGTTTGTAAAAAATTGTCGTCTACTTGCTTGACTTTGTACAGATTACGTCAAATCACTTCAGAGAAAGTAATGTTATCGTACTACTATGCACTAATTTATTCTAGAGTGAAGTATGGGATTTTATTTTGGGGAGGCTCGCATCATATTATAAGAGCTTTTCGTTTGAAAAAAAAGCCGTTAGAACTATTGTAGGTGTTTCCAGGATATTATCATGTAGAGAAATTTTTAAGAGGTTGAGATTGCTAACGTTACCATCTATTTATATTTTTGAAACATTAATAAATATAGATAAGTTTATTAAAAATAATGATTTTCACAGTTATAATACGAGGAAGGGTAATGACCTATGCTTACCAATACATACATTAGCTATTTATGAGAAAAATCCTGCTTATATAGGTATGTTATTTTACAATAAATTGTCCTTACATATTAAAACTATAAGCAATCTAAATCAATTTAAAAATATTTTGTTGAGACTAACCTCGCATGTATCACACAATTCATTTCTAGAGAACTTGATGCAAACAAACAAATTGATACCATTTACCGAGGCCATTTACACAGACCTTTCCAAGGCATTTGATCACCTTAATCATGATATTCTATTAGAGAAATTGAGTAAATTTGGGTTATCAGTGTCGCAATTCGATTTTTTCTCTTCATATCTAGAGAATATTATCTACACAAAAGGCGACACACTGGAATGTTCAAATTATCAAGGAATCACCTTATTGAATACCGCATACAAAGTATTTTCGATAATACTTTGCAACCGACTTAAACCTTATACGGAAAGAGAAATAGGAAGATACCAAGCTGTATTCCGTGGTGGCAAATCAACAATACGTCAAATCTCGACACTCCGTCTAATCCTAGAGAAAGCTCCTGAATATGGAATCGACACCCACCATATCTTTGTCGACTTCAAGGCTGCTTATGATAGTATAAATATAAGCTATGAGGGAGCTCCAAATACTAGAAAAATTGGTAAAAACAGTAAGGTTGACGATGGAAAAAGTGGCATGCAGCTTACGCATAGGAGGAAACCTATCGGAACTCTTTAAAACCTCTAATGGCAAGGAAATGCACTCTCCTGCACTTTATTCAACTTAGCTCTCAAAAAAGTTATAAGAACGCCGGGTGTACCAGCTACAGAGACAATATATAACAAATCCATCCAAATTTTGGCCTATGCAGACGACATAGTTATCATAAGCAGGTCCGAAGCAGCAGCTAAAGAAGCATACATAGCACTGAAAGGGGCAGCAGAGGCAATAGGACTAATAATTAACACCAGTAAAACCAAATACTTGCTAGCGTCGTCGGAAATGCCAAGAAATATAATTTACCCCCAAAATAGAATCCTACATATAGAGGATCACGATATTCAGGTGGTCAGGGAGTTTGCTTACCTAGGCTCACTGATTAACAGCCAGACTGACTGAGGACTGATGGTCCTCCTGGCCAACAGATGCTACTTTGGACTTACCTCTCAACTCAGATCCCACAGTATCTCCAGAAGTACAAAGTGTAAACTGTATAAAACATTAATAAGGCCGGTGTTAACATACGGCTCCGAAACGTGAACACTAACTAAGGAGAAGACCCCGAATGCGGTTGCCAGACAATATAGATGCCAATTTAAATGGTATAGGAGAAAGTGCATGGAGAAGATGGGCGATGGACATTACACCCCCCAGTAAACATCATGTAGGTTCGATAAATTGCAACAACAATTTTCACAAACCACTACTTTATTAATCACTTAAATTACAATAATCCATCCTTATAGCGGAGCAGGAATTACTGAAAATTCATAAGAATCGTGCACTTTGTGCCAAGTCTGTGAAATTTGGTACAGTCTTAGGTATGGTCTTGAGGTTTTAGGATACTATCGCAAGCAACTTGTGCGCGACGTCTGGTGGCTTATTTGCTATAAATCCAATATGGCCGCCATTTGTGTTGGTATTTTTAATAGATGGGCTTCTATTAGACACAATTTGACACAATATATGATTAAGTAATATATACCATAATACAAGTATGTTATATAATAATGCGATATTTTTTTTTGTTCCAGGTCTACAGTCTAAACATTGACTTGAGGAAACCATAACGAGTGTGTTTCTTTATGTCAACATATTTTTAAATGTGTATGTTGCGTGTGTATGTAGGTATGATATGTATGTGCATTTGTATGCATGTGTGTATACAGTACATACATGTCTATGTATATAATACTGAATTTAAGAAGTATCTTCACATATGAAACTAGGATATTATATCTTTAGTTTCTTCCTCTGTTTTGAGCAGGATATAGTTTCACCTTAACGTTGTTATATATGTATCTAAATCCCCCTAATAACTGTTCCTTTGCTGCAACACCGCACTTAGAGGGCCACAAGGCATATGAAGTACTAGAACTAGATCTCAAAAACTTTGTTGATAATGAGGTGCCTATGCCTATGCCTCTTGACTCCGCTTAATTATAGTGTTTTATTCTATTATAATATTATATATAATGTATAATATTTTCTATTATTTCACTGTACTGTTCTCATCCTGCAATTGATTACCAGTGGGATGATTGTATCAGAATAAATATGTGACCATAACTTCGTACCAATAAAATCTACAACATTTTCCGGTCATGCCCTGGATGGCTATAATAAACATTGTAGATGAGTTTTTCACACCCAATTTAATTTCATAGTTTTTAAATCCACATCGTCAAATTTCTAATTTCTTTATGACAAGTTTTTTTAAATTTTAATTAAAACTCGGTAAGTGGCAAGTCACCCGTAAAATATGTTTGATTAAATTTTGTAATAATTCTTTCACGCCAAGCCATAGATACACGGAGGCCAAGGTGATAATTGAATCTTAGACGAACAATTTCAATAGAGACGGTTTGTAAAGAAGTTTCAGAAAATTTCTAAAACAATAAGAAGTTCTATAAATTAATAATAAAGGTCAAGATACTGAGGTTTGGGTAATCAAAATTTAGATAAACAGCAAGAACTTTGAGAAACATGATTTAACAATGCCAAACTAAGAGAAAAATATAATAAATGTATTTCAGAAGATACCATTATCGTTAGTGAATGAGAGAGCTGCAGAATACCATCAAAGAAGCAATACCAAAATTGTCTACATGTTTACTACTACTGAAATTCTACTTCTTGCAGTTACAATAAGAAAGACATGTTCGTGAACCCATCTTATTAAATATACTTATACCTGCAATATCTAATATTCTCCCACCAGCGATGTTATTATAATTTTAAAATGAAGAATGCAGAATTGGGTTCAAGAAGAGGTGGCAAGTTAGCAAGGAAGAAATGCCGGATAAAAGTGCAATGCTTGACATTGGATGACATTAACCCTAGGCGACGTCATTGCGTGAAAAACTTGATATATTATGTTAAATATGTGTGTTATTGTGACTTTTAAAAATAGCATTGAACTATCCATAGTTTATTGGGTAAAGATAATAGCACTGCAATTTTTAATTTAATTCGAATCGAAAAATTTATTGATTTTATGTATGCCATCAACCCACTCGGGAACATACCCAGATCTGCCGATATCGTCTGGTTCACAGACGGATCTAGACCTGAAAGTGGTTACGTGGCGGGAATTTACGATGAAAAACCCAAGGCAAAATTTTCCTACTCCCTGGGTAAATTCGTAACCGACCGAGATATTCGCTATTTTGGTCTGCGTACAGGAGAATATCCCCAGAAGATATTCTAGTAAACACATATATGTGTAGTGACAGCCAAGAAGCCTTTAAGGTCCTGGCATCAGTTAAAACCAAATCTTCTTTAATTCTGGATAGTAAACAGGCGCTCTGCGAACTTGACTCATCCAACTGGGTCAAACTTAGTAACATTGAGGGTAACTAACAGGCAGATGCTCTGGCAAGAGAGGGCTCTCAGCAGCACTTGAGGGGTTCGGAGCCAGCTCTGGCTTACACTAAAACAAACGCTTGAAAGTCAATAGAGAAGATGGGGACATCCACTGACAAGCTAGCGGATGCACAATGATCCACAAGATCTGAGAAGATGTATGCCATCTGCCTTAATACAAAACTACCAGCAGTTAAGAATTAACGAATTAAATGACAATTATTATAAAGCTTCCATTGGTAAAAATTTATGCGTGATTCACTGAAGACCAATAGGACAAGGAAATTAAATATAACTATATGCTTTGATTGACGGAAATACACGTGTGGTTTGCTGAGGAGTAATAAGGATTTGTTTGATTTGATGATATGTGACTGACACTCAGATTGTTAGCATAACATCAAAAGAATCAATCAGTGTTCAACCACCAAGCGCATATTTTGCAGATAATTAGAAGTGCCCTTATAAATGCTTTATGTAGTTACAGGAACAGAAACATTACGTACACTGACTTCATTAAAACTTTCGATATCGAGGGTGTAAATCGAACTCGTTTCCTCAAACCTTAGGTGTTCCGCAAGGATCAATTTTGGGACCCTATCTCTTTATAATATTCATTAATGATATTGCTGAAAACGTTAATGTTCACTAGTAACTATATATACCACGATGACCTTACATTGTATTGTAGAATTTCTTCTCACTCTGACTGCAAGAACATTATAAGAATATTGTCAATCGATGTATTAAGAACAAACTGCCGCTGAGTTCAAACAGGTGCTACGTTATGTCTTCTGTTTGAATATTTACTTGACAATCAAGTTCTCGAAATGCCTGACTACATTAAAGCTGTAGACGTCTTCTTTGACTCTGGGCTAAGATTCAACAAAGATTCTTCAAATTTGCCATTTTTCTTCTAGATTGTGCCTATCCCGTGAGAGGGACACTTCAGAACCAGCTTCCTGAGCGATCTGCTGGGATAGAATAATGTGAAATGTGCATACTTAGGTTCAAAGTATCAAAGGAACTAACCTAATGTGGTAATATTTAATGATTATGATAGATCATAAGCATATCTGAGACTTCAAATAAGAAAAATAACCAAACAATGAGAAATTCTTTCGAATCAATAGAAAATAGATACATGAATAACAACATGCCTCAAACAGGATTATGTTGTTGTGATGTTGTGGTCTATTAGCCACATTCAGAATGTTTTCCAAAAGCGCCGTATTTGGATACTATTTAGAGATATTACAAACAAAACTGTGCTTCAAAATTATCTATATTATATGAACAAAGTACCCAAAGTTTATTTAAGTACGGAAATCTCTACACACTAGTCTAGGCGGCGTAAAGGACCGTACGAATTGTAGGCGC
The DNA here is from genome assembly GCA_963675555.1 of Leptura quadrifasciata. NCBI lineage: Eukaryota > Metazoa > Arthropoda > Insecta > Coleoptera > Cerambycidae > Leptura > Leptura quadrifasciata. The sequence continues at coordinate 6,788,697 of OY776674.1, forward strand.
GACGCAATTTTTTGTTTATATGTAGCAGTTGCAACAAATTTTTGCAAGACTTCGGTGACACACAGAACATATTGAAGTATTGTGGGTTGCGCGTATTTAGTTGGCATAAAAGATGAAATATTAGTAAATCACCGAATTTAGCTATCGGGAACACATAAGTCCTGTGGTATAATTTGATATAAGTATAGTTTGAATAATATATACGTAGGTATTTAGAACATCAGGAAATGTACAGACTTTATTCATATGTGTGTGTAATACTTAAATGTTTATAGTCACTGAAAAAAGAAGAAATTAGTGAGCTATATAGAAACTTTTCTGTACACCCTTAATAAGAATCTGTACACCCTTACTAAGGATCTGTACCACAATGGAAAATAAAAAAAATACCTTTAAGCATTCCCATCTCAAAAACAATGTTTTTGTATTCTGTGATCTAAGAGTGCTATTTTAATTGTCATTTTCGAGGACTAAGGTGTAGAAAGTGGGTTCTGTCTCTCGAGGAGTAAAACAGATCTGTACTTTACTCCTTGAAAATGATTATTATAATAGCAATAGCGCACTGTTAGACTGTGGAGTGCACAGAATTAAAGTCCCTTTATAGAATACAAAATAATTTATGGTAAATTTGGGACGAACAAGTGGAACATTCGCGTTGAATAATCTAGGAGGAGAAAAGTTGAATACCTTAATTTTATCTAGGATTACAAAGTTTGCTAGTTTACATAATGAAATCAATTCTGAATTCGGTTGGCTCGTTTTTAAGAAGAATGTAAAATAAGAATGAATATATTTAACGCACTATTTGACCTTGGTAACGCACCCTTAAACTTTTTTTTATACATTTATTTAACGTCGGCCTATTTCCGCTACTGAGGCCTAACATCGACGCCTGTAGACGAGCTACCCCCAACCAGGAATTTTGCGGAACTTTTACTTGCCTAACATTTAATAGCCAAGGGACCGACGGCTTTACATCCCCTCCAAAGGATGGTATATCCCTTACACAACCCTCGCCTAAGGTTGTATAGCTTCCGCCCATACACTGATATGCAAGCCGCTGGAAGATGTGTGAGGCGAGGACGTGGTCTTCGTTGGAACGGTCACCCATCCAACTACTAACCGCGCCTTACGTTGGTTTACATCGCATATCGAAGTATGTACATAGTAAAGACGCACCCACGCTCGCCCCCGCACTCTTAAACTCTAGCGTTTTAGGTTCTGGGTAGGTCGCATAGATGTAGGAATTTCTTCATTGAATGTGCATTGTGCATTGATTCTTACCTTTGTTTGTACACAATTTATAGTTACTTATTTGTATAATAGAAAATATATTTTTGTGGGTACACCGAATTATCGGCAGATGTCGCAATAAACCTCGGTCTTTGGTAGCAAATTGCATCCAAATTTTATAATGACCCTCTAATTACCATTGGCATTGAAAATTGTCTTCTTTCCTGGACTACTAATCGCCTACCTACCTACAGCTAAGGGCATAGTCCTACATAGTGTTCTACTATATACTCAATTAAAAAATAAGACTGATATAAAATAAAGTATTTAATAACAAATTATAAGTTTATAAGAGAGGAAACATAAGTGCTGACTCACTAATGTTAATAATATTCTTTAAAAAAAAGTACTACAAAAACTCGGGAAGTTGTTCACCCCAAATTATTCATCACCGTCAGATCACTTGCTATGCTCCAGTAGAGTATAGAATTAATTCTATTTAATTTATTTTAGATACGGGACATAAAAAACATAGATTAATAACCCTATCGAAATTTAATGAAACGAAATCGATTTCGTCTAAAAAATAAATTCAAATATTTCCTCTTTTTTTATTTAGCTCTAAATGAGAGGAGAATTTCCTTGTATTCGTTTTGATCGTAGTTGCAAATAATTGTTTTTACGGTTAGGAAGTAGGTGCACTGATTGAAATAATCACAAATAAAAAGTAACGAATATGTGAAAACATTAATAATGAGACAAACTTGCAGTACATTCATAGGTATATGACTGTCTTCCTGCTACCAGCAGGACAAATAAAATAAACCACACGAGTAAAAAACACATTGGGTTTGGTTGGTTACATTTACTTTAAAATGTTTTCAACAGATATTTTTAATTGTACTTAATAATATAAAGCAATGTGTTCGAAATTAACCTTCAGTTTCTACTATATCATAAAATAAAAGTAAATAAAACAAAATTAGTTTCTTATATGTGAGTGAGTGATCATCTCAAGGTACTTTATTGTGTTGCGTTATTATATTCCTAAACTAAAATTGTTTTATAGGGTATGCTGGATAATCGAAAACGTGAGAACAAATTATATATAAAGTTGTTTGCTTTTTTTATTTCTTCATATGGTTGTATATAAAATGTACACACTACATGGGAAAATAAATATTATCATTTAAAAATATAATTAATTTTCGGTGATTATTAGACAACCAAATTGTTTGCATAGGCATTCAAACGTCATTTCCTTTAATGCTCCTTACAATAGTTGATCATGTAAAATAAAACACAACAAATATTAATTGTGGAGTCAAATTAATAAAATGTGGTTCCGCAACTATATATAACTGGCCAAGATAATAAGTAGACATCTTCACTCGTCTGCTGAAGAAATCGATGAACTTAATCCCACCTGATTGATTACTCAGAACATGTAAAATCTCCCGACAAGTATATAAGGTTTACGTATATGGTAAAAGAGAATTCCTTCACATAACGAATAAAAGCAAATGTAGAATACCAGGCTGGATAGTGGATATATTACTTGTAAAATTATGACTACATTAACACCGATAGACTAATACAGATATCTAATTGCATTACTTCATTCTTAATTACTTGATTCGGTATGTTTTTTGCGTGATACAAATAATACAATTTCCTAGGGATTACATACATACAATGTCGAAAAACCTGTTAGTAATCAGAATGTAATGGACACTATTAGCAGGAATATTCAAATTATTTTCGTAAGAGAACAAGTCCAATTAGTCACTTACTATGTCGTTGTCACAGAGAATTTTTCTTTGAAGTTAAATTACAATGTATTGAAATCAAATAAATTATTCTTTATTAAATTATGATGGGGCGAGCGTAGGTGCGTCTTTACTATGTACATACTTTGGTATGTGATGTAAAGCAACGACAGGCGCAGTTAGTACTTGGATGGTGACCATTCCAACGGAAACCGCGTTCTCGCCTCACACATCTTCCAGCGGCTTGTATATCAGTGTATGCGTGGAAGTTATACAACCTTAGGCAAGGGTTGTATAAGAGATATACCATCCCTCGGAGGGGATGTAAAGCCGTCGGTCTCTTGTCTATTAAATGTTAGGCAAGTAAAAGATCCCTACTCTTCTTAAGGGAAGAGGTTCGGTAAGATTCCTGGTTGGGGGTAGCTCGTCCACAGGCGTCGGTGTTAGGCCTCAGTAGTGGAAATAGGCCGACGTTAAATAAATGTATTAAAAAAAAAAAGAAAAAATTAAATTATGATGTGATTACTTGGAAAAAAGATAGAATTTTAAGAAGTTTTTCTAAATAAAACTAAAGATGACTTTGGGCCAGCGAAAATTCAAAACAAGATCTTTCCAATTAATTATAATCATTCGATTTGCTTCAACAGCATTTTATTAGTATTATGAGCTCACAACGGATGCAGAAGAATTCGTCACCGACGACGTAGAGAAGCATCAGATAATCAGTTTTGGGTGTAACTAGATCTAACATTTTCCCGAATAATTAATTATATGTAATAGCAGCAAGCAATAAATAAACTAAAAATAAGTAAAGCTACCGGACAAGACAACGTTCCCCGGAGATTCTCAAGGCATGCCCGAACATCATAACCAACTTGATAAAGCCAATTATACAAAGTGTATGGGACACAGAACAGTTCCCTGATGAATGGAAAGATCAACAAGCTTATTGCCACCATCATTCATATGCGCCTCTCAGAAGCAGTAGAACCCACCCTAAGGCAAAAAGAGGCTGGATTTAGGCCTAACAGGTCATGCGTTGACCAGATCAACGCACTGCGAATTATCATTGAGCAGTCACAAGAGTACAGATCCCCGCTGTACTTAACCTTCGTTGACTTCGAAAGATCTTTCGATACTCTGCTACATTCAGCTATATGGAACACGCTTCTTGAGAAAGCTATACCAGACAAAATTATAAACATTATAAAAGCTCTCTATAAGTAGGCAAGCCGGCGCGTCACGCACAAAGGAAAAGTGGGAAAGAAAATAGCAATCACGAATGGAGCTAAACAGGAATGCGTGTTATCACCATTACTGTTCAACATCGTGCTAGACTCCGTTCTAGCGAAAACAAGCATGGCTGAAAGATGAATACGACGGACTTTCACAACACGCCTGGAGGACCTGGACTACGCAGATGATATCTGCCTCTATCTCACACTTTTCACGACATGAGGGAAAAACTAAAATTTCTGGCTCGCGAGGCAGAAAAAATAGGCTTGAAATCAATATTGGGAAAACCAGGGAAATGTGGATAAACACAGACATAGAAACAAACCTACACATCAGCGACCACCAAGCCATAGAAAGAGTGGACGAGTTTGTGTACCTCGGCAGCGTAATAGATCACACGGGTGACACAGAGAAAGATATGACAAAGAGAATTCTAAAAGAACGCAGAGCTTTTGGAATATTAAATTCAATATTGAGCTCGAGGACATACAGAGATTCTACTAAACTCCGGATATTTAACACGAACGTGAAATTTGTGCTGTTGTATGGATGCGAAACATGGAAAGTCACCAAGTCGATAACTAAAGAACTCCAAGTATTTATAAACAAATACTTACGCAAAGTGCTACGTATTTTCTGACTAAATACAATTACAAATGAAGAGCTATGGAGACAAGCTAAGGAAGTTAAAATCGACTTGGAGATCAGGCACAGAAAGTGGAGTTGGTTGGGTCACAAAATCCGCAAGCAAAACAGCATTGCCGCAAAGGCGCTCGAATGGAACCCGCAAGGCAGCCGTGGAAGAGGAAGACCGAAGACTACGTAGAAAAGGTCATTATTGGAGGAAGCTAAGATGATGAGCAAGACATGGGGAGAAGTTAAGCAACTGGCTCATAATCGGGAAAGATGGAGAAATTTCGTGGAGGCCCTTATGTTCCACCTGAGGCATAACGGGAACCTATATAGATATATATATATATATATATATATATATGTTGTTTTTTAGGTTTTCGCGGGTGTTAAATGAAGTGTTGTTATACTTCCGGGTGCTCTCCCGCGTCGATGGTCGACTCCTCCAGGAGTCACGGTTGTCTAAACGACGTTTCGGCAGAATCACATCTGCCATCTTCAGGTTCTCACTGAAAGCTGCCTACTGCTGCTCCTCGCTGCTCGAACCGTCAGTTCACCATTTGATGGCCAACTATTTTTGGATTTATGTAACGAAGAAAATAAAGTAATAACAAGTTAATTACAATAATATTTGACTTAAAGATTCTGATATTTTTATAAATTGACACTGAGATAGATTAAATAAAACCTAATTATTGTCCATTTATGTTTTATTTGTAGTCCATCGATTATAAACCTACAATATTACCTACGCTTTTACCAACAGAATATAGTACCAATAGTATATAGTACAAATCTCATTTATATTAAATTTGAGGATTTCAGCTAATTTAAATTTTAAACTATACAGCTAGTTAGGTAACCAGCTATATCTTTGCATATATATCTTGGTCCTCCTTTGTTATCGTGGATTCAGTCGTATCTCTCTGAGAGAACTCAACAAGTTCTCGTTGACGGTTACACATCTGAGTCATTTTCGGCAACAGCTGGAGTGCCTCAGGGTTCTCATATTGGTCCCTTATTATTTAACTTGTTCATCAACGACATTGCTAAGTGTATCGAATGTAAATTTTTGCTGATTGCGGATGACCTGAAAATATTTAGTAATATCTGTTCTCAGGTTGATTGTGCACAGATTCAAAAAGATCTTCAAACAATTTATGCTTGGTGTGTTGATAATGATATGATTCTTAATGTCGAGAAATGTTACTCCATGTCGTTTAGTTGCAGGTTGTCACCCGTTAATTCTGACTACAGCATTAACAATGTGAAATTACGTAATGAAACCACTGTGAAAGACTTAGGAGTTATATTTGATTCTAAACTTTCTTTCTCAGAGCATTTTGAAAAAATTATTGCGAAATCAAATAAAACGTTGGGGTTTCTTAAAAGAATGGCTCAAAACTTTTCAGATCCTTGTGCGTTAACTACATTGTATATTTCTCTGGCTAGATCTGTTATGGAATACTCCAACATTGTTTGGTCTATGTGTTTTAGGGTACCACCTTTCAACACTTGAAATATGTCCATTTTACCTATTCCTTATTGTAGAACAACGTATGCAAAGTTCAGTCCTGTAAATAGAATAAGTTCAACTGTGAACAAATTCTACAACGAACTTGATTTATTTAATAAATCTCTTGATGGTTTTAAAAATCAGGCAAAACGTGCTATACTGCAGTAATCCTGATAAATAATCATATTTTTATTTATATATTATACTTGTTATTAGTCCTTAATATTTGTATTTATTTGTCTTCACATCTCTTTCATATAATGTTTATTTTAATTGTTAATGCTATTGTCTGCCATGTAAATGTATTTATACGTAAATAAATAAATAAATAAATAAATTTTTAATTTATATTATCAATATGATTTACATATATTTAGAGACTAAATTAAATATAATTGTTAATCAGTAAAACATTGGTTACACGATTAAAACGCCAGTCAATGAATGAGATTTAAAGTATTATAAAGTTACGCTGGGTACATATCCATTTTCATGGGTAATTATTCTGGATAGTTCAGCACCGAGTCCTTGATGAATTCAGATTTGGGTGGTTCAAATGACCTTATTATTAGTTATAGTATGTGAAATACCATTATTTCTGTTGTAATAAATTCAATATAAAAAACAGTGTAAATTTGTCTTTTTCGTTGTATCTTCAATATTTAAAGTGTAATCCAGACCATAATCCAACATGCGCCTATTTTCACCAACGAAAAATTTATCCAACTGAACGTTTGTCGACATAATTGACACACACATATTGTCTTTATAATAAATAAAAAATAAATAATATCACAGGTAATTACGACCCCTTTTATCCCGAAAGGCCCTAGAAGAGCCTTGTGTAGGAGGGGGCTACAAATTTAGAGACAAGGAACACACACCTAATATTCGTGTATAGTGGAGAAAACCCTCTCACAGTATTTTCCACTGCCACGACTGGGGATCGAACCCGGAACTTTTGGGTGAGAGACCATTAACCATTAAAATATTTTTATTCAACTTACAAGTGCGCTCACCTCTCGACCACCAGTCATTATCAAATGAAATATCAGTTATTGTGCTGTGGTACCAACTGTAACACATCAAATAACTTTGAACGAAATCGACTACCTGTGGTATATGCCATTATTTTACCGTAAAAGTTTATTTTCTAAACAAATATCAGCAACTGTTATTTCATTCGAGCCCTTTAAATATTTTCAATGATGAAATAGTATCCAGGTGTTTAAAATTCAGATGTTCATGACTACGTTTTAGGTTGAATTATAACACTGAAAAGAACAGTAATAAACCACAGAAAGAGGTCAAGTGGGACCTTATATTCAATAGTTGTTTACCTCAATCTTCCGGTATTTACTGGCCATGTCTATAGAAAATGTACGTGTTGACAAATCAGATACAGCATCTTAGCATAAAACCTTTATTTAGTCTTCATTTTTTACGTTACTGTTCGTGCTTTTAGGAAAGCTTCATGAATAACGGATTAAAAGTAATCCTTTTATCTATGTTACATTCAAGACAGGTGTCCGTAAACAGTATACTTTAAACTGCATTATCATTATTTTTCTTAGTAAGTACTTGGCTCGGGAACTTTTGCATAATTATTAAATTAGCATTCACTCATACTTTTTGGATAATGCCATCTTACGAATGCAAGGTTGGTTTTAGAGAAAAATATATAGTAATCTACGAAATTTATTGTTCTTGAATCACAAAGGGCAATAGAATATTCTATCGTAAGAAACTACGTGTTTTAAACAAACAAAAAAATTGTTGATGGCTTATTAATTTTGGATTATATTAAAAAATAATGTAAAATCTTTAATACGATTTGCGAAAAAAATTTAATTGTAAATTCAGATAATAAAAGTCTATTTTCTATTACCGTTCTCGAATTACAAAAACTGATGCATTAGTAGATATAAAAAAAGGAAATTAACTCAACATTGGGCCTATTATAAGCAAATAACAAATTATACTACCGCTGCTATAAGATTTGAAAAGATAGCTTACCTCATTTTTAGTTTCGTTTAGTGTAAAGGATATATGGGCTGAATAAAAAAGCTTAATATAAGTAAAAATAAAAATAGAGTCATTACCAATAACTTGAATAATGTGGATGAACTAAACACATTTTTTACTTTATCTGTTAGTACTACGCCTCCTAAGTTAAATTTGCGAAATTCCTATGCTGACAATATCAAAAATAATTTAAATAGTTCATTTTCCTTTGCGCCAACTACGGATTTGGACGTTTTGAAAATTATACAAAGCATAAAAAGTAGAGCATCTGGTCATGATCATGTCCTTTTTTATTACCATTTATTTTGCATATTTTAAATAAATATTTAACTGCATCCTATTTTCCCGTTCAATGAAAACAGACTTATGTGTTACCGTTATCTAAAATTGCTCGTCTCACAAAATTTAGTCACATGGGTTCTATCAGTGTGTTACCTACTTCCTCTAAAATCTTAGAGAAATCATGGTTCTCAAATTAAAGCGTTCTTGAGTTCAAATAATATCTTGCCCAAAAAGTCTGGTTTTAGGTCAGGCGACAGCTGTGCTTCTGCTCTTTCTGACATAACTGATGACATATTCAGAGCCTGTGATGACAATGAAATTAGCACTTTAATATTACTAGACTATTCTAAAGCCTTTGACATGTTAAATTTACTAAATATGTTATAGAGTTTTGTGATAGCGCCCGAGATTTTATGGCCTCATTCCTATCTGATAGAACACAACAAGCCAAAATTGGTAGTGATATTAGTAGTTAAGAACAATTAGATCCGGAGTGCCGCAAGGCAGCATTGTAGGTCCAATTTAATTCATCATATATTTATTTTATTTATTTATTAATACTGCAACATCTTTTACAATTTTACATTTTCACAATTGTTTATACTCTATATACTTATTATTACATTATAATTGCATATATTATTTGTATAGGTTATGACACATGGGGAGACCTAGTGTTGTGTCTAGCAGTATAACACTTTTGCTCACATAATTTTATATTTAACTATATCTAATTTATTGCATTTATACTTAATATTACAATACTTATAATTACGCTTACTAAAGCTAGAAAGGTAGGAAGACAGGAGACAGATAAAAAGAAACACAAATAAGATAAGATAAAAAGAGTTTGGCTAATACTTATTTACATATTTACAAATACATCTTGCTTTCATGAATCCTTACAATTTTGTAATTATCATCTATATGCGGATAATACGCAACTATACTGTTCGTTTTAGCCTGAAGATTTTTGTAATATGATTAATAACAATTTAAATATCCTCTATAATATTTCCAACGATCATCTTCTAAAAATCAATCCTAGTAAATCATTGGTTATTTTGTTTCGAAATAAGAATTTTACTTATTCCGTTAGAGCAGAGGCTCAGTTTAAAATTGGTGACTCATTAATACCAAACTGTAACAGCTCTAAAACTCTTGAACTTGTGATTGACTCTGACTTGTATTTTAAGAGTCATGTAACTTATATGTTAGAAAAGGCTTACACCTTGGCCTTGAAAATGATATATTGCTATAGACACTATTTGAGCAAGGAAACTAAAACCTTATTATGCGATTCTCTGGTGGTCCTTCCCTTGATAGTGTCGACACCAAACTGATATAAAAAGTTCAAAATTCATGCTTGCGGCTTATTTTTGGTATTAGATCAAGACGGCGTATATCTCATAAACTTAAGGGCGCTAAATGGCTTAATACGTATAATCGTTGGAAGTTACACATGACATAATTTTTCTATAAAGTCTAAGTATAAATCTTCATCCTATCTCCAAATTATCTTACCAAACTGATGTACATAATATTAACATTCGCAGAAAAATCTGCTTACTATTCCACGCCAAAAGAAGCAACTTTTTAAACGGTCATTCTCTCCTAGTCTCGCACTCTCGAACATAATTTTTATACACAAATACAAGCAGTACCTATTAGAAAGTCAGTAAGCTGTCTTCAGTTAATTTGTATGGGTGAACATGTACGGTGTGCATGTGTGTGTGTAAGCATCTGCGCATGTACGATTTTTTTTATGCTAGTAGGCTTGTCCGTTTTATTATCTTTAAACCAGTGCAGTCGTAGATGGTTCATTCAGGCTGATTGCATTGCCAGTCTCGGACTCGTCTGCACAATTTCAACTACCGTTCGAATTGCTAAATATATAGGACAAAATATCAAGTTCAGTGCGCACGGTCCTGTGCTTTAAGACTGATCAGTTTCAATTTTGCACGTATAAGGTATACTCAATAAATCAATGAAGATTATTTATATTATCTACTTCACCACATGTTTTATGTATAATACATAAATAATCATTTTAGTTTGGAGCAATAAATAAAGTGTGATACCATTGTGATCTGATAATTCTTGGTTTATTATCAAGTTAATTGCATTAGTCTTCATTTATATTAAACATAATGTCCGACAATTTAAACATTTCTGTCGATTGTCTTGAGCACTGATGTCATCTGAATAAAAAAGAGAAACAAAATCAACCATAAAATGAATTAGTTACAGGTGTGTACCATTTTATATTCTGTACGTCTTTTTACAATTTGTTATAATGTATTATCCTCAGTGCTCCAAGAGCAAGCCTGTTAGCGTCTCCCAGCTAAAAATAAAGTAAATTTACTTATTTATTTCTTGGGTAACACTCCGAGTGCAATTTTTCTACTATATTATCATTTGAAATGTTGCGAAAAGATACGTTGCCAAAACATGTCTTACATTTCGTTTTAAAATTACACCGTATTGCATAAAAATGTAGATAAATATAGCTATACACGTTCTTGAGGTACTTTTTACAGTAATTTGAGTATAATTTATAATCTAGCAGAGATACTCCAGCATGTGAAGTGTTCTTTAATCTGACAGAAGCGGTAAAGCAAATAAGATAATTGAAAATATGTGTTGGCAAAGCGTCAAGGTCGGGGGATGTTATTTATCCAACATGAGTGTTGTTCGTTCCTCGAGACCGGATTGTAATTCTGCTTGTAATTAGTGAGGATATATGGGACCGACTATGGTTTATGGCCTCCGTACCTCAAACCTGTCATTGGATACTTTCGACTCGAAGTTTGGTTTTTAAACATGTCAAGTTAATGGTCTTAAATCTCCACGGAGAGATTTTATAGGCCTTTAATATTCGTAGGTATTAAATATTTTTGTTTATTTAGGTTCGGTTGTCAAAAACTCTACGTATACATAGAAAGAATGTTTATCATGTGGGGTGTTTGTTTGAATATTATCACGGCAAGGGTCGCCCAGTTCGTTAAGATTTATTGCCCAGGCAAGAAACGAATCTGAATATTTAAGAGAAACTTGTCGATGTAGAAATTAGTAAATTATATATATTAAGATGCTTTCAGATTAAACCACAGATTTATCTGTGATTAAACAACAGATTAAGTAAGGGATTAAACATTAAACGGTTTATTTATTAAATAAATTCATAAATACATAGGTAGTCATCGAGTTATCACAGTTGAAGTAGGAAAATTAAATAAACAAATCATATTTCCATCTGAGGAAGAAAATTTTGCATACACCAAATTTATGATGGTTATTTAATAGAATTTTGTAAGTCTAAATTTTAAATTTAACCTCAGAAAAAAACTCAAGGGTCGTTAAATCCGAAGATCTTGCAGACCATTCTTGAGCATCGCCCCTTTTACCAAATTGCCGAGAAAATTTTCTTCTATTATGGCACCGAAGAAACATTATGAGCAGCAGCTGCTGAAAATCAAATTGTGATCAACAAGCGTTTTGTTATTTAATTTTGTAGCGACAGAGTGGTGAGTGGATGATCTTATTTTGTAAGGGATATAAATGTAGCTACTAGTCAGTCTTGTTCAATGTAAATCTACCAATTACTTTTGGAAACCGTGCATGGTCCTTTCAAAGCACACGTTGATGTTCAGTATGTGTATTTTTTGATTCATCTGAAGCAAATATTTTCTAAGAAGTTTGTTATGTTAATTCTTCAAGTCACATCTTTGCAAAATAAAATAAATTGCTCATAACCATTTTCAGCGAGCTATTGTTCGCACTTTGTAAGAAGAAAGCTTATTTAATTTAAACATGAAAGTATTATATTGTACATATTACCAGTCACATTTAGTAATTAGTCAACTGATTGTACAGTAGGATCCTTGTCTACAGACATCTCTGCAACACCAGGCATTCCCCAAGGTTCAGTGCTGGGGTTTTTGTTATTTGACGTAAGTGAAATCGTCTTGACTTACATTGTAAAACGTTATTTTATGCTGATAATCTATAAATTTATACATCTATCTATAGCTAATGTAGAAGACTGTGCTAATTTTCAAAATGCATTATTATCGAAATCCCGTACAATTCTTAAAATTCTGCCATCAACCAAACGGAATTTCTTTAATTTTTGAGGAGGAAGTTGGCCAGCAATCAGTTGCTCAGTACATACATCGTGACTCTTCTAAATTTTTCTTAGACCATCAATAAATTTCCATATAGACGGATGGTTTGAAGACGACGATATGCAGCCTCCACATAATTATTTGTGCGATCTTCTGCATTTAAAGTACGTTGGTAGACATTCCATACATCAGGGGGAAACATTGGACTCCGTCTTACAGTACCCCGACGATTTAGTCTTCCAATGTAATTTTCTTCGAAATAGTTCAACAAGGGCAAAATATCGTTCGGTAGATATTCCGCAAGAACATCGATTGGTTCATTCAAATTTGATATCGGCACAATAGCTAAAGCATTAACCTATAAAAAAAGATTACCATTTTATACCTATTTTGTTTATTGTAAGATTACCATTTTTACTTTGAAAGAAAATTCAGGATTATTGTTGTATTCACGCACATGACCCAGCTGAGCTACATGCTTCCTCATATTTTGAGACAGATGAAATAAGCATCCCTTTTTAACTGTATTTGGAAAGCATTCCCTAATAGCTGATAAAACAGCTTGCTCAAAATAGCAATTTATAGCAGATGGACTTGTATTTGGCAGCTTTTCTTTAACCATATCTAACATTCGCCGGTAAGTTGCACCATTCTTATTCGGAAGCAAAGCATAAACTATAGGATGTACACTATTGAACTTTTTCGCCATAATAACGTACACTTGGCTAAATATTTTAGGAGATATTTTGAAAATCCCATCAATGTGGATAAATGTTCCCTGCCAGAAATTATATTTCTATCTGTTCCAGGCCCTGAATCACATATCAAAAAGTTGATTGTAACCCCACCTTGAGGCACATACTGTTGGTACAACTCCGGTATGATCAGCTCTTGCAGATTGACGGGGTCTGCTGGGACACAGTTAATTTCGTTGCGTTTTCTTCTTATAATTTTTCGTAACGCTCCAACATTCGGTAGAACAGCTTGATAGGCTTGCGTTAATCCTGTGATGCAGTCATTAATTACTTGGTTGGTAGATTCAACAGTTTCCTGTGCTCTATTTTTTATTCTTGTTACCACTCTCTCGACTTCAACATTGGCCGCGGATGCATCGCGAGAATGCTCATTGATTTTTTAAATTACTTCTCCATTAAGCATGTGAATACGAGCCTTGCATCGACCTTATTCTTCACATCGCCAAAATTTTAAATTATCATCTCTTGCACTAACTGTATCAAAAACGTAGATGAAACCATCGTTTGAAAACTTTTCACAACCGCGCTTACTTACGACTCGGGATTCCTTTGTCAGGAAAGGATTTATCTTCGACGATTCTTTGACGTATGCTGTCACTTCGCGCCAGCCAACTGGACCAGTGGGGAAAGGGATGGTGGTGAAAGGTCTGGTGGCGAAATCTAGTGGCAGAACGGCCACAGTGAATCGTCGGCGACGAAACCTCCCATTCCACCTCAGAAGCCACCCTGGAACTCATCATACAACTACCAAGAGAAGCGTGGCGGCGATTGCAGAGAAATATTTAATAAACAATAACACAACCTGAGTTGCTTTTCAACAGAAAGCATCTAAAACATTAGAAATTATCTTAAAGACTAAAAGCACCGCAAATTCTAGACCTAACACTGTGAGAGATGCACTAATAAATGTTGGTAGCTGATACGGAAAAAATCTGCCAAGCCCATAATCTTAAAAATTATGACCTAAAACAGAGTTATGATATTCTTAAAATGAATTGATGTGATTGAGAAGATACATTTAGAAGAATAAAATTAAAAACAGACATTAACAAAAAAGATAAAGAAAGAAGAGAATAAGACAGAAATAAATAATAAAATATATGAATTATCAGTAAAGGTGATGGTTCAAGGGGAAGGATTAATAGGTGAAAATGTGGCTACAGAGGTTGTCGGAACATGGGCAGCGTCTGGAAAGATAAGGTGTGTTTTATTTGAAATGGTACAATATCTATCTAGATAGTTATAACCAAAATACATAAACAAACAAATAAATAACTTCCTGAAAAACTCATATCTATTTAGAGCTCATCGTATAAATAAGCATATTACAAAACTATTTTTTTAAAGCATCAAGGGATAATAACGTACTGAGTTAAAAACCGAACGAGGATAATATAATTACTGCTGGAACTAAATAGAAGTCTATGAATGCAGTAACATTCTCTAAGCTAATTACCCAGTTAAAAGTGATGAAACTCGCTGGTAAGTAAAAAGTTCAGAGCTACGAAGTTAGTTGATCTCAAGGCACTGATTCTGCACACTGTAGTGCATACTGAACACATATGATCCTAAAATACTCTTATTAAATTTAATAGAAATGATCTTAAATGTGCTTTATGTTTATTAAAATCCTGGCCTGCGTCTCCGACTACGTTGCTATTAAAAATATTCAACTGCATCGAGCTTTACGTGGTGATGTTACGTTCTTCGTCGTATCCAAGTAAGGAAACTTTTAAGACGTTAGGGAAATCTGGCTTGCACCGGGAATGTATTAGTATGTACTTAAATGTAATTGTATAAGTTTCAGCTTTAAATTAGCGTATAGTCTTCTTGGAGTTGTTCTATTTAGTATAATTATGTACAGTTAGCTAAATTACTATTCGAGTAATGGCAATTTGTTCATTTTGTTGTTGTCAAGACTTTTGTCAGTTTTACTGTATAGCGAATAGTGAAGTCTAGTCACTTATATGACTAATTATATATAAAGTTTTGTTTTAAACTTGAACGTACAACAGACTTACAAATGTCTTTTGCGTAACTTATAAAGTTACTTTGCAGGAACTCGATAAATTTAAGCATTATTTATTTATTTCAGTAATCTATCCAGCGGGTGAAACCCCATTGCAGGATAAATGGAAACAAAATTACAAGAAAAATTAAAACACAGTAATGAATATTAAATAAGAAACAATAGGGTAACAAATAAAAAGTACACAAACATATAAAGAAAATTATAAAAACTGTTACACTGAGTAGAACAAATATTTTTCATATTTGCAATTTTACAGTTAAAAACATCCAATATGGCCTCTATGTTATTATAACTTAAAGATCTGATGCAGTGGAGATGAGTCCAAGAGGTTAGTACGAGGTGTATGCATCATGAGTATATTACTTATTCTCGCCGTTAATCTTAGCACTCGGTATTTAATGAGTGAAATAATAATTGGAGGACAGTTGATCTTGTTATTAATAATTTTATATAAAAAAATTATTTCAGACATTACCCGCCTCCTAAGTAGACTGCGCGTATCGAACTTATTCAAAAATAACCCCTGAGGCGTACCCCTTGGATAATTACTTTCTATTATAAATATTGAGGATTTGAAGAAACATCGCTGTACTTCCTCAAGTAATGTAATATGCCCATTATAACATGGACTCCAAATATATGCCAATTTTGATCCAACAAATGTAATAAACAGTAGCGGACTGACCATTGTGGCGCGGTGGCGATCATCACAGGGCCCTCGGTCCCAAAAAGTGCTCTTAGGACCCTTTTGTCTTACTAAAGAAAAAAGTGTTCCAAAATTAAAAATCAACATACTAGTAGTACCAGATGGAGCCTCACAATCAACAGCGAAAACTTCCGATTCCGACTAAAACCACCTGAATTACGTGAGATGCCCAGACCAAGTACGTCAGTTGAAACATTTGAAATCAATTTTGACAAGAGCGATGACAACCATGAAAGTTCAAGTGATGGCCATGAATAATAATATATTGAAGAAATCGGCTCAATCTGTAGTAATAAGGTGAGCAAGGGGCTGTTTATTTGTCCAAATGATTTAGCAATCGATGCCAAACTTAAGTTTTAATCTAAGTGAAACATACATCCCACCAGATGCAATTCAAAGAAAATGGCTCTCGATTAATTTTGAGAATAATATGGATCTTGCACATTCTATTTGTATGGGATTTGCAAATATAAAATTTAAAGACAAGAAATGGTTAAGTGGTGTGCAGATAAAGGCTAAACATATATACACGCTTATAAAAGACATGAACGTAGTAGCAGTCATAAATTGTCAGTAGATGCATATCTTGCAGCAAGTTGATCAAAGTCTATTGATCAATTATTTGTTAATAAAAAAAAAGAAAGATGTTGATATGCATTGTCAAGTACTCATATGAATTATAAACGTCATTATTTTTCTAGCCAGAGTTTGACATTTGGTTCGTAATGAAAATGCGTATGCTCTTTGTGTTCCATCAAGTAAAAAAGGAAACTTTGTAACACTTATCGAATTAGTAGCCACTTTGAAATGAATGAAACAGAACAAGATAGCCAACGAGATCAAATAAAACCTGCACCTGGAAGGGGGAAATTTGTAAAATTTTTGTCAAAAACTACTTTTAATAAAATTCTACTTATAATATCAAAAATGATACAAGAAAGAATTACAGAGGAAATTAAAAAAGCTGCATTTTTTCCCTGAAAGTAGATTCAACCCAGAACGTTTGTCATGGACCAGTTGTCTATTTGTGTTAGATATATCTATGAACAGCATGTTAAAGAAAGGATTTTTCGAATCGTAGAGGAGACGTCGGAAACAGACTCCGGCCTATATGATAAAGTAAAGAAATCTTTGAGCGAATTTGATGGGAATATGAAGGATATTGTAGGTAGGTCTTATGTCGGAGCAGCAAATATGAGCGGGGAATATAAAGGCTTGCAAGTGTTAATTGAGAAAGACTCACCAGATGTGATATTTACACATTGCCATGCCCACAAACTCAACTTCGTGATTCAGGGTATTGCAAGTTGCTGTATCGCAGCACAAAATTTATGTGCCCTATTAAATTCAGTTGGCAAGATCATACAAAAGAACCAATATATGGAAAGATTTTTAATACAAAAAAAGAGGCAATGCAAAAATGCGAAAACTAAAAAGAATTGGGGAAACTAGATGGAACAGTAAAGATTCTGCATAATTGCCATATTTTACAGAGATATAGAAATGAATAAAAGAAGAATAAGATTTGTTTATCTTATAGAAGACGATTCATGAGGGACGATTCGCTAAAACTGAAAAACCACGAAGAAAGTTTTAATCATCTATGTAAACTGGCAAAATGTTTCATTTATATAATTGTTTAATTTAATAAACATTTTTTCTCTAACAGAAAACCCTATACATTTATAGCCTAGTGTATATTTTAATACTTTATTATTTGGAAATTTATTATCTGCAATAAGTTGTAGTTTCTAAAAACTGTGTTTCTTCTAATATTTCTGACTCACTACAAGGATAAGTAAAACCTAGGCCCCAAATATATTTTTTTGAAGTTTAGATCGTAATAATACCTACTTAATTGTGAATTTACTTTGAAGTCCTGAACAAGTAGTGAAAAGCTCAAACCCCTCTAAAATAATTCCCGAACAAAAACTATTTTGCCTCCATTATTATTAAAACAAAATGTACTTAATGTTGCTGAGTACAAAGATTATTTGGAAATAAAAAGTAAAAACTTAACTATGAGACTAATAAATTTAACTATGCAATGTGTAATGATCAAGAGCAAAACTTAAGGATGGAAAGACTGCGAATTTTAGATTAAGGAAACTATTCATTTTTAAGTGTAAAAGAGTTTAATTTAACGGCTAAACGCTGGAGGAAAGAAACTAAATTAATCATTAACTTGCGCCAATTAGTTCCACCCAATGAAAAGCTCACCTCTTCAGTATAAACCGCATATAAAAGTTTCCCTTGATTACTATAAGAACAGATTGGTTAAGGTGGCCAAGAAACATCTCGATGAAGTTTTAATGTATTCTTGAAGAGTATGGAATATTTATATACCATTTGTTTCTTATATAACTGAAAGTAAGTAATGTTTATTTTATTAATTCATATAATTAAAATTGCTTAATTAATTTATGTTTCGTTATATTAATAAAATTTATAATAAAGTCCAGGACAGTGGTGACATACTGAATTAATAAAAAAATGTAAATATACGCATAAGGTGCAGGTCCATTTGTTGCAATTATTCGCCCATTATATCGGTTCAAAAAATGGGCCATAACGCCAGCAGAATTACGAGGCGGAGCTCCATTTTGTTGAAAATACATTTGCTCTGAAACTGTAAGTGGTAAGTCCCTCAACATTTCTTCAATATCATTTTGCAGGAATTCCAAATATCTTTCCGGTATCAAAGGTCCTAGTAAAAAAATAATAATATGTTATATTCTTGTTCCAGTCACCTCAGCCCACGCATTTACTCCAAACCTTTCCTGAAAGTTGCCTTGCCTCATTAAGTGTCGGTTTACCAATGTAAGGTTAACTCATAACCACAGGATAACTGTCAAACAAAACAATAGGTACAAATTGTTTCGTTTGACATTTATCCAATAGTTAAGTGTTAACGTTGTATTAATAAACCGGCCATAAATGTTGATTTTACTGCTCCCAATATCTATTGTTTTGTTTATTCAACATACCCTTGTTGGTGAATCTGGATTCATCAGAAAACAATATGAAGGAAAGAAATTCGAGTTAGAGGTATTTTGTGAAGGTGCAATTGAATTAAATGGACGGTCACTGTATTTTTTGAGTTTCTTACTCACTCATAACTAATTTGCACCTCGTGGCCAATTCTTCTAGTACAAGCAGTAGGATTTACTTCTACAAAGGCCAATGGGTTAATTTCTGTCGCTTTATCAACGATAAAAGCTTCACTATTGTTATCAATTCCTTTCATGATTGTAGATTGTCTCAGGGGTCGCTTGGCTCCGAGTAGCTTAACTTCGACTTAAAAGACCTTTTATGATTTTCAGTAAATCTAGTTGTTTCCCAGGACTTCAAGACTTCTTACTAAGTTTGTGATTTCCCTGGGAGCTAATTTTCCTATATCTCTAGGTCTACTGTCTTGCCCATATTCTTCAGATGATATCTCAAGAGGCAGTGGCCAGTTAGAAGGCCTATTATCAGCTTTAATTCGGACTTTTCTAGTTCTAGAAGCCTTGTGACACTCTTTGCCGAATAAGTTATAAACTTCTTCGCTTGTCTTTGGCCTGGAATATTACTCCAGTAAGACTTCTTCTGATCCTTTTCCCATTTCTGGTTCTGCTCCGTCATATGGTCCTTGGCCGGGCCACAAAATGGTTCAGCTCCAATGAATTGTGCTTCAGCTCCTTTTTTCGCAAGGCTGCCAGCAAGTTCATTCCCTTGTACTCCCTCATGCCTTGGCACCCACATCAAGATAACTTTGTTGTTGTTGTTAGCCAGTTGCTTCAGATTGTCGACGTTTCCAGGCAATTTTCGACTCGAAGGTATAAGACCTTAGACCTTTTAATACTGCCCGACCATCTGATATATAGATCTTTGCCCTTCGAATGCCTTTATTTTGACATTCCTGGGCACACAGATCTATAGCATGAATGCCTGGAAGACGGTTGGGATGTTACCGGGAACTTTGGATAGCCTACATTTAGGCCCTGCTACACACACTCCTACCCCTTCAGCCATCTTAGAACCATCTGTATACCAGATGAATGACCCTTGTTCCAATCGCAGTGCCTCCATCTTGCTCGTCTGGCGGTTTTAGATCAGCACGTCAAACGGACAGTCAAAGTCCAAATGGACTAACTCCAGAATCCTTAAGGTACCAACCAGATCGCCTGGTTAGATTTATGTGCCTGATGCAGTCCTAGTGGAATAAGTGCTGCCTCCTTCCTCACATGCAAGTGTAAAGGAAGTAGGTCAAGCATTGCATCCATAGCTGCTGTGAGACATGAGTACATTGCTCCAGTAGTCTCTAAACAGGCAAGGTGTTATAGTTTCTGCAACTTTCCTTGTGCTATTTGTTCTCTGTTTTTGGCTATCATACTCATGATGCGTAGGTCGCCATATGTCTGACAACCGAAAGGTAAAACGAATATGTCATTTTCGATCTCACACCTCAAGTCTTACCAAACAGCCTACAACTCGTCCATATTGCCGCTGTTGCTTTAGTAAGTGTCCTTTCCAGGTGTGAGTTCCAGGTAAGTTTCTGATCCAGGATTGCTTCTAGATACTTGACTTCACTGGAAAATTTTAGCATCGTTCGATTCAGCATAGGAGTTCTAAGGCTAAGTTTTCTCCTTTTGGTGAACGGAACAATAACTGTTTTGCTCGAATTGACATTAAGCCCCTCTGACGGGCACCATTTGGATATTATACAATTTGTATGAGGTTTGAGATCATAACCTCATTTCTGGCTCTCACAATCACGACCAGGTCATCGCATAACCCTGGAAGTTGAAGCCCGAATTACTCATTTTATGAAGGAGATCATCGACCACCATTGACCACAACAAGGGTGATAAGACTCCAACTTGTGGACAACCCCTGACTGCAGTTACCGTAACCGACTCATCCCTCACACTTGTAGTAATTATTCTACTTCTGAGCATGGATTTTATCCATTTAATTGTAGGTGACTTGTATGGATCCATAGGAGGTGTTGTCAAAAGCACGCTCTATGTCTACGAAAGCACACATCGCCACTTAGTTAGTCTTTCATGATTTGTTTCTAAACAATTTGAAGATATTTAAAATATAGATGAAGTCTGTTTGGATACCTTTGAGCCGTGGAATTGTATAGTGCTACGGCGTTTACGAAATATTTGTGGCATTCCCCAAAAGCTAGTAACATGTCCACTTTTTCATTACCACATTTTCTTGTATACAAGATCATGTTAAATAAGAACAACAATTAGAAATCAATAAACAACAACAAATATACGCATACTATTATTTGCGAAACTTCTTTTTGTTTCTACATTAAGAAATTGTCATGACAATTCCATTCAGACAACAAATTTATTATTATAGATATACAACTGACTTTTTTAATTAATGACACTAAATGCGAAACCATTAAAAAAGTTGCATTAAACAAACCGTTTATTATTATTAGCAACGGTTTGGATAATAAACGCCTTCTATTTGACAAATCATTAAACCCACGCTGTCCAAATATGTAGTTAATCAATAATAATTACTAATGATGTCATTAAATTAAATAAATTATTGTAAGCCTTAAGGTCATGTGAATCAAGATCCAGTATTTAATAAAACCAATTTCTAATTTATTAATTCTAGTTTTTTCTGACAACCATTTTTAGCCAATAAATTTACTTCCTAATGTATTTATTTATTCGCGCCATGTTTTATTAGAGATTAATTAATAATCTTATTTTGGAGAGTGGTCGACAAAGGAATGTATACAGGGTGTTTGGTAAGGCAATGCCCACCTTGAACAGGGAGGTAGAAGGGGTCATTTGGCATTTATATGACCAAATATGCCTATATGGAGAATGCTACGGTTTTTTTTATATTGCCGATTTTGTACTTCTTTAAAAAATCTCCATATTTCATCATTTATTTAAGTATTATTTGTATGACTAGTGGTCGAGAGGTGAGCGCACTTGCCTCTCACCCAAAAGTTCCGGGTTCGATCCCCGGTCGTAGCAGTGGAAAATACCGTGAGAGGGATTTTTCCACTATACACAGATATTGGGTGTGTGTCCTTTGTCTCTAAATGTGTAGCCTCCTCCCACACAAGGCTCTTCTAGAGCCTTCCGGGAGAAAGGGGGTCGTAATTACCTGTGGTGTTATTTATATTTATCTATATTATATTATATACTAAATTTGGCCTTTCTAAAACATCAATACCATAATTGTCAGGTTTTTTCGGCACTACAGTAAAGATAAAGAGGTTTTTATGAACATTTCTTTATTTTTATTTAAAAAACGTAGAACGTAGCTTAGAAACAGACGTCGCACTTGTCATGGGCTGTCAATCAGTATTAGTAGATTTGCTTTGTGTACAAGTAGTATCAAGACTGTTATGCCTTTACATTTTACTTACGACGAGTATGTCAATATGCTGCTCATATCCGGCGAGTGTCGAAAAAATAGTAGGCGTGCTCGAGACTTGTACAGAGAACGTTTTCCCAACCCAACAACTCCAAGTAAAAATACTTTCGCTTATGTGAAACGGAAATGAAGACATGGTTCTTTTCCTAGTGGAAAAGAGCAAATTCCACGCAGCAAGCCCATTCAAACAGAGTATAACGTAATTAATATTCTGGCTTATCTTCAAGTAAATCCCCATATCTCAAGTCTATGTCTTCGGCAAGAATGTGGAGTAAGTAGAACTACAATCCAGATAGTATTAAAGAATCATAAATATCATCTTTTCAAAATACATTTAACTCAAGGTTTGACCCCTGCAGACCTGAAAGAAGACTAAATTTTATTGCTAAAATGACAGTAAAACTCGCATATGACCCATTATTTTTAAATAAAATATTGTGGACTGATAAAAGTCGGTTTCGCAACAACGGTACCGTTAATCGACACAATTGTCACTACTGGTCGGCTGACAATCCAAAATGGATGCGAAAAACTAATTTCCAGACATTATGGGATGTAAATGTCTGGTGCGGCTTATTCAACGGCCACTTAATTGGGCCGTAATTGTATGAAGGAACTTTGACCGGCGTAAGGTATTTACATATTCTCTAGAACTTCTTTCCCGCTTTACTTGAAGATATTCTCTTAAACGAGAGAGAGAGAGAGAGAGAGAGAGACGACATGGTGGCAGCAGGATGGTGCATCTCCTCACTCTGGCAAGTTACGACATATCTAGATACTATTTTCTGTGACAGATGGATTGGGCGAAATAAACACCACAGAAATTCCAGAAGCCAGAGGCTTATGTGGAAGGGGGTTACACATTGAAAAACGCGGACATACAACCATTTCCGCCGATAGTGCCAGTGCCGGAGACAGGATTCGAACCCGGTGGCGCGAGATCCGTGGATTAATCCCAATTGCCACCTCGCGCCTTAATTCACGCGGCTATCGACCAGACAAAATGGTACAATACATTGGTCGGCTCGTTTCCTAGATATGACACCTTTAGATTTCTTCCTCTGGGGATATTTAAAAGGTTTGGTTTATTTTACACAGCCTACAGATTTAGACGATTTGCAAAACAAAATCAGAGCAGCGTGCCAAACTTTTACACCAGAAATAATTAGAGCAGCATGCACTAGAAATCTTTTAACAAGATTTGAGCATTGCATTACTGAAGATGTATATCAATTTGAGCATCAACTGTAATGATTTTTCTACTTATTTTGTTTTGTTTTATTATACTGGTGTTTAATAAATTTTTTTAAAAAATCCATCAATTCGTTTAACAGCGCATATGCTCACTGTTTCACACAAAAACACTGACAAATATGGTATCATTGAATTTGTATTAGAAAGGCCTTCACAAAAATGCAATAATATACACGGTGTTCCATTTAAAATTTTGAAGTTGATGTCACGTGATCGGAAATGCGATGTTGCAACAAAGTCCTTTTGTACAAAAAATGGAACCGCATTCCACTGTTTAAAATCACCCAATTTCAAAACTGTAGTTCAAATAGTTTTCGAGATATCGACTGGCAAAAACTTCGTGGACCACCTATATGTAATCATTTTACTAGTTAAAAAGTGAAATCAAAGCTCAAGGTCATTTTGGACTGATCAGGGTAATAGAAGTACATATTGTTTTTTTTAAATTTTTATTACGTTCACAAGAAATATCCCCAAATTACTCACTTGAAAAATTAAAAAGAGTTTGAAACTATCATAATAACATTTATATATTTCCGCAAAAAAAATGTGAAAAACAAGTATTTACAACTCATGGAGAAGCTGTTTGTGTAATTTGAAGCGTATATATGCAGATTGTTCCTATTTTAAATGAATCACTCTGAAATGCCACCAGTGTATATTGCGACTTTCTTTTACGAGCACGTTTAAAGGTTAATAATAATATGAATGCTGCAACGTTACATATGTCTGTTTTTCCCTCTCATATTTTGCTAAATGAATTTTCACGGATAGTAATTAAAGAGCAACTTTCAGCTGTGTCCATTTGTAACTCACATGTCGCAGTATAACGAAAATATCAGCCTTTATGATGATTCACCAGTAGGCAGCAATTAGTGGATGCGAAATAATTTTAAATTGTTTCAGGAATAATACATCGTATTATAACTATGCCCAATTATTGTGTTTCCAGAGGGGAGTCATCTTACAAATCTTCACATCCCTCATGTGACAGCTTTTATCATTTTACCTCTAAATTGTTTTAAGTTGTTTCTCATTTCCTAACATATCCATGTGTTTGAAAATTTGCATAAATATTACTTACATTCAATTCTTGAATTAAAAAGTCAATAACTCTCTGTACGGTTGTTCAACTATTATCATATATTATGTGTCTATGCCTATAACTCTAACAGTATATATACTGTTACAGTTAACATCGGAGTCAACGAGTCTGTATGTTAGGGGAAGTAAATTTAACATACAGAATAAAAAATTACACGCAGCGCTGGCGTGGTGCAGCACGTCGTCCACGACAATGAGAAAGTTTTGAAGCATAAATTTATGCGCCTTATATCTGATTCTAATATATGCATATTCCTTAGAGATCCATATTCACGTTGTCACGACATTACCCCAATTTCGCAAAAATTCTACACAGTCAAACTAGGTGATAGCTCGCTAACAAGTAATATTACATAAATTGCAAGCACAATGCCCCCTTCAGAATAAAGCACACCTATTTTCGTCTTCCAAATTCATTTTCCCAATTAATAAACTAAATATTCTTTCCAGAACAATACTTAAAAATCCATCGCACCCTCATTGGTATAATAGAACAGTTATAGGGGGTATTAAGGAGAATTCCCGTTTGTGGCATTAACATATGGACAAAAATGAAGTAATTCACCTTAATCAACTTAAATCTTTACGGGCCAAAATTAAAAGTCATACGGAATTTGTGTACTCAAATTATCGTCAATGTGTTTGCCCACTACTTGCAACCGTCTTTTATTACATTATCAACTTATAATACAAAAGAGCAGGACACTACATCCCACAACTTAATATTCCAACCATTACCGAGC
Organism: Leptura quadrifasciata; assembly: GCA_963675555.1. Taxonomy (NCBI): domain Eukaryota; kingdom Metazoa; phylum Arthropoda; class Insecta; order Coleoptera; family Cerambycidae; genus Leptura; species Leptura quadrifasciata. Next base: position 6,814,517 of record OY776674.1, read on the forward strand.
AAAATGTTCTAAAAGGCTAAAAAAATTCAAATATAAACCTTCAACAAGTCCTGATAGTATACCATCTTTGTTTATTAAGAGATTGGGCACAATACTCACCACCTCACCACTTTCCATTATTTTTAAATTAGCCCTTCAAGCCAAGGATGTAGATAAGGGTGGTAGAGGTGCTAATAACCCCTAAAAGAAGGACTAGAACATAAAAAATCAAGCGAGAGTGGTTTATTTGCAGATACTTACAGTTTTTTAATTTTAATGGTTTAATAACCCCTAATTAACTTATTTTATTCGATACTAATGATACAATATAGTATTTCTAACATAACATAAAAAAAATATTTTTTTAATTTTTCACCACCCCCCACAAGAAAAAATTATTTACGCCCTTGTTTCAAACCACGACATTTTCTCAAATTTTTACTCAATAAAAAATTTGCTCTATTTTTTAAAAAAGGTGGTAACTCTAGCAAACTCTTCATCTCTCTTGTTTTCATGTTAAATATCAAATTTTCTACTTCTAGCATGGGTTTGCAGCAGCTATAATTACTAACTTGGTAAGCGGTACCCATTTTATTGCGGGCGCACTAGACCGCGGTGGTCAAACAGATGTAATTTACACAAACATCAAAAACATTTGACATACTAGATGATGATTTCTATTTAAAAAATTCTCAGTATTCGAAATTACTTTAGATTTCCTATGCCATTTCCAATAATACCTTAGCAAAAGAACACTAAATGTGCAGCATCACAGGTTTTCATTCATTGACGTATTAGCAACGTCAGAAGTTCCACAGGGTTCCGTTATGGGTCCGCTGTTATTTATAATATTTAACAATGATATCTGCAGGATGTTCAAAGTAATATTCTTGCATCTATCAACTCCGAGGAAGACTGTCGTCATCTACAATATGATCTTTCAAAAATTAATGTATGGTGCCAAAATAATAGAATGTTCTTCAGTATATCACAATATAATGCGATGACTTTTACGAAGTAAAATAATCCGAAACAGTTTTCTCACAAAATAGACAATTGAACGATTAAACGGTTGTTAGATACACCCAATTTAAAGATCTTGGAGTAATTTTTCATTCAAAATTAACCATTGTTGCTCATATAAGATACGTTTCTGCTAATGCCTACAAAATTCTAGGGTTTATTGTGAGGGATTCAAAACATTTTAAGAACATTTCTGCACTCTCTCTTTTCTTAAATACTTTTGTCAGGCCTAAATAAGAACAAGCTGATCTGTTAGCCAGATTTGATTTGAACGACTGAACATCACGACGGGCTAATTTTTCTGTATTCTTCTTCTTCTTCTTATATAAACTTCAAATAAATCAGACCCACTGTCCGGATATTTTCAGTTCTATAAAGTCAAGCTTTCAAGCTCGCTCTCACGCCTTATTTTATCTCGCTACTCCTAGAACAAATGTATTAAAATCCTCACCTACTCATAATATGTGCTCAAATTATCTAGACTATTAGTTGAATTTTGATTTTTGTTTTTCAATTGTAGCCTTAGTAATAAAACACAATGTAACTTTAGTAACTCTTGATAATATTTAGTACACGAGTTACGCTGTTTCCTTAAATTATCTATGCATTTTAGTTTATTTTTCGTTATGTATCTATATATTTCCTTATTTCCAATTTACTTTAATATATCATGTATATGAGGGGGGCGAGCGTGGGTGCGTCTTTACTATGAACATACTGTGAATATGCGATGCAAAGCAACGTAAGGCGCAGTTAGTAGTTGGATGGGTGACAGTTCCAATGAAGACCGCGCATCCTCGCCTCACATCTTCCAGCGGCTTGTATATCAGTGTATGCGCGGAAGCTATACAACCTTAGGCGAGGGTTGTATAGGGGATATACCATCCTTCGGAGGGGATGTAAAGCCGTCGGTCCCTTGTCTATTAAAGGTTAGGCAAGTAAAATATCCCTACTCTTCTTAAGGAAAGAAGTTCAGCAAAATCCCTGGTTGGGGGTAGCTCGTCTACAGGCGTCGGTGATAGGCCTCAGTAGCGGAAATAGGTTGACGTTAAATAAATGTATTAAAAAAAAACTCTACGACTTCATTATTATCGCCGTTGGCCCATGCGGCATAGTGTCACAAACAAGCCGGAAATCGACGCACATTAAAAACCTGCAAAAGTAAGCGAGTCAATTTACGGTCGAGATAGCACAAAGAGTAATGGTATTTTAATGAGGTCGTAAAGGTTTTGTTGCGTTTCTTGAGTGCCCCAGCAAATGTGTACTCGACTATAAAATTACACTATCTAGGAACCCTGTATAAGACATAAATAGTAAAAATCTTATTTCAACATTCACTTTACATAATTCCTCTTTAAAAAATCGACTTTCTATAGCGATATTGACTTACGTCTATAATTATCTACACGGAATTAAAACATATGACTTTAAACATTTTGACGAGCTTTAATTAAACTTTATTCTCGGAATATGGATATTAAAAATTTGCATTGACAGAGATTAATTTTAGTATTTCTGGTAACGTGATTTTTTAACGAACTTGCTGATAGTTATCGATATTACGGTTCTTATTACACCTCACCTTTAAGCCTCAAAATTACATTTTTAACATCATAGCTGACAAGTCAAGTTGATATATCAAAAACAAAAAAGACTGTATCAACTAAGAGTCGGCATGCACGCTATTGCATGATTAACCTTGAAACGGGGAGGGAGCCGAAGATCAATTAGAACAAAGCTAGTTTAAATTTGTAGTGGGTAAATTTGTAAATTATAGCAGCTTGATTACACACTATTATATTTAGAAAAATTAGGTTAAAGTAATGGTACTTGATATCTTTTGAGGTTTTACTAATGTTACTAATTCTTCGTCTTAAATACAAGGTAAGAATATGCTGTAATTAGAGTTATTGAAATGAAATGTATGTTTTGGATTGTATGGAATATTCTTATTTTGAAATAACTACCGTCATAATCATAATTTTATTATTATTGGTTTTAAATTAAGCTAGATGACATAACGAATGTTGGGATGTATTACTAGGTCAACTTAAAAATAAAAGTATACAAACTTGCCGCACTCCATACCATAATGTTATTTATTGCCTCGCCAATATTTTAGTAGAATGCCATCTACATGAAAGATGGCTCACTGAAAGTAGCCCAATCTGGTTTTGTGCCTTTTCAATCAAAGAGGAAATGGTAATAGTAATAATAATACTTATTTTCCTTTTAGCATAGGAGTAGCCCTAGACATTTTTCTTACATACCAGGTAAGTTAATGTTGATAAAAAATCATTAAAGATTAATTATAATAAACGTTCAAATATGCCCCTCTTGGGCTGAACAATAACTTAATATATCCATAAAAACTTTTTCTGACGTAACAACATATTATGATTAATTTGTTCGAAGGCATCTACCATTTTCAATTAATATTTGAAATTTTGGGTGTACCCATAAAAGAAAGTGATTTGGTGTCGGAACAAGATATCTAACTGATCAGAAGATGTTTCAGTCCACTCAATAAAAGATTTGGAAGTGTAATGTTTAGGAAATCCAGCGATTTATCTACAGCCACTTACCGCATCCCGCAGGGTTAATTACTGTAAATTACCAAGCGTGTGCCTGCCCTAAGCAGCCGAAGGGACCCCGTGATGACTGCCTTGTGCATTTGGGCTGCTAACCATTGGGCTGACTTTTGATAGTCCGGTATTGTCTTCAATTATGAGAGCAGTCTAGGCCTCACCCCACCGAGTACAGCGATTATCAGGTCGATCATCTTGACCGAGTAGTCTGCGTATATCGCCTGGAGGTCATACCGAATATTTCGAAATTTAGTCTGCTTTTCCTTCTCCTTTAAGATGATGTTTATCTCGACAGGTGCCGAGGAAGTCGATGACATAAATTATAGCTGAAGTAATCAGTTCTCGACACATTAAAAACTACGACTACGACTAAACTTTACGACCTCTTTAAAATTCTGGTACTCTCTGTACTGCTGTTCTCAAATTGACTCGATTACCTTTATAGGTTTTTAATATACGTCAGGTCGTTTGATGACAGGCATGCCGCCATGGCCCCAGGTGATAATAATTATGTCATAAAGTTTTTGTTGCGTTTTTTGAGTACAGGGAAGTCCTTACTTGGACTATACTTTGGTTTGGTGGTCGAGGAGTACTATGTCAGGCTTGTTAGCTTGAATTAGTTTGATGGTCTGAAAAGAGAAATTCCAATGAAATCGCCATTTCTTGTTCTCAACATCGGACTTGATTTCTCCGGGGATATAAGACAGCGCTGGTGTTTAGTCTATATCATACGAGTGCCGTAGGTGATAACATAACACTCTTAAAGCCGAAGTAGCATAAATCTGACAAGCATATAGTAAGTGCATGAGCGACCCTGGCTCTTTGACGATATGTCCTGCAGTTAGTGTCAGGGAACTCCACACATGTAACGCGACTGTGACAGACTAAAGTGTTAATAACACCATCTTTAGCCCTGCTAAAAAGCCAAGATCAGCTTTGTCGATAAATCCAGTGTCTCTATGTTTTTAGAGAACACACCATGCATAGGTTTATCGACGTGCGGCCTGAACAGATTTCTGTGCTCGGCAGCTTTAACTTGGACTATCAACCGATTTGGCAGAAGCTCGGTTACTGATTCTGCATCAGCACCTCGTCGGCTTCCTTGCTTGAAGTCGAATACAAGACCGAGATCTGTGGCCCTTTGTGCTGTCTTAAGGTGCATATTGATTTGAGCATTTTACTCCGAACGAACCAATGGAGTTGAGTGCGCACAGTCAAATTCGCCTAGTCAATACGTCTCGCCGAGCCGAACTGAGCCTAAGCGAGCGCACCAAGCTTTATCGGTCGGTTGTCGGTAAATCTGATTTGCTCAAAGGGACTTAGTTGGTCGTTGCTGCTTAGTGAGTACTAATATTCGTCCCGTTTGAACGTTCGCGTTAATTTGTGTGTGTTTTCTATAATCGAAAATGGATTGGAACAGAGAAAAATGTTTGGAGCAGATTGATATGTATGAAATATATCCTGTATTATGAAATCCAAAACATGGATGTCATTATAGCAAAGAAAAAAAATGTGATGCCTGGAGAATTATTGAGGAAAATTTGGGATGTGCTCCTGGAGAAGCAAAAAAGAAGATGGAAAGCCTACTTGAGAGTTTCAGAAGGGAAAAAGAAAAGGGAAAAAATCTGTATGGACAAATTTCTACAATTCGTAACCAAAACTTATCAATAATTGTCAAATTGTTTACAGGCAGGCATGAAATATATGTGTCTAAATGGTTTACCTTCCCACGTTTGGCATTTCTTTTGGACAGAGATGAATTAAAAACAACAATAGATACAGTTGAGGTACGTACTGATCTGAAAGGAAATAGTAATCTAGGTTTAAAATAATTAAAAACTGGGCCCGATAGTACTATTTTAATATATACTTTTATTAATATAATGCGTTCATCTATTTTTAAAATAAAGTTTAAAAGTTATCCATTGTAACAATATACTATCACTCTCTATTATTTACTAAACACTGAGCAAAATCATTACGAATTTGTTGCGCAATAGTTGGTGGCTTGCGTGCTACATTTCTGATGGGCAAAAATGATGTTCCAGTATTGTTTTGTTCTGTCTAACTTCCAGGGATAAGATTACCTTGATTGTCTTGTTGGTAGAAAGTTTCTTGTGGAGTGTAAACATTTCTAGAGCTGCGACTATTTCTTTGAAAATTATGTAGATAAACAGCTGCCATAACAACCGTCTGTACCTTTTCAGGACGTAACAAAATTGGGTTTCTTACTACTCTAAAAATTGCAAACAAAATTTCAAAAACATTTTCAACTACTCTTCTTGCTCGGCTAAGTCGATAATTAAACATTCTTTCCGTTGTTCCCCTTGCATATATTCCAGAATATGGTTTCATGTATGGCAACTTCTTTTTCCAAGTTAGGTAACAATGAATCTTTAGGTAAACCCAAAGTGTCCCTTTCTAATTTCTTATAAATTGTTGTATTCTTGAAGGCACCACCGTCTGAAATCCTGCCCTGGCAACCAACATCAACAAATGTGAAATTGTAGTCAGCATCCACGACTGCAAATAAGACAATGCTAAAAATCCTTTGTAATTGTAGAAATCGCTGCCACTGTGAAGTGGCGCCTAGATTACTATATGCTTCCCATCCATACATACCACACAGTGAGGGAATTGCCATCTTTTTTTAAACTGACTAGATACATCTCATCGAAGTTGTGGGGATCTTAAAGAAAATAAAAATTAAATGTAAATTTGGGTATTTTCTATAAAGATTGATGTGACGAGTATTATCTTTTTTATTGTTTCTCCAAAATATTTCAATTTGAAAGTTTTTATATCGTAATCAATTTTATTTCCTATATTTCATTTCAAGAAGGGAATACTGAGCCAGAAAGTGAACGTGAAGAATTAGAAAAATGAGATGAGAAAATGAAGAAGTTGCTACTAATTTGCAAGACAGTGACGAAATATCGACGCAACGGCCGGAAATATCGATGCCAAGGCTTGAAACTTCTGTACCAAGAACATTATTCACCCCACTAAGTAAGCGGATGAGACCATCTGAAACAGAGGTTAATACCAAGGTAGATGAAGCTTTGGATATTTTAAAAACAGCGGTTTCAAATAACGCTCTTAAAGCTGATGGATGTAGTGTATATCGGCAGTATGTGGCCTATAAATTACGAAGCTACACAAATAAAACGAGGAATACAGTAGAACATCATATTAATAATATAGTTTAGTGGTGCTGACGTGGAACACTACGACACCGTCGAATTGACATCTCGATTTCGTTCTACATCAATTTCAAATTTGACTTCTACACATTCATACTCAATGACAGCTACTCCTGTATCACAATCTCAGACTCCAACATACTCATACACCAACCTGACCAATGTGCTACCTAGGCAAATGAGTGATAATACTTTTTCTTCAGAAAATCAGGAACAGTCAACAGATTTTAACGTTTGGTAAAAAAAATGATATTTCTGTTTGTAAGATGTTTTATATTTTCTAAAAAATAAAAAAAGGCAAACAAGTTTTACGTTAATTTAATCCTTCAGTTCCTGAATCATAGCGTTGCACCTTTCTATAATGGTGACATCGATGCGTTGTTTTGAAACTTTAAGTAAATATTGTAAACTGCTATACGGGTCGCCAGTAGTAGTAGTAAAAACGTAAAGTAATAGCTAAGCGATCTTTAGCAGGAATAGCAATTCTACGGCCCACAAGATTTATCAATTTTTTAAAAGTCTTATGTAGATTATTCGAGTGAAATTTTTTAAATGATTACTTTCCATATCCCTCAGCAGTGCCGCATTTTTACGTCGTAAAAAACAGGCGTCTCATTCACATTCTTCTTGGTTTTTTTCTTTGCAATTACGACTTGTATAAGGAAAAAGCGCCAGCAGCCATAATTACATTTTCCGCATCCATACTCGACGAAAACAAAATAAAACTATCGAACATGGGAATATAACAAATAATACAATACATATAATAATAATAATAATAAATAAACATCACAGAAATTAGACAACCCCCAATTCCAGAAGTCAGAGCTTGTGCGAAAGGGGGTTACACATTGAAAAAACGCGGACATACAACCATTTCCTCCGACAGTGCCAGTGCCGGAGCCAGGATTCGAACCCGGTGGTGCGATGTCCGTGTGATTAACCGCAATTGCCACCTCGCGCCTTATCCCCCTCGGCTATCGACCAGACAACAATACGAATATTACGAACTTTTCCCACAAAATGTTTGTTCGCTTCGTTTGTGCACGCTGAACTTGTTTGGTTCGCTCGGAGTAAAATGCTCAAGTTTCATGATCTCTCACAAATCGTACAAGGTGTCCGATCTCCTCAGTATGATACACACATACAGCTATTCTGCCACGCATGTTTTAAAGGTATTAACCAACGCACTAATAAAATATGAGCTTCTTTGAATATGGAGGATGCACTTTTGATCAGTTACGTAAAACCAATGAGCAAAGAAATATGTCAAAAAATACAATTTCTATTATAAATGCTTATTCTAAATTTAATCACTAAAAGCAATCTGTTACTATTTAAAATATATATTTTTGTCTCAGGAATTTACTGTACAAATCTATTACAGCAATTAACAGTTTCTAAGGATAAAAGTATTCACGAATTACTGTCTTTATAGGCCAACATCAAGAGAGTCTTACTTAAAATGAATTATGACGTTTGCAAATAATTTTTTCACGAAATACTTCTTCCTCTAATAAGAATACGTATCACTCAATAAACATTTTCAAAAACTGTAATGCTATAATTGCACAATTTTCAGTTGAAATTTTAACATAATCCTCGAGATATCCACTGTCTAAAAACTAGTTAGTATCAATTTATCTTAAAACCAATAAGCTGGATTATGACTACAATACTAATGATGTCAATAAACTTCTAACGAAAATATCTTTAATAACTATAATTAAAAAAGTATTAAAAGAATCCCATTAGGCGTTACACAATTTTACAAGCGTATTTCGTGATTGCTGGTACCTATAATAAAAGTAATAAAATAAGAACAGTAGCCCAAGTATAACGGTTTTTACAGCATTACCAGGTAACACTAATCTTAGAAAGATGAACCACCAGACATTTTTTATGATGACACGATCGTCTTGGGATCTTGAAGAGCGGTTTATTAAAATTTAAGACCGGTTTGATTTCCAAACAGTAGCCAAATCAAGAGAGAGTCATTTATATTACACCATCACAATATAGTGCAAGTCGAATCTTACAGCTCGTAATCAAGATAATGAAGTTGTGTAGTGTTATATAGCGATAATAATTTTTCTGCGATATGATGGTAAAATATTGCTTAGCATGTAATTCTTATGCATTCGTGATTTGAATGAGGCCGTTAATCATTGCAAATTCTAAGAGTTATTGTTTGCTAAGGTCTTTTCTTTCCTAAGTAAAAGTTTTACTTAATTCTACAAATTGAGATGTTATTTTAGTTGATTACGCAAGTTGTATTATTCTAGTAACAGGAATAATAGAATTGGAATAGAATTTTATTCATGATATGCATACATTAACAATGTTTGCATACGTCAAATATAATAAAGGTAGAATAAAATATAAAAGTGCAAATACTAAAATATAAAAAAATAAAAGCGATGTAAAAGATACACTAAAATATAATACGTGTAAATTAAAAAAATAATGAATACGCAATCATAAAAAAAACAGTATTATAAGCATATAAAAATAATATACATACCCATATACAAATATATATACACACATATGTATAGTTCAAATAAATGTGCTTCTAGATGGCAGAAAATTAAAACATAATTTTTCTGTCGCAATCCTTATTTTACGATAAGGAACATAACCAGACTGCAACCAATAGCTACTATCCGGGCTATATGCCCCTCCGATCGCTGAATTACAAGTTACAAGCCTGGCGCGTCAAGTGTAATAATCGCATATTACCAACAAAACGCTAATACTTCGATTGCAACAAACACCACCCGAAAGACTGATCCTACTTAAAGGAGCTCTCGTGCCAGTCGCCCACACCATTTGCAGACTGCAGTTTCGAGCTGTACAAGGATCCTTTGACTATTTTGTACACCTCATATGTATATATACACATATGTAGCGTACTTTCCCACAATTAAGCACGGAAATACCATAATCGTAAAACTAACAAAGGTTACACCTTTAAGGCAAAAATGCCGACCGGCTGGAGGCAGTAATGGCCAACTACAATAGCCAACCGTAATTTGGAAATTACGTTCATTTATCCATCCCTCGAGAGGTATACGAGAGATCGCCGAAATGCAGGCAAAAGAGGTCAGTCATATTTCTGCTCTCAAACAATTCACTTCGTATATTTAAACTTAAGATTCGTAACCATTTTTTGTTAAAATTTTGTTTAATAAATAACTCTTTCTGAAGAACATTTTATTAGTTGTACCCACACAACAATATACCTACATAAAATTATCAAAAACCCAACAACAGTTAATGCAGAAAGCTACAATATACAAGTTATTAGATAATTCAAGATTCAATAATAATCTAATTTTTGTATCAAAACACTATGGTTAATACATTTCTTAGTCTGCGCTAACAGGGGATTTCCTTTGCCTATATCCAAATTGAGCACTAGTTAGCAGGTTATTTTTTCAAAATATTCTAGCAGTCTATTTTTTAGAACGATTTCAAATATTTTGGAGATGACAGGTATAATGGAAATAGATCTATAACTGTCTGTATTATTAACTCCCCTTTTTTGTGTATAGGACTGCGATTTTTTGAATAAATTGAATGAATTTTTAGATAAATTCCACATTGAAAACACAAATGTGCAATGGGCTTTGCAAGTACGTCACCAACTAATTATAAAACCTCGCTATTAAGACTGTAAATATCTTTAGATTTACTATTTTTTAAGTGGGATATAATAGTTTTAACTTCCAGATCGCAAACTGGAAATAGAAAAAAATATTGATTTGCCTTAGGTGCAATTCTTTACAAAATCCGAAAAACTTTGTGTCATCAACATTATCAATATTAATCATTAAATTATTTATAACATCGAAGAAGTAGTCTGAGAAATCATTAGCGGTCAAGTCGGAAGTTATATTTGTATTTTTATTTTTTCTATTTTTATTGATACTATCCCATACGTCCCAAGCTAGAATTCGTTTACTATTAGATTTTAATTTAGTTTGTTTTATTTTATTTTTATAAATTTTTTTTAGAATAATATTGTTTAAACATTAGTTGCGGTATTCTGTTAATATCCTTCCCTTCTTTTTGGGGTTTTCTACGAATTTATCAAAAATAATAATTCGGTAAATAAACAAGTAGGTATACGCAAATTGGTGAAAATGTCCTCCATTCGCCTGAATGCAAAATCGCGTTAGGCATCTGTCTGGTAGCTTTAGCAGTTCACTGAGATCTTGGATCTCGTTGTAGTATACTTTGTTTTTTACAAAACTCACACAAAATAATCTAGATGATTTAAATAAGGTAAGCGAGGTGGTCACCTCATTAGTTCATTGGTTTTCAAGGCACCCCAGAAGAATATGTAAATCATGTTGAGTGAATAGCAGGGCTGGATTAACCATTTTAGTTAATTGCTTCGATTGTTCATAAAATAAGCTTTTATGTGACGAGGCACGCCTTTTATTGGTTGAAAACTTGCGGAAGCAATCAAATAAATGCTAATTATTTTTCCTGCAATACGTAATAAAATTGTCAAGTGTGACATACCTTTGGATTTACAGTTTCAGATGCTTTAAAAATTTGAAATAAAATAGGCAGGCCCGTATTTCAAAAAATTAAATTGATGGTGGCCTTGAAGAGACGAATCGCTCTAATAAAAATTTAAATACGGTACGTTATAGGAAAATTCATGTATAACAAAATATTGGTATAAAATGTTTTAATATTTTTTATAATAATAGCGCCAAGCAAATCAAAGAATTATTTAGGATTTTATCATATATCCCCAAAATCAATAGGAATATTTTCAATTACTTTCACTGGCCTTCAAAATACGAAACATTCTTCTCGTCTAACCGACTTTGTAACTGTTATGATTTTCAAGAGAGCAATACCATTCAATATGAAAAGTAGTGAAGTAGTAGTGATTTTTTCCTACTTCGTTGATCCACTATTGCAGCTAAGTTGGCAAACTTTAGATCAACACATCAGAAGCGAAATCCTTACCGGAATACCGCTTTGTTCTAAACAACTTTTTCTCGATTAAAAAAAAATTTCAATTTCGTAAAAAGACACTTATTTGATTTGCCACAGGCTACATTTTTACCGAGTAACAAGTTTACAAACGTTAATTTGAAAAAGACACGAAAAACATAAATAGTCGATTTTTGACGGTTTTTTCGATTTATTTCAAAATCTAATTAATGCACCGATCGACATCGACAAAAAGGAAATCGATAGATCTTTTTAATACCTACAACTTTCTCATTTAACTTTTTTTCTCTACGAGCTTTAGTTTTCTTTTACGTGAAAAATCGTTTTTCCTTAACTTTACCAATTTCCTAGGTTATGAATGACATCGAGGATCCACGGGCTTTTGACGCTTTTGACTTTTTTATTCTATACGACCATATTTTTTGTTTGCTGTTAGGATTTTTGGTAAATTTAACATTGGACCGTTCCTTATTGATTGGACTATATGTACTTTCATGATGCAACTAGAAAATAACTTTTTTTAATTTAGCCGATTTTTTGTCATTTTTGGTATACACATGCGAGCGGCGATTTCCCGTCACTTTCGATTCTATACGTATACGCGCACAAGTATACGTGTTCTTATTCATTATAAAAATTTCAGTATTGATTATTATCAATACACAATCACTTTTTATTAAAAGTGATTGTGAGCAGGTTTTAAATATTTAGATAAGAAGAACTCTCGAAAGTAAGATATAATTTTTTTTTCGAAAATTCACTAGATTTTTATTAAACTTTTTACGTATATTGATTATTATTTTATTAATGTTTTTTCTTTTTCTAGTAGTTATACTAGATGTGCTAATACAAGAAGTGTCTACTTCCGAATCCGTAACTGGAGTTTGGAATATTTCTTCACCACCGTCATCGCTAAAATCGTATAAATCTGAGATATTCTTTGAAGTACAAACATCCTCATAATTATATCTTCTTCGAATTCTTCAATATCATAAATATTAGAACTAATTTCTAACTGCTCGGGCTCTTCATCAACCACAGCTTCTTTAATAATATTACCTGCATTTTGACACAAAGTATCCCTTCCATTGTGACATAAATTGCTGCATGTGACGCCAATGGTTTTGCATGTGCAAGGTTTACTTTGCAACCGACCTTATAATCACAAGCAATTATATTGAGTAATTGATTAGGAAGAGGAGCTTTATCAGTCCTTATCGGCATCAGTTCATTATCTGTTGTTTGCTACCATCCAAAATCCTGTAAATTTTAGTACTTCAGAGAATATCTCAGATGTATACGATTTTAGCGATGACGGGGGTGAAGAAATATTTCAACCGAAGTAGACACTTCTTGCAGTAGCACATCTAGTACAACTACTAGAAAAAGAAAACCTGAATAAAATAAAATAATAATCAATATATGTAAAAAGTTTAATAAAAATCAAGTGAATTTACGAAAAAGAAAATTATATCTACCTTCGAGAGTTCCTTTTATCTAAATATTTAAGACTTTTTATTATTAATATTGAAATTTTTATAATGATTATGCGCGCATACGTATAATACCGGAAATGACGGGAATTCGCCGCGCGCATGTATATACCAAAAATGACAATAAAATGGGCTAAATTAAAAAAAGGTATTTTTTAGTTACATCATGTGAAAATACATAAGAATACCTTCATTTTGGTAAAAATAAAATTTCGTTCGATCATTTGGGCAAAATGGAATTGCGGCCAAACTGTTTGATATTTTTTGCTGTTTCTTGGTTATACAGGTTAGTTTCATCCAAAATTTAATAAAGTTCGGTTTAATTTTGACCAAGTTAGCCGTAATTTAATTATTTACGTTTTTTCAGTATATTTATATACATAACGTGGGAAGTGACGAACCTTTCTCACGAAATTTAAACTGAAAGTTCATTGAACATCTACAATAAAAAGGTACCGTTCTGGTTTCTTAACCAGCATTTTAAAGGGTACAAAATAAATTAATACTGAAAAACCACCCTTAACAATGATCGATTTACCCCTTTTTTCGCGAAAAAGAAAGGGTTCCCCCACCTAGTCAAAGCAGAAAGCTCAGGGTATTCTTAGTTTCACCAAAACAAACTTGTTTTTCTTTGGCGCGTTGCTCCGTGAAAAATTTTCTCTATCGCTGTATTTTTGACTATTTTTACTCCACTCAAACTGTTTATCTAGTACTATGCTATAGTAATGGCGAATCTAGCATGAAAAATGTGATTTCAAAGTTTAATGAAAAGTTTCAGGATATCGTCCTAATAATACAGAAAGCATGGAGAATTGTGAAAACATTCATGAAAACCGTAAATGTAAAAGATTAGGCAAAATAAATAATATAATGATGCAGTAACGTTATTAGCGATTCTAATAACATTTTTCAATATTTCTCACAGAAAAGGCAATTTACCTGATGCGATTTTTATTTTTAAGCTGTTACTAGTGCCCTTTATAAATTTTTTGAAATCTAGCATACTAAAAATAGTTTTTGGGTACAGCAAGAGCAGATACAAAAAATTGTGTTTGTAATCCAACAAAAGTTATCATTTACACCTATAATAAACTTTGCCGTTTTTTTTTTAATGGCTTTGGGTCATAGACCATGCAGCCAGTCACAAGAGTATTAATAAAAATAGTTTAAAAATCAGTGGGAAAAACAGGGTCACACGCATCCCGTCCAGGGGTCTTTCAGGGCATTAAGAAAATAGACAAACAAGGGGGGACCACAGAAAAGCTGGTAAAAACACAAGGTTAAACATAGGGATGTAAAGCTATAAACTAAGATTTGTTTTTGTCAAGAAGGTAATAATAGCTTCGTAAATTTGCTGTGAGTTGAGAGATAATAGGTTCAGCATATTGAAAGGTGCCATGATATTGCAATTTAAGATTAAATTCCTGATTAAATTATCGGTAGCATTCTTATTTTTTTCACATCCAAAAAAAATGTGATCAAGGTCACCGATGGTATCGCATTGTTCGCATAATTGAGATGGTAGTACTCCGATTTTATATAAGTGGGCTGTGTAGTATGCATGTCCAAATCTGATTCTATTAATAGATGTAACATATTTTCTGGGTATATTAAGATAATGGTGCCAAGAATGCCTTGGGATAAAAGGTTGTATCTTGCAATATTTGGAGATACTGTTTGCAACATATCTTTGCCAGTAGGCTTCCCAATTATTTCTTGCATCTGCTTTAAATAAATGGTAATAGTCAGTGAGACAGATGTTATGTTTTACTTCCATACCAGTAGCAGCCTCCTTAGCTAAAGTATCGACATGGTCATTGTGTTTTAATCCTATATGGGCTTTGACCCACACAAATGTTACCTCTCTGCTAGATTGCGTAATACTATAAACTAAACTATTTGTTTGAGTCTAAAGTTATATGGATTTATTTTGTACGAAAATGTGTGTGTGTTATTTAGGGCTGTAAGGACTGAAAGTGAGTCGGATAAAATTACTATTTCCTTGACTTTTAATGATTTGGTATAGCTTAAAGCTTTGTAAATAGCAATAGCCTCGGCAGTGAAAATAGAGCATTTTTTATCCAATGTAAATTTGCCTTCAATATGTACAATCGGACTGAAATAAGCACAACCAGTTCCTTTTTTCGATTTAGAGGCATCCGTAAAGATGGTAACTGGGTTTGCAAATTGATTGAGGACATAAAGCAGTATATTGTTGCAGATAATTGGGTTTTCATTATATAAAGGAATGATAACACGAGGTTGAAATAAAATTTCCCAATAGTCGAAATCCCTGCATGTTATTATATCGACATTATTTACATGTATATTACAATCTCGAAATGACCTGCACATGGGTGGAGAAGGCTTTTTTCTCCAGTATGTGTTGGTTAACTACAAGGTGTTAAGACAAGAAATTTTATCCAGTAAGGAGTTATTCAAGATGGCTAGTTTTAATAAAAACTTATCATTTAGGAAATTACGCCTAAAAGACAGTGGTGGTCAACGTGGAGGGCCTCATTCATAGTAGATTTCATCGCCCCCAGGCAAATTCTAAGAGCTTTACGTTGTATAACATCCAAACTATTTAGTAGGTTTTTACTAGCAGAGCCATACAATATGCACCCATAATCTATTATAGACCTGATATATGCTTCATAAAAACTTACAGCAGATTTGACGTCTGCTCCCCACCAACTTTGCCGTTGTATATTTGTCTTTATCATCAGTATTGTTTTTGGCAATATCAGTGTAGAGTATAATAAGTGACCCTGCCTAATAGTAGATATTTCAATGTGAATTGAGAATTGCTCTGTCCAAAATAAAAGTTCTGCTGGTTTATTATTACTTCGAATTAATAGCATTGTAATTTATTATAAGTTAGGTTAGAGGTCACGTTAGATCTCTTTCAAATGAAATATAGGTTGCTTTTAAATATTTGCTGTATACATAGCAATGTCCACTGGAATTTAATAATTGGGTGTGCAGCACTGCAAAAGCTATATATCACCGAAAATCCTTGCAATATCTTTATTTTGGCGTAATAAAGATTCCGAAAGGCAACAATAAATTATTCGAAAATAACATTAAACAAAAGCAACTCATTAATTTACTGACCAATACTTTCCGACAATGAATCACTAGGAATACACAATAAGTTAACCTTGAATTATAGTTATTACAACCTCAGTAAAAAGACAATAAATTTTTAATAATGTAGGGTAAGATTACTATTTCACTTTATTATTTAGTAGTAAGTCACCACTAGTATTAAACTCATGACTCAGCGATAATATTTCGTGCTGTGCATTGTGTTCATGGAATATAATGAAATTTACAAGTTATTTATTGGATTTTGCATATTATTTATAATTTCACTACATTGAAATCATGTTAAATCAGTTTTTGCATACGCATACAAATAGCGTTAAATAATCTGTTTGCGTAGAAATTCGAACTTGGTACATTTTGTGACAAAGTCTGTCCATTGTTTGTTTAATATAATCTTTATGAATAAAAAAATCAAAATTAAGCAAATGTTGGCACACATTCGGAAGGCAAGAAATTAAAAATTTTAATTTTTCGCTCATGAAGCTGAGCAGTAAACAATTGCCAGTCCTACATTTATTTTCAAGCCAATATTTAGTTGCAGAATCGTAATGTTTTAGGACACCAATTGTTTCCAAATTTTTAACAAAGTAAAATGTATATTATAATCTGTCAACGCTACCAATCTACATTGTGTACTCAAGTAGGTATAAATCTGATTTCACAAATCTCTGTCATGCATGTTGGCAGGGTTAAATTATTAGCTTTTACAACTAAATAATGTGTTATTAAAATAATTTGATGCGGTATTTGAACATAACAGACCGTCATGTGTGTTTTAATTTAATTTGTTTTATATTACATGGTGAATTAATAGAAAATGCAATGTAATAAAATGTCCGTAGTACATTGTGGCGGATCATTGAAAAACTTAACCATAACGTAGGAGTATTTAACATGTGTTTTGCAGTTACCTATATAAGGTCTGCCACTTTGACCTAAAAGATCTTTTGTGATTTACCCATCTAGTTGTTGCCCAGGATTCCGAGACTTTTTATAAAGCTTGTAATTTTCCTGGGGGCTAATTTCCCTATGTCTAGGCGTAAATTCCGCATGCTCTAGGAACTTTAGCCTAGTGCGGATTCACAAAATATATGTTCCCCAGTTTCATTTGCAGTATAACAATAATGTCGTCTACTGCCTTATTCATATTCTTGAGATTAGTTGGGTCAGTTGGAAGCCCTATTATTAGCCTTAGTTCTGACTTCAAGTTCGAGGAGAATTAAGGCATTCTTTGCCGAATAAGTTACAAGTTTTTTCGCTTGCCTTTGGCAAGTAGGACTTTTCCTGATCCTTTTCCTATTTCTGGATATCCTCCATTATGTATCCCTTGGTCAGGCCACAAAACGGTTCAAGTCCAATGAATTGTGTTTCACCTCCATTTTTCGCAAAGCTGTCAGCAAGTTCATTACCTGTACTCCCTCATTCCCTGGTACCCACGTCAAGGTAACCTTGTTGTTGTTGACCAGTTGCTTCAGGGATTGTTTGCATTACCAAACAATTTAAGACTCGAAAGTATAGGACCTTAGTGCTTTTAATGCTGCCTGGCTATCTGACAGTATATAGATCTTTGCCCTTTAAATGCCTTTATTTCGGCATTCTTGAACACACAGATCTATAGCATAAATTTATGAATGGAAGATGGTTCGGGTGTTACCGAAGGCTTTGGATAGCCTACACTTAGGCCCTGCTACCCCTTCAGCCATCTTAGATCCATCTGTATCCGATGAGTGACCCTGGTTCCAATTCCAGTGCCTCAATCTTACTCGTTTGACGGCTTTCGATCAGCACGTCAAACGGACAGCGAAAGTCCTGTTTGATTGGCATTGAGTCAGTGGATTTGGTCATGGACTCCAAATGGATTAACTCTTGAATCTTTAAGTAACCAACCAGATCGCCTAGTTTAAATTTATGTGCCTGTTGCAGTCGTAGGGCACTAAGTTCTGCCTCCTTCCTCACATGCAAGTGCAAAGGAAGTAGGTCAAGCATTGCCTCCATAGCTGCTGTGGAACACGAGTACATTGCTCCTGTGGTCCCTAAACAGGCAAGGCGTTACAGTTTCTGCAACTTGCCTTGTGTTAATTTTTCATCTAGTCCTACAGAAAAGATTTTGGGCTTCTTTTTTCTTCAAGAGTTGTACTATCATGGCAAAAAAATAATAACGATTTTTCAAATTTTAAGTATCTAAAGAGACTGAAAAAAAAATTTTTTTTTTTGGTCACGTTTTTTTCGAATATCTTTTCCAGTTTCCATTTATCGATGATGGCTATTACGGCAATCGATTGCTGGCATTTTTACACGATTTTTTTTAAAAAAACTTTTTTCTACGACCCTCTGGAACCGAGATAATTTTTTTTTCAAAAAATTCCAAACGGCGCTATTTACGCAATACGGTGCCCATTTTTACGGAGACTACAGTTGAATACTTATATTTTCAATGATAAAATAGAGCAGCTTATTTCATCGATCTTTAACATTATTAAGCAAATACCAAAGTGAAGCGTGCGAGCGGGTCGCGGAGTGGGGATAACCTCGCGCTGCCGGTCTGTAAACTGGATTCGCGCGTTCAAAATCGTTCGCGCTTCTAAAATCTTTAATATCTCGACTTCTTGACCACGTACAAAAGTCCTTTGGTACTTAATCTGGGGTAGCTCGACGAGATAAACACGAATTTGATGATTATATTTGTCTGCTATGCAATAATTTTTTTTAATTGCCTGAAATTTTTCGGTTTTTTAAAAATTATTCGTATTAAAAAGTGATACCGTTCTCATAATATCTTTCTTTATCTTAAGTTAACATTTTTGGACACTTAAAATTTGAAAACTCGTTATCATTTATTTGCCGTGATAGTACAACTCTTGAAGAAAAAAACGAGCCCAAAATCGTTTCAGTAAGACTATCTGTCGAGCAAGGGGAGCCGATTTCCGAGAAGAACTTTTTTTCAAAAAATCGATATTTATATCTCGAAAAACTAAAAAAAAATTTAATTTCAAAAAAAGGCACTTATTTGGATTGCAGCAGGCTACATTTTCACCGACTAACTAGTTTAAAAATGGTAATTTGAAAAAGATACACGAAAAATAAAAAAGTCGATTTTTGACGGTTTTTTTGGTTTATCTCGAAATCTAGTGCACCGATCGACATAGACAAAAAGTGAGTCGATAGATCTTTTTAATACCTACAACTTTCTCGTTTAACTTTTTTCTCTTCTACGAGCTTTAGTTTTCTTTTTTTTAGGTTATGAAGGACATCGAGGATCCACGGGCTTTTGACTCTATGTTTCTTAGAATTTTTTATTCTATACCACCATATGTTTTTGTTTGCTGTTAGAATTTTTGATACCCTCTCATACCTATTGATTGGACTAATTGGACTAATAAGAATACCTTCATTTTGGTAAGAAAAAATTCCGCTCGGCCATTTGAGCAAATTGGGGAAAGTTTTGAAAATTTTATGGAATTTGGACTAAAAATGAAATTGCGACCAAACTGTTCGATATTTTTTGCTAAACTTTCGTAGACTATTTTTAGGTTATATAAGTTACTTTGGTCTAAAGTTTCATCAAATTCGATTTAATTTTGGCCAAGTTAGCCGTAACTCAATTTCTTACGTTTCTTCACTATATTTATACTTATATCGTGGGAGGCGGTGAACCGATTCTCACGAAATTTGAACTGAACGTTCTTTGAACATCTATAATAAAAGGGTACCGTTCTTGTTTCTTAACTAACATTTTAAAAGGTACAAAATAAATTAAAACTGAAAACCCCTCTTAAACATTACCAATTTACACCTTTTTCGCGAAAAAAATGGTACCTCCATCTACTCGAAGCAGAAAACTCAGGGTATTCTTAGTTTCAACAAAAACAAAATTCACTCCACCATTTATCTAGTTACTTTTTCTTGAAAGTTGACATTTTTAATACAAACAATAAATTATTCTGGCACAAAGACGGATCACTTTTACTTTTCTTTTCATGGCATATTCTTCTTAAAGCATTAAAATTTTATAAAAAATATATATATTTAGTTCTGAAATTTGATAAGTCATATTTTTTAATTCTAAGCAAGCTTTCCTAATAAATTTTTTTTTCAATATTTCACACAGAAAAGGCACTTTACCTGACGCGATTTTTATTTTTAAGCTGTTACTAGCGCCCAATATAAATTTTTTAAAGTCCAACATACTGAAGTAAGAACAGAATACAAAAAATTTTTGTTTGTAATCCAAAAAAAGTTGTCTTTTCACCTATAATACCGCTTCGCCGTGAATACATTGTATACTATAATAACTCACGATAGATTTACAATTCTTTAAATTTATGATAAACAGCAGAATTAAAGCGATAAGAGTACTTTGATGGGAGCACCATCTCCATTGATATATCATAAGGGCCTAAACATTTTTTTTTTTGTAGATACAATGATACAAGTTTGTAACGTTACCAAAAATAGGTAAAATATACTAATGATGCGTAAAAGTCACTGTTCAGTGAAATCATAATCTGGTTTGGTTAACACCATAACCGTGACTGCTTCTGTGGTTGAATTTATTGTAAACTACACCGTGTGTATCTGCTTACAATAAAAACAGTATTTTATGAGAATTATTATTATTTATGAATTTAAAACGAGTTTTCCTTCTACCGGATGGCAACGAAATTAGTCCTGCTCCATATTTATTGATTGATTTTAGGAGTATGATTTTGAAATTTTGGCAATATCATTTATGACACGAAAAGTCCAATTATTCACTTAATAATTGAAAAATATAACTTCCGGTTCAATCGGAAATAATAACAACTTTAGATTTAAGTAGCAGCCTGTATACATTTGTGCATAGTTAGACTCCACATGAAATTCTCGGTATTTGTTTTCAAAACGGCGCCATAAAATCGAAAAAGTTAAAAAGCTAAGTTGGTTTACTGCGACTGTTTTCAAAGAATTTACTCATCAGCCCTTGAATATGATGTATTATCTTCACTTTATAGTCACATTAATTTTAATTAAAGTTTATTTCGTGCCAGAATCACCGTTTCGAATTGAAATACAATTTTTCGAAAAAAAAAAAAACGAAAGTAAATAAATTTTATTCGATTTTACATGGTAACCATATTTTTGTACTTACACCAACAAAGCTTCAAACATCAAATTTTCATTTGATGTATAAAGCTTCTAGTTTCGGTATTAATTTACTTTGAAATTATTGGATTTCTGTGGATGGAATTTTATATGTGCAAAAATGAACTACTAATGTTTGGTAAAAAATATGAAATAAGTTTTGATAAGAAGAAAAAATATTCTAACCATACCAGTCAGAAAGATATGACTGAGAGTCCTAGGTCTGAAAATAGGAAGGGAATAATCTTTCTTCTGATTTGATCCAACTAGTTAAGACGAAGATCATTGCTTGAAGCAAATGGCAGAAGTATCCTATGGTATTGTACTTTGCTACCACTTGCATAAGTATTCAAATTTCACGGTTCTCAATAACTAATTGTGTAATCACGTGCTGTTTCATAATGAAAAAATAAGTGCACTGCCAATGTATACTACAAATTAATTTTCTACATGGCTTCCTCGCACCCCCTGACCATCCATCATATTTATCTTTTTGGCTTTATACTTTACGATGAGGAACATAACCTTTGCTTAAACCAAACTGGAAGACAATAACAAAAAGCACCTTACCGTATCGTAGTCATCTGCACCTTCTGACCACCTTTACTTTCTGAAACAGAATAAAAATTCCTAAAATTGTGTAAAGCTCATTTTTACCCTTATTTGTTTTATTTTAACCGACTAAAATTTCTCCAATTAATGTGTACTGATGGTAGAGAATAAAATAATGCAAAAATCGCTTTACTTTTACCATAACAAAATCAAAATACAGATTGGAAATTTATGAAATCGTGTAGAGCTAACTTTTACCCTTATCCATTTTAACTGGCTAATTTTTTTTTCTATTTGTCCTATTAATATACACTGTTTGATGGTAAGGAATAAAATATTACCGATCAGAAAATTCTAAAATCGTGTAGAGCTTATTTTAAACCTGGATTATTGTGAAATATATTTTTTTAATACATAATGTTAGCCAAAAGTAAAATATTACTGGTTATAAATTGTTGAAATCGTGTACAGTTAATGTTTCAAAATTGTTTTCATAACAGTACAACCAAAAATCTGAAGCTGAATTTCACAGTTGGAATCTAACACGGGACATGTTGAAGAAAAATTTTATTTTCCAAACGTAGGGAAATAACTGATTACTTTACTTGAATTTCTATTTTGTCTTTATTTCTAGTAGTACTACCGTGGTAGGGGTACCTTTTTTGCTGGCTGGGATACCCACTGAGTTATGTAAGAAAAGCAGCAGCACAAAACAGATTCCATATGTAATGGAAAAAAATTGGCGTTACACATTTTTCCCCTGTACTTGTTGACTGGATTAAAGCATTATTTTTATTTCTATTAAATTCTATTTATATACTTTTAATTGGCCCAAATTTATGAGTGTGGGTCATACGCGTATTTATATTTCTTGTAACACGTGCATTGATAAGGGATCGTTGTGGACCTGATCCACAGGTTGAAGATGTCGGATTTCAGGCCGACGACGATATGACTCGGAGCAGGTTCAAAATTCCTAGCAACGAACAGATAAAAAAGTTCAACTTTTTATGGCTATGAAATGGGCATAAATGTAGCGGCCCTGCTGAAAAAATCCAGTTGGCATTTCTAACTGAAACACTGTCGAATCGAAACACTGCCGACAAAGCAGTGCTGCAGTTCCGAAAAAGACGCCAAATAAGTGTAATTTACTGTTGATTTAGAAACTGAAACACTGTATCGCTAGTGTTGCGTGTCGGTAGTGAAGTGCTGCCGCCTCGATATAGTGTATCACTGTCGAATCTCCGGTGTCGATAGTCTATACTTTACGCACTCTCGATTCGAAAGTGTTGCTTGCACTAGTTTATTTTTTCCCATGCAGTAATGCCTGGTACTTTCAATATTTTCTTTCCTCTTCTGGTATTAAGGTTCATATAATGACTGAAAAGGACGGAAGATATCGAAAGTGCCAGGTATTATTGCGCTAGACTGTACATGTATTATATATATTCCCGCAAGTAAAGAAAAATCTTTGGAAAAAATGATTATCGCTATTGTTTTCTATTACATATGGAAGCTGTTTTGTGCTGCTGCTTTTCTGGCATAATTCAATGGGTATCCCAGCCAACGAAAAAGGTACCCCTACTACGGTAGTACTACTAGAAGTAAAGGCAAAATCGAAATTCAAGTAAAATAATCAATTATTTCCCTATGTTTGGAAAATAAAGTTTTTCTCCAACGATTTCTAATCTGTATTTTGTTTTTGTTATGGTAACAGTAAAGCGATTTTTGTTATATTTTATTCTCTACCATCAATGCACATTAATAGGAGAAACTTTAGTCCGTTAAAATATAATAAATAAAGGTAAAAATGAGCTTTACACGATTTCATGAATTTTTAATCCGTATCAGAAAGTGAAGGTGGTTAGTAGGTGTGGGGGACTACGATAACGGTAAGGCGCTTTTTGTTATTGTCTTCCAGTTTGGCTTAAGCAAAGGTTATGTTGCTCATCGTAAAGTATATAGTCAAAAAGATAAACATGATGGATGGTCAGGGGGTGCGAGGAAGCCACATAGAAAATTAGCTTGTGGTATACATTGGCAGTGTTGGGGGGGGGGAGGGTTACTCACTACTGCAAAGTTCAAATTTTGGACAGAGTTTTACTGTTAAAGCTGCGAGACATTTTTCAGTGACTTACTCTACAATTATTCCTTTTAAATTAGAAGTTCGACTTTCGACTTTTTATATATTTTCGACCATGAAAAGGATATTGACTGATATAAAATATGAAATCCATATAAAGATATAAGCATTAGGAAGGCAAGATAATTAACCAGAAAATTAAATATGCAAATTACCTTTTGTCATTGCACCTAATTTCCGGCATTATAATTAAAATTTTATTTAGTTTATCGAAAGATATAAATCAAGTTACCTTTTTCAAGTAGCATCATGGGTATAATAAATTACCAGGACGTGACAGCATGCCATTATTCAATTAAAAATGTAAATATATTGCCGAACCGATAAAAAATTACTTATTAAAATGGTCGAATATAATTACGTTTTTTTAAGTATCTCATTACTCGCCAAAGAAATCTTGAAATGTATTTAAATGTAAAATAAATTAGTGAAACTTCTTATATTCTAGTAGCATAGCACTACAATTCATTAAAATAGAATGGGATTAAACTACTACGAAATATCTGTTAAAGGATTATGCTTTTTACAAAAGATTTTTCAACGATAAGTACAAACCGTACAATATGTTGTTAATTATTTTACTCCTATTTTACCGTTGAATGTTGTACTACAAAAAGATAACACAGTTAATAACTGGATTAAGGACTTGCTACACTGTTCAATTCATCTTATGCGCACTCTTAAGGTGAAGAGTTATTAGAATTTACAGTATGGTTTAAAAGCTGTTTAGTCCACAAATAATAGCGAATAGTTTCGAAAAAACATGCCGAAAAAGGTATGCATGATGGAGTAGTATAAGTAGTGGGGTACCTCACAGATCATTGTTAGGCCCACTTCTATTTCTAGTTTACTTAAACGATCCGCTATATTGTATATGGAATTCATCGTCAGCGTGTTTCGCTGACAGCTCATTTTCTGTTAGTAAAACACATGCATCAATAAATATTCTAATTGAAGTGATACCATAAACATTGAAATTATTTTGAGAAACCGTATTAACTTCATGGTAAATTTACTAGGTTCGTGGATAGAAATAAGTAAAATAAGGTGCAATCAATAACTGTAATGTAAACGGCAACTCATAGATTTTTTTTTAATTTGCGGTTGTAATGTTAGGGAATGCACTTACTCCATTAGCTCAGTGTTGCCGACTGTTTATTTCGTTTCATATTTCTTGTTGTTACCAACTTTCACTTATTGTGTATTTTTGGGATATAATCGAGGCAACATGTGCGGACGAGTAGCTGGTTTTAGCCTGAGCAAGGAGTCGTGGATTCGGAGAACTTGTAAGAGATGTGAAACTCACCCTCTTTGAATGTGTGACATTAAAATCAAATTTTTGTTTTATTCGGGAAAAGGAGACAATGCAAAATTGATGTTGTTCAATCACCATATATAGTTAATTATTAATTGATTTGTCTCTTATTCCCATAAAACTACTAGTCTTTTATATAGACGAGACCGAAACTAAATCTAGGAAAATAAATAGAGAATAAGATGAACGATGAAATACATTACAGAAATAAACAAATTTTATAATATGAAGTTATTTGAAATTTAATTTTAGATGAAATTTTATGTTAATAAAATTGTATCAGCGAAAAGGAATAATTAAATACAAAAAAATAATAGTGAATATGATACCAATCTCCTAGATTTCCAGACTAAGTATGGTTGAAGGTGGAAAGGTTTGATACTGCAGTTCGGGCCCCAATGGTCTCGTAGAGCATCCAATCTAGATATATCTTTGGCAATTTATTCTTGCAAGACGGCGTTTGATTCAAAGGGAAAGTAGGTGTAAAGATTGAAGAATAATCTCTTATCTATTTGATTCATATAATAAATCAAGATCCAAGGCTTAAACGCCATAACAAAAGCAGAGAAACATTATCAAACCATGCGGCTTGGAAAAAGTAATATTCGCAAACGTAAATGCAAAAAGTAAATTTTAGATGCTCATGATGACTCATAAATAAAATTTACCTGGTAGTGTAAACCACAACGAAACGTGGATATGGATGTAATATAAATTGCTGAGGATCGCACAGTTGAACGTCTGTCGTTTCAATCAGATCAAATTCGGGAGGCAAATGATCACTTCGTCATTTAAACTAAGGTAAACTATTTTATATTACAATTTGAAATACGGTACCAATATAAAAACTTGAAAAATCTACTTTTTTTTTTATTAGCCGTTACTCGAGTCCGAGTATAAAAATGTTACAGTCGATAAATTGTGTACAATAAAAAACAAGTGAAAGGTGTAGTCTATTGTAATTCCCATTCATCTACGGTGCACACGACTATGGCTATAGAGGCCAATTCGGGAGAGCACATGTCGACCGCAGTCAGGACAAACATAGACCTGGTTAGGTCTTGGATTCGGCCTTCTTGCAGCAACATTCCTTTGATAGCTGGCCACAACCCCTCGCCATTCGGTTCTGTCCGCTGCAAGTTGTTCCCATTGCTCGTCTGCAATACCGCAGGATTTTAGATTTTCATGGAGAGCGTCTTTGAACCTCTTTCGTTGACCGCCACGCCTTCTTCTACCGCTTAGCAATTCACCATAAAGTGTACATTTAGGAAGGCGGTTATCATGCATACGATGAACGTGACCTGCCCATCTTAGGCGTGCTCTTGAAATAAGCACCTCAATTGGAAGGCTGTTTGCTCTCCTGAGTACTTCCACGTTTGATATGTGATGGAACCAACGGATTTTCATCATACTTCAGAGGTGTCTTTGCTGAAAACGTTCTAATTCTTTCACATGACGACGGTAAGTGACCCAGCTTTCACATCCATATAGCAGTGTTGGAATGACAACTGCTCAGTAGACAGCCATTTTCGTTGACAAAGCAAGGTCGTGGTTGTCAAATACTCTCTCTCTAAGTCCCCAGAGTTTTCTAGATGCAGCGTTAATTCTATTGTGAATCTCGCTGTCTATGTTTGCTTTGTCATTAACAACGTTGCCTAAGTAATTGAATTGATCCACCACTTCAAGAGAATTTCCGTTAAGTGTAATATCTATTTGGTTCACTTGATGAGGAGTTGACATAATCTTAGTCTTTCCAATGTTGATTTTAAGTCCCAAGGAATCATAGCTCTGGGCATACACATCTAAAAGTTCTTGAAGCTCTTCCGGCGTAGAGGCTAAAAGTGCACAGTCATCCGCATACTGGAGATCACAAATGAATCGTGTGCGTGTCTTCGTGAAAGCTCTAAAGCGCCCTATGTTAAAGAGACCGCCATCAAAACGGTATCTGAGACCTATTCCTCTGACTGTCAGTTTGTTGTCAACAATAATTGTTAGAGCAGTGGTAAACAAATTAAAGAGTAGGGGTGCCAGGACACATCCCTGCCTAACTCCAGTGAGGGTTTGGAAAGGTTCGGTTGCCTCATTATTATACATAACCTGGGCGTTGTTGTTTGTATGCAGACTGCGACATACTTCCACAAATTTTCTAGGGATAACTAAGCGGAACATAATTTTCCAGAGCACTTCCACTCCTGTCCACCGAGTCAAACGCCTTGGTTAAATCAATGAAGGCCATGTGAATTTCTCCTTGATGTTCGAGTGCTTTTTCTTGAAGCTGTTTAAGTGTGAAGAAGATTAAATCCAATGTGCCTCTGTTTGGTCTAAAGCCACTCTGTGTTGCAGGAAGTAACTTTTCCATAACAGGTGTTAGCCTATTTGCCATCGCTTTAGTGAGTATCTTCCCTCCAACAGCCAGGAGAGCTATACCCCTGTAATTTCCACAGTCCGCAGCGCTCCCTTTGTTTTTGAAGAGGTTGATTAAAAGTGTATCACGAAACTCCTGCGGAGCTTGACCACTTTCCCACACGACATCAAACAGTTTTTTGAGGTAGGGTATGAGCTCTGACGACACAGCTTTAAAGATCTCAGCTGGGAGTGAGTCGGCGCCGGGAGATTTGTTATTTTTTAGTTGCCCAATGGCGGTTAAGATCTCTTCCGTTGTTAGTGGTTTATCTAAGTCTTCGAAGGTGTCATATTGAGGGATAAGATTTATAATATCGTGATCGGCTTGACTTTGCTGGTTAAGAATGTTAGAGTAGTGTTCTTTCCATCGGGCTCTTATTTCCTGGTCTTCTTTGAGCAGATTTCCATTTAAATCTTTAATAGGGCACATATTTTTCCGACTGGAGCCGTACACTGCTTTTACTCCTTGAAAGAAATTCCTGTAGTCATGTGAATCGGTGTACCTTTGAATTTCTCTGGCCTTGCTTGCCCACCACTCGTTCTTTATTCTTCTGATTTCGCGTTGCGTTTCATACTTAGATTGGGTAACAGCTTCTGCTTTTGATGAGTCGTTGGGGTGGTTGATAGCGTTTTGGAAGGCAGTATGTTTGCGGTCAAGAATTTCTTGTATAAAAGCTTCATTATCATTGAACCAGTCCTCCTGTTTTTTACTTGCTGCAGTGCCAAGAATTTCCTCACTCGCACTTTTTAAACTGTCTTTAATTTGTGTCCAGGTAGCAGCGACATCTACAGAATTGGTTTCTTCTAGTGCACTCAAATTCTCTTGAACTTTTTGCTTTAGCTGTTCGACGGTTTGTTGGTCACGCAATTTACTAATACAGAGACGGAGTCTACGTTTTACTTGAGTTCTTCGGTGTTTGGGTCTCATAACAATTTTCATTTTAGAGACAACAGGACGATGATCGGTCCAACATTCGCTATCAATGCGTGCCTTTGTAATTTGGACGTCCTTGAGATGCTTCCTACGTACGATAACATAGTCCAGTAGATGCCAGTGACCTGATCTGGGGTGACGCCAGGTGCCTTTAAATTTATCCTTTTGTCGGAAAATGGTGTTTGTTATAACTAGATCATGTTCGGCGCATTTAGTTAGGAGTAGTTGACCGTTAGCGTTCATGTTGCCCAAACCGTTCTTGCCTATGATGCCTGGCCAGGTGTCTGCATCTCTCCCTACTCTAGCGTTAAAATCGCCAAGAATAACGAGTCGTTCCATTTTAGGTATTCTACAGAGGGTTTCTTCCAGTTGTTGATAGAAGCTTTCCTTGGTTTCGTGACTTGCATCCAGAGTGGGAGCGTAGGCGCTTATTAGATTTACCGCGTTGCCATCTGATAGCTCATAGCGTAGCAGCATTAGACGCTCGGATAGGCCTTGTGGTACTTGTGTTAAGTTGGATACAAGTTGATTCCGAACGGCAAATCCTACTCCATGTTGTCTTCTTGAATTGGCGGGAAGACCTTTCCAATAGAAGGTGTAGTACTTTTCTGTGAGAGAGCCTTCCTCCAAAAATCGAGTTTCGCTGAGAGCTGCAACGTCAACATTGAGTCGGTGAAGTTCTCTATCTATTAGAGCAGTTCTTCTTTCAGGCCGATCGGTGCGAGTGCTGTCGTTCAAAGTACGAACATTCCAAGCGCCGTAGATGAAAGAATTAGTTTTCTTGGATTTAACTTGTCGGTGTTTTTTCGACATTCGATGAGGTGTCCCTGTGGGCACCCTCCCCCGGAGATCCGATCGGGAGGGTATTTTACCTCCGGATGATTTTGTCCCACTTGAACGCTCCATCATTTTTTTAAAGCCTTAATCGACTGAAAACGAAGCTGCATTTGAAGTTTTAGCTGGAGCAGGTATGCAACTGACCACCTCGGTGCGGAAGGCGAGTGGTGTGGTCCCATGGCACAGAAGGAGACTGCGACGATGGGGTAACCAAACGGTTCCAAAAGCAACCTTTGTGTGCGGTGGATTATTTTTACCGCACTCTTCGTGAGAAGGTGGTGCTCACGGCAAAAGGTAAGGGTTATTCCGCCCTTACTCGGTCGTTAGAGCCTCGTTAGTGAAAACAGGGTGCACCAAGTTCAAATTGAACTCATCGTGAAGGTGAGGTTAACAATTGAGTAGGAGAGGCTATAACTTGCGCTTCACTACCCCATTACACACTTTTACTAATAAAATTGAAAGCTGTAAAATTGTACGGGTGTTTCCATCTCTTGATGGACGACGTAAGCGCACAACCTGGTTTCTTAGTTAAGTTTCCTTACTCATGCAAATTACAGAACCGATTAATAGAATTGATAATGGTAATCTATAATATCTACATCCAAGCTGACAGTGAATAAATGGTAAATTGGAAATATACCCTAAGAACGAACTGCCCTAATAAATACTAAATCGTTTACAATTGTTTTGTGAGAATTCAGTAAATACATTACATCATATAGGATACACTACATAACAGGAGAATGAGAAAGTTTCAAAGGTAAGAAAAACAGCTACATGTACTTAGTAAACAAAGTATAAAAATGAAATATAAAATAATGTAAATGTTTTTGCTGTAACAGAGATACATAATAGTGTTAAAAAAACATGACTGAGTTCCTAAGATATAAAAATAGGTACATAAATCAATGTGAAATAATTTAGAAGTTATACAAAGAAAATTCCTGATAGTTGAAATAGTCTCACTTACAAAAAGTGAATCAAAATTCCATACAGATTGTGCCAAATATAAGTAAAATACCAGTTACTATATAAAATTGTTAAATGGACATAGGCCATGTAACATTTTATCACATTATTTTTCCTGTAGGTAAAGCTACAGCTTTATTTAATTTTCTCCTTTTCTTTTTCAAATTGCTGTAACCACTGTACTATTAATAACTTATTTTTTTGCATATATGTAATTATTTAGTTCTCTATTTTAACGTTTTTTTTAAATATCGCTTAGATTTTTATTGTTTTATTAGTTTTTTTTCAATTCTTATTTTTAATATATAAATTTTTTATTTTTGTATCTTCAATATTATATTTATAATTTTTGGGAAGCACGAGGACATTACTTTTTCTTAGGGAACTGTCTAGTCTAATTCACATATAAGAAGGACTTTGAAATGATTTGGGTTGCATTGGAAAAAACAAGAGGATAACTTAATCACTTTGTCACCTTTTCTTTCCTAGATTTTTTATATGATCATACTAGTAGTTGTAAGGGACTGGATGGCGGACATATTTTCAATTTGTGTATTTTCTTCAGAAAATATCTTGATTTTTTTCAGAGTTTAATTCACAGTTAACAGTAGTATATGACCTACGCGTCATCTAATATACCTCAATTACAATGAGAGCCGTCTTAAAATTTGATTTTATGTAAGAACTTTAGAACCAGTAAGCGAAACTGTCTTATTTTTTAAGCTGATATGTCACTTTTTTCTATTTTCTTAAAGTTTTGGGAGAATTTAGTCATAGAACATATTTGAGTAATACAAACAGCTACCTATTGAAATCTTGGATTTATAATAAGAGATAGAGAAGACTTTGCTAACACGGCGATTTTTTTGTATAATACCTGTCAGATCACACCTAGAGTACTCTTCCATAGCCTGGTATTATATACAGTATATAACTTAGAAAATATCTAGCGCAAATTTCTAAAGTATACATACTATAAAGACTATGGAGTGCACCCAGTCATTGGTTTTCCCCATGATGTACTTTTAAATATGCATAGTTTTGTATAGCTGAAGGAAAGAAGATAAATGCACTGTATTTATTATCTTCCTACATAAAATCATTAAACATATGTTTGACTGTCCCCAAATTTGACATTTCTTTAATGTCAATGTACCAATATTGTTATTGCGATCTCCTGAAACTTTTTACTTAACCACTATTTGCACGAAGTTGCGCTAGAAGCATCACTATTTCAAGATTACTCTTATTAATCAAAAGTCAAGTGCGATATCGATATATTCCACTGTAAGATAGTAGTATATTAGTTTATTAGGAGTAAAAGTGATACTTTTGTGACGAGTCTGTAAGTTTACAAAGAGTCACTAGATCTAGTGGGATAGTCAATAAATTAATAGTGAACGAACGGAACGGAACCATTTTAATAAACAAAAGTTGGCAATGGTCAGTTATTCTTGCACCTGCTATTATGCGAATGGCCTTTTTGTGTAGTACAAAAATTTTATGCACATGAGTGAGTTACCCCACAGAATAGTTGCATAGCAGATATGATTGTGAGATAAGGAAAAATAAGTAGTCTTCGGAATTTCAGGACTTAAAATATTTTTTATTAGACGGAGCAAAAAGATCACACTGGACAGCTTTCTGCCCAACTGATCCGCGTGAGAAGGTCAGGTCGGCTAGTCATTCAAAGTGACTCCCAGTAATTTCACACTACTACCATCAGTGATATTGACATTTGAGGAAAAAATTATATTCTGTGTTTTTTCTCTATTTAATTGAAGTTTATTTGCTGTGAACCAGTGCTCAACATTTTCTTCTGCTTCTTTAGCAATTTTACTTAGATTTAGCAAACTTTTTTCAGAACGTAACAAAGTGATGTCGTCAGCAAAGAGAATACATTTTTTGGGGAGCAAATAATTGTACAAGTCATTAATATATAGTATAGATAATATGAGTCCAAGGACAGAACCTTGTGGTACACCTTTCGTAACGAAGTTAATTTCCGATGTATTATTATTAACTGAAACCGCATTGCTTTCTTTTATTTAAATGAGAACTGAAGAATAATAGTGAAACACCTCTAAGACTATAGTATGACATTTTCTTCAGCAGAATGTCAATTGATACGGTCGAAGGCCTTGGTGACATCACACAATGTAATCGTTGTGTGGTTTCCCTCCTCAAGGCCGTCGACTGTAATTTTAGTTCTTTGGTCATTACTAGTCATTTTACTTTACTGTTGTGTGACAAAAGTAAATCCACGTCCACTGCCACGCAGCTTCTTAATTTATATTTATATGTGACTTCTATGTCCATATTCTTCATTAACAAAAAAGGATTTTTATTTTGAACTTTCAAATATTTACCACTAATCTGCGTTGGAATCTTCGATTGACACACTTTGTAAAAACACTCATCCATTCAGCCTGATAGAAAAGCAATACAGTCATAATTGCAGAATATCATGCTAATTTAATTTAGCAAATCCATTTTACGTCCCGTCGTGAAAATTTCATACAGTTTTATATTTGAAAACGGCTTTTCTCAGGCAGTTTATAGTCGATTTTGTAAAGTAGATATGAAGCAGTAAAATCTTGAATGGAAGGATAAAAAGAAACGAAGGTACTTTAAAACTCTTCTACAGTAAATCGGACACTTTTAAGTCTCGACGAACCTTCCTGTGTAACGAGCCCATAAAGATGCATTAGGACTATTTGTGTATATTATTGGGACGCTTTAGCGACCGTAAAAACACTCTCTAAACACAGCAGCTGTAAAAATGGCAATCCACGAATAGAAATATAACAACATATTTTCTGTCAAGTGTTTAAATATGTAAATGCCTCTGCTATGTGGCAGGTACATCTCTTAACATCCCTTGTGAGTGTCGAATAATAAAAAATATTATAATTTAAAACGAGGTTAATGTAATATAGGATAGTTGAATATTTTATGTTTCAAATGAAGTGTGTGTGTGTTAAGAGATCCATTTACAAACGTGGTGTGTACAGGGTGGACAACTAAGAACCAATGTCGGCCATATCTCAGAAACCAATCATCGCACAAGTTTAGGGAGATATTACCTTAAGTAAAGTGACCCTGCAAAATTTCTGGAAAATATTTTCCAGTATTATCTGAAAGTTATTTGTAGCATTCTACGAATATTCTTTCCTATTGTTTGGGTTTTCTACCACATGTATTATTATCCTCTTCAAAACAAATCACCGAATCTACAAAATAATAGAATTATTGGAAAAAAGCCTCTGCGCCCGTGACGTTTACGCCAAAGGAAAAGTCAGAGGTTATGTTTTGCAAATAATATAAATCGGAATAAACACGGAAATAATGTATTTTGCTGACGTTTCGGAAAGTAATCTCTTTCCGTTTTCAAAGCTTTTTTTTTGGAAGAATTCTTATTTTGCTCTGTATGTCAAATACACAGCTTTAAGATTCTGTTTATGTTTATGTTATGTTTTCGAGTTTCTAGAATGGCCGCTAGGGGGCGTAATACCGACCGAATAGAAAATTAGGTTTTTCTCCGTATTTTGCTCGATTAAGTGATATTGAAAATATATGTGTCGTAATTATGAGACAATTTCGAATCTTGTTAGTTCCCCATTTTTTGTTTGTATTTTCAAATACAAAATGGTGAGGAGATGCCAAAAAAATATTTCTTTTCCTCTAGTCAAGTTACAGACAACGCTGATGAACCCACTGTTCCATTTCTTAGAAATAATGTAAAGCTCAATGTAATAGATTTTCATTTTTCGACGGTTACTGAGCAGGAAGTTTATAAAACGTTCCTTTCGGTAACATCTAAAGCATGCGGATCTGATTACATCTCTTTAACCATGCTTTTATATTGTTGTCCAACCGTTTTACCACTTCTAACTCATTTGATAAATTATTGCATCGAAACTAGTGCCTTCCTTTCTAAATGGAAAATAGCGTATATACTTGCCTTCTCCAAAAATAAGTAAATCTAGTAACCTTGGTGACGTCAAGCCAATTAGTATGTTACCTGTGATATCTAAAATCCTAGAAAAAATACTAAATATTGTCTGAAAGTTATTTGTGGCATTCTACGAATATTCTTTCCTATTATTTGGGTTTTCTACCACATGTACTATTATCCTCTTTTCAAAACAAATCACCGAATCTACAAAATAATAGAATTATTGGAAAAAAAGCCTCTGCGCCCGTGACGTTTACGCCAAAGGAAAAGTCAGAGGTTATGTTTTGCAAATAATATAAATCGGAATAAACACAAAAATATTTCGATTATTATTCCGATTTATATTATTTGCAAAACATAACCTCTGACTTTTCCTTTGGCGTAAACGTCACGGGCGCAGAGGCTTTTTTTTCCAATAATTCTATTATTTTGTACATTCGGTGATTTGTTTTGAAGAGGATAATAGTACATGTGGTAGAAAACCCAAATAATAGGAAAGAATATAAAAATACTAAATGTTGCCTCAAAACCAAGCAAGATTTAGAGTAAATCACAGGTGCACTACAGCTTTGTTGAAGGTTATTGATGATATTTTATTGAAGTGCGATAAAGATATCTTAACTAAACTGGTCTTGCTTGATTACTTCAAGGCCTTCGATAGGATTAATCATGAGACTTTATAATCAGTGCTTCATTACTTGGAATTTGATGGAAACGCAATTCTGCTTATTAAAAATAATGTGTTAAATAGGCAACAGATGGTCAAATTTGGTAACAATATTTCAAATCCATTAAACACGTTCCTCAGGGCTCCATATTAGGTCCTCTACTGTTTACTTTGTATACATCGAGATAGTTTACAGTATTGTTCTAGCCACGTCTATGCAGACGATACCCAAATTTATTATTCATTTGGAAAAAATAAGTGTCTTGAAGCATGTTTACGAGTAAATTAGGATTTATGAGCACTAGTATCTATGTCGGAAAAATATTGTTTAACTATTAATCCCACCAAATCTAAAGTTTTTTTTGAGAATTTTCACAATTATAAATCTAGAGATTTAATTTCGTCCTGCAACCAATAAACTGCCGCGCAGTGGTCAATTTTCTTTGGCGGTCAAAATACATACACTTATGTACAGTAAACGCCACGAGTGTTGGTGAGCGACGGGGACTGTAGGGGAATATAGTCGACGTATCGTAGAATCGCTGGCACTATCTAGAATTTATACTACACCAATTAGCATACGCTAGGTCTTATACTACCCTCTACATACAGCTTCCCCTTTGCTCGCCATTACTCGTGGCGATTACAGTACATGTGCAATATGAGTTAGAATCAAGAGCTGATATGAAATGGATGGTGGGGCATAGGTATGACAACTGATCGATCCGCTGCAGTTAGTAATGTAAATGTATTTGGAGCGGTGTAGGTAACCGGTTGTCAAATAAGGAATTTACGAAGTACTACGTGTTATCCCAAAATCTAAATTTGTTTTCAAAATAAATGGGAGCGGGTCGATTTTCGTACACTACAATAAACAAATTTATTGTACGCACTCTATGCCCACCGTAGTACAATTTAATTATTTGTACTTTCTGTTCTGTTAAACAGATACTCATTTTAACAGGTTATATAATTTTAACATTGTAACCGAATCCCAACGGACTCTAGTAAATAATAAATAAATCCATAACATCGACAATCACATCAGCGCCAACGTATATCGCATTGGAGCGATCCACCTCAGTTACAATCCATTAGATGACATACCACCCGTATTGCACATGTACATAAGTCCATAGGATTTTCGCCTACGCCTAGTAACAATCCCTGTACTGTATAGTAACCTTAGTAGGGAGCCTAAGCCCACCCGTAACATAGCTTCTTTCAGAAGAATAGTTAGAGATAATTACATGTATGTTTTCTGTTTAATGTGTTAATATAGTTAATAGTTGAATTAATTTGTTAATGATATGTTACGATAAGTGTAAAGTTAAGAAAAGAATTGTTTAGTTTTAAGAAAAAAACAACATTGCGGCTTCAAGAAGGCGAATGATTTTATCGTTTATGATCCGCTTCGAGTCAAAATTGATATCTGGGGGTTTTAGAGATCGGCAATTATGAATTCTTGGTGAAAATTTAGAAATTCAAAATGGTGGCGCCAATATGGCTGACGACTTTTGTCATTTATGTCCAAATCGATCTAAATCGATATCTGAGGATTTTAAGGTTCGCCGATTACGAATTTCTAATCAAAAATTTAGTTCAGGATGGCGATTTCAAGATGGCGGACGACTTTATCGTTCATGATCCGATTCGTCTCAAAATAGATCTGGGGGTTTTCGAGATCGCTAATTATGAATTCTTAGTTGAAAGTCAGAAGTTCAAAATGGCGGCGCCAATATGATTGACGACTTTTATTATTTAGATCCAAATCGATCAAAATCGATATCTGAGAGTTGTTTCGGGTTCGCCGATTACGAACTTCTGGTCAAAAATTTAGTTCAGGGTGATAACTTCAAGATGGCGAACAACTTTATCGTTTATGATCCGATTCGACTCAAAATCGATATCTAGGGGTTTTCGAGATCGCCAATTATGAATTCTTGATAAAAATTTAGAAACCCAAAATTGCGGCTCCAATATGGCGGACGATTTTTGTCATTTATGGTTCAAATCGATTAAAATCGATATCTGGGCGTTTTCGGGTTCGCCGATTACGAATTTCTAGTCAAAAGTTTAGTTCAGAATGGCGGCTTCAAGATGGCAAACGACTTTATCGTTTTTGATCCGATTCGACTCAAAATTGATATCTGGGGGTTTTTGAGATCGCCAATTACAAATTCCTAGTAAAAATTCAGAAATTTAAAATGGCGGCGCCAATATGGCTAACGACTTTTGTCATTTAGATCCAAATCGATCAAAATCGATATCTGAGTGTTTTCGGAGTCGCGGATTGCAATTTCTAGTCAAAAATTTAGTTCAAGATGGTGGACGACTTTACCGTTTATGATCCAATTCGTCTCAAAATCGATATCTGAGGATTGCAACATATCAAAAGACTAAAAAGTAAGAAATAAAAGTATATAAAAAAATATTTTTAAAAAATCTTTTATTCAAATGCTTTAAAAGTAGAAAATAAACTTTGAAGTAAATCAAACCCATCATTTTGTCACATTATATAATTTTTTTTAATATAAAAGCTTGTCGCGAGCAATATCCTTTACACAGGAAAATCTCGCGACAAGCTTTTATATCAGAAAAAAATTATATAATGTAACAATGATTAATTTGATTTACTTCAAAGTTTATTTTCTACTTTTTGGAGCATTTGAATAAAAGCTTTTTTAAAAATATTTGTTTTAAATGTGAAAAAGCATGTTACATTAAATAAAAAAATTTAGTTTTTTGTTTAATCCCATATAAAATGCTTGTTTGTTATCTACATTTCTGTCAGAAATCTGACATCTACATTGTGAGCATTATTTTCAAAACAGAAATAGCCGCGTTAGATTAAATAAAAACCTATTCTTTCCATACGCCAAATAGCTTTTTACTCCCATATAAATTTTGATAAATCATTAAATTTATATAGTGTTTAATGAACTTAGTTCCACAGATGCCTGTTTCTATTTTCAATCAATTTTCTTTGTTGGCACTCCTTTATAAGCTTTCGTAATAAAAATTATAAATTTATCGCCCATTTGTTTATTTACAAATAAAGAAGAGCAACTTTAAATGCAATAAAAGATATTATTGTAGCTGAATGTAAACAAAGCGTAAAGATGTGCGAGTAACTTCTTAACCTTGGAATTATTTTCAGCCGTATTTTTATCATGACCGATAATAGAGTGAGTGAACGAACGTACTACGTATTAGTTTCTCTGGCATGTACACTCGTGAACCATAATAGTGTTTCAAGGTAAAATATTAGAGCATATTTCAAGCCAAAATGTTACATATTTCTGTAAAATGTGCTTTGAGAGTGGGAACGCCACGAGCGGAAATTTTTCAGTGAGATATGAGCCATGAGGCGTTTGTTTTTATTTTCCAAGTATAGGTTTCAATTAAGTATTGTATTTGCTGCATAAACATAAAGTAGATGCATGAGAGTCGAGCGGTAGCAATTAACACCGAGCGGTCCGATTCGACTCAAAATCGGTATCTCGGAGTTTTCGGAGTTGCGGATCATGAATTTTTGGTTAGAACAAATATTCACGATGACGTGTGAATTTCGCCATTTATGGTTCAATTCGACTTAAAACTATATTTCGTGGTTCTTGGGGCGCAAATCACGAGTTTTTTGTCAAAATAAATATTCAAGATGACGGCTCCAAGATGGCGGACGTTTTTGCCATTTATGGTCCGATTCGAGTGAAAATCTGTATCTCGGAGTTTTTGGGGTTGAAGATCACGATTGCTTCATCAAAGCAAGAATTCAAAATGGCGGATGAATTTTGCTATTTATGAGCTGATTCATCTCAAAATCTCCATCTCGGGGTTTTTGGGGTAACAAGTCACGATTTTATTCTCAAAACAAAAATTCAAGGTGGCGGTTAGCTTCCTTAAACTTACTATTATTCATACTTATATTTATTTATCGACTGTCGGTCACAAAAAAAATTATTGTAAGAAATATATTAATTTTATTTTTAAATTTTTTCACAGTATTACATAAAGTAACATTGAAAAACATAATCTATATCTGAAATTTAGAAAACATTAAAATCTATTTCTGTGGTTTCAATGTCGTCAATTTCTTGATGTGAGTCATCGTTGTATGGAATTTCTCTAATTTTCAGGAATTTTCTGTCTCGTTCTAATCTCTCGCGTTCTGATAACTCATCATCATTTGATTGAATGATTTTTCTATCGCATTTATACATTCATTTTCAATGTTTAAATAATTTGTCATCTAACCATAAATTATTATTTGATATATAGAAATAAAGTTCCTCTTTACTGGACATAAAATAAAGTCTTAAAAACACCGTAAAATACATTTTAAGAAGCAGTGCCACACAAACTGACCCGATATGAATCCAATCGGTCGGTTTTCTCGCATTAAAACCATTAGAATATCTGAAATCATCATACTTTAAAAATGTCTTTGAAACACCGTAAGAAGCAATGGAAGCCAAAATGACCCGGTATGAATCCAATCGCTCAGCAGGATCATTTGGATTCCATCGCTCTTCAATAGTAACACCTACGTCTCAAATATAAATACGATATGTCTACCCGTTCGCGAGTTATAAGTGTTTTCCATGTTTATGACGTCATTTGTGCGATTTATGTCTAATTTCCATCCGCAGATTCATTCGAATTCCGTCCCAGATCTGTATTACAACTAATCTGGATATCTTTATTCGTTCCGAAGTTATAAGAATTTTTATGAAAAATTTCATTAAAATGCCGTACTACAGCAACATTTCGTGTCACTTTTCAAAATATCACCCTGTCTAGTACTTTAATTTGAGAGATCTGCAAACGATCTGTAGTCTGTTCTGTCAAAAATGCTACGGCTAGGAGAGGGCATACGCGCCAGCGGCGTATTTGACTATTTAAATCTTTGAATAACTTGAATCGAATCTCACGGCTCGCCGATCATTTATAAGTAAAGTCGAGTAATTTGTTTACAACCCCTGCAATTCAATTTATACTTTTTGACACTCATGCCCTCCACGCGCGCCCTTAAATTAGTAAAATGAAGGAAGATGTAACAAAGCTTTTTGAGAATGAGCCTACGACGAGCTGGTTACGTTCTGGGAGAAAATAATACCACTCGACCATAGGCAACCCACTGTACCTTGTTACAGTTCAATTTAACATTTATACATTATTTAAAAAAATTTCTAAATCATTACTTTATCTCTTACGTTTAATGTCTAACGAATTCGTGTTATCCGTCGTCACGCGTAATATTTATTATTTAGTTGTCTATATGAATTCGCAATTGTAAGGAATTGTTGCAGGTATAGGCATGGCTTTATACATTTTGTTGTGTAGCGTGTTGCATATACTTAAGCTCTCTATTTCTGTAATTCTTAAGCTAGGAAACCAATAACTTTTAATTAGTTTATAGGTAGATTCCTATAACCGACTGACGATCGGTAACACAGATTTATTTCTTCACAATAGTTTTTGGCTTAGGTTTTGTCTTCCGGTAGTCTGTCACTTTTCACGTGTAATTGGCTCGAACGCTTGGCAATTTATTAAGTGGTAATTTTACGTGCTCGTTGCGATTTTTGAAACAAGTAATTTCACCATTTTGGGATATTTTCGCAACGTTACTTTTCGATTTTCCATTTATGTTTGGACGAGTGCATATTTTTATGGTATTGGAAATCGATTGTCTTCATTGGAAGGATCTATACGTAAAAGCCATTTTTGCCAAATTTACACGAGGCCAAGGACATCCAAGGTCAACAACATTTCTCTAGGAAAACCCTCCGAAACGAGGTAATTATTTTATTTTTATATTCAAACTAGCAAAATATCACTTGTAGTAAATTGTTCAATGGTAAAAATTTATTTTTAGGGTTTTATTTTCACCTACGGTTTCGTCTAGGATTTCGTAGTTTTTCATACGATTTTTTTTTTGTCTCCTGATACGAACGAATAACTTTTTTTCACTGGTCTACACGTACTTATGTTACTTCTCCTTACTGGACTGGAATTTCTTTTTTGTGGAGAGCCATCCATTTTTTTGGGTTAATTGATAGGCTGGAAGTTGCCCATTCCTGAAAATTGAGCCGAAGCTGAAGCCCTGCTGCCTGCAGTTTGTATCCTTCTTGCGCCATATATACATTGAATTTTTCTTAAAAATATATTATAAATTTTACTAAAAAAATTTCACCACTGTACCTATATATATATATATTTTTTTAAATTTTGCTAAACATTTTATGAAAATATTCTGTCAACTAATTATAACATCTATGATATTTGTTGGGGGTTTAAGCACTTACGTAAGACGCGTATACCCAGTTAGATATATTTTTTTTTTGTGTGAATTTGTCTACCATCCCCTACGTTATTGTACTCTTGAATGTTATAAAGTTACTTCGTTTATTGTTATTAAAAGATAAAACTGAATTTGAATTTTTCATTATCGTCTCGCTAAGTAATTTATTTAGTAAATTTAAGGTTACATTGTACTTGAGCTGGTATTTGGAGAGGAAAAATTTACTTGGCGCCCTGATACATCATAGTAATTTAGAACCCCGACCATCTCCACTGTTAGTCGGCCGGCAAATACCGTTATGTCAACAGACAACGACCAACTAGTTACGTCAGATTGAGTTTTAAAATTTGACGTAGCAGTTTTGGCGCCCAACGTGGGGCACGTGGGCACGTACTTTAACCAAACAAGAGCGTAAGTACTCAGCTGTCGAAAGAGAGTTATTGTCGGTGCTGTGGAGTATAGAAAAGCTGCGTTGCTTCTTAGAAGGAGCTAAGTTTTCGGTAGTAACAGACTGTTATAGTTTACAATGGTTGGATAATCTGCAAAATCCACAGGGTAGATTAGGTAGATGGGCACTTAGATTGCAACAGTTTGACTATACAGTAGTTCATCGTAAAGGCAAAGACAATGTAGTGCCAGACGCTTTGTCACGATTAATAGTAGATAAAGATAATGTCGATATTGTGGTGAGTAACATGAAGGTCGAGGTAATACAGGATAAATGGTATCTTAAAATGTTAGAAAATGTCAAAAACAGTCCTTTAAAATTTCCTAAATGGCGGATATTAGACAATAAATTGTATAAATATACTGAACTTGACTTCCCTGAACTACGCAGTAACAATGATTTCTGGAAATTAGTTGTTCCTAAAGAAAAACGGCGCGAAATTATGCATAATAACCATGATTTAGAGACAGCAGGACATCTCGGGATATTCAAAAGTTTTAGTCGTATTGCTCGGTTATATTATTGGCCACGAATGAAAGCTGACGTTAGTAATTATGTAAGATCGTGTGAGATTTGCCAGAGAATAAAACCGGAACAAAAACGACCTGCTGGATTGATGGGTAAGAGGGTAATAGCTGACCGTTGTTGGCAAGTTATTAGTATGGATTTATTTGGCCCATTACCCAAAAGTAAGAAAGGTAATATGCATATTTTCGTAGTAACTGACAACTTCAGTAAATTTAATTTATTTTTCCCGATAAAACGAGCTTTAGCTAATAAACTCATTCCTTTACTAGAAGAACAAGTATTTCATATATTTGGTGTACCACAAATCATTCGTTGTGATAACGGAGTACAATTCACGAGCAAAGACTTTGCTAATCTTGCTGAAAAATACGATATAAAAATTCTTTTTAACCCAAATTATCATCCTGCTCCGAACACCACTGAAAGATATAATCGAGTAATGAAAACTATGATGTCCGCTTACATTAAAGAACATCAAAGCGACTGGGACGTAAATTTAAGTGCACTAGGTTGCGCATTACGCACTGCACGTCATGAAGTTACGGGTCAAACGCCATATTTCATAAATTTTGGCAAAGAAATGTGTATTCATGGTTCAGAATATAAACATAATAATATCGATAACGACAATGATAATTCACCCTCTGTGTCGGAAAGATTTGCTGCTCTTGTGAAAATGCGTACGTCAGTTGCGGAACGATTAGAAAAAGCTTACGATAAATCTCGAGAAAAATATAATTTACGGCGTAGAGAAGTTGAATTTAAGATTGGTGACTTAGTTTGGAAACGAAAGTATGCACAGTCTGATGCTGCAAATTATTTCACTGCCAAACTAGCAGGGAAATTCGAGGGACCTTATAAAGTCAAAAAGAAAATAGGCTATTGCGTGTATATTTTAGAAGATTTATCTGGTACAGAGTGTAATGGTAGCTGGCACGTTAAGGATTTAAAACCTTATATAGAACCAGACGAGCACTTAGATCCAGTATAATAGTTATAATATGTTACCTTGGTTGGTGTTTCATATACCGCCATTAGATAGATCATTTTTGGAAAATAAAAGCTTTTCAGATCTTGATCTCTTGTTTGTCTTGAGTATGAATGTTATTGCCATAGTAGTGGGTTAGTAAGGGATTTTCGCTTAGTCTCTACTAACAGTGAAATATTTTTTGTGTCGTAGGTCGTATATGGCCGTAAGTTATTTAATTTCACGTCCCTTTGGACATTGATCTACTAATCAGTAATTTCATCTAGTAATTAAATTTATTATAACATTTTGTTTACCTGTTACTGGATTTTAATGTGCCTGTCTATCTGTAGGGTGTCGCGAGCTATAGTATTTGATTAGGTTTTCTTTCTTGATTTTAGGATTTACTATAACTTACTTAGCTGGCTGGAACCCACTAAGTAAGGTGTCATTTTTTTTAACCTCTGTGGTGAGGGGGTTGTAAAAAGAATTCTACCACCATGGGATTGTCCTATGTGGGGTAAAAGCCCCCTGAACGGCCACTTAGTTTTTTGTTTTTGAATGCTTAGAGGGACTCCGATCTTGCTGGGAGCGGTTACATTTCACTGGCTGTCTTAAATGGCAAACTGGATGCCAGGGGGTCAGTCATTGAGCTGGGGATCAGCTTGCCATGGGTCTTTGTTTTGGTTGGCTTGGTCGAGGTCGGTCAACACCATGTCAAGTCCCTCAGTGCAGTGCTCTGACGTGACTGTCATCTAGTTGCTGGTGGAAGGGTGGCCGCTGTGGCAGATAGGAGAACACTCCCGCAAGTTTTAGTTGCAAGTGGGTTAACTGTGAGGTGAGGTAACCCCAAGCATTTTAAGCCTCATAGTGTTAAGATGGTTGTGCGTATAAACCTATTGTGTGCGTCTTTCATTGTTTTTTTCTTTTTGGAGAAATTTACGGGGTAAATTCCT
Organism: Leptura quadrifasciata; assembly: GCA_963675555.1. Classification (NCBI taxonomy): domain Eukaryota; kingdom Metazoa; phylum Arthropoda; class Insecta; order Coleoptera; family Cerambycidae; genus Leptura; species Leptura quadrifasciata. The sequence continues at coordinate 6,858,996 of OY776674.1, forward strand.
TTGTGAAGGGGGGTGGTTGTTACAGTTCAATTTAACATTTATACATTATTTAAAAAAATTTCTAAATCATTACTTTATCTCTTACGTTTAATGTCTAACGAATTCGTGTTATCCGTCGTCACGCGTAATATTTATTATTTAGTTGTCTATATGAATTCGCAATTGTAAGGAATTGTTGCAGGTATAGGCATGGCTTTATACATTTTGTTGTGTAGCGTGTTGCATATACTTAAGCTCTCTATTTCTGTAATTCTTAAGCTAGGAAACCAATAACTTTTAATTAGTTTATAGGTAGATTCCTATAACCGACTGACGATCGGTAACACAGATTTATTTCTTCACAATAGTTTTTGGCTTAGGTTTTGTCTTCCGGTAGTCTGTCACTTTTCACGTGTAATTGGCTCGAACGCTTGGCAATTTATTAAGTGGTAATTTTACGTGCTCGTTGCGATTTTTGAAACAAGTAATTTCACCATTTTGGGATATTTTCGCAACGTTACTTTTCGATTTTCCATTTATGTTTGGACGAGTGCATATTTTTATGGTATTGGAAATCGATTGTCTTCATTGGAAGGATCTATACGTAAAAGCCATTTTTGCCAAATTTACACGAGGCCAAGGACATCCAAGGTCAACAACATTTCTCTAGGAAAACCCTCCGAAACGAGGTAATTATTTTATTTTTATATTCAAACTAGCAAAATATCACTTGTAGTAAATTGTTCAATGGTAAAAATTTATTTTTAGGGTTTTATTTTCACCTACGGTTTCGTCTAGGATTTCGTAGTTTTTCATACGATTTTTTTTTGTCTCCTGATACGAACGAATAACTTTTTTTCACTGGTCTACACGTACTTATGTTACTTCTCCTTACTGGACTGGAATTTCTTTTTTGTGGAGAGCCATCCATTTTTTTGGGTTAATTGATAGGCTGGAAGTTGCCCATTCCTGAAAATTGAGCCGAAGCTGAAGCCCTGCTGCCTGCAGTTTGTATCCTTCTTGCGCCATATATACATTGAATTTTTCTTAAAAATATATTATAAATTTTACTAAAAAAATTTCACCACTGTACCTATATATATATATTTTTTTTTAAATTTTGCTAAACATTTTATGAAAATATTCTGTCAACTAATTATAACATCTATGATATTTGTTGGGGGTTTAAGCACTTACGTAAGACGCGTATACCCAGTTAGATATATTTTTTTTTTGTGTGAATTTGTCTACCATCCCCTACGTTATTGTACTCTTGAATGTTATAAAGTTACTTCGTTTATTGTTATTAAAAGATAAAACTGAATTTGAATTTTTCATTATCGTCTCGCTAAGTAATTTATTTAGTAAATTTAAGGTTACATTGTACTTGAGCTGGTATTTGGAGAGGAAAAATTTACTTGGCGCCCTGATACATCATAGTAATTTAGAACCCCGACCATCTCCACTGTTAGTCGGCCGGCAAATACCGTTATGTCAACAGACAACGACCAACTAGTTACGTCAGATTGAGTTTTAAAATTTGACGTAGCAACCTTATAAAGTATATAAAATCACATAATATATAAAATGTATGCGTCGCTTCAACATAGAGGGCTCTGAAAGAACTTCCGTCTCGGCCATGATTCATTGAATATACGTCTCGTAGATCACGCGGCCGCTTTGTTGACGATTGCCAAGTTTAAATAGTAAGCATGTTCTTCATGGTCACACTTCCACCTGTTCCATGTGATTTTTATTATTTTAGGCCACTTCCTGGGCATTCAGGGTACATTTTTATGGTATGTGTATGGTTCGTTTATGGTACGCTGTTGGTACGCTTATAGTACGCTGTTAGCGCGCTTTTTCTTGGTACGCCTCCCGGCACGCTGTTAGCACCCACCCTTCTGGAGTACGACGCGAAGAGCACCTTCGCCGTCGTTTAGGACCCCTCTCACGGCCGTCATCTGGACAAACCACGTAACCGAGGGATATACGAAACTGTCAGAAATCTGCCTTATCCTTGGGGGTTCGAAGCCACGGATTAAAGTAGGTAAATACATCTCATTTATACCCTCTTATTCAGTTTATTTGCTGTATTTGTTATGTCAAGCAACGTGACACACCGTCTGGGGAATTAATTGCTACTTATTTCTTTGAACATATATCATTATTTTCTGTACGCCTGCGGTAGCTACCAAACGGTATTATAAATATATATTTTAATCTTTTAGCAATACATAACTTATTAATCATATATTGAGTGTCACATTGTTAAATTTCAAACATATAATCTGTCCCACGTCAGATGTTGCAGTATTAAAGTGTTGTATTTGTGCATCAGGGCGTTTTGTTTTTATTCGCACGCCGGGGAAGCGAGAGCAACTAATAATTCATTCCGTAAGTATAGAGTACAGTTACACCCCGAGATACTGAGCTAGTTTACTCTTTTGTCGTGAGCATTACGCCACGATTCCGGGCTAACCGTGTCATGACTATGCTACACTCTGTGCCCTCTTTGAACTTATGACTTGCCCCTTATAGTATCACTTTTAGGGGAGTTTACCCTAGTGATAATCATCACTTCCTTCACAATAGTCAGTTCGCTAGTAGTTGTGGACAACTCCAAGTGTAGTAGAGAAAGTACGATCAGTATAATAGCGTTACTTAGGCCTCCTTCCCAAATTCATAACAGATGTTGTTTGGCTTGATAAGTGCCTCAGTAGTACATCACCTGCAGGGATGGTAAAATAGTCCCATCTTTGAGGCCTGTGTATATTATATTATATGAACGTCATTCCACCCTTCTCCTCTAACACAAAAGTCACAAAACAAGTACATGGGAAACATATAAGAAACTTACTGACCAGAATAGAAGGTAAATTGTATATCGCACAAAGGTATGTATTTCGCACAAAAATAATGAAATAAGAGTAATTTTAATTATTGAAAATTATTGAAAATATGATTATTGGAAAATAGAAAAAACTATTCGAAACTATGGATCCTTCGGGACCCTTACCGGGTCCTCGCTAGTCATTGGACTGATTATGGCTTTGTAAAATATTCATATAGATATAAAGTTTTCTGAATACACTATTAACTAAAACTGATCAAAGAATTTGTCTAATATAAATTTACAAATGAATTTAAAATAACATGGGTCTAATTCCAATATAAATTAAAATGCTTAGTCTACTCCATGCTGAAATTTATAATGTAATTCCCTTTGTATAGGACAAAGTACCTGGAGACTTTAAAAAACACCATTAAAATCTACTTTTACTAAAGATGCAGCAAAAGAACTACAATGGCGTTTTTCATTGAAATTACACGTTCAGAGCCTGAAAGGGTTTCCAGCAATTAAAAGCGATACGAGTGGGTTTAATTAAAATTCGTTTACTATATGACTAACAAAAAATGCTAACGAGGTAAAATTGGTTTCGCATGAAATTTAATATTTAACTCATATTTAGTGATTGCGAGTGTACAACAAAAATATTAAATGCTGTTCCTTGACATAGCAGGCTTTAACATGCTAAAGAGATTATCATAAACCACACATTTTAAATGCAAATTAAGGAAATATTTCGTACGTTAAAGTCTCTTTATTCATCAATAATTTATAATAATACGCAGTATCTGTACTTATTTCATATTTTATTTATTTTGTGAGAGTAACTTACAACATTAAAGATTAACACGGCAGGTAACGAACTGTGCAAATGACGTCAGATATTATTGTAATTTTTTATTTGATTTTTACTGTGAATGATCTATTATTAGTAACTCTTAAAATTAATGCTAAATAGTACAGACATTTTTGTTCAGTAAACCTTTCCTAATGATTAATGCAAGTTGAACCAATCTCTGCTAAATTACTCCTAATAATCATAATAACATACTCTTATGGGGTCTTATATACATACATATTATGTACAGTTGATTGCATATATCTATAAGACAACATGTCTAATATTGTGTAAATTGGCTTATAAAATAGACGTCAAATAAATATTTAGACATTTTAGAAAATATTATGTTACCATCAATTCGTCAGTTATTCCCAAATGATAACTTTGTATTCCAGCAAAATAATTGTCCAATCCATAATGCAATTATTGTTCGAAACTGGTTCCAAACAAATAATATTGAGATTATGAACTGGCCTTCTAAGAGCCCTGGCTTAAACCCCATCGAAAATATTTGGGGAATAATGGTTAAAAAAATGTATGACTGGAACTTTAGACCACAAACTAGAAGTGAATTATTGGACGCAGTTCTTGAGACATGGGAGAACCTTGATGATTATGCTAAACTTGTTAGTAGATTTATACAATTCTATGCCCCGTGGGCTTAATGAAGTGAGCCAAAGTGATGGCTTTAGTTATTACTTTGATAGAACTTTGTCCCATACCAAATGAAGTACATAAAGTGGTAGGCAGGTTTACACAACTCAAAATGTGTCCTATACAATATTGCAACCAACTGTACATACAAAAAAACTATTAGATCGTAACCAGTTTCGACTTTATTTTCTTTTGCAAATTCGACCAAATTTGGCATCCTTTTCTTACAAGCAAAAATGTTCAAACAAAATATAACATAAAAAGACAAAAGAAACTTGGAACATTTTTATTTTTATAAGTTATAGGAATAAAAAAACATTTAACTATTAGTGTAAGAATATTGAAAATTAGCCAACTAACTAATTATTAATAATAACTCCAACTAATAATGTTTTTAGTTTGAATTGTTATTGTTAATGGTTTTGGACTTTCATTTTGTAAAACTGGAATTACTGGAGCAGGCTCATCGCAAATTTTTTGATTTCCTTGAACGAATGACACTTTTTCCTGATACCTCAAATTTTTTTCGTATGCATTCTTCTACGTATCCTTCTGCTACATTGAAAGAACGTCATCCTCCATGCCTTTTGAGAGTGAGTAAATCACAGCCGCTTTCCACCAGCATGCTTGCCGAAGAACGCTTTAGTCCATACCCGGTATATTCTCTGGGATTTTCTAGTTTTAGGTATTCTGCAACAATTTTCGGAACACCACTGATGGTATGGCATCCAACATGTTGAGCGTAGCACCTGTCGTTTGGATATGCGACAAATAGTCTTCTGCTGTTCATATTTTTAGGTCTTAGGGCTGCATATTTACTATCAAGTGTGCAGGGTTCAAAAGTACATTCTTCATTGGTAATGGTGAAACTTCTTGATGTATGAGTTTTCAGTCTCGTCAAAAACGCGAGAAGAAAGTGCTCTTTATCTACTACGTCGTCTAAATTTAAACGTATTAAATCATCCTTTCGGCCCGCACCAAAGATCCCACACACTAAAATTGTTTTTGCCAGTAGATTTATTCATCCGGAGCTTCACATAAAAATTTGGTTACTTGTTATGCTGTTAAAACTTTGGACTTTTTCGATATATGTCCTACAGCTTGACGCTTAAAGAAAGCAAACAGTTCTTGGATATTGGTTGATGTTACCATTTTCTTTTATGACCAAACAACTTTCTAACATTGAGAATAGGAGATTTGGAAAACTTTTTCCGTGCGATGTTTCCGTGCGCTTAAAAGAAAAACAAATACTGCTACGTAGAACCACTGAAGGTAGAATGCTGCAGCTCAATTGACAGGGTCGAGTCCGTCTCTCTAGCAAACGAGATATTTCCAATGGAAAGTGGTCAACCAGACTGCTAAATCCTGCACAAATGCGGATAAACTCCCCCCGTAACAACAAAACACTCTGACAAACAGAAACAACCAAAACGGAGAATATTTTATCATCGCCGATAATTCCAAAATCCATTAAGATGCCTTAAATATTTAAGTCTTAGGAATTTACTGCAGCGTACACGCACAGGAGTCTTTTTACCTTTCGACAAGACGGAAGTTACGTAACCGTTCCTGGCAGCTCCTAGCGGACAGAAGCCAAATATCTGCTACTCACGGCTCGCGGCTTCTCGATATGTGACCCGCGAAACACAAATGTGTGATGCGGGTCGCATATGCATTAAGCCTGTAACACTAGTGTAATAGTGTGCTCTAAAATAAAAATAATAAAAAATTGAATTTGCATCAGCGTCAGTTAAAAAGAAAATATTGTACGTTACATGATCGAAAAACAGTGTTTTGCAGATCTCTCCAAGCTGTCAGGGCGAGCCGCAGGCTTAGGTTAACCTACAAAACACCTCTTTCCGGTCTTGTAACGTAATGGATTTCCATTTCCATTTGGTGTAAACGTTATTAACACTAGCGCGATCTATGCCTCCAAAGTTTGTGGCAGTGTTATCCGCCGAGAAAGCATTTATTTAGTAAGCCGTTGTCATTCAGAATATTGTACACAAAATTCGATATGGATTTGGAGGTCTCGTTATGTTGTGCCTGCATGTCTAATAAATGTACTTGAATACCCTTATTTGGATTGAAATACTGAATCATTAAAGGAAACATTTTTGTAGCGCTGTGGTTACTACTGGCATCTGTTGATACGCTAATCAATCTGACTTTGGAGACTTCGTTTTTAACACCTTGAAGTGCATACGAACCTAATATGTTTTTCAAAATTGTTCGGGAACATGATATATCTCGTGCAATTTGAGAATCTGGATAGATATATCTACTTAGTGGTAGTGGTGCTGTATAATCTAAAGAATAAAAAAATTGGTGATGCTTAATTGTGTGCTAGACCAAAGTAGCTTATGTAGCCCGAATTTTTTGATAATGGGCCTTATTGGAATCTGTTTGCAAAAAAGTATGCAACTTCGATGTAGATGTTACGTTTTGAAGTTTCTTTTTGTGTTTGTCAGTAATTAAATGCTTTTCTAATTCAGCTTTGTCTTTATTTGCTATGGATATTATTTCGTCACAAATATCGCATTTTGCATCCCGTGTATTCCTGATTTAAACATCTTATATTGCTGCTTTAAACCCTCAAAAAATATACATTTTCTGTTTGACATTGTAGAATCTGATATTTTCTATCATGCTCTACGAATTTGTGTACATTTCAACCTTTTCAAGGTTATATTTAAAAATCCTTTTTTTGTGCTTTCTTATTGATACAAATTTGACCACAAATAGGCTTTAGCAAGGACCTTTACGTCTAGACGTAAGTCGTATATTAGATCATTGTTATTAATTCCACTAGACATGGAGCGAGTTACCATCACTCTGCGAATATCAAAACTGTGAACATTCATGCTTAATTTGTTTCGTTAATACAATAAATACTTACACTATTAAATTTAATAGCCTTATTGTAATGTTAATCATTTATTGTCAAACCTACTTTACTTATACGACTTAACATTATAACAATTATTGTTTATGATAATTAGGTTGTTAATTTTATTTCTCTACAAATCTCTTTACAACTTCCTTATGAAGACTGTAAATTATGTAGATAATGAGTTTGAACTCTATGATGATTAATATTTGCAAAAAGTAGTAAATTACATATTAATAATATACTCAAAAGTGCATTTACGATAGAATAATATAGTTTAATCATCCTAGTTGTTATTACATCCAATAATGGATAACTAAGAGTTGTATTTTAAATTTTAATAACAGTATTACAATCGTTTCATTTATTATTTATCGTTAACTTGGCATTTTTAGTTTCTTTTATGTAAATTGTAAATATCATGTTACTTAATGCTAATGCTAGACAAATAAAATCACAAAGTAATACTAAAACAATTTATCACCGGTATATAACTTTTAATTAAAATATTACAAAGAAATTGTTTAGTGAATAATTTTCTAGTAGCAGGGAAGTATTTACTTTTATTAGTAATTTCTCAGCTGCAGGAATAACAGGAGATGAAAGCAGGAGTGACAATTACTTTTCCTATTTTAAAATCTCAAGAATGTTAGTATGTGGCACAAAACAGTTGCTTTAAAACAAACTGAAACATTCATGTCTTGTCATGTTGAATACTAATGTATATGTAATGCAAACTTTACTCAGCATTTTCCTAAATCTAAAAGAAAACGACGGAAATAGAAAGAAATTCTACCAGGGTTGACTGAAACTAAATGTCTTTACACAACAGATGATTTAATGAACACATTGAAGTTGCGCAGATAAGACAGAATAATTTTTTGTAATATGACTTATAAGTTTACTTTGGAATACGCTGCAAACCTCAAAAATTAAGTTATTATTATGCTACAAATAGTTCTCATGACCGTGCTGAAAAGCGTTTTCTTTACTCTTTTCAAAATAATTTAGAAGCAGCTTAAACTAATTATTTGACATCTTTTGGCCAGGGTCCGACTAGCTGCAATATACATCTTATATTGCAAAATGTTGGATACAGTCACTCTTGTCCGGTAGGTTACAGGTTGTTTAAATTAGAGGCACAAATAGATCTACTTTAAACTTTCCCTACTTATCTGAAACTAAAACCATAAATAGAAGCACCCCTTAAGGTGCGATATTAGTTTCATGACTGTTTGTGATTTACTGTAATGATCTAGAAGAAGCTTTTAGCCTCTTTCCTAATACTAACCTTTGCCAGTACAAAACAAACAGTACTACTAGCAAATTCTGCTGTACAAAGTGTGTCTAATATATATATATGAAGTGCTTCTGCTGCTCCTCGTTGCTCGAATTGAACTTCAGTTCGAGCAACGAGGAGCAGCAGTAGGCAGCTTTCAATGAGAACCTGAAGATGGCAGATGAGATTCTGCCGAAACGTCGTTTAGACAACCGTGACTCCTGAAGAGTCAACCATCGACGCGGGAGAGCACCCGGAAGTACAATTAACACTTCATTTAATACCCGCGAAAATCTAAAAAAAACAACAACATATATATGATCTTTTGTATCGAGAGTTAAATACTATGATATCATGTGGAGAGCTTGTTCTCATTCTGAACGTGTATTTAAAATTCAATAGAGGGCGGTTAGAAGTACGAGGTATCTGAATTTTGCCTCTAAATCTAAATCTAAAAATCTTGGCATTAGCATGTTTTACATTTTAGAAATTGTATTGTAACGGCCCATTTTTATCGTATGTAACGATATACTTGATTTTACTGTGAAGCTATGATTGATGCAGTTTTGGATCCGAGGCCCTGATTGGTTTAGGTATTTAATGTCGTTTTGATGAAAGAGAGAGGACGCGCTAGGGAGATTCCCGTTGAAGTCATGGGGTCCGCCGACAGCCGCAAGGCGAACCTGCTATTAAAGAGATGGTTAAAAAGAAGTATTGCAAGTGTTGTAGTACCGTGAAGTAATGTGTACAGTTGAGTTAGTTACTTGCAGATTCGTTTTGATGCTCAAGTCTGGCGATATTACCTTCACAAGTTCCAGTTTAGAGAGAAGTTTTATTTGGTTAGTGAAAGACGTCATGTATTTCCGATATAAACGGCAAGTCCGCCATACTTATTACGATATTTTCAGGTTCAGTTCTGTTATATGTACGGTATTAGTCCATATACTGTACTGTATTATCAAAGTGCAAACCTGAGAAATTTTCTAAGTGGAATAAAAACTCTCTTGTATAGCGCGGAAACCCGTAGTGAATTAGGGGTTAATTTGTACATTTTCGAACAACACGCTCCCCAAGTAAGTATTTGGAAGATTTTCGTAAGTGCCAAGTTATTTCCTCAAGTGACAAAGTGCAACGTAAACTAAGTACGTTCTAGTTAAGTTCCCTGAGTTGTTTCCGACTTTTCACCAAAAAATAAATTCCGTGGCGTCTAACTTTCCTTTCGAGATTTTGACTTTAAGAACTATATTTGTGTGTTAATGTCGGAGTATCTAACCATTTTTTGGTATACTCAAGATTTTGTCATGTTTGTATATTACCTTTTGTTACCATTAAAAATTTTGTCTGTATTTGTAAATTACTTTATATTTTCTGTGTTACAGCCAGTTAATCTGATACGCGTGCTCCTCCTGGTACTTGATAAATTATAGATTTTTCATAATATGTATTTAAAATTGTAGTTTTAGGTTTACTGTAATATACTGATTTTATTGAAAAACTTTGAGTTTGACTGTTTGTGTGTGAACGTATAATTTCCCATATATTGACCCTCTGGAGTAAACTTTCTCCACTTGAGCTACTCAGCCTCGCGTACTCGGCTTGAGGATAGTGTGTCCTATCACTTAAGCTTATTTCCGGAGTGCCCAAAACCCTAGCAAATTTTAAATCGTTCAGAAAAATAGCAACCGAATTTTTGTTAGAGAAAAGTTATAAATAAATGCCCCGACAGACCACATGAGGAGAAGCGTGTGTCCCTGTTTTTTGTTTCTCTTTTGCTGATCTTCATATTTGCTTTTCTATGTCGTTATAGGTTAGCTTGTTTGAATGAACATATACAGGGTGTCTCGCTAGGAGCTGCATCGGTCTATACGGGGAAAGTGCGGATCAGAAAATTTTGAAAATTTAGTGGTAGTGTGGCCAATCCAAATAAAACAATTATAAGCATCTGGCACTTCCAGTTATACCGGAAGTCGACACCAACTTGCTTATTTTAAATGGAACTATATGTTTTAGGGTTTTCGAAAAGATCATAAAATTGTGAGTCAAAAATATGTAGGATACCCTATGCCTAAACACAGCCGTTTAAGAGATATTTGACATTAAAAAAATTACAGGTATACTGGTTTACAATAACATTTATAACTTTCTTCGTATAAAATATACTCATTTGCTTTTTGGTATGTAGAAAGAACACAAGGAGAGCTGCGCTCTGCAATTGAACTACATTCAATAGTAGTATCCCAAGATTCCCAAGTGTCTCATTTTTGACGTTGCATTTTGTAAACTCCAAACTGCGAAAACTTGTTTAGGTCAAATGAAACACCCTGCATTTTGTTACATCAAGTTATGTAAAATTAAATTTCTTTTTTTCTGACATTAGAATTGTGGGGGTTTAAATTACAATTTTTTGAAATATTTGGAATTTCCTTAGAAATTCAAGAATTGTGTTAAGGCGCGAGGTGGCAGTCGCGATTAATCAGACGGGTATCGCGCCACCGAGTTCGAATCCCGGCTCCGGCACTGTTAGAGGATATAGTTGTATGTCCGCGTTTTTTCAATGTGTTACCCCCTTCCGCACAAGCCTCTGGCTTCTGGAGTTGGGGCTGTCTAATTTCTGTGGTGTTTATTTATTTATTATATTAGAAACAATCAGTAATGTCAGTCATTTTCTTATGTCAAAAATGCCAGGACGTTTAAATTACACCCATGTGTAATAAAATAATATCAAGAACTTGTAGTACATTATTTGTTACTAGATATCCACAAAAACGGAAAATAACACTGTAACATAACTATTAATTGGATTGAAGACACTTTGCATAAACTCAAATAGCTAAAATAAAATCAACTAAAAACATGATTCCATTTTAATTTAATAATTGATAACCATTGAAGTTTAAGAAGCTATTCGGAGTGAATTCTGGGCGTAGAAGATATCACAGTACTAGCCTGTGACACTCAACCAGCTGTGAATGTGGCAGGCTGGTGAGGTTAAACTCCTCAATTTCACATAAAATTTCGAAACTCTTGTTTAAACTATTATTAGCGGTTATAAGTCTTAAAGTATGACTCATGGTCGAGAGGTAAGCGCACTTACCTCTCACCCAAAAGTTCCGGGTTCGATTCCCGGTCGTGACAGTGGAAAATACTGTGAGACGGATTTTTGTCCCTTATCTCTAAACGTATAGCCCCCTCCCACACAAGGCTCTTCTAGAGCCTTCCGGGATAAAGGAGGTCGTCATTACCTGTGGTGTTATTTATTTATTATTATTATGCAATTAATTTGATTTGTCCCACTGAGCACATTATTCTATGAAATGTTTTGTTTAATATTTTCCCAGAAAGAAGTGTTAACTCATCTTTACAGGCTAGATTTTGATAACAATCAATGTGAAATTTGCGAAGATGTTGCAACTTAATTCTGATATTAATACTTATTTGATTCTCAACTTTGTATTTGTTATTATCAGCCTGTCTTGTCTTACTTTACAGCAACAAGAATGGTATATTAAGAGATACATAATAAAGATTAATTACCACATGGATTTTTCAAATGCTTAAAAAACAATATGCGACCTTAATTAATTATCATTTATATTCACTTATTATTAACACGTGTATCTTAATGTCCTCATTGTTCATTGTATTTAAAAAAAAAAATGAATAAAAAGCAAATATTGTTTTATATTTTCCAACAATGTTCTGTGTCCAACGAAAACATCATTATCATCTAGACTAGATCAGGTCCATTGTTTATTGTTTACTTAACTCCCTATTACTTCCCTATACGTGATTAGGTTTTAAATATAGGTGTGTACGTTATTTGTAAATTACTTTTACAGATCATTGAATTAACATACTCAATAAATGCGTATTATGGATCGACACATCTATTCCGTTTATAAATTATTCATAAATATATTATTTTAAATATCGCTTGGAAAGGTTGCCAGTGCAATATAATCTTTACACAGTAGTAACAGGTATTTTAAAAAAGTTGTAACAGTTATTATTACTATTGCGCATTATTCAGCGGATATTATACAGGGTGTATCAAAGTTAAGGGTATAGATCTTATTTGTAGATAGATGGCACTTTGGCGGTTCCAAATTACGCATCATTAATGAGATACAGGATGTTTTCTTTTGGATTTTGGCCAAATATTTCTTTGGTCATAAATATTGAACCACCCTGTATAATCGGATCATACTTAGAATATATGTTTCACTTGTTTTACTTGATAGAACTTCATAATAAACTAAAATGAAAATCCGGGTCCAGCTTAATAAAAAACTGGCAATATATTGTATGTCAAAATTAACACCCTGTATGACAGAATTTTGTAGATTTGTTTTTTTTAACATTTCTGTCTGGAAAACGCTGTATGTGTCCCCACACATTCCGTGCGGGCGAGGATGACTCATCGATTACGCAATATTGCACAACATTTCGCAATAATGCATCAGAAAAGTAAAAATTTCGGAAATGAAAATTATATCACCGTATCGGAAAAGGGTGAATTTTTGATATGTGAATGAATTCTGAATCACTTCAGGTTTAGGAGTTATTAACGAAAACCTTATATGAAAATTGGAATGACCCCGTAAAGTGGTCCCGAAGGTCCATACATTGGAAAGTTGAAATGAAATGAAAGTGTGCCGATATGCGCTCGGTGAAGGAAATGACGTGGATTCAATTTGATGTGATACATATCGTATGATTTAGGAAATAAGTTTTGATATTGATGGGGACAAGAGTAATTATACTTTATTTGAGCAATTTCAAAGGGGACTGATTGTGCGTGGATAATTTGAAAGCGAAAGCGAATGAACGGTGAAATTCGGAAGAGGAATATTTTATAACAAGTTGGTTTGACTGAAGTTAAGCAGTATACAGGGGGGTATGAAAAGTGGTATGGAAATTTGTTAGACAGCGGAACAATTGAAATGAGGTTAAATTTGTCGTCGACGAGAACACATGAAATGGAAAGAAAGTTGAATAAATGACTAGCTGGCGTTTTGGGAAAATGAACGAAGAAGTGCGAATGAAAACTTGAATGAAACTTTAAAATCAAGGAAAAAATTATAAAATTTGATAGAATGAAAATGTAGAGTTGTAGTTCGGGGTGTGGAAAGTCAATATGATATAGATCGGGTTAGTGAGGGGCTGTATTTTGGTGGCTGCTGTTTGTAACTTTTTTGCTACAAAATGACTGATATGAATGTTTGAGCTGTGTTTTTGATAAATTTAGATTATTTTTGAATTATCGAGACTATGTGAATTTTTCTGAGAAAATTGTGGTTTTCTGTTAGTTTAAATGTTGGAGTGGCTTTTATTTATCATAGTTTGACACGTTTATGGGAAATAATTAATTTTTTGACGAATTTTGCTAATTTTGCAATATCGTGAGAGTCGAAACATGGTCATTAATAATAATGATATTAAGTCAGAGGTCTTTGATATTAAACTTAGTTTCCCACAAGGGTCTGTTCTGGGTCCACTACTGGTTTCATTATTTATCAATGACCTTCCGAACCATATTACTGAGGGATTAATTACAATGTTCGCTGATGACACGACTATAACCTTATCAACTGATACACCTCTACAGCTGGAGAATATGATTCTAGGTTGCTATCTCTGAATTAAGCACTTGGTGTGAACATAATCGACTTGATTTGAATAAAACTAAAGCTAAGTGTATACATTTTTTTATTAGAAGAAGCATGCCAATTACCAACTTGACTGGAGATATGCAATGCTTCGATACAGTAACGTTTCTAGGTACTTGTTTAGATGACAGACTTACCTGGGAAAAATTAATTAAAGCGTTTTATGCTCTTCTCCAATTAAAAGATACCTTAACTGTTCCAGGTCTTCTTAATATATATTATGCTACGGCATATTCACATATTGATTTTAATATAATAAGCTGGGGTTGTGGAAGGGAATTTAAGCGAGTTTTTATAACTCATAAAGAGCTTTTAAGGTTAATATTCAATATGACACATCGCGAAAATTGTAGACGAATTTTTGTGAATAATAAAATAGTTACGGCCCCATCAGTCTATATCTACAGATGTCTATTATACGTCAAAAACCATTATCACTTATTTACCACTAACTCCTGCGTGCATGATCATAGCATTGGGCATGGAGAACGACTGCGTATCCCTCGGCACAACTCATCTACGTACAAACAATCGCCAAAGTATAATTGTATTATTTTATATATCTAATTGCCTGCCAAACTTAAAAATTTAGTAAATTATAATACGTTCAAAAGACATGTTAAATCTATACTGATTAATGAATATTTTTATAGTTTAGATGAATTTTAATCTGCGTCTCTTGAATATGTGTAATTTTCTGGTTTATTATCCAAACTCACACTTATTTTAAGTCTGATACGACCCAAGTTACACGTGAATTCAGTTTCATTACATGCACTATATGTTTTTATTGTGTGTTACCTATAATGTAATTTTGTTCTTTACCCTTATTTATTTATATATGTGTATATTGTATATTGTGATTATTTTTAATCAAATCTTGACGTTTCATATTCATAATTGCATTTGTTTCCTACTATTGTATATATGTTTGTCTATGGTTCCTATACCTATAATTTATATTTGAAAATTGATAAGGCATATTATTTAGTTTGTAATGTGGGTAATAATATTAATAAAAATAACAAAGATTTTAGAATAATAAAACGCAAGTATGTCGAATTAGTAAATATGAATTATCAAATATTAAAATTTTCATCATTGCCTACTTGACGACAAAGCACGTTATAAAATCATCTCTTAAGTTTTAGTAAATGGTCCTTTTTTATTTGCTCTAGTCTATGAGAGGGTACAAAGATGTTATTTGCTGAACGAGTGTTATATTTATTGATATCACCCCATTTTATGAGACTGCTAATATTTTTTCTAACAAAACACACATATTGCAAGATGTATATACAATAAATAGTGAGTATGCCATGCTCTACCTAAAATAATTTCTACAGAATGTGTTGTATCTAAGTTTGAACATACTTCTCGCTATCCTTTTTTGCAAGATAAACACTTTTCCATTGCTAAACTCAACACACCCAACACAATATGCAATATTGCAAGGCCGAGTAAATACAATCCGTAGTAGAATGTTTTCATGGTGTCAGTGTCAACAGAGTCTCGCATTTGGAGTAGTGCAAAGTTTAGAGGCTAAAATCCAATTTTGCACCAATTGGAGAAAACATTAAAAATACTGTTTTTTGTTGGTTATTAGGTCATTTGCTCGACACCATTTTGACATCTTATCCACACAGATGGTAGCATTTTTACTTAATTGATCGACACTAGCAGCAGTTATGTTTGGCCCATATATCCTCCCTGATAGGTTATCAGGTTAACTAACTTGTTTTTAAAATTATTTTACAATTGTTCACTTACCTAGTCTAGAAATGTAAGAATTGTCACTGCTGTAAATTAAATTTCCAACTGCCCAGTGTCTCGATCATTTTAATGAAATTGGATTTACGGCAAGGAGTCAAGGTTGATGAATGAAATGCGCCAACAAATTAAGTGAGTTACTGTCTTAATTTTTTTCTGCTCTTTTCGAATATCGAAACAGATCTACAAGACTCAAATTTATTTCTCCACCATACCACAAAAAATGAAATTATATTAATTATCGCAAATCTAAAAAATAAATCTGCTGCAGGTCCAGATGGCATATCGAGCAAAGTAATAAAAAATACACACCAGTATATAATAAACCCCTTGATTCATCTAGTAAATCTCGCATTCACCACAGGTATATTACCATACCAATAGAAAGAGTCGGTAGTTACACCAATCTACAAATCAGGTGATAAAACAGATGTAAGCAACTACAGACCGATATCAGTTATAAACAATTTCACGAAAATCTTTGAACACTGCTTGGAAAATAGATTAACTAGTTTTTTTGGTAGGTATCAGAACATGGAGTTCTAGATATAATTTACAAAACAGTCTCTACTTTAGAGCAAGTAAGAAATGTCTGGCAGTTTTTCTAGATCTAGCTAAAGCCTTTGATACCGTATCAAATCGTATCCTATTAATGAGACTAGAAAATATTTTTGTACGAGGCGTTGCTTATGATCTTCTAAAGAACTATCTCACAAACCGAACACAGAAAGTAAAAATCGATAATTCCCTGAGTGAAACACAGACCATCACCATGGGCGTACCACAGGGAACAGTGCTGGGTCCAATTCTGTTCCTTGTATACGTTAACAACATAGCTAGTTTAATAAATTTCCGAGGTCATATAACATGATTTTTGTGGATGAATCATGGGAAAATGTTTATTCTATAGCCGAAAGCAGCCTAAATATAGTCTACCAATATCTAAATATTAACATGCTCAGGCTAAATGTGGATAAGAGTAAATTTTTAACCTTCACCCTCTCAGCGGATGACCAACCAGTAAAGGGATTCCTCACTGTTCATAAAAGAAATTGCCAAAATAAAAATGAATGTGGATGCCCTGAAATAAAAAAAACTAACAAAGTAAAATACCTCGGAGTAATGGTTGATCATCATCTAAGATGGAATGAACATATTGAATATATCACAAAAAATATTAGAATACTTATACACAAATTCTACCAACTAAAAGGCATACTAAACAGAAAAAATTTATTCATTGTTTATGACTCTTTAGTTGCATCGATTATTAGCTACTGTATTGAAGCATGGGGAGGATTATTTAAAAACTCTCTAAGCAATTTGCAAGTTACACAAAACAGTATATTAAAAATAATACTGAACAGAAACAGATTACATAATACCACCCTGCTATACGAGGAGGCAAAAGTCTTTAATGTAAAAAATGCTTACGCTTATCATTCTTTATTGTGGTATTATAAAGTACTGGATTCCGTATATATATCTCACGATTACCCAACAAGATCATTAAGAAATAAAAATCTTGTTATACCATTATATAAAAAAACACATACACAACGATTTATATTCTATTATGATCCAAAATTGTATAACCTACTACCCCTTAATATTAAAAATATACAAAAGTTAAATAAATATAAAATAGAATTTAAAAAAATTATACTTGATAACCAAGATAAAATCGATATTATTTTGAATCAACAGTTTATATAAAAATATTTGCTCCAACCACTATAGTTATAGCCTTGTCTTGATAGCTAGATCAGAATATTATATGCCATCTCTACGATTTCCTTATTTTATGATTCAGTATAAACACCTACCACTACCTTCTAAATTTAAATCTAAGCCTCAGGCTGTCCCAACCAAGGAAAAAAGAGAAAAGCAAAAAAAAAAGACAATATGATGATAACTATATGTAATATATCATGTCTATATAGATAATACACCTATCCTGTGTTGATACTCTGCAAAACAAGCCACAGCATGCTTAGGCGACTGTGTCATTGCAGGATGGTGTCAGAATATGTAGAAAACTGTCTTTGATATTTTTTCTCTTTTTTTAGTTGTAAATTTTTTACCTGTCTTTGATTAATGTATGTATATATGTATATATATATGCATGTATGTATAAGACATACGAGAATGTATATATTAAATTCTTTTGGTCTTTACCAACAAATGTAATTTAATTAAGTATATATGTACTTGTAATTATATATTAATAAAGTAAGTAAAGGTAAATAAAATCATTTTGGTTTATTAAGAAGTTCCATCAAGTAAAATAGGTGAAACATATATTCTAAGTATGAACCGATTATACAGGGTGGTTCAATAGTTATGACCAAAGAAGAATTTGGCCAAAATCAATGAAACATCATGTATCTCAGTAAGGAAGGACGATGGATGCATTAATGTTATTTGGAACCGCCAAATTCTCATCAATCCACAAGTAACGTATACCTTTAGTGTAAGTTGAAATACCCTTATAAGATTCGGTAAATATCAAGCTATTTTATAGACATTGGATTGGACTTTTGATAGAAAATAGGGCCCATGCAAAATCGATCTGGATCACTCCTGTGTATTTTAGAACAAGCAGTTACCGGGAATATAAAGTCGTTCTCTCAAACGGTGTCTTACCAAACGCCTTGATTCCCCTTGAGATACCATCACTTGATTTATTTTTAATTTCTTTATTATAGAAAGATAAATCATTTGAAAAATATACATTTATGTTGCACAATATTTCGCAATGCAATTGCGCCTCTTATTATGAAAAGAATATCTTATCGAATAGATAACATATTTGTCCGTAAAACTGGTAATCAACCTATGTCAACATATTTTTTGTTGGGTATTCATGTAGGTAATGATATCACGTGAAAATTTTTCCTTAAAAATACGTACTACTAATATCCTACCCTGCACCAGCTGCATGTAGAAATATTTGGGTCACAGATTACATTAAACAACAATAATTTACATCTGACATTAATAATAATAAGAAATATGTACATATTTATGTACATCACAACCATAATTAATTATCATACGTTTAAATAAAATAAACAAATTAGTAGGTTTGTTAAATAAATTATTGATATACAGACTTGGCGATGCAGACTAGTAAACATTTATATGTAACCAAGAAAAATACGGTATGTCAACACGTACTGTTACATAAGTGACCTGATTGTAAAGGTAGAGGCTATTGCTAAATTTTCTCTTGTAGGCGGTGGTCTCTACAAAAAATTCCAAATTCTACTTGGGCCTATTTTAAACTGATTTGTGGTTAATAAAACAGAAACCAATTTGCATGTAACGTGCTTTAGGGTCTCAATCACCTGCTAAATAAGTTGTTAGATAATTCTCTGGAAGAATTAAACTTCTCTAGGATTAGTTCTTAGATATTCTGCCAAAGTATGGTTTAATTGTGTAGGTCTATATAAGTATATAAACGAACCCAAGAAACAACTTTAATGCTATTTAGTCTGATTCTCGTTTTATGAAGGTTCTAAGGGTGTTTGCAGATTAATTAGTTTTAAATTAGGTTTATTTGAAATTTATTTCTAGTTGTAGTATATCTTAAGACTTGACCATAAAACATTTTGAACTTTCTTTTGCTGTAGTTTTGTAAAAGCTTTATTATTAATGTTAAAAGGAATTAATAAAACAGTCTGGTTTCAAAAAAAGCCTTCGAAAGCAAATCTGATCAATTCGAGCAACTATGAACCATTCAAATGGTTTTAAAATTGCTTCACAAAATATACATACAGATATCCTCTTTTAAAACCTTATATTCCTAAGAAAGCGGTCTCTTGTTAAAGTACGCAATAAAACAATGACTCGTTTATTAAATACCCCATATACCTCTGGAGTCCCTCAAGGATCTATACTGGGACCATTATTATTTAATATATACATTAATGATATCCTAAATGAGGTGGAAGCAAATTGTTTATAATACGCGGATGATATGAAAATATACACTGCTATTAAGTGCCCTGATGACTGTAATAAGCTACAATTAGCATTAAGCAAAACTAATAGCTGGTGTACATCAAACAGTCTACCTCTAAATCCTTCCAAATGCAACGTAATGTCCTGCTCTCTGAAACACAATGTCATAAAATATGACTATACCATTGATGAAGTTTTCCTGCATAGACCTAACACTATACGTAACCTTGGCGTAATTTTTTATTCTAACTTATCCTTTACAGACCATATAAATGATATAGTAACGAATTCCTTCAGATCTCTTGGCTTTGTGATACGGAATACACGCGAATTTAATGATATTAATACCATCAAGTTATTATACTGCGCCCTTGTTAGACCTCGTGTCGAATATGCCTCCATCATATGGTGCCCTCAGTACAATATTCATGTGCAAAATATAGAAAGAGTTCAGAGACGTTTTTTAAAATATCTCAGCTTCAAGAACGATAATTTATATCCACCAATTGGATTTCCGCATAAAGAATTACTGTCTAGGCACTCTTTCGACGCTCTTGAAAATCGCCGTATTATTGCCCAACTAGCTTTCTTACGCAATCTAATAACTAATGACATTGACAGTGAGGAGATTCTCAGCCAGTTGAATTTCTCAATTCCCCATGTAATATTACAGCAATCTCCTACTTTCAATCTCCAAACACCCCGTATTAATGTACTGAAATTCTCACCGCTTCATCAAATTTGCAACAATTATAACTCTGTCCAAACCAAGTTTGATTTGTTCAACTGCAATGTGGCCTTGATAAAAAACCTAAAACTATAGTGTGTACCGACGTTTATTATATCCGAACTTCTAATAATTTAGCGGCACTTAGTTTTTAATTCTTAGCACTTTTTGTATTATCTTTTCTAATATTTCATTTGTTACTGATTATTGAGTATTGTTAGTTAGTATTGTTATAAATATCATAACTCTGTATTGTACCCATTCAGTAATTGGTGTTATACTGTTGAATGGTGTAAGTTAAATAAAATAAAAAAATTAAAAAAATACACGTTAACGAAACTAAAATCTGTAAAAAAAATGAGGTTATGATATAAGTCAACGCCAACAAGCAAGTGAAAAAAAATTAAATACTGGCAATTTTAAAAGAAAAATTACTTTAATTCTTAGTAGACCAGCCTCGGACCCGCCCAAACATTCGTAGAAAATCTTACTTGGAAAGCAGTCTCTCTGCACCAATGTGTATTTTCTCGTGTCCACTTACAATGCATATTTCTATTGAAAAATCCATTATTAGAAAAAAAAGATTCGTCCGATCAAAGAATTTTGCTACATATCAGCGGGTCATTCCTTTTTTTATTTAGCAACCATCTACAAAATCTTACCTCCTCGGCTTATGACCCTCATTTAAATGGTGAACTTTCTTTATTTTGTAGCATCGAAATCCTTTTTTTTAAAATATTTTTGTTGCGCTGTCTTTTTCTATGCGACAGTTTCTCTGAATTTGTCTCAAAGAGATTTCTTCATTTTGGTTAACATAATTCAATACTCTATTCACTTTTCTTACATTATCCGCAACATGCCCTTGCCTTACTACTTTTAAAAAAATGAACCTTGCGTTTTTAGATTTTGAACTAACTTCCTAAACATAGTTCGATTTGGCTGCGGAGCATCTGAAAATCTATCTCCGTAAACCGTAACTGCTAGCTCAGTGTCAAAATTGCACTGACAATAAATGCTATAATCATGTCGAATTTGTTATTATTGCTATACACCATAATTACTGATATAAAACTTCAAAATATAATATATTTAGTCGCAACCTCCTCTATAAAATCCTTATTTTACTATAAGAAAAATAACCAGACTGTAACCAACAGCTACTCTCCGGGCTATGTGCCCCGCCGAGCGCTGAATTACAAGTTACAAGCCTGGCGTGTTAAGCGTAATAATTGCATATTACCATCAAAATGCTAATGCTTCTAAAAGCACATTTGAACTGATATAAAACTTGACTTAGAACTCGACAACGCAACATACAACAGTGACAATGAGGAAGATGCATGGATTTTAAAAATGCTTAATTTTAAATATCATAACTGAAAATCAGCATGGATTCAGACCGGGAAGATCCGTAGAAACTGCAACAATTACCTTATTCAACTTCGTATACCGTGAAGTTGACAGAGGTAATCATGTTGTTTCGATTTTATTCGATTTCTCTAAGCGTTTGATGCGGTTAACCAGGTTATACTAGTTGATAAGTTAGAAAATATTGGTATAAGGGGATTTTTATTAAACTGTTTGATCTCGTATATGGAAAACAGAAAATTTATAGGTAAATGCATGATATAACCTTAGGTGTGCCGCAAGGCTCAATTCTAGGGCCATTGTTATTTTCCATTTATATAAATGACCTTCCTGGTCATATAAAAAGAGGGATGACAGTTATGTATGCGGACGATACTACTGTTACCGTATCTGCTTCAAATTATGACGACTTGGATAAATATGTTGAAAATATTATCGACGACATGAACAGTTGGTGCAGTCGTAATAGATTAATATTAAATAAGAAGAAAACGATATTTATAAGTTTTAATAAAAGAAATACTACATCAAAGGCTCTAAATTTAAGCTCTTTCACAAAATTTTTGGGTACACATATAGATGACGCATTGTCTTGGGAATCACAAGGAAATCACGTGTGCAGTAAACTAAACAAGGTATATTTTGCAATACTGCAATTAAAGGATACACTCGATGAGGCAGGACTTGTTGATGTTTATTATGCACTGGCATACTCCCATTTGTCTTTTAATATTTGTATTTGGGGAAAATCAAGCCAATTCATACTTCAAAAAAGGATTATTAGGTTTCTATTTAATCTAAATTATAGAGAAAGCTGTAGAACCACATTCACCATAAAAAAAATTCTAACAGCACCCTGTATTTATATATATAAATGCTTAATATATGTGAAAACTAACTTGCAGAAATTTGAAACTCTTGATAGCAAACACACCTAAAATACGAGACATGGAGAGCTCTTATCGATTCCACGGCATAAAACAGCCAAATTTAAGGAATCACTGCAATATAATTGCATCTTACTATACAATAGCCTAACTGAAGATATCAGAAATCTTCATTTGCAGAAATATGAAACAAAAGTTAAAAAGCTGCTTGTTCAAAATGCATATTATAGTGTTAATGAATTTGCCGGTAGACTATAATAATATAGTGTATATTATGTCTATGTTATTTCTGCTTACTGTATATATGTTTTCTGTTTATATGTTAATTATACAATGTACATTTTATGTATGTTTATTTTCATGTTCGTACAGATATATATTTTTAACTACTATTTTACATGTATGACTTATCCTATGTTATTTTTTATAAGCTAATGGATGAATAATTATTATTATTTTTCCATAATATGTACTATATAAGTTGATAATCTAATAAAAGAAATTGATAGAAAAATTTCGCTTCGTAAATATGCCACATTAAAATTTAAACTTTTGTGTGAACAAAACCACGTGACTTGAAAACGCTATAATATTGCTTTGACGTCACTAATTGGATCTGAATTTGCTAATTTACGTTGTTATTCTTAATCCTGTTATTAATTATTGGTTAATATGGCAGGTAATCCTTTTATAACATCCCTAACGTGTTTATCTATAACCACAGCTTTCTTTTTAGATGTTTCAATGTTTTTAACAATAATAACGTGACGCTACAGGTTACGAATGACGCTATTCGTTAGGGATAGAGCATTTTAATGGTTGTAAATTCTCAGCCGAAATAAATATTTTTTTTTCACCCTCAATTTTAACAAAAAAGAAGAAGAATCTATCTGTGATATAAAAAAAATCATGCAACTTCCTCATCGTTAATAACTGTATATATTGTTTTTCACTAGACAAAGCTGATTTTTACGTTTCATTGATATCAATTGCGGTTTTCGTAAAATATTAAATATTGACACTATCAGTTAAAATTTCTGTGACATGTTTTATATTGTTGTAAAGAGAAAAAATAAGCGGAATTAATGGTGTCATGGCCTACTTTGAGATTTGTTCTTTTCATTTTTGCACAAGAGTGTATGTTAATGCCAACTGCGTTTTTCGAATTTTTTGATACACATTATACGGTAGCTCAGTGTGCTAAAGCGTCTGGCTAGCAAACTCAATTTATAACGAAAGATAGTATTAATTATAAAACTTAAAATGTGTCAAACTTGAGGGACAGTGATGATCTGCATGCAATCCTTGGAGCATTAATAAGTAAAAATTGTAAATAGCATTTAGAAATTGAATTTAATTTAGAATTTTATATCTTAATTTAATATATTTTTTTAAACAGAATAACTTTTATTTTTTAGTTGTACATATGTAGATGTCTAAAACAGGTTTTTCTTTTTTTTGGTTTCCTGTATATAAAAACATAACAAACAAGTAAGGCAAAGAGTATAATAATTTATTTTTATTTTAAAAACCGTCAGGTATGAAATGGAAAAATTGCTCAAACAGTTTGGAGGGCAACAATAATAGTAATTGAGAAAACTTAATCTGTTCATTATATGGCATAACATCAGCCGCCCTGGCTCGCTTCGTTTATTTTATAAACATGTAACGCGTCGGGGACACGAATATACTTTGTATACAATCAAGTAAATGAAATAAATGAACTATTTAGATTAAGTTGACATGTAAACCACAGCTAAACAAAATAAACCATTTTTAATGGTAATGGTAACGGCTAGCAAACTGAGTTGCCTAGCGAAGTGGGTTCGATTCCCGCAAGGCGAAACAATTTTTCATTTAAAAAATTGCCCCAAAAGTGGTTCGGAGTCCACATTAAACTGTAGGGCCTCGTCTCTCTTTACCTAACACAAGATCCTTGAGATCTTCCAGGGGGTTACCTCGGTAACTTGAGAGGCGGTTAAGAAAACATATTAAGAAAACATATTCTTATTGTCTTTGCCGTCAACTTTCATCCCTTTAACTTTTTTCGTATCGCCTCAAATAAGAAAGCTATAACAGTTGTGGTTTATCAATTTTTCAGGTTTTTGTAATACATCTCAAAAAGTAGGCTATGGATTTTAAATTTCTTTCTACTAAAATATAGCTCACAAAAAATGGTATAATTCTTTCTAAAACTTTATTCTTCTACAATGGATATTAAGCAAGATATTTGGTGTGACCTTCGTAAAATAGACATACGGTATACTATATAGGACATCTAACGTAAAATTATTGTATTAACTTAAGTTTTGTAAATGATTCTTTACCGCTTGCATATTGTATTTCTCAAGTTTTGTTGACATCGACAAACACGTCATGAACTCAGCTACTTTGTAATGAAGCATATATTTTATGTAAATTCTCAAATAAATTATTCTTATTCTAAATTATTCTTATTCTTATTTCATGTATACATTTATTCTTTCCTATTATTTGGGTTTTCTACCACATGTATTATTGTCCTCTTCAAAAATAAATCACCGAATCTACAAAATAATAGAATTATTGGAAAAAAGCCTCTGCGCCCGTGACGTTTACGCCAAAGGAATAGTCAGAGGTTATGTTTTGTAAATAATATAAATCGGAATAAACACAGAAATAATGTATTTTGCTGACGTTTCGAAAAGTAATCTCTTTCCGTTTTCAAAGCTTTTTTGGAAGAACTCTTATTTTGCTGTGTATGTCAAATACACAGCTTTAAGATTATGTTTATGTTATTTCCATAGATACTTACTACTTACACAGAACATAGAACTGATGATATTTTCTTTTAGATAATGTTGAGTTTGTTAAGTTCTTCTTTTAACATTGGTAGCCAGCTTGTACAAATATCTACAGAACAATTCGATACGCACTTGTCTTCATTTAATAAGATTATTGCTGATTCTTTAATTTTTCTTTTTTTTTTTTTGGTATCTGCTTCTTTTGTTAAAATTTTTGCCGAGTCCCAGTTTATTCTATGTCCATTTTCCCAAGCATTTGATGTTAGGACGATATTTCAAACGGGGAACACTTTAAGATCTATTTTAACAAAAACAAAACCGATAAACAGGGAGCAGAATTAAAAAAACTGTATTTACAATATCCCTTGCGAATGTGATAAATGTTATGTGGGTGAGTCATCCAGACCTTTCAGTGTGAGGTTGGATGAGCACAAGAATTACATTAGAAAGAATGAAATTCAGAAATCAAAGATTTGTGAACATGCTTGGGAAAACGGACATAGAAGAAACTGGGACTCGTCAAAAATTTTATCAAAAGAAGCAGATACCAAAAAAAAGAAAAATTAAAGAATCAGAAATAATCTTATTAAATGAAGACAAGTGCGTAATCGAATTGTTCTGTAGATATTTGTACAACCTGGCTACCAATGTTAAAAGAAGAACTTAACAAACCCAACATTATCTAAAAGAAAATATCATCAGTTCTATGTTCTGTGTAAGTAGTAAGTATCTATGGAAATAACATAAACAGAATCTTAAAGCTGTGTATTTGACATACACAGCAAAATAAGAGTTCTGCCAAAAAAGCTTTGAAAACAGAAAGAGATTACTTTTCGAAGCGTCAGCAAAATACATTATTTCTGTGTTTATTCCGATTTATATTATTTACAAAACATAACCTCTGACTATTTCTTTGGCGTAAACGTCACGAGCGCAGAGGCTTTTTTCCAATAATTCTATTATTTTGTAGATTCGATGATTTATTTTTGAAGAGGACAATAATACATGTGGTAGAAAACCCAAATAATAGGAAAGAATATTCGTAGAATGCCACAAATAACTTTCAGACAATGTATTCATTTGTCTGCATAATAAAATAACAAGTAATTTTTTGAGTTCTCTTGTATACTAATATTTTATTTCTGCAAACTTCTTGTCAGAGGTCCAAATAATAGCATTATTTTTATTAAAAGCGAGTTCAATTATTGCTAAAAATCTCAAATTCATATTTTTGGAATGGTTTTTATGTTCACTCCCACAAAGCTTACAAGTCAACAAAAACAAAACATTTGTAACTTGAAGGAAGTTCAAGGATTTTTAAGCCAGCTGTCATCGATATATCTATCTATAGTAAAGTAAAATAGTTGAAATAGTTTACAAACTATGCAGATAGAGAATTATAAATAATAAAGAATATCTATTTAATCTAAATTTAGACGTTATTTTCAAATCGTATCCAGAACACACGTGTATGTATATCTATCTGCGTTATTTGTTTACAATGAAAAAATTGTGCGTATAACCATTTTACACGTGGCTTTGGAAATTTCGCGCTTTTATTAAAATAAGTTGTTTATTTGTATTTTAATTGTTTTTACAAATAAAAACACTTTTATTGCCATGACTTACAATATTTAAAAAATAAGACATCGCACTCTGTTAGAAAAATAATATGTTGAAACGAGTAGGTATAGATAACAATTAAATATAAAAAATATTTACTTGTTAAATTGTTTTATCGCCGAAACTAAATCGCATGCTACGTCAATATGATTTTATTGCTTTGTTTTAGATAAAAAGAAATGTAAAAACAAGTTTTTAACATAATTATTTTAAAATGACTTTTTTAAATAGCCTATATATAAATTAGATGTAATAAATTATTACATACATAAATAAAACGCAGTTAAGCGATACAAACAGGGGAACTTTTAAGATAATGAACCATTTATCACTATTATTAATTTAGAGCTAGAAAAATCCACTGAGATGAAAATGCTGCACTAATCTAATTTTAAAGAAAAATGTAAAATAAATGTGCTTATTCGGTACTTAATTGTACACAACATATTCCTGGTTAATAAATAGAATAAAAAAATAAAAAAATTGTGAAGAAACCTGTCCTTAAAGTGGCAAATCAAATGATACTTGATTCTGACTGACCATTTTTCGACAAGATCTCTGAGATAAATACTATTGTGAAGGGTAGCATTTTCCGAAGTTCTTTGAATTGAACTAATATAACCATGTTTCAAATACAGATGGTAGAATTGTTGATCTCCTTTTCTGCAATAGAAACTGTTCTGTTCACAAAGTATTTGAAGTTCTACTTAGAGAGGATAACTATCATCCTGATATAAATCCAGACCAACTTTCAAAAGTCTAGCAATAATAATTTCCTTCAAAAAAACAACTTTGACTTCAACTTTAAAAAGGAAAACTTTGTGAGATTGTATAGGGACTTGCAGCTCACTGATTGGTCATTTATTGAACATTTTAGTGATGTGGATTTTCCGGCGTCGATAATTTTAACGACACACCTAAGATCAACTCCAATGTCTTAAATCTGGCTATTATCACTGAGAAAGAAATAATTAAGGCCATTAAAAAAACTAAAGCCACTATGACCATGGGTCCCAATCTAATTCCTGTATTTTTTATTAAAGATTGTGCCACTGTATTTGCCAAAGCACTATTAATTATCTATAATCTGATACTAGCAGAAGGGGCCAAAGAAATGGGTTTGGACGTAAACCAGGAGAAAACCAAGTACATGTTGGCAAGTAAGAAAGCGGTGCCAATTGTTCAACAGGGCATTCCATCTGGAAACTATAACTTTGAACAGGTTAGCCAGTTTATCTTCCTTTTCCCCCTGGTAAGCACAACACAAAGAAGAATTAACATCGCTAACAGAACTCTTTATGGTCTCCAAAAACACATCCGCAACAAAAACATCCAGCGAAGAACAAAAATAAACATCTATAAGTCACTGATAGAACCAGTAATTACATACGGAGCAAAAACTTGGACACGCAAGGCAATGAAAGACTCCTGGGAATTTTCGAGAAGAAAGTTCTCAGGAAAATCCTCAGAGCAATAAACGAGGGAGGACTGTGGCGCCGAAGATACAATTTTGAATTATACCAGACCTATAAAGACCCAGACATTGTCACAATTATAAAAACACAAAGATTAAAATGGGCAGGACACCTAGCCAGAATGACAGATAACGACGTTACAAAGCGACTCACTATGGCCACTCCAGAAGGCAGGAGAAGCAGAGGTCGACCACGTGCAAGATGGATGGACGGAGTCGAAGAAGACCTTGAAATCCTAAGAGTCGGAAGATGGAAGGGAGTCGCTAGGAACAGAACGAAATGGAAACGAATCTTAGAGCAGGCCAAGATCCACCAAGGATTGTCGTGCCAAAGATGATGATGATGATGATGAATCTGATATTAAGAAGTGCAAGTTTTCTTTAGAATTGAAAATATTCACGTGTGTGCACTGTATTCAAAAAAGGTGACTTGAACGAGATAATAACATAAGAATAGTAATGTGTATCAAAAAATTAGAAAAACGCAATTGGCTTTGACATACACTCTTGTACAAAGAATGAAAACAACAAATCTCAAAGTAGACCATGACACTATCAATTCTGTTTATTTTTTGTCTTTCCAACGACATAAAACATGTCACGAAAATTTAACTAATAGTGTCAATATTTAATATTTTACAAATCCACAATTATTCATATAATTGAATCGCAAAAATCAGCTATGCGATGAATTGTTCTTTTCATTTTTGCACAAGAGCGTATGGCAATGCCAACTGCGTTTTTCGAACTTTCTGATACGCAGGTAGGTCAACTGTCATGAACCTTACATGCAAAACACAATTTCCATGTGAAAAATTGGATGGAGGTGGTCAAGTTGATATTATCTACACAGATTTCTCCAAGGCTTTTGACAAGCTAGATCATAGTACTTTGACTAGTAAACTGGACACATTCGGTCTTTCTTATTCATATTACAATTAATTGAATCATATATGCAGGATCGATATCAATTTATTCAGTACCGAGGACGTAAATCTGACTGTTTCTTACATAAATCCGGTGTGCCACAGGAGTCGATACTTGGTCCACTTTCTTTGTTATGTTTATCAATGATATTTTCGAGGGCTTCGATATCTTCGATCCATTAATTTTTTAGTCATCCATCACATACATTTTTTGGTCCTTCGAGCCAGATTTGCTTTTTTCTGGTTCGTCCATTGAGGTAACTTTTTGCTTTTAATAGAATAAGCTGTCGATTTTCATAGTCAAGATCACAGGATCTCATATAGTTGTTTCGACAGTCTCATAGTATACAATTTATTAATTCAGACCGATTGTTTTTAGTAAAAGTACATACAATAGAATATATTGTTTCTTGCCTCTGTTAACTCCCAGTCTTAGTCATTGACAAGATAACTGATTTTTTTTTTTTTTTATACATTTATTTAACGTCGGCCTATTTCCGCTACTGAGGCCTAACACCGACGCCTGTAGACGAGCTACCCCCAACCAGGAATTTTGCCGAACCTCTTCCCTTAAGAAAAGTAGGGATCTTTTACTTGCCTAACATTTAATAGACAAGGGACCGACGGCTTTACATCCCCTCCGAAGGATGGTATATCTCCTATACAACCCTCGCCTAAGGTTGTATAGCTTCCGCGCATACACTGATATACAAGCCTCTGGAAGATGTGTGAGGCGAGAACGCGGTTTCCGTTGGAATGGTCACCAATCCAAGTACTAACTGCGCCTGTCGTTGCTTTACATCGCATACCGAAGTATGTACATAGTAAAGACGCACCTACGCTCGCCCCTAAGATAACTGATGAACTGCCACATGCTGAAGTAAATTTAAATGAATTACTACATTTGAGGACTTACTATTGGCAGATAGTGATTTTAATCATCCACATCAGATTCATGGTATTTAAGACGCAGAATTATTTCTGCATTTGTTGGGATATAAAAAATATTAGGTTGTTTTAATACCCTAGTAGCAACTAAAACCACTTTAGGTTGTATAGTAATGAGCTCAGCTCCTATTACATTTAGATTTTTAGTAACAGCTAGTCATTGCACGATTGTCGAACTTTCGCTTGAAGATCTCGTTAAACGATTTTAGGGAGTTGAAGATATACCTTCAACAACAATAGTAGTAATAGTAGTAGTAGATTTAGAGTGTGAGATAAACTTTCAATTCCCTTATAGCCGTGATTAAATTTTTACGATCCAAGGTAGAATTTTACCCAAGACTGTCATAATACAGGTATTTCCAATTAAATTTCTCTAAAAGTACACATTGACAATTATAAATACTTGAAGTTACTGATAAGTACCTTGACTAGATCATTAGAGGATTTGCATATATAGGTTTTATTACTCTCTGTCTTTTCCAAACAGAGTATACAGTTGAATCAGTTCTAGTTGCAAATATGTACACCGAATAATAAAACACTTTTACAACTCCAAATTTAGGGTCAATCATCTTGACGGTAAAGTCATTAATCTGATAAATATTCCTAAGTCAATATGCTATATCTGATTTTATTTCTCGTGCATGTAAAAGCTATTTGTAGAATACGCAAAAATACTTTCCCGTCACGAGGCATCGAAATTGCGACTTTATATTAGATAAACTTTGTAATGTGCTAATTTTTAATATAATAAACATAAGGCGTGAGACAGTTTAAACATACTTTTTATAATTAGAACCGTCAACTTTGCCAGCAAACGCAAATGGCCGTAGTCGAAGGCTAACTTAACCTCATTTTGAGTTAATACGTTGCTCCGTTGACGGCATTGTGATTCGACGTCTATCGGGTTATGTTTTTGAATTTGGCAAGGCTGAAATGCGAGGTTTTTTATATCAATTAAGACACGTTCTGACTGTAGGTGGCAGACATGTGGCAAGAATTTTTATTTTACGAAGGAGACATGGTCATTGGTCGTATTGTTAACTTTAGTGCTTGTTGGTCTCTATTGGAAAATAACCAACATATAATTTTCTTTAGCGATATAAAAACACAAAAACTATAAAAATTTTCTTTTATGGACTTATAAACATCATAATTATATAAATTATAACATTTGTTACTAACATATCATGTATAATTACCGTGATTAATGTATTGTTTTTAAACCACAGCTCATCCTTGAAATCATGCGTCACTTTGCAAAATAAAATGGACGCTATCGAAACTAAAAACTAACTTTTTAATCGTCATAACATACATAACTAATTATTAAACATTATTTATTTTAGGAAAGTTTCAACGAAATTAATTATTTCGTATTGCGTCATGCTCTATTTGATCTCCTGATAAAAAAATATGAAATAAAAGCAAACCAGAAATTAATCTTAAGCAATGTCACGACATATGTAATTGCGCATTTACGATAAGATATCCGAGGAGAGAGTATCGAGGCCGGTGCGCTTAGACTTGCCCTAGGTCAGTAAGCGAGCACCCACGCCGTGTCTGGTCCTGGAGTTCAGCCAACGCGGTGCCTAAAAACCAGGCCCGTACTCATCGTTGAAGGCAAAATTAACACATACAGCTATCCGTTTCTCTCATTTTTATTTATTTATTTGGGAAAATAGGCCAACAGGCAAATAAATCTTCAATAATAGGACTATACATAAACAGATTAAGGACAAAGAAAAGAAAAGAAGAATACTGTACAATTTGTAAATTAAATCAATATTTCAAAACAAATTTTTTGAATAGAATGTAACAGTTCTCGTAGATAAATAACAAATAAACGTATGTTGACAAACAATGTGTATATAACAAATTTTACAAACGAACACTATCGTACATTCAATGTCAAAATATTGCATTCCAGAAATTCCCTGTAGTGGTAGAATTAGTTCATTCTCATAGTACTGCTCTAAGATAACGATTTTTTCGAAGTTGGCGTTCTGGAAAATTGTTGTAAAAAAATATGACTGATCAAAAATCACGACTTTTTTTGAATAATTTTTTTTTACCATTTATTTAACGTCGGCCTATTTCCGCTACTGAGGCCTATCACCGACGTCTGTAGGCGAGCTACCCCCAACCAGGAATTTTGCCGAACCTCTTCCCTTAAGAAGAGTAGGGATATTTTACTTGCCTAATATTTAATAGACAAGGGACCGACGGCTTTACATCCTCTCCGAAGGATGGTAATCACTTACACAACCCACGCCTAAGGTTGCATAACTTCTGCGCATACACTGATATACAAGCTGCTGGAAGATATGTGAGGCGAGGACACGGTCTTCCTTGTGAACACGAACGGACTCCCTGTTTTCGAAAAATAAAAAGTTGTTGGCAGAGCTTAGAGCTTGGTAGAGACTCGGGGAGCCTTCCGTGCACTTATTTTTGGTTTGGTAGAGTCTCAGGGTTCAATTTCTGGTAGTGATGGTTAGGGTCAATTGCTACACCCTGTATATTGTCTTTATAACTGGTTTTTAACACTTATTAAAAGTCTGTTTTATTTTAGCACTGATTTGTCTTTTACAGTTCTGGCAGGGTCAACGGCTACAATTTGTTTAAACGAAAGTACAAATTATTTATTTAGATTTAAACTGAACAGAGTTTGAAAAGTTGATTAATTACTTAACAAGTTTCCTTTTCGGAAATAGAAAACTAATCGACAACAGAAATTCTGTCTTTAAAACTTCTGCTAAAATGTATGTAAGAAAAGGTCTTTTCGAAATTAAATCTGTTATATTATTTCTCTTGGAAAACGACACGCGCAAGGTTTTTGCCGTTTAAAACAATTATTATTTAAAGTAAACGTAGAAGTGAGGCCATATTTAAAATCAGCATTAAATTCTTTACAACTTATATTTGAAGAGTTCTACAATGGATGGTGGACAATTTGAACAGTTTTTATAAATTATTATTTGTGCTAGATTAAACAAGTGTTACATTTTGTTATTATTGTTGAAGTAAGTAATACATAGTATTAATGCAAATGTTCTTTTTACGATAATCCAGTGCCGTATTCAGACAAATACATTATTATTGGTTTAAAAGCAGCACAACTCTTTATTTTCAATATTTCTGATGATAGCCGTATTGACAATGGCAAATCATAAAAAAATCAGGACCGTATTTAAAAAAAAGTTGCTGGTGGCCCAACTTAAACGAAACTTTTTATTTAATATCTGATTATACGGAGTTATAGCTGATTAACACCTAATAAGAAACCTAAATAGGTTTTTTTGATATTTTGTTAAGTAAGGACAAAAAAGTGAAAAAACGAAAATTTTAAATTATCCATTTTTAAAGATATCTCGAAAACTATAATAGATATTAGGAACATCAAGTGATCGTTTCATTTGTCCCGAAATTGCGCAACTTCTTCCCCATTTATCTTTTGCTGTATCTTCTATACATTACGAAATACCAATACAGTCCCTGTGAATTAGTTGGGACCCTGTATATTGTGGTTAAAGTTACTGCAAATTCAGTCTATTGGAGTCTTTAATAACGCATTTATTCTTGCTGACGACAAATAAAACAGTTCGTTATTCCAGGAGCGGAAACTGGGTACTCGAAAATTAAGTTGACTAAGTAACTACTGTTGCCCACATATTGAGTCTTACATTACATATAATAAATTGCTGTTTTAAACTCGGATATTTCCCATACTTCTGGAAGGAAGCTTTAATTATTCCTTTGCCTAAGAATAATGATGTAAATTATTTGACCGATTTAAGGCCTATAAGTATCTTGCCTATCTTACCGAAGATAATGGAAAAAATTATGCATAAGCAGCTTTTTTTGTTTGAAAATGAAAATAGTATCTTCCATGTAAATCAGTCAGGCTTCAGAAAAGGACACAGTACTTCAACGGCCCGCACTAGAATTGTCGATGACATCGCAGTAAGCGGTAAGAAAGTAACTGCAGTAGTACCGCTGGACTTTTCCAAAGCTTTTGACACGATTAGCCATGAATTAATGTACGCAAAACTTAAATATTTTAGTCTTGATCATAAGAGTGCTTTATTTAACTCATATTTAAACAATAGATCACAAAAGGTACTATTAATGATACTATCTCACCTTCTGTGAAAATTCTATCTGGCATGCCTCAATGGTCGGCCTTAGGTCCGTTATTGTTTAGTATCTACACTTCTAACATATTGCATTCAGTAGAAAACTGTAAAATACAAGCATATGCCGATGGCACCCAAGTATACAATAGCTTTCATATTAGAGAGTTATTAGTAACTCAAATTAATATAAATAACGAATTAAGCAAAATTAAATAAATATCTCAAGAGCACAACTTCAAATTCCATCCCAATAAATGCTAACTAATATTATTCGGACCTAAGAAAGATTTAGCTTCTGTTTGTGAAAACCTTAATTCAAATATGATGTGAGATTTTATCTCCTTAAAGCGCAGTAAGAAATCTGGGATTGAAGTTCTCTGGGCATGTAAATACCCTACTGTCTGAGGCATAAAGATTTTTAAAGATATTTTTCATTATTCCCAGTTTGAGGAAAATATGTGAATCGCTGGTCCTTTCTCACTTTAACTGTTGTCATGTAGTTATAGTAATTTCGTTGATACCATAGAAAAAAGAAGAATACAAAGTGTGCAAAACTTTTGTTGTCGTTTCACATTCGATTTAAGAAGATATGATCAAATATCATATTCTTTTTCTGGTTTAAACTGGTTGAACACGCATTTCGGAGGAAACTACACTTTTTTCGTCGTTATCCATCACGTTATATCAACATCAGCACCCTCTTACCTCTTCTGTAGGCTCAGTGCTAGGACTGCAGTACATAATAAGACTATACGCTTTGGACACTTGTATCATATCCAGAGACACTCTACTGCTGCTTTTCAAAGCTGTTTTACTCATTATTCTCCTAAACTTTACAACGCCCTCCCCCCTAGATAAAATCACACTATCGGTATTTTTCTTTAAAACAAACTTAAAACAATTACTTTTTGAGGAGCAAAAACAAACGAATTTTACCTTATTCTAAAACTGTTTTGTTATTACTCTTTTATATTATTGCTAGACGTTCATTTTACATTTTAGACTGATATGATTACTTTACATTAATATTGCTCAACCAATAATGCCGATTATAGCAAATAAATCATTATTTTTCAATAATAAATTTATATATCGTCCATTTTCCTTTTTTTAATTTACGTATAATAATATATTTGTAATTTAGAAAGTTTGTACTTGATTGATAAATAAATATATTTAGGTACTTTTTCTTGGTTTGTTTACTTAGGATTTAGTGTACACATATGTTTGTATGTATATTTTATATGTATGTATATTGTATATTTATTGTATTTTGATTTTCATCTTTAATTTTGATGGGGTCAAGTGGCGGAATAGCCTTTTTGTGAAATTACGTATGTGTAGTAAACAATTATAATATGATCTATTCAATAAAAATATTTTTGACAAATCTGTCACATCTGCTTATACCGGAAGTAAATGTCAACCTTGTTGTTTTAAATGGAGTGCCCATATTCTTATCTGCGGAATTGATAGTTTATAAATTTTTAAGGTCACTGTGTATAACAAACCATACATCTGGTCGATAGCCGAGTGGGTTAAGGCGCGAGGTGGCAATCGCGATTAATCACACGGGCATCGCACCACCAGGTTCGAATCCCGGCACTGGCACTGTCGGAGGAAATGGTTGTTTGTCCGCGTTTTTTCAATGCGTAACCCCCCTTCCGCACAAGCCTTGGCTTCTGGAATTGGGGGTTGTCTGATTTCTGTGGTGTTTATATATTATATTTATCTAAAATTTATAGTTTTGGAGTTTTTTAACGAAAAATTGACAGCTGCAGATCCCTAAAGAAATTCTTCCTGTGTATCACCCACCAAAGAAATTAAATACCTTTTACTGTGAATGTCACCAGCACAGTTTAATTAAAGAATTAATTAAAGACAGTTTAAAAAGTGCGAGTGAGGAAATTCTTGGCACTGCAGCAAGTAAAAAACAGGAGGACTGGTTCAATGATAATGAAGCTTTTATACAAGAACTTCTTAACCGCAAACATACTGCCTTCCAAAACGCTATCAACCACCCCAACGACTCATCAAAAGCAGAAGCTTTTACCAAATCTAAGCATGAAACGCAACGCGAAATCAGAAGAATAAAGAACGAGTGGTGGGCAAGCAAGGCCAGAGAAATTCAAAGGTACGCCGATTCACACGACTACAGGAATTCCATTCAAGGAGTAAAAGCAGTGTACGGCCCCAGTCGGAAAAATATGTGCCCTATTAAAGATTTAAATGGAAATCTCCTCAAAAAAGACCAGGAAATAAGAGCCCGATGGAAAGAACACTACTCTAACATTCTTAACCAGCAAAGTCAAGCCGATCACGATATTATAAATCTTATCCCTCAATATGACACCTTCGAAGACTTAGATAAACCACTAACAATGGAAGAGATCTTAACCGCCATTGGGCAGCTAAAAAATAACAAATCTCCCGGCGCCGACTCACTCCTAGCTGAGATCTTTAAAGCTGTGTCGTCAGAGCTTATACCCTACCTCAAAAAACTGTTTGATGTCGTGTGGGAAAGTGGTCAAGCTCCGCAGGAGTTTCGTGATACACTTTTAATCAACCTCTTCAAAAACAAAGGGAGCGCTGCGGACTGTGGAAATTACAGGGGTATAGCTCTTCTGGCTGTTGGAGGGAAGATACTCACTAAAGCGATGGCAAATAGGCTAACACCTGTTATGCAAAAGTTACTTCCTGAAACACAGAGTGGCTTTAGACCAAACCGAGGCACATCGGATTTAATCTTCACACTTAAACAGCTTCAAGAAAAAGCACTCGAACATCAAGGAGAAATTCACATGGCCTTCATTGATTTAACCAAGGCGTTTGACTCGGTGGACAGGGAAGTGCTCTGGAAAATTATGTTCCGCTTAGGTATCCCTAGAAAATTTGTGGAAGTATGTCGCAGTCTACATACAAACAACAACGCCCAGGTTATGTATAATAATGAGGCAACCGAACCTTTCCAAACCCTCACTGGAGTTAGGCAGGGATGTGTCCTGGCACCCCTACTCTTTAATTTGTTTACCACTGCTCTAACAATTATTGTTGACAACAAATTGACAGTCAGAGGAATAGGTCTCAGATACCGTTTTGATGGCGGTCTCTTTAACATAGGGCGCTTTCACGAAGACACGCACACGATTCATTTGTGATCTCCAGTATGCGGATGACTGTGCACTTTTAGCCTCTACGCCGGAAGAGCTTCAAGAACTTTTAGATGTGTATGCCCAGAGCTAAGATTCCTTGGGACTTAAAATCAACATTGGAAAGACTAAGATTATGTCAACTCCTCATCAAGTGAACCAAATAGACATTACACTTAACGGAAATTCTCTTAAAGTGGCGGATCAGTTCAATTACTTAGGCAACGTTGTTAATGACAAAGCAAACATGGACAGCGAGATTCGCAATAGAATTAACGCTGCATCTAGAGCACTCTGGGGATTTAGAGAGAGAGTATTTGACAACCACGACCTTGCTTTGTCAACAAAAATGGCTGTCTACAGAGCAGTTGTCATTCCAACACTGCTATATGGATGTGAAAGCTGGGTCACTTACCGTCGTCATGTGAAAGAATTAGAACGTTTTCAGCAAAGACACCTCAGAAGTATGATGAAAATCCGTTGGTTCCATCACATATCAAACGTGGAAGTACTCAGGAGAGCAAACAGCCTTCCAATTGAGGTGCTTATTTCAAGAGCACGCCTAAGATGGGCAGGTCACGTTCATCATATGCATGATAACCGCCTTCCTAAATGTACACTTTATGGTGAATTGCTAAGCGGTAGAAGAAGGCGTGGCGGTCAACGAAAGAGGTTCAAGGACGCTCTCCATGAAAATCTAAAATCCTGCGGTATTGCAGACGAGCAATGGGAACAACTTGCAGCGGACAGAACCGAATGGCGAGGGGTTGTGGCCAGCTATCAAGGAAATGTTGCTGCAAGAAGGCCGAACCCAAGACCTAACCAAGTCTATGTTTGTCTTGACTGCGGTCGGCATGTGCTCTCCCGAATTGGCCTCTATAGCCATAGTCGTGTGCACCGTAGATGAATGGGAATTACAATAGACTACACCTTTTACTTGTTTTTTATTGTACACAATTTATCGACTGTAACATTTTTATACTCGGACTCGAGTAACGGCTAATAATAATAATAACCAGCACAGACGCAACTTATTCAAAATATTTTAAAACATTCGAACATTATGAGTAAGTACAAAAGTAGTCACAATTTTAAATTCAGAAACTTCAAATATCTTAAATTTTTTAAATGGAAATATCAAAGAAGGTCAGTGACTCGAAAATTCTCACTTATTTTTTACATGATTATTACGAAATACGAATGATAAATTATGTGGAAAATTATAATGCGATTCAACCTATCCCACCTTGAAAAGGCCATATACAACTTTCGCATCATCTAAATCATTGAACATGCAGTTATTATGATGGTCGCAGTGTTTATATTTATAACTCCTTCAATAATAAAACTAATTTTGTACATTCGGAACAAAAATTTTTTCTGCAGAAATTATATCCTTATTTAAGGATTAATGAAACCACTGTTCGATTTCCTGTACAACAACAGACAAATGGTTCTGGTTGCGGAGTATTTGCAATTCAAATTTCATGGTTCTTTTACATAACCTATCTTAATAGCTAATTGTGAAACCACGTACTGTTTCACAAAGAAAAAATAAGTGAAATCACCCCCACCTCACCCCACAACACTGTCAATGTATACTACAAGCTAATTTTCTATGTGGCTTTTCCCTACTCCCTGACCATCCATCATGTTTATCTTTTTGACTATATATTTCATGATGAGCAACATAACCTTTGCTTAAATCAAACTGGAAGACAATAACAAAAAGCGCTTTACCGTTATCGTAGTCCCCTGCATCTTCTGACCACCTTTACTTTCTGATACAGATTAAAAATTCATGAAATCGTGTAAATCTCATTTTTACCCTTATTTATTTCATTTTAACAGACTAAAATCGCTTTACTGTTACCATAACAAAATACAGATTAGAGATTTATAAAATCTTGTAGAGCTTATTTTTACCCTTATTCATTTTAACAGACTAAATTTTTTCTATTTTTCCTGTTAATATACACTGATTGGTGGTAAGGAATAAAATATTACTGCTCAGAAATATCTAAAATCGTATAGAGCTTCTTTTAAACCTGATTTATTGTGAAATATGTATATTTGTAGATCTGGCTAAAGCCTTTGACTCTGTGAGTCACGAGATGTTGTTAAATAATATGTCAAATTTGGGTTTCAGAGGTTTGGGGTATAAATTAATGCAGTCTTACCTTGAAGGTCGAAAACAAATGGTTAAAGTAGGGTCCACATTAAGTTTTCAGCAAAATGTAGAATTTGGTATTCCTCAAGGCACAGTAATCGGTCCCCTACTCTTTAGTATATATGTAATTGAGCTTCTTAAAATGCCTACTATAGGTGATATTATCAGTTTCGTGGCAAGAAGTTAAAAACGTTTAGCCGAAAGAGATATTGTTAGTATTAAAAATTGGTTCGACACTAATCTTCTCACAATGAACACTGATAAAACCAAATATATACCTTTTTCCTCATATATAAATCACCTTCCGAACTTCGGGCCACTAATTATAGAAACCGCAAATAGAACAATACATATTAACGAAACCAAAGTATTTAAATATATTGGGGTGTACATAGATAGACATCTTAAGTGGGATGAACACGTGAATCATGTTATTCGCAAACTCAGGCCATTATTATTAATAATTGCAAAAGTGGTTCCTAAAACTAATATATAATAGAGCGATAATATACCCTACTCGTGATCTGTTTAACGAAGCGAAAGTCTTAGACGTACGTCAGCTGTTTTTCCTTACAGTAGCTGTAGAAACCCACAAAAATAAAGATATGATCAAACACTTACAACATCAATACAGTACTAGGAAAAAAACGTGTGGTGTTAAATGCAACAAAACAGTTGGACAAAAAAGTTATGTATATCTTGCAAAAAAATTTTATGAGCAAATACCGCCGCATATGAAAAACATTATTAGAGCTAAGTTATTTAAAATAAAAATCAAAGAATGGTTATTAAGCAGTCCCGAAAATATCATATACACCTAGATTAATTGTCAATTTACCTATTTAAAAGTTATCAAAATCACCTTTCTATTCTATTCTTCTTTCTATTTTTTACTTTTTATTCAGTTTCTTTTGTTTAATTAAATTGACAAGCATTTTATTTTAGTTTGTAATTTTTATAAAAAAATTCAGATTGTTAAGTTATACTACTCACTCACAAACAAGGACTCGATAAAGTTCTTCGCGAGTTCAGCTGGTTTATTCACACTTGTTTATCGTATTATGTAAGGAATGTGTAAATCCTTCCATCTCTTGTTGAATTGTATATTTGAATATACTCGTGAATAAACTTATTATTATTATTATTTACCT
Organism: Leptura quadrifasciata; assembly: GCA_963675555.1. Taxonomy (NCBI): domain Eukaryota; kingdom Metazoa; phylum Arthropoda; class Insecta; order Coleoptera; family Cerambycidae; genus Leptura; species Leptura quadrifasciata. The sequence goes on from OY776674.1 coordinate 6,900,237, forward strand.
ACGTTGGGAGAATAAAGTTTTTCTCCAACAAGTCCCATGTTAGATTCGAACTGCGCAATCCACCTTCATATTTTTTGTTGTACAGGTACATTTAAAAAATGTATTTTACAATAAATCAGGTTTGAAATAAGCTCTACTCGATTTTAGATATTTCTGATCGGTAATATTTTATTCCTTACCATCAATCGGTGTGTATTAACAAGAAAAATAGAAAAAAACTTAGATGTTAAAATGAATGAGGGTAAAAATTAGCTCTAGAAGATTTCATAAATTTCTAATCTGTATTTTATTATGGTAACAGTAAAGCGATTTTGTTGTATTTTATTCTCTACCATCAATGCACATTAATAGGAGAAATTTTAGTCTGTTAAAATGAAATGAATAAGGGTAAAAATGAGCTTTACACGATTTCATGAAATTTTTATCTGTATCAGAAAGTAAAGGTGGTCAGAAGGTGCGGGGGACTACGATCGGTTCCTCTAAAAATTACGGAATCGGCTATATATGAACAACTATCTGAATATGTTTATCAACACTCAATAATTCCTTCTAACCAGGTTTTAGTACTTCTACTTTACTAAGTAATATAACTGACGATATCTTGCGAGCCATTGATACCACGCAAGTCACCTCCCTGACATTACTTGATATGACAAAGGTTTTTGACTCTCTAGATATTAATTGCTTGATTGCAAAACTAAGCTATTATGGCGTATCTGGAAGTACTTTCTCCTGGTTTCAAAATTATCTCCACGGCAGACAACAGTTTACGAGTGTTAATACAGGAAACTCGATAGTAACATCACATTATAGATCAGTTAAATCTGGTGTTCCACAGGGATCTATCCTTTGACCACTTCTTTTTAATATTTTTATTGCGGATGTAGCAAGGCTCCCACTTAATTCAAAATTATACATGTACGCGGATGATATTCAGCTAATGCATAGTTTCTCCTCTACGGAAGCTCAAATGGCTGAATTTTACAAAAATAATGATTTACGTCTTATATACGAATGGACAATCCAAAATACTCTTATGCTAAATGCTAACAAAAGTCAAAATATTGTTTTTGGAACATCTCAGCAGCTATTGAATCTTAGAGAACTGAATATTCAAGTAAATAATGAGATCATTGCATCAACCAACAACGTTAAAAATTTGGGTGTTAATTTTGATCCTTTATTAAATTTCTCTAATCACGTAAATACTATTTGTAAAAAAGATTTTTATTGTTTAAAACAGTTATACTCATTCAAAAAATATCTAAACACAAATACTAAAATATTGCTTTCTGAAACTATGGTTCTATCGCACTTAACTTAACGCAGATACTGTGTACGGTCTCTGGCTCTCACAGGAAGACAAATTCCGTTTGCAAAAAATTCAAAATTGCTGTGTACGATATTTTACAACTGTGCCTCAATTTGGTCATATAACTCCACATTTACGTGCTTTCAACTTATTAAATATGTGCGAAAGGAGATTTATACACATTGTAGGATTCGTATTAAACATTTTCAAAACAGAAAAACCAAATTATCTATTTAATAAAATACATAGGCGTTCTGAAATCCACCATAGGGATCTAAGACATGTTGAAAATAAAGTTTGTATTCCCGCTCACAAAAATGCATCTTTTCGGTCTTCCTTTTCATTTATAGTAGCATATATTATTAATAACCTGCCAGCTCAATATCACAGCATATCAGTGGCAACTGTAAAATGTACGTTAAAGGAAGACATTATCCTATCAAGATTAGAAAACTTTAATATACAATTGTTCTAAATTAAATATTTTTTTACATGTATAAATATTTCTGTACTCAAGAAGTGTTGTAAAGCAACATTGTTGATACACTTCCTTTTGGAAAAATGTATGTACCTGTACTGCTTTTTTTCAATAAACGTATTGTATTGTATTAAGTATATAATCAAAAAGATAAACGTGATGGATGGTCAGGGGGTACGGGGAAGCCACATAGAAAATTAGCTTGTAGTATACATTGGCAGTGTTGTGGGGTGGGGGTGATAGAAATATCCTCAGAAAAAAAAACAGTTTTTGAAATTTTGAAATTGATTTCCGTTTTGCGTTTTAATTTTAATTACAAATAATATGCAGTAATAATAAACTTACTTGACATTATCCTATCTGCAATTAATTACTCACTACCTACTTTGTCATCTAAATATTTTAGATAAAATACGTAAGTAGATAAAGAGCGATTATTTTACAAAACAATAAATAATCACCACAAACACAAACAGGTTTTGTTGTTTTTGAATTATCCAAATAAATCCAGTACTGTACTGTATGTAAATTAATAGCAAATTGGCTTTCAATGTTTTGAATGAACTCTATTCGTTTTATTTTGTATTAAAGTATGTGTAAACATATACGATTTAGTCCATTTTAAAAATAAAGTTTTATGCCAGTATATATTTTCATACTTCGTGTTCAGTTTTGATTCAAAACAAGTCAGGGATATGGCCTTCTGAGTATATTTATAGAAGGCATTATTTTATATTGTGTTTTTTATATGCCATAAATATGCCAATTATTATAATTGGTACATACAACAAAGCAAAAATATTTGCACAATGTGAGAAGAAGGACTGGACGCATTGGATGCTATACAATTTGAAGTTTATTTTTATTCGTTGCTTGTTTACCGAGTATAAGGTTGTATGGGGGTTTGTAAAATTCATTGACACGAACCTCGTGTAAACGTGACGTTTTGGAATTATCGACTATCTAAGAGATATTTTTCAATGAATCTAGAGTATTTTTCATTAGTTATTACAGGGACAATTCATGTTAGTTTTAGGGTTTTGTAAATTAAATTCTTTGGTTCAGTATAATGAAATCATAACTGTGTGAAATAGCAATGCAATCGAATATTGAGATAATAGTTTGACAGTTAAAAAAAAAAATTCATTAACAGGAATTTAGCATAAATTAAAATTTTTTTAGCTATCGACGCATTTGTCACGGTAGGGCATAGGGTTAAACATTATGAAAAAATTGGTATTAGGGAAAGTGAAACTGAATTAATGAAGAACTATCTGCCAAGTAGACAACAATGCAATATAAATGAAACTTACAGTGAATTTAAACTGTTTGAGTACGGCGTTCCGCAAGGTACTATATTGGGTCCTGTTCCCTTTAATATTCCTAACAATGATATTCTTCTTCTGACGTCATAGGGACAGTTTGTTAGTTACGCAGTCGATACAGCAATTTTGGATACAGGGTCTACATGGGAAGTTGCTGTGAGACATCAGAATAAAATTTTATAATGCAAAACCAGTGGTCCGACAATTAATTTTAACAAAACCATGTCCACGCCATTTCTGATGACTAACAGTAACTATTGTAACTTTAAACCACCAGAAATAGAATATGTTTTTTTCTCCAATTTTTTTGGCCTTCATTGGAAACCATCAGCCAGCAACATAGATAAGGAAAGGAACAGGAGGTAATAAAGATACACCCATTTCACGCTTAGGAGTCCATCAGGGCAACTTAAATTAAGACGTAGACTGGAGCACGGCTACCAGGTTGACCCACGAAGGATGCAGAAACGAAGGCATATTATGAGTAATAACACAAATCAATGTATATGTATAATAATGTACAACTCGAGTACAACAACAGTTAAATAACTATATTATATTGAGCCAGAAAATTACAAATTAATCGGTATGCTTCTATCTATTCTTTTTACTCCGAAGGACATAGTTTAAATTCAGTGGTAGCTGAAAGCTCATATCTTTTAGTTCACTTAGTAAGATACTTGACTTGGCTCTGTGTTAAGTATAGTTAAATATTATGTGGTTAATATCACCCTTTTGACCACAAGCACATAAATTGTTGTCTTGTACTCCAATCTTAAATAAGTGACCAGAGAATCTGCCATGATTAAACTGCAAACGGGTGATGGTAAAATAAAACAATCTAGAAATAGTATAATCATCATACCACCCAGATTTAGTGATCAGTCGGTTTAAGTAATAACAATTTGTACCTCGCTCGATGTACTTTTGATTGTATAGGTTTTGCTTTTTCTTATATATATTGAACAGATCAGTCACAGGTATTTCAATTGACAGAGGGGTGACATTTAAGGCGGCTGCCTTAGTTATATTATCTGCAATTTCATTTTGAGTTAAACCACAACCCAGACGAAGTTGACAGATATCCCTCGTTGCGATGAAGCAGCTACTTTGGCGACAATACCGACAATAATAGGTGATGATTGCTCTTTACATTTACCGATGCTACTCAAAATACACACGGAATTAGAGGGTTACCTCTCTCGCTCTTCAAATCATACCTACTTGACCGTCAGCAGTGTGCTGCCATAACCAGTGAAACGTTAGGATTCCTAAACAATAATTACGGTGTACCCCTAGGCTCTGTCCTGGGGCCACTGTTATTTTTAATTTATATGGATGACGCTCCTCAGTTTATGTTGTTCGCCGATAACACCACTGTCTTGTATTCTGGCCATAACATTGCCAATGCGCTGGAACTATTGTCTCACAATGAACTACAGGCAAAAATTTGGTTCACATTATTACACTTATACTTAATCAAGAGAAAACTCAGAGATGACAATATCCTCTGTCATTTCAGTTTCGGCGTTTAAACAAGATTATACACGGAAATGTCTGCATACCGCAGAACAGGACGATCAATTTTTCTACTTGTACAGGTCGCAATTGGCAGAATCTACTATTGCGTAACAGATCAGGAGCCGGTGGCAAAAGGATTTGAATCGGTACAAAATTATTGTTGACAATCGTACTAGAGCATAACCAAATAATTTTTGGACTTGCAAATACCCTTTAAATAAATGTTGTTGTGATCAATTCTATGTGAACGATAGATTTAATAATTTTTCGAACTTATTTTAGTCTGGTTGCATTTATAAACAAATATTGTCCGTGAAAATCAATAGGATATATTCCTTCTGTGGAACGTTGTACATGGGAAAAAGTAAGCAATTCCATTTTCGTATATTGTTTCTCGTGAGTTTTTGTGATGATAACACCAGCATAACCTTGGGGTTGTTTGACGAAGATGTATGCAGCCTCTAATGCTTGCCCTAACAGAAATACATATATTTTTATTTGTTTTTATCGCTGAGAAATTTATCTTGTTTGCATGGACGCACAAAAAACTGTTGAACTCACAGGATTTACGCCCTCGTGCTTTTAACTTTGTGTCTAAACTTTCATGTGTTGTTTATATCATTGGGACGAAGAATAATACTTATAAATCAAATAAAGTAGAATGCAGGCTTTCACGGCCGTTGTCCAATGAAGCAGTTTCTTCCAGATCTTACCGTGGTCGTTGAACTTGACTTGACGTTTCGCTGATAATCCTGTTAGCTTCTTCAGAAGAATTATAAAAACTGAATTTGTTGTGTTACGCTCCTCGTTATATACCTAGGCGCCGCTTCGTTTCGCTAGTCATTGGTCGTGCTTGATTCGCTTCGCTGTTCATTCGTCGTGTTTAGTTGACCGTGACTTACCGCGATGCTGGTACTTGGCAATGACAGTCTCCACGTGTTACTAAGTCTATACCCATCCTATCTGTTAAAGTTGCTTCTCTTTTTCATAATTTCCGGTGATCCCCTAATGATTCGTGGATAATAGCGCGTATTCCTGTCTAAGTCGTCTCGTAGTCGATTTTATAGTTCTCGTTATTATGGACATGCCCTGCTATCACCGACCTATCTCTGTATCCAAAGTCTGATGTTCTTGGATTCTGCACTGGATACTCCGCCATGTTTGTCCGATGTAGCTATTACCACATGTGCACTTCAACTGATAAACACCTTTTGTTAACAGTTTGGGGACAAGGTCTATGATTGAGGGAAGCACCTGCTGTATTTCTTCACCGTTCGAAATCATACACCAACTTTCTTTTCGGATTATTTACTATTCGATGTATATTGCTTTGACTGTATCCGTTCTTCTCTAAAGCTTCCTCGGGTTTGTTATCATCGTCGCATATTGTGTTGGCTCTATGGACCAACGCTCTCCTATGTTGTGGATGGTGGTGAGATGTCGCATATAGGTAACGATTTGATACTTGGATGCTGTTTATTCAAACGGTCGAAGAAAATAAATAAAGATAATTGTCCATGTGGCCATATCAAATAAAGTTCAATTTAAAGATATTAAAATAAAAATACTTTTTTGTGTTTATTACTAGTTTATTATTATTAGGTACCTACCTATTAAAATACATTTTATTATTAATATTAAAATTAATCTTCATTATCAGATACCTCTTCCAAATAATCATTTACTGTAGTCATATGCTTAAGTCTAAAAGTAATAAAAAAAAATTTGTTTTTGTTTAAAAGTTCCATGATATGGTTACATTTTTCTGTTTTTATATGAATATTCCTTTTTCGCATGACTGGTGGTTATTTTGGAAGGGTCAACGGTAATCTAACCTCTTGCTTTAAATCCACTGATAAGAAACTTAGATCATTGAAAGAAGAGAACATTCCTTCCTCAGATATTTTTACTTGCAGCCAAACCACTGTAGATATCAAAAATGCATCTTTGTATCACTTTCTATAAAAACAAGCGGAGCTTCTTTGTCATTGAACATATTGGCTGGATCTTTAAAGTCAGCCAATTTCAAAGAATAAACACTAAAAGGTCTTTATCATCACCACAGGTAACTGAGACCAATCCCTTGGGACAGCAATTTCTAAAGTTTTTATTTTTCCCTTTTTTATTCTATGATTGCAAGCACACTATCCGCTTCTGTGTGCGCGTGTCACTTTAATAAATATTTATGGTTGATTACTTGTAACGAAGGTTCAAAATTGCGAGTGCAGCGAAGTCTTAATAAAAAATACATAACAATTTTTTCCAGTATTATTTTTTTCAATTTTAATTTGAAAACGTAAATTCGGAGAAAGTTTTATCTCCTCGCTTAGTGCATTAAAAAATTTGCAACCATTGTAGTAAAAGCTTCTTTGATACAAATCTGTTCGGTGAGATTGTGGCTGTAATAATCCTTTAAACCTTGCATTGTGGTTATAGCTGACTTGATTGGCAAAAAAACTATGCTGATTCTTGTAAACAAATGTACAGACTTCCAGAATATAAACACCTGCTACAGTTAATATTTTCGAGTTTTTGAAAGTAGTACGACAGCTTTCACTAAAGCCTAAGCCAGCAATAATTCGTATAGCATACTTCTGCAAAATGAATACTCGATTTATATGCACACTTTTGCTCCAGTTCGTTATACCATATCTCAAATGTGTGTGGAAATTTGCATAATATTCAAATTTGCATAATAGAGGCTCATGAGTACATCACAACTACAGTGTAATGACATAAACCTCAAACAATAACCGTTGCTTCGCAATTTATTACACAAAATATCTATATGGTTTTCCCAATCCAAGTATCTGTCAAATGTTATGCCTAGCATTTTGACCGATTCACAGAAAGTTATATCACGTCCATTAAAAATTGACATATCCAGATTTCTGTGTAAACAACAGCATATTAGTTTTATTTTTATTTAAATTAAGCTCGTTTTCCTCAAACCAATGAACTACCTGTGAGTAAGCTAACCCAGCGGAGTTTTTAATAATATTTAAGTCATTATCAATGATTAAAATATTTGTATCATCCGCATAACCGACCCAGTGAATATTTGGCATTTTATTAAAATACGTTATTAAATCATTAGCAAAATATTAAAAAGTAGAGGCCCCAAAACAGATCCCTGAGGAACTCCATGCGTTATGTTGCATACAGCACTAGTTATATCATAGTTTAATTTAACGATATGTGTTCTATTGTTTAGATAAGAGGAAAAGAGGTTTAAAGCAACTCCTCTGACTCCGTATCTTTCTAGCTTATAATAAAATTTCATGGTCAACAACAGCAAAAGCCCCTCAGGATTTACAATTACATGAAAATAGAGCCTGGTCCGAAATTTTATGAAGTCAGAGTCTAATTTTATTGGGGTAGAGGTGCTTGTGACTGGTATATTGCGTTCAGTTAATATAGATGATTATATTCTAACAGTAGATTATCAATCTACGGAAAAAATTATTGCAGATTCTTTGATTAAACCACCAAAATCATGTTTGCTTACAACGAATGGGTTTGGTTTAATAAATATAAAATTGTACTACTAGAGCTAGGTGTGAATTCACACTTATATTTATTAATATGAAAATTAGTTAATAATTCATAATGAATAATATAAAAAAATAGTGGACTGCAAAAATTAAATATAGAGATGAATGAGCTGTCCAAGCATTAATTAAACATAATTTATTATTGATAATAATTACCAGTTGTTTAAATTAAAAATTCCCTCGACTTTTGACTAGTTAGTAGCACTTCGTTATTACACGTGTTGACATTCATCCAAACTTTGCAAATTGTGTTCATTAAATTTAAAATTAAACTTAATTTGCCTCATTAGAAATCAGAGTAGAAGCTGGTTAACCATCGTTGGCAAGTTAATTAATGATAAAATAACTATTGGTTTTCATTCTAGTGATAGTAATTTACTTTTCGATATCAGCATTGCCAGAAGTTATAGAAGACCCATCTAGAATGTCCCAGAAGTGCACGATATTTACACCATGGTCAAAGCACTGGTTGAAACCATTAATAATCACCGTCAGGCTACTTTAAGCAAGCAAGCCAAGAGGCCAATGTGATGTATGTTACCGAGTTTTGGGCACCTACCGAGATAAACATCACCTTGAAGGAGAAAAAACGACGTAAATAATATAGTTTCGAATAATTTTAGAAAGAGTTATCAAACTACTCCCCACTGTTCAAGTTGGAAACTAGATGAGTTATTAAGAAGGGAAGGAATGACATTGCATTGTTTTGTTATTAATAGTGATTGGATTTTCAGATGCCATTTGACAAATCGTTCCCTTCAATTAACCTTTAATTATTATTACTATTATATTCATAATTTGGTTGTTGCAAATTTTACTACTCCACTTTTGGCACCAATATTACGAGTTTATGGTACGTGTGGAAATAAGAGATTATTTGCAGGGAGATATCTATATGGAGCAGGCTCTTTTATGCGGACGGACCATGCAGCGCCTACCTAGTAGATGCAAGTGAAAAATTTGGAAGAACCAATTGCGAAATCGAGATGTTTTCTGGAAATATTTTCTTACCGCCTCTCAAGTTACCAAACTAACCCCCTTTTAAGGCCTTAAGGATCTTGTGCTAGGTAAAGAGAGATAAGGGGACCAAATTTTAGAGCATTATAGAACACACTGGAGTTCTTTACTACCACTAATTTACTAGTACTAAAAAGAGCTTGGTAAAATGCAGACAGAAAACGTGTGACCATGCAGTTGGTGATTCTTAAAAAGAAATTGCGACCGTAATGGAACAAATGCGCAATGAATCATCGGGAGGACAGTTCGTCATAAACAAGCCTCTGAGAAAGATTTTACTGGGTTATTATCGTGAGGAAAGTTGGTGCCAAAAATGCAGAACTTGTGCAGCGCCCAAGAGTCCAAGAACAAGATCAAGAGTTAGTATGAAGCATTATAACTTGAGGAAGTCACTTGAGAGAATTGCAATTGCTGGCCCATTCCCTAAGACAAATAAAGGCAATGAATATATTAGTAGCAATAAAGTACTTTAGTAAGAGGCTTTAAGCTTATGCTATAACCAATCAAGCTGCATCTACTGTTGCATTGGTAAGACAGAATTAAAACAGCTAGAGATAGAATGAAAGCTTGGTATGATCTTAAGGCAAATTCAAAAAGCGTCAAGGAAGGAATAGTCCACAGCGAAAAGCGTATATCACCAAAATCGAGCCCAACGTTAATAAATTAATAATAATTAATTATAAAGAGCGTTGAAGTACTAAAAAACTAACAATAAAAAATAAGTAAAAAATATATAAAACATAAAAAGTATAAATATTTCCACAAGGATCTCCAACTGCAATATCTAGACTACCCGATCAAGGCCTTGTCCTCATAATCAGTGTACTCGGTGGAATGAGACGTACGCTGCTTTCAAAATTAAAACCCATAGCGGCCTGGCAAAAGTCAGCCGAATGGTGGGCAGGCCAAATTCAAATGCAAATTATACAATGCTCATTCATAGGGACTCATCCACTGCTCATGGTGCACGATTTTGGAATCTACAGTCGCTACCTCTGTGGTATGTGGTGTGTGTATTTGTAGATAGATAATTCACTGACACTGATATCGTAAGAATGTCAGAGACATGGAGAACAACTGTAATTTTATTTAGGTTCGTTTGCACATCAACATACTGGTTCTGCCTCATTGAAATCATTAATCGCTTCTTGAAAAAGGGATATGTTTTTCGTGTGTAAGTTATTACGATACTGTGGCTGTAAATAAAGACGCCTATTATTATTACTATTATACGGATTACAAATATACTTCATTATGAGTTGCGAATGTCCTTACTTAGACTGTCGTGTTCCCCACTGATCACCAGCACCTCCAGCAAAGATTTGTTTTTGGTATACCATTTTCCTATGAACAGAAAATGCATAATTAATATTTAATCATAAAATTAACAATACTGCAATAAAAATCATTAGCATTATAATCAATTTCCGTGAACTGTTTTTGATGCAACAAAATTATAAATATATTAAATTTTCAAATCATTCATAGTAACATTAATTAATTTTAGAACAAATATTTGGCGAATTAATTTGAATTTCCATGAATATTATTTTGTATATTTCAAAAATAAATGTCTGCCGTAATTAATTGAAACGGTCATGAGTAATATATAATATTTATTTGTTTTAATTTTTAATAATGCATTTCACTATAGTTTGACGTTTATGTACAAGTTCCTGATTTAATAACTGAGACTTATATTTCCGCAATGACATTAATGCAATTTTAACTGTATCTGCCACTATGCATATATACTGTATTATCTTACACTTAAAACAAGCTTATTTCTTAATCACTGCATGCTGACCAAAGTCCATGCAATATTTAAAAGCAGTTATATATGACTTGTTGATAATTATAGAGCTATTTCTTCTCCAGCGAATTCATCTAGAGTGTTTAAAATAATATTTTACGATCGTATCTACTTTCCAGATATTGACTTGGCATGAGTTTATGAGTAGAAAATTAACTCTTACAAGCTTAGCTCACTTTACGCAATAGAAGCGGGTGACTGCGATTTATAAAGATTTCTGAGATGATTTTAAGAGGACAGATCTTGCAATTTTACATAAATGTGATAAAATTTGGCTTCCTCCATGCTACTGAACTTCTAAAGTTCGAATTCATGGTAGTTACGCAAAATTTCTTAGATGGGATTTTTTGCTGATTTCAAGTGTGATGAGTTTAGATATATTTTGGTGGGTATTTTGATATTCACACAGGACCCTTCTCGGCATTTAACGTATAATGAAGCACATCCAACCCTGCTTTTCTGTAGGTGCACAAAATTGTGAAATAGAAATATTTAATTAAAGCTGCTTGTTTTTTTATTTCTTAATATTAAACAAATTAATACAAACGTTTTGGATGAAACCTTGTTTTCTGCTGTGCTACACACCAGCTCCTCTTCGGCTAATAATTTTTGTGCTGTGAACAAGATAACCTTGGCTACTATATACATCTATATCCCAACTTATTTAAAGACTTTAGGACTTCATATAATGATAATAATTCTTTAGATCAAAATACATGATATCGGCGGAAGAGGGGATATTTGCTATTTGTTTTTGAAAACCTCCTTTTCTCTTCTTATAGACCTTGTTGTAAAGTTTCTTAGATCTTTGTAATTTTGCCAATTTTGTGGGGTTTTGTTTTGTTTATATTTTTACGATGCTTTGTTTTCCACTTTAATTAATTCTTCTATGTCATCCGTAATCCATGGTTTATATGGTTTTTAGAAACATTATTAGAATAAAAAGTACATCTCGTATTTAAAATTTTTCGTAATGTTAAAGTTGAACAAAGTTTACTCATTGTCGTTTTAACAATTACATTTTTGACACATGCCCATTAAAGGCTTGAGTACGTAATTCAGTTTAATAGTCTTGTTATACCTAATTATAAGTTGAAAATAAAAATAATTTAGGGGCGAGCGTAGGTACGTCTTTACTATGTACATATTTCGATATGCGATGTAAAGCAACGTCAGGCGCAGTTAGTAGTTGGATGGGTGACCGTCTCAACTGTTATAGGGTATTCCCCCTATAAGTCAAAAACAGAAATCAAAAAAATTGCAAAATTAACAGAAAATTCATATTAATTCAGGCATCATGGCAAACCATGATAAAAAAATCAACCAGACCTAGTTTACCACAAAAACCACATCCAAGGTCACAAAAATCAGAAAAAATTCACGCACATTCCATAATTCACAAATAACGTAAAATCACCGAGAACACACTCCGAACATTCATTCCAGTCAATTTCACAAATAACGTCCCTTAAAAATATTGCCCCCGTATATTCATCAACCTAACCAAAATCACTGTCTAACCCCAAATTTTCAGTCTTACTTCAATCCCTCAATTTTCTATAAACAATTTCATTTTCAAAATTTTAAAACTTCTTGATCACCCCTCGTATACGTAACTACGTTCAAACTTAACCTTCGAGCTCGTTTCCCAACTTTCCTGCAACCATCACGCATTTTATCCTTCGCACTTTTCAATCACCCCCTGTATACTTCAAATCACATTCCGTGCCTCGAATCTTAAAAGTTCAAACTTCCTTTCATGAAATTTCCGCAACTCGATTGCTATTTTAAATTTCACCAATTTTGATCACTCCTCGTATAATAACATACAAGCATACAATATCTCCGTTCAACTCGACTCGTACCCGTTAGGAACATTTTAATATCTTATCTTCATGCACTACGCACCTATCGGGAACATTTTAATAGCGTTACAACTTTTAAACATCAGACCTCCGTTAATACCTTACGGGGTCGCGTCAGATGTTGCCGATAAAAACTCAAATAACTTCTAAACCAAAATAGATCCGAATTACATTCTTTTTAATAAATCCCCCTTTTCATTGCCGATTTTTCAATATAACTTTTATTTTCGAAATTTTGAAATTTCCATTATTGCGCAACATGGCGTAATCGATGACTCATCCTCGCCCGCACGGAGCGATTCCAAGCCTTTCCAGCTCTTTATAATGGGATGCGAGACTCGACGGGGCGCGAAAAACGAAACTTTCTCGAAACACTATAAATACCGACGTGCGACAAGCCGAAGTTAAGTTCAGTTTTGACAGTGACTCCAGTGTTAAGTATTCGCGTAGTGTTCTAGTAGAAAATATAAGTTTCAAAAGTGAATTTTTGTGTAATAGCTGTTGACGCTACTGAACGGGTCCGGTTACTATTTAACTTATGTTGTAGATACTCCCGTCTAGCTAGGCTTTCTTATTCCCAGTCCCTGCAATCTTTTTGTGACGAGCTGTTCAATTCTAGCTTCCCAGGCCGAAACCTGGTTAAAAAGAGTTAGTTTTAAGTAATCGCCTTAAGTGGCCCCCTTTTATTTTAATTATAACAAACACTTCGCCTTAAGTGGCCCCCTTTTCAATTTTCCCTTCGCCTACGAGGCTAAATCGTCAAAGTGAATTTTTTCCCATTTTAATTATTTTTTAACATTTTTTAAATATATTTTAAATACAACTTAAGACAGAATTTCTGTTGTCGATTAGTTTCAATTTCAAAAAGAAACTTGTAAAATAAAATAAATTCTTCTCAACTCTGTTCAAGAATCTTTAATAAATAATTTTGTATTTCTTTTAAACTACCGTGTTATTTTTTCAAGAATAATAATATACAGGGTGTAGCCGTCGACCCTACAATAGCTATAATAATCAAAACAGTGCTAATTTAAATAAATAGTGCAAACCACAACATATAGGGTGAAGCATTCGACCCTAACAAGCACTTCTAGAAATCAAACCCTGAGACTTTACACATCGAAAAATAAGTGCACGAACGCCTCTGGGGTCTCAGCTCTAAACCCCCACCGTACCAGATTTTTTATTTCACCGAACAGAGGTCGTGTTCGTGTTCACAACGAAGACCGCGTCCTCACCTCACACATCTTCCAGCAGCTTGTATATCAGTGTATGCGCGGAAGCTATACAACCTTATTCGAGTGTTGTATAGGGGATATACCATCCTTCGGAGGGGATATAAAGCCGTCAGTCCCTTGTCTATTAAATGTTAGGCAAGTAAAAGATCCCTACTCTTCTTAAGAGAAGAGGTTCAGCAAAATTCCTGGTTGGGAGTAGCTCGTCTACAGGCGTCGGTGTTAGGCCTCAGTAGCGGAAATAGGCCGACGTTAAATAAATATGTAAAAAAAGAAGGTACATTATTTGACACAGTATTTTTCCCCGACAGTTACAGCCATTTAACTAACAATTTAAAATGATGAGCTTTTTAATAATTAATTAGATTGAATCTGCGGTAGTTTCTTGATAAAACATATTCAATCGAATAATTATAAATATTCAAAAGAATAGTTGCAATACGCACTTGGTTTATTGTTTCATGAGTTTGGTTCAGTTTTGTCTGACATATGTTTCGGCCTTGCGACCATTATCAAAGAGTCAAAAACGTTTTTAAGACTCTTTGATAATGGTCGCAAGACCTAAACATATGACAGACAAAACTGAACATAACTCATGAAACAATAAACCAAGTGAGTATTGTAACTATTCCTTTGAATATTTATAATTATTATTCTACTTTTTAATAATATACCTAGAACGGTATTGACTAATAATTTACCTTTAAGTCATAATACACCAAGAACAAATATTTTATTACTGAAGAAAACATTTTCACTATTCAATATTCATTCGCTATGCCATATGCATTAAATACTTTAGTAGAAATAGGTGCTGAATATGTTGACCTAGAAACTGTGACAAGAAAATTTAACTACCAGTTGCTTAATGTTCTCTATAATTCTTTATGGTTACTTGTTGCCCTGTAAATGGATCATATATTTAGTTACTAATCTATGGAGATTTCCAGGTAGATAGAGTCATCCATCTGATACCGTTCCATTTCACTTATGATTCTTAGTATTACTATAACACCCATTTGTATACTAGAAAGAAAAATGCTATAAAGAGTTTTTTATCTTGAAAACTTCATGCGTGTGTTACTGATGCAATAAATTATATTAACTGCTCGTATAATGTCGGCGTCATCTTATAAGTGAGCGTATCAAACAGAAATGAAAATGCTCAGGTGTTCTTCAGATAAAGGTTCGTGTCATCAAAAAAATCGTTGCGCTACTGAATCATAGGAAATTAAATACTCGAAACATATAGTTAGTACTTTCATCATCCTATACCACTCTTTAAGCAGCAAAACATCATATTATATGTATTTTTGAGTTTTGAATACAAATTAGTAATCAAAATAGATAATTCGTAAATTTTTCGTTATTTGCAGATTGTAATTTGTGATCATTAAAATAGAGACCAAAAATGCATATAAAATGATGTGTATTACTTCGGGGTCAGATTTTTTTTTAAATTACTTGTTACTGTTAATTTTAAAATCATACTTAATGATGCAGAAAACGAATATAAAGTTTCATTAGCTTTTATTATTTAAATTCCTGTACTTTCTGTACAATATCTAGGCCTTTTTCTGCCAATATATTAAATAACTAAATAAATGATTAACATCACAGGTAATTACGACCCCCTTTATCCCGAAAGGCTCTAGAAGAAGCCTTGTGTGGGAGGGGGCTACACATTTAGAGACAAGGGACACACACCCAATATCCGTTTATAGTGGAAAAATCCTTCTCACAGTATTTTCCACTGCCACGGCCGGGGATCGAACCCGGAACTTTTGGGTGAGAGGCAAGTGCGCTCACCTCTCGACCATCAGTCATACTAAAGTAACTAAATATTTTTTGTTCCAGAGTCTACTCTTGCGGTTAGATGCAGAGGTGGTTGGTGCAATTTCGAATACCCACGTTTAAGTATTGAAGTATAGAAGCCAAACCATATTTCAAAGGCCTAATTACTAGGATTAATTGAAGAAATTTGCAAGTGATATTTGTAATAAAATTCAAAAAAGTGTGTATACTAGCAAAATATCAGTACATTTTTTTCAGAGTGAGGAAAATTATTCGACAGATTCCAAATTAAGATATTTTGGACAATCAGTCTACATAATAGTAAACAATTATTTTGAAGAGAACAAGCTTATAATTTTCAAAAAAAAATTGCCTTTCCTCTTAAGAACAGGTCGCGCTCTCCTAGTTTTGAAACTGTTATACAGGGTGTCCAAAAACTCTCCTGTCAAACAAAAAATACAAATTCTAGACGTGATTTTATGTCGTTTGGCGTAAATCATATTATTCAAAAATGCTACATAACGAAGCTACTTCTTTTAAAGATGGAATCTTGTCAAGTTTTTTTCAGATATCTTGCTCCAAACATAATTTTTCCATTACGATCTTAAATATCTCATTTGGGGGGCTAATGGATAGTTTGAATCATATTTTGCAGATTCGATTGACCTGGGATTCCAGACTGATGTCATCTATACTGATTTCTCCTTCGACAGGCTGGATCATAGCATTCTTATTATGAACCTTCAGGCTCATGATTTTTCGATAAATATGCTTAATTTTTTCTGTTCATATCTTAGTAATCGTAAGCAGTATGTTAAATGATCTGGTTATCAGTCGTGGAGATCTTGGCAACGTCCGGCGTCCCACAACGATCAAATCTGGGTCCACTACTCTTTGATATATTCATTAACAATATAACTTGTGACTTAAATGTTAACTGTCGAATTTACGCAGATGCTTTGAAAATATATTGCAATATTAAAGACAATGAGAAATTAATGAATGGTGTTGTGCTAACCAATTACCATTGAATGCAGCTAAGTGCAATGTGATGACATATTCCAGTAAGACTAATGTAACTACCTTCAAATATTCTCTGAATAACACACTTTTAAATAGGCCTGAAATTCTTCAGAATTTAGGTGTGACCTTTGATCGAAAGCTCTCCTTTACTCATCATATTAGCAATTTTACTTCAGATGGCTTTAAAGCTCTGGGGTATATTATTAGAAACTCAGCTGATTTTACTAGAATTAGTACCTTGAAGTTGCTATTCTTTGCATTTGTAAGATCACAACTTGAGTATGCCTCAATTATTTGGTGTCCTCATTATAATATTCATATTCAAAATCTGGAAAGAGTCCAGAGAAGATTTCTAATATTTTGCAGTTATAAAAGGATAGTATATATTCACCGGTAGGTATGCGTAACTCAGATTTACTTGACAGATTTTCCCTAGATAGCCTGCATATTAGGGAGAAAGAAATTTTAAATTATATATTTGTATAAATTATTAAACAATACGATACTGTATCTCTTTTATTGCATTTTATTCATATTTTATTCGTTTAATTAGTGTTATTCCTGTTATATTGTTATATTAATATTTACATTTTCTTAAGGTATTCTTTTAATCGTTTTAAAGATATTTAAAATAATTTGATGACAAAGTTACATCATTGAAAGGCTGTAGTTCCGTTAGGACGCATTCTTGGGTAGTAGACTAGGAACAGAATTCCTAGTTCGAGCTGCGAGAAGCATTTCGTATAACAATTTGGCAACCGGTGTTTTTAGGGGCTTTCGATCCCATTGAATCTGAAAATGCCTGTTGCCACATCGAAAAATAAACCGGAAGCCCCTTATTCAAGATGGTGGCAACTTTTGAAATATTGCTAATATGAACATATAAAAGAAATCCAATGCGTATCTAGGGATTATCGACATCGCTAAGTCCAAATTTGATAATACCATAGTCATATGGCTCACCGGAAGTCCGTAATTAAATATGGTGGTCAATATGGCGGTTATTTTTAAAATATTGCAAATATGTACTTATAGAGGCTCTATTCCTACAATTCTAGCGACTGGAATAAACTGTGCAGCAAGTATTTCAACTCCTAAACTATCATCTCAACTGATAATTGATGGACAGGGATTAGTGGTCGCTCTCGTGAAGTCTGCTAACGCCAATTCTTTTTCTAAAAGGGTACAATTCTTGGGAGCTTATTATAGTAGAGTAGACATTGTCTTTGACCGTTACAGGGATCTTTCTGTGCAAACCACTACACGTACGAAAACGAAACAAAAAGCTCAAGTACGTAGAAAAATTTTAAATACTGATGTGCCACTGTCAAATGATTGAGAAAGTTTTTTTATCTCTGTCTGAGAATAAAGCAGATATTGCAAATTTTCTTTGTAATGAGCTGCTAAAATACCCTTTCGCCAATCTTGATGTAATCATTTCTGATGGGTTTCAAGACGAACAACGAATGGAAAGTACAAATCCAAATATTCACATCCATCACCTAGCGGTAACACACGAGGAAGGTGACACGCGAGTGATTCTGCATGGTATCCACAATGACTTCAATGTCAAAATCATCATGGCTGGAGACGCAGATATGTGTCTGTTAGCTGTGCACCATTTATACACCATGAAATGCTCAGAAGGTTGGCTAATGTCTAATGTCGCAGAAACTCTGTCCCCAATACAAAGAGAAAATATTTTAGCTTTCCATGCAGTCACCGGTTTGGACGCCATATCCAAACTTGCTACTGTCAGTAAGCCGGCTATCAAATTAAAACTGCGCTACTGCTTCCTACTGTTGAAAATTTCTAAAATCATTCTTTTTAATCTTACAGATGCCACCGCAAACTTCCACGAGTGATGCAGCACGACACATTCTATTTGGGACTTCCGCCCACAATGATGCTTTAAGACTACACATACTGAGAAGTCATTATCAAGTATTAAGTATTCTTTTAAAGACCACGCATATCTAGCACTTAATACCACCATTAATTACACTTTCACTTAGTCGCCATGTGACTAGGAAATTATTAAATTTGGTTTTAGCAGTGTCGACAATCCCCTGATACGCGGCGTATTCTTTCTATAAGTTCATATTACGAATATTTCAGAAATAGCCACCATCTTGAATAACAGGCTTCCTTCCAATCCATTTTTCGATCTGGAATAGGCATTTTCGGATTCAGCGGGGTCAAAAACTCCTTAAAGTACCGCTTGCCAAATTGTTATACAAAATGCTTTTCGCAAGCTTAAAAACACACTCGAAAATGTTCTTAGTCTATAATGTCATTTACGTCAAATCGACATAAAATCGCGCCTAGAACTTGCAGTTTTCGTTTATCAGGAGAGTTGTGGACACCCTGTAGTTTATGATGGATACAATTATAACAACACTGCTGGGTAAACTATGAGGTGGATTTCATCACTGTTCAAAGTAATGACTTTGAACAGTGACGAAATCCATCTCTCTCTCATGGATAATGATCCATTGACATTTACTTAGATATGGCAATAGACACATCAATGAAACTATAGCCGGGTACAGTTTTGTAGGGCAGTCAAAAAACGCAACAAAAACTTTACGACCTCATTAAAATACCCTTACCCTCTGTACTAACTCGTATGCAAAGTGAATCACTTATTTGTGTAGGTTTTTAATGTACGTCGGCTTGTTTGGTGATACCATACTGCATTCAGTACTGCATTCACCGGCGTTAATAATTATCTCGTAAAGTTTTTGTTGCGTTTTCTGACTGCAGAACAGAACCGTACCCGATTATAAATAAATTATTTTCTAACAAAAATAAAACCAGATTGGTAGAATGCAGGTTTTCACGGCCGTTGTCTAATGAAGTAGTTTCGCTGGTCATTGGTTCGCTTCGCTGCTCATTTGTCGTGTTTGGTTGACCGTTACTTACTACGGTGCTGGTACTTGGCAATACCAGTGTCTACGTGTTACTAAGTTGATACCCATCCGTGTATCCAAATCTGGTATTACACGGATAGGTCGGCGATAGCAGAACATGCCCATAATAACGAGAACCATAAAATCGACTACGAGGACGTCAATATATTGACAGGAATACGGGCTATTATCCGCGAATCATTAGGGAATCACTGGAAATTATGAAAAACGTGAACAACTTTAACAGAGAGGATGGGTATCGACTTAGTAACACGTGGAGACTGGTATTGCCAAGTACCAACACCGTAGCAAGTCACGGTTAACCAAACACGATGAATGAGCAGCGAAGCGAACCAAGCACGACCAATGACCAGCGAAGCGAAGGGGCGCCTAGGTATATAACGAGGAGTGTAACACAATAAGTTCAGTCTTTAGAATCCTTCTGAAGAAGCTGACAGGATGATCAGCGAAATGTCAAGTCAAGTTCGACGACCACGGCAAGACCTGGAAGAATCTACCTCAAAACCAGATTGGTTCTAACATTGTCAGAAAAGTTGGATGTTAAAAAATTAGAGGTATAATATATATTCATCCTAGTCAAGTCAATCAAATAACTAGGAAAGAAGATATTCCTGAAAAACCGATTTTCAAATCCCTCTACGCAGCCAAACAGTGCTCTCAAGTTTATCGATTAATTCTTTTAACGCTTATAAACACAAGCTAAAATTAAGCTCATTTGACCGTTTTTTAAATGAAATCTTAATGCTCCTGGACAACATCCGAAATATGAATATCTAAACAATCTAATACATTATAAAAGAATAGCCAGTACTGGCAAGACTGAAAAACTTATAATGATTTACAGTTACAAGGAATAATCATTTTAAATTATCCCACAGAACATAATTTACAGCTTGAGCGATAAAATTAAAATCTATTACATGAATCGAAAGTGTGCCATTTATCAGAGTTAACATCTAAAAAGCAGTATTATCAGCATGGACCCATATTGCAAAGCAATTAGGCCAAGAAGAGCAGCAATGGTAATGGCTTAGATTAAGTTATGAACCCGGGAGGAGCCATTATTTAGATTTATTGTATGCCTTAATTGTCTACAGGAACTCAACCCTTTACTTCAAAAGCAGTTCTAAAATATTTAAACGTAGTTCACGATTCTGGTCTCGTAACCCTCTGTTCAATTAACGAGTAATATACCAGGCCAAACTAAACTCAAGGACATCAAAACAAGAACGAAAGTTTCACCCCTAGAAAAAGTTTGTGCAGTGAATTAAACAACAAATCATCGCTCGAATATGATTTGTACCGTTATTTTTCAAGCCAGTGCAATTTTATCGCCTGTTAGTTTTTCTAAGGTTATTTGTTTTTATGTTCAATTCAGTATCAATTTGAAATACACTTTCCAACAGCTATCGCCAATTAAGGGATGGAGAATTTTACATAAATATATATTTTTTTAATAGAAAGTTAACCATAATAACTATTACAGAAATTGTTACCTCCTTTCCCTTATTATTTATTTTTGAGAAAGAATTGAGGCAACATATGAGGACGACTAGCTGGTTTAAATCGGAGCAGAGAGCCGTGGATCCAGAGTATTCATAAGAGTGGAGAAACTTACCCTTTTTGATATGTACAGCATAAGCGACAGATTTCTGTTTATTTCGAGAAAAGGGGACAAAGAAAAATTTATGTTAAATTGGGCACCATCTATAGCGAAAATAAGTAGAATTGTCTGATTTTCTCGAATAACCAGACTACTATAGACCAGACTGAAATTGTTGATTGACTATTGTTGAGGTGACTGGTTCTGGTACAGCAATCCAGGCCCACAATTGTCTCTTGTTGCAAGAATGGACTCTATAGTTTCCTTGGCAATTTACGTCTCTTAATGAAATGGAGTAAAAATCGTAGAAAAATTAACCGACTATGTGGTTTATGAAAAGTTAACGAAATTTTATCTATATGAAAGATAAGCTTTGCAAAAGCTATTCGGGAATGAAGAAGCTATGCAGAAATATATAAGTATATATGTGCATAAACATATAAGTACATAAGTAATTTAAGCTGATTTCGTAAACTGGATGTTATTGTTAACGCGGATATAAAAATGTAATATCAATTACTGAAATCCACAGTTAAGATTTATATACGTCGAATCAGTACAAAGACTGCAAGCAAATGATTTCCTGGTGAGTTTTACTGATAAGGTAAATTTTTTTTATCCTATTTACTGCAAAATAATGATACCAAATAAATTTGAGAAATCTAATTCCTTAATTAAATTGAAAGCTATAAAATACAGAAATAGTACAGGTATGGCCATCTGTCAATGGTTGAGTTAAGCGCAACAACTTGCAGGTCGCAAATTCTACAAGTTCCTTTACTCGCAACTAAAATAGTGGCATATAATCGATAAAAGGAATCTATAATAAAAGTTTTTATTACTTCCATATCACAGCTGATTTGCCTTTGCCTCACAATTCGTAAATACAATACATAACCAAAAATATGAATAGCTGTAATAAATAGTAAAACATATTGTAGAACTCAGTAAACATATTACATCTTAAGATATACTACATATAGTAACGAGAAAAGGTAAAGAAAATAACCATATGTACTAAGATAGTAAACAAAAATATAAAAATTGAAATATAGGTATCTGATGTAACTAAATGTTTTGTAGACAAATTGTTAATTGTTTCCTGGGATGCTGTATAGAACGGAAATACATAATAGTGTAGAAAAACATGACTGAGTTCCTAAGATATATAAAATATGTACATAAAACAGTGTGAAATGGTTTAGCAGTTATACAAGTAAAATTCTGTTAGTTGAAAACAGTTTCACTTACAAAACCTGAATCAAAATGTTACACAGATTGTGCCAAACATAAACAAAACACTAGTTTTTATATAAAACTGTTAAATGGACATAGGCCATGTAACAAAATGACAGATTAAACAAATTGTGCATAAAATAATAACAATAATATTTCATTTCAAATTTTCATAGTATGTAAGAAAGTTTTGTTACTAGTGGAGGTTGGATGAAATTTTGGTAGGGTAATAAAGAGTAAATAAAATGTAACAAGGAAAAATAAATAAAAAAAATTGACAAAATACGTTTTGTGTTTGAAAATACAAAATAATATTGAGAAGCATCAGAAAAACTGTACGACCTGTATGCACACCTATATACGCGTGTATGTACACATACAGAGGTAAATGGAGATTAATATTTCTACCGGAATTTCTACTTAATATTGTTAAATATATGCTTATTTTTTAAAATATACGTCCTACTTCTTTCTTAAATTTATTCATATTATTTCTTATTTACAGGCAATACTTTATAAAATTTAGGGCTAGGGGTTTTTCTAAATAACAGAATCCTTGATTCATTTTCGACAGCTCTTGTTTCATAGCTCCAGTTCACTTTCGAGGAATTACGTCCATACAAGACACTGGTAGTTATATAGATTACTTACATCTAATATTTTGGATTCGTGCAGTATTTCCATATGATGAGTATACATGGAATAAAGAAGAAGAAACGTGTATAAATAGGATTGAAAAATATTAAGAGAAACATAAGCGTAACTAACACTAAGTTAGCCCTTTATGAAACATTGTTAGGTAGGCCTCTAGGATAAAAAAATAGTAGTCAGTACAGTATTGTAGAATACGAGATACTTGCACTGCAGGCAGTTACAAAGGTAGTAATCAATGAAATTGCGCCATATAAAATAAAATATATATTAATAACAGCGGCGCCTCCGGCAAAATTTCGACAATAGATTAGTCATTTTTTAATTTTTATTTTATCCTGATGATCCTGGTGAGGATATTAGGACAAAGTTGTCAATTTCTTGTATTGTAATCGGTTCTTGATCAGTGTGCAAAGTTTTAGTTTAATATGACGTTTTGAAGTGGGTGAGAATCACGTTCAAGGATTCCGTTACATATATTCCCTGAAGCTAATATAAAGCGTGAAAAAGTACATTTTTCAATGTGAATTCCAATTTTATGATACATTTTATGTACGTAATAATAATATCACTTTATTTTCATTAGATTCTATACAATATTAGCATTGCCAACTAATTGATTTCTATAAAAAATTATTATAAAATAACACATAAGTAAACAAAACATTAAGGAATATATCACACACTATTATATATATATATATACACATAGATATATATGTACCTAAATCTAAAAATCATAATATTTAGCTAAATTCTTCATGCAACGGTTACCAACAAACTGGCAAGTAGTAATTATCCTCTAAAATTACATTCTAAGAATTCAGAAAGTGAATAAAAACATCTTTGCTTTAATAGTATTTTAATACTATCTTTAAACTGTTGAAAGTTGTCTACATTTTTAATTCTCTGAGGAAGATGGTTGTAAAGCTTAATAATAGAAGTTGTAAATGGCCTCCTTCTTATTTGAGTCAGCCTACTTGGTGGAACATACAGGTAATTTGCGGCCCGTGTAGTATATCTGTTTATGTCACTACATCTAGGAATCTGGTCAATATTTTCTGGAACATAACACGCACATTTGCAAACTATAAAGTGAATTAACTAAGAATTTTATGTTGCTCAAAATATGGCCTACAGGAAGTTAGAAGAGTGAGATGAAACATAGTTCTCATATTCTCTCTCATATTACAATATTTTTTTGCAATATGAGAACTAAGTAGTAGTAGCAGGAAGTCCATACTAGTGCTATTTCCCCAGCAGAGAATGCCATAGGAAAGTATGGAGTTAATGTGTCCGTAATAAAAAGTTTTTAACGTTTCAGTATTTACTATACCCCTTAATTGCAGGATTGCATAATTATTGCTGGCAAGTTTATTGGTGAGACTTTTCATATGGTAATCCCAACAACAAATTTTGTCAATTTCAATTAATAAAAGTTTTACGTGCTCATTTTGTTTTACAATCTATTGTCCTGTTCTGGCCAGTAAACTTATTTCTGGATTCACTCTAATAGGCGAAAATATTCTGCTATATCATTAATGAAAATGAGAAATAGCAAAGGGCCTAGTATACTCCCATGCGGAACTCCAATGTTTATACCTAAGATGTCTGAGTTATCTTTTGATTTCCTGATTAATTTTTACAGAATGCGTTCTTTCTTTTAAATTTAACACAACCCACAATGAACCCAAATCATGAATAGCATATGATTCGAGTTTTTCTAATAGTAAGTAATGATTTATTGTATGAAATACGGTACCGTCATCGGTTTAAGCGCTGAGGATCGACGAAGTTAAGCAGCGTTGGTCGAGTCCGTCACTTGGACGGGTGAATGGCATCTCATTTCGCCGTCCTGGTTGAGTGGAAGGGTGGCTGTATAACCTCCGCCAGGACGTAAATATAAAAAACAAAAAGCTCGTGAGAAGTCAAAAAATATACCCGCTTGTTTAACGTTTTTATTGAAATTTTCCAAGACTTTACCTAAAAAGGAAAGAACTGCAAAGGACAACAATTTAAGATGAAATGCTTTTTCGAAAAACACCGACAGTGGTCTATAACTTTGAATATTCGAAGGATAATTTGTTTTATGTACCGGAACTATAAGTGAAGTTTTTAACTGTTTTGGGAAATACCCAGTCTCAAATGCTATTATCAAATGTAGCAATGGACACACGATATATTCGGCAATATTTTTCAACAGATAGTATGAAATTCACTCAGTTCCTGAGGATTTTTTCTACAAACAGATATTATTAAAATTAAAACATCCTCAACTGTTACAGCAGAAATATAAAAGATACTCTTATTATAGAATGTTTTACTGTCTATCTACAGGAATACTAGAAGTTATTTGATTTATAGAGTCGATAAAAAAATTGCTAAACCCCGTCCTTGGGTTTATCATAGATGTAATCATTGTTTGTTATTTTAGTTGGTAGTTTTATATTTTTCTTTTTTGGAAATTTTTTGTTTTATGATTTGCCGAACAGGTTGACTTTTGTTTTCTACTTTATTTACTAATTGTTCATAGTAGAACTTTCTAGAATTTTTTTAGGGTTACCAGAAAGAAGATCACCTCTCGATTGTGAGAACTGGGTAGACGTCTGCAATTTTACTGGGTAGATAAAAAAGGCAACAAGAACTTTACAAGCCGCTGAACCATTCGGTATGGTGTCATCAAACAGACCGACGTATTAAAAATCTATAAAGGTACGTGACTCAATTTGCGGACGACGTAGTACAGAGTGTAAAGGTATTTTAATGAGCTCGTAAAGTTTCTGTTGCTTTTTTTATCTGCCCAGTAAAATTGCCGACGTCTATAATAGCAGTCACTGAAATAAATAATGTTTGTGGAATAAAGAGAATTTTTTTTCCTTACTGGGTATACCACATGTCACAGAATCATGGAACAGCCCCTTTTTTTCGCATAATTGGTGTATTATCTGTCATATGCTTTCCAGGTAATTCAGTAATTCACTCCCCTATGCGAGTGTCTTAAATAGGCACTACTAACCAACGATCCTGATAAAATTTCGGCAGCACAGAGTTTATGTTCTTTTAATTGAATTTAAATGATAAATTGTAGTAGAAACAACGAAATCATTATCAGAAATGCTATATTTTTGGAAGTTACATAATAAGATAATTACTACTTAATTAGAAATACTTTGAATTATTAATAATGCTAATAAGTAAAACCTCAAGCGATTAATTTTCGATGCTGACGCACAAGGTTAATTGTTACCGCTGTTTTTTGTAAGCTATATTATTTAATATAATTATTCTTTGTTTACTATTAACTTTCTATTAGATATAACGCACATACAGAGAAACGGGAAAGTAATAAATATCGCTTATCCTCAAGCATAATCATAATATTTTTTCCATCAAGGGTTGGTTTTAATATTATTTTTTCTTCCAAGAATTAAATAAATATGTACTTTCATTTTATAATATGGAATACTATGATTAAAAGTACTTAATAGTATTAAAAAATATTATTTAAATTTTTTATTAATCGATTGATTGATTACCGTACGGTAGGCATTGCAACCACCCCCAGGAAACACATCGCCGGGTTGGCTACGTGCAAGCTGGTTTAAATTAAGGTCATGCTTGTCGTTAGTAGCGAAAACCGCATATCGCACAGTGGGGGATGGGAAGTGTAGGTGTTTGTGAAATGCGTTGTAACGTTGTGTCATGATATGGAGAGTTTATGCTCCTCTTTTTGTATTATTGCTTCTTGAGTTATTTTAAGCCTTCTGTTTCCTTCATTTCTAATTCCGGCCGCGCATATATCATTATAAATAAATATTTTTTAATGTTTTTAATCAGCATCCGGGTCAACCGAGTGACCCTTGTAAGCCTAAAGAGATCTATATTTGTCCGAGTAAAGGAGACAAGGCCCTACTGTTGATAGTGGAATCCGAACCAATGCACGAGGTTTGCAGTCCTTTATTTTTCCATTTCTTCCTGCTGTGATTGGTCTGTTCTTAGTTTGTTCATAATCTGATCAATTATCGCTATATGTATGCAGTATATTTGCAACATTTTCTTCAGTAGATGTGTTGGGTTCCCAGTACTTCATTGCACAGGTTTTTATCCTTTCATAATTTGTTTTCCTATTATTAATGTTCATGTTTGATAATGCTTCTTTAATTTCATTGTTACGTGAGTAGTTGAAGTATTTGTACCGTTAGTTTGCATTCCCGACTCATAGGGCATTTATTCGTTGTTTATTTGTCTATTCCAGATGCAGTATTTCTTCAAGTTCTATTCAATAGTAGTTCATACTGCTATGCTTGCTTGCCCAAAGGCCCGTGTTCAATTTTTTCTGTTTATTATATTTTTCCTTTATTGAGTACTGGGGAGGTTTCGATCTTTTTGCATAATATCCTCCATTATTCTGCTGTTACTTCTTCCTCTAGTTTCCTGGTAGAATACATCAACGGTGTGTATCTTCTCGTGAGCACAGTGTGTTTTTTTCTTAAATATAGTTACACGCCCATATGTACCTATATACGCAAACTTACACATATAAATTCTTTTCTTAGACGTCATGGTCGTTGCTTTTTTCTTCTTCTAGTTTTCCAGTTCATTGTTGCAGTTATGTATATCTTCTCATGTTCACATTGTAGTTTCTTTTATTTACACCAATATAAACAATAACACAAGTATACATATCAATATAAACATGCGCACAGTCACACACCTATATACTTTTTAGCCAAATATCTTTCCATTTATTTCATTACGCATCACCTATTAGTTTAATTTCATTCTTTCTTCACATTCCCTTCTTCCTGCAATTTCCAATGTAGGAACGGTACGCATCTATTCGAGTACGCATCCCCGTTTCTATATTTTTCAGAATTTTAATGTTTTGGTCTCGTCTATCACCTGAAATAATTTTTTATTTACCGGAAGACATTTTATTTGTATTTTAATTTATTACAACACTGAAATAACGTGATCTATTCCACATATTCATTTATTCTAGATACTAAGATCTCCTCAATATAGGAATTATAAAAGTTTTGTCGCACACTTCTTTTGAAGGAAACATTTAATTATAAGTACTTAAATCTTGAGGTAACTGACGTAGAGGGATTAAATGGTATTTTGTAACGTACTTCCTTTTAGATCCCAAAAACAATTGTTGTTATAGATATTTAGTTCTTTTATTTTCAACTCGAAAAGAGTTCATAGTTGAACTGAAAATTCGGATTAATACCCAATATCGACGTTATTTTAGGTAAAAACATATAGTGGAAGCGTATACGGCTAGATTAAGGGTTTCGTGGGAAATAAATGATTAAAGATGTGGACTCTGGACATAGTTATTTTGTTAAAAGATATGTTTCTATGTATGAAAATCCATGTTTCCACCTTCAGCTTCGAGAGCCTCACCTTCTGAAGGTTAAAATATTTTAATTAAGATATGTCAAGAATTATTCATCGTATAAATGCCAAGCTGGAAATTCATATTTCGCGCCACCGACCGACCAGCGTAAATATGGAAACACCGTTAAAAGTGGGTCTGCTCTAAGCAAAGTACAAAAGGAGGTCCTGCTAACAATGCATGCATTATCGGGATGCGATACAACAGGAAGATTTTCAAAAAAGGTAATCATTGCTTCTGCAAAATTATGCTTGCCAAAATTCATAACGAGATTTTTATTTCAGAAAAGCTGTCTTTCTGGAAAGCATTTAAAAATTCACCGGAAAATGTCCTTCAATATCTTGCGTTACTTGGACTTGCAGAAATAGACCTAAATCTCATAATGGATGATTTGGAAAACTTCCTTTACATTGTTTATAGTCCTCAATAAATACTCTCGGATCTGCGGTGGTGATGCTTTACCAAACAACAACTACAAGGCGAGCAGTTGCCATCTACAAGAAGTAGTTTCTATTCAGCAGTATATAGAGCTAGGCTACAGCTCCTTATATGGACCAGTTTACACATTGCAAAAGTCCCTAATTTGGACCCCTTGAATTTTGGATAGCTACAAGACGACGCCTCGGCAGAACCTCATCTGCCATCTTCAGGTTCTCACTGAAAGCTTCCGACTGCTGCTCCTCGTTGCTCTAACTGAGCTCAGTCAGGCTATTTATTTTTCGATTGCAGCAGATACTAGACCGCTAGATGGCGCCTACTGACTATTTTGCATGTCGCTATCCTAATAATACCGAGATGTACCAAATAATCAAGGGATCCTCGTGCCGGTCGTCACATGCCTATCTTAGTATCTTGCACTGACGAGAGCCAACAGCTCGAAACTACAGTCTGCAAGTGGTGTCAGGATCAGTCTTTCGGCTGGTGTTTGTTGCAATCGAAGCATTAGCGTCCTGTTGGTAATATGCAATTATAACACTTAACACGCCAGGCTTGTAACTTGTAATTTAGTGCTCGGCGGGGCACATAGTCCGGAGAGTAGCTGTTGGTTGCAGCCTGGTTACGTTCCTTATAGTAAAATGCGACGAGGAGCAGCAGTAGGTAGCTTTCAGTGAGAACCTGAAGAAGGCAGATGAGATTCTGCCGTAACGTCGTTTAGACAACCGAGACTCCTGGAGGAGTCGACTATCGACGCGGGAGAGCACTCGGGAATGCAATAACGCCACTTGAGATTTTAAACTTTATTTTCTGTGACTCCAGAAGCAGGCGCGGATTCAAGGGGGGCAATGGGTGCAATTCCCCCCCCCCCCCTGGGCTACCCTTGTGCTATGCGAAAATCTGAAACGTCCTGTCCGGCAGCGCCGCTTTGTCGAAGTCACCCGGCTTATGTATCCGCAAACGACGCAAACATAACCGAATCTATAATATTCTTGCTGTTTACTGTAGTCATAATACTCATAATAAGTGCCAATTTAGTCAATTTGTCTTCAAATATGTATAGGCATGCCAAATAAACATCTACTGTGAGGTAGAGATTTAAAATAATGTAAAAATGTCTACCCGAAAAAGGTAACATTTTGGCATAGAAAACTAAAACAATAACCTGTTATAAATATATACATATTCTTAATATATTAAAGTGTTTTTTACACCATTTTTTTTACCAGGTACTTTTCAATATTTGTCAATTTGTGCGAGTGCCCGCCCCTTAGGGAGCGCCTGGATTCGCCCTTGCCCAGAAGATGTGTTTTATTAATCACTTCGATGTACAGAGCTTTGTCTCTGCGAATGAGATGAACAAGTGTGTAAAAACAATAAGGACTGAGAAGAAACACCAATAACTGACCTCAGAGATGACAGTAGTGGCGAGGATCAAGAAGAAACTTCAATAATTGACCTCAGCGATGAGGAAGATTTGTAGAATGTTTTGAACTTGCTGTTCATTTAAGTTTAGTTAATTATATTTATTTCATTAGGTTCTGTTTCCCAAATTTCTGTACATGATTAAAAATATAAAATTTTAGTAGACCGACTTTATTATAACATTCAGATCAAAGAGCTTCAATGCAACAATAATCACTGGAATATATCACATAGAAAGAGCTCTTGAAACTACCTACGAATATATTAATAATTTTGACAAACTATGTATAAATGCAATTCATCTGTCCAGGACAAGAGCATTTTGAAATAATGCATCATTTTAGTTCGAAACTCAATTTGTATAGTTTCCACCAAAGCAATGTAGATACGTCACATCTCCTTATTCTGGCGAGTGTTCTATTGCATAAATAAACTAAATCAATGACAGGTATCCATACCATTTTGAAGCTTACAGCGCCAGCTATAAATGTTTTGGAGATATGTTTCAATTCAAGTGCGACAAAAACATAATTTTCCAAATATTTTTTCTATACAAAAATACAATAATTCAAAAAAAAATCAAGTCTCTATCTCATACCGTTCGCGAGATATGAAAGATTGAAGAAAACGCCCCTTATGGGGGGGGGGGGAAGGTCGAAGCCCGCTCATCTGAGGGTGGAAACTTGAGTTTTCTTAAATCAAACAATGTAACTCAACAGAAAAAATATGTTTCTAACTTTAATCATTTATTTTCCACACCATGACATATGCGCTGCCACTAATAGGCTCACATAGCTCACTGTATTTTTACGGTTATATTGGAGTTATATACATTTACTTTAAAACATGACGTTAAATCATGAACGTTTGAAATAGTAAAATACTGAGGTCCTTAGGTGGTGGTATATCTTGTTCAACTTTTACAAGAATGATTTATATTTATTTTTTTATGCGTTAATATATATGTTTGCCCTAGATATAGACAAAACATTCGCAAGGTTACAGGTCAATGTCTCATTGCAAAACCTCGCTTGCATTTATCAATTAACTTGTGAGAATTATAAATTATTCGGGGTTAGGGGTCAAAACTCTGGGTTAGGGGTTCAAATAATAACACCGTGGTTTTACTTTTTAGTTCACTTTTATTAACGAATTAATTTAAGCACTTGGAAGGTGTACCTAATCGTTAAGATACTCTTACTATAAATATTACTACATAAAATATATTTTCATTCTTAAAGTCTTGCTTAGCATTCTTTCTACATATGCCTATCATAAATCTGCCTCGTGCTCTTAGTCAGATAATGACCAATGATTATATAGAAAGAATTAGGCCTTCATAAATGTTTGATACAGCTTTAGTCCAACAAAAGCTTCGTGAACTTTCAAAATTGTAAAACCACACAGGCAATAGAAGTCCGAACTGCGTAATACATTTTTCAATGTAAATAGCTTGGGGAGGCCTCCTAGGTAAAATTAATAAAACCCTTATTGTTTGTCCAATTTATCTGATATCTGATATGGCGCGAATTAATGAAAGTAGTTACGAGATAAAACGAATATATTACTAAATGCAATGATACATAAAGGCTATTTTAAATAATAACTAATTAATCGCCAATCGAAAAACTTTATCAGCAAATCTTTTCTTTATTATGCTGAGCTGTGCAACTTGACTTAAATAACAGCGCAGTAAAGTCTGGCAAAACAATGATGTTTCAGATAGAAATGATTAAAGTGCAACGGAAAATTATCTTAAAATATCACGAATTTTTGCTTACGCGTATATGATTTTTTATAACCTGTCGTCACCTCATTATTGCGAAAGAGAATTTTGTACGTCTCGGCGAGTATTTAATTTATTTATGAACATCTGCGATACCATATTATTTGAGCTACTAGACAATAGGTTAAAAGTTAATATAATCCATCGAAAAGCAAAGAGGTCGAGCAAGAACTGAATCACCTAAAACATTAAAATTTTAACTAATTTATTAAATAATAGTACTACTGGTAACAATTTATGTTATTAGTATTGAAGCGGCAGCTCCAGCATTAATACAGGTGATCAAAAATATGCTGGCTGTTTATCTAATTATGTCATATATTTCACATTATTTTGAAGTCAATATTCTCTTTAATAAACAGCAGTTCGGCTTTAGAAGTAATATGTCAACAACGTATACTATAAATAAATTAATGGAAATTATAAACACTGATTTTAAGGAAGGATTATATTTACACACAATATCTTGATTTAATTAGAAGAGAGAATAACTCTAAAAGTATTATAGACCATATTTTTATACACAAACGAAACGCTGTAAGTCAAAATGTACACTTGTACTCGATGATGTTCGAAACAAACTTAACTGATCACTATTCCACTTGTTTGTCACTAGAATTCAAAACAGAAAACATAAATAAAGCGGACACTAAAAAGGAACTTAAAAAAATGAACTATGGTAAATTATAAGTACAAATTAAAAATAACATAAATTCACGTTTTTAGATCTTTGCTGGCTGACTGTATCAGCCGGGAGGCATTTTAACATTCCGATAAAAATTTGATTGGCTACTTTAAATTTATCCCACCAATCGTTAAGAGGGCTAAGGAAGTTCGCCATACTGCCAAAATACTGGGTGTAGATTTACGCTCCTTAGAAGGCATTAATTTAAAAATTGTGAATGGAGATCTGTCTAAGTTTGCGAAATTCTTTGGTTGAATACCAAAACTTTTTCTAAATACAACATTATAAAATACTCAATATTAAAAGCGCAAATCTATAAACCGGTGTTTTGGAATTTGTACTCTGGGATGTAGCGGCATCTGCGGCCTGATTTTTAAACTAAAACAATTTGACAGCACTGTTTATGACTAAATTTGTAAATTGATAAAATCTGAAAAGCTAGCGCTCGAAAGACAAAGACAGCAGCTCTTAGCTGAGAAAGATGGAGGGAAAATATTGTCTGAAAGGTATTTGTGGCATTCTTCGAATATTCTTTCCTATTATTTGGGTTTTCTACCACATGTATTATTATCCTCTTCAAAACAAATCACCGAATCTACAAAATAATAGAATTATTGGAAAAAAGCTTCTGCGCCCGGGACGTTTGCGCCAAAGGAAAGGTCAGAGATTATGTTTTGCAAATAATCGGAATAAACACAGAAATAATGTATTTAGCTGAAGTTTCGGAAAGTAATCTCTTTCCGTTTTCAAAGCTTTTTTTTGGAAGAACTCTTATTTTGCTGTGTATGTCAAATACACAGCTTTAAGATTCTGTTTATGTTATTTCCATAGATACTTACTTCTTACACAGAACATAGAACTGATGATATTTTCTTTCCTGATTCTTAGCATAGTTCAAATGTGCTTTTAGAGGGCGGAATATTAAACATAATATTTTTAGTCGCAAACTCCTCTATAAAATCCTTATTTTACTATAAGGAACGTAACCAGACTGCAACCAACAGCTACTCTCCGGGCTATGTGCCCCGCCGAGCGCTGAATTACAAGTTACAAGTCTGGCGCGTTAAGTGTAATAATTACATATTACCATCAAAACGCTAATGCTTCGATTGCAACAAACACCAGCCGAAAGACTGATCCTACTTAATGGAGCTCTCTTGCCAGTCGTCACACACCACTTGCAGACTGCAGTTTCGAGCTGTTGGCTCTCGTCAGTGCAAGGTAGGCATTTGACGACCGGCACGAGGATCCTTTGACTATTTGGTACATCCCGGTATTTTTACAATTGCGACATGTAAAATAGTCAGCAGGCGCCATCTAGCGGCCCAGTGTCTATTGCAATCGAAGAATAAATAACCTGACTGGGCTTAGCATAGTTCAATGTGCTTTTAGAGGGCGGAATGTTAAACATAATATTTTTAGTCGCAAACTAATCTATAAAATCCTTATTTTACTATAAGGAGCGTAACCAGACTGCAACCAACAGCTACTCTCCAGGCTATGTGCCCCGCCGAGCGCTAAATTACAAGTTACAAGTCTGGCGCGTTAAGTGTAATAAATGCATATTACCATCAAAACGCTAATGCTTCGATTGCAACCTACCTTGCACTGACTAGAGCCAACAGCTCGAAACTGCAGTCTGCAAGTGGTGTGTGACGACTGGCAAGAGAGCTCCTTTAAGTAGGATCAGTCTTTCGGCTGGTGTTTGTTGCAAGAAAGACTACCGCGACGTTTTTGTTTTAATACTCTTAAGCCTCTGCAGAACTTTTTTTTTTTGTTGAGCATGAGATCCCAAAATGTTTGTGATGTTCTTGCATCTTGTAAAGCTTCTTCTGAGAAGTCTTGGTCAGTGTTATTAACAGGGTCGACTGCATTTTTGGGTGCAGATCCACTTTCGTTAAAGGGAACTAATTCATTGTGAAGAATATTGTTTGAATTTACATCAGAATTAGAATCACAGAAAGATTTCATTTATTTGAATGCTTATTATGGTGTACAGTACCATTTTATACTGAATTTGAGCACCGCCAGAATATTCTGTATCGAATTCGGCTTCAGCACTCCATTAACGATTGGTGGGATAAATTTAAAGTAGCCAATAAAATTTCTACAGGTGCCGAAATCTATATCCGAATGTTAAAATGCAGCTGAGAGAGGTGGTTTGGCATATGACGCTTTTAAAGACGAGATATTCAATTTCTTGGCTGATATAGATACGAATAGCCACGACTTTTTTTTACACTAGCTATACAGGGTGTCTCACCGGGAACTGAATCGATCGATATAGAGAAAAGTACGCATTAGAAAATTTTGAAAATTACTAATGTCGGTGTGGCCAATCCAACTAAAATAATTACAAGCAGCTGGCACTTCCGCTTGTACCGGAAGTCGACACCAACTTTCTTATTTCAAATGGAACAGCCTATATATTTTAGGGTTTTCGAAAAGAGCATAAAATTCTGAGTCGAAAATATGTAGCATATCCTATACCTAAACCTAGCCGTTTCAGAGATATTTGACATTTTATAGAAAATTTGACAGGTGCAACGGGTTGCAAGAACCGTTATAACTTTCTTCGTGTAAAAGATCCTCATTTGCTTCTTGTCACGTAAAAAGAACATAAGGAGAACTACGTTCTACAGCTGAAATAAATTCAATAATATCATACCAAGTATTCCATTTTTCGCGTTACATTTTGCCAACTTCAAACCGCGAGAACTTGTTTAGGTCAAATGGAACACCCTGTATTTTTTACGTCAAGTTGTGTAAAATTGAATTCCCTTTTTTCTGATATTGTGGGGGTTAAAGTTACAACTTTTTAAAATATTTGCGATTTTATTAGAAATTCATGAATTGTTGTAATCATTTCATCAAAATAGCCATGATTAGAAACAATCAGTCATTATCTTATGTCAAAAAATGCCAGCACGTTCAAATTATACCAACGAAAAATTTGTTTACTATTTATGGAGAATGTGATAAAGTAATATCAAGAACTTGCAGCACATTTGCTACTCAATATCCAGAAAAACAAGTTTTCGCTGTTTGAAGTTGTAACGTGAAAAACGGAACACTTGGTATAATATTATTGAATTTATTTCAGTTGTGGAACGTAGTTCTCCTTGTGTTCTTTTTAAGTGACAAGAAGCAAATGAGGATCTTTTACACGAAGAAAGTTATAACGGTTCTTACAAACCGTTGCACCCGTCAAATTTTCTATAAAATGTCAAATGTCTCTGAAACGGCTAGGTTTAGGTATAGGATATGCTACATAGTTTCGACTCAGAATTTTATACTCTTTTCGAAAACCCTAAAATATATAGGATGTTCCATTTGAAATAAGCAAGTTGGTATCGATTTCCGGTATAAGCGGAAGTGCTAGTTGCTTATAATTATTTTAGTTGGATTGGCCACACTGACATTAGTGATTTCTAAATTTTTTAAATTTTCTGATGCGTGCTTTTTCCTATATCGATCGAGTTCCCGGTGAGACACCCTGTATATCTAGTTAATGATTTAAAAAAAAATTATTTGATACTCGCGCCTATTATTATTTACGTACAACAGATAAAATGACCTCTATCGACCATGAGAATCCTATCTACATGATTCTGAATTGTTGACATGAATTGCTAAAACATTCCGTATAAATACATATTTGGTTAATTCATTGACACTTATCACGTTGTAAGGAATAATGCTATTGAGCACATCTCGAATTTGCAAACTTATTAGACTGCATTCATCATTTGCCAAATAAAATTGATGAGAATAACAAAGTTAGTAAACAGGCCGCGATAATTTTGAGCAGCCTGTATACCTTTCAACCTTTAAGACAACTAATACCCGGTGATTGCACGCTCATTTCACATTCACCAAATGGATTAATTATTGGTATATTTACAAGCGAATGTTGTAGTTTTTATAACAGTTTTTTTGTGTATTTAATTACAAAATTACGTATGTAAATACATAGATTTTTAACACGCAAGTATTAATTTGAAAGTATAATATAGTAAGGTGTAATGTATCTAGCATTTTAGTATTCGTTTTAGTTACAAATTATTGTTAATAAAAGAATAACGCCATTAATTTTTATGGCGTTGTTGTAGACCTTTAGATGCTATATAAGTACAAGAAAACAATTTTATTATCGCGAAGTTCAGTAAACGATCACAACCGGTGTAAGAGGCACATTAATTTAAAAGCAAACAGATATAAATCTCACCTCCAATGCGAAGATTTACGCAGCAAGTTCTCGATTCAAATGAGGCAGTTTTCATCAACATCCGGTTTATTGAACAGTCAACTTTATTTCAATGCCCCTCATGACGTACGCTACTGTCACTTCAGGTCACTTATAAAGGCCACAGGATCCATCTTTCACTACAAGTACAATACCACAAGTTCAGCAACATGAACGAAATTTACTTTTATTTATTTTTAGACGCTTACTCAAGCGTAGTGTGAGCAGTGTGACGGATATTGAAAATTATACTAACAATTAAGCAGGAGACAGGGACATTGGGTAAGATGTTTAAATGATGTGCCTGTGACATGATTAAACGGGTCGAAGAAAATCCCCTTCGCTTTCGAGTTGTTAAACTCAACTAAGTCATTCCGTTAATACACTCATGAGCAAAAGTATCGCATAGTTTTTTTTTAAATTTGGTGCTACGCGAAAGGATCTGTTTATTTATAAATATTTTTAGCCACAACGTAAAAACACACCCCTTTGAATAATGAAAACTGTTAGCATGAGCCCATTAAAGGTAGAAGATCTCCACTTAAAAAGAAACATGGTTGGTATTTCAACATTTTGTTTACTGTGTTGCTTTGGAGATAAGAGATAACGTTAGATTATTGGGGTAGTTAGGAGATAAGCATTCTAAAAGTCCCCGACCCTAGGAGGTAAGTTTTGCGGGGGAGGGCTTCCGTAAGACCCTAAATTTTGATTTCTTTGGTTTCTCCACTATTGGTACTAGAGAAAAAATATTCTTATCTTGTTGAAAGCTGAAAGTTTACCATGGAAACTGAAATCACGATAAAACAGGAAATCTTCTTCTCTAACGCCAGCAAAAAGAGCCTTCTCATCAAGCTGTTGATGAAAAAACTGGAGGAAAATAATATCAATACCTTCCAAGCAGAGGATGATGCAAATATGGCAATTATATCCACAGATATAGAGCAGTCAGTTTCCTCTTCAGTAGTTGTTATAGTTAGTTATAGGACTTGGCAGTCCTGTTATTGGCGAAAACACCTCCCCAGCGTGACATATTCTTCATGGAACCTGGCAGAGGAAAAGTATGCACAGCAACATACTGCAGCAGCTGGGGCTGGAGCACATTCTATTCGTATGTGCTTTCACAGGCTGTGATACCACCTCCGCAGCTTTCAGGAAGAGTAGAGTCAGGTTTGCTAAATTTTATAAAAAAGACAAACCGGTCAAAGAAGCAGCTGAGGTGTTTACCAGCCCTTCATCGACACCATCTGAGGTCAAAAGAGCAGGACACAATTGCATGCTTAGATGGAACGGTGCTCCATCTAAGAAGGTATCCTTAGATGCCTACAGATATCAGTCAATTTTAAAATCAGTCGCTTCGATCAAACCAGACACATTTTCACTCTCCCACCAACTGAGGAGGCCACAAGGTACTATTTATACAGGGTGTACTACCATCCAGTAGTGGTCGGGAACCATACTGCGCTCACATGTGTGGGGTTTAGGAATTCCTGGCTGGGAGGAGAGAAATGAGGAGCTGGTGCCCAAACTAACAGACAAAAATGCTGCCCCCGACGAAATTTTGCAAACTATATTTTGCCGTTGCAAAAAAGATTGTGACTCTGGAAGATACTGATGCAGAAAGGCATCGTTGAATTGTTCGCCAGCAACTGCCCAGGCAACTGCCACAATGGAGTCCCCATAATACGATGGGGAGGATGAAGAATTTGACGACGTAAAAGTTCCTGTGGAGGATTCATTTTCCTCTTCTGCTGAAGATATTTTTAGGTCAATTTAATCCTCTACACTTGATTTGGTTGTATTTTATTTTACAAAGATAATTTGAGGTGTTAGAAGCAGAGTATGATGAAAAATGTGATGTGAAACAGCGTTTTCCGGATATCGGCTATTTTCAGAAGCGAGTAACTCAAAAACGGTTGAAGATACAAACTTTTTGTTGAAGTAAAAAATGTAGGAAATTTTGTCAAAAGTAAAAATTTAGAGTCTTGCGGCAGCCCTCCCCCGCAAAGCTCACCTCCTAGGGTCGGGGACTTTTAGGATGTTTACCTCCTAACTACTCTAAACCCA
The DNA here is from genome assembly GCA_963675555.1 of Leptura quadrifasciata. Taxonomy (NCBI): domain Eukaryota; kingdom Metazoa; phylum Arthropoda; class Insecta; order Coleoptera; family Cerambycidae; genus Leptura; species Leptura quadrifasciata. The sequence continues at coordinate 6,939,642 of OY776674.1, forward strand.
TCCCTGAAGTCAAATATTTTGCCCCCCTCCATGTAGTCTACAATAATTTGTCGACAAGACCACATACACAAAGTATATTGACATAAACGTTTATTGGGTACTGATCTGAATGGAACATATGCCTAATTACAGTGTGTCGGTGGCTGCCCAAATCATTGTCTTGTATGAAGTGGGTGTAAAACAAATGGAAATATGTTTCCCGTATTCCCAAGAGACATAGGGAAACTGGCAGATTTAGTAGACGACCTGTCCAAACCCAACAGATGTACAAGTGCAAGGGAAGACCGTTTACTACTGCTTACGTCTCAAAGAAATCGTGTGGAAATGGCATCTGAGCTTAGTGGGCATCTAGTAGATGGCACTGGAATAAATGTAAGCAGATTTGCGGTCTTTAGGAGGCTTAATGAAACTGGTTTAAAAGCGAGACGACCTGCAAAAGTATCAGATTTGCTTCCCTAGCACAGGTAAATTGACGTAACTTCGTTCAGAAACATTTACCGTGGACTGCCGAGCAGTGGAGTGCTGTGCTCTTTTGTGACGAAACCCGCATTCAATTATATCATCCAGATGGGCGTAAGGAGAAAAATTAGGAAACGAAATCCGCCTCCAAGAACTGTACAAGACTTACGTATAGCAAATCAGGAAGAACGGAATCAAATTCTTCTAAAAAAAATTACTATTGGAATGGGAAGGCATATGCAAGCCGTATTATACTCTAGAGGAGGTAATACGAGATATTACATTAAAAATTCCCATAAATCCCATAAATAAATCATATATACTATGTTTTCTAAGTAATAAAATAAAAAAGAAGAAAAGGGTAATATATTATTTTAAAAATTCAAAATATGCAATACTTTTGCTCATGATTGTAAATAGATTTTCGAGGCGTTAACGTAGAACGCCAGTTTTGACCTTCTCTTATTAATCTCTAGTAGTGACAACTAAAAATTTCTCCACAATCAATGCTTGGCATAAAGCCAAACCTACACAAGGTTTTCTCGTAATTGGCCTCCAAAATTTAATCTCTAACCGCATCACTTGGAGTACTAAGTTGTTGTTGATTATCCCAATTTTAGTAACGGATAAAGCCAACGCACAGTTTGATGTGGCAACAATGATTTAAAACTTTTAGACTGCAAAAAAAATAGAAGATCAAACTATAATCAAGCGTCATTCAAGAGTACGTAACTTATTCCTGTATTATAAAAGGCAGAATGAAATTTCCAAGGATACATAAAAATATTCAAATGATAAATATAACAATAAAAGCTGGTTTCTAAAATTTTCGTAATTTTTGCTTTTTTTGTTTGATGATGTTCTAATGGACTATATATTTATTGCCAACTGAGGTATATTTGGTTATGTCCTCATATTTTGGCCCAAAGAAGCTACCCCAGAACCATGGCCTATTATTAATAATCCACCCTGTATAACCACAGATCAAAGCGTGCAATTCGAATCACGATTATTTTCAGAATTTACAAAATTCTTCGGTTGTCATAGAATACATAGAACCACGTACCACCCACAAAGCAATGGAACGTTGAAAGAAACAGCCAGAGCTAATTCACGTGATTGGAAAGAACTTCCAATAGTTTTAGAACCATTATTAGGGAAGATTTAAAATGTTCCTCTGCGGAAATTGGTTTTGGCCAAGCTTTACGCATTGCAGGAGATATTTTTATTAATTCACACGATGACACAGATATTTATGTTTTTATGTTAAATTAAAAGAATATGTTCATAACCTTAAACCAACAGACACAAAACATCACTCAGTCGAAAAACCATTTGTCAGTCCTGATACTCAAGAATATGAATATGTTTTTCTAAGAGTTGAAGGGCTGAAACTATCACTATCTTCACTATATGAAGGACATTTTATGGTGGTATCTCGTTCAGAAAAGGTAATTACGACAACCAAACAAGATATAAATGTTACTATCAGTTTAGACGGGGTAAAACCTGCATAGTTGTTAAATGAATGTTCAATTTTAGATAATGAGATTCCAATAAAGTGAGGTTTGCGATAGATTTCTTGGCTGGTTAAAATTTTCTTTTTTTTAGGAGAGGGAGAATTTGTGGCGTTTGTCACATTGTTACTCCTTAGTGTTAACTATATTACAACTAATCTAACACTATCAACGTGCAACTATTTTATTTTTCGTTAACTGATGTTAAAGGTAACCAAGGAAATGGATATTAAAATTATACACAATATGTTTTTGGCTTTAAGAATGATGAATTAATTTTTACGCAGTAAATAATTGTTCTTGAATAAAAATACACAAAGATTTTTAACTGGTTTTATTGATCGTGGTAACTCCAAGAAACCTGGTCAATTCATTCTATTGTGTGATTATTTAATTTAATTTAATAAATTTTGTGTAAATTATGTGTTTGATAATCTGTAATAAATTGCAGCTTCTACAATCGTTTTCTTTATTATTTCTTTCACTATAACTATTCGTAAGAGCCCTGACCTCAATTCTTTTTGTGGTCTTTAGATGATAATAATGGACATGGTTATACTTTTTCATAATATATCTTCTGTTTAGCGTTTGTGCCTATATTGTAATTTTTTTATTGTTTACTGACGTGTTCCCCATCCTGCATTTTGGTTTACCGCGTAGAATGTCATAACTAAATAAATTGGTTATTCCCAGGCACATACTAATTGAAAATTAATTAAACTCAGTTATTGCTAAAGAGAATTATGTTAGTTAAATCTGTATATAATAAAGACACTTAAGTAGTCAAAACCTTAAATTAATAAATCACAAATACGCCTCATAAATATTTTGCAAATCTTCACTTCACTCAAGTGCTATTCTTAGATGCGAAATATTTTAGTTCATTGTTCGAATTTAAGCACACACCAAAATTGTCACAAAAATAATATAAAACCTTCTAGTTCAATGGACAAGTTGAAGAATAGGAGTCATTATACTCATTATTTTTGGCCAGGTAGATATTTCAAGTTATTTTTAAGGAAGATAAAAACAAAGAATGGTCGCATGCAAATCGTATTAATTAGCTAAAACGCTTCAACAGTAATCTGATAATGCAGTTTTATAACTGAATTAATTTGTTAATCCCGAATTAAGTGCGGCCTTATTTGATTTTTTTATGAGGGTATCGAATAATTTATTTATTTTAAGTTGTTTATTTGTGATAATATAAACACTATTAAATTTTAGTTAACCAATTAGTACCTGCTCTTTGGACGTGTTTAGTATGCATGACAAAAATTTATTAGAAAAGAACTAAGACATTCTGTCTGTCCCAACCCCACCAAGGCGCTGGCAGCTCGAAAGCAGGAAAGCAGGATGATCATAAAGGTCAAATCTTAAAAATAGTAAATAATAGCAAGCAATCTGTTAAGTAATCATAAATTTACAGAAAAACGAATAATTACCGAAAAAAATAAAATAAAGTTTCAAAATTTGCTGAAGTCTATAAATTGGTGCACTATAGAGGAATACACTGACGCAAATGTGGATTGTTTTCATGAAGCATTTCCCATGGAAAAAATTAATATTTAAAAGAAAACTAATAACAGCTGGCTAACTACAGGTATTCGAATTTCGTGCAAGCATAAGCGCGACTTAATTTATCTACAACAAAATAAAGTAAGTAAAGGTCGTTGTTTTATAAACTACATTAAATTATATTGTGAGATTTTAAAAAAAGTTATTCACGCTGCAAAAAAATTATATTTTAGTAATAAAATTCTACACTCTAGTAATAAAATAAAAATTACTTGGGATATCATAAACGACCTTCAGGGAAAAAATTCTAACAGCAAGAACATATTGTGCTGTCTGAGAATGATATAATAATAAAAGATCCATGTCGAATAGCCACTAAATTTATTGACATTTTGTGGACATTGCCGAAACACTAACACCTGATTTACAAAGCATACACTCTGCCGAATACTATATTAAAAATATAAACAAAAATACCCTGGACTCTCTGTACTTTATGCCGGTTACGGAAAATGAAGTAATTGAAATTGTTAAGCAGTTAAAACCTAAAGAATCATTTGGATGGGATGAAATTCCAATTACATTAATAAAAGAAAACATTTCAGTTTTAAAGAAACCCTTAACACATATCGTAAACTTATCACTTTCCCAGGGGATATTTCCAGATAAATTTAAAATAGCAACCATTAAGCCGCTTTTTAAAAAAGGCGACAAATATAATATTTCAAATTATAGACCTATTTCCCTTTTGCCTATAATTTCTAAAATATTAGAAGCAGTAGTAAAAAAACAGCTAGTAAACTATTTAGAAAAATTTAATATCTTAGCACCATTTCAGTTTGGATTCAAAAGAGATTGTAGCACATCTGACGCTGCATTTAAACTAATAAATTATGTTAATAATATCCTAAAAAATAAACATATTCCTATGGGCATCTTCTGCGACTTGTCTAAGGCTCTTGACTGTGTAGATCATAATATTTTACTAATGAAGCCCAATTACTACGGAATAAGCGGTACACCACTTTTGTGGTTTACTTCATATTTAAAACATAGATCTGCATATGTCAGACTTTATGACGAATCTCAAGAAATTGGAAAAACTGTTATCACGGAAGCAAAAGATATCACATTTGGAGTTCCACAGGGGCCCATATTAGGTCCAGTATTATTTTTAATGTACATAAATGATCTTGTTGATAATTTTCCTTCGTTACAATTTTCATTGTTCGCTGATGATACCAGTATCTTAGTGAATAATGATAATTTGGACGATCTTAAAGTTAAAAATGAAGAGGCAATGAATGGCATTACAAACTAGTTTCATGCTAATAAACTGCTCTTAAATGTTGAAAAAACAATGAATATAACATTTGAAAAATCCCACACACCAGCCTTAGATATAAATATTCAAACTGATCTAGAATAAATAATATCAGTAACTGATACTAACTTTTAGGAATATATATTGATAAATCGTTAAATTGGTCGACGCATATTTCTGATTTAAATAAAAGACTTGGACGTGCAATTTATGCAATAAAGAAAATATCAGCATTGCAGCGGCACTATCTGTGTATTTTGCATATTTTCAAAGCATACTGCAATATGGTCTAGAATTTTGGGGAAACGCAACTTGTCTTCAAAAAATTTTAGTGACATAGAAACGTGCTGTGCGTGCAATTTGTGGTATTCATCCAAGAGAATCCTGTAGAACGGCGTTTAAAAACTTACATATACTAACTGTAGTTAATCTTTATATATATATATATATAAATTATCTATAATAATTTACAGAAAACGAAACACAATATCGACATCCGCTAATATCCATGATTACAATACCAGAGATCTAATACAAAACTAATTGCACCAAACTATAGATATGTCACAAATAGGAAAGGTCCTTTATACTCCGGAGTAAAAATTTATAATCACCTACCAAATTCTATTACTTGCATAAACAGCGCAAACTTATTCAAAATTAGGCTAAAGAAAGTTTTAAATAATTATGTGTTCTATAACTTAGAAGAATACTTCACTACAAAATTTAATCCATAAAAGGTTTTCAAAGGGTTTACTTCTAAAGTATTGTACTATTGTATATTTATAATGTCTGAATTTGTGCATTGTATTTTTATTAAAATTGAACCTATTTAAGTAAATGCTCTTTCCCTTATGTCTTGATTAAGGCGCACCATGTCATATATGTATGAGCATATTGCATTATTATTGTTATGTAATATTAATTTTTGGGAAATAAAATCTAATCTAATCTAATCTAATCTAATCTAATTGATGTGGTGTTATGGAAGAGCTACATCATCTTTCGAAAATTAATTAATTCCTTTGGTAAAGGAGGATGTGTTTCAGCATTCCTTACGTGTCGAAATGTCAATTTCTAAGGATGGTTTTGTGAATTTCTCGAATTGTTCGTATATGAAAAGATTCAACTTTCGTAAAGTTCATTATCCTGATTTATATAGTTCTTTATTGGTTTTTTTACAGTCATTGAGTGATGTTAATCTGGCTTATACAATTTTGTATGAAAAATTAAATAAATATATGTTTTTTAAAATGGAACACCCTATATAGTATTGCATTATCGCGAAGCCCTTTTCCCCTGATTTCAAATATTTAATATTGTATAGGTCTATCTTAAATACTTCTTGACATATTTGACATTCAGAATGCAAATGAGCTGATTTATAGCAAGAATAGTGAGTCATGCTTGTCAAAACACAAGTGAAATAAAAATAACAAGTTAGGCCACGAAAATAATTATTTTATTGTTTATTCAATTTTGTCAATTCAAACCGAAATTATTAACTCCATAGCAACAACCGTAAATAGTTGTTTATTAATAAAATAAATAAATACACCACAGGTAATGACGTCCCCCTTTATCCCGGAAGGCTCTAGAAGAGCCTTGTGTGGGAGGGGGCTACACATTTAGAGACAAGGGACACACACCCAATATCCGTGTATAGTGGAAAAATCCCTCTCACACTATTTTCCACCGCCACGACCAGGGATCGAACCCGGAACTTTTGGGTGAGAGGCAAGTGCGCTCACCTCTCGACAATCAGTCATACCAATTTTTTCTACGACTGCTTTGAAAAATGCTACTAACTACGAGCTACTAATTACGCTTGAATATTATAAATTATTATTATTATTATTATTAATTATAAATAAATTATATATTATATAACCTAGTTATATTCACGTGTAAATAATTAATATGATATTAGAATTAACCTCATATTTAACAAAGCAAGACAAAACTCTTTATACTAAAATAATACTACATAAGTAATCAATTAAAGAAATTGTTCAAAGTAGCCACCATTATTTTCAATGCAAATCTCACAGCGACTCCCTGACTTTAGGAAAATATTGCAAATAGGGTTATTATGGTTTCTGTTTAAGTTGTTAATTTCTTGATCCATAGTTAGGTTTCCAGATACTAACTGAATAGTATTCAAAACTATCAAAGTGGAAGAGAACCCGTAAACCTAACTGGATCACCACCAGCTCCGCGAAAGCCTTAGAACCAAAATGTTAATTTCTTCTTGAATTTTTGCTTTAATGGCCTGAAGATTGTGGTTATGATTAAAATTGACTTCGACTTTTAAAAACCCCCATAAAAAGCCTATCTAATGGCGTCAAATCAGGGCTATTTGGTGGCCATCGGATGCTCCCAGTATTCAATATCCAAATGGAAAATTGATTATTTAAATGTTCCCGAATTTCTAAAACGCTATGTGGAGTAGCCTGTGGAGACCTGATGCCAAATCATTCTAGACAATATGTCCATAGGGAATTCTTGAATTAGACGATCTACCCTGGTAAAATTATTTCGAGATATGTTTGTCGTGTCAAAATAAAATCATAAAATATAGGCTCAACTACATTGTTTTCAAAAATTCCGCACCAAACGTGGATTGATTTTCTACCCGATGTTTTTATTTGCTTTACCTATCTCTGTCCTCGGCTTTTATTCTCCCAGGAACGTCTGTTTTTTCTGCTAAAAACTCCCGCCGTGGAAAAACTTGACTCATCTGTCCACAAAATTAAAAAATATATATAAAAAACTATTTTTTAAATAAGCTTTTATTGCTCTAAAAAGTAGAAAATAAACTTTGAAGTAAATCAAACTCATCATTTTGTTACAAAATTATATTACGTAACAAAATGATGGGTTTGATTTACTTCAAAGTTTATTTTCTACTTTTTAAAGCATTTAAATAAAAGCTTTTTTTAAAATATTTTTTGATATAATTTTATTTTTTATTTTTTAGTCTTTTGATATGCTGTAATCCCCAGGTCGACTTTGAGACGATTCGGATCATAAACGGTAAAGTCGTCCACCATCTTGAACCAAATTTTTGACTAGAAATTCGTAATCGACGAACCCGAAAACTCCCAGATATCGATTTTCATCGATTTGGATCTAAATGACAAAAGTCGTCAGCCATATTGGCGCCGCCATTTTTAATTTCTAAATTTCCACCAAGAATTCATAATTGACGATCTCGAAAACCCCCAGATATCGATTTTGAGTTGAATTGGATCTTGAAGTCGTCATCCTGAACTAAATGTTTGACTGGAAATTCGTAATCGGCGAACCCGAAAACCCCCAGATATCGATTTTGATCGATTTGTACCATAAATGACAAAAGTCGTCCGCCATATTGGCGCCGCCATTTTGAATATCTAAATTTTGACCAAGAATTCATAATTGACGATCTCGAAAACCCCCAAAAACAAACTAACTAACTAACTAACAAACAAACATTGCAAGTTTAATAAAAGCTTTTAAAAAAGCAAGATTTTCATCTAATTCATGGAGAATGATCTGACAAAATTCCAATCTACTATGTTTTCGATCTTAATTCAGTTCCTGGACGGGTAATATTTTGTAAGGCCTATATTGATGCTTTTCCAAGAATGTTGGATTACCTTTTTCCATTGCACGACAAGTATTTAATAAATTATTAACCAAATTTTCCAAAATAATATTAAAATAAGGTATCGATCTATTTTTATAATAATTTTTTTTTTTACCTTCAAAATATAACAATATATCTAGATCTTCTTCCTCGTAACGTTACGGTCGTTTTGTTGAAAAACTATAAGTCCTATTTACATGACGATAAACATTCAAAAACGTGTTTATAGTAGGATTCGCTCGATTCGGATACAACGTCATATATTCTCTTCTTGCGGCACGCTTATTTTTATTACTTTTCACATAAAGGGAAAATATTTCGACTTTTTCAGCCCCACTATGACCCATTTTGATTAAATAAATATTAATAATGACGGTTTGAAATATCAAAATGGAATAAGCAATAATATAATTATTTTCATGGCCTACCTTGTCATTTTTGTTTCACTTGTGCTTTGACACGCACTCTTCTTGCAGTAAAGCAGCTCATTTGCATTTTGAATGTCAACTATGTCAAGAAGTATTTAAGATAGACCTATGCAATATTATACATTTGAAATAAAAAAAGTATATACCCATCATGGTACATCTTAGATATTATTAATAATATTAAGTTAAAAAATTGCTGTCATAAAAAATTTAAAAAAAACAAAAGCTGCTATCTACGTACAAAATTTTAAAAGATTGAAGTCCTTAGTAAAATTGGAAATTAATGCTGTATATAGATCATATTTAGTTTAAGAGAAATTCAAAACCGGTCCTAAATTTTTCTGGTCTGACATCCACTCACAGAAAAGTCGTACCAGAATACAGGGCAAATTAGTCAACGAAGATGATGTATTTGACATACCTCATTGACAGTGGATGGGTTTAGTAATTACTTTAGTAGTATTACAATACGCACTTGGTTTATTGTTTCATTAGTTTTGTTCTGATTTCTCTGACATATGTTTCGGCCATGCGACCATTATTAAAGAGTTTTAAAAGACTCTTAAAAGAAAGAAAAAGATTTATAATTATTCTATTGAATATGTTTCATCAAGAACCTACCGCAGATTCCATCCAATTAACTTTAGTAGTGCTTATTCACATTCTACTAATCCTGATTTTTCTAATCTAGAAATTAACAATTTGCCAATTTTGAATGTCAGCAAATTTACTGAAAATGATGTTTCGAATGCCATTGGAAAATTAAAAAATAAATTGGCATCAGGGCACGACCAAGTTCCAAGTTTTCTAGTTAAGGATTCTAAATATATTTTCGTTCAACCTTTACACATATTATTTAACGTGACTCTTAAAGCCGGTACTTTCCGGTAAGTTCGGAAACTAGTCCTGTGCTCAAATCTGGCGATTCCTCTTTATTACTTAATTAACAGACCAATCTGCGTTTTACGTAATTTCGCAAAGATTTTAGATATCTCTCTGTATAATAAAATTTATCCATGTTTTAGAAATGTAATTTCACCACCCTTCAGCACGGTTTTATGGAAAACCAGTCCGCAGTTACACACCTTTTCTCAATACGTATCTGAGGGAATTAACGATTAAGGCAAGTAGACCATCGAATCATTATTAGGAAATTTAAAAGAAAGCGGATTTATTTAGTCTTTTAACATTGTTTACATCATACCTTAACGAAAGGTCCGAGTTTGTGTCCTATAATGGTTTCAGTTCAAAATATTTTTATTCTACATCTGGGCTCCCTCAGGGATCCATTCTTGGACTCTTGTTATTTTTATGATTTATCAACGACATTACAAATATCATTCACTGCAATTTGATTTTATTTGTTAATGATTTAAAAATGTATTATACTGTGAACGATATTGAGGATTGTGTGTTTATTCAGGACCAAATTGAAAATCTTGAAACTTGGTGCGAGGTGAGTAGATTACAGTTAAATATTCAGAAATGTAGAACTATGAGCTTTACTCTAAAAGAACAACCAGTCGAATATTTGCATATAAAAAAATCAATAGATTTAAATCGATGTGAAATCATAAAAGACCTCGGCGTAATTTTTGACACCAAACTCACATTTAACGATCACATTAGTCAATCTGTATCATCTGCATTATGCATGTTGAGCTTTATTATTAGAAACTGTCGGAATTTTCATAATATGCAAGCACTAAAGTTCTTTGTTACTCATTTGTAAGATCTAACTTCTGGACAATAAAGTTGATAGCATGCATCTCCTTGGAGAGTTGAATTTTCGAGTGCCAAGGTTTTCATCTAACCAAATAGATATTTTTAATTTACCAATGGCTAGAACCAACTTGCTGCTCCATTCACTCATGTATATGTAGTAATTTAAATAAAACATGTACGTTTTGTGATAGATTCAACGGAAATTTAAAACAGACATGTAGTATTACTATGGAACATAAACACAATTTTTAGAATTTTTCAATTGTACAATTTTCAAATGTATAACTATTGTTATAATTTCATATATTTATTATTATTATTTGTTCACAATTTGGTTATAAACTATTTGTCCTGTAATTGGATTCTTGTAATCTGTTGGGCAATAAAGACTATTATTATTATTAATAAATGTTTCCGGGAATGGTAGCAATGCCTACCGTACGCTGGTAAATCAAATCAGCAAGTTTATAAACATATTATAACGCTGGGCTGACGGTTTTTAAATAAATCAAAGCCAATATTGTGACTGCTACTACTATAAACATGTTATTTACCGAACATACAGACTCCTTACTCTGAAACGTTGGTGATGTAAACAGACTTTCAGCGATTCATGTTTATGAGATTTTTAAATTTCAGTTTCAGGAATCAATATATGAGATATTTCCTTCTATTTTTCAATTCCTGTGTTTTTTAAACGTATATCTATTTTACAAAACTTAATTTTAGACACACTTTTAAGCTGTGATACATAATGCGTCGTTTTTCCGTAAACAGACGTGACATAAAGCCAAATTACTTAATGATATGGTTGTTTCATCGCTATTTTAATACCTATGTATTTCATTACAATCAAACTGATGAAATCACCCATAAAATCGTTATCGGTGTCATTATGAATATGCTTCCCAGAAAATTGTTATAAGTAGGTATTAGAATGAAGGTTAAACAAATGTTGAAATTTTAATTTTAAACGGATTAAATATAATTTATTTTATTTAATCCACTACTTTAATTTTTCAGATTACTTTCATTAAGTAAACAGAGGTCAAAGACACTAAAATAGGTATTACATGAGTTTTACGGATGTGTAAATACTTAAAGGAACTTAATCTAAAAAAAAAAAAAATTATTAATAGTGTGTAGCAGTTTTGCCGTACACGTCATGTTTGAAAGTTCTGATAAATAATTAACTTATACCCTTCTTAAGGAAAATTAACATTCTCTCAGTATTTAAAAAATTACTGGCAAGCAAAAAGAAAGAAATACAAATTTTGATGATCATCACAGTATTCCCAGTTAAAAATTAAACCTGTTTGAATTTGGTAATTTTTCGCTCCAGAGGAATTGAATTTTTTAGAGAAATATCCGTATATCTTCTTGAAAACGTCTCGGATCAAAATAGATTTTTATTTTTCATTGTCTACATATACAGGGTGGTCCGTAAGTAATGGTCCGTAGAGCAACAGTGAGTTTCCGATATTAAAATAATAATAATAATAATTATTATATTTATTCATATATAAGCCGTATGAAATACAGGTATGAAAAGTCATATAAAAGTACAAACATAAAAATATATAAAAGAAAGACAGAGAAATAATAACAGTAATGCAATAGCAACAAGAAAACAAAGTAAAATACAATAATAGCTAACTAACAAAGTCGACTGTCAGGTATTAACTAAAGGTCTATATATGTACAACCATATATATACACAAATATATAAATATAGACACATATACATACATATAATAAACTTAAAAATACATGCTCACATAAAAAATCAGGCATATTTCTATAATGAATTAAGTAAGAAAACAAGAAAATATAAGACAAGCACAGTTTAAAAAAAATCATTAAATATTTGCGTCACTTAAAAACTCGCCAGAGCTATAATAGCATCCATTACTCAGTAATGTTCTAGCTTTCCTCTTAAATACCGTATAATTTGATATGTTCCTTAAATTAGCTGGCAGTTATTATAAAATATAATACAGTTATAGATTGGAGAGTGTTTAAATGCGGTGGTATTGTGCCGGGGGATACGCGAAAGATTGCCATGCCTTATACTGTGGTCATGGACACCGGAATTTGTTTCTAACAAGAGTAGATTATTTCTTGCAAAAGTTAAGCATTTATAAATATATATATAGAAGGTGCAGTTAGGATATCCTTATTTTGAAACACTTGCCGGCAACTTTCAGTAATTTTCATATTAAATATTAATCTTAAATTTTTTTTGCGCTACGAAAATTGTAGTAAAATCTCTACCATGACCCCAGCTTACAATATTCAACGAAATATGTGAATAAGCCATAGCATAGTATATATTTAAAAGGCCGAGATATCCAGGGTGTCTTTCATTTGCAAAATGGCGTAGTAGGCCTTATTTAATTTTTTTCTAATATGGTCAATCTGATCATCCCAGGTAAGTCTATTGTCAAGAAGAGTACCTAGAAACGCTACTGAATCCGAAAATTCAATACCATCCATCAGTTGAATATCACTCGAGATATCCTTTCGGATAAAAAAATTTATGCATTTTGTTTTATTACTATTTAGAATTAATCTATTGCGCTGACACCAAGTGTCAAATTCACAGATTGTACATTTTATCGCGAGTTCAAGTTCACGAGGATATTCTGAAGTTACAGTTATTGTGGTATCATCCGCGTACATTGTGAGGATACCACTAGTGATATGTTCTGGAAGATCATTAATAAATAGTAGGAACAGCAGTGGTCCCAGCACCGATCCCTGTGGAACCCCAAGCTTAACATCATGTGGTGCTGATGTAGTGCCCTTAACTTTAGTGACCATGGTTCGCCACGATTTAACTAAACTGGCCTCAGTGCAAAAGTTGATATTAACAGAGATGCAGGGTGTCAAAGTCAATATTATATTTTTAATTTTCTCATGTAACTTTTGAAGTTTTTCAAGTATTGTTGTGAAAATTCACGAATTTTTTTTTGAGATGAAAAATTCAAATCTGCTCCCATTTATTGTGTAGATCCTAGAAGGCGCCTCATAAGCATTGTTTAAGGTGTAAATGTACTCTTAACTTTTTACCTATCTCATTGTAGCGAAAAAAGTATATTTGTCATTAGTCTTAGAAATTGACCGTTTTCGAGAAAATCGCATTTTAATATTCACCCTTATTAATCGTGATAAGAAATATTAACGTAGTAGGCGCCATACCAACAATACTTTTGACATTTAAAAATTGTAGTGACATTCATTATTTATCTATTTTTCTTAAAATCAGTTATAGTGGAGTGGATCGGGCAGAAAAAAGATCCTCAATTCGTAGTCCTCAAATTGAAATTTTTTTTTCCCCAATCAACCAAGTCGGATCTTGGCATAGTTTCCCCACTTACGTTTCACAGATCTGAGGGTCGAGAGGAGGGAGGGGTCCATTTAAAAATACGGGCAACCGCTTTTTCGTCAATAAGTCGGCGACAGGTGTTTATTCCACAAAAAAAATATATCTCCCAAAAATGAAGAATTTGATAAAACACGCAATTTTAGTTCTCGGCCTCTTTGACGTCGGACCATTATTTAGCAAGATAGAGAATTAACGTTACAGGAAACAAAAATTTTTTCTCGACTCGACATGCATGTAAGACTTTCATTATATTGTTCATAGAAGGGTAATGTCACCTATTTTAAGAGGCCGGAGACTGGGGGTGGTGGAACAATTAGGAGGGGAGGGAGAGAGGGATGACAAATTTCTTTTAAACCTCGATAATTCGTGATCGGAGAGGTGGATCATCGTAAAAAATCAAAGTGGCATTTCTTCAGTTTTTCACGTAGAACTCAATAAAATCGGCAGAAATCGACTTTTGCGAAGAACACGTGGCTGGCGCGCGAAAGAAGTTTTCACCTTTTTTTTTCAAAAAATTTTTTGTCATGAAGGGAAGGGGTGGAGGAATAATTTTTATGTCAATCGATGGCTTTACTTTTTATCTTCAGTTTCGGCCCAATTAGACCGCAATCTGATAATTAGGAAGGGAGCGAGGAGGAAGTTTTTGTTGTATAGCGGGAGAAAGGAGAGGAGTGAGGGGTTCTAGCAGGGCTCAAAACAAAGCGAAAACATGTTTCTTTTTACATATATACTTTTTAATTTTGCCCTGTCTCTATCTTGCCCGCCTGCGTGAGTTACAATTTAAAAAACAAATGGAAACGGGCGATTGAATCAGTCGACGGAGCGGCGAGCAGTCGGGGGTGGAGCTTACTCTCTCCACTTCTCTCTCTCCTGCCTGACTCACATACGCGTGCACTTACTCCGATTATCATAATTCTCCTGTCATTAATTGAGAGTCACTTGAGGACCAGATAGAATCGCTTTTTCCTAATATTCTAACAAGTAGCAATCTGGCACGCTCTTTTTGCAGAATTACTGGTATATCAAAAATATAATATTGACTTTATCTCTGTTAATGTCAACTTTTGTGTTAAGGTAAGTTTAGTTAAATCGTAATATTTTAATGTCAGAAACCCACTGTTGCTCTATGGGCCATTACTTACGCACCACCCTGTAGAAAAAAATAAATTTAAACTATTTTTGTTCCTAAAACACTCGTAGCCGGATCACACAAATTTTTTGGAGAAAAATCTCGTTTTTGGGCATTTTGAGGCTCTCTCGGGGCCCAGACCTATTGGACCGGAATAATTTTGTTTTTCGTATTGGTAAACCAGATTTGAGATCTACATTTCACAAAACTATCTGTGAAACGATCATGGAAAAATATATGGCCACCATTTTATACCCCGAAGACGATAAAATTTAAAAGGGGAGTTTGGGAGGTAGGTAGGTTAAGGCGTTTAAGGCGTATTAAAAGCTATCTCTAAAACATAAGTGTAAAATATATAGCTATCTGCTGATCTATTTATAGTTTTATATACTAGAACAAATTGAGTGAAAAATCATCTACAGAGTCATCATTTTCTATTGTGCAAGTGTAATTTATATTAAAAAACTATTACTATTTTATAGTACAAAAGATTTTAGCTAATAAGTTGTCGTGTTTTCCGTCACATTAAATGTATATAACATGAAAATATTATTATTGCAACTAACTGATATGAAGATGCGAATTACGTAATTTTAAATTAAAGATACTATTATCAGGGTAAACATCCAGTATGATTCATAATTAATTATTGCGCAAAATACAGACATAATACCGCACCAATTTATAAAATAGATTCAGTTATATTTTGTTTCCTTTACTCGCGCAGAATTGTTAGTTATGTGCATTTGGATTATTTTTTATACAACGGAAAACATAAGTAAAATCCTGGAACATGTATTTGAGCAAAACTTTGTACCTCCCTCTTAGCAACCACCTCCTCCCCTGGAAGTGAAAAATAATAAAATACACCTTTGACAATATTTGTTCATAGATAGATGCAGAACTAGACATAATGAAATATTAAGAATGCTATTTTAATTAATTTTTAACCGGTTATAAAATTATGAGAAATTTAACACTTAGTTTAATTGCAACATGCTATGTTGTTTAGAAATACTTCAAAAATATACGTGATTAATTTATGAATTTATAGTTTACAAAATTATTGGCATTGTCATTGTAATATTTCTGCATCTCATTTATGAATGATTTAACGCAAATTATTTTTAACATATTCTTTCCTATTATTTGGGTTTTCTACCACATGTATTATTATCCTCTTCAAAACAAATCACCGAATCTACAAAATAATAGAATTATTGGAAAAAGCCTCTGCGCCCGTGACCTTTACGCCAAAGGAAAAGTCAGAGGTTATGTTTTGCAAATAATATAAATCGGAATAAACACAGAAATGTATTTTGCTGACGTTTTGGAAAGTAATCTCTTTCCGTTTTCAAAGCTTTTTTTTGGAAGAACTCTTCTTTTGCTGTGTATGTCGAATATACAGCGTTTTTTTAATTTTATTTTTTTTTTATTGGCATTAGGACATAGTCCATAGAGCCAAATACACAGTTAAATTTAGAAGCGGCTAAAGATCTAACCCTAATTCTAACGTGAATGATAACTAGATGAAAACGATAAGGAATAACAGGGACACAAATACACAGCTTTAAGATTCTGTTTATGTTATTTCCTATTTAACATTTCTAACGGAATTTTTGTAGCATTCACTAATAGACTATTAATTGGTTTTAGACTTTATCTTGCATGAGAATGCAATATTTTACTAGTATCTCATACTTTAAAGTTTGAGAACACATTTATTGTGCTTCAATTTGAAAACAGCTTTTTAAAAATATTGAAATAAGCGTACCAATTTGTAACACTTTCACATTTTACGTGATGAAGAAATTTCAGAAGTGGCTAAAAAGTTATTTCTCAATCAAAGAGACTCAGTCATCGGAGAAGAATACCAAATAGGCGACTACTGTCTAACAACGATGAGAGACTGAAAATACCCAGAAATATATTTGGCAGACCAGTTGAAAATAAGAGGGATTGTAAAGGAACAAAGTAAAACGACAAATACAGTTATGATGATGCAATTCTACCTTTCTTCGAGAAAAACAAACCAACGTGGAGACCGCTTAATAGGATATACGCATCCATCATGGTTCCAATAATAGCACACTGACTTGAAAAGTCAGCAACGACTAGAGCCAATAGAAGAAGTCTTAGAAGAACTGAAGCGGATATCTTGCAACTAGTATGACTGATGGTCGAGAGGTGAGCGCACTTGCCTTTCACCCAAAAGTTCCGGGTTCGATCCCCGGTCGTGGCAGTGGAAAATACTGTGATAGGGATTTTTCCACTATACACGGATACTGGGTGTGTGTCCCTTGTCTCTAAATGTGTAGCCCCCTCCCACACAATGCTCTTCTAGAGCCTTCCGGGATAAAGGGGGTCGTCATTACCTGTGGTGTATTTATTTATTATTATTTATTATTATTTATTATTATTTAGTAGCAAAAACAGTATGATTAAGGACATGACAGAAGAAGCCAATATTAATTGAAAGAAAACAAGTACAAACAAAATTAAAACGTCCGTCATAAAGCACTGAAGATATGTTCCCAATAACACATGTACTGAAGAAAGCGCCAACACTAAGCAGCACAAATTAAAAATTTAAAGTCCATGTCACATGTAAACAACAACACTTGAGAGGATCATGAGCAAACTAGGAAAGGATCGAGCACACTGAATACTGTAATGAAGTCGCAGTAATCTATGTGCTGTTAAAATCTGTAACGGAAGACATAGAAAGTGCAGAAGAAGAACAACTCTAGAAGAAGGAAAAACATCAAATGATGCAACACAACTACACCTACCCAGTCCAACCCAATGTAAACGTAGTCTACCGACCTGTGTGGTTTATGGGAGTAGCAGCAACGTCCACATACACTGGTAAATCAAATAAATAACCAATGTGAATAAAATTTAACCAACTTCCGGACTCTTCATGTGGTTATAGATTTAGTACTAATAATACCTCTTTTTAAAAGAACTGCCCGATTATTTGTGCTAGATATGTCAAAATGTGTTATTGAGAGATTACAAGTGTAAGTACATACTAGAAACAGCAAGCCGTACCCTACAAAGTTTGCAACTATTTTGCAGTGTCAGTCATTTGCAAGAACAAAATTTTGAAAGAGGTGATCGTCTGGACCTCGAGGGTCTAATGGGCACGTTAATCTAAGCACCCATTAAAACTTCTAGCTTAGCAAAACATACCCATTTTTACATTCCCATATACCCGTAGTGTATGCGCTTTGTCCCCTCAAGCCAAAAAAATGGTTTAAAGAAAGGTCTGTCTGGAGTCTGGTATCTGTGGTAGCACCTGTATACCAAACTACTCTAACGATGTTTCTCAAATTTTGTTTGCGTATTCAGAACGGCCACACCTCTAAGCAACATCGTATGGCTTATTGATCAAATTTAACACATAGATACTCACTTAGCATTAGTATAAGATGACATAACCCGTTCTCCCTAAAATGACGGAGTGACGGAGATTGTGGGGGTAAGGTTAGAATAATTAAATTATTTCCTTTCTCTAAAACGGATTTAATCATTTTAATTAAATTTGACACACAAATACTTCTTTAGTATCGGTATAAGATGACAAGGCTAGTTGCTTTTAGAAAATTCGGGGATATCCTTGAAATAGACTGTAGATTGTTTAAGGGATCGCATGGCTCATTAGCCTTACTTCACTTTGACCTAAAAGATCTTTTGTGAGTTACCCTACAACTAATTGATGCCCAGGATTCCAAGATTTTTTACACAATTTGTGATTTTCCTAGGAGCTTCAGGTGTTAATTCGTCATGCTGTTAGAAAGTCTGTAATCAGCCTTAATTCGGACTTTTCGAGTTTGAGAAGTCTTGCCGCATTCTTTGCCGAATAAGTTATGAATTTTTTAGTGTGTCTTTGGCCTGGAGTATTTATATCTTAGCAGTAAGTAGTTGCTTTCTTTCATTTCAATTTCTTCCCCTCAACGGTCAAAGCCATTTCGCAGCTTTCTCCATTTCTTCGTATAACTTCTTCAATAATTGTTACCAGTTTTAACCATCTCCCAATGATAGTTAGCGACACGCTCGTTAAATTGTTAATTCGAGTGTAGTAGATCTAGAAGCAGTTTAAAGCATCCTGCTTACAATTACTCCTGCGCTTTCCGTCAGTAAAGGTCCTTGAAAAATAGTCTCCATATGATGATCAAATTAGTTGAGATAATATAGAATACCTGTCCCACATCACAACGAATTTCTGTTTCATCATCCGCCTTCACTTTTGCCTTTTTCATTCTTCTGAAACAATCGTTGCGAAAACTGCAAAGTGAAGCAGAAATAGTAAAGACTGAAATGAAGTTAAGTAAATCAAGTACCGTCTCCTATCAACTATAATACCAAGATGCGAAGAAGAGTCCTCCGATCTTGTGTTAGAAAAGTGGTTCACATTTTGAGCATGAAAATTAATAAATCCCCATTTACGATTTTACTGTTTCATTTTATTCAATACCCACAGTAGGAATAGTTCTGTTTTTCAGTGAGAGAACGCTTTTGAGAACTTTTAGCACACTATGTACCTTACATTTGATACATTATTTGAAAGTCCAAGGACTGTTTTGATGGCAATTTATTTGTGGCACACCAAAGATTGATATTACACAAGTCATTTTGTAGGTTTTTTGAAATCTTCTACAATTTTAACATAATAGTAAGCAATTTACCTTTAGGACTCAAATAATGTCGTTAATGAGAATGTTAAAAAGAGTGGGCCCAGGTTGAACCTCTGAGGAACATCTGATGTTGCTAAGATTTCGACAGACTGGTGAACACAATATTCGACATATTGCCCACGATTTGTACGATATGATTAGAAATTATTATAAGTTCAGTGATAAACCATGAGCCTCAAGTTCTGTAAAAAAAATGCTGCGGTCCAATCTCTCAAAATCTTTAGAAAAACGTGCATAAACTGCATCAGTTTGAAATTCGTCATCAACTGCTTCTGCTATGAATTATATTATGCACAGGGGATTTGTGACAGTATCTCCCTTTTAATAAAGCCATTTTGAGATGAACTTAATTGATTCCGCATGTGGTAATATGTATATTTATGTATTAGGATTTCAAATACTTTAAAAAAATTGCAGACGATTAAAATTATTTTTGTCCCATTTCTAATTTATTGTGTACTAATAAAGTATTATATTGTAGACAACTTTTACGAAGGGGAACCATATCCATTAGCACTTGTTCATTAGCGCTTGTTCATTAGCACTTGTTCATAATAATTAGAAAGAAATCTACACGATACTGATAATCGTTTCATTTTTTTACGTAGCTACTCTTCCTCGGTTTGCTCCAACTTGAGTGGTTTATTTGTTAACACACAGTATACTCTCTGTTAACCGTTTGTGAGTGATTTAATATTTTACAATGTACAAAACGCATGCACTTAATCTCTCACAATGTACAGCCTTGTATGTCATGCTATATACCATTTTACTTCATCACTAAGTCTGTATATTGAAAATGAAGTCTATTCATTAACTTTAAAATGTATTAATAGAGGTCTATAGCACGAATGCTTTTGCAAAGCCCGATTTAATTGACGCTTTTCAACTTTTAGCTATGGAAAATAATTGCTTAATTTATATATATTGAGGGAGCTCAATATAATGGTTGTTTATTTTAGTCATGGCTTAATTGGTATAATATTAAATTGCATTCACGCACTACACGTACTTTCTGTAATCAAGTTCTGGGAGCAAGTTGTTTAATATTTACGTAAGTACTGTCGTATTAAGTATTAAGATTTATAATTTATACGGTGGGTATCAGTATCATAAGGCCGTATTTGAGGCTGGTAAATAATTAGGATTAATTATGTTTCATCAGTTGCTTAAAGTACAGAGTGTAACTTAAGTAGGTTAAAATATCACAAAGGAGTATTCCTCGATTTTATTCTTGTATTTTCATTAATGGAGCAGCTATTTAAATTATATGTAATACGCAGTACACTTAGATGTTCATAGACATTATTAATTACATAATGTAATGTATTTGTTTCCAAATATAGAAGTTTGATACAAAGTTTTAACATCCTCCAAAGTCCTGACTCATTTTCGGCTCAGTTTGAATTATGTCCAATCGACCTTAGGGAAGAACAAAATCATCCATATGCTTCAGTTCCAAGGCTTGTAATTGTAATACATTTTTATTTGAAAATATTAAAATATAGCTTTTTGAATATTTTTTACGAATGGGTAAGATTGTTATGATATATTAGCATTAAGAAAAATATGTTTTTTTAAAACATATTTTTAGTCGCAAACTCCTCTATAAAATCCTTATTTTACTATAAGGAACGTAAGCAGACTGCAACCAACAGCTACTTTCCGGGCTATGTGCCCCGCCGTGCGCTGA
The DNA here is from genome assembly GCA_963675555.1 of Leptura quadrifasciata. NCBI lineage: Eukaryota > Metazoa > Arthropoda > Insecta > Coleoptera > Cerambycidae > Leptura > Leptura quadrifasciata. Next base: position 6,961,154 of record OY776674.1, read on the forward strand.
ATTACAAGTTACAAGCCTGGCGCGTTAACTGTAATAATTGAATATTACCATCAAAACGCTAATGCAACAAACACCAGCCGAAAGACTGATCCTACTTAAAGGAGCTCTCGTGCCAGTCGCCACACACCACTTGCAGACTGTAGTTTCGAGCTGTTGGAACCATTGTCTAATATTTTTTCAAAATTCTCATCATCTTCAATATCAAAATTGTTAAGAAGTTATTCCAATTCTGTCCCAGTTAGAACTGAAAAAAAAAAGTTTTAAGTTATAGTTTCGGTACAAAGACCGAGTCTTCTTAATACAGGCCAAAATACGTTCTTCCTGTTTAGATACTAAGACCCAGTGTTCTTTAAAAAGTACGTAATTATTTTATCAAGAATTAATCATTCCCCTTAAGTCAAATTGCGAAAATAAAAACGTACCTAGCTAAATACAACATTTATTTTATGTACATGTAATATGCAACATATTTTCATTTTTGAAAATGATTCATTAAATATTTAAAGATTTACTCACCATGCTTAGATTGACTTGCTACATTTACACAAGTTCTTCACCATATGGTCTATATTAAGTAGCGTTATGTCGGCTTGGTGGCGTGTTGGACAGTGGCGCGTCCGGGTTCAAAACTGGATCACAGCAAGTCGGTGAGCGGATCTGCTCGCGTCACCATCTTTCGAAAGAGATGTGAAACTGTGGGTGCCATGTAGGTATGATGTGAGCACGTTAAAGATCCCTACCCCACGACAAAGTGTGGGGATTCGGCAAAATTTCCAGGTTAGGGGTTCCAGTGCCTACACAGACACTGATGAGCTTATCCTCTGGCGTCGGTGATTGGCCTTGGTAGCGGAAATAGGCCGACGTTAAATAAATTTAAAAAAAGTAGCGTTATTTATCCAGATATCTTAGAACGTATGTGACGAAAACAATATCTCCCGCTCAAACATAGTTTCACCCAATTATAATACAGATGATGCCAAAAGCAATATGTCTTATATGAAGTACATTCGGTCATAAATGGAAGTAATAAATTATTTTGATAAGACTGAACCATGTTCTTCACAAAGTACATGGGGGCTTAGAAGGATAAAATAAATAAATCTCAAATCTCAAGCAATATACAGGATGTAACGCAACTTATCCGAAAAATTGTAACCATACATGCACCTTTAAATAAGAAGTCGGTTTCTTGATAAAAAAGTAATAAAATTCCAACACAGAAAAAGATACAAATTGTTAAAGTTACAAATTAATGAAAATTTGTCGATGTCTTGGTCACTGATGAAGCTATTTTTACGCATAATGGTATAACCAATCTACATAATATGCACGTTTGGATCATTGAAAATCCTCATCTAGTAGTTCGGAATCACTTTGAGCATCGATGAATGCCTAATTGGTCTGTTCATATTGCCAAATTAGATGGTCAGTAATCTCTGCAGTTTCTCCGTAATGATCTCCCTGGTCTTCTTGAAGATATGCGCTTGGAGGTCCGAAGTCGGATGTTGTTTTTACCTGGTGGTGCGCCCTGAAGTTATCATTTAGAAGTCCGAGGTTACTTGACCCAATTAAACGGAATACGTTGGATCGGACGGGGTGGGCCTGTAGCTTGGCCTCCGCGGTCCTAAGATCTAAATCCTCTTGACTTCTTTTTGTGGGGATATTTAAAAAATGAAGTCTACCAAACCGAAGTTGACAATATCGATGTATTACGTGAACGTATCACAACAGCTGTTCATAATCTGCGTCTTCGGGAACAGCAGGAAGGGAGAACACTTCAGCTAGTGTGACAAAATTGGATTAGATGGGTTCAGGTGTGCTTGAATGTCAATGGACAGAACTTTCAACAGTTTTTATAGAAATAATACGTTATTTTAACATTTCCATTAATTTGTAATTTTAACAATTTTTATCTTTTTTTGTGTTGGACTTTTATTAATTTTTTTTTTTAATAAATCAACTTCTTATTTAAAGGTGCATGTATGGTTAAAAATTTTCGGGTATGTTGCGTTACACCCTGTATAAATAAAAAATATAAACTCCAAATATTCAAAATTAATGGAAATGCATAGGAGAAAGGAATGTTTATTTGTTAAGGCATGAGGTAACCGAGATTTGATACGGAGTTTACACCACTGGCTAAGGACTCTGTATAATTTAATTTCCATTCTATACAGTTTGTTTAACTATTCTTTTGATAATTTTGTAGTAAAACAACCTTGTTAATAAAGTCAGTACAACACGTTTTATGTGAGAGCTGGCAATTAATCATGATATTTGAAACTCTATTTTGATGAATGATCGGATCCTTTCTTTGCAAGTATTGTAAAATTTCATGTTGTTGCCATTATTTAAGAACCTAACATGATGTTATTTCCAAACGGAATTTTAAATTAAAGTTGTTTATTCTTTGTACATTTTTCAAGTGTTAATAAATGCATTAGTGTAATTAATACAAGTTCAAAGAATGATTATATTTACACGAAGTTAAGATTTCTCTGTTTACAACAACAAATTGTATGGCCTTGCTTTGCACAGATGGTGGTGCATTTTAAGTAGTCAGCTTTTTTATATTTTATATGTTGGAAGCAATATTGAGGACATTTTGTTTTCTTGTAGTCTGGCTTTTTGCAAAGACAGCAGCAAATCATCTGTACTCTCAAATTACTGTAACAAAACAAAATTTTTTTCTCGTTACCACAAATACCATCAGTAACTATAGTATTTCTAGCACTTATCAACTATCATAATTTGATAAAATTTTTAAGATTTGAAGCGTAATTTGTTCCATCACGCAACATACCTATTGTATTAAAATCAAGATCAAAGGTTGTATGTATATCACGTAATAATTTTAACGTCATCAAGTCATAAAAATACGCACATTCATATAGTTTAAACTCTTCACTTGCACTGGTAACTAGTCGATTGCCATTTTCTCTGACAACCAACCGGCAATAAAAGCAATCAACTCCATGCAAATCATTTCAAGAATAGTGCGGGACGGTTCTTTAGAGCTGAGTCGACAGAACAGTGACCATAGTATGGGTACCAGGAGACGAGCTACACAGAGGAAATGAAAAGACAGATGAACGGGCCAAAGAAAGCACACCACACTCAAAGCCCCAATAGGACCCGAGCCCTTCTGTGGCGTGGCGAACCCATGCATATGAGCAGCCACTAGGGAATGACTGCAAAGTAAATCTCTGAATGGTGGACGAACCTGGCAGAGGAGGCAACATATAGGTTCTGTCAAGAGGAAGAGGAAACCCCAGTTCACGTATTGTGCCACTGTGGAGGCCTAGCGAGACTGAGATTCCGAGTCCTCGGAGAAGAAAACCAAGGGCGTACAGCTATACAAAAGGGACTTTAACAAAGCTGTGGAGTCTGGTACAAAGGAGGAAGCTGACGAGGTTCTATAGGGAATGTATTCTAGGAGCACCACAATAAACCTGAAAAGGCCGCGGCGGTAAAGGCCAAATAACCAGCTCCTCTACGTGTCTATTTATCTATCCACACAGAAGAGATTCGGTTAATAGCTTTTGTAGAATTTTTATAATGAGCTCTTTGAGAAGACTTTTTTTGAATGAAATCAAGATTCGTCTACATTGCATTTATAAAAAAGGAAAAATATATGAAATCTCACATTACCGCCCTACAGTAATAATCAACAAATCCGTCAAACACTTTGAGGTTGTATTTTACAGACACCTATTTTCATATGTTAAAACTCAAACTACAAGCTATCAACACGGTGTCCACAAAGGCAGCTACAGTTACTAATTTATCCAGTATTGTAAAATATTTTTCGGAAGCATTGGTCAAATTAGACCAAAATATTTTACTACAAAAATTAGATAGTAAGTGTTGTTTTTTCCAAGGATCTTATATAGTTATTCTCATCTTAGCAATAGAGTGTAAAATATATTGAATTGTGGTTGTAGCCCCGACTATGTGTTACCTTCCGGTGTTCCTCAAGGTCCTCTACTATTCGATATATTTATAAGCAATATTGACCGTACTGTCAATTGCCTTCTTTATACAAATGACTTACAACTCTATTTAAAAACAGACTGAACCGAAAGTTGACTGCACAAAATTGCACTGACAATAATTGATAAGTTAGAAATTGCCTCTAAATATTATTAAATGTAACGTATCTTAACAATGGCACCCTATCGCACCCTGAAATTAATATGTAGTTTAGGCGTACATTTTGGGAAACATTTTTTCCTCTTTTCTTCTTTGCAAAATCTTTTGTACCATACTCCAGATAAAACTCTTGATTTTTTTATAAGGAATTTAGAAATTTCTAATAATGATAATTCGATGAAGCTACTTTATTTTGCCCAAGTTTAATTATAAGTTTTAAAAATAATAAACTTTGTTTCATTTTAATCAATAGAAGTGGTGGTGAGAGGTAAGTGAAACCTCTTAAATGGTCAATACTATCCGTCCGACATTATAGATGCCACTGTATACTATACATTTTTTAAATTTAGATAATACTCTGGACTTATAGCTTTTGGAGAATTCTGAACAACTTTCATTAGCAAAATTTTCCAGCAAAAATATCCAATATATTTTTAGTTTCATTCTGTATCGCAAGTGACGTATTTATATCAAGGCAAATGTTTTTGATCATAAATAAATCTTAATGTGTTCTATATACAGTAAAATCGACAATATAAAAGAACTTACCTTGATAAAACTAAAGCAAAATTGTCATATAAGGTAATAATTCAGACAATGGATAGTTTTACCACGCAAAAATGTAACCGTCCTGATCATAACCCTGAGTTTTTTGCAAATATCCTCGTTCCTACTATTTCTACGAAAAAAATAAATTAGTAAATTGAAGACTATAAAATTTTACGTAAAATATGTTCTATGCCCGTCAGACCAACAGTTTTCAAGATACAGCACGTCAAACGCAAGCAAATAATGGTAATGTAGCAGTGGAGTGTTTTTGCACGTGTCTCCTTAAATGTGGTATCCATCGTAGACTTGATCCACAAAATTATTACTTTTAAGTATGGGATGTTTTGGATGTGGAAGGGCTGGTGCATTGTCGTCTGAACCTTCTTCACCATTATAGTCACTTTCCATAGCATTTTCATAACTATGTCTAAGAGATTCATCTCATCTATATTCACCTCGCCTTCCTTAAGCACTTGGGGATTGTTTTCGCAGGAGAATTCATTGCAATAATAGCAAATGGCGGAACATTTTAGGCCCGTTTTTCAGCAACCACATGCTTTTTCACAGCCCGTTTTGCACTTGCACGAAATAATTTTAAGCAAGGAATCCGGGACAGGTTGTTTTAAGTGTTCCCACAGCATCGAGTCCTGTCTGGGTTTTCCGCCAGACTCTGCTGCATTTTTTTCAATCCCACACCATAACTGGACTTGGTGGTAAGTCCGGAGGCAATGTTGCCACGTAGCGTGCCTTCTTGGTGGCAGTGAGGCCAAGTTGACCCTGTTTTTCACCACCGATCTTCCGAAATTCCTATATCGCAGGAAATCCAAGGCATCGATTTCGTAACATCCACCATCAAGCGTTGTCAAAAATGCTTCTCTAGCAGTGGCTAGTGCATCGAAGTCTAAAGCAGACTTTATATCACCACCACTGAATGCATACAGGAACAAAATATTCTTGCCTACAGAATTTACAAACAGTAGACTGTGCGATGAATATATCGGTCCCTCCACTTTACCCCGAGTAGGTTTTCGTAAAAAGATATTGTCATGCTCGACCGCCAGTGCAGTCATCAGAACTAATAAATCTACATCTACTCCTACAATATACATTGCTGAGCAGGGCGAAGACATCAATAGGTGTTTGAATTATGAGAGATTCCGCATCTTCTGGTGCATGCATCACTGAAAAATTATGGTCATCTAATTTTCTCGCGAGTATGCACATCAAACGTCGATTATTCGAGTCTGACAGGAAAAATACGTAGAATATATTTTACGTAGAATTTTATGATCTTCAATCTCAATTTCTTTTCTAGGACCAATAGGAACGGAGATATTTGCAAAAAACTTATTTTGAGCCCCGTATTTCCAAGATGGCTGCGCGATCGGTAGTCCCCTAAGGTCGCAAACTCAGGGTTATGATCAGGACTGTACATTTTACGATCCTACCAATTTAATTTCCTTACGACTTTTTGCGTGGTGGACCTCTTTTTCTCTCCACATTGCTTGGATTATAAGTCGTTAAAATTCATAAACAATTTTCACATGGTTTTTCCTGTATGATGGATAAATCCTGGGCCACTAGACACTGCAAAAGTAGTTGCCCCTTTAGAGCATCAAATAAAAATGAAAATATTAAACCATTTAGTTTCCAATTATTCCTACAATAAAACTCTCGCCAACTAGTCTATTCAGAATTATAATAAGTGCTATATGTGTAAGCATATTATTATTCACTACCAGCAATATATTAATGTATTTTCAAGGATAATCTTTCCTATATTGAGTATTTGCAATTTGCATATTCTATTTTTGTATATTATTTATTTGAAACCTTATCCTTGCTACTTGATAGCGCCGAAATTAAAATAGTCAAATTTACAACTTTGACCTACCTAGGTATTACCTAATATATTCTATCCCAAAGTAGGAAGCGAGCAGCGTAGCATTTTTAATATTCCATAAATAGGTGACTCATATTGCGTCTCACAATTATAAACTCTTCATGTTTGCGGGTTTTAACATGTTTATGTTATGTCAATGAACTTGATTATTATTTGATAAAAATATGTTCCAAGAAATTTATTGTTGTTTTCCTGTATTTTAGCAGCGATGCAATGACACTAATGAAATTTCAGATAAGATAATGAATAACAATTTGTTAGAAATATTATGTTAAATGTTATTTTATTACTAGGTAGATAAACACTGGTGATGTAATTAATTAATGCAAGTTATTAAATATTGTACATCAAAATTGTATGGGCTGACATGATTGACAGTTATTAAGATCAGTTTTTAGATCAAAGTCCTGGTTTGAGTGTTGTAGCTATATTTAGAAATTATTAATCTATTCGTGGAGCATGGATGGGCAGGTAACAGCATCGTAATTGTTGCTAATTATTATAACTATTAACAGTAGATGTTCTTCTAGTTTGAAGGATTTAAAATGCATATTTGCCCACTACGCAAACACAACAGAAGTTACACTTGTCTATATTATACAAATATTTTTAAAATGTCTTGTTACTTAAAAAACATTATAAAAAACACCTTTTAGAAATCGTTGTTAGAACGTTGGTTGTAAAATATAAGCAGTAAAACTAATTTTGTCGAGGTATAGTTTGATACGCTAAAATAGAAGACAACTTGTAAAGCATAGGGTGTGCAATATGCACTTATTCGATTTAAGAGTATCGTAAGGACGTCATGGGTGGAGTTCATGTATATATATATATAATGTGCTGTTCTTCTTTTTTATTGAACTTAATAATTTGCAGTACTAATCAAACCTTAACTTGCTTATTTCCAATAGATAAAAAAAAACTTTAAAACCAAAAGATCAAATTAAAATCTCTTACCTTTTGATCCGAAAGTATGTCAAAATATTTAATGGGCCGGCTAGCTTATCTTTCCCTTCAGGAGCAGGTTCAAATTCAGTTCCTATTTAAAATGAAATTTTTATTAAAGTAAAATTTTTAATCTGATATAAATAATTTATTTTCTTTGATATTTAGATAATTTAGCTTTTTAACAGGTTCGAAAGTCTAATAAGTACACTATTTAAATTTTAATATAGGACCTTGTCCAAAATTAAACACACAAAAACCTTCCTTCTTCGTAGCTACACACTTCTCTTTCCAAATCCAACAATTCTCCTTTCATTAATTCTTCACCTTATCTCGTCCTTATCTCCTCTGCAACTCCAATCCACAATTTACAGTCTATTTTTCTCTTCTTCGCTGATCTCCGCAATTTCTGACTTCAATTTCAAAATTCTTAATCCTTGTTTATTATTTTTCTTCTTCACTTCCTAATTTTCACTTGTTCTTTTTTTTCTTAAATTTGTTTTTCCAATTTTACAACCTCTCTATTATCTGTTGTTTATTGTTCTATCTCACTAAATATCAAAGTATCCAAAATAAACAAAACAAAACACCATATGAATTTTGATTAATTTCATTCCAAACATAACCTAACTTAAACCTCTTTGTCTTTCTTTAGCAAAAGATTTACCAACTATAAAATAAAATTTCCTACTTAATAGAAATGTCATAATGACTTAAATGTCAGAAATTATTTCAACAACAACTTAATAACTCAGGAAAACATTTACCAACTATAAAAATAAAATTTACTACTTAAAAGAAATGTCATAATGACTTAAATGTCAGAAATTATTTCAACAATAACTTAATAACTACTAACATAGATGTCAGTATCAAACTTACTGTTGACATCAAATGAAAACTTTAAAACTATTAAAACAACTCTAAATAAGTATTAACATTCTAAAACACATATCTTTCGGATCTTTAGCTAATTTAAATAAATTTTGAAAACCATCTAAAGGAAATAAACAAATTCAAACCTTGATTCAGCAAATAACACAAACATGCAATCTTCGTAATCGTCCAATATGCAAATACATCGCAATATATATATATATATATATATATATTTATTTTGAATCCTCTCATGTGGTCTAATGCTACTATACACCAGATGGTGCATAGCGACTTGCCATTTTGCAAGTACCGAGAGCGGCGACCTTCAGCCCTTGGTGGACTTAACCTATATACTGTTATTATACATGATTTGCAGGAAACAACTACTCAGCGGGCAAATACCCCGACCTGCATTGAATTACACCTTACAAATCATGAAAAATTGGTAGCCAATGTCATTTGTCAACTCCCTGATCAGACATAGACCGGTTTCGAACTTATTAGTTCTCCTCAGTATGCCATAGGTCATGGAGCAGACAAATGACAGTGGCCAACCTGCTAGTCTTATACAGACTAATGTAAATGGTATAGTGGTGAGAGGTAATTGAATCCTCTCATGTGGTCTAATGCTACTATACACCAGACATCATAGATGTCTCTGTGGTGCATAGCGACTTGCCATTTTGCAAGTACCGAGAGCGGCGACCTTCAGCCCTTGGTGGACTTAACCTATATACTGTTATTATACATGATTTGCAGGAAACTACTCGGCGGGCAAATACCCCGACCTGCATTGAATTACACCTTACAAATCATGAAAAATTGGTAGCCAATGTCATTTGTCAACTCCCTGATCAGACATAGACCGGTTTCGAACTTATTAGTTCTCCTCAGTATGCCATAGGTCATGGAGCAGACAAATGACAGTGGCCAACCTGCTACTCTTATACAGACTAATGTAAACGGTATAGTGGTGAGAGGTAATTGAATCCTCTCATGTGGTCTAATGCTACTATACACCAGACATCATAGATGTCTCCGTGGTGCATAGCGACTTGCCCATTTGGGACATGCTATAAATGTATTATAAAGTATTCTAAGTTCTCCAAAATAAAACTTTAACAAACTTCTTTATAGTGACATAATAGTGCCTCAAAAAAAGAGTTTTAAAACCCAAGTGGAAAGGAGAAAAACTTGTTCAATAGGGACAAAGCTCCAAAATTTAACCTAAAAAAATTAATAAATCAATAATTTATCAGACTAAAGGTAGCAATAATCTATACAAAATCATAAAAGACACTAAGTTTAACTTAAGGAGCCATTTAAGTGAAAAATAAACAACTAAATTAGTAAAATAGAGAAAATTGTAAAAAGTGTAAATTTATATCGGATAATTTAACGCTCAAAAAGTTATTTAAAAACCTAACAAATTGCTTATTAAATTAAACTAGAAATAATAAGAAACGCTAGGAAAGTTTTTGCAGCTCAATGAGAGGACATACCGACCAGATGATTATAAAAGGTATACCTTTTCGTTACATTTGAGCTCAAGTAAAAAATATTATGCATAAAACATTTATTCAATTTTCATCAGTTTGCAAAATGAAAACGGTCTAATTAATTTTAAGATTATTTATTGTTCTAACTCATGTAAAGTCAAATTCTATTCATTTTAATGCATTGTAATGTTGAAACCATTTAAATCTTTAATATATTTAATTATGACTTATTTCAACTTGCGACTTTTATTGATAACTGTCTATAGCGAACCCACCACATGCCCTGGGAACAAACATACTTATTTTCAAACCTTTTAAATAAAATATTCATAAATTCATTTTCATAATTTCAAAATAAATTATTTTTTTCAAAATTTATAGATATAAAAAATATAGTACAAATTGAGCTACCAACGTTGTCTTTAATCTACTTAGGCAGAGAAATACTAGAAGTCATTTAAGCTGATTGAAATATAGATAGACGTTAACTTTACTGCAAACACTTCTTTAAAAAATCACCTGTTGACAAACATATTCTATAAAACAATACATTTTATACTTACGGATTTTCTAAAATTGATGAGTCGATACGCCTTTAGAATTTTGTCAAAGATATTACACCTCCGTACATTATAATCGACTAAGTAATAATTTATTTATGTTGATGTTCTAGTGATAATTCAGTAACTCTAGTTCCTAGATGATAAACTATCAGATTTAATTCGAACAGAACGTAATACTATCTTTATAACAGACACATGTAAATTCATGGATCTATGCAATATTGCATTGTGGGTTAAATTACCAATCTTTTGATTGTGCATGCTATTTACTATTCAATAAAATCTAGTAAAATTGACTTTATGATTCCTTGATAAGTGTAAATTCTCTAGCAGTCATAAATACGTGTATTAGTGTATTATTAAGAGGGTCTAGTAGCTAAATGAATTACCTACTTCATGTAATGATAATAAATAGCATGTTATAAAGTGGCATTACTTTCTTAAATTAGAATGTGCTTGGTGAAGCTGACGCTCACAATTATTTACTGCATTTTAAATTCTAAGGTGTTCAGAACAGATTGCTATAATATATCAAGTATGCGTATTATGGACGTAGTTTTCTTTTTCCTTATTTTTTAATAAAGTAAATAAAAATTATTTATTACATCAGAAAGAGGATACATTTACATGTACAATGTTGTGCTAAGTATTGATGTAAAGAAATTAAGGATTACATATAAAGTCTATATTTAGGCAAATCTGGGAATTGTGGGGAGGAGCTCCATCTTGTTGAAAATATTGAAAGTTGTGACGATTCTCTAAAGGTAGGTCATCTAAGAATTCATTAAATTCATTTATCAAAAAGTTTAGATACCTTTGACCACTGAGGTGACCATCATAAAAATAAGGACCTATTAAATTGGTGCTTAAAATACCTATCCACACATTTATTGAAAAACGATTTTGAAACCCAGTCGGTCTATGCCAGTGTGTATTTTCAGAAGTCCATTTGTAACGAATATTGCGATTAAAAAATCCGTTATTGGAAAAATTTGCCTCGTCGGATCAAAGTATTTTACTACATATTAGTGGATCGGCACGCTTCTTTTCCAACAGCCACCTCCTTGGTTTTCCTTGGCTTGTAAATTGTGAACTTTTTGGCTTTATAACACCGGTAACCATTTTTCTTTAAAATTTTTCTAGCACTTGTTTTATTTATATGACAAGCAATTTGAATTTATCTTAATGATGTTTCCAAATTTTCTGTATTTTTATTTCTTACATAATTATTAATAACTCGCTTTACCTTATTTACATTAACAGTAACACTGTTCAACCTTGTCTTCTTCTTTAAAAATGAACCATTGTTTATCAGTTTTGCAGCTAATTTTCCGAATAGAGTTTTATTCGGCTGTAGTGCTTGTGGAAATCTGTTTCTATATTCTACTTGAGCTAATCCAGAGTTAAAATTGCATTGGCAATATATAACGAACATTTTATAACGATCAATGTGAGTGAAAATCATTTTTGAAAATTCTAAATTCTTAAACGAGTGTGATTGAGTGAGAGTTTAAGTATTAATTGAAATGATCTGTCAAAAAATTAAATTGTCAAGTTTGTTCATAGCCAACTATTTTAAAGTAATTGAAATAATAGTGAAATCATGAAATACAAACAAATGGATATTATACTTAAATTAATTGGTAAAGACATTTTAACTTTCTGAGCAAGGAGTGACGCTTTTATGGAGGACCTCTATACATTGGCATAACTGCGAATACTCTTTCCATAATTGCTCCATGTTGCTTCCTTGATTATTATTTTGTTTTTGTTACCTGAATTTACTTTATTCTTCTTAGTTGTGTTAATGTTTTATTATAGCAAAGATTTGAACAACTTATTGAATTATTTTATCGTTTTATTTAATCATAATTCTCTACGGCAGGTATAATGCTTGTTAAAAAAAAATTATTGTTTTTAAAAAAATGTTTTTATAATTACTAACGTAGTACCAATGAATAAATATAGCATGTGATATATCGTTGAAAAGGGAGGAAAATACTCTATTTAATGGCGCCATTTTCCGCCCGTTTCAAAATAATTTTTTTAACAGCCTGAAGAGTAAATCTCAAAATACACCGGTTTTGAAAAAAATTAGATAAAACCTCGTTGAAACACTCTGTTTTGAAAAAATTTTCGCGTTAGAATTTTTTTCGTATCTCTTCAAATAAAGGAGATATTTGGCCTAGACGTTTTCCGCCATAACTCTTAAAGTGGGCCATGGATTTCAAATAACTTTAAACCATTTTGTAGGCTATATAAATCGGCACAATTTTCGTAAAAATATTTTTTTTTGTACGACCGATATTAAGTGAGATATTTTCGAGGGCCCTGATAAAATGGACAGCCTGTATATACATACTTTTTTTAAATTATGTTTTGCATATACCCCCATAAACACGCATATACTCATACTTACACCATCTCTCGCATATACGCCCACCTATACACATGCGCACGCATACATATGCATATACATACGTATATACACTCATATATAAACATACATATGTTTTAGTTTCCATATTCAACATATAGTAGTACTACATTATTTGTTTTGTGATCAATTAATTCACTCGTTTCAATACGACTTTTACTTTTAATATAATTTAGGGCTTCTTTGTGCGATCATCTTTGATGCTTTGGGCACTCTTGTTCATGGATTTTATGGCGAGTTTCATAATTGTGTTCAAATTTATTAATTCTGATTTGTTGACATGTTTTCTCTCCAACAAAGAAAGGCAAAAGAGTTACCTGATGTCTAGCATTTCTATTTCATTGAACAAATTTTCAGTTGTTTGATAAAAAAAATTATTATATATAATCTTTAATAACCACTTTTGTACCTTTTCCAAACTGGCCATGTGATTATTTGTTGCGCCTCTTCAAGCTACAATTCCATGTTCTAGATGTGGTTGTATTAGAGCGTAGTAAATAATTTTTAAATGTTTTATATCAAATACTGTGTTTATATAGTAATGATTTTAATTTTTTAGTTACAAAATTTATGTGCACATTCCATCTTAAGTGGTTATCTATATAAATTCCAAAATATTTGAGGTTGGAAATACTTTGCAGTTTGACATTGTGTCTCTATATTTGTATAATTTATCATCATCAAGTGAACCAAATAGCCATTACACTTAACGGAAATTCTCTTGAAGTGGTGGATCAGTTCAATTACTTAGGCAACGTTGTTAATGAGAAAGCAAACATGGACAGCGAGACTCGCAATAGAATTAACGCTGCATCTAGAGCACTCTGGGGACTTAAGAGAGAGAGTATTTGACAACCACGACCTTGCTTTGTCAACGAAAATGGCTGTCTACAGAGCAGTTGTCATTCCAACACTGCTATATGGTTGTGAAAGCTGGGTCACTTACCGTCGTCATGTGAAAGAATTAGAACGTTTTCAGCAAAGACACCTCAGAAGTATGATGAAAATCCGTTGGTTCCATCACATATCAAACGTGGAAGTACTCAGGAGAGCAAACAGCCTTCCAATTGACGTGCTTATTTCAAGAGCACGCCTAAGATGGGCAGGTCACGTTCATCGTATGCATGATAACCGCCTTCCTAAATGTACACTTTGTGGTGAATTGCTAAGCGGTAGAAGAAGGCGTGGCGGTCAACGAAAGAGGTTCAAAGACGCTCTCCATGAAAATCTAAAATCCTGCGGTATTGCAGACGAGCAATGGGAACACCTTGCAGCGGACAGAACCGAATGGCGAGGGGTTGTGGACAGCTATCAAGGAAATGTTGCTGCAAGAAGGCCGAATCCAAGACCTAACCAGGTCTATGTTTGTCCTGACTGCGGTCGACATGTGCTCTCCCGAATTGGCCTCTATAGCCATAGTCGTGTGCACCGTAGATGAATGGGAATTACAATAGACTACACCTTTTACTTGTTTTTTATTGTACACAATTTATCGACTGTAACATTTTTATAGTCGGACTCGAGTAACGGCTAATAATAATAATAATAATTTAGTAATCCAGAAACGTAATAGGCATGTATCAGGTTTTAGAAAAATTTACCGTCAACAATTTATTATTAAAGTAATGAACTATTTTTCCCATATCTATCTCTACTTTCTCTTTTAAAGAATGTCAGTTTGATCAGCGAAAATCATGACGGTATCATCCGCAAAGCTCACTGCATCCCCATTAGTGATCTTCATAAACAAACCATTTAAGTATATAGTGAACAATAGAGGTCTTATTACTGTGCCTTGTGGTACTCCGTATTATACAATTTTAGTGTCATTGGATGTGTTTTGAATTACAACATTTGTGTTTTTTCACTGAGACAGTCCTCCATCAATCAGTTTGGGATGCTACTAAATCCAATACTTTTGAAGTTGCTTATGATCAACTGTATCAAAGGCATTTTCTAGGTTAACAAAGACTGCCGTAGCCGGTGAACTAACGTCCAGGGCTTTATAAATATTTGTTGTGAGACATGCTGTGGTGCTCTGTGTTGCTTTGCTTTGCAGAAATTATTTTGTTTTTATCTAGAAAATGGGTTTTTCAATACTTTTTCATAGACTTTAGCCAGACTAGTTATTAGAAAGATAGGTCTATAGTTGGTCATATTTGGCTTGTCGCCACTCTTATATATCTTATTACAATAGTTTTGTTTAAAGTTTTCTGGAAAGATGAGTGTTTCAAACGATTTATTTGTTAGGTAGGTCAGTGATTTAGCTACTAGGTTTGCAATATCGTTTAATGTGTCACTTGTTATTTCATCGTGTTCCGGTGTCTTTCCTTTTTTAATTCCCTAATTTTACTTATGACTTCTTCTTCGTCGGTGGGATGTAGGAATATGAAGTTTCTAACATATGCTGTTTTTTTAGAGATTTTATTACGTTCACATTTACTAACTTCTTGTGCTAAATGTTTAGCAATATTTGTTTGTTATCAGTTATTCTTTCCCCATCTTCTGTTTCCATTTCTGTTATTTCATTATTTATTTTGTCACAACACATTTCATTGATACATTCATATATTTTTTAAATTATTTTTGTTGTCGCGAATTTTTTGTTTGTAGAATTTGTTCTTATTATTTTAATTAAAATATTTAAAATATTTCGATGCTGCTTATATCTATTAATATTTTGTTCTAAAGGATTGTTTTTCATTATTTTGCATAGTGAATTTTTTGTAGCAATAGACCTTATCAGTCCATTTGTAATTCAAGCAGTTTTTTTATTTCCCTAAGTTTAAGATTTATTATGGTAGGATAAGATCGTGGTAAATATAAATAAAATACTAGTTATTATATAAAATTGTTAAATGGACATAGGCCATGTAATACTACATCACCAGATGTCACCCCTATGGATTTTTATTTTTGGGGTACCATAAAAAACAATTCTATAAAAATAGGCCACGAAATAGATTGGGACTATGTGACGGAATTAGAGAAGCATGTAATGAAGTAACAATTGAACAATTAAGAAATGTTAAAAATAATAAGAGAATTTGAAAATGTATCAGAATTGATGGAGGACTGGGGGAGAAATATTTTATTTAATATTTACTTTTTAAAATTATATTTTTGTTTAAGTAACAATTTTAAGTGTTGTTTAAGTTGTAATAACTTTACAAGAATAAAATTTTAGTTATTTGATATTTTCTTTAAAGAAAAAATGTGTTCTAATGCTTAATTAGCGTCATTATTACATGACTTCCAAGTTATGTAAATAACCTACAATAAATAACTCATGCCATCATGCCAAACAAGATTCTGTCAAAACAAAAACCATATATCAATCGCTAACATAAATTCCTTATTTTTGCCAAATAATAAAAATGTATATAGCTTTTTAATCACAATCTGAAGCACAAGAAGTATTTCTAAATTAAAATCAGGTATATTCATTAAATTCTGCCATAGATAAGTCACCTTTCTTGAGAAAATAGTTTTTGAAAAATTAAAATATATTTAAACTAAGCTAGTTATGATAATTACAGTTTTATATGACCGACTGTATACATACATCTCACATTAATCCTCTAGAAACACGAATAAGAGGTACTAAAGAGAAAACATTACACATTGAAAAACTTGCTTGTAGGTGTGAAATTTACATTTGCTGACCTTATATGAAGAAATTTATTTACTGTATATATCTGGCGCTAGCATATCAATTAAAAGAATATTTACCTCAATCCATATTCATAAGATATAAATTTCTTTAAACTGTTTGATGTCAATAATGAAATAAAATATTAAAATATCTGCGTATCCAATTATATTTCTTATACCAGGCAAAACAATCTATTAAAAACTGGTAGTTTATAAATTAGTAATTAATGGCTTTGGAACAAGCAGTTGCTAACGAAAATAGTTATTTAATAATGAACGCAGTTATTAATTTAGAACTAATTAGTAGATGCGGATGCGAAGAAAAACTATGGCTTGGGGGATTGAGTTCCTTTAATATCAAATTATTATTATTTCGCAATAATATAAATAATTAAAAAAATTCGATAATCGTATGCATTAATGATTTCCAGGTCGAAATAAGCAATATAATTCTATGATCTGTCTCGACTGGTTTTTGTGATATAAGTTAATATAATGATAGTAATTTCAGATAATTGATATGGAAATATCTTACCTTCCATTGTTCATGATATTTGATTTAATGATAGAGCATGGTCATAATAATTATTTTCGTAGACAATTTTTTTCTTAGAAACCGTAGCAGCTTTTTTTCAGGGGAGCGCGATGCAAAAGCAAATTTGATGAAAAAAATATAGAAGTTGCAATTTAGCAACCTTCGTTATGCTATAAAAAATGTACTTGGCTAAGTTCCAAGTCTGGCATGAAATTTATAAAATTTTAAAAATTTATATAGAATAGACATAACGAAAAGTTAAAAATTTTCACATTTTTATTAAGCTACAACGGATACCGTTAGTTCAAGTAGGAACTTTCCGAGACTTAAAAAACGTAACAAAAACTTCACGACATAATTATTATAGTCACGGGCCACGGCGACATGCCTGCATCAAACTACTCGACGCATATTAAAATACTATAAAGGTATTTAAGCGAGATGATTTGCGGTCTAGGTAGCACACAGTTATTTTAATGAGGTTGTAAAGTTTTTGTTGCGTTTTTTATGTCTTGGGAAGTCCTTACTTGGATTATACCTATCTATTTACTTGCAAATTTGTAATTTTACAAAGGGCCAAATTCAAAAAAATTACACACACAAAGTTTTTTAATCCTTTTGGTTTATTTCATACAAATGTGGCATACTCCAAAGGATATCATTTGCTTTTCAATATCTACCAGCGATAAATAACCGCTTCTAATTTTACCTGCAACGGCGTTCTTTTCCAGGTTATCTTTTCTTCTGATTGTTTCCTGTATACTATTATCTACGACAACTTTCTAATATTGAACAACCTGTGAGTCAACTTATTGATAATATGTTCTATCTGGTGGCGACTAAATACGTTTTAATCTGAGGAAACGCCAGTCAAGTCATCGATATAGAAATTCCAAACAATTTCTCCTTCGTCTACTATAAAATTCATGGGCTTACTGTCATCGAAGAGGTATTTCAAGTTCGTACAGGCATAATATTTTCCATCTAATATTCCAATATTTTTGCTTCAGTCACCGGTGCACCAGATCTTGAAAAAAAATAAAAGTAAAATAAAAAGAAAGCCGTTTCCTTATCAATAACCTGTCAGTATTTCGTCTGTAAAGGTCTCTTAAAGTAATTAATTTAATATTAAATTCCGTATAAGAATTGAAACTTTTATCCAACATCTGCTTTTCATGTTATTTTTCTTGTTCCTCAGGTTGTTCTTCTTATTATTCAAATTGTTCTTCAGCGTCCTCTACCACATCATCTACTTCAACACAATTTTCAAAATTATCTGTATCTTCATTTTCGTAGTCATAATATCCATCGCCACAATTTTCAATATCGAGTTGTCAAAATTTCATCTTCTCTAAATCAGTGGTAGGTTTTATCGCTAAATCTTGCTAGTATACAGAACAAAAAATATGGTTAGGAAAATAATGCAATTCGTGGCTGCTTTTACACTGACATTTAATCTCACATTCAGTGGTACACCAGCTCAAAATGAAGCTCAGAACTGCCTCGCATACAACAGCATCTTTCCTTGTGAAGGTCTTGAGATAATTCTGCTGACACTCCCAGCCCTAAAGTTCAGGAATTAATTCATTCCCTAGCCATTATTGTAGAAAATGGTACACACGAAACAAATGCTGCTTGGCTGCTCTTCCTACAGTCTGACCACAAATTTTGTGAAAGAATTTATCGGCACATGATTTAAGAAGTTTCTGTGAAGGGTGTCCCATATAAATTGAAAAAAGGAAGGATGTCCTGCTTCCTAAATAACTTCATGTTTGGACTTGTCGTTATTGAATACATTATTATTAAAACTGATTTTGTCATTTACATGCAGCGAATTGTTTTCCGGACGCGTCAGCAATGCCTACCGTACACTGGTCAATCAATTATATAAATGTTGATATGCTTTGGACAATTAAATTATGTAATTCAAATATTAATTTAAAGAGGAGCATTTATAATTCTTTGGGATACTTGTACAATAACCTCAATACTGATAAGCCATTCCTCCTAAACAATACCAGAAACAAAATTACAAACGACCTAATTGTATGAGTAATTTATCAGCAATTCATGCATTTTCCCTGGTATCTAAATATCATTTATGTATTGTGCTTTGAAAAATTATTACATGGAATAAGCCAGTTGCGAAAATGTCGAGTGTTAATTCATGTCCTGTTAACACATTTGTTCCATCCTCTATAACTAGCGGACACAACAAGTTAATTTGGCTTAATGATTAATTGCGCAATATGATCAATATCTTTATGTATTACCTAGGGCGGCATCCATGTGCATTAAATATGTTAAATTAGTATTTGCTGTTCAATAGGAAGTCCTTCAAATTAAATGATGCTTATACAGGCGGTGTTATGAAATGTGAGGGATACATTAGTGATTACAAAAAAATAATTAAGATGCGCAAAGTTTTTTATACATTTTTCCTTATTTTTTTATTGATTTACTTCAATTCACTGATTGTTAAATTCTCCGAAATACTGGCATGACTTTTATGATATCGGTATCTATCTCTCTGCTCGTAACCAAATATCGCCTCATCAGCATGGGTTTATGAGTAATAGATCATCGGTTACAAACTTAGCGGTTTTTACCTAATATGTCTCAAATATGTTAGACGAGCAGGGGCAGGTAGATGTCGTTTATACAGATTTCTCAAAGGCCTTCGATAGGACAGATCACGCCATTTTACATAGGAAACTGACACAATTTGATTTCCATTCCAGCGCTATCGAATTTCTTAGATCTTACTTATGGAAAAGCCAACAGTATGTTGCATACAAATGGCTTTAGCTCATCTTTATATATTGTTATCTCAAGTGTCCCTCAAGGGTCTAACCTTGGTCCTCTTCTCTTTCTGTTATTTATTAATGACTTAAATGATGTAATACATTGTCATAAACTAGTCCACGCTGATGACTTAAAAGTGTATTTACTTATAACTTATATTGAAAATTGTAGGGAGTTACGATCTGATTTGAATCAACTTCAATCCTGGTGTCCAGACAGTAAATTAGGCCTCAATGTTTCGAAATGCAAGCGAGATGCAAGCTTATCAAGAAAGGAAGCCATATGAGAATTTGGATATCATATTGAGAATGATACATTATCTCGATGCACGGATTTAGGTGTATTATTTCACTGTAAGTTTACTTTTAATGATCATATAACTTCAAAAGTGTCCGAGGCAATGAAGTTTCATGGATTCATCGTAAGAAATTGTAAAAACTTTACTGATATTAATGCTTTGAAAATATTTTATTTCTCTTATGTCCGCTCTAGGATTGTTTATGCAGCTCTGATTTGGTATCCATATTATAATCGTTACACAATAATAGTGGAATATGTTCAAAGAAAATTCCTAAAATATTTGGCTTTCATAGCAGACGACGTTTATCCCGAAAGAGGAATAAATTTCAACAGTTTAACTATCAGCTTGGACTTAAGAAGGATTCGTGTATTATTAACATTTTTATACAAGCTACTACATAATACGATTGTTTGTTATTTGGTATTATTAAGTTTAATGTAATTAGAATTAACTCGAGGCATAACCAAACCTTTAGATGTGATATACCCAGAACAAATATCCTGTTAAAGTAGTCAGTATATGCTATGTGCGAAAATATTAATAATTTATGTGATATTAATTGTTGTTCATTAGACATTCTTACTGAAATAGCAATTGCAAATCTCGATGTGAATGTTATCTAATACTTTGTCGTACAACCATCATTTATTTCACAGATACATCTGATATGTAACCTACTTATACTTAGTTATTTAGTGATTATGTATTATTATGTTGTATTTTCCTGTAAGTGAGTTTAGTTTCTTCATTACAGGCCTGTTGGATGTGAGACGAAAGCACACTCTGGTGGATAAAAATTACAAAAATGGGGCGCACAAAAGTTTCCTTTTAGTTACAAAATTGATCAGTTCACTTCAACGAGGTATAAAGTTCATTTATTCTCATTTCTGATTAGTTTAGAACGTTAGTATAAGCTACTTTTGGCCACTGAATGAACATTTTTCCAAGATTTATCCACAAAAACCACAGCGTAAGACATTATGTGCCTTCGAAATTTTTTTAGACTATCTATGTTATTGACGTATACAGGGAATAAATTGAATCCAATTCCCTACGCTATGGCCATGGTAATAGTCTGGGCTTCACTTAGAGAATTATCAATTTTTATTCTCTGAATTCGATTTGTGAGACAGTTTTTTAGAAGACCATAAGCAACCCCTTGTACACCAATATTTTCCAGTTTTATTAATAGGATACGATGTGATACGGTATATCCAGAAAAACTACCAAATATATCTTACTTGCATCTAAATTAGAAAGTGTTGCATAGATTAAATACAGAACCGCATGTCTATTGCTCTTGTTTTTCTAAAACCAAATTGTCTATCCGTAATCACATGGTACTTATCAAGAAAACTAGTTCATCTATTTTTAAGGCACTGTTCAAAAATGTTTGTGAAATTGTTTATAACTAATATATGTACGTTTCCTTTGAAATTTATCCTCTAGTGGCGAGTTAATACTGTATTGATAAACCGTACCTTAGTCCATCTGAATTAACTCTTCGCCATACTTGTATCATAAATTTTAAGTTTTTAGATCCGTAGTAAGAGCTCTATAATTTTTTCAGTGTCAAATTTCACGTTTTCACATTTATCATAAATCAACAGCAAATAAACATATCGTTGATAGTTACAAGGCAGAAGTAGATTCTAAACGTTACCAACTGAAACAGCAATAAGTTATCTTCCTAAATCTCTTGATTCATGGCAAGGAAATAATATCTCATCTTTATCACAGGATTTTACCAATATAAACGGAAATGATTAATCCGCGTGTTGATATTAATTATACAGGTATTAGTTGTCATGTGGTAATTATTTAATGTTTACGTTTTTAACTGCTTCATTCCGCATAATAATCATGTAAATTTGGCACCAATTACACGGTCGATAAAATATAGGTCTCCAAACTAATTAACAAGATATTTGAAAACGTTAAAATTCATAATATACAGCGCGTATGAGGAAGTCTACTGAGCAATAAAATTATGCTAAGTTAACAAGATCAAATACATTTTGCATTTATCGTTAGACCTCAGGATCTGACGTCATTTCCTTGAAAAGTCGATCAACTACAAGTACATACTCTGTATTCTTCCTTCAGAAAGAATTTATGGTAAATTTGTAGAATATTAATTGCTGTGTGTAAACCTCCGTATTCTTTCGTACATAGCAGTTTAATACAATGCCAGACTCGTTTAATTCCATGTATAAACAGGATATCAGCAGTTAGATAAAAGTATATAGGGTGTGCCGTGACGATAATTCATTAATGTAATATATTGAGGAGCGCAAATATCATATCTACAAAAGTGGTATTTTCAGGATAACAATTAATTATTATAATGCCCTAGAAACTGTCGGGCGACTGGCTCTTTGCTTAAGCATTAGGCTTGTAGTCGCGAAGTCACAGGTTCGAGTCCTTGTCAGGTATAGATGTTTAGTGGTGTTTTTCATGATTTGTCGAGACGGTAGCAGTGTGAGCGACAACACGACTTGTCTCTGTTACCTCTCCTGAGTTCTAGTCACAGCTGCGATAGATGGCAATGCTGCAGCGAATGGGTATTGCGTTATTGTCTATATGTGCGATCGTGAGTCGTAGTTGAGTGGTGGAATAGCCTGTGGCGCTAATGTAATAAGGTCGTAAAAAAATTGATTGTGGTCAAATGTGGTCTCTAATTGAGTCGAGGCTTAAGACAATGCTCCACTATAATAATAATTATAATAATAATAATAAGTTTATTTACGAAGAAAAAAAAATTATGATTACAGAGTAAATATATAAATGGTGAAAATCTTTTGGGGTTAGGTCCAAGTATATTAAAGAAAACTACTTTATTAATTATCCCACGTTTCGATATTTTTTAATATCATCCTCAGGGAAATTAAAACTTATTTTTCCGTGTATAGCATAAAAATCAATAAATAATATACTGAAACATAACAGATAGGAGGGTTTAATAAACATACAGTATATAACTAAAATTATTTATTCTTGCGAGGATAGCAGTGACACGAATATTATTTTTTCAAAAGAAATAATAACATATACCAGGATTAACAGCGTGGAGACAAGGAATCAGTCGTTCGAGTGCCGGAATCGCCTGATTGAGATCGGATGATTCGGTCAGGCGAGGGACTTTGGCTCTGTCGTGGAAACCGTATAAACCATGTGGAGCAAGTGGGTGGATGATGAGAATTGCTTGCTCCATATGGGAGTCTGCCTTAACCAGTCGACCAGTGGATGGGAGCCACAATAAAACTCCGCCCAAGTCAAAGAAGGTAGAACAGCATAAGCCTATGACTGCGTGGCTAAAGGGAAGCTTAGTTGCTATTATGCTGATTCCAGGACACCTGATGCACCCTGTTTTAAATAAATGTCTGCCTGGGGTATACAGGACACGGCATCAGATAAATTGCTTTTCCTTCGATACTCGTGGCATTGTCATGAAGCCCAATTTAATTACCAATAGCGTGGGCAAAAGGACAGCTAAACATGCCGTCAAAATGGTCCTAAATAATCTAGTGCCTCCAAATATTCAAACAGCCCTAACGGGGAACAACAAAAAATTGGGAAGGTCTAAAACAAGATCGTGGAGATGGTTCTGCAAAGGGATAGATGAACTAGCCCCAGCAGTCCGCCTACAAAAAGTTTCTGCAAAAGACCACTCAAATGAAATAGGGCTACTCAAAAAGCCCAATGGCGAATACACAGAGAGCCAGCAGGCAAACATAAGAGTGCTTTTAGGCAGACTCTCGTATAATGCAGGGTGAATTTCCACAGGACTATCTGGATGAGGATGCTCATCGTCCTACCAGAGAAGGAAGACGCCTGGCTGGAAAAATATTCACCCCCCAACGAAATTATTTTGGCGTTATCTACCTTTAAACCCTTTAAACCAGTCGTGTGCATCGAGAAGTGACCGAGTGCAGACGTACCGAGCCAAGAAAGTGCACAGTGAAGTGGCAGCCCCACAGTTAGTGTCGTCGTCGATAGTTCTAAGAAGAGGAAGTACACACGTCCCTTGGAGACACCATTTTTACTGTTATTAATCATAACTTTTTCCCATAATATTATAGGTATTCCCTTGCAGGACACCCACAGCGACGTTACCGTGGAGGACGGTAGCATGGACTACAGCGAAGACAAAACGTCCCAGAGCGGTAGCTCCCGAGGGGGTACCCCAACCCCAAAGGATGACAAAGAGACTATAAAACGTCTCACAGAGGAGAACAAAACCCTCAGAAAGAAAATAGAGGAGCTCACCGAGAGGTTGGAGCTAATGCAGAGGGAGCAAAAGTCCCAGCACGAAGAACTTCTGCGTGCGATTCGAGGAGAATCGCAAACGCGGAAGCGGAAAAACCCACCCGCCACTAATACGGACTCCGACGAAGAGGCCCCTAAGGCGGCAAAGAAGGTGGCTGAAGAGCCCCTCAAGTGCCCCCCAGAGCCATCCAGACGAAGCAGATCGGGATCTAGAGCTCCCCAGCAGGAGGCTAACGTCCCCAGACAAAACGCCAGGACAGAGGAGACTGAGGCCCCTCAAACAAAAACAAGAAGCCAGCGCATACCGCCGGTAGTGCTGAGAAACAAGGAGACATGGACAACGGTGAGCCGTCGTCTAACCGAAACCGGCATTAACTTTAGCAAGGCTAAAGTTACCGCGGAGGGAATCTCTATCGAGCCCGCGACATCCGAAGATTATCGCAAGATGACTAGGATGTTCGCAAACGAGAAAAGGGAGTACCACACGTACACCCTGCCAGAGGAACGGCTGCTACGTGTAGTCATCAGGGGGATCCCGAGCGGCGTTACTTGTACAGAGGTGGCAGAAGACCTCCAAGACCAAGGTTTCGCACCTACCGCAGTGCAACGGATGACGTCCAGACGGACGAAACAGGAGGTGCCACTCGTACTTGTCCTAGTCCCACAGGACCAGGACAAGATACTCCAAGTCACGAGGTGCTGCTCTCTAGTCGTAAGGACAGAGAGACAGAGAGCCAAAGTAGCGGCATCCCAATGCCACCGCTGCCAGCGTTTCGGCCACGGACAATCCAGGTGTACCGCGCAGCCGAAATGCGTGAAGTGCGGCGAGGCACACCGGACGACTGACTGCAAGAAGAAGGCAGACGAACCGGCCAAGTGTGCGAACTGCAAAGGGGCCCACCCGGCCAGCTACAAGGGGTGTCCAAAATACCCCAAACAATCAGCCAGCGCCACTCAAAGGCCGGTACAGAGGCCGACGACGACCTCAACAAAGAAGGGCGGCGTAGCGCCAGGCACTAGCTACGCAAAAGTAGCCCAGAGCAAGGCAGAACAGAACACCGTCCCTGCCTCAAAACAACAAGCATCGCCAGAGGCCAAAAACCTCACAGCGGTGCTAGCACAGATGCAACAAATGTGCTCAGCGATGAGTGCATTTTTTGCTCAAATGCCAAACTTTACTAATCTGTAATGCCTTTACAGATTAAACCGGAATTCCTGCAGATGGCGGCCTGGAATGTAAACGGCCTGCAACAAAGGAGACTTGAAGTCGAAGAGCTCCTGACCAGGTACGATATAGACGTCATGGCACTGCAGGAAACCAAGATGACCCCGGCCAAGGAGATCAACTTCCCAGGATACCACACGTACAGGATGGACTGGGTAAACATACCTCGGCGACCCGCAAGAGGAGTGGCTCTACTCGTTAAAAAGACCATAGCCCACCATCCGACGGTACTACCTGAGCTAGAACATATGAATGCCACCGCCGTAGTAGTGTCCACAGCACGAAACGGCGACGTCCAAGTGGTTTCATGTTACCAGCCACCCCACAGCACGCTAACCGAGGGGGATCTGGACGCAATTCTACCCGCTAGGACACAGGTCGTCGCAATTGGCGATTTTAACGCCAAATCCCAGCAATGGAACAGCGGCGTAACCAACACTCGAGGACGAGAACTGCTGCGGTTCCTGGGACAGCACGCCGGCGAACTGCTGGTGGTAGGACCAGTCCAGCCCACCTTTGACAACGGTAGAAACAGGCCAGACGTACTGGACATAGCCATCCTAAAGGAGATGACCCTCGAAGCGGAGATCTCCACCAGAACGGAGGGATCTACCGAGCACAACCCGATCTTCCTAACTCTAGGAGGATAGGCGGGTGACGACAACGCTACCTTCACGAAGCGACGAACGGACTGGGAATCGTACCGGCTGCACCTGCAGCAGTACATTGCACAAATTCCCAGGCTAGATACCGTGAGGGACGTTGAGAGGGCCGTCATTACCCTAGAGGAGCAGATCCTGGGAGCAATAAGGGCCAGCACGACAGAAACAGAAGTAAGAAGACACCCAGCACCGATGGCGAACCTACAAGAGGTCACCAGGCAGCTGATAAGGGATAGAAGAAGCGCCAAGAGACGGGCTCAGAGGACGAGGCTCCCCGCCGACAGAAGGGAGTATAACGTCCTCAGCCGAAGAGTGAAATCCGCCCTCCAAGAACACCGTCAGGAGGGGTGGCAACGCCACCTTGAGTCACTCGATCCACAGGACAGAAGTATGTGGAATACCCAACGTGCCCTGCGAAACCGGAGGAAACCTATACCCCCGATTCACGGAGAGCGAGGGAGGATCGTCTACACAAACCAGGAAAAAGCCGAGGCGTTTGCCGACAGCTTAGAACTGCAGTGTAGAGAGAACGAGCTCGATGACGAGGACGAGGACTGGGTGGACGATGTCGAGCGCAGAGTACGTAGGATCCACCGCCTGCCTGATGACGACCACATCCGCCCGACTACCCCCGAGGAAGTCAAGGAAATCCTTAGGAGCCTAAAGCCGAGAAAGGCTCCGGGATGTGACAAGATAGGAAACATCGCTCTCAAAAAGCTACCCAGGAAAGGAGTAGCGGCGCTAGTCAACATCGTAAACGCGATGTTAAGGTTACGGCATTTTCCAGCCAGGTGGAAAAAGGCCGTGTCATTATGATCCCTAAACCAGGGAAAGAACTAATTTTCCCGTCTTCTTACAGGCCCATCAGCCTCCTCCCAGCCATGAGCAAGGTTGCAGAACGAGTCATCTTGAAGAGGCTCACAGAAAAGACAGAAGAGCTGAATATCATCCCGGATGAACAGTTCGCGTACCGAACAGGACGTTCCACCGAACTCCAAGTACTTCGCCTCACCGAGGAGATTACTAAGGGGTTCAACCAGCGGCAAGTCACCGCGGCGCTGTTCCTAGATGTTGCCAAAGCGTTCGACAGGGTCTGGCACGACGGCCTCCTAGCTAAAATGATGAGTATGGGTTACCCCATCGAACTCGTCAAACTAGTGAGGTCCTACCTGCACCGCAGACAGCTAAGGGTCAAAATCTCGGACCAACTCTCCACTTACAGGACCGTGGAGGCGGGAGTCCCGCAAGGTTCGGTGCTGTCACCGCACCTGTTCGCTATCTACACCTCAGACCTCCCCAGGACCGACCACACAGTCCTGGCCCTGTATGCAGACGACACAGCAATAATTGCCAGATCCTGGAAAGCCAGGAACGCAACCAGAAAACTCCAGGAAATGGCCACACTCCTGGAAGAATGGTGCACGAAGTGGAAAGTCGCCGTCAACGCCGACAAAAGCCAAGCCATACTCTTCAGACGAGTGCGGAAAGAAATTCCCACAGGACACGTCTCCATGAACGGCGAGGACATCCAATGGCACGACACCGTCAAATACCTTGGCGTGGTCATGGACAAAAGCCTAACGTGGAGACAGAACACGGACGCTAGTACAGCCAAGGCGCGGCGCACAAGAGCCCTCATCTACCCGATGATGGGAAACGGTAGCCGTCTCAACCTGAGGAATAAGCTCACGCTTATCAAAACCCTCATCAGGCCGCAGCTGACGTACGCCTCGGTAGCGTGGGGTTACCAGGCAAAGTCCTACATGAAAAAAATCCAGGCAGTGGAAAACATCGCCCTCAGGACGGCGGTCGACGCACCATGGTACGTGAGAAACGCAGACATCGTCAGAGACCTGGAGTACACCACGGTCACTGAAGTCATCCGGGAACGAGCGAAGAAGCTGTACGCCCAAGCAGAGGAGCACGGGAACCCGCTAATCAGACAGGCCACTGATTACGACCCTGCCGACGCCCCGAGGCACAAACGGCCGAGGGTACAGCTTCTGGACAACGGGTGAGTATAACTTATATTTCCCGCTAACCGATCTGTTTCAGATACCCCAGGACGGACCACCACTACCAGAGACATGACGTTTTTCTACCCAAACCCAACCTCCTTGCGGGCGTCGGACAACATACCGTCCAACGCCCGTTGTCCTACCTGCTCCGTGGAGTCCGAAAGTGCTAAAAAAGCACTTAGGGTCTCCACACTCCCGAGCTACACAGCTCATATCCTTACCTTTCCGATGATCCGGGGTAGGACACACCTTTACTGTGTCCTACGTACCGGCAGTCAATCCCAGCCAAAACTTCCTAAAACCCAACTAGACCGATGACTACCCACGGGGGTGACAAGCTGGCGAAGAAAGAAAATATCAAGACAAGAAGAGCGCCAGAAGAGACCTCTGCCAGCGAGGTTGAAGAGCCAGGACCAGGGGAGGTCCGCAGAAAATACCACGACACATCTCGCATTTGCGGGCTGGGTCTGGTAGAAGTAAGCGGGCCCACCTATCACGAAGGCCGGTCCAGGTCTACAGAGATAATCTAAGAGCAAAGAGTAGTAGTCCTACTCGGCCCTAGTTATCGAGACCGTCATCAAGCCAATGGATATTGGCGCCTTTAAACTACCGGACAGAGATGGCATCTTCCCTGCCCTACTTCAACACGGAATCGAGGAGCTTATCCCACGCCTGAGAAGTATATTTATAGCAAGCCATATATTTGGGTGTATTCCCCAAGCTAAGAGGGAAGTTAAAGTGGCGTTTATTAAGAAAATCCACCAGACAAGCCTAAGTCGTATCCTCCCATTAGCTTAACCTCATTTTTCCTAAAGCAATGGAGAAACTTTTAGATCAATATATTAGAAGCGAAATCCTTACTGGAACACCGCTTCACGCTAAACTATTTGCCTATCAACCTGGCAAATTAACAATAAATGCTCTACATTGCCTGGTCCAAGGCATTGGAAAGATATTCACAGCTAAAGAGTGGCTATGTGTGCTTTCGTAGAAATAGAGGGTGCCTTTGGCAACACCTCCTCTGAATCTATACAAAAAGCCGCCGAAAAAAGGGCAATACACTCACCTACTACTAAATGGATACAATCTATGCTCAGGATCAGAATTATTATTACAAGTGTAGGAGATGAGTCGGTTACGGTGACTGCAGTTAGGAGTTGTCCACAAGATGGAGTCTTATCGCCTTTTTTGTGGCGATGATCTCCTCCATAAAATGAGTAATTCAGGTTTCAACGTCCAGGGCTGTGCAGTCTCTATGAGAGGCAAAACTGAGGTCATGATCTCCAACCTCATGCAAATTGTCTTAAACATAATATCCAAATGGTGGTCGTCAGAGGGGCTCAATGTCAATCCGAGTAAAACAATTATTGTCCCGTTCACTAAAAGGAGAGAACTCAATCTTAGAACTCTTATACTCAATGAAACGATATTAAACTTTTCCAGTAAAGTCAAGTATCTAGGAGTAATCCTGAATCAAAAATTTACCTGGAATTCACATCTGGACCGGTAAGGACTCTTACTAAGGCAACAGCGACAATAAGGACGTGCCGTAGACTGTTTGGTAAGACTTGGGGTCTAAGAGCGAAAATGACACATTGGTCTTATCTTTCAGTTATCAGACCTATGGTGTCCTACGCATCATGCGTATGGTGGCCAAAAACAGAGAAAAAAGCAGCGCAGGGAAAGTTGCAGAAACTGCAACGCCTTGCCTGTTTAGGGAGTACAGGAGCAATGCACTCGTGTCCCACAGCAGCTATGGGGGCTATGTTTGACCTACTTGCCTTGCACTTGCACTGCACCAGGCACATAAATTTAAACCAGGCGGTCTGGTTAGTCACTTAAGGATTCTGGAGTTAATCCATTTGAAGTCCATGACTAAACCCACTCGCTCAATGCCAATCAAACAAGACTTTGATTGACCGTTTGATCGTAATTGAAAGTCGTAATCGTAGAAAGTCCTGTAGTGCTTTTATGGCACTGCGATTGGAACGGGTCACTCATCTGCTATACAGATATAGATCTAAGATGGTTGAAGGGGTAGGGGTGGGCGTAGCAGGGCCTAAATGTAGGCTATCCAAAGCCCTCGGTAACGGTAACACCCCAACCATTTTCCAGACAGAAATTTACGCTATACATCTGTGTGCCCAGGAATTCCTAAATAAAGGCATCCGAAAGGAAGAGATCTGTATACTATCAGATAGCCAGGCAGCACTAAAGGCTCGAAGGTCCTACTTATACCTTTGAGTCTAAAATTGTCTGGGAATGTAAACAATCTCTAAAGCAACTGGCTAACAACAACAAGGTCAGCTTAATGTGGATGCCAAGGCGTGAGTGAGTACAAAGAAACGAATTTGCTGACAGCCTTGCAAAAAGGAGCTGTAGCACAATTTATTGGACCCGAACCGTTTTGTGACTTGGTCAAGGGATACATAGCGAAGGAGATCCAAGAATTGGAAAAGGACCAGAAAAACTCCTACTGGAGGAATACTCCAGGCCCAAGAAAAGAGAAAAACTTTATAACTTATTCAACAAA
The DNA here is from genome assembly GCA_963675555.1 of Leptura quadrifasciata. Lineage (NCBI taxonomy): Eukaryota > Metazoa > Arthropoda > Insecta > Coleoptera > Cerambycidae > Leptura > Leptura quadrifasciata. Next base: position 6,992,083 of record OY776674.1, read on the forward strand.
GAATGCCACAAGGCTTCGCGAACTTAAAAAGTCCGAATTAAGGCTAATTACATCCGTTTTAACTGGCCACTGCCCCTTGAGATATCATCTCAAGAATATGAGGAAGGCGGTAGACAGCAAATGCAGATATTGCAATACTGCAACTGACACTGTGGAACATAAAATATATGTTCCATATGTGAATGCAAGGTGTTGGTCCGCACTAGGCTAAAATTCCTAGAACAGGCGGAATGAACGCCTGAAGACATAGGGAAATTAGCCTCCAGGAAAATTACAAGCTTTGTAAAAAGTTTTGGAATCCTGAGCAATAACTAGAATAGATGTGGGGTAAATCACGAAAGATATTTTAGGTCGAAGTGAAGTAAGGCTGTTCGATACCAAACGACCCTGTAAAACAATCTACAATCTACAACTTGGAACTATGCCAACTTTTGCAAATGGCAACATCTTTTAGACTCCCAGTAGTTTTAATCCATCGATACCTTCAAATCGAAAATCGGTTTGATAATGATTCCGTTTACAACCGGTATATATTTTGTTAACTAGTGTTATTAAATTTATTCATATCATCTCTAAGCTTTAAATTTTTCATCATTAGTCAACTTCTAACTTCTAGTCGTTTCTGCCATGGCTCATTAAAATCCGTAAAAACAGACTTTATAAATAATAATTTATAAAACAATATCTAACTAACTAAATAAACTAAGGCAATTCTCCAGCCACATTCACATCCATCAGCTATTTTAGAATCAAAGTTAATAATACTGCCTTGCGCCTAAACTCGATTATTTTATTATTATCGTATTGAAGGCCTCAATGCCATTTTGCGATTGCAGAGTCGAGTCAGTTCAGTGACTGCATATTAAAGAGCCAAAACACATAAACATTATGCTCACCTTCTCAGCGAGGCAGACGGAGATACTAAGTTTACGACCCATTGGCATCTCAAAGGGGGAGATGCAAATGAATGTATGTATGGCTCGGGAATAACAATTCTCAAATATCATACAATCATTTACTGATTTATGCAGATTGTACGAGGTCTGTGTTTTCCACGCTGAAGAGAAGTTTATGTCAAAAATGATCAGCGTGCAGGTAATTCAGCGTAAAAGTAGACATTTGTTTTCTCCGAAGGAACTATTTTCTTGTAAAAGCATTTCTCATTACATTTTAATAAAACTACGGGCAAGCATATTAAATATTATAAGTATTTAATTATAGTACTGAGCTGATTAAATTCGCTTACAAAGTTACATTCATATATGTGAGCTACTAAAATACATAATTAATCCATCTCACCACAGCGCATATAGGAATAATTAAGAATAAGAATGATTTATTTGAAAATTTACATAGAAAATTTTTGATTCATTATAAAGTGCTAGTAATCGACAGCTGAGTTTTTAAAAAACTTGTGTTTGTCGATGTCAACAAAACTTGAGAAACACAATATGTAAGTGGTAAAGAATTATTTACAAAAATTTAAGTCAATACAATTAATTTTACGTCAAATATGTCTTATATATATTAAATACATAATTGGTGTTTTAGCGTGGAGAGAAATAACTACAAAATAAAGAATAATTTCAGAGAGATGGTTGAAGTGGGATAGTTCAGAATATTAAGAAAATCTTTCTTTTGTCTTATGTCATACGTAGTACTTAATTTTGCACAAACTTTCAATTTGAAGATCCCAGGTAAGTCTGTTGTAGATGTGAATTTGACGTTCTCATTGGAATTTATGTATTCTAATAGACATGTATCATTAGATACATCTTTCTTTATGTGACAATTAATTTTTGTATCTTTAGATTCATTAAATATGAGCCAAATTGTATTGACCCAGGAGGTAAATTCGTTCATAATGTTAGCAACTGCGGATATCAATTCCTGCGGATTATCGGCTGCTACAGTAATAGTAGTATCATCCACAATAATTCCATTGGTAATACGGTCAGATAAATCATTCACATATACCAAAAGTAAGAATACAACACCAAGTTTTACGTCACGAGCCTCAGATCTGTCCTTATTAACATCAACCATCATCCAGTACAGGATATTTACTGGAAGTCCAATATTTGACAGTTACATGGTACAATAACTACTTCTTTCGCTGTTGGTTTTTGTTTCACAGGTTATCTTTTTGTTCGCGTCTGACTTTTACTTTTAGGAAAATCGTGCTCATGATGATACTGATGTTTGTTGATGTCTTATCCTTTGCATTCGATTATGGATATATTTGAAATGGTGGGAAAAATCTGTACGATATGTTTTTAGTTTTCAATATTACATAATCAAAAGTATTTAAAATTATACAGGGCGTTCCATTTGAATGGATCGGGTAGGAATTTCATTATTTCAATTAGAAGATCCTTATTTCACTTTTTCTAATTATCCACATGATTTTCTTCATGATGGTATTAGGATGATAAGTACTTAAAATGAAGTTTACGAAATAGAATTAATTTTAAAGAATTGGATCTATAGACAAGTTTTTGAATTCCTTTGGTCTTATGCACAAAAAATATTTGCACAAATGTATTCAGCACATAACATTATCAACATTAATTTCATACTAGGAGCTCAAAGAATTGAAGATATTTTTTGCTAATGAAAAATGCCATAATTAGATTTTATTAGGTTGTCCGACCGTCTATCTGTCCGTCCCATCTGTCATATTTTACGAAATCTGGATTTATAAAAACATTTTTAAGAAAAATGTATACATGAACCTTTGATAAAATTCTCCAGCAAAAAACTATTGTATAGCATACCGACGAAGATTTCTCCAATCAAATTGACATCAGGAGATGAATAAGATAATTAAAAATTACATAAGACATTCTCCTTTGAGGATTAAGAAGTTTACGTTTAGTTCTTCATTAGTTTTCAGCATCTAAAATTTTATTTTAATGTTCAATAATGCATTTATGTACCTAATAATATTTATATTTAATACGTTAATATAAAGAATAATTATACTTTTACACGTAAACAGTTTAATGCGAACGTTCATGAATCTGCGTTCAGTGAGCAATAACTAGTAATAAGTCAAAACACAGCCTGGGACATTGGCCATGAGACTGTTTATATGACTCTGGTTACGAGGGGAGCATTACTGACATTTCCTTTTTAACACAACTGCAAGTAAAAACTGCAACGCAAACGGAGAGTGCAGTATGAACGTCGCTAAAGGTATGGAACGATAAAGAACAACTACACCTACCAAATTAATATCACCCTGGAGGTTTTATATAAGGTACCGGCGTAATGTAAGGATTGTGTAGACAATATTTTCTTTCGACGCGACGGTCAGACGATGGTGATGAGAATACTGTCAACACAAACACAATCTGCTTTATTCACGTCATATAAATTTAGGCAATTAATATTGTACTTTTTGTTATGCCTTTCTGTCCCAATACTAAAAATAATCTCTTTTTTAGCGATTAAGCTATCAAAACATACATTTGTAACGGCTACTGTAACAGCGATTTAAGCAATTAGAAGTATCTAGGTATCTTAATAGTAAATTATCCTGATTTATTTGAACATTATAATAAAGAAAAAATATACAGGGTGTCTCACCGGGAACTGAATTGATCGACATAGAAAAAAGTATGCATTAGAAAATTTTGAAAATTTAGACAATTACTAATGTCGGTGTGGCCAATCCAACTAAAATTACAAGCAGCTGGCACTTCCGCTTATACCGGAATTCGATACCAACTTGCTTATTTCAAATGGAACACCCTATATATTTTAAGGTTTTCGAAAAGAGCATAAAATTCTGAGTCGAAAATACGTAGCATATCCTATACCTAAACCTAGCCATTTTAGAAATATTTGACATTTTATAGAAAATTTGACAGGTGCAACGGTTTGCAAGAACCGTTTATAACTTTCTTCGTGTAAAAGATTCTCATTTGCTTCTTGTCACATAAAAATAACACAAGGAGAACAACGTTCTACAACTGAAATAAATTCAATAATATCATACCAAGTGTTCCGTTTTCGCGTTACATTTTGTCAACTTCAAATCGCGAAAACTTGTTTAGGTCAAATGGAATACCCTGTATTTTTTTACGTCAGGTTGTGTAAAATTGAATTCCCTTTTTCCTGATATTGAGCATTGTGAGGGTTAAAATTACAACTTTTTGAAATATTTGCGATTTTATTAGAAATATGAATGAATTGTTGTAATCATTTCATCAAAATAGTCATGATTAGAAACAATCACTCATTAACTTATGTCAAAAAATGCCAGCATGTTTAAATTACACCAACGAAGACTTTTTAAATTTGTTTATTATTTATGGAGAATGTGATAAAGTAATATCAAGAACTTGCAGCACATTTGCTACTCGATATCCAGAAAAATGGAAACCGTCACCAAACACTGTAAACGCATACTGGAAAATTTTAAAAATTATGGCTCTGTCAAGGCAAAAATGCAAAGAAGAAAGCCTATTGTTGATGACGAAAATATTGAAATAGTCATTCTGGGATATTTTCATGCATTTCCAAGGATGTCATTAAGACAAGCTGCTCTGGAATCAGGACTATGCAAGGATTCAATTCACAGAATCTTATTAAAACATAAGTTTCAAACGTTTTCATTCGATATGGTTCAAGGATTAATATAAACAGATTTCCTAAGAAGGAAGAATTTTTGTGAGTTTATTCTAATAAGGTCTGAAGGTCACGATTCTTATTTGGGAAATATTATATGGACAGATGAAGCAAAATTTACTAAAAATGGACTTTTTAATAGACACAATTCGCATTATTGGAGTGACTCAAATCCTCATATGTTCAGAGAGCGAAACTTTCAGGAAAGTTGGCAGTTCAATGTTTACTGTGCTATAAGAAATGATAGACTGGTGACATTACAATTTTATCAGGAAAATTTAAACGGTAAATTAAATTTTCTCTTCTGCTAATATATATAGGTAAATTTTTGTTTTTGTTTTAGGCGAAAGATATCTGAATATCTCACAAAATTTGAAAAATAACTATTTAGAAAATTTACCTCTCGCCGAACATAGAAACATTTTTTATCAGCACGACGATGCTCCTCCACATAACGCATATTTAATTAATAATTATTTACAAGAAACTTTTTATGATCAATGGATTGCCAATAATAGATCTTTCTTATGGCCTCCTCGCTCGCCCAATTTATCAGTTCTGGATTATTTCATTTGGGGAACTATTAAAAATAAAGTTTTTGAGAGCCCATTAACAACCATTGAAGATTGTATGCAAAGAGTAAGAAATGCATTTCAAAACATATCATAGGCTTCAAATAGAAGAGCTACCCATGAGGAACTAATCCGAAGGTGTGAAAAATGTGTCGAGGTTCGAGGGCGGAATTTTCAGCAATTATTAAATTAAAATGAAACCATATTTTAAATTGATCTTATTTCTGCTATTCTAGTTCATGCCATATCTTCAATTCGATTAATACGCATGTTACAGTGTTAGTGTTATTTTGCGTTTTTGTGGATATCGAGTAGCAAATGTGCTGCAAGTTCTTGATACTACTTTATCACATTCTCCATAAATAATAAACAAATTTAAAAAGTTTTCGTTGGTATAATTTAAACGTGCTGGCATTTTTTGACAGAAGATAATGACTAATTGTTGTAATTGTAATTCATGAATTTCTAATAAAATCGCAAATATTTCAAAAAGTTGTAACTTTAACGCCCACAATGCTAATATCAGAAAAAAGGAAATTCAATTTTACACAATTTGACGTAAAAAAATACAGGGTGTTCCATTTGACCTAAACAAGTTTTCGCGGTTTGAAGTAAAATGTAACGCGAAGAACGGAACACTTGTTATGATATTATTGAATTTATTTCAGAACGTAGTTCTCCTTATGTTCTTTTTATGTGACAAGAAGCAAATGAGGATCTTTTACACGAAGAAAGTTATAACGGTTCTTGTAAACCGTTGCACCTGTCAAATTTTCTATAAAATGTCAAATATCTATGAAACGGCTAGGTTTAGGTATAGGATATGCTACATATTTTCGACTCAGAATTTTATGCTCTTTTCGAAAACCCTAAAATATATGGGGTGGTCCATTTGAAATGAGCAAGTTGGTATCGACTTCCGGTATAAGCGGAAGTGCCAGCTGCTTGTAATTACTTTAGTTGGATTGGCCACACCGACATTAGTAATTATCTATATTTTCAAAACTTTCTGATGTCTACTTTTCTCTATATCGATCGATTCAGTTCCCGGTGAGACACCCTGTATTTATTTCGGAACACTTTTTTGAACTGTTCTAATAAAAACTGTAGATTATGAAATTCTGCATCTTTGATTAATTCATTTTTTGTCTGTGACCAATAGCTTCCGAGATACAGCGCGCCAAAATTGGAGGTTGATATGCAATTTTCAACAAAATCATATTTTCTTCGCGGATTAGTTCGAAGATCGACTGCAAACACTTCCCTAATATTTTTTTTTATGAAAAAGCAATATTTTGTGAGTCTGATGATGCTTAATTTGAAAGGATTGGCTGTATGCAACGAAAGATATGATTTTTTTGAACACGCCGCGACCTACTCAAACGTGGATATTTTAATTATCCATATCTAAAGTCAATATATGTTTATATATTTTTGTATAATCGACAAATATATTACATTTTTTCATACGTAATATAAAACATATGACTTTCAACTCGTTTCCACACCACTCGATACGTTTTTTATGTGGTATCCTCAATAGGCCTAATCCACAGTCGAAATCGGGATTTAATTCACCTTGCGTCTCATCCGATGTTGCAGTCTCACTTTCATTATCATCTTTAGGCAAAAATTCCGAAGTAGGGTCGCCAAAACCGTACTGATTGAAATGCTCTGCAGCGTCGTTTTAGTTATTTTCGTCGTCCAAAAGTTCAAAGATCAAAAAGATGCAAAATTCTTTAACCTACATTTTTTATTTGAACATTTTTCTCGATATCACTCCAAATAATGGCGCAATTTCTCATAAAGTGCGGCGTCGCAAACTTAGGTGTACCATTAGGAGGCCTATGTCTACTATCCTATCAAATTTAATTTGTGTCTGGCCTTTTGCAATTCAAAATCTCCCATTGCCTGGACTATTAATATACATTAATTGACAACTATGAAAATGACTTCCGCTGTTTGTTATTGTAGTTACACAAAATTGTTTTTGATAAAAAGGAATCTGCTCCAAACTGTATCGTTAAAACTGCTATGGAGAAGTTTTTTTCTTAATTACATGTCGCTACTACTCCATAAGGCATTATTTTTGTCATAAGGTTTTAATAATTCGTTAGTCCACTAAGTACTATTGCGGCCGAAAAAAAGTAATCGACGGATTTTCCCGTTGCAAATATTGTCCTCATCAGTGACCCATCAATCAATATATTATATCATTTTTATTAGTCTGACTGTCATTGTGATTGATTGACCAATGATTTTTTGTCAAAATAATTTAAATAAAAAACATAAAAATTCTTATTTACGACAGACTTTTTTTCGAAAAACATAATACTTAATAAAAAAATCGATTACTTTAAATCGGCCGCAATAATACATCACAGTGTACCGTAAGCATACAGCACTTTTATTCTAAAAAAAGAAAAACAAAGGAATTATAGCCGCTTAACGAATTAAAGTTTATTACTTTTCACTTGACCACAAAGTACTCCGGCACCGCGTTTTATGTTTTTTTTAACCGGTTTCTATCGGCGATGTTATGGGAGCTTTAAAACATACAAGTAGCTTGGTTATTTGTGAATTAATGAGAAAAACTATAAAACGAATAAGTGTTTGTCTATATTCACCAATTAAATTTATTTCTTGGTTAGCAAAAATTCTATTTGAGATATTCTGAGTGTGACGATAACTTTTGACTGGTGCCACATCAATTGTACCTACATTATTCATGATTTTCGTACTTCAATATTCAAAGCAATCGATGTCATGGGTTTTGAACTGAACAAGGTAGAATGCAACTCTTCTGAATGAGTTTCTTGGCTATACTAATAATAGAGAGGACTAACATTTATCTGTTAAAATTTAATTTAAAATGTGACCTGTGAGGAAAATAAAATTTAAAAATTATTACACCGACATCCGGGCACACTAATGTTTCTACCGAGTCATTATATGTACGTATTTCGTTTTTACATTCAATTATAAACTTTCATATATAGTAAGTAGTAAGTTATTTAATTTTAAGGCGTCGATAATTAATAGATTTATTATTATTTTTTAGCTCCTACCCTGCATGTGTTAAAAAGATCTGCAAAAAAGTATTTTTGAACAGCTACATGAGTTTTTTAGCAAAGTTTATGTGTCTTGGTGTGCTGAATCTGAAACTAGTATTGACTCAACATTGAACTGTCGAAAGAACATCATTTTATTATAAAGTAAAGCGTATTTAAATCTGTCATCCACGAAACACAATTAATTGATAAATATTCATTATTCACTCAGTTGTCTTGTGAAACTTTTTTCTCCTATTTCATACTTCTTCTAGTGCTTTCATGCCTGTACCACGAAAACGACATTTTAGGTCATAAAATGTTTTGATTCTTGAGTCTTGATTCCAACAATTCAGCATCAGCTTTCGAAGGGCCCAAATATCTAACAAGATCATTTAACTCGTTTTGAAAAAAAAAGTTGAGGCCTCTTATCCATAAAAAAAATCAGAGCCTGAATCTTCCCATGCCAGTACTTCAATCCTTCTTTTTCTGAATTACAACCATTCAATGGATAAAAAATCCATTTACAGAACGGGTACATATACTACACATAAGTAGAGTACCAAATTAGATATTTTAATATAATTATAAACCACTACTATTAACAACTAACTTACTAGTGATGTTTACAAAGTAATATATAATAGATATATAATGTGAGGTAGAATATGATATCAATAATAATTAAATGATTACATACAGTAAGATAATTTAACTGTTAAATTACATTTTCTTTATTGATTCTACACTGCAGTGAAATGTATCAACGGAGTTTTGCTTATCATTGTATGCAGCGCACATTATATGCAGTGGTGAGAAATGAATATTCACGCGAGGTTATTCTATGCACATGAAGGTTCAGCATTCTCAAAATTTCAGTACAATCTACGGTATAATGCAATAGCTTGTTCAAGAATATAAGCTGCGATTTTTCTCTCGTTTCTTACAAACTATTTAGGGAGAATCTGCCTACCATCGAGGACTACGAGATGCCAACGGGGATATATCCCATCTTCTTTGAAACAATGTTTTAGGAACCTTCTTTGAACTATCTCTAAATTCTGGATGTGGATATTGTATGAGGGCACCAAATGATTGAAGCATACTCAAATCGCGATCTTACAAATGCACTAAAAACCAGCTTTAATGTGCTGATATTGTTAAGGTCACTAGCATTTCTTAAAATAAACACTAGTTTCAATGTGATCAACAAACGAGAGCTTCTGATCAAACATTACTCCTAAATCTCGGAATATTATTGGTCTGTTAATGTTAGTGTCATTTATGGCATTATCGAAGGTAATCATATTTGTTCTGGTACTATAATAATAACACCACAGATAACTACGACCCCCTTTATCCCGAAAGGCTCTAGAAGAGCCTTGTGTGGGAGAGGGCTACACATTTAGAGGCAAGAGACACACGCCCAATATTCATGTATAGTGGAAAAATACCTTTTCCACTGCCACGACCGGGAATCGAACCAGGAACTTTTGAGTGAGAGGCAAGTGCGCTTACCTCTCGACCATAGGTCATGACATATGTTTGAACATTTAAAGGTAGTTTATTTGCAATGTACCAATTATTTACTTTTAATAGGTAATTTTGCAATTTTATACAGTCCTTCATGCTTCCTATGTTACAGTATTGTTTTATATCATCCGTATCCGTAGACAGTTTATATTTAAGTTACAAACGATGTCATTAATAAAGATATTGAAGAGTAGAGGGCCCAGGTTGAACCCAGATGTTGCTAAGACATCGACGGACTGACAGCCAGAGCAGTCAACATATTGCCTACGATCTGAAGTTTTGTAGTGTGAATGCTGTGGTCCAACCTATCGAAGGCCTTAGAAAAATCAGTATATACATCAGTTTGAAGGCCGGCGTCTATAGATTCAGCTATGAATTGTGTGATATAGAAGAGATCTACCTTTAATAAATCCATGTTCCCCTATCGTAATCGGTCTGTCATTTTCGATATCATATAAATTAGGATATGGATATGGTATTCTTATTTTGCTGCTGTGAAGAACTGGACGAATAGCTGAATTTGGGTAAGTTATTTCTTTTTTGTTTTGTCTGTTGAAACCTTAGCAGTCTTTACTATGGTTCTACTGTTCACGCCACATCACTGAGATGGCAAAATGAAAAGATTGCTTCTTATCTTTATACTATAAGCGAATTCCTGCACGCCTTATGGAGAGCCCACGCTTTCTCTTCATCCCCTAGTTTTAGTTTGGATTATACAAAATAAACTTTATTCACAAAATCACGTATGTTTCTTCGTTGCGTTTGATCAGTATATTCGTCACAAATAAAATAAAAGCAATCGGAGTAATACCGCAGCTTCTTGGAGACATATATGAAGAGTATGAAAGTTTTAACACTGAATTTGACACCTCTCTGTTATACATTGATTATACCAGAATGCCTGGAACATTATCAGTATAATAATTGTCATTGTGCTCTCGCAAATGTTCATTTGCTATACAAATGTATTGTGGATTTAAATATAAATGTTTTTGGTTATAGAATCAGGTAATAAAATAAATGTATTATGTTAATTTCTATTTTATTTCTAAAAATATAAAAAATACAATTAGAACAATATAATAATTACCATAATTATCCTTAATTACCCATATTTCCACGTAAATTACCTTGAATTATTTTTATTTTCAACTCTTAATTACCTTTAATTACCTATATTTGTACCTAAATTACCCTTAATTACTCTCAAATTACCTCTCACTACTTAATTCTTTGACCTTGACTTCGTGGCCTCTGCTTACGCCCGCCCCACCACGCTAATTTTCACCCGCCACGCTAATTACCTCTCACTACTGTAATTACCCACAACACTAATTGCGAATTACCCCCCCCCCCATCGCTCCTAGGCCCCGCCCTCTTACGCCCCGCCCATTAATTACCTCCCACCACTCTAATTACCCCCACCCCTAAACTGAACATGTTACCGTTCCTGTTCCTGCTCCGAGGTTTTCTCATTTCCATACTACTTCCATCGCTGGCTTTCATCATGGGTATAGCAGATCATATTTGGTATATTTTATTATTTAATACGTCATTAGTAAATAGTATGTACAACAGTAGTCCCGGGAATGAACCGTATAGTACCTCTTTATTTCTTTTTAATACCGCAAATATTACTGTCAATCCTCAGGCAGTTTTTATAGTTTCAGTGTTGGTCTGAAAACAGTAAGTAAAGTATTTGCATATTCGAAAAAATTTGCAATGGATTTTTATGGTCTAATTATTTAATTGCTTTTAATTATTTTCAGTTTTCCTTTCAGGCTCAGGCAGACTGAACGGATAACTAAATTGACCGTATAACATTAACATGACCTCTAGTCTAAGTTGTATCAGACCGTTTATTTGACGTGCTGTATATTGGTCTCTGTCGACGATTAATGCGATAATTTTTCGTTCCCGTTAACTAAACATTTAAACAATTACAATTTTGTGTATATACAAATTTAATTTTAATACTAAAGAAAATATAATCAACGCATTATAAATATTTAAGAAAGGAAAAATCTCTAAAATTTAAATCAGTTAACAAACTAAAAACAGAATAAATATTTAACAATTATAAACAAAATAACCCTCTTAAAATAACTCTTACTATATACATTGCTATACATAGTAGGCCAAAAAAACATTCTTATTATTAATACTCCATTTTGTGACAGCCACAGATGTTGAAGGGCAAACATCTAACACTCACCGCTATTATTTCTAAATAATACCATTAAATAAATTTAATTATTTAATTTGTTGCATAGAAATCGATTAAAGTTTCCGTTTTTGTCTTAAACACAAATTTCGTGCTGACTCACACCGTATAGAAATTATTTTATATTGAAACCAGTAAGTGCAGTTTATAAAAATTATCAGACCGTGACCTTACACAACGTTTTCTCTTTGACAAAGGTCATGACGTAAAAAATATTTATACAATCGAAAAAAATATTTGCTTAAAAATTAGACGGTTTGTTGACTTGGTGTAAATCATTAAATGCAATCATACGGTGTAAACAGATTTTATTATTTTTAAACGAGCTTCTGAGAAAATTTGCCGCTAAAAGCAAGCAATTTTATTTGGAAAGTTATCTACTCTTTCTGGGTAATCTTTTACACAGTTATATATTTTATTTTTGTAGTCACTGACATCGTTATCACTTATCATTCTTATAGAATAAGTAAGTAACTTAAGGTATTATAAAGCGTATAATGAATAGTGCAAAAAAATCTAAACCTTTGCTAACTCAAGGCCTCAAAAATTCATCAAAGCAGTTAAAAAATGTACAAAGAAAAATTTTAACAACCAAATTAGAAGCTGATGGCCATCATTTTAAAAAATATTAGAAAGTTTATAAACACGTCCTCGTAAATGCAAAAATTATAAATAATATAGTATAAATAATAGTATTTATATTTAAAGCAAACATCTGTAACGGAGATTTTTAATATTGTTATAGTTTAATGAATAGGTTAAACTCAGCAGGTCTTGATAACGTTTCATCATATTAATGAAACAAGTGTATTGATTATTTTGTACATCCAAGAACGTATTTAGTTAACTTATAGATTAATGAAGGCACTCTTCGTCTTGCTAACATTCTAAAGACTTGCGAAAGTTATTCTAGTACATAAGAAAAGGAGCTAGAAATCAAGTATATAATTATTATATTCCTATTTCCTTCTTATCCATTTTGTTCAAAATTCTGGAAAAGATTATTTTCAATAGAGTTACTAACTTTCCTTCGAAGATCAACACACTTTCACCATGTCAATTTGGTATTCAAAAAGGTTAAGCTACAAAATCAGCAATAGCATTTTTCTAACATATCTTCATGAAAATAAGAATAATAAAAATAAATGTATCGGTATATTTTTAGACCACAGTAAAGCCTTTGATCTTATTTATCATGAACTCTTGTTTGATAAGTATTACATATATGGTTTATCGAGTAAAGTAAATGACTGAATTCGTTGTTGGCTTTCACAAAGAAGTCAAATTTTTGAGTTTCATAGTTTCGTGCTTCGCACTCGGTCAATTTTCATCGGTTTTACCTCGGGCTATCACCGATGATAATCATAACACTAGTTACATTATTCCCGAATATACATTACATAATATAAAAATTAGTAATTAATAACAATGACAAGAAATCTAATGGTAATAACAATAAACAATGTAACGAACCAAACGTCTAAAAAAGTAAACTCAAAAACACATTATAACACATTAAAAAATTTAGAATGGAATTAATGGCGCAGTGGATGTTCAAAATGTCGTCCATCATTTTCGATGCAAGAATTCATTCTCTGATAAGTGCATTGAATAGAAGTCTCTACTTCTGCCATCGAAATACTTTCAATGACATCTCTTATTCTTTCGATCACGTCGTCTCTTGTAGTGGGTCTGGCAACAAAAAGAGATCTTCTTCGTCTTCTAAAAGAAGTGGCAATACGTTTCTTAAGAAATTTAGATAACGTCCTCCATTAAGAGTTTCATTGAAAATAAGAGGCCCAACTACTTGTCCACCTAGAATTCCGCACCACACATTTATATACCGACGACCCTGAGATTGGACCTCTCTCATCCAGTACTGATTCGTTTCAGATCAATAATGCATATTATGCCGATTTACAGTACCATCACTCTTAAATGAAGCCTCATCTGAACACAAAATACGTGAAAATAATCCATGATCTTCTGCTATCATTTGCAACAGCCAGTTACAATAATCCAATCTTTGATCGAAATCGGAGGCATTTAAATTTTGATGGAGGACTATGTGATATGGGTGCATCCTAAAAAAATTATAATTCAAACAAATCTATTTTAATTTCTAAAGGTTCTCCTGAGCAATATATGAACAATTTTTGTTTTTACATGTCATACATTTTATATACTTGCTTTAAATTGTTAACAACTCCGAGATAAATAGCTTCACATAGCCGTATAACAAAATACTTTATACCATACATATCATTATCTTTAATATGTAAATTTTATAAACTTTATAAGAATTTTTTTGCATAAACCAACTAAGTTTCTAATTATAATGAACTAATTCCTTATAAATAAATAACTTACTTCTGTTCTCTCAGAATATTTCGAACGTTGATTCGACATATTCCCAAGTCCCTCGTTATTGCTCTAGTACATAAGGTATTTTTCCCTAAACTTGTGCTATGATTGATTTTGGTGATGTGGATGACCTCCACCCTTAGTTGTACACCCTGTACATTTTGTACTGACATATTTTGGAACAATTAAGATTATTATTATTATCATCCCGAAAATTTGATTTTAAACTATCCATGACCCCTAATGTTTAAGAAAACGCGTCCGGGATGAATTAAAGCAATTTTAATGATTTCTACGGTAGATAACGACTTGAATAATTTTATTTGCGACTACTTGATGAGCTAATATGGATTTAAGCAGAAGACAACGTTTCTCACTCTAAGGAAGAGTTTTGTTTAATTGCAGAACATATCAAATAAATATAATTAATAATAACGATTGTTTATTAAATATAACACAATATATGTGATTATATAATAGATACGGCAAATTAAACTATTTAATTGCACAATGCCTACAATATAAACAAATTGTATTACAACAAATAAATTATATAAGAATAGTCTACAGATTCAAATTACATTCACTTACGAAATCAGTTTAACAGTAGTATATATTTCTTCATTCGTAAGTAATTTTTTGAGATTATTGTTAAATAGTATTAAATTGATATTGATATCCTTGAAAGTATTAGGCAATTTATTATGTATAGGACCGGCAGGAACCCCACATTCTAATAGTAACTATAATAACTAAACACTTAACTTAAGAAGAGAAGGATCCACAGTTTAATTTAATTTTGTAAATTTCTTACGTAGAATTTCAAGGTATTAAAAGTTATTTCCATTCACATAACCGATATATTAAAAGAGATGTTAGTTACATATTCATTTGCGAAAATCAACAGTTTCAACATAAGCGATAATCCATTACATCTCAAGTGACACAACTGGTCCTCTTATTAAACTTAAGGCTTTAAAACTAATTTATTATGGTAGCTTATAGAACCAGCTGGTTATGTTGAAGCTCTAATCAGCACTACATTTCCTATATAGCAATTCAGTTGAATAAGATTACTAGTAAAAGGTTTTCACAGCATTAAAGCTACTATATTAAAGCATATTGTACAGCCTTTTTTACCCTATAAAAAGCTTAGTAACTTCTTTTATACAGATAGAGATCTTATAAATTTATAACAGGTTTATACACATTTGTATATCATATATAACTGTTTTATAGCTTAGCCTTATCCCAACTAGCACCAAAGTGACAGTAACTAAAATGAGAACCTCGTAGTAATCATTACGTAATTGCGACTAAATTTACGACTTTGATGTAAAAATAACTTCATTTGACAAGTCTACAGTCCCTGTTTCGTAGTTTGTACCACTAATGATTACTTTAATGGTTATGCAACTTCTACGTCGTAGCTTTCGCAGGACACGGGAACGTGGTAGTTACTAGTGGAACGACTTTCGGGTTTTCAGAACTTGAAGGTGGTAAACGATAGTAGCAACGACTAACTCTTGTCACTGAAATGTGACTTCAAAATTGCAGTAGTTTAATAGTTACCGCGACGTTCTGGGAACCTTCACTATTCCTTTAAAGTAGTGGAACTTGTAAGTAATATTCATAGGTGTTAATGACATTACTGCTACTTATATAAATGTGTACGGCTACTACAAAGTGCACGTCACCTCTGATATTTACGATATAGTAAATTTCAATAGTTCCCAATGTTGACCATAGATAAAGTTAGAGCAACAAACCTAACTTATATATATATTTGCCTAACCTAGAATTATATGCTGCTATATTCATGCTGTGCAACATTTTATAGTTGTGTGCGTGTATGTACAAAAAAGAAATATCAAATTAAGACAGTGTGGAGTGAGTGATTCACAAAAGCGATGAAGTGATGTATATATGTGGCCGCATACACAGATTAGAGAATTAAAGATACATATGCCACATACAACCATACAAGTAAATTGCGACAGCTGACAGGTTTTCCAATTTGAAGTTAGGTGAAAAATACATAGTAAAAATTATTAGCGCGTTAAGTTTCGACTTCAACGTACGGCAAACACGTACCAAGGAGACGTTCCGAATCAACATCAGGAAAAATGTAACCATGAAGTGGCAGCGGCAACATTGAAGAGGTCATTTGTGGTAGTCACAACTTTGCTACGACTTTAAAGTGGTACTACAGTCCCATTCGCAGATTTGTAGTAATAATAACTTTAAAGTTACGTATTTACTGTTTTCGTCACTATCGCCAAGTAGCGATTCCTTTCAAGTAGCATTTCTTAGTAAAAACGACCTTAAAGTGATATTATCTGAAATATGCCATTTTGATGACCAAAACTTTCGACTCCATTATTATAACACATGAACCATAATTTCACAATTGACTAAAAAAATTTATTTATCGCCATTTCTGCACCAAATATAACAAATGAATACATAAAAATTAGTTTTAAGTTACGAAGAACAATAAAAAGTAGGTTTCGGCATCTATTGTATCATATCTCGCATGACATTACATATTTAAAAGACAATATTTTCATTAAGAAATGCAAATTTTACAGGCGCGTGGTTAGATTCGGATGTTTTATCATTACATTTGTCAGTAAAATTCCATTCGTTTTAATTGTGACCCTTAGACCAGTGGAAAATAGCACAAGTTTTGCTATCTAAGTATCTAATATTACCCTTCTGATATTCTATTAAGTTTCTGAGTTAGGGAAATGAACAAGAACAAGAATCATATGTAAGGATGAAACATAAATATAATAAAATCGGTTGCAACATAAGGCAGGAGAAATATCGATTTGAAAGAGTGGGGAGTGGTAAAGTTTTCTTAAAGGTGCGGCGTCTACGCCACGACGTCGCCGCTCTGTCATTGCAACGTAGCCAGACAAATTCCAGGAACGTGGGTGGAACGTTATCGTCACCAAAAATATTCCCCATTTTGGTCGTAAACACGTATTAGGAACGCTCCTACTACGTGCCTGTGATTAGTACCAAAACACTTTAAAGTGCCTACAATAGCTATTGCTACGTTCTTGCGACTAATTGTGCTTGTTGGGATATCGCTCTGAATATTTGGTATTTGCAAGCTTTCTGCGTCTCGCATACTCTATTATTCGGTTGAAGTGATAGGTTCTCTAGTGGTCCATAATATTCATCACTTGATTTTGAATCGTGATTAAAGACCCTCAGTGTCTGAGTTGAACTAACCTTGACAAAGTGACTGGTTTGTCAATGTCAAAGAGTTCAGATTTGCCAGATAGTTCTCTTGGGATTTGCATAGTATGCAGACAATTCCTGAAGTTAACGATTCACCCTGTTTCTCTATTATAATTACTGTTATTTTTATAAAATTAAGCACCACACTTTAGCCGAAACAGGAAAACATAGACCAAAGATGCACGCAATTGATATTCTTTTCGGTCGATGGAAATGAAATACTTCACAAGTTTCTCGTAGTGCGGCAGGTCTAAAGAAACACCACCTTCTGGATAATCCTGTCGAGAACTCTAAGTTAAGCTGCTACAAGTGCCCGCTATTTCTTTATGCTATATATTAATATTATTATCGTTCTTCTTCTTCTTGTTCTTTTGGCATTACAACCCTGGGAGGGTCTTTACCTCTCTGGTTATATTTGAGATGATGGTAGGAACACCATCATCACCGTTGTTTTTATCGCTATCGTCATCGGTATCGGCATCGTCACCGTTGCCGTCACAGCCACTGCCACTGTTATCATTATCGTTTTTATTATTATTTCAGGCGCAAAATATTTTTTGACGGAAAACAAAAAGTAAAAATATCTATAGCTTTAAAAGGCAACGCTGATTTGTCTACTTAATTTTGAATTGTTTCACTATTACTCAATTACAGCTCTCTGGCCAACGGCAGCACAATAAAACAATCAAAAGGTCATGCAAATACTATGGACAAAGCTAATAATTATAGAAAAATCTACTCCGTTTTTTATTCAACAATCTGCTACGACCCCATAATGTAACACACCTTGATCTACTTGATTTTAATGGGGGTCTATTATTAGAACTTAAAGTGTTATTTAACCAATGTAGTTTCATGTCTCTACCATAAACGATTTAATATTGTTTAATATGGGAGAGGTGGAATTATATTATGCAATTATTATTTATGACATGGAAGGACCATATAACAAATTAGTTGTTCTAACCGTTGTTAATAAGCGGCAATAACAGTAGACATAACAGTAATTTCATCTGTGTATACAGTCAGTTGAATAAATTCGAATGATTTAGTCAGTAATTAATTTATTATAACAATGGAAGCTAAATATTATTTCAATAAACAATGTTACAAGTTGTTAAACCCTGTCCTGTAAAAAGTCGTAACGCCACCAGAGCCTACCATAACATCGTCGCAATGAATATTTGCTAAGTTTATCGTACAATGCTTTAATTTACTTTATTACCATATTTCCGTCTCCTTCTACACTGAAATAATCTTTACGAGACACACATGTCGTGGAGACAGATAAAGCAAAAATCATTTACATTTATGTTTAAGGTCACACGTCATTGTAAAATTTTATGAGCTCTTGCGAATGTGGTAAATAATTATTATTATCGTAAATAGTACTTCTACCTTGGTTATTTTTAATTATTCATACGGCGGCGCGGCGTGGGTTTATTTTATAAGATTACTGAATTTTCACAATATACAGCAAACAATTTTAATAAAAGTACTTCCTTAAACAAATATTATTCATAAACATTTTTGTGATGGCGCCGTTATTGAGTAACTATTAGTTTTAATAAAATATTTACCAGACAAATCCTTGAAAATTTACAATTTAGTGGTTAGCAGATTCGATGTAATAAGAGTTTAAAATAAACATAGTCTAATATAGACACTCACCTCAATACAATGCATGCCTTTACGTTATCTACTGGTTGTCCACAAAATTAATGCTTGTTTCAATCAAACTTCTTTGCGCTTGCGACCACAGTGGTATAGATACCACATTATTCCATAAACATCCTTGCTATTCCATCATAAACCCGACCTACGCAATATCTTCCTCTACATTTCCACTTTCTTATGCTACTTCCTCGCCATATTCTTTTACTTTCTCAGCATCTACTCACTAACTCCCTCTGCTTTATTTCCTACTCCGATATACGTCCCGAGTTCGAATCCTGGCAAGGGTATTGATGTCTAGTTGCATTTTCAATGCACTACCGAGTCGGTAGCAGTAGAGACCCTATAAAGTAGAGACTGGTCACTGGTTGCATAATGGCGGTGATGGTCTGGGTGTTCGCATGTCCATCAACTGTGTTTACAAGTGTCAAAAGTAGGTTGTAGTATTTGTTTTGAAAAGTGGAGAAATAAATTCGCATATTTTTGATACCTCCGAGTGAAAAATAAGCCAAAATATGTAAGTAATAACGCTACAATTAATTGTCTCGTGTCATAATAGACTGTTATTTTAATTTTAACCTATTACATTGTGTCTAATGACCAGCGTAGTGGCAATTCTGTAACTGCATATTATGTCAAATTTAACCGCACGCAAATTAATATTAAATTGTATTCTACAAGAAGAAAACTAACAAGCGTGCATTAAAAACATTGAATTTAACCTTGCCGTTAAAATATTTCCGAGTAGATATAAAATTTACATAAAAAAAAACAACTGCGATTGGCGCCGCCATTATGCAACAGCTTTTCATACGGACCAATCAGTGCCTCCTACTCGAGTGACCAGTCTGTACTTTATAAAGTCTCTAGGTGGCAGGAGACTAAATGGGGTTGTGTGAGAGGCAACCGGTTAATCGCTGCATCGTTTCTGAGTTCGAGTTTCAGCTGTGGCAGATGGCGATGTCGCAGGGAATGATCTTTGTGTAATAATTATCTGTGTGTATGTGTTCTGGTTGAGTGGTAAAATAACTAATGCTAAACACTCCGTCATGACGGTAAAAACTGTCGTTGACCAATTTTTTATTGAAGTAGGTAAAACAGGCGCAAAATCTAGTAAAATAACGAAAATCAAAAAGACCCCGCACGGAATGATAGGAAAATAAATTGCACCAACTTTTAGTATGTTATAGGTCTTAGCCTTCTGAACAATATTTCTCATGGGCACAATGCTCAAAAGTCAATATTAGCGCAAGCGCCACTCCTTGTTGAAGACAGAACCATTAATAGTCCATTTAATGAGGTTCCAAAAAGGCCAAAACATCAAAAGTTTGTAGGATACATTTCACTCTCCGCTTTCGAGGGTGAGAAAAACGATGGTGATATTTTCTACTATCCCTATCAAGGAAAAACCACCCCAATTTTCCGACTACTCGGTCTTGGGTTTACGAGGGCTCATCGGATCGGGTTTTTTTGGTGAGCAATAATAAATTCATTTAACCTACACTAGAATGGCCCGGACCGGCCCTCGGGGGTTGAACTTTTTTTGTTTTTGACGAGGAGGGGAAACCCTCATGGGCTTCCAACCTGAGCTAGGTCAGTGTCAGACTCTTACTGACTAAAACCCCTCCTCACAGGGTCGTCGTCTGTAACACTCCGAGGGCACTGCAGCCTCTTGGGCTTATTGTGCACTCTCTGTTCCGATTTACACTGCCCATTTTAATACTCCTGTGCCACTGATGAGGTGATACAGGTCTGAGAATGGGCGAGTATTAACGCTTTGTGGGTCTGTTTGTGTTTGCCCGTAAATATTATATCTTCTGCGGGCCAATGCCTCACATTCATATATGATATGGTCTACTGTCTCTGGTACCTTGCCACATAATCTGCAGTCAAGGTCGCCATCGAACTTGCCAATTCTGTGCAGGTACTTTTTAAATGTCCCGTCAAGAGGCCTGTTACAATTCTCAACTGTAACCTGTTCTTTGGGAGCAGTTTGTTTCTGTAGTTTGTTTTGGGCATGGTCATTCAATAAGTGTTTTCCCATGTTGATTACCTGGCTCTAGCTGCACATTTGGTAATGCCCAGCACGGGTTCTGGGCCATAGAATGTGTTAACTGCTCCTTGTCTAGCAAGTTCATCAGCTTTTTCATTGGCGTCTATTCTGGTGTGTCCCGGCACCCAGAGTAGTTTAACTCTGCTCTCCCAGAACTTTGAGCTCTTTATGGTAGTCCCATACCAGTCTGAAGGACACTTTATTAGAGGCTAGTGCCTTTAGTGCCGCCTAACATCAGATGCGATGCAGATCTGCTGGTTCACATATCGTCGTTTGACATTCTCACGTATACACTCAAGTATAGCCAGAATTTCAGTTTGAAATACAGTGGCGTGAAGTCCAAGAGAAAGGCTTATACTTGCCCTCGGTCTCATACCATGTATTCCTGCTCCAGATCCTGATTCCATCCTGGACCCGTCAGTATACCAGGCCAGGCCTTTGCGTAGTAACTCAGGAGCTCCTGTTGACCAATCCTCTCTCTCACCCTCCCTCGTAATAGCAATATCCCCAAGAAATAAAAAAATACGGACTCGACAAGGTTTCTTTATGGGTTTTCGAAGGCAGGGATCACGATGATGGTGTTATTTTTCACCCTACCACCCCCTCTTGCATGCTGTCGATCCTATGTAAGCG
The DNA here is from genome assembly GCA_963675555.1 of Leptura quadrifasciata. Lineage (NCBI taxonomy): Eukaryota > Metazoa > Arthropoda > Insecta > Coleoptera > Cerambycidae > Leptura > Leptura quadrifasciata. The sequence continues at coordinate 7,014,073 of OY776674.1, forward strand.
GAGATTCGTCGGATCGGGGTTTTTACGGGAATACCAGCGAAACTGACCAGTACTAAACCACATACCCTTCCGTAGCTACATCAATAAATATTTTTTTTAATAAGAAGAGCATATCAATTCTTAAACAATTGTTTGAAATAAAAAAAAAATTCTCAATAAATCAATCCACAAACCCAACAAAAACACCTGGCATTGATGCTGCCATTGATAATTTATTTCATCTGAAGCTGATATTCTCTTTAAAAACCTGATTGGACAAACTGACCAACTTGTTTGTCTATTTGTTCGTGAGATGTAAGGATTGGTTGTGTCGTAATAATGAAAATTAGATTAGCATCTTTATTTTTACGAAACGTTGCTTCATCAGCAAACAAAACAAAGTTTAAAAAATGTCTTTGTTGTCCTATTTTTTGTTTTACCCATTGACAAAATTGTATTCGGTTTTCATAATCCCTATCAATCAATTCCTGCATTAGTTGAACGTGGTAGGGATGAAATTTGTTTTTTTAAGGATTCGATGGACTGAAGATGGGCTTATATCGTTTTTTCTTGCCAACTTTCTTATAGTGCGATGAGGATCTTCAATCGCGTTCAATAGTATGTTTCGTTTTCTTCATTTACTACACTTTTTATCGTTCCTTTTTCTCATATTACACTTTCTCAGTATTCTCTAATCGTTCCATCAACCTGCCAAATGATTTTTTAACATAACCCATATTGATTATTTCCTGTCTCAAAAAATTCATCATTGGAAAGTGCGAATTTCAAATTAATTTGATATAACTTGAAATATGTGTAAATACTTTGTCACAATAGTTACTAATTAAACGTCTATAAGATAACTTTTAATTATTCTCACTTTATGTGAAAATCATGGCTACTAGATCATTTCGAAATGTTTAAGTATTATAATTTAACGGTTTTTAACGAAAAAGTAAAAATATCTCTGGAAATATCGATACCGATTTTGAGACGAATCGGATCATAAACGGTAAAGTCGTCCGCCACCTTGAACCAAATTTTTGACTAGAAATTCGTAGTCCGCGACCCCGAAAACTCCCAGATATCGATTTTGATCGATTTGAACCTAAATGACAAAAGTCGTCAGCCACATTGGCGCGGCCATTTTGAGTTTCTGAATTTTAACTAAAAATTCATAATCCGCGATCTAGAAAACTCTCAGATATCGATTTTGAATTGAATTGGACCTTAAACGGTAAAGTCGTCCGCCGTCTTGAAGTCGCCATTCTGAACTAAATTTTTTACTTCTACTATTACTAATTCGTAATCGGCGAACCCGAAAATCTATAGATATCGATTTTGATCGATTTGGACCATAAATAATAAAAGTCGTCTGCCATATTGGCGCCGCCATTTTGATTTTCTAAATTTTTGATCAAGAATTCGCAATTGGCTATCTAGAAAACCCCCAGATATTGATTTTTAGTCGAATCGGATCATGAATGGTAAAGTCGTCCACCATATTGAAGCCGCCATCTTGTTTTTTCTTATATGAAAATGTTAAAGTGTATTGCCACCGGACTTATACACATGTGCTGCAAAATTTCAAAGCTCTAGCTTAATTAAAACTAATCGAAATTTTGATTGCAAGATTTGACCTAAACAAACAAACAAACATTGCAAGTTAAATAAAAGCTTTTAAAAATATATGTAGTTGTTAGCCCTCACGCTTTTAGTATCATTTTCATTATTTTGTCTTACTTTTACATTTCATTGATGTTCGTTTAGTTTAAGTACTTTTTAAAAAGTTTTCAACTTTGTTAATGATCCTTAATTACTATGCCCGTTAAATATATTAATTTTATATATGAAGAAATGTATTATTACTGTCATTATTATTTTTAATTTATATGAGTATTGTTCGGAATTTAATCTGATATTACCCATACAAATGTGATTAAACACCTGGAATATTTTGTAAATTCGAGCAATACCAACAATAGTACGATTATCATGACAGCAACCATAATAATCATAATGACTGGTAATGATAGCATGCTCTATATTACAAATGTATTACCGGTGGCTTCAAAGGTTTGATTAATTTTGTAATTAAAATTAATTATTCATCAACAGATGGACTTAGATAAGACCTTAATTTAACCCAGTTGTGGAAAAAAGGATATATAATTTTGAGCAATGGAAAATTAATATAGACAAACCCTATATATAGACATTACTCAAGAACTGTACAAATATATAGATTACGGGAAAAAAACGAGGCTGTGCATTAAGTATTAAAGTAGTTATGTTTCATTTATACAAATTTGTATCGCTCGTTCCATACCGTATAATTTAAAACATGTCGTGTTTATTGTCACGTTTGTTGCTCTTGTCTAATTAAAATTCTACGAAGAAAAATCGGTGGTGATAATGATTTGAGCTGGTGTTGCTTTCCTGCTTCGTAATACGTTATAACGCATCAATATTACAAACAGATCAATCAATTTCTTCTATATACAGGGTGAACCATTAATAATAGGCCATAGTTCAGTGGTAGATTTTTTGGGCCAAAATATGAGGATGTAACCAAACATGCTTTAGTAAAATGTTGCTGTGGAAAAGATACAGGCTGACAAAGTTCAAATTTTTGCAATAACTCAACAGCCTCTGGACTGATCTTCGCCAAATTTGCTAGAGGAACTTTTTTTATTCTAAGAAACAATAATTTATGTATTACATCACGTTAGATCATAGGGGGCCCCGCAGGACCTGTATCTGATGATTTTTTTTCATATTTGTTTTGACGAAACGTTGTGGTACTTTTGACCAGAAAATCTGATGAGGGCGTCATTTCCACGTATAAATGGTGCAGTGCACTTGGTAGAACTTGATAACTCCAACCGTTCTCGAGGAAAGTGCCTTAAATATTTCAATGATTTTTTGAAAGACAAATTCAAATTTAATGAAATAAAGTGTATTTATTGAAAAGTGTGCTTTGGTTACGTTTTAGTTCTGTCATTTAAGACATTTAATCATTTTATTTTGTTCCTCGAGCTAATTTCTTTAACTTCTTTATTTAAAATGCCTAGACGATAATTTTTCAAATAGGGAAATGGTATGTGTTCACGCACAAAATAATTTTAGCGGACGTGCTGCATCGAGGAGATACTCATTGCAATATTCAAATAGAATACACCCAGACCATAAGTTTATCAAAGATATGTTTCGACGTTTGGAAGAAACCGGTTCATTTCGCCATAAAGACGATGTAGGACGACCGAAACGAATTACTCCAGATCAAGAACTAGAAATTTTAGTTCGTCTTACATAAAGAACGCTTCCACCCATATCATCTCACTCCTGTACATAACTTACAATGTTGTCAATTTGTTCTAAATAAACACAACAGGGATCGAAATTTAGTTAAGAACATTTTACTTACCGACGAAGCAACTTTTACTCACCGAGGCGCTTTTAACTGGAGAAATACCCATTATTGAGAAGTAGAAAATCCTTATGCCGTTAAAGAAAGGCATATTCAGCAAGAATTTAAGATTAACGTTTGGTGTGGTATCATCAGCGATCAATTATTGGGACCATTTGTCCTCCAAATTTAAATGTACGATCTTACCCGTTTTTTCTTTAAAACACTCTTGCTGATATATTACATGCTTTCATGCTAGACATACGCAACAGAATGTGGTTCATGCAAGATGGAGCTCCCCCTCATTTCTCATTGAAGTCAGGAATTATCTTGATGAGACTTTCCCACGCAGATGGATCGATCGAGGAAATGAGTTTGCTTGGCCACCAAGCAGTCCTGATTTTAATCCTTTGGATTATTATATGTAGCGACATATGAAGTCCTTAGTCTATGCAAATACTATCAACTCAAGAGAAGAACTGTGGAACAAAATACAAAACGCAGCGAATTTTATTAGAGGACAAGAAAATGTATTGTTCAACGCAGGAAAATCTTTTATGAATAGAATTAGAAAAGGCATAGAAATAGGTGGAGACCATATCGAATATTAACTTTAAGTTGCAGCAATGGGGTTTTTGCATGGGGGGAAAGTTTATAATAATATAATAAAAGTCAACTTTTACGTTATTTTTTGGTCTTCTAATAAGATGAGATAGTTATTTCAGACAATCTTTTGATTTATGTATTTATCTCAACACCGTGAAAATAATCCATTAGTTCATAAGGAAATGAGAAATAGTTTACTGTTATTACGATTTTGTTTTAGCTTACGTTTTGTCCTTTTTTAGGCTAAATGTTAGGCTAAACTTTCAAATTTAGGATAATTTAGTGTAAGAAAAGAAAATTACTTTTTGACAACTTAATGACGCATAAATACTTATGGAGTCTGGCACAAATATCTCATATGGCAAGTTGCAATTATTCAAAATATCGTTTGAACAACTGAAAAACATCAAATACTCGCTTAAAACATTTGGCCATTCTTTTATATAGTCGGGGCAAGAATTCAGGCGATGCACGTCACAGATCGACAAAATTACTATAACTATATGACGATTATGAAGTCAATCAAAGCGAGTGCACCTGAAATAGCCGCAACCCCCAATTCAGATTACATGCAAATTGTATTGCCACAACTGAAAATGTATCATTAAGATGATGAATTGTGACACAGCATAAAGCTTTATTCTGTGCCTGTGATAACTGCAACGTCTGCAACACACAATACATATTTCAAAAATCAAGCAACATTCGATTAATTAGAACAAAAATAGATTATAAATAATTTCTCAAATGAACTTTATTTAATAACTGGACAATGAGTGTTATAATGTATATTATAGTACAATCATAATAATAATTAAATTCTGCTAATTAAATAAAATTATTACGATATTAAACAATTATACATTTTTTAGTTATTTGCTATTCATGATAAGAGAAAAAACATTTACATATTTATTGTCGAGGATACCCCAATGCAATATTTTTACATATTTCTGCAAAAAAGTGACGCGGCTGAAAACAATATTTGGCAGTTCCATTAATCCTCTACGTGGATTATCTTTTAGAAATTTGAAAACCTATTTTCTTCAATATTTTGCCCAAGCTACTCAAACTTCCTTTGTAAATGTCCCGTTCAATCAACAGCTCTGAAAGGGACTGTCTGGTAATATGTTGTTCTAAAACAATAATAAATGCTTTAATAAATATTTCCATGCGTTATTTTAATAAATACTTACTGTTTCTGTACATTTCATAAATAACATTTCGAATTGCTGCTTGGTCAAAGTTATCAATGTCGCATACAGGCTTTGTTGTTGGCCCAGTTCTTTAAGGGCTACCTAAAGCTTCCCCAGTCTGCATTTTTTTGGAAACGTTGCTAACAGCCTCAAACTTATGTTTAAAGCATTAGCAACCCTCTGAAATTTACTGGTTATGTTAGGATATATAGTTAACTTGTAGAATTATACTTGCCTCTCTTACAGCAGTTAATGGTAACAGTGGTCCACCGGCATCATGTTCTCTCTCAAAATAATTTATTAAAGAACAAATTAATTGCTGGATATCTTTACCAAATGCCTTCAGCATTATGACAGGTAACCTAAAAATATAATGCATTCGTTTGTTTTCACAGAAATAAATCTTGCTCCACTTACCAGAATAACACTAATAATACAATTATATTAGTTCTGAAAAGAACTGATGGTAAATAAAACAAGGAAACAACAATTAATTAAAAGCACCAGAAAATGAAATCAACAATAAAATAATTCGAGTCAATAAAATCGACAGTAAATCGATTTAAAATATCGGTGCTTTTGTATATTTAGTAAATTTATACTACCAACCTTTCGCGCCGAAATACGATTTAATTAACTTCTATTTCTAAAAATAAGACAAAAATGCTAAGGATTATGAAGCCACATTGAACTGTACTTATTTCTGAAAAAAGCTTAATAATTTGGTGTCAAGTATTACTCTTATTAATGTAATTAATACTTAAAAATTATGTTGGCATTAAAATGTTTTCAATTACGTCACTCGTGACGTGCATCGCCTGAATTCTTGCCCCGACTATAGTAGTGGAGTGGGCGAATCAAACGAATTTGTAAATATTTTGTTATGCAACGAGAGTACTTGCTTCTTCCGTTTTCGAGGATGCTGAACACGTTGGAGCCGGTAGAATTTCTCTTTGGAGTTGCATAACCCTCAAACGGTCAAAAACCACCCCCAGAAGGGGTGATGCTCAATATTTCTTCTGACCCCTCCCTCCAACCACTCTAACGGCTAATAAACACCCCCGAAAAGGGTGAAAACTTTTTTTTATATCACCGGCAAAATGTTCGCCGTTTTCAAGGATGCTGTGAACGGGAATAATAATCATGCTTCCCATCGTGATTATAATTGTCTTTCTTTACCCTTTAGATGAAAAAGATAATCGAATACTTACAAAAACAGGTCTATTGAATCATTGATACGCACAATTTATTTTATTACAAAAAATTATAGAAAAATTTATATGACGCATACAAATAAACTTAACTCAGTTGTTACCGACACTTTCCTTACATGAAAAATAGTGGACGTTATACATAAAGATAAAATATGCTTACAATACAATAAATTTTTTTTCATTCATACCTTATCTACATTAATTTAATCTACGTCTCTTAGAAATAAAATTCTCGCCCCGACCATTTTTATAAAAAACACTACATGTTAAACCTAGTTTTACGCAGGCACATCTTGTTGTACATCCACTCTTAAGCGCAATGATATTTTTTTCTGAAAGAAATCCGGGTACAATAATTTTTCAGAAACTTTTGGTTCATGGCAATTATTATAATCTGTCCACCCCCATTCTACAGGATTGAGCTTCCTTGACAACCTTGATAAAAAAAGGTTTTCACGCCCGATGTCTTGTTAGCCGTTAGAGGGGTAAAAGGGGGTCAGAGAGCACATTCATCGTCAACACCGTGTTCAGCACCCTCGAAAGCTGGTGTTACATGCATTTTGCCGGTGATATATAAAAAAAAATTTTCACCCCCGTGTTCAGCATCTTCGGGGGTATGCCAAGTTTCGACGTTGGAAAAGATGTGATAAGCGTTTAAACCGTTTTGGGTGAGAAACTCTTCCAGCACCATCGTACGCAGCATCACCGAAAACGGGGGGGGAGGGGGGGGTACTCTTATTGCATAGCAAAATACTTACCATGGCAAAATACTGCTAAAAATTAATATTTTTATAACATTCCTTAAAATGTAATTCAACCTTTTTAAATGGCATACTCGACCGTATGGTGGTCTGCTGTGTACCTATATCTTGTTGGCAGGTCTCGCACCATTATTAGAGTCTTATTAAAATTGATTTTTATTTCACTCACGTACGTCCCAATGCGGTTCTATGAAAGTGCCCATAAATGAACAAAGATACCAATGATACATATATCTGTATTTTAGATGTGGTAAAATTGTTGCTAAAAATAACTATTAATAACATTATCTAATGATGCTAAATAAAAAACTTGGTAATTGTAATATTTATCGAACTTTTTACTCTACGCTTTAGTAATTTATTTCCCTCATAGATTTCGCAATTATCTAGAATGACTTTTATTTTTAATAGTAATCATAATTTTATCTTGAGTGTGAGATGAATTTTAAAATATCAACTTTCAGGTAAATACTGTCTGAATAGAAGCATCTTTATGTGTTATTTATTCATTACAAATTTAATGTACTTTTAAAAACTTTACTCCTTAATTTACCTAATTACTGTTTTCAATTCTTAATTTTTTATTTTTCAAACATAATAAGCTTGTTTACTGCTATCAAAATACATATTATTCGTTACTAGTACGCGGTAATAGTGAATTGCAATGTGCTTATTTCCGATAAAGGAATCATTATGTCTACTGTGTAACATTTAAGGGATTATATACTACTAACTGGTTTTCAAAAGTGTGTAATTCCATGCAAAAAATAGCTCAAGCATGTATTGAAGGTGGACAGATGTAGACTTCAATGATGCATTGAATAATGTTAATATCCACATACGAGCCTTTGACGAATCTGACGTATTCAAAGCTATCAAAAAAATTAAACCTAAAATGACGACGGGCCCAGATGGCGTTCCAGCATTTCTTATTAGGGATTGCGCTCAGATATTTTCTTATCCTTTAATGGTTTTATTTAACTTATGCATTAAGACCTGTTCATTTCCGGTCGTCTGGAAGCGATCTAAACTGTGTCCGGTTTATAAAAAAGGAGATAAATTTGATATAACTAATTTTAGGCCTATTTCAATCATTTGTAATTTCTGTAAAATCCTGGAAATACTGCTACATGACACAATTTATCCAAGTGTCAGCAATCAGATCTCGCCGTACCAGCATGGTTTCATGAAAGGACGTTCAACTACTACTAATTTATTGTCCATTACACAATACATAGCTGAAGTTTTGGATGTACAGTCGCAAACTGATGTTATATATACTGATTTTTCCAAGGCTTTCGACGGGCTTAACCATAATATTCTACTTCGTAAGTTACATGATATAGGTTTGTCTTATTCACTGCTACAGTTATTTAGATCTTATCTGTCAAATCGAAGACAATATGTCGCGTATAATGGAGTTAAGTCTGTCGAATTCTTGGCGTCATCAGGTGTTCCTCAGGGCTCGGTGCTAGGTCCCTTACTATTTAATATTTTTATTAATGATATAGTGGATATTTTAGATGTTTGTTGTTTGCTATATGCGGATGATTTAAAGATCTTTACAAAGATAACGAGTGTTGAAGACTGCTACCGCCTACAGCATAACCTTGGCAGACTATCACAGTGGTGCCTAAACAACAAATTGCCATTAAATGCCAGTAAATGTAATGTTATGTCGTTTACGCGTAAATCAACTCCCCATGTGTTCAACTACCATCTTGACAATACCGCCATACAAAGACCTGATACTTACCGTGACTTAGGTGTAATTTTTGATCCGAAGTTAACATTCAATGCCCACATTGAAAACACAGTTGGTAATGCATTTAAAACACTTGGTTTCATAGTGCGCAGTAGCCGTGAATTTGCGAACATAAGCACTCTACAAACATTATACTGTTGTTTCGTGAGGTCTAAGCTAGAATACGCGTCCCTTGTTTGGTATCCCTATTATGATATACATATTAACAATTTAGAAAATGTGCAACGAAGATTTCTAAAACTTCTGTTTTTTAAAACCAATGTATCGTATCCTCCTATTGGCTACCCTCAACAACGCTTACTCGATACTTTTGGTATGGTTAGTCTTGATGACAGGAGGCAATACCTTTCGCAAGTATTTTTATACAAGATCATTCATAATATTTTGGATTGTCAGGAAATAGTAGGGAAGTTAAACTTTATTGTCCCCAGGCTAGCTTCTAGACAGGAACTAACTTTTTATATACCAACGGCGCGGACTAATACCTTAAAAAATTCTCCTTTTTATTTAATTTGTGGCAACTACAACAAACACTGTAGCCGCATAGATATTTTTCACTGCAGCCTTAATGACATCAAGTCATATTTTAAACATTAGTGTATCAACGATAATATTATATATAATTTTTCATGGTTTATATGTATTACGTACAATATCTCTTATATGTTACAATCATATTGTATATGTCTTATATTTTAACTGTATGTATTAGTTTAGTTTTAGTTATATGTATTTTTTCTGTATTTCCTGTTCTGTAATTGGGTGTTTACCTGTTGAACAGTGTATTTTTAAATAAATAAATTACGTTTCAGTCACTTTACTCGTAGCTCAATAAAATATTAACTTTGTGTATGTTCATTTTCGGTTTTATTTATTTTTGATTATTTTGTGCAGACTTGACAAGAAAAGTGAATAATTTATGTTGTGTACGTGGAGCTCGGAGGGATAAAGGTAATTAAAAAAAGTTCCATTTAAATTAAAAAAGTGAAATTATTCTTTATGTGATGTAAAGACCAATTTAAAATATATGGACGTATTTCGAAAACACACTGTAGAACATAAATAATTCTGCGGAAGTTTACACTACACAAACAGTGGCCATTCAAGTTCTTCTTATTCGTAATTTATATGCTCATAATATTAAAGCTTTGGATTTTTCGTTTGTTAAAATAAATTACACCAATTTAAACAAATTGAATTTACTCGTATATCTTTTGATTTATTTACATTTATATAAATGTTTTATGACTACCAGATGATCCACTTATTGCGGATGTTAAGTTATTAGCTTTAATGTTGTGTATAGCGATAAATATTACCGGTATACCCTGTTTTAGGGTAATCCTGCTTAGTCCTATTCTCTGGATAATAAATCAATTTAAAAATCTTATAAGTACTGTTTATAAGGCGCACATTGAAATAAGGTATTTTGCGTTTTTACCAATTAATTAAAAATAACTCCATCGTGGTATATCAACTTTGTAATTACAGAAAAACTAGATGTAACTGTTTGTCACTTTATTAAAAATAACTTTTTTATTGCGTATTTTCCATCGGTTTTAAAACATATCTTGAAACTTATAAATTCTACGAGAAAGCAATTACTCAGCAAGCAAATACCTCGACCTGCAATGGGTTACACCTGCAAGTCCTGATGATAGATCGGTGGCCAACCGTAAGTTGTCAAATCCTAATCAGACATAGACCGATTTTGAACTTTTTGTGTTCTCATCAAATTCAAAATATATTTAATAAAGTTAACTTGTACAAACAGTTGCCTAGCAAGGACCTGCCCGAGCCATCCGTGGAACCACCGCAATGGTAGATTGCAAGATCGGCTGAAAACGAAAATGAATAAAGCTTAACCCAAACATCTTTTGTAAAACAAATAAAAATAGGTAATATAATTAATAAATATCTAACAAAATAGATTTAATAAAGCTTAACCTACACATTTTTTTTTTAAACTTCGGCACAAAAACACTTTTTAATTTCGTAGTTGACGCTAGTATCTCAATATAAACGAGGAGCCTTCCGCGAGGTGTGTAACGTCGTGCTGTGCCTAACCTGGACTAAACTGTGACTTTAAAAATTTGGATATCAAGAAAAATTACGAAATAAGGCGCATAAATTTGTGTTCAAGCACTTGAGGTTTTTCATTGTCGTGACCTGTAATGCTGCGCCACACCGGCGCCGCGTATATGATGGACGGTCTGACCACCATTATGTACAACAATTTCTTCTTTTCTTCGGGTACATACTCCAGGACAGGGAATAGATCGTTCGAGTATTAAACGTCAGTCTTTGGTCGAGTCTCACCCCCAAGTACTTCACGTATCTCTTAGTAGGAAATTTTGTTTCCCCTAATCGAAATGAGAGTTGGCATCTTGTTCTCTGCGAACCCACACGTGAAGATTATTGCCTCGGACTTCTCAGCGTTTACCCAAATCTTCCACTGTTCGTAATAAGCTATGGCACGAGCCATGTGCGCCTTCAGCAGCATATTCGCTGCTTGTGCGTTATGCCAATGTGCGTACTTAGCTGTGTCATCGGCGTACTTGGCCAGCGTAGTATTAGGAACTCTGAGAAATCGGAGACTTACAAAGTTGTACAACTTCGGTGACAGGTACGATCCTTGTGGGATTCCCGCGCGAATATCCTGCCGTGTTGATAGTTTGTTATTCACTAGGACATCCAGGAATCTGCCCGTCGGAATGAGTGAATGGACTTGATGAAGTAAGTCGGAAAGTTATAGTGGTGCAATTTGTATAGTACTGAATCCAGACGGTGTTGAACGCTTTCTCAATAGTACCATGGTGGTGCTCTTCCCAAGGTTGTATTGCACCTTGACGTCGTTAACTATCCTGACAACCTGTTGCACCGTGCTCCTGTCCTTCCTGAAGCCTAATTGGGACTCATCGTCGATGTCAAACTACTTCTGAACAGTGTTCAGCCTGATCAGGACGACCTTCTCCACCAACTTGGAGATCGCTGACAGCAACGAGATGGGCCTGTAGCTGCCCACGAACTTCGCATTCTTGTTTGGCTTCAGTATGGGAACTACCATGTCGCACTTACAAGGCTAGGCCAGTGATGTGGCCGCAGAATCGCGTTAACGATGTACGTCAACTGCACAATACCTGTCCTCGGGATATATTTGAGCAGCTTGTACTCGGCGCCATCCTTTCCAGAGGCTTTGTTATTTGGTAAGTCCTTGACAATTCTTGCTACTTCCGAGGGATTGGTCATGACCTTTAGAAATTCGCGTCTCTTCAATTGTATATCGTGACCAATGATATCGTTAATGTCATTTTCAATGCGGTCGTGCGCTAAAAATTGTTTGGTATTTTGGTATATCGTTATTGTGGATGCTATGAGTAGCTATGTTCCCCTCAATATGCCACAGGTCATGGGACAGACAAATTATAGTGAACAACCTGCTAGTCTTAAGGTGGACTATGGAAATGAAGTAGTGGTGAAAGTTAAGTGAAACCTCTTAGATGGTCAATGCTACTATCCGTAGGGCATCATAGATGTCTCTGTGATGTATAGCGACTTGTAAATCAAGTACCAAAAGCAGCGACCTAGTCCCATAGTGAACTAAACTCCATATTCTAAATAGAATTTGCAGGAAATTACTACTCAGCGAGCAAATACCTTGACCTGCATTGAATTACACTTGCAAATCCTGATAGGTCGGTGGCCAACTATCGTTTATCAACTAAACATAGACCGGTTTTGAACTTTTTATGTTCTCGCCAGTATGCAATAGGTCATGGAACAGATTACAACTTGGGTCTATTTACATATTGTCATCACTAATTTTTTTAAATTTTACAAATTCAGATAAAGCTTGATAGAATTATTCAATTAACAAAAAATAATGACAGTGACAAATCAAAAGGAAATCGTATAGAATATGTCATTTGTATGATTGCTTCAGAAAATTCATCCTAATGAGAAAAATAAACGCCCTCTTAAATAAATAAGCCTCTGGAATCCTTTTACATATTATGAACTTTCTAAATCTGTGGAAACTGTTTAATTATATAATTTTTGCAGATGCTGTTTTATTTAGGAACACGTTTAATTTATTTCTGTAACTATAGCAAAGTTTAAGAAAAGAAACATTAAGTTCTTAATCAATTTCTTCGTGACCTCAAATTAAGGAAAATTACGAGGGAAAACTTTTTATAGTTATAATTTTTTTTAATCCATTTTACTGAAAGCACTTACTTCCTTAAACTTGTCTAACAAAACAGCCCAACCAACAAATATACACCGTGTAAATCTTCCTTGATATTTTATTTCATAGTCTTAATCTTATATAAATTTCTTATGATATGGACAACTTCCTAAATAGATCTCCTAAGAGATTAGATCTCAGAAAAGCACGATTAATACATCTGTTAGTTCATGCTACATTTATAAAAAGTAAATTTGAAAAAGCGTGTTTTCCCTTTGCTACTTTTTGGGCTATCATAATTTGTCAAGTTAACGATGTCACATTTGAACTAAGTCGATTTCTTAAGTTTTTTTTACAGTCGCGCAAACAAACAAATGTAAATAAAATGTCAACATATTCTCTTATAAATGTTTCGGCATTTGTTAAATCTGAATTTGTTTGGAAAGCATCAGAGGATTCCCTCAGATGACGTAAACACTTTCCTAACAAATAAAATGCGTTATTAATGGTTTTCTTATTTGCAAAGGGCGATAAACAACGCGCGAATAGTCTTTAATGAAGGTTTGGAACTTTGACGTAATAATAACAATGATCTAGTTCCCACAAACACTTAAAATTGCGCTCGATAAGGATTTCGCCAACAAAGTAGGCGTCATCAGGAAATACATATAAAACTGAGTGTCCATTATTTTTGGCGTATGAATATGCAATTTCGTGAATAAATTGATGAAATTATTTTTTTCGTCCGTATGTAATAGCTATTTCAAACATGTTTTCATGCAAATAACTTAATTGGCAAACCTTTTTATATGACTGATGGTCGAGAGATAAATAAGCGCACTACCCAAAAGTATCGGGTTCGATTCCCGGTTTTGGTAGTGGAAAATATTACACTATACACGGATATTGAGTGTATGTCCAACGTATCTAAATGTATAGCCCCCTCCCACACAAGGCTCTTCTAGAGAGTCGTAATTACCTGTGGTGTTATTTATTTTGTTTTGTTATATTCTTCGTTATGTTTATTTAGAATGTTCAGGTAAAAATTATGCGACACGTGTATGCAGGAGCTGGTTTTTTGTAATATTTTCAAAACTAAAACTATTTTAAAATTGAGAATTGTTTTAAATTTGAAAATTTTTTATTCGAAAATTTTTGAAATAAGCTGAAAATTTTAAAATTTTAAAATTTGGAAATTTTGGAAATTTAAATATTTTTCTTTTGCGAATTTGAACATTTTTGAAAACTTGTAACAGTAGACTCAAGAATTTTCGAATATTTAATTTTTCGAAGATACCATCTATTAAACTCAAGAGCACTTACTGCGTGCTCATAAAACTGTTTAAAAAATACTCATCGCGTATCGATACAATCCTAAAGCAACTCACTGCACATCTAAAAAACAAATAAAGAATGGAAAATTGTAAACGTTTGAAATTTTTTAAAAGAATTTTAAAAATATTTAGAAATACTTTTAGACGTTGCTAAAACCAAAAGTATAAATGTAATTTCTGAAAATTTCAAGGTATATAAATATAAGGTTTATTTAAGATTGGAAATTATAAAAATATTTAAATCTGAAAATTTTGGAAAGAACATTTTCAAATATATTGAAAATAAAAAAATTTTGAAAATTTTCAATTTTATAAACTGGCTATTTTTAGAAATTGAAAATTTCCAGCGACATAAAACATAGGTCAAAGGTGCTTTTAGAGGGCGGAATATTAAAACATAATATTTTTAGTCGCAAACGCCTCTATAAAATCCTTATTTTACTGTAAGGAACGTAACCAGACTGCAACCGACAGCTACTCTCCGGGCTATGCGGCTATGTGCACCGCCGAGCGCTGAATTGCAAGTTACAAGCCTGGCGCGTTAAGTGTAATAATTGCATATTACCATCAAAACGCTAATGCTTCGATTGCAACAAACACCAGCCGAAAGACTGATCCTACTTAAAAGAACTCTCATGCCAGTCAATTTACAATTACAATTTAAAATTCTTTATTGAATAATATTTACATTTCATTTCTGTTTTATTTATTTCATTCATATTGTTTACAATATATATGATATCCCGACGCGTTACAATTAAGCATCAAGCTTAGAAACGAGACGGGGGGTCGATCTTATGCCAAATGAGATTAAAACAGAATTAAAAATTAATGAAATAAAAAACGTTCTCCAAAAAGGTTAAACTAAGTGCCAATATCTATACAAAATGTTTAAGAAACTAAAAAAATTATTGAAATACTATCTGCTATATAAAATTATCTGATAAACTCGCAGGAAACTCATTGCCGAGAAAAAACCTGCTTAAAAAAATATATATTTACAATTAAAAATGCACCGATGGTTTCAGTGATATATACAAAATCAGAAAATAAAACAACTATCTTTTCCCTTACCGTTTGTTAAATTTTTACCCCATTCGACAGATCTTTACTCATGAGTTTATCACAGTGACATTTAATAATTGATTATTTTATGATTATAATAAACAAGACTGCAATGTGAATAAAAGAAATTTAAATCAATATTCAATAAGACTTACCTTTCTACACTTTTCGAGTAAGCTCAATGAATTTAGAGTTCACTTAACTATAAGGCTAAACCCGTTTTCAGGTACCTCTTGTGGTTATCTGTACCCCTTGATAAACTTCCACGGTAAATAATGGACTTGTTGGGTATATAAACAAATAATGTTATAAAAATAAATATTAAGCTAATACCATTTAATTCTGTCACGTTTCTATTATCAAATATGTAAATACAATTATGTATTAATTTCAATTTTGACCCGACGGTCATTGTCCTACAGCGATTAGTGATGCAATGTTTATAATTACATTTTATGTCTCGTTTGTCTTTTAAGAAGTTGTTTAGATATCCCACATAAATGTATGGAATATTGCTTATAACTCAATACTAGTTTACTTACACCTTCTTCAGCTAATTGAAGCCTACTCGAAATACATACTATGGTTGGGCCTTATTTAGTTTTTTTCGCTTGTTGACTTAATTTACCAAGAGATAGAAAATTAAATCAAAACTACATCTTCTCACCAAAAATACTATTGTTTGGCAATTACTCTTTGAAGAAGTAGGTCGTTATACGAGCTAAAATTGCTTTCAAAAGTGCACTTTGTTTTTCAAAACTTTCTTATTTTTCAATTATTCTTGATGAGCTGATTTTAATGACCTGTACATACCTGATTTTATGATATGCTATCATATAAATTTACTTACGTTATGCAAGACATTGAAAACGCTACGTAGTGTACACCTTGGGCTTCAAAGATTTTTGAGATTTACAAGAAAATAGTGAGGATCTCAAAGTGCGTTCCGTACAAATTCACAATAAAGGGGAAAGATTTCTTAATGGATATACTTCGTAATATTTAGGGTGAGAAAAAATTACATAGATAAAATATTTTTAACGCGAACCACTATGATGCACAGCATACTTTAGACAATTTGGTACAGACATCCTGTCTATGACTGACCGTTTAAAATGATAATCAGTCTTTACCTAACATTTTTGAGTTCTCAGAGTACTTAATATTTTTCTTGCCATCCAAAGTTAGACTACTATTTACTTTAGGATTAAACTGTGATGTTTTAAAACTACGAGCACTGCTTTTTCATGGCTTATACATAATTTGTTCTTTTCATTCCAATAGTAATTTTTTTATACATTAGAGTGGCACAATTTTCCGCATCAGACAAGTTCTAACACTTACTCAAAATATTATTGTCATCTCGCTATGATACGATGAACCGCAATGGATGTTCTAAATAAGCGTTGGACCCAATATGGATCCTTGCGGAACTCTAGTATTAACAGCTGCCAAGCTGGAAAAGAATCTTTAATTTTTACCTGTTGGGGGCGATTTGACAAATAGGAGTTGGACCAATCATGAGCAATACACTTAACACCGTATTTTTCCAACTTTGTCAATAGAACAGAATGATCGACACAGTCAAGCGCTTTAGAAAAATCTCTATAGCCATTTCTGATTTATCTAGTGCACTTACTATCCCATTTACAAACTCGCTTAGTGCTGAGTCTATATTTGTCTGTTTTGTGAATCCTTGTTGATTTTGAGAGGGCATATTGTTAATTGTGAGAAAATCTACAAGCTGAATATTAATTGTTGATTCAAAGGTTTTTGATACACTGGGTGATAGGCTGATTTCTCTATAGTTGATAACTAAGTTTGGGTCACCTTTTTTAAAAAGAGGTATTACGTTCGATATTTTTAATTTCTCGAATATATGATTTGTTCTCATGATAGGTTGATTACATAAGTGAGAGGATCAACAACTATATACACACCAATAATTTTTAATAAAGTATTAGAAATCTCATCAATGCCAGAGGAATTTGAGTTTCTCAACTTGTTTATCAATTCTAGAACATCCTCCTCTGTCAGGGCTCAAGAAGCAATGAATTAGTACAGGGCTTTAAACATGATTCTGGAAATTGATGATCTGTACCA
Organism: Leptura quadrifasciata; assembly: GCA_963675555.1. Lineage (NCBI taxonomy): Eukaryota > Metazoa > Arthropoda > Insecta > Coleoptera > Cerambycidae > Leptura > Leptura quadrifasciata. Next base: position 7,031,691 of record OY776674.1, read on the forward strand.
TTAGGTATGCTTGTTAATACATTTTTAGAGGTAGGTATATAGAAAATTATTAAATGCTTCAGCACATTCCGAAGGATTCAAAATGTTCCCATTATCGTCCATTTCGATCAGCAAATTATTCTTTTTGGAATTAATAACATATTTTGTTAATTATTTTGTCCCAAATTGTAAATTTTTTATCAATTTACTTATAAATTTAAAAGGACGTATCTCATTGAATTAAGGTACAATTAATTGCTATTAGCGTAACATAAAGGCGTATCTTGAACACAAACAAGCTTCTTTTGGTTGAAAAATAAAAGATTTTAGCCTGGAAAGCTTAGATCGAGACTCCTGAGGCTGTATGTGTACTTTATTTTTTTGATTTGAGAGGTTTGGGGGGGTTGCTTCGAATCTGCTGGTCGGGGTCAATGCTACACCCTGTACATGGTTCTCTTGATTTATTGTTTACCGCTTGTTTAGTTTATGAGTTTGTTTTCATCACTGAATGTTTTTATTGTCTTGGACAGAGTCAAAGGCTACACCCTGTATATATATTCTTCTGGGAATAATAACACTTTGATTTAAAACGAATGAAAATAATTTATTTAGATATAAGAACAAATAACGTAAAGCGTATGTATTAATAAAATAGTTAAAATTAACAGAGTAAGGCAAACAAATTGTCGACAATAGAAATTCTGACAAAAAAAAAATAAAAAATATAGCATTGTCACGAATAATAACAGAAAAATTGTTGATTAAATTATTAATTTCGGAAATAATTCACTTTTATTTAACGCGCTAGGGCAAATTTATTAAAATTAAACTCTTTTTTACTTAGTTTCAGTCACTCGATTTTATTAATATAAGCGTTGTATGAAGCAATAATTCAAACACTTGGGTTTTTGTAACTTCGCTCGCGTAGCACAGAAATTAATTTTGAGGTACACTGAAAACTGACTTAGCCAGAGCTCGCCAGGCTCGGCTATTTTATATGCTTCGTTGCGGACTGGACGTGCAGAGGTATGGAAAGGTTTGGAAAGATGTCCCCCGCTGCGCAATATTGCACAACATTGCGTCATACATTTTGAAAATCAAATATTCGAGACGAAACGTTATAGGATGAAATTGGTCATAAAAAGGGGAACTTTTCGATGTATAAATGAAATTTAAATCAATTCGGGCTTAGAAGATATTCGTAATAACTGTCGAAAGAATTTAAATTTGAAAGTGGTCCCATAATGAATTCGAAGGTCCTTTTAGCAATGTTGATCTAATATGAGAATGTTCCTATAGGTATGCATTGAAATGAATGGGAAGTAAGTTTTGATATTAATGAGCCAGCAAGCGGAACATACGAAATGAAAATAAGTTTTGGCGTCAACAGGAACATGTGAAATGAAAAGATGATGCATACTCTACTGGCACATCGGGAAAGAATATTTTTGATATAAGAATTGAAACTTGATTGGAAAGTTGAAATTAAGAGAACAATGGTTTATTGAAATTTGTAGAAGCCGAATTATAACGTTGTAACTTGGGATGTGGAGACTTGATGTGATGTGAATCGAGCTAGTAGGGGGTTGTATTTTTTAAGGCGGTAGTTTGTAACTTTTGAGCTGTAATTTGCTAAATATGAAAGTTTGAGTGATGTTGTTAATTAATTTGGACTATTTGTGAATAATCGGTGCTATGTGAATTTTACCAGATTTTGTTGGCTAAAATTGTGGTTTTTTGCAATTTTAAGTGTCTGAATGACTTTTTTAAAATAGTTTGTCTGTGCGAGCGTGAATCATGAATTTTTTTGGACATTTCAATTTTGTGAAATTTTTTCTGTCTGTGATGAGTGAAAGGTACTATAATAATATCAAATAAAAGTTAATAATGACAATAATAATGTACTCGACAACAAATTGAAATGATTTTAGTGACTATTAATAATTACTGTTGACAATAACTGGAAAAATAGAAAAAGAAAATTTTAAACAGCTTTTTACTCATGAAGAAATTAAAACCGATAGTTTCCTTTAAAATGCTCCACTGTAAAGTTACGCCTTTAAGTCTATTCTACGACGTTACAGATATACCATTCTAAAAGCTCATATTTTTCCACCATGGACATAACTCCGGTATATACACGTCGAATGCTATGAGGATAGTTATAAATAAATAAAAAAATTCAATCCTTACTTAACATAACGCAAAACTCTTAGAAACAAAATTATATGCTGCACTGGTTCTGTTTTAACCTCACCTATTTTCTAGAAGGACATGATTCTCCTAGGACACATCTTATGATAATTTGATATTTACAGAGGTAAGGTAAACATATGTCACGTCTGTTGAGCATTGCTGCAATATCAGATACCTACATCAAATTTGCGAAAAGTATTTAGATACCGTTTTGCTCGTCAAAATCTGCAAAAAAATCAATAAATCTATATTTACATAAACACACATTTACAGTTAATTATAATTTATTGCAAACATTAATATTTTATTAGGCATTAAGTAACTGAAATTTATTAGAGACTGCATAACATATTACTGGTTACAACAGCCTTATCAGTCAGTACATGCCTATTTTCAACTTAAAAATACTTTAATTTAGTCTTTGATGGCCTTAATGCAAGAGAAATCTGAACGATATTATACCGGGTGTTCCAAATCCAAACGAATACTCCCAGACTTACCTTTGTAGTGAATGGTTTTAAGAAGTCCACCATAGAGTTTCCCAGCTCGTTAATTTTTAGAGCAGGATTTGATTCTCTACAAATTCATTTGATTGCAGTTTTTTGGTCTAGGTGCAACGGTTCTCGAGATATTTGCGTTTAAACTAAAAAGTGTCTGATTTTAGGCCATACCTCGCCGCACTTCGAAGCCCCAAATGAAAAAAAAATCGAAATTCCTAACGAAACCGGTCGTCTACAAGGATTCAAGCTAATCTTTTTAGAGCTAGAGAGAAATAACAGTCGAAGTTCAAAAAACTAAAATACATGTTTTTTGACGTTCGAAGAAAAAATCAGTTATTGAATTTCGTTGAAAAATATTTGATAAAATAAAACCAGAAATACACACAAACAATAAATAATTTATTAAATAACAATTCAGAACGCGTATATTAGAAAATGAAAAGAAAATGAAAAGTAGATAACAAAATTAACTAAAATTACAATACATTCTCAAAATGAATACCTCCATCGTTAATGCATATTTGGGAATATTTTAATATGTCTTTCACTGAACAATTAATCGTTTGCGGGTTACTTTTAATACCGTCACATCACATCAATTTTTTTCTAATAACTATTCCAGTATATCGAATACTTCATTATGCCTCTCTAGCTTTATGTGGACCTATAAAAATAGTCTAGAGGCGTGAAATCAGAAGATCTCGGTGGTCAATTAACTCTATCTTTTCTACCATCTGTTAGCGTAATGCTGATTTAGATGATCCTTGACCAGTAAAACAAAATTAGGACCCGCACCATCGTGCTGAAGCCACATATTCCTGATATCAATGTATCTCAATAAATCGAGCAAAATATCTCTCAGAAAGGTTAAATAAACTTCAACAGTTAAATTTACTGTAAGTGAGCAACATTGTTTTAAACTGTTGATCAGTATTAGACATATTACATCTAGGGGTGAGAAAGGTTGTTATTATACACACACTAGGACAATTTCTAAGTGCACTCATTAGTAGGTTATTACACCCGTTTTGTTACCTATTCGTCTGCTGTGTTATAAAGCAGATTATTTTAAAGGTCGTGTAAATTTTAGTATGCCTTTTTTCATTATTAAACCTAGTGAGATCTAATGATTTCATTCACTATTACCGCTTCCTACTTTTTGCTTTAGGGCAAGAACAAACTTACTAAAATACTCACCGGTAATATAATATATTAATATATTTTTACTCTTTCTTATTATTTTCTGTTGGATAGTGGACAGTAAATAAATAAATAAAAATTCATTTGAAAATGATCGAACCTCCTTACTCAATTTTATCTCTCACCATAATTATCAAGAAAATTGCCTTACTAATCAATGGATAAGTAATTTTGTGCCATCTAGCGATATTGTTCAATGTCAATTTATTGGCAAAATTTGTGGATTCTATCTTTCTGATATAGTAATTGATCGGAATATTAATAGATGACGGTTATAGATATGGATTATAACGATTCCAATATCTTAAAGAATGACAAACAGGGAAGCTACTGAGCAACAAATGAGTACTATTTAGATTAAAAAAATCAACTACGGTGAAAAAACTAGCAATAATCGCGTATCGGATAAACCTCAGAAGTTACAATATCGCCTCTGTGCAGAGATCGGAAAAAATAGTAATTTTAACATAGAAAGTTCGAAATAATTTGCCCATGTCATTTTTTCGTTTAATATAAGGTTATCGAAACTATAGAAAATTTCAGAAATACCTCAAAAAGTATTATATTATTCTTAAAATAAATTAAAGAATCTAGAAAATAATAGGACACCTAATATATTACTGGAAAATAACAGGCAAAAAAAGACGATGTACTACTGGTAAAACCGACAACAGATCAAGGAAAGGACACAGTAAATATGACCTAAAGACTTGTTAGTATTAATCCCACAGATATATAAATATGTGTGGAAATTTGAAAGCCGGTATGCAATAGTTGGGTTGTTGTGAAATGTGTAGATAAGCGAGCCCTTAATATATTAATAGACAACATTGCAGTGAAAATGAGATAAGATTATGATTTGCAACAATAAAAAAAAACAATTCTAATGTCATGATTGTTGGAGTTGGAGAACAGGAATTAAATGGGAATGAGAACATTTGCTATATTCATGAATCACCCCTAATGGTCAGTTTTGATGTAGTTGGTCTATTTAACAATGTTTCAGTAGATTATTGCACTCATCAACTTGGTAGCCAATGAAAACTATTTTTTTCAAATCTTTGCAACAGTCAGTGTCATTATCAATAGTAAAACGATTAGATTGGCTATTGGCAGTAGCTACAAGCAGTTTTATCACTGTAAAATACTACATACAGTTTTATCACTTATAATATCACAAGAACTTAAATTATTTCCAGGAATAATTTAAGCTTGCGTGGTATTCGGTAAGAAAATTTCACACCACTTAACACATTAATTTGGAAAAAAATTATTAATCCAACCTGACATTTTAAATTAATTTCACTGCTTGTCAAGTTGGCCAGGGTATTGTTGTTTTTGACATACGTTGATTTGTCATTTTTGTTTAACCGGTTCTGCCACAAAGCTTAATAATTACTAGTTTAAAAGGTCTGTACGTTGAGTTTAATAAGTGTATAGCGAAATGTCGCGATTTGGTAAAAAAAATCAACAAGTAATTAGACACGAAATTCAAAATATAACACCAGATAACACTCGAAAATCAAAATCAAGTGTATGGAAACAGTTAGTTGAATTTTGTGACGAAAAGTTGTATAATACTCATGAGTGTATGAGTGTAGTACAGGTGGCTACTATATTGGAGGACTACGCATTTAATATGAAAAAGAAAAATTTTGAAGATTATAAGGAAAGTGTGGTCAAAGTGATGTGGAACTCTACTGCTAAGCAGTTACAAGAAATTTATTACGAAAAATATAAAATAAAATTTAAGCCGTTTTCTGATGTGGAATTTGCGACCGCCAGAGCTGCACGCGATGCTAAGCGCAAAAAATTACAGAGAGACCCATTAAAAAGAAAAGTGAGTGCTTCAGCCTTAACCAGTGACGATTACAAAAAATTGAAATGTGGGATGAAAATACTCCAAATGGATTGCAGCGTAAATTTTTTCACATAGTTTCACAAGAGCTGGCATGGAGAGGAGGGGAAGGATATTCTGCGTGTATCCAATACTTCAAAGAAGAAACTGATAATTTCGGAAACCCAAAAAGTCGGATAGAATATAATCCAATATTCTCCAAAACCACACAAGGTGGTTCTAAAAAACTGTCGGATAGTAAATGGTTGATTACAAATTTCGGCAATCCACAAATGTGTCCGGTTCGTTTGTTTAAAAAGTTGATGGAAAAGGAGTTGGTGAACAACAGCTCATTAAAATTACTGGACACAGTAACAGTCAGTCAATCAAATCTTACTTACAATTGGACGTTGAACATCATCATCAGATGATTGAATCCATGAGAAGAATTTCATCAAGTACTAGCAAGTTTAATCATGATCAGCGCATAATGCAAAATAAAACAGAAAGTACCCAGATTCAACCCACCAATTCAAACCAGCCCACAAACATTGATAATAATTGTGTTTTTAATATTAATAAAATCTATAATAATTAAATTTATTTCGTTTTTATTTTGCTTATTAGTCGATATCATTAGAGATTTGCCAATGAAGATATTAGTTCAACATGAAATAAATTCTAAAAAAATCATATAGGTATATCCACCATATTTCGTTAAATAAAAAAAAATTACCAACTTTAGTTACACCAAATGCTAAAACTCAGATGGGTATTAGTTCAGTCTATCGCCCTTTCATAATTTTAGGTTACTAAATGTGGTAGAAATGTATTTTTTGTTAAAGTAATCCATAACACTTCTAATTTAAAAAATATAATATTAACATGGTTTGTTGCAGTAGGTGGCCGTGATATAGGCGGCCATGCTTTTGACAGATGAGGTTTATATTGGTAAATTACATTAAGTTACTGTATAGTAAACCAGCAAACAAAGATATTTTTATGTAAAACATTTCTTGTAAGTATTTGCGTTAAAGAATTTGAGAAAAATGGAATGCTTTGAAAAGTACAATGTATGTAAATACTGCAAAGAGTTGAGTCAAGCGCAAATATGTCATCCAAGATTAATATATTTAACGAATTTAATGGAAGATTGCGACCAGGAAGCGTTAGAGTCGAATGGTTTGTTTACGAAGATCCAAGAAAGTCTGCTGCAGATGTCAAGTAAATATGGCCTTTTGCGTAAAAGAGATTTGAACGAAATTGTTTCAAAATATTCCATATATGTCTTAAAACACAGACATCTAATTAATTCGTCACCTTCCAATTCACCATTAAGAAGAGAGGATGGGTTAGAATTCAAGCAACATTTAAATCTTACTATGTTTGTACATCCTACGTTTTTTGAATTATAAAGTGTTAATGCATAATAATTTAACAAATTTGTGTTTTCTGTTTAATGAAACTTTATAGCGAATAATAAATAATAATGTTAATTCAAAAATTTTGCATTATTCACAGGTACATCTTCATTATTTAATGGTTGTAGATCATATGTTTACCTTTTCAACTGTAAAAAATTTTCACTTAAATATCGTGGCGCCTCGAAAAAATTTCCGGAATTTTTTTTAATTGCCATGGTAACTAGTCAAAATTAAGGTAGAGGTGTGAAATTTTCATTGAAAAACGCTATGTACCATTGACATATGCCATACTTTATTTTATGAAATTATCCAAATAGCCAAATCAATTATTAGATACATATCTGTAGTAGGGTGGTCCTTATTTTTCAACTTTAAATTTTTGACGGTCTTACCACCTATTTATCCTTTTTTTATTTGACTTAAAACTAACTGGATAATTACCTGATTTGAACAACCCTTACCTGTGCCCCAAAGGGAGCGAATATTGGCATTTCGAGTTAAATTCGATAAATTCTTTTAATTATAAATACTGCATGTTTCTTTAATTATTTTTTTTGCAACACAAAAGAATATGCATTAAAATAACATTTTAAATAATCCTGCCATCAAATGATATCAAAAGAGCACGATAGAGAGCGCGTACGTAATGAACTGATCCTCAATTCTGCGGTGTTGTCAAAAACTGCGTGCAAAGTGTGCTTTCATATTGAAAATCAAATTTCTAAGTTTACAATTGAGGAGTGGATTTGGATGGAAAACTGCTTGTTGAAAAGTTGATCGACTTCCAGTAATTGTAACAGTCGACGGTAAAGAGCAACATTTGGGAGTGCCACTACTGACTTCTGGAACAGGACTTCTTTAAAACGCGATGAAAGTATAAAAATATTGCCAGCAGACAAAGGTAATGCCACAGTCATTATAGATAAAGATATATATAACACAAAAATCATGACTCTTGTAAATGAGGGACCCTACTCAAAATTAAACAAAGATCCAACAAAATCAATAGAGAGCAAAATTTACAGAACTTTGTTTAAATACAAACATGAATTTAATGATTTTGAACGAAGGAAACTTACACCACATCATAGTAAGCCCCCTCATTTTTATGGCTTACCAAAGACACATAAACAAAATATTCCTTTAAGACCAATTGTTAGTTCTATTAATTCACCATGTCATAATTTGGCAAAATTTTTACTTAAAATTATTGATCCATTATCTGGAAATACCGATTCATATATTAAAAATAGTAAACATTTCATAGAAAAAATTTATGAAACCGATATTCATGAATCACACCTGATGGTTAGTTTTGATGTAGTTAGCCTCTTTACCAATGTTCCGGTAGATGAAACATTAAAAATAGTTAAAGACAGGTTGCTAAATGATAATAATTTGGAAACTAGAACTAAATTAAGTGTAAATAGCATAATGGAACTCTTAACACTGTGTATAAAAACAACCTATTTTCAATTGGACAATGAGTTCTATCAGCAGGATTTTGGTATGGCTATGGGGTCTGCATTATCACCAATTTTAAGCAACATATTTATGGAGAACTTTGAGAACACACATGTTCAAAATTGTATAAACAAACCGGTTGTCTGGTGGAGATATGTTGACGACATCTTTGCAATTTGGCCTCATGGTGTTGATTTACTAGATAGTTTTTTAGAAAATATAAATAGTAAGGAACCGTCTATTAAATTCACATTAGAAGTAGAAAGTAGGAATGAACTACCGTTTTTAGATGTTTTAATTAGAAGGATAAATAATACAATTGAAACAAGCGTTTATAGAAAACCAACACATACTAATAGATATCTAAATTTTAGCTCAAATCAGTCAATAAATGTTAAAAGGGGTGTTGTAAAATGTTTATACGATAGGGCCAAAATAATTTCATCTAATAATGAAATATTAAATAACGAGAAAAAATTTATCAAAGAGGTTCTAGTACAAAATCAATATCCTGAAGCCTTTGTTGATAGAATTTTCATAAATGTTGAAAATAGGGGCAATCAGGTACGACAAAAACCTGAACGTCATTATACAGCAATAATTCCTTATGTGTACGGACTATCGGAAAAGCTACGCCGTATAGGTGACAAATTTGATGTTAGGACGATATTTCAAACGGAGAACACTTTAAGATCTATTTTAACAAAAACAAAACCGATAAACAGTGAGCAGAATTCAAAAAACTGTATTTACAATATCCCGTGCGAATGTGATAAATGTTATGTGGGTGAGTCATCCAGACCTTTCAGTGTGAGGTTGGATGAGCACAAGAACTACATTAGAAAGAATGAAATTCAGAAATCAAAGATTTGTGAACATGCTTGGGAAAACGGACATAGAATAAACTGGGACTCGGCAAAAATTTTAACAAAAGAAACAGATACCAAAAAAAGAAAAATTAAAGAATCAGCAATAATCTTATTAAATGAAGATAAGTGCGTATCGAATTGTTCTGTAGATATTTGTACAACCTGGCTACCAATGTTAAAAGAAGAACTTAACAAACTCAACATTATCTAAAAAATATCATCAGTTCTATGTTCTGTGTAAGTAGTAAGTATCTATGGAAATAACATAAACAGAATCTTAAAGCTGTGTATTTGACATACACAGCAAAATAAGAGTTCTTCAAAAAATAGCTTTGAAAACGGAAAGAGATTACTTTCCGAAACGTCAGCAAAATACATTATTTTTGTGTTTATTCCGATTTATATTATTTGCAAAACATAACCTCTGACTTTTCCTTTGGCGTAAACGTCACGGGCGCAGAGGCTCTTTTTTCCAATAATTCTATTATTTTGTAGATTCGGTGATTTGTTTTGAAGAGGATAATAGTACATGTGGTAGAAAACCCAAATAATAGGAAAGAATAGGGGATAAAATGACAACAACTATTTACAAGTTGCTTGAAGAAAATCAGCTGTTAGATTCAATCGAGACTCTGTCATTTGATACCACGGCTTGTGTTATTTTAGAATAAAAGTTAGAAGAAAGACCTATTATACTTACATTGCAGACACCACATTTTTGAATTAATATTAATATCTGTGTTTGAAGTGTGTATTGCTATAAAATCTGGACCTGATGTAAGTTTGTTTAAACATTTTCAACAGGTCTGGGCTGGCTATTAAACACTACTAAGTATGTAACTGGAACAGAAGATAAATTTATTATGACTGGCATTCAAAATTGTAGTCAAGAAGTTCTCCAGTTGGGATTTGAACAGTTCAAATTACAGCATACAAGGGAAGGTTATGAGAGCTTTTGGAGCTAGTTGTTATATTTTTTAGCCAGCCGTCAAGAGGAATTAATTTTCAGTTCCCGAACACCTTCCACCACGCTAGATGGATGGCTAAGGTGATTTATTGTTCCAAAATTTTTATATTCAGAAAATAATTTAAATTGACCAAACTAAGGTCTAAGAGAAATTTGTATTTTTATTATTCGCTTGTACATAAAAATATGGTACAATGTCCTTTTAAATTCCAAGCTCCACATCAAGGTATAACATTTTTAAAGGATCTTCATGCTCACAGAGTAGCAAATGAATAAATTTCCCAAGCTACCTCAAAGAAATCTTGTGGTCATTTAAGTATGGTATCTTGCTGATGAAGCTGTAGCTTTAATGTTCTTTGATGATTACATTTCTTACGATACAAAATTAAAAATGGCTAAGGCTTTTAACGAAAAATAACTTGAAAATTGTGACACTAAACATGTAATAATTAGGAGCAGAAATGAAAGAAATAAAGCAATATACAGCTAAAGAGCTACATCATACTGTATCAAAAACATCTTCAAGTTTTACGAACGATTTGATATCTCATATGAAGATGAAGATGATTCATAACATGTTCTTCAGGGGACAATTTTCAACATGGTTTGTCAATTGTTCGAAACCCTAGTGTAGTAAATGATACTGCAGAAAGGTATGGGGTGTCAAACTAGTGGAGGAATACTCACTTATTACAAAAAATTAACAGCAAAAGCACTACTTATTGCAAGTCGTAAAAGATTATCGTAACTAACTCTCACATCATACTATAAACAAGTGTTGTAAAAAAACTATTGTTAAGTTTTTGTTAATTCCTATATTTATTAGTTAAAGTCAGTCTCAAACGCAGTTGCAGTTTTATTTAAAATTATTTACTTTAACTGATCTCCTATTGAAGGAAATTCAATATCTAACAACCACCTCTTCTACAATTGTTCTCTGAAACCTAAACCTTCACATATAAACCATTTTATTAATTTGTTGGTATATATTCCCCTTTGATTACTTCTCCACTGACCATGTAGACATGTATTTTAATTTTTTTTTTATTTTATATAATTAGATATATTTTCCTTTTTTCCTGAAACATGCTCTCCTGTTTAGAATATATTTATAAATTGAGTATATACTTATGTTGCACAAATCAAGCTCGTAAAGAGCTTAAGTGCATAACTTGCTATATTTATAGTAAATTGTATATTTTAAAAATAAGGAAATAAAAGTTATTATTATTATACAGGGTGTTCCAACCAAAGGTAGGCACCCTGAATAACTTGAGATAAAAAAAAATTTAAAAATTGGTGAACCACTTCGACTTTGTTTCCAAGGGGGACATATTTTAATGTAATACTTACATCTATCATCATCCCTCTACCGTACACAGCCACCCCCTCAAAAAATTCAAATTGCAAGGGGGTCGAGTGATACACCTTTTGAAATGTCATTCAAATCCCTACATAACTGTGTATTTTTTTTTAACTTTTATCGATTTGTTCTTAAGGAAATCGAAATCGTTTAAAAAATCTAAAATACACACGCCACTGGGTATTGGAATTTATAAAAAAAACTACATTTTTTAGTGCTCTCAAATCATCAGTTTTTTCGACAAAAAACACTTTCCTTGTCCGTTTAGTTTAAGAATAATAAAAGACTCATAAGTATTTGATAGTCCTTGAACATTAATTTGTTCACCATCAATTTCAAATCAAGATACATTTTACCAGAGTGAGTTCTCAAAATGGTTTATACTCTTCAGGAGAGAATAGAAGTTGTCAGCATTTATTTTAAAAACGATAATTGTGCTAGAGCTGAGCGTATATTCAATAAAAATCACCCAAATAGAAAGATTGGTTCTTACAATATGTTTTACAATTATTGAAAAAACAGGTTCTGTAGGAAACAAAAAGCATGAACCTCAGCGACCGACTAGGAATGAAGCAATCGAAGTGGCAGTTCTGGGTCATTTGCAGATGGATAATACTCGATCGATCAGGAAAGTAGCTGAGGCTTCCGGTGTATCATGAAGCAGTGTTTATCGAAATCTGAAGGTCCACAAATTTCATCCATATAAATTTAAATTGGTACACGAATTAAACGATGATGATCCCGATCGTCGTCTTGAATTCTGTGAGATTTTTAGTGAACAATTAAACTGTAATGCCAATCTACTGTACAATATGTGTTTTTCTGATGAATCGACATTTTACTTAAATGGGCAGGTAAACCGGCACAATTGTAGGTATTGGAGTGAAACCAATCCACATTTGTTCATGGAAACTCGTACCCAAAGGCCTCAGAAGTTAAACGATTGGGCTGGCATCTTAGGAGATCACATTGTCGAGCCGTTTTTTATTCCTGGCAATTTAAATGGAGAAAAGTACCTAGATCTGTTAGAAAATAACATCGACCCAATGATTACCCAAATCCTCGAAGAAGACGAGAATCTTTTAGAGAACGAAATGTTTTTTCAACAGGATGGGGTATTCCCACATTATGCTATGGCAGTCCGTCAATTTTTGGATAATAGGTTTCCTGAGCGATGGATTGGAAGAAAAGGTCCTATGTAGTGACCCGCTAGGTCACCTGATTTAACTCTCTTGGATTTTTTTCCATGGGGACATTGAAATCGAAGTCATTTGCAACAAAACCTGCATCTCTGGAACAGTTACGTGAAAGAATTGTTCGAGAATGCCATTTATTGCCTCCAGATGTGTCCAGAATTTCAAAACAGATTATATTACTGTATATAAGTTGGCGAGGGTCATTTTGAACAATACATACGATCATTTAAACTGCTTCTTTTATTTTTATTTCCAGAACCTAAAATAATGAAACAATTTATTTCTCAGGAACGAATCTATACAAGTTTAAAAAATACACAATTATGTAGAGAATTGAAAGGCCTTTCAAAAATGATACTCGACCCCCTTTGCCATTTGAATTTTGAGGGGGTGGCCGTGTAGGGTAGAGGGATGATGATAAGTATACAAGTATTACATTAAAATATGTCACTCTTGGAAATAAGTTCGACATGTTTCATCAATTTTTCAAAATAATTTTATCTCCAAAGTTATTCAGGGTGCCTACTTTTGGTTGGGACACCCTTTATAAATGTGTTTCTCTGCTCTAGCGGAAAATCGGATTAAAATGTTTCATTATGACTGATTTTTATTTTGAAAAAGATTGATTCTAAACAACTTTCTCTTTTACAGCTTCTCTAAAACCTATATCTTCTTAATGATAAGCATTTCTTGTACAGTTTTGCAAAAAAAGAAACATATACTATATAGCAATGTTGCCACGACGTTAGCTTTATTTTACTAAAAGTTAAAGAAACGACTTTTTCCGACTTCTATGCAAGTAAAATTGAGCTATCCATATAGAACTTGGATTTTAAATATTGTCTTTTGTAAAGAAACAAGTTATTATTGCCTTATACCCCAAGGGAAACAACAATGCAGCTATGGACACATGTTTCGAAGTTATTGCTCCTCATCAGCTAAGCGTAGCTTAACGAATATATCTTATAATCGAGCAAAACCAACAAAGGTCGGAAAGTACAGTACACAGTACTCGATTTGTACTTTCATACTTCATGTGCCACATTGAGGGCCCCAAATGAGAGCAATCAGTACGACGAGCTCTATGTGTACTGCTCTATTTCCACCACCTGGCAAACACTAAGTAAAATATGATGGGGTTTATGAGGCTAAATAATTAAATAAAGATACAAGTTATTGCCTTATACCTCAAAAGAAACAACAATGCAGCTACGTACACGTGTTTCGGAGTTATTGCTCCTCATCAGCGTAGCGTAGCTTAGCGAATATATCTCATAATCGAGCAAAACCAACAAAGGTCGGAAAGTACAGTGCACAGTACTCGATTTGTACTTTCATACTTCATGTGCCACATTTAGGGCCTCAAATTATAAGATATATTCGCTAAGCTACGCTACGCTGATGAGGAGCAATAACACCGAAACACGTGTCCGTAGCTGCATTGTTGTTTCTCTTGAGGTATAAGGCAATAACTTGTTTCTTTATTTAATTATTTAGCCTCATAAACCCTCATCATATTGTCTTTTGTATTTCTTATTTTAATTACAACATAATTTTGACTTGCCCCATACCATTTGCATTGCCATTTAACTGACTCGGATAAAAGTTTTGTTTTATTTATGCACGACCGCATATCGTTGAAAGTAAAGTAAGTACCGATCATAATGTTTATAATATATTGTGCAAAGTGCAAATTTCTCAATGTTTTCTAAAAAATTCTAAAAATCTAAAGTTCTAAATCGGTTTCCCCTGACCAGCCATTAAATATATGAATTACTGAGTCGATATCCTTGCATTCAGTTTAAGAGTATATATTATGTTAACATCGAGCCACCAAGCAGCAAAAAAATAAATATCCACCAGTCTTAAAAGCTTGTGGATATTTATCTATGTCCAAGAATAAATGGCCCATTGTCATGTCATCATAGGGATCTAAAACTCTGAAAGTAATTTATCTAAATTAGGACTCGATATTTACCTGCCATCCTAAATCGAGATGGACATGACTCCTCTCTTTAAAAATAATGAAAAAAATTATTTGTACCGGATTATGAAAAATATATTTATGTTTAAGAAATATTATTCTTCGGTACTTTTCTTCTGTTTTGTGGTCATAACTAATTACACTATCTAAAGGTTTTAGATGTTATAATATCTACTTACTGAAATGCGTAAAAATTTAATATTTTAGGGGTAGCGCATGAATTTGTGTGTTATAAGGCTGTATGCTCCTTTCTCTAGATACTTAACTTTATTGTTAACATACAAATATACAAACACACACTTAATACACTCGTGCACATTGTGTATTACTTTTTAATTTTAAAATGGGAAAATACGTGCAATTTACACACTAATATTAGTTAATTGTCCGATTACAAAACTCGATCTATATAAGCCCACAGATAGATATGAAGTGCTCGATACTATTAATGCACTGAAAAATAAAAAGTCTCCTGGATTTGACATGCACAAGAGGGAATACTGAAACATATAGTTTAATATATCTGTGACCCATTAACACGTATTATGAACACAGTAATCGATGCCGGGATTGTTCCATCTGCCTTTAAAACATCCATAGTTATAACCAATATATAAAAAAGGGGATAAATTAGACCTAGGTAATTATATGCCCATATCCTTAATAACAATCTCCACGAAAATCTTTGAGAAGATTATTACAAAATACTTACAACATATTTACAAAAATGCGTCACGTATGTAAAACAATGTGGCTTCCAGGGAGGGATACTAAAATAAGTTTGGTAAGTTTCTCACTACTCTGTGAATCCTTGCCATCCGAGGAGTCAGTCTAAAATTATTTAACAGTTATCTACAAGGTAGGATTCAGTATGTTAGCCTAAATGGAGTATACAATGATCCAAGAACAATCAAATATGGTGTTCTTCGAGGCACTGTCTTGGGTCTATTGCTGTTTATCATATATATTAAAAATTTATTTCTTCATGAAATTAAAGGGGAAATAATTACTTTTGCAGACGATACGGTTGTATAGTACAAAAACACAGATTAAGTTAAATTAAAACAGGAGGTAGAGATAGACTTCACATGCATTAAAAAATGGTTTGATAATAAATCACGATAAATTTTTAAAACTTTTTTCTCCCCTTTTTGTCATACAAAACCAAATTACTACCATATAACATCTTAGATATAAACGAGCATGGCCATGGTGTCTATACAATGCTGTTAGCCCAATTGTGATATTATTTATTTCTTTATACCGGTGATATTTAATTTGTGTGTTGTTACGTTTGCATTTAAACCTGATTTTGTCAGTAAAAGAATTCCATCAAATTTGTTTATATTTCCATGATTATAAAACGTCGCATAGCCTGGGATTTTACATTGTTTGAACGATTCGAGAAAAATTAACAGTTCATCAAAATTTTTACGCATACTCCTTATATTTACATGCATGATATTATTTATTTTTCACCTGTGTTGATTTTGCTCACTAATTCACTAGCACCAATTAATTCACTTTTAGTCTCAGAATCCAGTCTATTTAGCACCTCTTCTTCTTGTTGTATCTGATGACCGTAATCTTATTTTTAAAATTTGTAGACGGTACTTGTATGACACGCATTCTTTACTGTCAGCTTCATGATTTGTGGGTTATTATATAGCACCATTATTATTGTTATATCGTCAATGCTACTATAAAAGATACTTACTAGAAAATCAGATAAATTAATTCAGCTCAGTATTTAAAAAAATATATTAATGCTATGTTTTATAGAATATATTTAAGCATTGACCTGTTTTATTTTGAGATTGTTTTTCTAACCCAACAGTTATTTCTCTTTATATCCTAAGTATGATTCAGTATAACAAAAAACTATAGAATCATTGGCAAATACATATATATGATTTCATACCTTTTTATCAAGGTTTCTTCAATCATTTATGTAAAAGATATATCCTACTATAGTAATTACTTTTGCTTAATAATAAAATAAATAAGGATATTCATAAAATAATCAAAATTATACCTATTTATTATTTATTACATCGACCTTTAAGTATTTATGCAATATCCCCTCATAACTCCTTAATTTAAAAGTTAAACGTCTTCGCAATATTAACAAGATATTTTAAATTGTTATTATATTAGCCACGTTGTACACCGCTGACAAGTTTTCGTCTCGGCAATACCACTTCTTGTATCAATTATTATTTCTTCGCTTATTTGTATTCCTTAAAATGCATAACATGCCACATAATCGCATGAAAGGCTTAACTACACTTGGATCTGATTTTACTAGTGTCTATATGTTTTTTTATTAGAAACAATTCATTCTAATTTTTTTTAAGACCTGACTCTAGATCAAGTGTATCAAAATACTAAAATAAAAATTCTATATTTTTAAATATGGGGGGCCATATTTTCGAGTTCACTCGATATTTGTCGCATGCGAAATACTAGGCACCCGACTCGTTTAAAAAATTTCGCTTATAGTTCTGAAGTTGGTATTTTCGAACACCATTCGAGATTTGTTTTTCGCACACGTGAAAATGCGGTATGGCAAATATGGCAGCACTCTTTTATTCAAGCAAATGGACTTGAAACCCCTAGAAAACAATAATGTCACTAATCAGCTGTTATATGTGTTGACTGTATTACAAGACTGAATATTATAATGTACCAGCAATCAGCGAATAAGCGGGTGGGATTATTACAAAAAGGAAATAGTGGGTTTTCTTGAAGCTAGTGGTAAATTTACCTCAAATTTCACATTCAAAAAAGGCCAAGCTAGTCCATTTAAAGAATCGGGATTTGTAACGAAATTACCGAATGTTTGCACCTCGGACTAGACAATGTCCCCCCCCACGTTTTCGAGGGTGCTGAATAGATTCTCGGGATCAAACCAATTTTTCCACCTCGGCAACCCCCTCAAATTGGCCAAAAACCACCCCTAAAATTCTCTCTTTCGTGAACCCGTTTATTTTCACCAGTTTTTTTACTAATTGTTGTTCCCTCGAGTAGAACGGAAGGTCCTTCGAGGGATTAGACCTCAGCCACCCCTGCTCCGGGCTACCAACCCTTGTAGGGGGGTTGAAAATTGATATTTGTTTTTGTGAGAACAAAATTTTGATTTTATAGGAGGTGTTTCTTTGAGGAACGTGGTAGGTGACCAGGGTTGTATAACCACCCCCGAGGGATGTTTTCACTCTTCAAAGGGGTAGAATTTTTTTTCTGGGGAAAGAACTAATATTTTGTAAGAGGCGTTTTTTTGAGGAAAGTGGTGGGTAACCAGGGTCGTGTAACCGGCCCCGGAGGTTGTTTTCACCTTCAAAGGGGTGGAAAATCTATATATAAAAACAATTTAATAAACATATTTTTATACTATTTTTCAATAATAGATGGAAAAAAATTTCCGCCCCATTGAAGGGTGAAACCAACCCCTGTGGGCGGTTACACAATCCTCCTCCTCACCTATCACCTTCCTCAAAGAAACGCCTCCTACAAAATATTAATTTTTTTCTCACAAAAACAAATATCAAATCAGCGTATGCGCGGAAGCTATACAACCTTAGGCGAGGGTTGTATAGGAGATATACCATCCTTCGGAGGGGATGTAAAGCCGTCGGTCCCTTGTCTATTAAATGTTAGGCAAGTAAAAGATCCCTACTCTTCTTAAGGGAAGAGGTTCGGCAAAATTCCTGGTTGGGGGTAGCTCGTCTACAGGCGTCGGTGTTAGGCCTCAGTAGCGGAAATAGGCCGACGTTAAATAAATGTATATAAAAAAAAAAACCCATCCGTTGTATCTCGCATGAAATCAGTCGCATGCGAGTTCATAATGCTCGAAAATACGAAACGTATATTTTCATGCGACAATTTCACATTTTCGTGCACGACATCGTCTCGGTCAAGCTCGAAAATACGGCCCCAGTCATATCACATACGTTTCGATATTGCATATTGAATTAAAATATAACAGTGTATTACATTTTAATATACAATTCATGAAAAATATGATTGCAATAATCTGCAACCAAGTTACACCAAATAGTGAATGGATGAATGAATGAGTGTGATGATGGTACTAATTCGCACTATAGGTTTGGAATTCCAAGTAGGAAATTTTCAAGAGTTAAAATCGTTAACAGCATCTCTATTGGTAAGAATGTATACTTTCTCGATTCCTTTATAATCCGGTAACCAATCAAAATATACCTTATTATGTTCTACCACTAAAATTATTGGCAATATTTTAATTTTTGCTATCCTAAGTATATATATCCTCTTCTCAGTTGCAGCCATTAAAATGGCAAAGACTTTAGCTTGAAAAACTGTTAAGTATCAATCATCCACCAATATACATTTGCTGAGTATTCGCTAGTTAAATATCTCCCGTCAATTCGTTATCGATCTATTACATCGTCTGCAGATCATAGCTTGTGGCTTTGGGTGAATACGGAAAAGCCTCTGACGTTATAATTTTGGCTCTAGGTTGGATGCTATGAACATGCAACGAATATGAGCTACGAACTTGAGGCTTGACGTGCATTAATTTGTAGTAGAATGAAGTTTTAGGGGGATTGCACTTAAAAAGGTAGGATCAGGATAAATTGCTCACCCTGTATAAGCTCCTGCTGATTGCTTTTGTTAAATAACACGCCAAAACCTTCAATAAACTTTTCGAAACTGTAACAAAATCCGAAACATTTCGCATGCATGAAAAGCGTACTTCACGTAAAAATGCCGTTGAAAGAGGTTTTTATACTTTAAATCATATTTTCGCTATACGGAGCGTTTTTTATGCAAAAATATCAGAAACTCATCAAGGAGGGTGATTTTAGAAAGTGTAGTAAATTTCGCTGCACGGGGACTAATGTCGCCCCGACCAACAAAATTTAGAAAGTGTAACAAACATCGACTTTAATTTCAGAAATTTCAAAATTAAAAACCCTTTTACGAATCCACGTTGTGCAGCACTGCAACTCATGCGTTGTGTTAAATATAAGTTATTTCAGTCTCTAGTCAAAGTATTTCAAGAGTTTTAGCGCAAATAGCCTTTAGCGATATTCATTTTCTAGCAGTCAATTTTGACGGAATAATGATTAATTTTAACGGGATTTGCCCTAAACCGGTTCCTCAGTGATTCGGTGTCAGAAAAGTATCTTTACCATGTACTCAGACGTGCATGGGACCACCTTGCCTGAACGTATGAATATATATTGCCACAATATAATTCAAAATCATTGCGATTCAAGCATTTTTAAGCTCCGAGGAGAACCAAATTACTATTGAACAGATAATACGTAAACAGACAGGCAAGCAAAAGCCCACCAAAAAATTTATAAACATTGAACTTTTCTTGAATCTTTTTGTGTAATCGTTAGCTATAATCGCGAGTTCTTTGCAGTGCAGCGCCTCTCAACCCTGGATGAAGGACCGTCTCCACCGATTTCCCAGCCTGATAAGCATGTGATGGATGCAGAGGCTCCAAGACCAGTAACGTACTTTTGACCAACCTCTCTAATATTTTGAGCAGGAAGGATGTAAGGCTGATTGCTCTGTAGGATTTGGCCGTATCGTAAGAAATAGATCCTGCTTTTGGAATGAAAACCACTCTGACAGTTCTCCAGGGTATAGGAACATATCCTAGGGCCAGACAAGTTCTCAATAGGTGATAAATAGAACTTATGAGTGTTTCCAGGCCTTCCTGAATAAGTGCCGCCCCATCCATCCCTGGACGTAGAAACATGTCAGTAAATGCGACTTTATATAATTGATAATATCTCACATTTTAGACAAAATGGGGAATTTTCGAAGTTATATAATAATATAATATATAAGTTCTATTTTTATACTTCGATAAAAATTAACATAAATATTTTATTCCTTACGTTTGTTTCTCTCTTAAGTAATGATGAGTATTTTTACAAAGGTATTGTGCATAACTTTGTGCCACTTCATATATACTACGTAATACCTGATATTAATTTGGTGTATCTGATGTATACAGCAATAGCTATATAATTCAATGTATGCCTAATTAGCTTCAGGTACCTTTGGTTTTGATTCGTTATCCGTATTAACTATGAAATCGGGCACATCAAACACCGAATCCTATTTAATAGGTCTAGATACAGATATAGACATATTAATAATCAAATCAATAGCTGAGCTAATAATTATTATCTAGTATTCAACATATAGTGATTTCAATACAAGTTTAATATAATAACTGAAAATAAAAATCGCCTTTTGTGATTAATTTTGATATGAGCATAAATGATGGGTATAATAAAGTTATAGGTTGACAGCAAATCTGAATATAGTCTTTTGTATAATGCACCTAATGTTCATGATAATACACGAACAAAAATTTTAAACTGTTTGGAGTAGTAGCTCTGTACTTGTAGTTTTTTATTTAAATCGAGTACTAAAATCTGGGTTGAACAATAGATTATATTTTGATCCAAATTTAAATAACGTTGACTTTCGAGCATCATTCAATTCAGGTAGAGAGTATTTATTATATTTAGTTTAAAATTGAAGTATCAGTTATTTTAAACATTAAAACATATTATTGATTGAAAAAAACATAATCTTTTACTTAATTTTTATAATAATGCTACCTATTCATACATAAAATTTCTTATATTTCAGAATAATAGTTGTTAACTTCAAACAAGATTAATTTCTATACTACTAGTAGCCATGCACTGTGACGTTGAAATCTGTAAGCAGCTGTAACGTTATTAATATTAATAAATATTACTGAGAAGTTCTATGACTTTGAAAACCTTGACTACATCTCATTTTTGTGTAACTATGACGTCCCCAATAAACCTAACTAGAAGTCACATACAGCTATAAAGTAGCAAGCAACGGAGTACGTGGCACCGACTGTAGATTTGTCAAATTAAGTTGTTTTTACCTCAAAGTCGAAAACCTAGTGGCGGTTACGTAATAGTTACTCATTCAAGGTTTTCGTCGTGAAACTAGTATAACTTCTTTCCGTGTAAATCTTACGGATTGGCTTATAACAAATTTGATAAATAAATAAACAAAAACTAATTCCAAATTCATATCCTAGAATCTCAAATTTATCTCAGATTTAAATATGTTATTAACCTGTTATACAATGTATCCTATAAAATGTAATGTATTTAGTGAATCCTCACAAAACAGTTGTAAATGATTTATTATTTATTAGGGCAGTTTGTTCTTAGGTTATATGCAATAAATTTCAATTTATTCACTGTCAAGCTTTTGTGTAGATATTATAGATTCCCTTTGTCAATTCTATTCAGTTCTGTAATTTGCCTGAGTAAGGAAACCGAACTAGAGAAGAAACCAGGTTGTGCGCTTAAGTCGCCCATCAACAGATGGCAACACTCGTACAATTTTGCAGCTTTCAATTTTATTAGTGAAATATATTTTTCAAGTTTGTATATTGGTACATACGATGGCTCTGAAGGGCCACAGCAAAAAATAAAAAAAGTGGAAATTTCTACTTTAATACTAGAAATTTCTACTTTTAAAGTAGAAGTTTCTACTTTTCAAAGTAAACATTTTCTAGTTTTAAAGTAGAAATTTCTACTTTCAAAAGTAGAAATTTCTAGTTTTAAATTGGAAATTTCTACTTTAAGACTTGTGGCGGTAAACGACTTCTCTTGTGGTGTAAGGTTGATCGATCATAAGTAGATAGGTAGATAGATGATCTTATTCCCATTAAAAATATGGTGTCCCTTGGGGCTTGTAAAAATGAGACTAAGTTTCTACGATTTTCCTATGACAAGGTCGACAATGATGTCTGTCAATTATGTGAATTAATTTTAGAAGATAATAAATGGAATTAAGGCAAATCCAGTCGATACAGTTGATATTTACGTTTGTTTAAGAAACAAGATAAAATTATTGTTAAATTTAGGGTAGTTAGTAGTATCTAATGAATGTGATGAATGTTAATAAATTTCAGTTGCAACTATACAACAAGATATTAAATAAAAAATATCTAGCTATTTTTACTTTTTACATAAAACTTCTGTGCCGTTTTTTATACTACATTGCAATTTTAAGTGTCGCTTTACACATTGTTCTGTTTTATTTATTTTAGTGTAATTTCGAAAAATGTTTTCGTAAACCTAAACATTGAAAGTCAGTATTTATATCTTTACAAGAAGGTAACCTACATTTAAAAAGGATAGTTCAAATTGGCTATATTTATGGGCATCAAAATCAATTTATTAAATGTAGATTATGGGGGAACTAAATATTTTAATAATTTATACCATTTTGGTATGTCTCATAACTAGAAATTTTACTAGATTACTGAAAACTTCTAGTATCTGATAGATGTTACTGTAAAAAGCTGTGATATATGGATTACGCGCTGTATAAAAGATCATATGTTTGTATTATGTGAGGAGGAAAAAGTAAGCCCAGATACAATTTATTATAGGAATTACATTTTTTTAACATAAGTGCCGTTACGTATGATGTCATCTATAATATAAGATACACTTAATTTAGAAAATTTCAACTCAAAGTTAAAATAGGTCTTTCGTCGGTAATTGGATAAAAAAAAATATATTTTAAACAACGAAACTCATAGCATATTAGAAAAAAATTCATAGACTAAGTTTTGC
Organism: Leptura quadrifasciata; assembly: GCA_963675555.1. Classification (NCBI taxonomy): domain Eukaryota; kingdom Metazoa; phylum Arthropoda; class Insecta; order Coleoptera; family Cerambycidae; genus Leptura; species Leptura quadrifasciata. The sequence goes on from OY776674.1 coordinate 7,055,318, forward strand.
TACTGGATATATATTTATGTTTTATGTTAAACTGGTAACGATGATATAATGTCTGATTTTAATGACTGATAACTTTTCGCCTCATTAGTCCTGAGAAAAACAATAAAGATTTTTAAAACGTCGACTCTAAAGAGGAAATAAGGTTTGCTTTTTTATCCAATTACCGACGAAAGGCCTACTCAACATTCATTTTGTGGATACGAAACTTATGTACTAAAAATTAAAATATTTTGATAGTAATATATATCTGTTTTAATTGTAATGCATCCATTATGTCCTCTTGGCAAAAAACGTAAATACTGTCCTTATGTAAGATATAATTTTAAGCAAACGATTAAAGAAGAAACAAAGATCACAAAAATATTATTCCCAGTTTTTATCATCGATCTCCCAAGATACTTACTACCTTTATGCAGATGAGAGATTGAGATGTACTTTTCATTCTCACTAAATGATTGGATAAAATCAATAAAATATATAAATGCTGACATACTGAAGTTAAGGGGTCATAGTAGATGGATTTTTGTCCTTCAATGACCGCATTGATGGATTTGAATCTGAATGATTTCAAATTTATTTTTAAACTAAAATCTAAAAATCGGTATAATTATCATGTATGATAGGGGCAGGTATGGGCTATTTATTGATATTCGATTTATCCCCTTCGATTCGTTAAAAGTTATTTTTCGAGGATTTTCTGTTAACAAATCTGCGTGCCAGTGCAGAATCTCAAAAATTTTGTTAAATCCTTCTCATCACATTCATGTATGAATTTTTTAATAATTGTTAATATTTTCGATTGTCCTAAATCGAGATGTTCATAAAAAATTATGTTATTTAAAATGTTTTCTGGCGTCGCTTCTCTTTTCGAATAAATTTCAGATAAAAGTTCATAAGGCGTAAAATTTCTTAGAGCAGTCAAACTAAGAACACATAAACCATGACAGCAGATAACACTAGAAGACATTTCTGTCTTGAAAATTGAATAATTAGAAAGTAGAAATTTCTATTTTAAAACTCGAAATTTCTACTTTTGAAAGTAGAAATTTATATTTTAAACCTAGAAATATCTACTTTGAAAAGTAGAAAGTTCTAATTTAAAAATAGAAATTTCTACTTTTAAAGTAGAAATTTTCACTTTTTTAATTTTTTTCTGTAGCCCTTCAGAGCCATCATAGGTACCATATACGAATATTATAATATATTACCGATTGTAATATAATAAGTTCACCTTATTAGTTCAAATCACGAAGTGATCATTTGTCTGCCGAATTTGTCTAAATGAGATTACAAACGTTCAGCTGTGAGATCCTCAATAATTTATATTACACTCATACCCACATTTCGTGGTGTTTAACACTACCAGGTAAATTTGATTTATTAGTCATTAGTCAGTAGATATACAGAACCCACAGCTTTACTGTGTATGTAAAACATATCTTTCGAAAGATGGTGACGCGAGCAGATCCGTTCATCCACTATATCTCATCGACTTGCTGTGATCCGGTTTTGGACCCGGACCGTCTGTGTGAAAGGACGCGCCACTGTCCATCACACCACCAAGCTGGCGTTTAATAACTTAAAGACGGTATATGGTAGAGGTAACATATTATGGTATATTTTTGAAATAGGGAAATAGGGATCATTCCAAAAATTTAATATTATTATACAGAGTATCCCATTAAAAAATATATATTATTTTTCTGTATTGTAGGCAATAATAGAGGTTGGGCAATGTGTCCAATTATTTTATACCAATATAAATACACAGATAACTCCACGTTAACTCAGATATACGTAACGACTGGTGCTAAACCTAGAATCAAAAATTTCTATATTCACAATGCTTATTACCCTACTATCTACTTCAATTAGCTTTATACAGTTTTACACTTTCTATTATTCCGATGTACTCACTTTTATTAATTATATTATTTTTGTAAATTGTAGTTTATCACACATCGCACATTTGAAGTTCAGCTGAATGAGGTAAGATCTATATTTATGTTATCATGGTTTACAGTATTCTAGATTATTTGTATGATAGAAACATAAATATATTATTAATGTGTAATATATTTTTTAGATACCACAGACTATTTGACGCACTTTCACAAATAACATTTGATAGATAAGATAATTTATTACAAAAGTGAATAATGGGAATTGAGAGAGGCTTTTTCATAATATGAAGTGTCTATATGCAAATGTAAATACAACAATTAACTTACACTAAGGTGACACATTACAAGGACGTCTCTAGCCGTATAGTTGTGTACAACGATAAAGATTTATGTAAATATCTATGTTTTGTAGACCTCATAAAAATATATAGGTACCTATTATAATAAATATTAACAAGCAGAATCATATTACAGTAAAAAAAGCATTTACGTGACTATAAAAAGATTTTCGGAGACTTTAGGTGTTTTTTGCTTTCCATCATAACAGTTGGGCTAATAAAGAAGAGAAAAAAGTGCGAGCAAATATTTTTGGTGGTTCGCCTTCAAATTCACCCCCAAAGAAACTAATGCATATTCTTCGTGTTTTTCTTGAGTCGAAACAGCGCTTGAGGAATCATGTAAAAATACTACGGTTATGGTTGGGGATAATGTAGATCTTCTTATAATTTTAACTGCTCGTACATCTATTGATAAAGAAATGTTTCTCTTCAAACCAAGCAGATGGAATGTCGAACGAAAAATGTATTCTTCACGAAGCTTTGATCACCATAAAAATATACGAGATCACATATTCTGCACGCATTCTCTGGGTGTGACACTACATCTGCCCTGTTCAATAAAGGCAAAGCTGTAGCTTTGAAATTGATGAAAAAACGACAGGACTTGAAACTTGTAGCTGAAGTTTTCAGTAAGACTACTTCTCCTGACATAGTTACTTCAAATACAATTTTTCCTCGCAATCTATAACGCTCCAGTTATAGAAGTTTAATTCGATAACTATCAGTATTCTTGCTTTATTAAAGCTGTGAGCAAAAGCAAATCAGAGAAATTGAATTCATTACCACCCACTCATGATGCAGCTCAACAGCATCTATTTTGTGTTTATTTTCAAGTACAAAAATGTTTGGGTAATGTATTGAATCCTAAACAGTGAGAGTGGATGTTAAAAGGTGCCATATTGTGGCCAAAAACAACATCCCAACTTCCTACACCTGATTGCCTTTTGAAGATGATTTTCTGCAACTGTACAAAAGGTCCACCATTGTGTGGTTGTCGGAGGTTGGGACTTAATTGCTCACCAGTTTGCGGCAACTACCATGAACAATCTTGCTTGAATGTGGAACCGATTTAAGACTCGTCCAGGAATAGAAGCCGTCACTGAGGCAGAAACTCAAAGTTCTCAGATTGGCTCGAATTTCCTCGAACAATGAATTGATTAATTTATAGAAGGAGAAAACAAATAAGAAGAAAATTATTAATTTGACAACATTTTGATAAGTATTGAAGTCGTGGATTAGGACTGCCGGGGAAACCACAAAAGAAAACGCACCTAGTACTCAACCTCAAGGGTGGTGTGGAATAGAGTACTTAAGTTATTTATAATATCTCGTAAGTTTAAATTCAATACACGATTTTGAAAAAAATATTGCGTATACGAAAAAGATACCCTCTTATCCTTTTTATAGCGAATTTGGCCTGATATATCGTAGAGGCAATGAAAACAGAGGTATCTTGAGAAATTCGTTTCAGAGAACGATTTTAGCCCTTTACAGCGTTGCCAAGTTTTATCCTTACACTCCCATTTTGGGGACTTTTGAGACTTATTCAGGACACCAGAATCTACCTGGAAAACCATGATTTGCTTTTGTATGAATTAGTCTGTTTAAAAATCCTAAATGAAGTGAAAAAAATAAAATATACATTTACTGTAAAATAGTATTTAGAATACCTTTCCTAACCAACCTCTTTTAATATACTTCTTCCTCAAAAAGGACGACAGCTACCCCGACGAACAATACACACAAATGTTACAAATTATAGTCATAATTAACTCATATTGGCCGCAGTTTTGAATCCTATCAATTTAACATGCGATGATAGAGGTTTCATAGTGGAGTGTGTGGACGGAAAAAATGCCGAAAATCGTAAATATTTTCCTATGCAACGATAGTACTGTCGTGAGCAAACAAAAAATAGGACACCTTTTTTTTTAATGTAAATCTGTCTCTATTTGAATATGTAATGAGTAGCCGAAATAAAACTGATATTACTTTTAATTTATTTTTTATTTTAATGCTGTAGTTATTGCTATAGTAAATGATGGATGGTTAATGAGACAAATTGCACTGCGTTATAACATTAGCAAAAATTTGGTGTGTAACATTTTAAGAAAGTGGAGAATAAACGGTAGCATTAGTAGAAATCCTGGATCAAAGGACAAAGGATATCCTACTTAACATGAAACGAACTATTATTATTTCGTTATTGCACCATTTCTATATATAACTTATATACGTCTGTTTGGCATAGAATTAAAAAACCGTATACAATAATCATTAGTAATAATATTTTCCCATGCATTATTTACTATTTCCAGTAATTCTTCGGCATTCCATGGTCTTACATTTCGTTTTTGGATATTTCTTACGAGTAGTCCCAATTAAGAACATTGATGTTGTTATTTTGAAACCAGTTAGTTACGGTATGAGCAGTATGAACGGAACAATTGTCTTGTTGAAATATGAACTCATTATTAGGAAATGATTGTGATACAGAAGGGAGCATAAATATTGTCTAAAATCCTAATATACGTTTCACTATTAAATAGTTCCTTAATATGCCACTATAAACCAGGACCACGTGCTGATATCAAAGCCCACATATTGACGGAGAGTCTACCACTTTTATTATTGTTAGATATATATTTCTCATTCAATCGAGTATTCGTAAACAGGAATACGACCGCTGTGTGTTGACTGGAAAGTTTTTCGTCTGTAAAGATTACATTATTCCAAAAATTTACATCATGCGCTAAAAATTCAAGCGCAAGTCCTACTCGGGCTTCTTTGTGTTCAGCTTTAAGTAAGTATTTCTGTGCTGCTGCATGACAGCGTAGTTCCGATTCTCTTACTCGCCGGCGACCTGTACTACTCGATCCAGGAAAATTCGTTTCTTCAGCAGCCTGAATAACTGAGTAAAATGGATTTTCTACTAAAGCATTTACCAATTGCAAATCTTGTTGTTGAGTTGATATCCTTCGTCGCCCTGATCCAGGATTTCTATTAATCGTACCGTTTATTCTCCACTTTCTTAAAATGTTACACACCGAATTTTTGTCAATATTATAACGCAGTGCAATTTGTCTCATTGACCATCCATCTTCTGCTTTAGCAATAACTTGCAATAAATTATGACAACTAACTAACGATGTCACAGAAATTAAAGTTAGATCTACACGACTAGATTTTAGTAAAATACCGTTATAAGACTTATCCTATTTTTTTTGTTCACGACCGTACCTCCTCCTCCTGTATTCGAGGATGCTGAACACGATGGTGATGCTGAATGTTTCTTCCGAACCCCTCCAACACTTTTGGAGTTGCGCAACCCCCCAATCAGCCAAGAACCAGCAACAAAAAGGGATAGATGCTTATCACATCTTTTCCAACTTTTAAACTTAGCGTATCCCCCGTTTTAGAGAATGCTGAACACGGTGGTGATGCTGAATGTTTCTTTCGACCTCCTCCAACCACTCTAACTGCTAACAAAACACCTCCGAAAGGGATGAAATTTTTTTTTTATCTCACCGGTAAAATGTGTATTCGGCCCGTTTTTCTTCAAGAATGCTCAGCACGGTGGTGATGATGAATGTTTTTCTAACGAGAGGACATTCAAAGTTAAGCGAGTTCCCGAGAGTACAGCATCGCGCCTTTGCTTTTACTCTAGCTTCTCCACGTGCATCAGTACCGCTGGACATCGAGTAGGCTCCGGACTCTTTACCAGAAACTTAGTTTTTCTAATGGCAAAGAATTTGATAATTTACCATTTTTAGTGGCTGCTTGAAAACTTTAGAAAACGTTTCTTGTACAAATTATCGGAGAGAGAATTGTCAAAATACTACAGTACAAGACGAAAATGACCTCCCTGAAACAGAATGTAACGAGACTGAAAATGATATTGACCAATTATTGTAGAAGTTTGTACCAGAAATTCACATCAGCGATTCTGATATGGAAACGGCCGATGAAGCCTGTGGCCTTGATGAATGTGTTGTCCATTTCGAAGAATATCAACCATGTAATTGTACTTGTAAGATGCATAGGTTAAATTAATGTAGATAAAATATGAATGAAAAAAATGTATTGTAAGCATGTTTTATCTATATGTGTAGTCTATTATTTTTCATGTAAGGAAAGCTACTGTAACAATTTATTTCACCTTATTTGTATGCGTTCTATCATTTTTTGTAATAAAATAATTTTTTTTTATATACATTTATTTAACGTCGGCCTATTTCCGCTACTGAGGCCTAACACCGACGCCTGTAGACGAGCTACCCCCAACCATGAATTTTGCCGAACCTCTTCCCTTAAGAAGAGTAGGGATCTTTTAGTTGCCTAACATTTAATAGACAAGGGACCGACGGCTTTACATCCCCTCCGAAGGATGGTATATCTCCTATACAACCCTCGCTTAAGGTTGTATAGCTTCCGCGCATACACTGATATACAAGCCGCTGGAAGGTGTGTGAGGCGAGAACGCGGTTTCCGTTGGAATGGTCACCCATCCAAGTAGTAACTGCGCCTGTTGTTGCTTTACATCGCATACCGAAGTATGTACATAGTAAAGACGCACCTACGCTCGCCCCCAATAAAATAAATTGTACGTATCAATGATTCAATACCTGATTTTTAAGTACTCGATTATCTTTTTCAGTTGAAGGGTAAAGAAAGACAATTATAATCACGAAGAGAAGCATGATTATTTTTCGCGCGCTCAGCATCCTTGAAAACGGGTGGTATATACATTTTGCCAGTGAGAAGTTGAAGTGGGTCGAAACAGATGTTGACCATCACCACCGTGATCATTATCCTCGAAAACGGGCGTTACATACAGGTGTTTATTGGCTGTTAGAGGGGTTGCAGGGGTCAGAAAAATATTGAGTATCACCACCGACTTCAGCATCCCCGACAATGGGGAGGGGGGTACGTTAAGTTTTGCCGATGGAAAAGATATGATAAACGTTTAACCCCTTTTGGAGTTAGTTTTGGCCGTTGGGGGGGTTGCGCAATTCCAAAGAGAAATTCTACCAGCACCGTCATGTTCAGCATGCTCGAGAAAGCGAGGGAGGAAGTATTGTTGTTGTATAGCAAAATATTTACAAGTTCGTCCGACTCACACACTCCATTAGGTTTAAAATCGGGCAGTTTGACCAACTTCGGCTTCGACAATTTTCACGTCCCTTGTTTAAAACAATTTTTTTCGCAAATTATTGCATAAATAGGTATGAATATGTTTAGCATTGTTAAAATTTATATTAATATCCTGTGGTTTTACATCATCATTTAACCCAAAAATAGGAAATGTATGCAAATATTTAATACACGCGAAATAAATATAATCAATATGAATTACAAAATAAAACGTTTCAATATTTCTTGCCGTTTCATAAACTTGTTTCCTGAAAGACTTTTTTTTGGCAATGATTGATACGCGGTCCATTTTTCCATCTCTAATTTTGTCAAATTTCAATATGAAGCGATCTATTTCATCGTGAAAATTTCATTCGTTTAATGGAATCGTCGTCCCTTCTATACCTACGCTTTGACCTTCGTAACTTCCAACATTTCTGAAATTCTTGGCAGAAACAAGCTATTTTTACATATAAAAAATAAAAGCAACTGTCATTTATACGCTCATAATTGCGAAATTTATGTATTTATATTCCTTCATAACGCATTTTGGAAAACTTGGATGAGTTATTTGCTTAGGAATTATTATAATTAAGGAAATAATATATAGAAACACAATGCAGTCCAACACGTGTTGACTGCTACAAAAATCATCGCATTTCACAGACTTTGTTGCGTTTGTTGAATGCATTTTCTATCGTTTACTCACTTAACAAGACACGTGCAGCGTTCCGTCATCGAGCTAAAAATGTCTTATATATTTTTTATCTATATAACGTAGGTATATTAATCCTAGATTTTTAGCCACAAATTATCCAACAGCAATTTACAGATAAACATGTTTTTAATTTACCGTTAAGTCCTAAATTATTAATAACAATCTAATGTATTTTTTTTGTTGTCATGGCAGCGTAGATTAACTGTATGATTTCCGCCTTTGCGGTCAATATGACTATTTTCTCCTACACAAAGTTAGAAAACGATTAACTCTTAATAATCTTGTTATATGATAATTAAGGTTGCTCAAAATATTTGTATATCTTTGACAATAATTATCTACAATTTCAAATTATTTATGTGGGTATGCACAAAAGTATTTTCCAGATTTATTATCGTTAACAATTATTGTGTTGTGAATAAATATAAACTCTAATTTGGACAGTTTATTCGTAACGAAATTGGGAAAAATTATGTAATCGGTTGTTAAATTTGTGCAAATCTTTACATGATAATATGCGCAACGAAGATGAGGAAAATATTTATCCACAGCTTGTTACCTCCTTTCTCTTATTATTTATTTTTGAGAAAGAATTGAGGCAACACATGCGGACGACTAGCTGGTTTAAGTCGGAGCAGAGAGCCGTGGGTCCAGAGCATTCGTAAGAGTGGAGAAACTTACCCTTTCTGACATGTACAGCATAAGCGACAGATTTCTGTTTATTTCGAGAAAAGGAGACAAAGAAAAATTTATGTTAAATTGGGCACCATCTATAGTAAAATAAGCAAAATAGTGTCTTTTTCTCGAATAACCAGTCTGCTATAGATCAGACTGAAATTGTTGGTAAGATAAATAAAAAGATAGTTTAAAATGAATGTTAAAATATATTACATGAAAAATAGACAAATCGGTTTGAAAGATAAATTGAAATTTAAGAAAAAAAAAAATATATATATATATATATATATAAAACAAATTTATACCAGTATCCTAGATGGATTATGGTTGAGGTGACTGGTTCTGTGACAGCAATCAGGCCCACAATTGTCTCTTGTTGCAAGAATGAATTCTAAAGTTTCCTTGGCAATTTACGTCTCTCAATGAAATGGGGTGAAAGTTGTAGGAAAATTAACCAACTATGTGGTTTAATGTAAAAATAACGAAATTTTATCTATAAAAGATAATGTGTGCAAAAACTATGCAGGAATGTAGAAGAAGTATCTCAAAGTATAAGCATCGAAGCATGTACAAAATTTAAGCAAGTTAGCTATGTAAAATTTAAGCAATGTTAGCTATGCAAATATAAGCAAGTTAGCTGTACAAATATAAGCAAGTTAGCTGCACGAAATATATTAAAGCTGACTGTACAAAAGCTGATTTCATAAAAACTATAAATTGCCAAAAAAATGAAAAGGAAAGAGAAAAATATTTTTAAAACCATGTGGTACATACAGTATTCTAACTACTTATTAAATTAAAAAGAATTGACTTTGAATTCAAATTTATCTTAAAAATAATTGAAATTATATCAAAGGCAAAATTTGAAGATTAATTACATTTTAAATGAGTATAATGAAAGAAATTACCTGTATATTAAACACTTTGTAACTGGGATATAAAAATTGTAATATCAATTACTGAAGTCCACAGTTAAAAATTATATATTATAATTTAGCTATAGGCCAGTCACCAGGGACTTCGATAATGGAAAGTTCGATAAAAATTGCAAAAGTTTTGACATTGAAGAAGGTAAAAAATAACAAATCCGGTTTTTCACCCTTTTCCGCCCCCCGGAACATTGTTAAATTAACATGAAATATAAATTTATAATAACGTATCCCTAGAAAATTTGTGGAAGTATGTCGTAGTCTACATACTAACAACAACGCCCAGGTTATGTATAATAATGAGGCAACCGAACCTTTCCAAACCCTCACTGGAGTTAGGCAGGGATGTGTTCTGGCACCCCTACTTTTTAATTTGTTTACCACTGCTCTAACAATTATTGTTGACAACAAACAAGCTTTCACGAAGACACGCACACGATTCATTTGTGATCTCCAGTATGCGGATGACTGTGCACTTTTAGCCTCTACGCCGGAAGAGCTTCAAGAACTTTTAGATGTGTATGCCCAGAGCTATGATTCCTTGGGACTTAAAATCAACATTGGAAATACTAAGATTATGTCAACTCCTCATCAAGTGAACCAAATAGACATTACACTTAACGGAAATTCTCTTGAAGTGGTGGATCAGTTCAATTACTTAGGCAACGTTGTTAATGACAAAGCAAACATGGACAGCGAGATTCGCAATAGAATTAACGTTGCATCTAGAGCACTCTGGGGACTTAGAGAGAGAGTATTTGACAACCACGACCTTGCTTTGTCAACGAAAATGGCTGTCTACAGAGCAGTTGTCATTCCAACACTGCTATACGGATGTGAAAGCTGGGTCACTTACCGTCGTCATGTGAAAGAATTAGAACGTTTTCAGCAAAGACACCTGATAAGTATGATGAAAATCCGTTGGTTCCATCACATATCAAACGTGGAAGTACTCAGGAGAGCAAACAGCCTTCCAATTGAGGTGCTTATTTCAAGAGCATGCATAAGATGGGCAGGTCACGTTCATCGTATGCATGATAACCGCCTTCCTAAATTTACACTTTATGGTGAATTGCTAAGCGGTAGAAGAAGGCGTGGCGGTCAACGAAAGAGGTTCAAAGACGTTCTCCATGAAAATCTGAAATCCTGCGGTATTCCAGACGAGCAATGGGAACAACTTGCAGCGGACAGAACCGAATGACGAGGGGTTGTGGCCACCTATCAAGGAAATGTTACTGCAAGAAGGCCGAATCCAAGACCTAACCAGGTCTATGTTTGTTCTGACTGCGGTCGACATGTGCTCTCCCGAATTGGCCTCTATAGCCATAGTCGTCTGCACCGTAGATGAATGGGAATTACAATAGACTACACCTTTTACTTGTTTTTTATTACACACAATCTATCGACTGTAACATTTTTTTATACTCGGTCTCGAGTAAAGGCTAATAAATATTAAAGGTCCAATTGATATTAAATTATTGACCTATATTCGAGTTAATTATGATATAATTATTAGCTATGTAGATACTGATTGGTATGGTGATAAAAATGACAGTAGAAGTACAACAGAATATGCATTTCAATTGTGCGGCAAAATTCTGTAGCTGTTTCTTCAGCAGAGGCTGAATGCATCGCATTATTTGACACTATAAGAGAAGCATTTTGGCCCACATCTTGTAAGTGGTATTGAAATGAATATTGAAAAACCAATGACAATATATATGAAGACAATAACAGCTGCATAAGCATGCTAAAAATCTAACAAACAGAACATCAAAACATATTAACATCAAATGTCACTTTCTCACGAGCAAACGGAACAAAAAATTGTAATTCTTATATTTGTTCTAACATGATATCAGCTGTCTGACATTTTAACAAAGCCTCTACCAGGTCCAAGTTTTTTAGAAGTAAATGTTCAACTTGTCTTAGCATATTCAGTAAATTCTGTAAAGACACAGTCTTGCACTAACCGACTTAGTTTTTCACTTTTTCGAACTTATGCTTATGCTTAAAAATAAATACCTACTTGTGATGATAATAATAATCTTTATTTGCCCAACAGGATAACCCCAATTACAGGTCACTGTATAAAAGTGTACATATATAGGGTGGACAATTAATAAGAGATAAATTAGATCTTTGAAAATCTTATGGTCTGGCTGTTTCTATTTGGATAGTGCAATGAGTATCTCCTCGCTGCAGCTCGTCCGCTAAAATTATTTTATGCGTAAACACATATCATATCCCTTATTTCCCTATTTGAAAAATCATTATGTCTAGGCATTGTAAATAAAGAAGTTAAAGAAATTAGCTCGAGGAAGACAAGAACAAAATAAAATGATTAAATGACGTATATGACAGAACTAAAACGTAGCCAAAGCATCAATACTATAGTTATACATAAGACTAGTTTCCCTATTAGTAAATAATAGTACTTTGCGTTTGTTCACAGTCAAAAGAAATTTATTTAATATACACCAGTATTGTAATTTATTAATATCAAGTTGTAGACTATTGCAGTCATCCTCTGAGTCGATATTCCTATCTAATTTAAGATCGACTGCAAACAGTAGTTTGTTGCAGTTAAATTGAGGGCACAAATCATTTATGAATGGTAAAAACAAGAGAGGCCCAAGATTAAAGACTTGTGGAACTCCAGAGGTGACTAGGAAGATCTCCGAACTATAACCATTATACGAGACATACTGCTTCCTGTCTAATAAATTCGCTGTGTAAAAATAATCTTAGAGAGGTACTAAACCCGAAATTATATAATTCGTTTAATAGTAAGGCATCTATTTTATCAAAAGAATTTGAGGAATCAGTGCACACCGCATCCATTTGTCCAAGTTTATCAATATGATCAGATATATACTGAGTAAATACTGTTAGATTACTAAAAGTGGATCTGTGTTTTATGAAGCCATCTTGAGAAAGAGAAATATGTTGACTTACACTGAGATAAATCCGATTGTAGAAGACTATCTCGAAGACTTTAGCGAAACTCGAAAGTATGGTTATAGCTCGGTAGTTTGAAACACATGCAGAATCACCATTTTTAAAAACTGGACAAACCTTTGCAGATTTCCAAGACTCAGGCAAGTTGTTGGTTTTCAAGGCCATGTTGAATATTATATATAATATAATATTGTGATATTGATGTATCGTTGCAGCGAGAATTTCATGTGGAATCTAAATATACAAAAATATATACAGTGTGTTATTTAAGAATCAAAAGTTGTTACTACTTTTCACTTAATAAGAGCAATATGGGACTTTTTCTGTGACAAAAACAAAATTTTCTTCCTAAAATCAACCGAGAAACTAGAACGGCACTAATCTCTTTGTCACATGATATATTATATATTATACCTGTAATTGTTCCACTACGATCTAAATAAATGCTCAAGGACGTAAAAAGAATAATGAATGCAATTGAAGTAAATGATACAAACCATTGCTGAACAAAATCACTGAATAATATAATCCGAAACATGATGCTAAGTTTTTAATTTTAACAGAACTACTCCAATTTGAAACGATAAAATTTAAATGTTAAAAGGACGATGTGCTTGATATAAACAACTTTGTTAAGCGAGACAATTTGAGATAAGATTACGAAGTGGAGACAAAGCAAGTCTTTATGTGATCAAAAGAGGCTTTAGCACGAATTTTGTCATTAATTGCAGTGAGTTGCCACTAATGTAGAAGAGAATATATTCAGTGAATTAAAAGCCTTCATTGTACTTGCGTGTATGGCAAGCTACATCCAGGTCAGGAACTAGACCCATTTTTCAAAGATAGGAGGGTCGCTTTAAGTAAACTATTGTAATTTCTTTAATTAATAATGACACGGCCTTAAATAAAAATGCAAATACGACTCAGGAGATATTTATATAGCCTGCTATTTAAAACTGCGATACGTGCGATATCAAAAAAATCTGGGTAAAAGCTCAAAATGTTTATATCTGATAAGATAAAAACTCATTTAAGCAAATATTTTTAAAGGATACTGCTTTTTTGTTACAAAAATATGTTTTTCAAAATATAATAATAGTAAATGCCTTTATTTCCATTAATATTCTACATGGAGAAAAGAGAACAGATGTCAGAAATATTTTAGGAACAAGTGTACTTTACTTCGATCTACATTAAGAATGAAAAATTACACACAAAGTAAATTTACAATAAGTGTAAGGTAGTATAGAAAAAACTAAAGCGTTATATGCATGAGTAATAAATACACAAATAAATAAAATAAATAGGCACATAAAACTGTTCTGACTAACCACGCAAAGTGGCTTTAAAATATCTTTTAAATTTTGCAACACTAATTGATTTGGCACTAAAAATGAGACCTGATTATATAGTTTGTAAATGCAATATCTTAAACCCCTCTCATAGAACGAAGTTCTATGCATAGATGGACTAAGTAAACCTTTAGACCTGACATTGAGATTATGAACATCGCTGCGACAAGTTATTTTATTGTAGAGATAAGACAGAGCTTCATTGTGATAACCTTGTGAAAGATACAAGCTGAATAAAAGTTCTCCGATCTTGCATGTCCAGCCACCTGTTCATATTTACGTATACCATAAATAAATTGAATACATGAGTTTTGCACGCGCTGTATACGACTGCTACAAACCCTGTCCAAGCAAGGGCCATCAACTGGGGCATAGTATGTGAACTGCAACAATACCAATGTTTCACAAAGCGTCTTTTTAGTATTTATGCTTAAGTAACTTCTGTGTGGACAAAGAAGCCTTACGCTGGAGTAAGATTTTTGTATAAATTTACAAACCTGTTGCCTAATCTTAAACGTGTCTAAAATTAATCCTAAATTTTGGGTATGTTGCGAAAATTCTAAACGACATTCATTTATTTCAATATTAATTAGATTTTTCAAATTAGCACACTCCGGATAAAAGCATATCTGATTTTAATGGATTTAAAATGAGTGAATGCTGTAAAGAACGTTGTGAACTTTTTAGGTCACTGTTGATTTGGTGCACAGTAGTTTCATAATCCTTAGCATAAAAAGATTAGTAAATTTGGGTATACATATGAACCGAACAAGATTTAACAAAATTTACAAATTGTAAACAACAGGGGGCCTAAAATAGAACCTTGTGGAACACCTTTATTGAGCGCCCTTAACTGAGAAAATTTATCGGTTATTTTTACCATTTGTGAGCGTCCCTCAAGATGACCTGAGCAGTTTACACCCTGTATTATTAACACCACATGATTTTAAAATACTAAGAGCAGTTCGTGATTAATGGTGTCGAATGCCTTACTAAGATCTAGTAATATCAGCATAGTACATTTACCTTGCTCGGTGGTCTCAACAACATCATCCTTTATATGCATTAAAGTTGTAGAGCAACTTTGACCAGCTCTAAAACCTGACTGGATTGCTGGCAGTATGGTAAAAGTATTAACGTGTTCCCTAAGCTGGATCTCAATTATTTTTTCAACTTTGACAATCTTGTGAGAATACTAATAGGTCTCAATTCTGAAAATGTCTTTAGATGGATTTTTTCTTCGGGGCTGGAATTACTAGAGCAACTTTCCATGCAGAAGGAAACTGACATTCATTCGTTAATAATATGAGTTAAGAAGTTTATAAGTACGGACAACACAATTTAATAAAATAAATGCTTAACAAATCAGATCCGGATGTAGAATTTTTAAGCTACATATATTTTTTTTTATTCGAAGCAAAAAAGTTTATACTCCTAGTCTTACAAAACGTTTACGTTACATCTTCATTAAAGAAATTGTAACTGAATAAATCAGTTCTATCCTTAATTTGCACGTAGAAGTGCGGAACCGGACCCTCATAACTTTATTTGGAAATGTCAGAAAATAAAAGAAACCTGGCTTGTGCACGAGGACAGTGAAGCTATATGAGGCTTAGACTAGGCAAAATTCCCAGCAGCAGTCAGATCTAAGAGACGAATTCGAGCCCACAACTTGATCACCAATTCAGCTATATGAAGGTAACATTAGCGATTAATAAACTGTACATTTATTAGTAAATATTTCGTTTAAGTACTCTTCAATTAACGAATAATAAGATATTGCCCCGTTGTGTTAAACCAAACAGTTTGATTTTTGATTTCTTTGTACCTAATTCCTTAACTGAGCTTCGCCTGCTGGATTTGTGATTAAATAAATAAATAAAATATCAGTATTACCTCGGTATCACTTTCTGGCTTTCTATTATTGTTTGTAGTTGCTTTCCATTCTCACTCACGTTCAGAATATGACTTCCAAAATTGATTGTAGCTGAAAGTTTAACACTCTAGCTTTCTATCTGAACGTATGTACCTAGCAAAGTGAGTTCGAAATCGAGTTAATGCGAAGTGATTTCTAATGTGTATTTATCCACAAGAAGTTGTTCGGAATCCGCCATAAACTGTACGGCCACCGCCTCCTTTACTCAGGCAAGATACAATTAACTAATGTGTTGTCTTGTGCAAATATTTGTAGTTGCTTGCACTGGTGGTGTAAAGAGGTGAAAATTCAACGAAGTCACCGTTAGGAAATGTTCAACTCTGTTTGTCCGTATGTAATATATGGTTTTAGATACATACCATGGTGCATCTGTTATTATACGGAGGATTTTTGATTGGTCTCTCTGCTTAATGGCAATATGAGATTTAGCTGCATAGCCCCAAAGTTCTACTCCATAGGTCCAGATGGGTTCAATAATAGTTTTATGTATTACCAATTTATTTTCTATTGATAGTTTTGATTTACGTTCGATAAGCGAATATATTTCTTTAACTTTTAGATCAATTTGTTTTCTGGCTTGAAAATATTTTCCCTAGCGCCGATCTAAAAACCCGTTTTCTTTACATTAAGTTTGTAAATATTACAACACTAAGGACCGGTCCTGTCTAAGGCTTGACATTTGACTTGCCAGCATTCGTGAGGTGACTATTTAATACTCCACGTATAATTATCTCGACTAGCTTCACACATGCATAATATTAAAAGTGATTTACATTAACGGGAAAATATAACATACACCGCATCGAGTGCATTGCTCTATTTAATGCAGTTTTTCTGTACAAGTGACATTACAAAATGCGGCAATTTTATCTGCATAACAATACAATATGGACTTTGTGTCGTTTTATGACCAAATATCCGTGAAAAATTGGTCTTACTGTATACATATACGACTGCAGTTATTGTGATATTGTTAATTAAGAAAATTTATGGGGCATTTTCCTTTGAGATAAATCATCATAACTATCAACGGAATAAGGAAAGGCCAAATATTGTGGGTACTTTGTTACATGCAGTCTATGGATCCTTGAAATAATATGGGGCTCCACAGTTATGAATACAACAGTATAAATTATTTTACTTATCTATTTTTATATGTTCCTTTTTCTACAACTGTTTCAAAATGCTATCTTTAGTTTGGAAATATGATAATAATATTAATACTCTTTACTTAGCATATAAAAAAAATTTGTCTGTTTATTTAATCCATCTCAACGCTGGACATTGATGAAACTTGAACAGATTATAAAAACATTGCTGGTACCAATACACTCGATATAGTAAAATATTCGGAAGACAAAACTTCTCGAAAACAACACACCATACCGCATTTTTTTTAGTTCAGGGAACTTGCAAACCTGTACCAATAATTCAAAGATTTGTTTTGTGCTATCATAACTATTAATACTTTCCCTATACAGGGTGTCTCGAAACTTCCGCCTCCCCCTTTAGGTGCTAGTTCTCCATGTAAAAATAGTAAGGAAAGTTCCTATAAACATGTGTCCGGAAATGCTTCCTAAGGGAGTTACGGCCCTCTAAGGATGGTGCAAAAATAGAGGTTTTTACTAGCTATCTCGGAAATAATTTGAGATAACTTTATGAAACTTTGTTAACTATTTTAGATTATTGAAGGTTATTGTTTTATAGTATTATTCAAAATTAATTTTATCCAGGGGCGGAGGAACGAGGGGTCGGTGTTCTTTGTTTCTACATATTTATTTTTCCATTCGACATTTTTAGCATTTTAATCCCTGATTATGATTCACTGATTAATTCTGCAAAAAAAGTTCCTCTTCACAATTAACCATATAGCAAGCCGTTTTCGAGTAAAAGCGGTCTAAACGAAATACTGTATTCGTTTGCTAAATGCATATTATTTATTTTTCATAGTAGGCGTATCTCATTCAGTAACAGAAATGGCAGAGTACAACTCACAGGAGTATCTTGATATGATTATCTGCTATGGTATGGCTGATGAAGAAGTTGTATCAGCCTGACGCAAAAGTTATCACACGCTGACTCAATCGTGTAAGGGACAATGGAAATGTCCTACCTAATAGACGAGGTAACAGTCGTCCAAGAGGGATTCCAGTAGCTGAAGAAGAGATGATTCTTGATGTATTTGCTGATCAGCCAAGGTTGAGTACTAGACGAGCTGCTAGACTACTGGGGACTACCAGAACATGTATTCATCGAATCCTTCGACTTGAAAATCAACATTGTTATCGTTATCGACGGGTTCAGCACTCATAAAACAAATTTTAAACAAAAGTGATAAATTTGTAATTTAAAGTATTCTACCACTTAAACCGACCGATTTTTTTTTATTTCACAGATTTTTGGAAAATTATTTTGTCAATCCTTCATTTCTTAATCAGATATTGTGGACTAATGAAGCGACATTTACCCCAAATGGAGTATTTAATTTTAGGAATTTTGTTTACTGGGCCCATGAAAATCCTCATTTAATTTGACAGACGCACATTTGCAATACCGATTTCCAATTAATATTTGGACTGGACAAAGAGGGAATCTAATCATAAGTACATTTACATTTTCATTGGGTACCTAATCGGTTAAGTAAAACTTGAAAATAATATTTACCACCAATTTTGCAGATTGGTCCCATATTTCTTCCCGCATGACTTAATGGATCGAATTATGTACGATATCTCCAGAGACAATTACCCAGTTTACTGGATAAAATTCCGCTGCTTACTCGCTTGAATCTGATTTTTCTGCACGATGGGGCACCGGCGCACTTTAGTAGGGTAGCAAGGCGTCATTTAAACCGAGTTTTTCGAGGGCGCTCGATAGGAAGAAGTGGTCCAATAAGTTGGCCTCCTCGATCGCCGGATTGAAATCCGATGGATTATTTTGCATGGGGTCATATAAAAATTTGGTTAATTTTAATGAGTCAATTAGTGAGGACGACATGCGAGCCGACATAATTGCGGCATTTGGCACTATTACCAGGGAAAGGGCGCAAAGAGCCACAAATAATATTGTTCGCCGTGCTGAGACCTGCAATGAGCAGGAAGGAAGGCATTTTCAGCACATTTTTTAATAATAATTATCTTAATTCAGATTGTTTTTTAAATCATAAATGTTCATTAAACTTTTGCACAATGTTCCTTTTATCACTATTACCAAATAATTGAAAATAGTTCCTTTAGGAAATCATACCATAACAGATAATCGTATCGGATACTCTGCCATTTCTGTTACTGAATGACATATATGAAAAATAAATAATGAGCATTTAGCAAACGAATACGCAATATTTAGTTTATACCGCTTTTACTCGAAAACGGCTTGCCATATGGCTAATTGTAAAGAGGACCTTTTTCGCAGAATTAACCAGGGAATCATAAGCAGGAATTAAAATACTAAAAACGTCAATGGAAAAATAAATATGTAGAAACAAAAAATAGCCACCCCTCGTTTCTCCGCCCCTGGATAAAATTAGTTTTGGCTAATACAGTAAAACAATAAACTTTAATAACCGAAAATTGTTAACCAAGTTTCATAAAGTATCATTTCCGAGATAATTAGTAAAAACATCTATTTTTGCGCCATGCTTAGAGGGCATGGAGAATTAGCACCTAAAGGGGAAGGCGGGAGTTTTGGGACACCCTGTATATTACGTAATTTATGAAACTGAAAATACAGTAAATAACAAACAACAATGCAAATAATAATCAAAATTAGTCCTTAGGTATCCCAATAAAAGACGTCCAGAAAAGTCATGAAAAACCACACATAAATTACACAGTATAAAACATACAAGTATTATCTCTCGTTCTATACAAGGTTCCTACAGTTTTCTAAGCGTCTACAACTTAAGCCAACAAATATTTTTGCATTTATTGGTTTTAAGGTCAGAATATGAATCGAGTACATACTGTTGTTTTTATCAAATACTTCTAGTGCTGCCCGTGAATGACAGTAAAAGACTTAAGTATACTAGTTTGCAGCCCTGGAAGGGTATAAAGAAAATTGTAAATATTCAAAAACAGTAATCTTCCTTTCCGCATGAAAAACCTTAAATCGTCAGTGTCACTTCCTATTTGAACAGGAAACGCATAACACCAGACGGATCTAAATAAATTATGAGTAAAAATATTCAGGAACGACCTTAAAAATAATACCACTACCTTACTTATACTGTGACCAATTATGTATTCTACCTGCACATAATTAAATACCTATTTATGTTATGGCTATTTCTCGGGTAACAATTAACAATTACCTCATTCAAATGCAGGTAAGCGATCGCATTCAACTTATAAGATTTCGCCGGTGCAAAACACTAATTTAATTGATTATAGTTTAGTGCAGTAAGGGTACGTCTAGAGTTGGTTGGCTAGTGTTTATAGCGGAGTCGGGGTAAATTCTCAGAACGGCCGCTGAACCGAGGACCTTGGCTGGCAAGTCACGCCGCGTCGACCGCAGCCGTCGGGCCCGCGGTCTGGCTCTGGCTTTATAATGTCCCGTGTCCTATCCTGTGACTGCGTATTAACTCTTTATAGGTGCCACGGCCAACTTCATATGGTATTTTGCATGCTGTATCAAGTTTATGCTTGTAGTAACGCTATGCCCCGTCCGAAAATTTCATTCATTACCGCGGTGTATTCTTTTAATAAGGATGAACGAAAGCGGCTACTTAATTGTTGTTATATCATGATTGTAGATTAATATTCGTTAATGTTAAATTGTTTTTATTTATTATTGAACGAGCATACAGAGTGTTTCAAAGTTAAAGGCTCAGTGGCACAACGCTTACATGTTAGGATTGCAACCAAGGAGTCCCCGGGTTCGAATCCTGGCTAGGGTATGGATGTTTAGTGGTGTTTTTCAAGTGTTACCGAGTTGGTGGCAGTGAACTAGACGAGGTTGTGTGAGAGACAACACGGCTAGTTGCTGTACCACTCCTGAGTTCGAGTCTCAGCTACGGCAGATGCAATGGCGTAGGGAATGGTCATTGTATATGACTATGTGTCCTGGTTGAGTGGTGGAAAGACTAATGCTAAACTCCGCCAGGACGTTAATCTAAATAAGGCGTTAAAATAATAATGAAAAAATACTTTACTTGAGGATAGAGGGCACTTTGGCGGTTCCAAATTACACGACATTAATGTATCCCATCGTCCTTCCTTACTAAGACACAGGATATTTTATTGACTTTGGCCAAATCTTGGTTTGGTCATAAATATTGAACCACCCTGTATAATCGATACATACTTAGAATATATGTTTTACTTATTTTACTTGATAGAACACCATCTCTTGTAAATTGTGCCTCGTCTGTAAACAGACATCTGTTAAGAGCGCTCCGGATATAAGCCGGAAAGACGGTGCAAATTACTCTCATATAAATCATTATTTTAAAAAACGGCTTTCACTAAAAGACATTAAAAACATGTTACAATGTGGGACGATGAGAGAAAAAAAAGTATATATAAAAAAATATTTTTTTTTCTTCTATTATCGATTTGCAAAAATAATTTTTATCGTCCCGCATAGGTATAATTAAAATAAACATTTTCCCTTTTGTAGAACTAAAATAAAATTAGCCATAATCTCCTCAAATGCACAGAGAAATTTAAAGATTAGGTATAATAAATTTGTCCAATGTTATATTCTACTACATCTCTATCTCTCGCCTTCCAAGCACACCGTATATTCAGCTGCGTCATTTTATTGACGTGAAGTCATTTACAATTAAAATTGGAAGCATGGATGCTAATACACTCCGACCAACTCTTAAGAATTCTTCGATGCCGAATAATAAATTTACTAAAACTTGAGATGATTTTATAACTACTTTGTCGTCAAGTAGTCAATGCTGAAAATTTTAATATTTGACAGTTCATATTTACTACTTCGACATAATTGCGTTTTATTATTGCAAAATATTTGTTATTTGTATTAATATTATTACCCGCATTACAAAGTACAATGGTGAATATGTGGATATATTCTATGTGTATGGATTTTGTGATGACAATGGACGGGCTGCTGTGAGAGAATATCAAAGTCAAAAATTTGGACGCCGAATTCCTGATTATAAATCTTTTGCTAGAGTTATCAATTATTCTAAAAATCATGGTCGGTATCCAACGGCCACCTTAAATGAGCATCAAATAAGGCAATCTTTAGCTGTAGAAGAAAATATAATAATAAAAATAATAATAATCATCATCATCAATCAGAAGGGGGAGATTCCCCCAGCCCTCTTCTATTTTGCATCTCACTACTGCCATTATCCGTCTCTCTCCGGAAAACCTGTAGCTACATCTCCGGTACCCCCGGTGATAGGAGGCATAAGGTTACCCATCTATTTTATATGGATGACTTTAAACTTTATGCTTCCTCAGAAAGGGATCTCCAACAATCCCTCAGGGTGGTACAGGAGTACACGCAGGCTGTCGGTATGCAGTTCGGGTTGGACAAATACGCACTGATACATCTCTAGAGAGGACGATGCGGTGACTACGGAGAGGACGCGCAGCTCATGGACGGAAGCATCTTACACCATCTAGATGCCGGAGGGTCGTACACTTACTTGGGTGTCGAGCAACGCTCCACCCAAGAAGTGATTGTAGTGAAAATCGCTCTCCGCGGCAAATATCAGCACCTACTCCGACTAGAGAAGATCTGCGTCAACTCGATGTAGTAACCCGCAAGAAGATGCATCTCAATAGGAGCTTGCTTCCTAAATCGTCCGTTCCACAGTTATATCTCCCACGACATTGGGGAGGCATTGAGCTTGGAGAATCTCCATAGCCGGATAATTCTGGATGGTGTATGTAAGGTCATCAGGAGTTTGGATTTCCTCATCTGCATGGTCCGAAACCATGAAAATGCAGAGGTAAGAGCTTTTCTCTTTAAGGCAGCGCGGAGAGCAGCCGATGAACTTGGTCTCATCTTCGACGTCGAGCGGGTAAACCCCGACTCTGTCACCGACTTGGAACCCATTCGACTAAAAGCCCACATTAGAGCTGTAGAACACAACATCCTTCTGCAGCTTCATAAGGATAAGCCATTGCACGGAGTCTTCTATAAAATATAGAAGACCTCGGCTTATCCGGCAGGCTGACCTTCGCCCCTTTAAGGTCAGCCTGGCTGAAGTCTGAGACCGAGGGATTCATAATGGCTTACCAAGATGGTATATTTAACACCCTCGTCTATCGACGTCGTGTCATGTGTATAGAGGTCCCTGATGTCAGCTGCAGGGCGTGCCGCAGGGCGCCGGAGATTGTAATGCACTTACTGTCGGCTTGCCGACATACGCAGTCTCGGCCTATATTCACAGACACGACGCAGCACTACGAGTGCTTTACTATCATCTAAGGCACTCGTATGAGATAGATGAAATGAAACACCAGTGCTGCCTTACGCTCCGGGGGATATTAAGTCCGTTGTGGGGAATGAGAAGTGTCTAATTTATTGGAACTACTCATTTCCCACCGTCAGGC
This sequence comes from Leptura quadrifasciata, assembly GCA_963675555.1. Lineage (NCBI taxonomy): Eukaryota > Metazoa > Arthropoda > Insecta > Coleoptera > Cerambycidae > Leptura > Leptura quadrifasciata. The sequence continues at coordinate 7,078,808 of OY776674.1, forward strand.
AAATACAAGCCGACAAGCCTGACATAGTACTCCTCTATCACCAACTCAAGACAATGTATGTCGTGGAATTCTCAGCCCCCGCTGAGTGCAACATTGTCTTGAAAGAGGAAAATTGGACAAAATGTCGAGATTTGCTCTTCCAACCCCGCAGGCTTTATCGAGGCCATTCTGTTAAAACAGTGGTACTGATTATAGGAGCCCTCGGTGGTATGAGACAGACGCTGCTTTCAGAACTAAAGATCATAACGGCATGCTGAGATTTGGCAGAGATCTTAGCCGACAGAATGCAGAAGGCTCCCCTCTGTGAGGGGACTGGCATTTTGTAAAAAAAAAATTATCTACATAATAGCAAAAATAATTATTGTTACATTACATTATACATTTGTCCAGTATTCCAAATAATACTATGTGAGATGAAACTTATTTTAACATACAATAATAGAAAATAGATGTATCATCTGCGAATCCAATAATATCTCCTCTGCTAGTTAATTTAAACAAATCATTAATATAAATCTAGAATAGCATAGGCCCTAGAACCGCACCTTGCGGTATACCATATTCAACTGTTAATTTGAAACTGTAGAGACCTCCCACTCTTACACACTGTTGTCTGTTTGAAATGTAATTTTGAAACAATTTTAAACATTCTTGTCTTACTCCAATACCTTGAAGTGACTGTAAAAGTAGAGAGTGACTAACAATAATAAATATTCTTGCAAATAATTCAAAAATTAGCTCCAGAAGAGTGGGTCATGCTTTAGGTGTTCCACAAGTCAGAGTTTGGAGAACACTAAAAAAAATTATCTCTATCCATTTCATGTCCAACAGGTTCAGAGGTTAGAGAAAGGAAATGAAGTTCATCGGTTAAATTTAAGTAATTGGATTATTGGGAATCAAAGAATTCTTAACAGATGTCTGTTTACAGATGAGGCACGATTTACAAGAGATGGTGTTTATAATTTAAGAAATTCACATGTTTTGACACAAGAGGATCCACATCGATTTGCTGTTAATATTTGGTGCGGTGTTTTTGTGAACGATTCGTCTTTTGGAGTCTGAAGGACTTTTAATATATTTCAAAAGTGAATGTTAACATTCACAAAATTTAGGGTTCAAGATGACTGTTTCAGATGGAGAATAATATGAAAATTTATACTTACTGTTCGTTTTTGCTTAACTGCTGCTCTAATAGCATCTATTGGACGTCCTAACATTATAAACCTAACACTGGATGTACCACACTTTCTTAAAATTATACCTGAAAGGGAATTTTGTTAGAAAACACAATTAAAAGACAATATAAAGTTCAAAAATATATATTGAATCTTCAAAAATTTTATGGTTTTACAACAACTTTTAAGAAATATGTTTAACAAACACTAGTCTGGCCCGTGTGCAACACATGGTGAGGAACGGAACGATTCATAATGTACCAACTACCATCCAAAATGCAGTTTTGTGAGCTAACGATTACACAAAAAGATTCAAGAAAAGTTCAATGTTTCTGAAATTTGGTGGGCTTTTGCTTGCCTGTCTTATACACGTATTTTTATTTCAATATCAATTTTGGTCGCTCCCCGGAGCTTGAAAATGCTTGAAGCGCTACTACTTCGAATTGTATTCTGCAATTACAATTTTATACGTTCAGGCAAGACGGTCCCATGCACATATGAGTACGTGGTAAAGATATTTTTCTGACACCGAATCACTGAGGAACCGGTTTAGGGCAAATCCCGTTAAAACTCATCATTTCCCCGTCAAAATCGACTGCTAGGAAATGATGGGGGTCCCATGTCGCTAAGGGCTATTATCGCTAAAACTCACGATATACTTTGGATAGAAACTGGATTAACTTGTCCTCATATTTAATATCTCGTATGAGTTGCAGTGCTTAACAACGTGGATTCGTAAAAGGATTTTTAATTCTGAAATTTTGTTATAGTTTCTAAATTTTAGTGGTCGGGGCGACATTACGTCCCTGTGCAGCGACATTTACTACACCTTCTAAAATGACGCTCCTTGAGGAGTTATGAAATAATTTGCATAAAAATCGCTCCGTAGAGCGAAAATATGATTAAGAATATTAAAAATCTCTTTCACGATATTTTTACGTGAAGCACGCTTTTCATGCGAAATATTTCTTAAGTCGGATTTTGTTACAACGTCGAAAAGTATACCGAGGGTTTTACCGTGTTCTTTAACATTTTCAGCAATCATTTGATCGTGCCACATATCCTCCCTGGTAGATTATCAGGTGAACTTTATTTAGACTTTTGCAAAAATTTTTTATCCGTATTAATGGAAAATGAAAATATTGCGGGAATGTATTACCAGCATGATGGTGCTTTACCCCATTTTAGGAATATTGTGAAAAATTTCCTAAATAACAGTTTTCCAGATATATGGATAAGTCGAAATGGACTTCATTGGCCTTCAAGGTCACCGAATTTCAACCCTGTTGATTATTTTTTTTGGAACATTTAAAAGCAAATTAGCCATTAATAGTAGAGAGGAACTTTTGGAACGCGTTAATAACGCTACGAGAAGTAATCAAGGTCATTGAATGAAATGCGCAAACAAATTAAATGAGTTACTCTATTCAATTGTTTCCGCTCTTTTCAAATAGTTAAACAGATCTACAAAATTTTGTCATGCAATGTGTTGATTTTGACATACAACATATTGTCAGTTTTTTACTAAGCCAGACCTGGATTTCTATTTTGGTTTATTATGAAGTTCTATCGAGTAAAATAAGTTAAATATAAAGTATGAATCGATTATACAGGGTGGTTCAATAGTTATGACCAAAGAAAAATTTGGCCAAAATAAATAAAACATCCTGTATCTCAGTAAGGATGGACGATGGATGCATTAATGCCAAAGCGCCCTCTATCCATAAGTAACGTATGTACCTTTAACTTTGAAACACACTGTATTTATAATACATTCTTTCATAATAGATATTTTAAAAATAGAATATACCAATATCAATCAAATTAATCATAATTATCACTGCACTGACATATTTTGAAGCCATCTATTCGAAATAATTTTCTCAGAAACTAACGAAGCAGTAATTAACTACTAGAGAATGAATGTGATAAGTTTCAAATAACAATTAACTAAACACAGTAGGATGGTGATAACAAACGAATAAAATTTTATGTATTTCCTCCTTTGTTAGATTAATATCTACACTTAACGTCTATAACTGGAAAATTAAAAATACCGTAACAGTTTCTACTCCTATAATTTTTCACCGTGACAATGAAACGCAATAAAAAACAATTTTATATTCAAATGCCTGGCATTATATACACACTTTTCACGATGGAGAGATCGAGATTGGTAAATGCAGTTGCAAAATCTTAAATGTTAAACAAACAGTTCTTCCCGCATACTTTGAAAATATATTCCTCAGGTGAGAACTAACTGATAATAGTCGCGTGATCTTTATAGAGAATATATTAACTGAAAAAATACCTAACGGAGCGTTTAATTACTTCACATTTTCAATCTAGTAATAATAATTTAAATTAATAATCATTATGCATACATCTGTTAGAAAAACAATATAATTATTGTGGTAATGCGGCCCCCCGCGCGATTTAATTAGTAACCAAGGTGTAAATAAGTGGATAAATTATTACAGAAAATTTCAATTTGCTTTAAGATTATTCCAATGATTATAATGCAATGAATATAAATATCTGCTAAGTGCCGTGGAAATACTCACAGATAGAACTGATTTTAATAAAACATATAACGTGTAAAAATAATTACTCCTGGCTTTGAGCATGTGACGTGAATAGAACTCCAGAGTCGAAAAAAGAGTTCAGTTGAAAAAAATTATAGTTATGATATACAAGTTGGGTCTCTACTTGCAATAACAGGTGAAATCATTATTCATAAAAATTTGTTACAGGTATAGTCAAGTTCAGATTTACGGTGCACTAAAAAAGGCAACAAAAAACTTCTTAATTTCTAAAATTTCTAGCATGTCTAGGATTTTTCCTTAGTTTGCATTATGCCAAAGTTTAACACTACTATCGTTAAAAACGTGATTTTGTTCAATGCAATGTTCGGCGAAACCAGTTGATTTTTTATTATATAAAATAGACTGTTTGTGTTCTCTTAACCTCACATCTATGCTACGGCCACTCTGACCTATATATACAGCATCACAGTCGTCACACTGTATTTCATATACCCCCGATTTTTTAATATCTTCTGTCTTTTCTTCATTATTAACCAACAAGCGACCTAAATTATTTCTATTCGTTGATATTGTATTAATACCTAATTTATTTAATCTATTACATACTGAGTTGCTAACCTTATTTACATAATTTATACTATGCCACTTTTTGTTTTCTATATTTGGCACGTTATAAAAATGTTTTTGTAATAATTTTCTGTGTTTATTTTTTATTAATTTGTCAATAAGTAATTCATCATAGCCATTGTTTTTCCTAGCGAATTCTAACTTCTTTTTCAAAGTTATCCCTATTTAAATTTAGAGATAGTTTGTGTACATAGCTATGAAATGGTGACATTTTTATCTTTCAAGATTGATCACAATTTGCATGTGTAAGAGTGTCAGTAGAAGTTAGCTTTCTGTAAATATCAGTTCTAGCCCATGTTCTTTACGTGTCAGCGTAATATCTAAAAAGTTTATTGACCGTTCTTTTTCCATTTCAACTGTAAACTGAATTTTGTTGTTTAGGGAGTTAATAAAATGGATGAAATGTGACAATTATCTCTCAGTACCGATCCATATACAAAACACATTGTCAACATATCTTACCCAAAAATGTATGTATTTAAGGAGATTATTGTTTGTGGTAAAAAGATTGTTTTCAAAATTTGCCATGAATATTTTAGCTAATAAATGGCTTAACAAACTACCCATAGGTAAGCCGTTTACTTGTGTATACATTTTATTATCGAATTTAAAATAATTTTGTTTGATACATATATTAATTAATGTTTGTAAATCTTTTTGTTTACTTTGATTCAATTCACTGTTTGAGATAAGACGTTGTAATATATCCTTAAGCTCATGAATAGGGATAGAGGTAAATAAACTCTTAACATCAAAGGAAACTAATTTGGCATTTTCGGGTAAGGTTATGTTTTCCAATTTGGTCACTCTATATAAATTTCATGTTCCCTATTTTATAGTTTGGAAATAATCAAGAATATTTTAAATTTTGATAATTAATTCATTTTTGTTAATAAATTTTATTTTAAATTTAATCATATCCAAATTATTTTAATTTTAGAATCATAATTATTTTATTTAGCTATATAGGAAATTTTACCTTTTATTTGTATGAAATATCTGTTTCCGCAATACATTGTTCAGTTGATTTGAATTTGTTTTATTGCTTAATTTTATTTTAAATTGGATCATATCCAAATTATTTTAATTTTAGAATCATAATTATTTTATTTAGCTATATAGGAAATTTTATCTTTTATTTGTATGAAATATCTGTTCCCGCAATACATTGTTCAGTTGATTTGAATTTGTTTTATTGCTTATAAGTTTCTAGATCTGTGTTTTTCATTCTTTCAGAACTTTCGACCTTTAGAATTAAATTTAGAAATTATATTGTGTGATATTTTAGCGCCCTTCAAGCGAGATATCATAGAAGAACATATTAACAATATTAAACCGTAACGCACTGTTAAAATTCAATAGAGTTGCTGATCTAAATATTTCAAGTGCGTACCTGGGCGGAACTACTTTTGCGACCTACCTATTTTAATGAGGTTGTAAAGTTTTTAGTGTCTTTTTTGATTGCACCATAAATCTGAGCTCGACTATACGCTTTGTAGAAGATATACTACTCTACAATAAAACTGAATCGTAGATTAAGTTGAAACCAATTAGATTCTAGTTCCATATTAATAACACCAGAGGTATTATGAGTATTTCTAGTGTAATCCAATATAATAGCACATTTTGAACGGACTTGCATACTTTTTCAATTTTCTTGATTTTGAATTGATTTGATTGACCAGCGTACGGTAGGCATTACTACCACTACCGAAACACACCACCGCGCCAGTTCAGCTACAACACGTGGACCTCAGCTCATTGCTAGCAGCGAAAGCCTCATGGCGCATGGAAACTGCTGTTGGAAACTGCAGTCTGCAAGTGGTGTGTGACGCGCTCGGCGGGGCACATAGCCCGGAGAGTAGCTGTTGGTTGCAGTCTGGTTACGTTCCTTATAGTAAAACAAGGATTTTATACAGGAGTTTGCGACTAAAAATGTTATGTTTTAATATTAAAAGCACATTTGAACTATGCTAAACCCCGTCAGGTCAATTTTTCGATTGCACCAGACACTGAACCGCTAGATGGCACCTGCTGACTATTTTACATGTCGCTATTCCAAAGATACCGAAATGTACTAAATAGACATGTAGTCAATAGTCACATTTGAACATATTAAACAGTCGATTTTGATTGGTTAAGTAATTTTGCACTGTGTAGTTTATATTTGGTAGCTATTTGCTCATATTCCTGCAACCTTAACATAATAATGATTTAAATCGGCCACATTAAAACTGTTAAAGAATTTTTCTAAAGCTTTTGACAGAATTGATCATAGTATCATGTTACAAAGGTTGTTCGATTTCCAGCTTACCGAAATGTTTATTAACATTATTATTCTTATCTGCATGAGAGAAAACTTAATTTTCAATACTCTTGTTTCAAGTCTGATTAAATAACTGCAACATCTGGCGTTCCTCAAGGGTCTATTCTTGGACCCATGTTAATTATAATATTGAGAAATGACACTAGCTATGAATTTAAGGATACCAGTTTGTTGTACGTCTATGACTTCAAGCTGTGTTCCGTCATTGATAACTTAATTACTGCCTTAACTTACAAAGAAATTTGCAATGAATTAACACGTGATATGACGAATAGAAACTGCATTCAAACATTAACAAATATAAATACGTGACTTTTGCACGGAAATTTAATCCGGCTGAATTTACTTACGTTTTAAATAGTGCTCACTTTTCTAGAGATTTATAATTTAAAAATATTGGCATCATGAGACGACAAATAGATGATTAAACAGTGTGAATCTGATTATAAATCAACAATTCATAAATATACATGTATATATGGTGAATTATAATCATGCGTAGACCACATTTTAATACATTCTAAGTATTCAGATATGGAGGAAGAAATATTTCCTGCTATAATAGAATCAAAAATACAGACTATTCTCTCATCATTTTACAGCCAGTGCTAAGTGAAAACAAATTACAAATTAATGGAAACAACTTTATTGGGTATATAAATAAATGATGATAATACATTAAAGCAAGAATTACTGTCTGAGAAACGGAATGATGTAATTATTGGGGAGGATCTGGACACTGAAACAAACAAATTTATTAATAAATTATCAGCGTAAATATATAAGCACACAAACAGATTAAAAAATAGGAGGAACAAAAAGGGAGGTATGCGTTACGAGAAGTATTATTACATAAATGAACAAGAGGGAGAGTATATTTAAAAAGAAACGAACCTGATGAACCTAAATTAAAAGTAATAAAAAACTAAGTTATAATTTGTACAAATCTGAAATGGAAAAAACACAGAATGAGATGCCTATGAAATATGGTAAATTATAAAATAAAAAATGGTAACAAACAATATAAAAGTACAACGCAAATAAAAAATTAACGCGATGAAATTATAATATAGGTTTGGAATTTGTAAAATATTTATGAATATAAGAGCCAGAAAGTAAAACGGAGAAATGATTATAATGAAAAAATAATAGGGTGGGGTTGACAATGGGGATGGTAGAGGGGGTGGCTAATGCGAAAAAAAATTTTTGAGTCCCTTGGTTCTCGTATACACACTAAATCCCAATTTAATTTTTTACTCCCTTAAATAATGGTGTGGGGGTGGCAACGGGGGTGGTAGAGGGGATGACTAACGCCAACAAAATTTTTTGAGACGTTTCGTTCTTATATACACATTTTCATTTTTTTTACTCCCCTTCATAATAGTGTAGGGATGGTATTGGGGGTGATAGTGGTGGGGGTGGCTGATGCCAAAAAAAATTTTGAGACCTTGACCTTTCGTACATGCTCTAAATTGCAATTTTATGAACCTGCTTGCATTGTACCTTTATTTACCCCATTTATCCCCGAACCCTTCAACGGAATTAGATAAAAATAGAATCTAGTTCCAGATCTCGTTATAATACATGAGTGTACCAAATTTCAACTCAATATCATAAACGGTTCCAGAGTAAACGTGCACACAAAAAAGTTACAGACAGACAGATTTTTTTTTTCGTTCAAATTTGAAATATCGACGTTTCATGACATTTAAGCTTTGTTTTAAGCCTATTTCAACAAAAAAAAAATATTTTTTTGCGTTACTATACTTTCTTTGGACGTGGAAATAATAGAAAAGAAACCTGCATTCTATTTTTGTATACCCAGTTCCGGACCTATAATAAAAGAATGTATAACTAGATTTTAATATTAAAAGCACATTTGAACTATGCTAAACCCCGTCAGGTCAATTTTTCGATTGCACCAGACACTGAACCGCTAGATGGCACCTGCTGACTATTTTACATGTCGCTGTTCCAAAGATACCGAAATGTACTAAATAGACATGTAGTCAATAGTCACATTTGAACATATTAAACAGTCGATTTTGATTGGTTAAGTAATTTTGCACTGTGTAGTTTATATTTGGTAGCTATTTGCTCATATTCCTGCAACCTTAACATAATAATGATTTAAATCGGCCACATTAAAACTGTTAAAGAATTTTTCTAAAGCTTTTGACAGAATTGATCATAGTATCATGTTACAAAGGTTGTTCGATTTCCAGCTTACCGAAATGTTTATTAACATTATTATTCTTATCTGCATGAGAGAAAACTTAATTTTCAATACTCTTGTTTCAAGTCTGATTAAATAACTGCAACATCTGGCGTTCCTCAAGGGTCTATTCTTGGACCCATGTTAATTATAATATTGAGAAATGACACTAGCTATGAATTTAAGGATACCAGTTTGTTGTACGTCTATGACTTCAAGCTGTGTTCCGTCATTGATAACTTAATTACTGCCTTAACTTACAAAGAAATTTGCAATGAATTAACACGTGATATGACGAATAGAAACTGCATTCAAACATTAACAAATATAAATACGTGACTTTTGCACGGAAATTTAATCCGGCTGAATTTACTTACGTTTTAAATAGTGCTCACTTTTCTAGAGATTTATAATTTAAAAATATTGGCATCATGAGACGACAAATAGATGATTAAACAGTGTGAATCTGATTATAAATCAACAATTCATAAATATACACGTATATATGGTGAATTATAATCATGCGTAGACCACATTTTAATACATTCTAAGTATTCAGATATGGAGGAAGAAATATTTCCTGCTATAATAGAATCAAAAATACAGACTATTCTCTCATCATTTTACAGCCAGTGCTAAGTGAAAACAAATTACAAATTAATGGAAACAACTTTATTGGGTATATAAATAAATGATGATAATACATTAAAGCAAGAATTACTGTCTGAGAAACGGAATGATGTAATTATTGGGGAGGATCTGGACACTGAAACAAACAAATTTATTAATAAATTATCAGCGTAAATATATAAGCACACAAACAGATTAAAAAATAGGAGGAACAAAAAGGGAGGTATGCGTTACGAGAAGTATTATTACATAAATGAACAAGAGGGAGAGTATATTTAAAAAGAAACGAACCTGATGAACCTAAATTAAAAGTAATAAAAAACTAAGTTATAATTTGTACAAATCTGAAATGGAAAAAACACAGAATGAGATGCCTATGAAATATGGTAAATTATAAAATAAAAAATGGTAACAAACAATATAAAAGTACAACGCAAATAAAAAATGAACGCGATGAAATTATAATATAGGTTTGGAATTTGTAAAATATTTATGAATATAAGAGCCAGAAAGTAAAACGGAGAAATGATTATAATGAAAAAATAATAGGGTGGGGTTGACAATGGGGATGGTAGAGGGGGTGGCTAATGCGAAAAAAAATTTTTGAGTCCCTTGGTTCTCGTATACACACTAAATCCCAATTTAATTTTTTACTCCCTTAAATAATGGTGTGGGGGTGGCAACGGGGGTGGTAGAGGGGATGACTAACGCCAACAAAATTTTTTGAGACGTTTCGTTCTTATATACACATTTTCATTTTTTTTACTCCCCTTCATAATAGTGTAGGGATGGTATTGGGGGTGATAGTGGTGGGGGTGGCTGATGCCAAAAAAAATTTTGAGACCTTGACCTTTCGTACATGCTCTAAATTGCAATTTTATGAACCTGCTTGCATTGTACCTTTATTTACCCCATTTATCCCCGAACCCTTCAACGGAATTAGATAAAAATAGAATCTAGTTCCAGATCTCGTTATAATACATGAGTGTACCAAATTTCAACTCAATATCATAAACGGTTCCAGAGTAAACGTGCACACAAAAAAGTTACAGACAGACAGATTTTTTTTTTCGTTCAAATTTGAAATATCGACGTTTCATGACATTTAAGCTTTGTTTTAAGCCTATTTCAACAAAAAAAAAATATTTTTTTGCGTTACTATACTTTCTTTGGACGTGGAAATAATAGAAAAGAAACCTGCATTCTATTTTTGTATACCCAGTTCCGGACCTATAATAAAAGAATGTATAACTAGATTAAAAACTAAAAAAGCTCCGGGATTTGACAAATTTAAATCAGAAACGCTTACAGAAATAGCAAAACATATTATAAATATTTCGATATTATAAATAAATTCTTCAGTACCGGAGTTTGGAGTTTGTCGAAAATTTTTTAAAATATCTGTCTGTCATGAAGCAAATACATAAAGGAGATGACTTTGAATTATAAACCAATATCCCTTATATCAAACATAGCAAAATCTATGAAATGGGATTAAAAACCAGAATTTTTAAATTTGTGGGCAGGCAAATATTTTATCATTATAACAGCATGGATTCAGGGAAGGTAAATCAACTGAAAATACATTACTTTGCTCACCAAGAAGGTTTATTAAGCTCTGGACAATTTGAAGCCTTTACTATGTCTATTTTTAGACGTGGCAAAAGTTTTCGATACAATAAGCTACATATTATTATTGTCAGGTTTAGAAAAAGTGTAAATAAGAGGTACTACATTAACTCTGATATAACAAACGGAAAACAATATGTAAAGATTGACGACAGTAGAAGTGATTTTGTAAAAATTGATTACAGTGCAATACAATATTTGGACCAATATTGTTCAATCTCTACCGTATTAGTTTATTTGAGACAAACACAAAGCACGGTCTTGGTTTCGCTGATGATAATGCAATACTTTATGAAAAGGATTCCTGGAGCATTCTGCAAGAGGAGGTACAAAATGATTTTAAAATGTAAAAAAATGGTTGGATGCCAGTTTTCCACTCGTTTGGAGTCAATGATGAAGACTCTAATAAACCCATATCTTCAAATTCGGATAATCTGACTGTCATCTAAGAGGGATTTTGTTAAAGAAAAATACCTACATATTCATCTTTTATATTTTTGAAACAAATTTTAAATACCAGATATTAAAAAATGATGTACATGACGCTTGTAGAATCTATATAAGGTACGGAATTATAGAGTGGAATGGTATAACAAATGCATACTTGAAGGAACTAGATCTAACACAAGAGTAACTTATTAAAATAATATATAATAGGGAACCTACCTCTCTCATCTATTTGTTATACAGAGAAACATTAAGTGTAGATTTACGTCAGATGTTTCTCTTCAGGCTGTCAGTACTGCAATATTCTGAAAAAAGTAATTTTCATCCATGAACACAATACTAGAAATAGAAAAAAAATTTGAAGCTGTTATAAAGAAGCATTTTTCGTTACGGAAATCTGCATAAGATTTATATTTAATCGTACTATATATAATTATGTTTCTTGTTTTCTGTGCCGCCTTCAGAGAATTACTGTATCTTACCAGAATACCTGAATATTTATTTAAAGCAGCAAATATTTGTAAACGGAATTATTGTTTATTATTTGACGTAATTAATTCAATAATTAGTTATCTGCGGTCGATTGAATCCATTTCTTTTTCGTAGTTGGTTAAAATAATTATTTGAAACTGATTCTAAGTAATGCGATATTTAAAACAATTTGTTTATACTAACTGACGAGCGTAATCATAATTTACCAGTACTTTTAATAAGTCAATAAAGCCGTTCTCGCTGCCTTGTATTCAATACGTGGGTCCATGCGCGTTTCTAAAACAAGTGGGGATCCTCACGATATCGTGAGTGGGAACGTGGCTATAAAACTGACCGTACCGGCCTGTAAAATCAGAATTCGTTCCCACAATTGAAGCCACCAGTCGACTACCATCTGCCCAGGTTCCGCCACGGAGATTGTAAAGAGTAAGAAAACTTTGATATATATTTGGTTGGTGCATTTATTATTTCGTATTTATTGATTGAAAATTGTATACTTATTTACTGTTCGTATTCTGATTTAAATTTTTACAGTGTCTGAATATTCTTGGTATTTATTTCATTATTTCATATTTACTGATTGATAATTATATAGTTAGTTACCGAAATGTTACTGTCTATATTCTGATTGAAATTTTTATACTTAGCTTATTAAATTTCACTGTTATTGTCTGATTAAAAATTTTATGCTGTGCATCCAAAAGTGTGTTATATATGATTCGCTTCCAATTCATATTTAACTGGTTGAATATTTTTATTATTTACTTTAATATTTTTCACATTGTGACTACCTCTTGCCCTTACTTGTATTTCAGGATTTCGTTCCCTCCAAGTTCCTACTTTAACCTTGTATCCAGGATTTAGTTCCCTACAGGATTCCCTACTAGTTCCTACTTTCCCCTGTATTCAGGATTGAGTTCGCTACAGGATTTTCTGACCTTTTTTTGGTCACATTTTTGTCTGTTCCGGGCTGAATCTTAGTAATCGGACAGATTTAATTAATCTTTTGTTTGCACGGTATATTGAGTTCATGACAAAAAAATACTTGCTTATTTTGCCGATACTTAATTCCCCGTACTGTTAACATTATTAAGCACGAGTCAAGTTTCCGGTCTGTTTTATAACCTATTTTTAACACTGTAAACAATTCTGCTTGCTTCGCATTTTCTGGTATCCGTACACTGTCTGCGTAATAACCATTTTATTATAAACTCGCTAACTTTACCGCTTATACGCTTTTGCCGCTAATAATACAACATTGCTTGCTATTCTCCCTCTACTGCCTAAACATATGTACATAAACTTGTGTCAATTTTGCTTTCTGTTTTGTTTAGAATTGTTACCAAGAGGATTACAGTAATATACTCCAATATTATTGATTTTCTGTGTTTTACTATTGTGTTTGTGACAGCCTAATTTTCCTTATTGACCCACTGTAATCGACCGATTCTTCACTGAGCTGTTCAGTCTCGCTTATCGACTTTTGGATAGTGTTGTTAAATCACTTGCAACTTGAACTGGCGCCCGAGTAACAAATAAGAAAGCTCGAGTATCAAAGTGACAGCCTTAGTTCTCGCACTGAACCAGAAAAAGAGCGTCACATTGTTAAAATAATGAATAAAACAATTATTGGCCAACGACGTAATGTGTGCTTCTTGCACCAAAAATATTTCACACTTTACTTGAAACAGTTAAAATACTGCAAATAATAATAAAAGTTCCGATAAAGAAGCCTTTTTGTAGAATCGAAATGAAAAAAAAAAATGAAATCGAATGCTTTCAAGTTAGTGGATGCGGAATTTCTAATTTTTCCAATACGTGAAAGAACACCAGCTATCATAAATATTGCTGATCATTGAAAACGGCCAGCATGTTTATCTTACGTTTGACTCTAACGAAAAAAACCTAAAAAACTCTCAAACAATTACACTAACTATAATCTTCGAAATCTGTCAAGGAGCTAATCTTGCCAGAATTTTGTTGTATGGCCGGAAAATGTGTGTCAAAATCTTACACCAGATTAGGGACTTTGACACATATTTATGAGTATGGACTAGAGGTATATCAGTTTCTAGAATAATGCCATTACACAGAATGATAAGGATCTATATTATTTAATTTATCGTTTAATATTTCGCTTGATATCATATTTTTTCTAGTGTTTAAGTATTGTTTTTTCCGCTCCAAATATAGATTCCATTGCAAAATTCAATTGGTATAGGTTTCCATATTTTTCTGGCAGAAGATAGAATACAATTGGAAAAATTACGTACATACCCTTACATAACGCATTTTTACACTTCATACAATGGAATATTTGAATTGGCCTTGGCTTTGACACAGAAAACACACAATGTGGATAGTAACGTACGTGTATTAATATGATAGGTAATTAATTGGTAGATTAGATATGCAGTATATTTTTTACCTATTTTAATAATACAGGATGAAGTCTAAAGATAAAGATTTAAAATAAAACAGAAATAGATTGCAGCAATTGCTGAAACTGTTTCTCATTATTGCCTCATATTAAAATGGCAATTGAGACAACGTTCCTCATAGCATATGGGAGTATGTCGTGATGAGTATGTTGTCTCAGAAAAAGCTGAAAAAAATGAAGAGGAAAGAAAATTAGACTTATTGGGAATTTCTATGTAAGTTCCTAGTGCTAGTAGCGCACTCGGCCAAAATAGCTAAAACTCGGTGTAGTGGGAGGTACGGAGTCTACTCTGCTTTCTGATTTTGCCAAATGGCTGCTGATGGTTTTCACATCAAATACCAAAATCTAATATTCAATTACTTGGAATAAGACATGATTCTTATATCCAAATTACTTGTCTTTCTAGATGTAGAGAACGAATATACCGGGTGTTAACAGGATCATGCCTAATGCCATAATATGCCTCATATAAGCGATTTAGTTAAACCTGGAGTTATTGCTAAAACAGAAGATGGATTGTCAATAAGACAAATTGCACTGCGTTATAATATTGACAAGAATTCAGTGTGTAACATTTTAAGAAAGTGGAGAATAAACGATACGATTAGTAGAAATCCTGGATCAGGGCGACGAAGGATATCAACTCAACAACAAGATTTGCAATTGGTAAATGCTTTAATAGAAAATCCATGTTACTCAGTTATTCAGGCTACTGAAGAAACGAATTTCTCTGGATCGAGTAGTACTGGTCGCCGGCGAGTAAGAGAATCGGAGCTACGCTGTCATGCAGCAGCACAGAAATACTTACTAAAAGCTGAACATAAAGAAGCTCGAGTAGGATTTGCGTTTGAACTTTTAGCGCATGATGTAAATTTTGGAACAATATAATCTGTACAGGCGAAAAAACTTTCCAGTCAACGCACAGCGGTCGTATTCGTGTTTACCGCCCTCCGAATACTCGATTCGATGAGAAATATATATCTAAAAATGATAAAAATGGTAGGTTTTCCGTCAATACGTGGGCTTGGATATCGGCACGTGGTCCTGGTGTTTTGTGGCATATTGAGGAACGATTTAATAGTGAAACGTATATTAGGATTTTAGACAATATTATGCTCCCTTCTGTGTCACAATTATTTCCTAATAATGAGTTCATATTTCAACAAGACAATTGTTCCGTTCATACTGCTCATACTGTAGCTAACTGGTTTCAAGTTAACAACATCAATGTTCTTAACTGGCCCAGTCATAGTCCAGATCTTAACCCTGTGGAAGAAGTATGGGGACTACTCGTAAGAAGTATCCAAAAACGAAATATGAGACCACGAAATTCCGAAGAATTACTGGAAATAGTAAATAATGCATGGGAAAATATTGTATAAGGTTACTTACTTCTATGCCAAACAGATTTACAGAAGTTATAAATAGAAATGGTGCAATAACGAAATATTAATAGTTAGTTTCTTGTTAAGTAGGATATTCTTTGTCCTTTGATCCAGGATTTCTACTAATCGTACCGTTTATTCTCCACTTTTTTAAAATATTACACACCAAATTTTTGTTAATGTTATAACGCAATGCCATTTGTCTCATTAACCATCCATCATTTACTATAGAAACAACTACAGCATTAAAATAAAAAATAAATTATAAGTGATATCTGTTTTATTTCGGTTATTGATTACATATTCAAATAGAGACAGATTTACATTAGAAAAAAAAAGTTGTCCTATTTTTTCCGCTCACGACAGTACCATTCATTATGCATATGTCGTATTAGAATGTGCGATAAATACAAACAAAATTACAGCTAAAAGAAAATAAAAAAATACAGTTCTGTTCTAATTAAATGTTAAGAAATAAGGTGGCTTTGAAAACAGTGAAATATTTAGCTTGTCAAACATTTGTTGGTTTAACGGTGTTTTTATTGTGTCTTTAAAAATTGTTTAAAATTCTTGTTAATTGTGTTCAAAATGCCGCAAATTTATACAAGAGATGAAAAAGTGGACATGTTAATTATTTATGGAGAATGTAAAAGAAATGCAGTTGCGGCTACCGACCTCTATGCCCAACGATATCCTGATAGACAATGTCCGGCGACAAATTATTTTAAACGTGTTGAAAACCAATTCCGAAGAGAGCCCAACAATGATCCCGAAGAAAACTTCATTATTGACGATGGAACGGAAATTAAAATGTCAGATTCATTTTAATGGCGAGTAACAATAAAATTAAAAATCAAGACGTCGGATGTAGGGCGCTATATTGTCAATCTTTGAAACCCATCATGTGGGGTATTAAATTAAAGATCTCGAAGAGACAGACTAGAAGATCTGCCATCATTTTCTAAAAAGTCTAAAATGAAAAAAGCAAAATAAAATAATAGAAAACCGGACTGAGTAACGAGCGAACTAAAATGAACCAAGCAAGATTACTTTAATGTGCAATTAATTAACGGTGATTGCCAGCAGTTGGAGGCTATTAATACTCTTCATATTAAATATATAATATAGACCCCCGCGTTCTATTTAATTGTAAATTAAAGTAGCAGTCTTCTTTGGTTCATTTTAATTCGATCTGTACGTAGTGGAGTTCTTGGATTTCTTTAATTTATCTTTTCATTTTTTATTCAACTATTCGTCTGACTGAGCGACGATGTTCTAACACCATTTAATAGAAACACGTTTATGTGAATTAAAGCCCATTTGTAACCTGAGGTATTTAGTAAGCACCACAGCTTACTAGTTACTGACATGGAATATGAATATGTCGCAATGCTGGAGATTGACTAAACTGTCTAGACAGGTCATATTTGCTCATTGCCGGATATCCCAGAATCTTCAGAAACGATTTGAACAATATATTTGAATGGATTATTATATTATTATAGATATGAAACCTGGGATAATTAATTCATCATAAATAAAATTATGCTTATTAGTGAGGCTACTACAAAATAAAGTTGTTTCTTAGGAGTAATACTACAAGAGGTTTCTTTAACTTCACTTACTTTCATTGTTAAAGTAGGTACGTTATTTAACCGTTACAAAAATTTAGTAATAAAAGCTTACACTATTGTATGAAAATTTGGACCAAAATAATAAAAGCGTAGGACTCTTTATGGATCTAAGCAAAGCCTTTGAGCTAGTAAATCACACAATACTGATTGAAAAATTGAACAAATATGGTTTAAGAGTCAAAATAAACAATTGGATAATAACGTACCTTACAAATAGAACACAAATAGTAGAAGTAAATGGAGTAAAATCTGAGAAATTGAATATTAAATTTGGAGTTACACAAGGGTTGGTCCTTGGGCCGTTGTTGTTTTTACTTTATATCAATGAATTACCTGGTTTCTTTGATGACTTTTTAATTGTGTTTGCGGATGATAACTCCTATTTATGTTGCAGGAAAACTTTTGAAACGGCTATATTTGATATACAAACTTCTATAACAAAATTTGCGTACCACTTTAAATCAAATAGGTTGTTCTTAAACATGTCTAAAACTATTTTTATTATATTTTCTCCGAGGCATAATGTACTAGATAAAAGTCACTTGTTAAAAATAGCTGGCAAATCTATAGAACAAGTATGTTGTACTAAATTTCTGGGGATATATATAGATAATGCATTAAATTGGGAAACTCATATTGACTCCGTAGCAAAAAAAACTTTCTTCCGTCTGTTATGCGTTGTATAGATTATACAAAATATCAAGCAGGATAACTGTTATGGCATATTATTATACAAATTTTATTTCAAGGGTAACATACGGAATTCTTTTTTGGGGCTCTTCATGCCATTTTTAAAGATTATTTAAGCTTCAAAAGAAGGCTGTACGTAATATTGTGGGAGCATCTAAACATACGTCCTGTAGAAATGTATTTAAAGAATTGAACATTTTAACACTGCCAAGCATTTATATATTAGAAATACTTATATATGTTAAAAAAAATCTAACTAACTTTTTACAAAACAATTACAACCATAAATATGACACTAGGGAAAGTAATAACTTAAGCACACCGTTACACAAACTATGAAAATATGAAGAATGTCCAAATTACATAGGAATAAAACTGTATAATTAGATTCCAGACTTTCTAAAAAGCATTGAAAATATAAAAAAACTTAAAATAAAACAAAAAAATACCTAACAGTCAAATGTTTTTATTCAATTAACGAATATTTAAGTTAAGAAGATATATAATTTCTTCTGTACTTTTATCTAGTATTAAGCATTAATAGGAGCACTTGATTCATTGTAAGGTATTTATTAATTGTAATCCTATACCAATGTGGTCTTTTGGATAATAAATAATAATAATTATTATTATTCATTGAAACAATAGCAATTGCCTGGTTATTCATTATAAAGTACCCACTCCTTATCATCATTATTATTGCCTATAGAAAAAATAAATAAATAAAAGTTGTGTGGTTATAACTGAATTTTGTTAAAACGCTATCAAAAGTACAGTAGCGTGCAGATTTTAGGGGATAAAAAAAATTAATATATTTTTTTAAATGGGTACCCTGTATATTATGAAATTTTTGGAAGGATCCTTTTTTCCTAATTTCAAAAATATACTATAAGTTACCCCTACCATATACCGTTTTTGACTTATTAAACGTCGAATAGTTAAACTAGTTACTGTAAATAAGAGAAAGTTAACATTTTTAAGTTAGCTATGAAAATGACAACTGTTATGTTTGATAAGTGACATTTTAATGAAATAATCAAAATAGTTTACAGTGAGGAAGAAAAAAAAAACAAATATTTATACACAGTAGATAACAAAAAATTATTTAGGAAATTTAAATATAAATAAATGATAACTCATAAAAGATGTTCGATGTGTCCACTTTCAATGCATAATTGATGACGTCTTCTTATATTTATAATTGCTTCATTATTTACATTCAGAATGTTTATTTCTAGTCAAATTTTATCTTGAATACTATTATTGACAATGCCTTTTATAAATTCCCAAAAAATGACTGTTAGGTGGCCATTTAATTGTTCCATTATTCTCTATTCATATTGGAATTACATTATTCAAATGATCTCGAACGAGTAGGACACTATGCGGACCAAATACTTCATCCAAATTCTGCAGAAGAATTTTTTTCTGCTTCTGGAATAATTATTTCCAAATAAGTAACTCCAATTAAAGTATAATCATAAAATAATGGCACACAATTTTCTTTATGAAAATTGCACACCAGACACTAACAATTTTTCTTCCTGATTTATTTAAATTTGTTTTGCCAATATTTTTCTGTTGTGCTTGCTTTCGCCCGACCTTCGATTTTTCCTATTAAAAACCCTTGCCATAGAAAAGGATGATTCATTAGTCCATAATATTTTAGTAAAAAAGTCGGGATCTTCATCCAACTTTCCAATCCAGCTTTTTCCTTGAGTCTCTGTTAAAACTTCTACGGGTAAAATTTTATATATTTTTTAACGTACGTTGGATTTTGGAATAACTTTTACCTAATTGATCTACTGCATTATTTATTCTACATTTAGAATTTTCTAATAAATAATACATTGGTTCAAAAAAGTCTATTCGGGAATAAATGTGGATGGGCTTACCTTCGGAATGAAGTAATATACACTCACATGTAAAAAAAAACGCAACAAGTTAATATTTGGTAAGATTTTAGGTCTTATAATTTTTTTATTTTTTGTTCAATTTTCATAAATTTTCAGCAAACTGTAGATCAAATGACTAATTTCAACTTGCACATTCAGTCTTTTGTTAAATGCTGGCGTATTAGTCATTATGCAGGGTCAATTAAAAGTTTGTTTTATAACCATAATTTTAAAACACTGTGTGGTCAAATTCTTTCAAAATACCAATTTTTGTTAAGAACCATTAATTTCCTACATTTTCTTTTCTGGTTCATGTCTTTATGTGCACTGGTTCATTTTTAAGAGCGAAATGAAATCACCAACAGATTACTTTGAGAAATGTTATTTTTTGACGAGCCGGCTTTGCTCGTTGTTGCCTTAATGTCAGTTTGACAGCTTAGTTTATGAGTCTAGCAATAACAATATATTGCTTACTTTCAATAAGCAATTATTAAAACTTACATAAAAAGAAAGAAAAATAAGAAAATTTATTTATGCAAACAATTCAACTTCAAAATCAAACTTCAAATAAAAACAATTCAACTGTAACTTAACTAACCTAAAGAAACGTACTTTTTACAACAAATTTAGCTTATTATTTTATATTACCACCTCTAGCCCTTATAACTGCCTGCATACGTCGGTTAATACCATCAATAAAGTTACGAATAGCATCTTGAGGAATATTTTACCATTCCTACTGAAGGGCTAAAAGAAGCTCATTTACCGTAGCTGAAGCTACTTCGCGATATCTGACCCACACATTATCTATGGGGTTAAGATCAGGCGAACATGCTGGCCAGTTCGTTTTGTTAATACCAACTTCCGCGAGGTATTGTGTAACACGCAATGCTGAATGTGGCCGCGCAACATCCTGCATTAGGATAAATCCATCGCCGATAAATCCACTAAAAGGTGCAACGTAATTGCTTAATATCTATCTATCTATCTATCTAACTTGTTCAATTTTTTGCGTGTGAGTGTATCTAGGTCTTTTTTCAGGTTTGCTTGAACTACACGCTTTTTTCTACTAAAGCTGGAGGTATTATTCACATTTCGGTAAATATTTTTGAACGTATTTTCTGACTGTGTTGGATCATTTGGATGCAACACCCTATATACCCTTTTTGATGAACGTTTATTTGTGTTTTGTATATAACAAGTAAATATTTGGACTTTTTTCTTCCGCACATGGCTCGTGCCACGGCTTATTACGACCAGTGGAAGATTCGGATAAACGCTGAAAAGTCGGAGGCGATAGTCTTCACGCGCCGTTTCACCGAAAACAAAATCATAACACCAATCTCGATCCGGGGAAACAAAATTCCAACCAAGAGGTGCGTGAAGTACTTGGGGGTCAGACTGGACCAGCGACTGACGTTTAACACGCACATTAATGAGACAGTACGGACGGTCTACTCCCTGTCCAGGAGTCTGTATCCGCTTATGGTCAGGGGTAGCAGACTTAATAGACAAAATAAAAAAATGTTGTACACAATGGTGATCAGGCCGTCTATCACATACGCGGCGCCGGTGTGGTGCAGCATACCGGTCACGACAATGAAAAAACTAAAAGTTCTTGAACACAAATTTATGCGCCTCATTTCTAATTCTGGAAGGTACACCTCCCTCAGAGATCTATACGCACTTTGCCACGACATAATGCCAATAGCGGACTACGTCCAGGACATCTCTCAAAAATTCTACTCTTTCAAGCTGGGCGATAGCCCGCTAACAAGAAACATAACACAAATTAGACAGCATAATGCCCCATTTCGGATAAAACACACCCTACCATACCAGACGTTACCGATCTTCCGGCAACCTCTGTAGCCAAACTTCATCAACTATAACTTCCGCTTGCCCTATCCACCTTGACTGATATTTCATACCTGTTGTGTCTTTAAATCTTTCCTGTCTTGTAACCTTTTTGTCGCGTTTGTTTTTTCGATTTCTTTTTGTACATGTTTGTCTCTAAATTCATTTTCATTCAAGTTTTTCAAAAATCATAATTTTTCGAAATCAAAATTTTTTAAAACTAAAGTTTAGGTCAGCCTACGCGCAGCCCAGCATTTTCACACCTCGCGGAAGGCCCCTCGTTTAGATTGAGTTGTCTGCGTCAGTATCAAAATTAAAAAAGTGTTTAGTGCAAAAGTTTTTAAAAATGTGTAGTTTGTAAGTTCAGTTAAGTCTGTTTTAGATATATATAATTTTATCACCTAATTTTATCCATCTGCGATGGAAGGAGTTTAGGTTAACTAGTCCCATTCCGCCCGACCTTGCAATCCGCCACCACGAACAGCGCGCGGTGGTTGCACGGTCGGTCCCTGGGTGGGTTCTGGGGAGGCAGATGTAAATTTTAATTATTAATAAAGTAGTATTGATTGATTGATTTGAGGCCTAACACCGACGCCTGTAGACGAGCTATCCCCAACCAGGAATTTTGCTGAACCTCTTCCCTTAAGAAGAGTAGGGATCTTTTACTTGCCTAACATTTAATAGACAAGGGACCGACGGCTTTACATTCCCTCCGAAGGATACTGATATACAAGCCGCTGGAAGATGTGTGAGGCGAGGACGCGGTTTTCGTTGGAACGGTCACCCATCCAACTACTAACCGCGGTTAACGTTGCTTTACATCGCATACCGAAATATGTACATAGTAAAGACGCACCTACGCTCACCCCTATTTTTCTCTTCATATAACAATATTACTTTTAAAGTGAAAGAGGTTATTTTGTACGCACTACAAACAAGCAATATATCTTTGAAATTTCCTGTTTGTAATTTATCAACGCTCAGACTCATTATATCCTGTAATATGAAGTATTATATTAACCTTGAATTAACATGCATTTCTACACCATGACACGCCTTTTTTCTGACATATTAATTGAAACGCAGTGCAACAATGTATTGAAGACATTTCTCCATCAAATAAATGCATACAGTTTTCCCAGAGCAGTAAAAATAAACAAGTGTTTTGGAATAAATTTGAAAGCAATGAAGTGAGTAATTATTTTAAACATACTTTTTTTAAGTTAAGAATTATCTACTAAAATGTGCTTCATGCTGCTGTAGCATGTTGATATTTCTAAAATTAGTGTTTCAACAATAGGAAAAACGAAATAGTTTGAAGGTCTTAAAAATATCAAGATATATTTTAAAAAACATCCATAAGAGCACAAAAATCAGAAAATATAATACCGTGTATCAACGCATCATTATAGACCCCTTTTTAACCTCTCCACAATAAAATTGTGAGAGGTTACTAAAATTGGTTCAAAAACGAAAATTGAGATAACATCAAATCCTTACGTTTTGAGGTCCTAGGAACCCAAAAAAGTGGTTTTTGAAAAATGTCTGTGTGTGTGTATGTGTGTATGTATGTGTGTATGTATGTGTGTATGTGTGTTAGCACGATAGCGCCGAAACTACTGAACGGATTTGAATGAAACTTTGCGTGTGCGTTTCTTTAGTGTCCCAGAAGATCTGAAAAGGTTTTGGTTGAGATCGGATTACGTTTAGTGCCATTTTGACGCAACAAGTTGTTTATTTTATATTTACTTTCAATTTACAATGAAACCATTGAAAAGCAGTTAAAATTCTGATTTCAACGATATATCACACTTCCACCCTTTCGATTTTGTTTCCGTGAAAAAAATTAAAAACAAAGCAAATATGGCATAGATCGCATTTCGCATGACATGATCGATGCGCGTAGCGGTTACATCGTGAAACTCGTCACATCACGTGTCAATTCACGTGTGAGGGTTTCTTCACTGCTCTAGAAGTAGAGCGGATTACGTTTAGTGCCGTTTTTAAATATATATACAGACAAATCGAAGAATTAAACTACAAATATTCCCCTAAAATCTAGTAAAATTACTGAAATGCTAATGTTTGATTTAACAAAGACAGCCGCGAGCGATCGGATTGCAATGAGCAAATTTTGATGATTGTCATTGTCATCGTTTGTCATCCGATAACGTTGGTGTCATGTCATGTTAATAAGATTTCGGCACATTTGTAACTTTTAGTGGATTGTCACAAACTTTAAAGGTAGATTAACAATATCAATATCATATGCTTTCTGTACCTTCGTTGGTGAATTTATTATAGATTATCACTTTACCAATTTTCAGTTTGTTGCTTTACAAATCTGTAGTATTTAGGATAACTAGACTTTCTTAGTCGTTCAAGTGATGTTAAAGTTGTTAATATCCTAATAGTATATTATTCAACGAGCGTTAATGTAGGTAATAACTCGCATAGATGATTGTAAATTCATTAAGTTGAGGGTTTTTTAGTGCCCCAGAAGATCTGAAAAGGTTTTGGATGAGATCGGATTACGTTTAGTGCCGTTTTGTTACACAATTTAATGCTCTTTTCGGCTTCAAAGATCCACCGAGTGGGGAGGTTCCAGCCGCTTCTAGTAGCTGCCGATTTTTTTCCTTATTTTTAGAATATCGGAATGAAACTTCGTAGATGCATTATACGACCTTCCTTAATACATCGCAGTCCTGAAGATTCAGCCGACGAGAGTCCTGCTCTCGTAGGGTCTTAGGATCGTAGAGCTTTAGGTCGTAGGGTGTAGGGTCCTGCAGGGTCGCCCTCGCTGGCTGAGTTGCGAGACTGTGATGAAGACTAAGGACAGCTCAACTTCAGGATCCACTCTGTGGAGTGGCTACGGGAACGGGCGCACCCGGGGGTAATTCAAACTACGAGTGAGCTGTGCCTCTCACTCACTTAAATCCGAAATCATGATCCACACTTCAACGGCCTCTTCCGAAACGAAATGGCACCGAGAACGGCGTATGGGAACTGTGATCGGGGGGCTTGCCTTAACCAGCCGCTATAAAAGAACCAACAGCGAAGTCGAATAAACCTGTGGGGGCACCAGACGCACCTCACAGTATTAATGCCTTCCTTCCAGTATGGGCTCACTGCTGGAAGGTGACGGGGATTTGGACCCATCTCGTGGGATTTAAGATGGAAAATAACGAAAACTAAAATCGGTTTTCAAGAAAACGAGGGAATTCTCCACACAGACGGAAGGCCTCTGGCACCGTACAGGTAAAGATAATGAGGAGGAAGTAAAGATAGCGCGGATTGAGAAAATAATTGACTGCTGATCAGATGAGTACAATGATCTGTCTGATATCATAAAAGAGGATTGGCCGGAGAGGGTATTCCGAAAGACGAAATGAGAGGAGAGCAGTCCCAAATGGGGGAGACGAACGAGGACTTAGCATTGGCAATTGATATTGGAGAACAGCAGAGAGAGAGGTGCAATAAGACAAGCAAGAGTAGCTTGCCCAATAACAAAGGCACTTCTAGAAAATGACCTAAGAGAAAGTCAGGTCTAATACGGGGCGTGTAGTATCCACCTAACCTTAAATCTTGAGGAATAGCATAGGGAAATCGCAAAACATATGTTCCTTCTACCGGAAAAAAGGGAATAGAAGAAGCATGGGAAAACGAAGATATATTTGAAATGCTGAAGAAATGGGCAGCTTTAAATTAAGCAGTGGGAAAACCTACAACAGGTAAGGGTGGAGGAAAAAAGGGAGAGCAAAACGGATATTGACGAAGCAGCGTCAGAAGATGAAATTAAGGAAGCCATTGTAAAAATAGTGGCGAGTCCAGACTTCGGAGTAAAGGATATTGAATTTTCCTCAATAAGGGAGTCAATGAATGGGGGGAGTCAGACTGCAACAGTGCGGGTCCCAAAGAGGATTACAGGGTACCTTGAAAAGGGGGAGGCGTAAGGATTGGGCGGTTAAATTATAGAGTCAGGGAAAAAGTTAATATCGTCAGGTGCTTCAAATGCATGCAGTTTGGACAGAGAGGAGGACTGCCTAACATGTTGGGAGAAGGGTCACAGGGTAAAGGACTATAACAAACCTGACACTTTGTGACATAACTGTTATTCTTTCCTCCCTTCCGGTTTCACCGGAAATGACGCCAATTTTTTATTTTTAAACTGAGCACCCTATCTATTATTATATTTTTCTAATCCTTGAAAAACTGTGAGTACGGTGATACCCCATAAGTGACATTTCGATTCTATGAAAAAAATTTTACTCGAAATTAATCGATGCATCTAGAGTGTCATGATCAGAGTACTACCACAAAATAGCGGATGTTTAAGGAATCCGCGGATGTGCCCAAAAGTAATTTTTTCTGGTCATGCCACTCTAGATGCACCAACAAATTTCGAGTCTATTTTTTTTCATGGAATCAAAATGTCACTTATACAGTATTACCATATTCAGAATTTTTCAAGAATTCCAAAAATAAAATAATATACAGGGTGTTCCGTTTAAAAATAAAAAGTTGGGGTCATTTCCGGTGAAACCGGAAGGGAGGAGAGAATAACAATTATGACACAAAGTGTCAGGTTTGTTACAGTCCTTTACCCTGTGACCCTTCTCCCAACATGTTAGGCAGTCCTCCTCTCTGTCCAAACTGCATGCATTTGAAGCACCTGACGATATTAACTTTTTCCCTGACTCTATAATTTAACCGCCCAATCCTTACGCCTCCCCCTTTTCAAGGTACCCTGTAATCCTCTTCGGGACCCGCACTGTTGCAGTCTGACTCCCCCCATTCATTGACTCCCTTATTGAGGAAAATTCAATATTCTTTACTCCGAAGTCTGGACTCGCCACTATTTTTACAATGGCTTCCTTAATTTCAACTCCTGACGCTGCTTCGTCAATATCCGTCTCCCTTTTTTCCTCCACCCTTACCTGTTGTAGGTTTTCCCACTGCTTAATTTAAAGCTTTACACTTTTCTGCACCTCCCTCAACCGTAACCAGTAGATCCCCTCTTGCTGTTATCATGTTTTTCACTTCTACGTTAATCTCCTCAATATATACACTTCTTTTAACCTCCTTTACCGGTTCCGCATAGGATGTATTTCCTGCCTTTATAATAATTCCCGCCTTTTCTCCCATTAGTCTCCTTCCTCGGGTTGCCTGTCCTGCGGCATCTTTAGTTGTCTTCCTCTTATTTTTAGCATTCCTTCCCGTGGGGACGACTATTTTAATTTCATCATCCACTTCTCTGAATGTGAATTCGCAGAGCTTTCTTAGCGTTGCCCTATCCACCCCTTCTTGTGCGGCGAGGGTGCACTTCCTTTTCCCTAGTTCTTGTAATATGGCTGCCCATTTTTTCAGAATTTCAAATATATTCCATTTAAAAATCAAAAGTTGGGGTCATTTCTGGGGAAACCGGAACTAAGAAAAAAATGATAATTATGCCACAAAGTGCCTTCTTGGCCATATAATATACCTACCAAGTTTCATTATGATATTCTAAAAAATAAGGACAAAAAGGGTATGTACAATGATCCGTTGACACCAGTATAGTGTGGTGGCTTAAATCAAATATTAGCCTGAATCGTGACATGCTGGATTAAAGCGAAATGTTTTGCATAGTTCATAATATGTACCTTCAGTACAAACAATTCATGGGGGTGGTGCTCGATTTTCAGGCCTGCCATCTTGAGTTACGATACCATATTTGTTTTCATTAAGACTTTTTGGTTTTTCTTGCCCCCAAACGGTTGGGTTTCAAGCAAAGCATGTTATTATATGTTTTATACCAATACCGCTTTAGTAAGTTGAATATTTTGTGAGATATAAACTTTAAATTAAAATAATCTTTAAAATTTTCGACTTCTATTGAGAAATATTTAAAATTGTACTTTAATTTAAAATTGATTTTGTAAATTTGTATTAGAATCAAGACGTCGATAAAATCGTTGTAATATATATTGAACTACAGGCATTCATCATATGATTCAGCATTACTATACAATAGTTGCGCAACGGTCAGTTAACGTTAATTATAACGACTTTTAAACGTTCTCATCCTCATCAAGATATATTTTGACCACCAAATTTTTGAATCTGAATATCTCAACTTGGCATGTTGACCTTTGAATGATCCACTGAACACGCAACTTTCAAAGCCTAATTCGCTAATAATGTCCAGTGGTAAATTTCCTCACCTCCTACGTCGATTGTATTGTGTAAACAATTTTAAAATAAATATTGAATTTACAACTATTCTTAAGTCAAACAATCATATTTTCTAAATTTATGTATCTTATTAGTAGACATCTTATCCACCCACACCTTGTACATATCCTTATATGCCGGAGCTCGCATGTAATATTCAATATGCGTAGTCTTTGGTCCTTGGTAGTGCCGTTAATGCATTCAATCAGTTAGTAACGACCTATTCAACATATTTAATAATAATACGTCTTGTATGTAGAGAATTGAGAAGGACAAAATTGTCTTACTGGATAGGGAATTACGTGACGGTCAAAGTAATAAACAAGTAATTGAATAATATATAAAATTTAATATATAAATTTATACATGCAGAAATCCGAAGAAGTGTCCATTTAGAATACAAAAATATTATTCCAGTTAAATTTAATGTTTTTAAAATTTAATTCAAAATTTCACAAAAAAACATTTGGTCAAAAGGGCCAAACGCCTAAGCAATAGTGTAAAATTAAAATGTGTATGTAATTAATTGATGGAAGAGCTGAAAGAGTTTATTTGCTTAACCCACACTTAAGAGAGTAACACTCTTATAACTTAATTTTTTCCGATTTGAACCAGATTATACTCAAATATAGAACAAAGTAGGATGTACTTATGACAAAAAAAAACATTCATCCCTTACAAATGCAAAGCCACCTGAGATACCAGAATAAAGGGAGAAAAATCAAAAATCATATTAAACAATTTTTATCAGAAAATGTTATTAATGAAATGTCTGAATGTCCAAAATTTCATCAAAATTAAAAAATATTGAAATATTGTTATTAATATCTAAAAAACATATATCTAACCTCCTTCTAAAATTTTCCCACATATTCAATACGTCGAAACTTGCATTTTTATGTAAAAACAGCGCTTCCTCCAGATTTTTCTAAGAAAATGGCCTATTTCGGTTGAACTATTTAGTTTTATTTCTTCATGATTTGCGTTATTCCACCTGCTCTAGGAACTTTAGCCTAGTGCGGACTAATACCTTTCATTCACAAAGTATATGTTCCGCAGTTTCAGTTGCAGTATCGCAATATCTGTGTTTGTAGTCTACTGCCTTGCCCATATTCTTGAGGTGATATCGATATCTCAAGGGGGCAGTGGCCAGTTAGAAGGCCTGTTATCAGTTTTAATTCTGACTTTTCAAGTTCGAGAAGCCTTGTGACATTCTCTGTCGAATAAGTTATAAACTTTCTCGCTTGTCTTTGGCCAGTATTTCTCCAGTAGAACTTTTTCTGATCCTTTTCTCATTTCTGGACCTCCTCCATTATGTGTTCCTTGGCCAGGCCACAAAACGGTTCAGGTCCAATGAATTGTGCTTCAGCTCCTTTTTTCGCAAGGCTGTCAGCAAGTTCATTACCTTGTA
This sequence comes from Leptura quadrifasciata, assembly GCA_963675555.1. Lineage (NCBI taxonomy): Eukaryota > Metazoa > Arthropoda > Insecta > Coleoptera > Cerambycidae > Leptura > Leptura quadrifasciata. Next base: position 7,108,420 of record OY776674.1, read on the forward strand.
CTTCTTTATGCTCTGGCAGCCACATCAACGCTATCTTGTTGTTGTTGGTCAGTTGATTCAGTGATTGTCTACTTTCTCAGGCAATTTTAGACACGAAGGTATAGGGCCTTAGAGCTTTTAATGCTGCCTGGCTATCTGATAGGATATAGAGCTGTGCCCTTTCGAATGCCTTTATTTAGGTATTCCTGCGCACACAGATCTATAACATGAATTTCTGCCTGGAAGATGATTGGGGTGTTACCGAAGGCTTTTGATAGCCTACATTTAGGCATTGCTACGCCCATTTCTACCCCTTCAGCTATCTTAGATCCATCTGTATACCAGATAAGTGACCCTTGTTCCAATCTCAGTGCATCCATCTTGCTCGTCTGCCTGCTTTAGATCAACACGTCAAACGGATAGTCAAAGTCCTGCTTGATTGACATAGTCAGTAGGATTAGCCATAGACTAAAAATGGGCTCCAGAATTCAGATCGCCTGGTTTAAATTTATGTACCTGATGCAGCCGTAGGGCACTAAGTGCTGCTTCCTTCCTCGCAAGCATAGCTGCTGTGGACATGAGTACCAATGTATCATTTTCGGCCTCAGACCCCAAGTCTTGCCTCTCACAGTCACGACTAGGTTATCTGCGTAACCCTGGACGTTGAAGCCCGAATTACTCTTTTTATGGAGGATACCATCGACCACCATTGACCACAGCAAGGGTGATAGGACTCCTACCTGTAGACAACCCCTGACTACTGTCACCGTAGCCAACTTATCCCCCATACTTATAGTAATTATTCTGCATCTGAGCAACTACTGGTAATGCCGACAGGAAGAAGAAAAGTTGTACCAGAAATAGACAAATAACAACGTATAAATGCACTTAAGGTCGAAAAGGCTAAAAGAGCAAACCATAGAAATTATCGCCAAAGTGTAGTTATAATCACACCACATCACAAAATAGGAGTATATCACGACAAAGTGAGACAACGCATTTCACAAACACCTACAAAGACTTCCCATCTTTTATTCCCATACCATGCATCATAATTATTGCTTGTAGCAAGGACTCTTTTTGGGGTAAATTAAAAAACTTTTTTTGAATCTGATACTATTGATAATACTTTTCACGAGCAATATAACGTATAACTTTATTTTTTTTAAACTAATTCAACAATTTAAAATAATTTACTTGCTCTTTGACTTGACATGATTTTTACAAGTTGGCATTAAATTTGTATTTAAATGTATGCATACCACATAACCAAATAACGTACAAAAAATTTGAAGATTCATTTTCTATGCAGTCGTTGTTAATGTAAGCAAGAATCCATTATGTCCTTTAATTGATTTAACTAATTCTGCAAAATTCTTGTTAATCAAACTAGCAGCACGTGGATAAATAAACGTATTCAAAAAGTCTATTAAAACCATACAATGCAAAATTATTTGAACCTTACAATAACATGAACCCCAATATCCTATATAGAAAGTCTGTATGGCCATATAAAATGGTAAAAAAGAGAAACGAAAATATACTTGTTATTTTTTGCAACTTTGTATAACTTTAGAAAAAAACCATTGTGAAAATAAATAATGCTGAAAATATAACTTTGTATTGTATAACAGTTGATATATTTATTATTTCTTATCAAAATAGGTGGAAAATTACAAGAAGGTCTACATAAGTGATAGGTAATATTATTAAAATATTGATTATCTACTTCTATTAAAAGCCCAGACGTTGTTGAAATCTAGCATACTCGCTCTCACTCGACTGTTTATGAAAATTAAGGAAAGTTGTTTGTACAGAGTTGACAAAACAATAATTCATGTGTTATAGACACATTATTTTTGGATCCAATTTTTATTTATGTATTATTATATATTAAAGCTTTTGACTGTGTACCTCATGATATTTTGCTAAAAAAATTGGACTTCTATAAATTTTCCAATGACAGTCAGAAATTACTTACGTGTTATCTAGAAGAGAGAACTCAATTTGTGCACCACCACAACAGGAACTTCGAATTTACAGATATAGTATTTGGGGTACCCCAAGGCTCTGTATTAGGCCCAACCCTCTTCCTAATTTTCATAAATGACCTTCCTAATAATACTGTAAGAGCTAAATCTGTTCTTTTTGCGGACGATACAACCTTGATTTTCAGTAACTCGGATACCACGGCATTACGATCTAGCGTGAACGATAGCCTGTCAACTATTCATGATTGGTTCCTATCAAATATGCTAATGTTAAACAAGAGTAAGACTGAAACAATGCTCTTTAGCTTAAAATTCCAGACATTAGCAGATATTCTTTCCACCGATTGTGTAAAATTTCTAGGTGTCCAAATGGATAACAAATTAACGTGGGAAAAACATTCTAATTTTATCTGTAACAAGGTTTCCAAAAATACATTTCTTCTACGCTAAGTGATTTCTTGTTGAAATTTTTGTTTTATTTTATTTTTATCTCGATATTTATAAGTATTTATTATTTATTTATATATTAAATTACGTATTTGGTATACAAACCGCATTTGGTATGTTCGACATGTGCAAATACTTCGAATAATGCACTAATGGAATATTATCTTACTAAATACTTACTAAAATTATATTAGTGTTCATTGTATGTTTAGCGTCGACTATCTAGTTTTCTATTTCTCTTGTGTTGCAATGTTATATACTCTATACGTTATTTATTATTTTATTCATTTATACATATATACGTATGTTTTTTCTTTTTTGTACTTAATGACACTGATTGTTATGTTTATTTAAAAGTGTTATTATTTCTTTAATGACCTGTCAAAACACAATTTGTGTATTTATGACCAATAAAGTTCTATTCTATTCTATTCTATTCTATTTTATTCTACCCTACTCTACTCGACTCCACTCCACTCCACTCCACTCCACTCCACTCCACTCCACTCCACTCCACTCCACTCCACTCCACTCCACTCCTCTCTTCTCTACTTCACTCCACTCCACTCTACTCTACTCTGCTCTGCTCTGCTCTGCTCTGCTCTGCTCTGCTCTGCTCTGCTCTGCTCTGCTCTGCTCTACTCTACTCTATTCTGTTCTATTCTACTCTACTCTACTCTATTCTGTTCTATTCTATTCTATATGTAAATTATAAATACTGAAATTCCAAAAGTTAATCGAAATAGAGGTCTATTAGTAGTATTAGTGAGTTCTATTAACATATATTTTTGGAAAATGTTAATTGACAGAAACATAGAATTTTTAGAGCGGATGTCTTGAATGGCTACAGGTTTGGGAAATCTGAGAAATCTGAAAATTCTATATGCACTCGAACCCGCGAAATCCCGAGGTCCTGGGATCCCACAAAAAACTGATCTCGAAATTTCCGGGATTGACATACTCAATTTCATCAATCCCTAGATCAAATGTAGATCGAAATGGTCGGACCAAATTTTAAAGAAATTTGAGAAAATGTCTTTAAATTATATATTGCTGCGATATCAATATTTACCACATTTTTGTAAAATTTAAGAAACATATCAAAACAAAACAAAAACTGGGAAAAGTTTGCTATATTAAAAAAAATATTAAAACTTTCTGATAAATAAAGACTAAAGTTCTGTAACGTTTAAAAGATTTAGTGTACAGAGAAAGAATGTATAGTATTATTTTACGTGAAAATATATACAGAGACAGGTAATGATGTTTTATACGTATATTTTGTAACAAATACAAAATTCAATATTAAATTAGCAGCGTCACCTAGGACATGTGTTTAGCAGAGCATGATTGTATGCATACTTGGTTAAAGAATACAATTAACTTGCTGTTAAACGTATAACTTGAGAAAACTTTAGAGTTATAACAATTTTATGTAGTAATTTTAAGTATAAACGGGAATACCTTTGATAAACTTTATTCTATCATCCACCAAAGCTGTATAAAGTCACTTATAACGAAACCATATCCATTGAGTAGTTACCACACTACTATTGAACAGGATTTTATACTCAGGAGCAGCTGCAAAAGGTCGCAAGTCCTGAACGAGCTTCTGAGGTAACGGCAAACCCGTAAATTCATAAAAGTTCAGTAAAATATCAAAAAAATTAACATCAAATCTATAAATAAGCCTAGAACAATATTGTGCATGAATAATTTAGTAAATATGACGTAAAAGTAACATTCAAAAAGGACTCTGAACAATTGAAATCAATAAAATATGTGTGAAAGTGTGAAAGACTAAAAAATGTAAATTTGGTCATATAAAACATTATTTACTGGAAAACTTTAATACTAATGAAATGAAAATACTAACCACAACAGCTCTGGGTCTGTTCACGTGTAAAGGTTGGCATAGACACTTTTAAAGGTAGGTCAGTCCATTCCGTAAATTTTTTTTGTGTGGAGAAAAATACTGTATTTTGAACTGAAATTGTGTACAATGCTAACACAGTAGAAATGCTGGACTTTCTGCAGCTAAGGTTTTGAGACACGAAAAGTGTACATGAACAGAGATAAGTGCAAGTTTTTTAGGGTCCACAGCCTAAAAAGGTTTAACGTTAATTAATTTCAATAAAAACCATTGTAAGGTTTATAAGTATTAGAATAGGTGTAATAGTATATAAGATTTGTTCTCCAATGATGTTGGGTGTCCTTTTAACAAAAGTTTTAAGATTTTTGTAAGTACAGCCTCCAAATTTAGAAATTCATTAATTTTCACATTCAGAGTATAAGTAGGCAAAATGTTCAGAAGAAAATGTTGATCATTAATAAAGCAGGAAAGTTTCGGTATTATATTCAGGAAAATAAATAAATTCAAATGAAAGAGAGAAAATGACATTTAAATTTATTTATTTGGTCCAAAAGTGCCAAAATAATAATGCCAGTATAATAACTGAGTTAGTATCAAATAATTCACGAAGTCCATCATGGTAATATTATAAACTTCAAGCCTGCTCTCTTCAGGAGGGATTGCATAGTGGTCAATATTGTCAATAATCTCGGTTTTTTTATCATATCTGTACTTAATATCACCTCCAAGGGTTACATAATATTCACTTCGAGACATCTTGGTGAAAAAATTTGCAAAAAATCACAATAAACTCAATCCATAGCACCAAAAACGAATGTAAACACACGGAAAATAATCGCTTTGTGTGCCACCCAGGCAAAATGGCGGATCTGTCAAAGTCACGTGTTCTGGAATGGTCTATACAATATTCTTTAAACCCCAAATATTCATTTGCCACAATAATAATATACCTTATTCGAAAATTCTCCTCTCAAATAATATTAGGTTTCTAAAGCTTTATTCTTTTTAATTAATGAAGCTTAACGAAAAGTATCGCAAAAGTGTTTTTGACGCATAATTTTCTATTTTATTAGACCTTAAAGAGATCAACCAGTCTAACTTAGCATTGGAGTGACAAATGAGTAATAAGAAATGCCCGGTACTATAAATATTTGGAAATATCCAAAACTGTTATAAATATCTCGCAGATTCACAATTACGTAGTTGGATCATGTTGAAGAAAAATTGCATAGATAATCGAGGATTCACTAAAATCGAAAATTATGAAGAAGAGTTGCTCCCATAGAAAGGCAAATTCTTATTTCCGCTTCCCGGAAATTTTAAGCTAGTTCTTTTTTGTTTGACCCAAATTTTTCAGCTGACATCCGATAAAGAGCAAGTAGCAGCTTCAGGCAACAATTTCAATTTCGATTTTCTGCTTTGTTTTATTTGAACGATATGCTGCAAAATATCAAAATTACTTCCAAGTTAGCGCAGAAGGAAAATATCCAAGTTGTGTTTCTTTCCATCGTGTTTATTTTCTATAATTCAATACCCAAGTTTAGCTTGTAGTTGAGCCAAAACGTCCTTGGTTATGGTTGCATCAACTTTATTTATTTTTTCTACGCTGTAAATCTAATTATGCTGTCAACTTCAGTTAAAACCAGATAAAACAAAAAATCACTTTGAAGACCTATCCTCCGACAATTAAATAAATAGTTATTACGATAGTAGACTTTACATTTGTTTCAAATTATGATAAAAGGACATTGAATCATGTTATCATGTTTATTCTCCTACGCAAATGCGTATACTGAAATTAACCACTTATTGATTTTCACACGATACTTACACGGTTTATTTTGATAATCATTAAAATGATAAAATTATTAATTGAGGCTCATGTAGGCAAACAAATAAAAAAATAGGTGGGGCCCGCAGGGGGACTAATGCGTCGAACACTATCAACTATCAGATAGCGCACTTGTAGAGTCAATAGTGGTGTGTGATATATTGAGCAATATAATTTTTTTAGATGTCAATTTATGGATATGACATAGGCATATATTTTAATGGCTGAAATGTATAGTTGATTTATACGGAGGCATTGGATTTATCCTTCCTGGTGCGCACATTAGAGAGTAAATGATTTTTATATAAAAAATAACCCCTTTGAAACAACTTTATACATACTAATTACAACCTTAGGATCGGAGGCAATTTTTTTAAAGGGTATGGTACATTTAGGTTGGAAGCACATTTTTCTCAAATATCTCACTAAATAACAAAAATAAATAATAATAAATTCTAGCAAAACATGTCCAGACCTTTTTAAACTATACGAAATTTTAATTGAGATTTATCGCATCTACAATCACCACAAATTCAGCGTGATACAACGTTTTGAAATCTGACGTAAATTTATATAATTTGTAAAAATAGGGCATTTAAATATCATTTCAGAAGTAAAAATGTAATAATTTCGAAATGTGTCATATCGGCCATTTTATATATTCAGGTGGCAAGTCTCAAATTAAATATTAATCAATTAATAAACATCTCTCGCCGTCTAATTGTTTCTAAACTAAAGATACTTATGTTATCATCTCTTAAATGACAGTTTTTAATTCATTTAATAAATATTTAAAATGGATAATTTATTTTTGAAGGAGAGTATTTACACTTACCGAGAGCGTCAACAATTATTATCAAATTGTGGTACATAAATATCGAGTATACATAACAAAATCTCGCTTTTATGCTTAAAATTAGATATGATAACCGCAGCAGAATTTCTTAAAATTTGAAAATGTTTAAAATCTCAAACTTTGCAACAAAAAATTTTAGAAACTAAAAATATTTTACTATTTAACTTGTTTTAAAAATTTTTGGAAATTTTAAACTGAAAATCTGAAAATTTTTGAAAGTCTTACTTCCTTTAATAATACGGCGGGGGTGGCAATGGGGGAGGTAAAGTAGGTGGCTAATGCCAAACAAATTTTAGAGTCCTTTGGTATACACTAAATCTCAATTTAATTTTTTACTTCCTTTAATAATAGGGTGGGGGCAATGGAGGTGGTAGTGGGGGTAATTAACGCTAAAAAAAAATTTGAGACGTTTCGTTCTTCTATACACACTAAATCACATTTTAATTTTTTTTACTCCCTTTCACAATAGTATGGTAGTGGTATTGGGGGTGATGGTGGGGGGTGGCCGATGCCAAAAAAAAAAAATTTTGAGACCTTACTTTTCGTGCATGTCCTAAATGGCAATGTTATGGACTCTTAACTGGTTGCTTTGTCTATTTACCCTTATTTACCCCCGAATTGGATCAAAATATATAATCTAGATCCAGATCTCGTTATTATACATTACATTATACATTATTCCAAGTCAATATCATACGGTTCCAGAGTAAACGCGCGCACAAAAATGTTACAGACCGACCGACAGACAGACAGATAGAATTTTTATTTTTTTCGCTCAAATTTAAAATCTCGACGGTTCGTACCATTTTAAGCCTATTCAACAGAATAAAAAAAAATTGCGTTACTATACTTCCAATGGACGTGGAAGTAAAATTGAGTGAAAATTTGGATATTTTTTTAAATTTGTAACTGAAAACTTAAAAAATTTTATTTGAAAATTTCACACCTCTACTTTTTAACCAATAAGATACCTTAATTTTGACTAGTTACCATGGCGATTAAAAAAATTTCCGGAAATTTTTTCGAGGCGCCACGATATTCAAGTGAAATTTTTTTGACAGTTGAAAAGGTAAACATATGATCTACAACCATTAAATAATGTAGAAGTACCTGTGAATAATGCAAAATTTCTGAATTAACATTATTATTTATTATTCGTCATAAAGTTTCATTAAACAGAAAACACAAATTTGTTAAATTATTATGTATTAACAATTTATAATTCAAAAAACGTAGGATGTACAAACATATTAAGATTTAAATGTTGCTTGAATTCTAACCCATCCTCTCTTCTTAATGGTGAATAGGAAGGTGACGAATTAATTAGATGTCTGTGTTTTAAGACATATATTTTATATTATATATTTTATTTGTTCAAATCTCTTTTACGTAAAGGGCCATATTTACTTGACATCTGCAGCAGACTTTCTTGGATTTTTGTAAATAAACCATTCGACTCTAACGCTTCCTGGTCGCAATCTTCCATTAAATTCGTTAAATATATTAATCTTGGATGACATATTTGCGCTTAACTCAACTCTTTGCAGTATTTACATAAATTGTACTTTTCAAAGCATTCCATTTTTCTCAAATTGTTTAACGCAAATACTTACAAGAAATGTTTTACATAAAAATATCTTTGTTTGCTGGTTTACTATACAGTAACTTAATATGAAACGGCGATAGACTGAACTAATACCCATCTGAGTTTTAGCATTTGGTGTAACTAAAGTTGGTAATTTTTTTTTATTTAACGAAATATGATGGATATACCTATATGATTTTTTAGAATTTATTTCATGTTGAACTAATATCTTCATTGACAAATCTCTAATGATATCGACTAATAAGCAAAATAATAACGAAATAAATTTAATTATTATAGGTTTTATTAATATTAAAAACACAATTATTATAAATGTTTGTGGGCTGGCTTGAATTGGTGGGTTGAATCTGGGTACTTTCTGTTTTATTTTGCATTGTGCTCTGATCATGATTAAACTTGCTAGTACTTGATGAAATTCTCCTCATGGATTCAATCATCTGATGATGATGTTCAACGTCCAATTGTAAGTAAGATTTGATTGACTGACTATTACTGTGTCCAGTAATTTTAATGAGCTGTTGTTCACCAACTCCTTCCTTGGCCGATTTCGAAACAGCTGTTGCTCTTGCAGAATGATTAGTTATTTTTACTTTTTTATTGTCAATTCCTATATCAGAGGCTGCTGATTTAAACCATGAAGATACAATGTTCTTACCAACTGGGCTATTCTTGTACCATCCTTTCGAATTGGGTTGACTCCAGTATGGGTTTGGTGTTAAGAATAATCTGTCGGTCTGAATAAGATTTCCCCTTTTTTCCGTCAACTTCTTAAACAAACGAACCAGACACATTTGTGGATTATCGAAATTTGTAATCAACCATTTACTATCCGACAGTTTTTTAGAACCACCTTGTGTGGTTTTGGAGAATATTGTACTACACTCATATACTCATGAATATTATACAACTTTTCGTCACAAAATTCAACTAACTGTTTCCATACACTTGATTTTGATTTTCGGGTGTTATATGGTGTTATATTTTGAATTTCTTGTCTAATTACTTGTTGATTTTCTTTACCAAATTGCGAGATTTCGCTATACACTTATTAAACTCAACGTTCAGACCTTTTAAACTAGTAATTATTAAGCTTTGTGACAGAACCGGTTAAACAAAAATGACAAATCAACATAATATGTCAAAAACAACAATACCCTGGGCAACTTGACAAGCAGTGAAATTAATTTAAAATGTCAGGTTGTATTAATAATTTTTTTCCAAATTATGGTGTTAAGTGGAGTGAAATTTTCTTACCGAATACCACGCAAGCTTAAATTATTCCTGGAAATAATTTAAGTTCTTGTGATATTATATGTGAAAATATTTAAAAAATTTTCAATATTTGAAACTTCTGAAATCTGCATAAATTTTGAAAATTTGAAACTTGGAAATTTGAAACTAAAAATTCAACTTTGGGAATTTTTAAAAAAATTTGAGAGTTCAAAATGAAAATTCAAAATTTTTCTTAATAGAAAATTTTTGAAAATTTTAAAATTTTTGAAAGGTTGCAACTTACAATTTTGAAGATTTGAAAATCGAAAATTTTTTAAATTTGTGAAAATTGGGAGCTACGAAAATTTGACAATTTGAAATTAAACATTTTAAAATTTAAAATTTTTTTAAAATTTGAAACTGAAAGTTTAACTTTGAAAATGCTTGAAAATTAAAAAAAAATTTTTTTATTCTTTTGCAACTTTTGAAAATTTAAACTTTCCAAAATTTTACAATTTTTGAAGATTGAAAACAAAACCTGCACGTTTTTGGAAATTTCAAACAAAATTATTGAAAATCATTGAACTCGAGAACACTTAATGCGCATCCATACAACTTCAAAATACCAACTGCGGATCGAGAGAAGAGACAAATATCTAAAAATCTAGAGGATTTCTACTGCACAGCTCAAGTAGGTATATGTACTGGTAAATATTCAGGAAATTTAAAATACTTGAAAATATAAATATTTTTAAAAATTCATAGAAAGTGATAAATTTCAAACGTTGGTAAAACCAAAAGTTTACACTCAACTTGAAAATTTTAATCTCGAAAATATTAATTTTCAGAACAGTTATAACAAAAATGCAACCATAGATTCTGTTATATGATTTTGACTGCTAATTGACTTTTCGTGGAGAAAAAAAAAACTTATAGAATTACACAAAACTTATACCAACAACTATAAAACTGGAAATACGTTATGAAAGAATCACATTTTCTAAGCCGTGAAATAATAAAAGTTCATTTCTTAGTAGAAAATAGAGCGCAAATAAAATCGGAGTGGGGATAATCCATTTTCGTTTCTTTCATAAAAGGCCTCCTACCGGGCTGATAACTTGGTGTGCCGTTATAGATTTATCGATTTATTTTGAAATGATTAAGAAAATCAAATTAAAATAAGGGTTTAAAAGAGAATAGTGGGTATACTTCTCACTTGTGTTCTTTACTTATCATATATTCCCTCTCAAACAATTTTAACTTTAACATATCTGATTCATCTCAGATAAGATTTAAAATAGCCGAAAAAATAACCAATAAAACAAAATAAATAAGAATAATAACATTGAAAAATTAACTAGACGCTATTTTGATACGTCATATTACAATATTAATGTGTATAACAAAAGACGTACCGTCACCAACTACCTAAGTAATCATGTTAGTGGGAATGAAAAAGAAAACTTCACTTCAGTAAGACCCGACGCCAGGCCTCCTGTACGCTGTATACATACAAAAGTATCAATTCGCTGCTACTATAACAGTTTTATATTCACCACGATAGACGACAGATGATAGGCATGATACAACAAATAGCAGACAGTTTTCTGAAATTAATTGAGACATACATGAAACGAATATCTAGGCATGACAATACTGAAATACTACCTACATTATCGTACAGAAATAAAATAGAGCTTAGAGTAAACATCTTTGTAATATGGATCGTAAACATTAGATATTTATACAAAGCTGCAGGAAAACATTTCTGGATATTTATAAAAGAGAGATGGATCGTAAGTGGAGGAGTGAATATTTAATAAAAGCACTGGAAAAAGAAAAATATATGTTACATTAAAAACTATTTTGTAATTATCAGTATTGCATTTAATTAGGGGCTGTTTCAATTATTCATGTCTTCTTTACTAAGTGAATGTGGGTACTTTATATGGATTATGTACCAAGCAGCGGAAGAGCTACCAGTCATTGTATAATTGTATGTACGCGATCAACTGTAGAACCTAAATCAAGCTGCTTTCTACCTTATTAAAAAAACTAGTGCCTGGTGGAGGCTTAAATGTCAATCCAAGAAAAAGGCCACCACGCCATTCACTAAAAGAAGAAGCTCTTACTAATAGCTCCAACACTGGATGGTACGCAAACTTATTTCTTCAGTGAAGTATCTAGGTTGTTAAACCTATTTTGTTCATTTACAACGTCACAAAACAATTTGCTAAAACTGAATGGAAACGCTTCTTTTATATATTTACCTAAAGAAGAACGGGGTTCAGCATTTACATGCTCTAAATTCTAGAAAGAAATTTGCATCCGGGAATCTGATTTCACCGACAGTTGTGAACTCTATAAAACCAATCAAGTTGTTAATACCATTTACACCGTTGAAAACTTTGAAATGGAAAATTCTAATACTAATACCAGAGTGGAACTGGAGGCTAGGAAAGTAGAAAGAGGCTCGTCAGAAATTAAGGATTAATGCGACAGGCAAGGAGCTTGGGCACGCAAGTCTTCAATCTGCAAACAATGAGGCAATCACTTAGTCAGATAATGTCAGGTGTGTTCCCATCTACAGGTTTACCATTTCATATAGTCATGTGTCAGTCCAGATGATTGGGAATACAATAATAGACATCTCATGAGTTCTGAGAGTCTAGAATGGGACACAAACAGATTGAGGGCTCAAGAGGGAGCTGATACCACATAGTAAGTCCAAGTGAATATCTCAGAAAGGGTTTCATTGACAATTAATTTACGTATGCAGCGTCAATCAGGTGGTTTTGAAGGCTCTTGAATAAAAGAAAGTGACCTCTAAGATAGTACTGAACTGAATATTTTGACGCAGCTATGAGACTGGCATGGGAATACCCGGGTATAGTATAGCACAGAGGGAGGAAGCAGATCGTTTAGCAGGATATGAATCAAATACTCCTTTCACTGGAGCTCTGAAAATCCCAAAGGGGGCTATAAAGCTCCATATAAAGGGGACTTTAATTGAGTCTTCCATAAAGTTACTACTAGACTCGATAGATAAAGAATGAGGCAGATAATGGACCTGTACACGAGATACTACTCCAAACAAGCTTGAGTTGGATGGTATGCCAAGGGAGAGCACTACACGTAAAGTTGTATCTTATAGTTCGCGCCTCCAGAAATAGAGGAATAATTTGTCAGCGCTGAATCCTCAGGACAACTCACTGTGGAAGATGATGAGGGCCTTATAAAGTACGCGGGAGGCTATACTCGCGTTGACGGGTGCGAACGGACGCACGTTGATGACTGACGCTCAAAAGCTTCACATTTCGGAAACATACATAATAACAATAACATACCAAATAATTTAGAACACTACCGCATAGAAAATGGCAATAACGATATCATTGGCCATGGCGTACAAATGACAAGACATGATTAAGGTCATGACCAAGCCCTCGGAGGTAGCACAAATTATCAAGGACCTATCAAACAATAAAGCTCCTGGAAAAGACGGCGTCGAGTACAAGCTGCTCAAATATCCCGAGGAAAGGTATTGTGCAATTGATGTACATCGTTAATATGATCCTGCGGCTACAACACTGGCCCTGCCAGTGGAAGTGCGCAGTGGTCGTTCCCATCCTGAAACCAAACAAGAACGCGAAGTTCGTCAGCAGCTACAGACCCATCTCGTTACTGTCTGCGATCTCCAAGTTGGTGGAGAAGTTCTTCTTGATCAGACTAGATGTTGTTCAGGAGGAGCTCCACATCGACGACGAGTCCCAGTTTGATTTCAGGAGGGGCAGGAGTACGATGCAGCAAGTCGTTAGGATAATTAACGACGTCAAAGTACAATACAACCTCGGGAAGAACACCATTATGGTGCAACTTGATATTGAGAAGGCGTTCGACATTATCTGGATTCCGGGGTTACTCTACAAACTACACCACTACAACTTTCCGACTTACTTCACTAAGTTCATTCATTCATTCCTGACGGGCAGATCCCTGCAGGTTCGAGTGAATAATAAACGGCGGGACATTCGCGCGAGAGTCTCGTAAGGGTCGTCCCGATCATCGAAGTTGTATAACTTGTACGTCTCAAACTTCCCAGAGTTCCCAAATACGAGGCTGGCCAAGTACGTCGATGACACAGCCATGTACGCGCATTCTCATAAGGCACAAGCAGCTAATACGCTGCTGAAGGTGCACATGGCTCGTGCCACGCCTTATTACGACCAGTGGAAGATTCTGTTGAACGCTGAGAAGTCCGAAGCGATAGTCTTCATGCATCGGTTCACTGACAACAAAATCATAACACCCATTTCGATCAGGGGAAACAAAATTCCAGCCAGGAGATGTGTGAAGTACTTGGGGGGTGAGACTCGACCAAAGACTTACGTTCAACGCCCACATTAATGAGACAGTACGGACGGTTTACTCCCTGTCCAGGAGTCTGTACCTGCTCATGGTCATGGGTAGCAGACTCAACAGACAAAATAAGAAATTGTTGTACACGATAGTGATCAGGCCGTCCATCACATAAGCGGCGCCGGTGTGGTACAGCTACCGGTCACGACAATAAAACAATTTCAAGTATTTGAACACAAAATGCGCCTCTTATCAAATTGGACTATGTCCAGCGCATGTTTCAAAACTTCTATTCGTTCAAACTGGGCGATAGTCCGCTAACAAGAGACAAAACGCAAATTAGACAGCATTATGCCCCATTTCGGTTTAAACACCCCTTACCATACCAGACGTTACCGATTTTCCGGCAACCTCTCTATCCAAGCTTCACCAACTATAAATTCCGCCTATCTTATCCACCTTTACTGATATTTCATACCTTTTTTCTATCTTTAAATCTTTCCTGTTAACTCTTCCTTTCTGTTTGTGTTCTTTTTGTGTTTGTTATTCTTGTTTTCTTTTTGTACTTTTTGTCCCGAAGTTCATATATCGTCACATATCTCTCGATAAAATCAAAGCCCTGCGCAGCTCGGCGTTCATGCGTTTCGCAGAAGGTTTCACTTGGAATGAGGTCTGGCGACCTCGGTGGCCACACAACTTATCCATCCCGACTTATGCATACCTCGTTTAGATTGAGGTACTTGCGTCAACTACAAAATTTAAAAAATATGTTATAGTGAAAGTTATTTAAAAATATGTGTAGTTTAAGTTTTTTAGAATCTTTTATGTTTTGATATATTAATGTTATTATCTACTTTTATTTATATTGTTAAAAGTTGTTTAGGTTTAAGGCTAAAAATTTGTTTTTAACCAAGCCAGACCCGGTCCGCCCGGCCTTGCAATCCACCGTCGCGGTTAGTGCGGTGGTTGCATGGCTTGTTCCGGGGTGGGTTCTGGGGAGGTGTTTACTGTTATAATTTGAATAAATTTATTTTGATTGATTGAAACAAGCTACTACATATGATGAAGGTGAAACAAAAATCCTGTTTGTTAGACTGTTGAATATGTGAAGTGGACAAAGCCGTCACTCATGTTCTATGCAACTGTGCCTTGCGAAGAGCCTCAAATGTAGGTATTTCGAATGGCTGCTTTTAAAGCTGGAGGAACTACAGGATTTACTTTGGAATCGACTGCTACAATTTGTGGACGCTACCTGTCTTTTTTAGGACGTCACGAATATACAATGGATCCTCTCTCATATCTAATAATAACAATAATAATACCAAAGTGAACAATTCGGTTCGTGCAATGTAGATCGGACTACTGAGATCTACCACTAAACATCAACTTTTGCAACATCTTCTCTGATGCTAGCAGAATCGAGTTAATTAATTAATCAATGTTATTCAATATGTCTTCGATGCAGCAAATAATGTTAACTTAAAACGCAAGTGTAGTTTCTGTCAGATTGCTGCTTGTACTTTATTGACTCAGATGATAATTCTGTGATTTTTTTCTTGCCAGTGATGTTTATCGAAACGTTGTGTTAAGTTAAATATATTTAATTTATTGAATTCAATAAATGCAACAATATGAGTATCATGCTTTGCGATTTTGTTATAAAAGTGCACATATAGAGATTATGATCTGCAACTGGTCGTATTTGTCTTATGATGCATTTGAAAGAGCAAACTTATAAAAATGAGGAAAATATAAAACATATATCGTAAATACATAGCTATGGGGTATATATAAATTCTAGGAACGAATAAAGAAAGATTTACTAGAGAATATGCAGTTCCCAGTCTATCGGTAAATATTACTGCAATGCAATCCTTTATGCATATTTTGTTTGTCAAAACAGATAGCGTTTGAAATTGGAATTTTGTAATATTGGTAAAATAGATGAGATTATGTGCAGTTTTTTTCGTTTTATTAACGCTTGTGCATAGAATTTTCATCATGCTGTCACCGTAAACATGGTAATCCAGTTATTTTAGCAAGTAACGTAACAGAAATTCAGTGGACAATATTTGTAGTGTGTTTCAGATAAAACGCGCTACAAGTAGTAACTTTTATTTACTGCAAATTTGTGTAATAAAGAATGGCTGCACAAACAGATGGAATAATTTGTGACGAAATTCTGTTTATAAAATTACAAAATGCAAATACATCTCTCGAAAAATGTAACAGGTCTATGAATATAGAATACAAAGAATAATTTTATCAGAAAATATTTGTAAATTATTTTAACTTTAATAGAAAACAATGAACATATATCTTGGTAAACAACTACTATTAGAGTTATATGTCACAAGGAATATTGTATTTTGGGTAAGACAATATGCACAACAATTTGTACTTATTTACATATTGCTTTTCTCAAATTGATTAACTAATTTAAATTTGATCAAGATTTTTCCTAAATCATATTGCCAAATTCAAATATATGTTTCTAGAGGGCAGAATATTTACTAACCGTAAAATTTCACTCCAACAAGACTCAAAAGGAATAACAAGAGTGCAACCAACAGCAATTATCCGCCCTATGGACTTAGCATGAGATCAAATGATGCGTCTAGAGAGAAGGAGTTTAACCAAACGTAGCATTTCAATCCACCAAGATCTTATATAAATCCTTATTCTCATAAGGAATAACAAAACGTCAACCAACAGCTATTCTCTGGGCTATGTACCCACGCCGAGTGCTGAATTGCAAATTGCAAGCCTGACGCGTTATATGTAATAATTGCTTATTACCAACAGAACACTTAGGCTTCGATTGCAACAAACAAATGAAAGACTTACCACTACTTAAAGGAGCTCTCGTTTCAGCTATTGCACACCGTTTGGGGATTACAGTTTAGAGTTGTTCGCTCGCATCAATGCAGAGTAGATCGGCAGCGATAATAATCATAATCATAATCGTAATCGTAATCGTAATCGTAATCGTAATCGTAATCGTTAGCGTAATCGTAATCGTAATCGAAATCGAAATTATAATCATAACCATAATCATAATCGTAAAAAAATTTACGTGTGTAATAAAAAAATTACAGGGTGTCATACAAACAAAACAATATATTAAAACAAACAAGTAAATAAATTAAAATATATGATACAGAATCCAGATCCATATAAGTGAAATTGACGTACACACAAATTCACATGCAGATATATATGCCAGAAATTTTAGCTGGAATTTAAAAACTCATTAATTAAGTAACAAGTGTTCTTTACTAGTAGTTTTCTTACCATTCTTTTATAAGCTGTTATAGCAAATTATACAGTTATAGCACGGAGAATCTTTAAATGCTGTCGTTTTATGCGGAGGTATTGCATATAAATTACCATGTCTCGTACTATAAGTACATGAGCTATACTCAGAGTGTCAAATAATGCTATATTATCCCTCGCAAAAAAGCAAACATTTATAAGTGTAAACTCTGGGTGCTGAAAAGATTTTATTGCCCTTAAACACTATTCTGCACGTATCATTGTATTTCATATTAAATATGAGTCTTAGTATCCTCTTCTGCAATATAAACACTGTTTTAATGCCCGTGGATTTACCCCACAAAATTATGTTAGAAGAGATATAGGAGTAGGTCAACGCTTAGTAAATATTTAGTATTTTTCATTTGCAATATAGCGTAATAAGCCTTATTAATTGTTTCAAGGTATATCAAACCGAGGTTACTGTCAAGATATGTTGAAACTAGTTAAAAAAGGCATCAAATTCCTGGCCTTCTAAGATTAAAATTAATATATTTAGTTTTTTCATTTAAGATGAGTCTATTACGATGACACAATGCACTCATGGTCTCATAGACATATCCAACCTTTATATAGAGTTCCTCAGGAGTTGAAGCACAAATTGATACCGCTGTATCATCTGCATACATTGTGATAT
Source organism: Leptura quadrifasciata (assembly GCA_963675555.1). Lineage (NCBI taxonomy): Eukaryota > Metazoa > Arthropoda > Insecta > Coleoptera > Cerambycidae > Leptura > Leptura quadrifasciata. The sequence continues at coordinate 7,126,526 of OY776674.1, forward strand.
TACCTTCATAGACAAATTTAGGAAGATCATTTATATATAAAGAGAATAACAGCGGACCTAAAAGAGATCCTTGAGGAACACCCAAATTAACATCATTTAAATCAGATACTACATTTTGATATTTAACAGTTAGTTTTCTTTTACTCATATAAAATATTATCCAGATTATCCAGCCTAAAAATTTGCCTCGAATTCCAATATTTTCTAACTTAGTAGCCAAAAGTGCATTATTAAAGGTGTCAAATGCACTAACTAAGTCAAACAAAATAGAGACAACAGATTTGCCCTGATCCAAATTTTTGTAAACAGTCAATAAAGTAAAAAGACGCTGTTTCTGTAGATTTACCAGGTCTGAGGGCCCCCAATTATGGTACGTCACGAAATTCCTCAAGATTGTAACACCGTCTGTAGGCGCCATCTAGCGGTTAGTGTCTGTTGCATTCAAAATAACAGCCTGACTGGGCTGACACAAAACTAGGAAATAATATCCAACAGCTTACTAGATACCAGATTATTATGTAATGTAAATAGATTCTATACTTTACTTATAAGATAATTAGCAGGATATATAATACCTAAATATGACAATAGTTATCTTCTTACAAAATACAAGGAGAAAGCACTAATAAGACATTATTATAATAGAAGTATTTCCTTGAAATAGTGTTTATCATACATACCGTCTGTCTATTTTACGAGGAATACACCAAATATCTGGCTTAAAATCTATTGTAGAATAATAAAGTTTTATAAACAGATATCCCATTTTTTGTGAGCTACATTAAAAAACCTGAAAAATAGGAAAACCAAAACGGCTATATATTCCTTACTTGAGGAGATACGAGAAAATTTAAAGGGACGAAAGTTGACGGCAAAGACAATAAGAATAATAAAGTGTATCAAAAAATTCTAAAAACGCAGTTAATTACTGATATAAAACTTGTCTTAGAACTCAACAACGCAACATACAACAGTGACAATCAGTCAAATTTGTTAATAACTGTATGCATTGTTTTTCACTAATCATGGCATAGCTGATTTTTACGATCCAATGTTTTACATCGTTGGAAAAAGAAAAATAAACGGGATTAATGGTGTCATGGCCTACTTTGAGATTTGTTCTTTTCATTTTTGCACAAGAGTGTAGTATGTTAAAGTCAACTACCTTTTTTGAATTTTTTGATACACATTATTATTCTTATTGTTTATGCCGTCAACTTTCATCCCTTTATTTTTTTTCGTATCTCAAATAAGGAAGCTATAACGGTTTGTGGTTTTCCTATTTTTCAGGTTTTTGTAATATATCTCGCAAAGTAGGCTATGGATTTCAAATTTCTTTTTACTGAAATATAGTTCACAAAAAATGGGATAACTGTTTCTAAAACTCAATTCTTCTATAATAATAATAATAATATTTATTGATGTATAGAACAAAATTGTTTTACACAAGTCGAAACATAAAGATAACCAACAAAATTACAGAAAAAGTATAAATATAAAAGAAAACATTATAAAAAGTAGAAATATAATATATACTTAGTCATTAAAATCTTAATATATTTTTATTTAAAAATTATTTCCATATTTAAAAAAATATAAACACAAAAAAATTGAAACACGTCGGTTCCTAAAACTAATATAAATACGGCAGCAAAACATTACAGTTGTCAACAAACAAAATTAAAACACTTCATACGAAAAAGTTACACAACATAAGTAAATGGTGAAAAACTGTATCAAACAAAAAACTCATCTAGGGTATAATAAACTTTATTTACTAAAACATGTTTGAGTTTTGCTCTAAAAATCTTAACTTAAAGGAGACAGTATAAAGCTGTTCCTTATGTCGTGTTTCGTATCCATGACTTATTTGATTGTTTAAGAACATAGACTTGTTATTAAAAACATATATACAAATCTCCAAAATATAAATACTAACCAAAGTCAAAATTTTAAGGCTTTTGAAGGCGTGTCTGCAAGTTTCCAAACTTTGCAATCCTGCAATTATGCGTACTGCATATTTCTGTAGTATGAAAACTCTACTTACTAGTGAACTATTTCCCCCATTGATTATACCATATTTTAAACGTGAATGAAAGTTGGCATAATAAAGAGTAAGTAGAATATCTATGCTACAATGATTAGACATAAATTTTAGTCCATAGCAGCTGCTTCTCAATTTCCCACATAGTGTTCCAATATGTGGATTCCATTGTAGATACATGTCAACAATAATGCCTAATAACTTAATGGATTCCGTATGAATTACTTGAAGATTGTCAGGGAAATGCAATTTATCTTGGTTGCCCTTTAAGCTAAACACTATTGAAGACGTCTTATTTTTATTTAAAAATAATTTGTTTTTTCTGACCATTTAATTATTGTATTATAAACTCTTTCGGTGGTAAGTTTTAATTTTTCTAAATTGTCTTCTACTATAAGAATATTAGTGTCATCAGCATAACATATTGTGAGAACATTAGGTATTTTATTTAAATATAGAATTAAATCAATCGCAGAAAGTATAAAAAGGAGAGGCCCAAGTATAGATCCCTGTGGAACTCCTTGCTTTACCTCTAGACTGTTGCTGGATGTACCTTTGGGAACTCGTACAATTTGTTTCCTATCCTTTAGATATGAGGACAACAAATTTAAAGGCGTACCTACAAAGTTTAGCTTTTAACAACTGATGGTCAACACAGTCAAAAGCTCGAGAAAAATCTATAAGAAGCCCTAGCACATACTTTTTACTATCTAGTGCATTAATTATTTTTTGATGAAAAACACATAATGCTGTCTCGGCGCTTTTATTACTACCGAAACCGAGTTGTGAATTGGAAAGTAGGTCATTTCGGTACAAAAAAGACGTAAGCGGTTCCTTTATAGCTAACTCAATAAGTTTTGATACGCTCGATAGAAGACTTATTGCTCTGTAATTTTTATACATATTCGGGTCTCCTTTTTTAAACAATGGCTGAACTATTGCTAACTTTAACATTGTTGGAAAAATTCCTTCCCCAAAACAGAGATTTATAATATGGACTAACGACCTACATAGCAAATATCTACATTGTTTTAGTATATTATTTGAAATCAATACCGCTGGAGTTTGAGGGATGAAGCTTGTTTATTAAGGAAACAACATCCTGTTCAGATACAGGAGGTAAAAACATGTTTTGGCAGAAAAAGGTACATTTGACATAAGGAAATTATAGTCATTCGACAAATTATTATTGTTGGGAAGGGTAGTAAACTGCAAGTTAAAACCATTTGCTACTTCTTGATCTTGTATTATTTCTAATAATGCTCCACATGGCCTTTGATTTATTACGAATGTTCTCATCATAATATTTTTTTTGTTTTTTTTGAAGTTTAAACCTATACTGTTTATGTAGATATTTACTTAAATCTTTAAAGATGGGATTCTTTTTAGCGAGGTCACTGTATAGTATTACTGTGTTTTTTAATTCGAATAATTCATCAGTCATCCAATTTTCCCTACTAGGTTTTTTATTTAATGAACACCTTTTAATGTGAAAACCAATGTCAAAGTAATACATTAATGTATTAAAATATTCAAATGCTGCATTCGGGCAGTTTAGAACAAATAAATCATGCCAACTTTCATAATAGATATTAAGCGATATATTTGGTGTGGTCCTCGTAAAATAGACAGGCGTTTTATGTTGGCATAGCAGGGGCGAAGCAATAATTTTTTTATAATGAAGAGCTATCTTTCATATGGATTTTGTTGTGGCGTAATTATTCAATAGTTTATATTACGCTGCAATTCCTTATTCAGGAAAATTACTTTAACAACTCTATTTTTGACAAAATTCATTTGTTAACAAACAAAATTCGTTTTTTTTACAACAAGCTGATTATAGCAACAGTAGAAGCTATTATTGTTTTGAAAACAGCAGGAGTATATTCGCGAATATCACATGAAAATATATAAGCTTGTACATCTCCAGTCACGAACTGACAGACAAGCAAAACTTTGTGGTGACCTTTTAAATTCGGAGAACAACTATTTTCATATAGGAATTTTCATAATCAACAACAAGGTAAATAAACGCAACAATTATAGTGTTTAGCATTTGAAGAAGCGTAGAATGAATAAATTTGTTTATTGCGTTGTCTTATTAATAATATTAAACAACCTATTATTATCATAATTTAATAAAAGCTTATAAAATATAAATATGCTCCGATCAAGAAGGTTTTCGACCTGAAAAAAATACTCGCTTAATGTCAAAGTCGAATGAAATTTTAAGCGGTCGTTGAACTTTTTTAGTGGATGGAGGTGTCGGCACGACAATAACCCATTGCTACAGTACAAAAATATTTACCACTTACTTGCTCACGAGGAAAAAGCATCATATTCTGAATAGTTAAAATTTCAGTATTTGGTGTATTGATTTATGTAGTCCTCTCTGATCAAAATCTTGACTTGGTCATCGGATCAGATTTATTTATATTAACTAGACCACTACGCTGAAACGAACTCAACCTAATTTTTCTTGAGTACCATCGGTGATTAGAGACAAATGACATCGTTCCTCTGTTAAACTGTCAACGTAGTTTTATATAAATTATCATTTAGAAGTAATATAGAGATAACATCTTCTCTTTTCTAAGGCCACTTTAGTTTACATTCGATTATCAGTTGTTGAACAGTTAAAAATTGTAATCAGATATAAGAATAAAAAGTCGCTGGAGGCGTTATTATACAGACAATAAATTAGATGGGTCTTTTTAATATTTAACGACTTCCTGCTTCTGGTAATACAAGTACGTGTTTAGAATAAGGTTATATTTAAATTCGAAAATTATATTTTTTATTTATTCATTCATATTCCCTAGGCGTCGATTTGCGTGAGTGGTGAAGTTAAATTTTAAGAAGAGCGCTTTTTGAGAACATTTTTAAAGAATGGACAATTTTTGTAAAAATAATAACTAGTATACAGGGTGTGTTTCAGTTAACACTCCCACAACCGATATCTCGGAAAATAAAAAATATATTTTGTTGTGAAGTGTTGTAATTTTTTTTAATTGCTGTAACTTTTTCAATCTTGATTTTCGGATGTAGGTTCTTGGTAACTTTTTTGCCTTTAAAATATAATATTTTTCGTCGCAAACTCCTCTATAAAATCCTTATTTTACTATAAGGAACGTAACCAGACTGCAACCAACAGTTACTCTCCGGGCTATGTGCCCCGCCGAGCGCTGAATTACAAGTTACAAGCCTGGCGCGTTAAGTGTAATAATTGCATATTACCATCAAAACGCTAATACTTCGATTGCAACAAACACCAGCCGAAATACTGATCCTACTTAAAGGAGCTCTCGTGCCAGTCGTCACACACTACTTGCAAACTGCAGTTTCGAGCTGTTGGCTCTCGTCAGTGCAAGGTAGGCATATGACGACCGACACGAGGATCACTTGATTTAGTACATTTCGGTATCTATGGGATAGCGACATGTAAAATAGTCAGCAGTCGCCATCTAGCGGTCCAGTGTCTGTTGCAATCGAAAAATAAATAACCTAGCTGAATTATATGGTAAAATTTTGCATATTTTGTCTAAACACAGTTAGCACTAAAATACAATGATTTGGAATGCTCGAATGCTACGAGGAAGATGCGAGGCCTCCTTCATCTCAGGATGCCACTAACTGCAGACCGGTTTCGACCTGGTTTTGGGTCTCATCAGCGCAGTGCAGTGATACCTTCAATGGCCGGAATTGGCATCTCATAGACACTGTTAAGTTCCACCGCAGTGATAATCATCACTGAATAAGCAGTTTTCTAGCAGAAGGAAATTTTATAAAAATATACAATATAGGAATTATAATATTCCAACTTATCTGCAAGTGAGACTTCGTCGTCTCATCGTCGGTTGGGTAAGGGTTAGGGAAGCTTTTTCTTGGTCTAGTTGAAAGCAAAGACGGATTAGTTTATATTCACCCATTGTCCAGAATTTGGAGTTTCGGCCGCTTGTGGCTGCGTTGGCTGCCTGGATCGTAGTCGGTTACATTTGTGTACGACGAATTCCCGTGCTCGGCTGCACGCGAGTGAAGTTTCTTCGGTCTGTCCTGAATTTCTTCGGTTACCGGGTATCGACGTCACACGGAGTGCGACATTTTCCACCGCCTGGATCATCCTGACGTTTTCGCTTGGTGACCCTAGACCATGGAGGTATAAACCAAATAAGGGCTCTGACAACGGTGAGCTTATTTCTCAGGTTGAGTTGGTTCCGTTTACCCAGCATCGACTGCAGTAGGGCGCACCCTGTCTTCGCTGACCTTCATGACCATAGCCATAGCCCTCGTCTTCTGTCTCCATGTCAGGTTCCGGTCCATGATCACATCGATATATTTGGCGGTGTCGTGCCATTAGATGTTGTTCCCATACATGTTCATTTGCCCCGTGGGTACCTTTCTGACTCTCCTAAAGAGTATTGCCTGGCTCTTCTCGGAGTTGATGGCTACTTTCCACTTGTTACACCATTCCTCCAGGAGGCATGTGGCTTCCTAGAGATAGTGAGTGGCCATCGTTGGCTAACAGGATCTAGCGACGATCGCCATGTCAACTGATTAGAGTGCCAGCGAGGTCCTGTTGGTCCTTGGTAAGCCGCTGGTGTAAATGGTAAACAGATGCGGGGTAGTAGATTCCTGCGGTACCCTGCCTCCATGGCCCTGTAGGTGGAGAGAAGGTCGGCTACCTTCACTCACAGTTTGGCGTAGGTAGGACCTCATCAGCTACACATTTTTCTAATCTTTCAGATTAATTTCCTCCAGATAATAAATATTCTTCCCTTTCGAATTGCTCTTAGGCAAGCTTTTTTCCAACAAATAATTTCGTCTTTGTCGATCAGAACTTTCTGTTTTGCTTTTTCCAGTAAAAGTTCATCTCTATAGGACTTTCCAATATTCCTGCTGATATGTGGCAAACCATTGTCTTCTGAAAGTTTACACATGTTGTCCTGAAATTCTTTTTTTAAAATAAAATAAGTGTATTTTTCTGCTAATAACGTTTTAGATATATTTCTCAATAACGATTTTTTATCTAATTACCTCCATTACGCCCTTATATACACACACACTTGTGTGTGAAGCAGACGATGGGATACTGAGATAAAGAAGGAATATCCACGCGAACGTACCCCGAACTTAGGCTAGTTGAAAATAAAGAGCTGGATAATAATTAAATCAAATACCAGCTGCATGTTGGTCTTTTTGCTTGACATGCTTATAACAACTTTCCTTACACTGAAAACAGAGGCAAGGTAAAATAATTTGGTTATGAGTCTATTAACTTAGTCGTATTCATAATTTTCGATCCATGCATAGCAGTAAATGGAAAATCCAATGAAATAGCAAAAACGATACTAAAACTAATAAAATTCAATTATCATGAAAATTCGTTTTACTTCTCTAAAATGTTTCAGTTCCAATTTTGTCCATATAATATTAAAAAAGCTTTTAAAAGTATCTTTTACCATCAATATTGACTAACACTATTATAGTACGAGGGAGAATGAAGGAGAGCTAATATCATAGGTACATTTGTTTTTAATCAGATTGATTCATTTTCGTGATTTTATGACATGTATAAATGAAAATGTACAAGATGTACTCTCAATAACCTGAAATATAAAATACTGAGTGGTGAAACATCATAAAAGGGAAATTATCCACAATCTTTGGTAAAACTTGGCTTTTATTTTAAAATATAGCATAATGCTCTGTTAAGAAAAAATTTGACAATTTTAAGTATTATCTTACTACCTGAAATATTTCCAGATGTATTTTTTGACTTAAATGAGCGTTTTGTCCCCGAATAGTCAACAAACGAATCACTACGGTCTATGGTCTATATTCAATGGCCAGAGAACAATGTATTTTCTATGAATCCAAGTTCTGTTCTATAATATAACAGCAAAATATATTTATAATTATTTTTGAATGCCCGTACCAGGTAGTCCGACTTATTCCTAAATGGAAAAGTTTCGAGTTTCAACAGTAGTAAATAAAATGATTTTTTGAATGCAGTGTTTCCGGTTTTTGTAATATCATTTTCAATATTACGATTCCCCATTATTTGATTTCATTTCAGGTTTGCCGGAATTTGCTGAGAAAATAGTTCGAACTGTAAAAAAAATGAAAAGAAGGAAGCTAGGGGAAAAATTGATGAGCAGCTATATTATATGCGGGAAAGAGTCGAACGAACTAACCAGCCCTCGAGACAACTGGGAAACGCTTTGTGAAGCTGCAACAATGAAACAGCTCATCCCTATTTTAACATTACCTCAAGGTAGTTCTCAAAGTGTAACGATTTCTGGATGGTGATGGAATTTCGTAAAATCTCTTGCACATTTGACATTTCAGTTGAAGGGACATTGATTGTTGGAACATGTCTCATCGTGTTTCTTGTTATATGTATATCATTTCTTGTTAAAATATTGAATCCAGCCCAAGAACAGATTATCTGATTTTCTGTGTCATGTGCTCCACGCAGTATCCACAGAATATTTCGCTGAAGAGTATTGAGAGCTGCATCAACCAATGTAGTGCAAAAATCAGCTGATACACCGGTTGGTGTACCTTGCCTTTTCCCTACACTGTACAGTGTCTCAACTGGTTCGATAGATCGCTTCTTTTCTTTCTTCTTGTCACTTCCGTTTGGTTTAGGTGGGGTACATGACAAGGATCTGGGCTGAACAATTATGCCATTAACACGACGAAACATTCCTATGTCGCTGAGTACCTGTCTGTCAATATTATCATACGCCAGTACCGTAGATATTGAAGGATGTATGCTGCTCGGGAGAGGAACTAGATCTCCGTTTACTATACTAATTTTATCAATACACAATGCGGTTTCTATCTCCTCCAAAGATGAGTATGAACGTCCATGATCTAATCGATTCACACTTCTAATCAAACTTACATTGTCTGTCATGGTTTTGATAACCTAGTTATCAAAACATGCTTAGTAGTTAGAACTGCAGAACAAGTTACTGCAGCAATAATGTCTTGAGAAATAGATAACGTAAGCCTCATAACACGTGGTGAAGTCACTTGCTTTCCTCCAAGTAAGATATACGAAAATTTTGAAGACTATCAGGTAAGGAAAAATATGCGGAATTTAGTCCCTCTGGTTGTGGTGGCGAAAATTGTTTCTTGACTGCCTTTTATATAATTTGGCAAAAGCAAGGCAACGTCATTAATTACAGATTCCTGATTTTGTTGCTCAGCGTCAGCCTCCAACTTCTTCTTCAAAACTACATATTCGGTGGAGATTGCTTCGACTCCCAAGTTGTGAGGCATGATATAAGCTCGGCATGATATTGTGATGATATGCAATAACTCGTTGAACTCTGACTCTAAATTTCTTCGAAAGTGATTCTTAGTCGAATCTGAAACGTCTCTCGATACGAGTTGAGAAGTCAGTTCAGCAAGTGAAATAATTCGTCGAGGATTTGAGAAAAATTAATTTCAAATTGTGTCATAAATCATATTAAGAGCGTCTTTCTCGGCTATTTGGTACAAGTTCTCCATGTCGTAGGTATCATTATAACAGGTTTTGTTGTAATGTGCTTCAACTGCCACGAATGGTTTTCTCAGCCCTAAGTTCAACTGCTGATTTTAAGGGTACACGACTATTTGTCCCTTTTATACACTTAGATTTTTTCATGCAAAAAATGCAATTCTCATCATAAACTCTAGACCGCACAGTAACATTTGGAGCTTGCCTCATGGAGTACCTTGGTTCCGGAGTGGTTTCTTCCGTGGAAGTTTGTTTCTCTTCTTTTAAAGACGTAGCTGTTGTTAGTTGTAATTTTTGCCGAGTATTTTGGGTGGATGAATTGTGACATTCATTCGTTGTGGTAATATATACACTTTGGTACAGTCGCATTACCTTGAGGTAATGTTTCAAGAGAAATGTTTGAAGGATTTTTGTGTTGAATGTTTACTACAACCCCATAACTATATTCCATAGATCCATATTGGTTTTAGTATTGTCTTATATATAATTAATTTATTTTTTAGGGATAGCTGTGACTTTTTATTTATTATCCAGTGCATGTTTCTTACTTTCAGATCCAGTTGACGTCTTTTCATTTTGAGGTGTGTTCTCCGGGTTAATTTTCCGTCTAAATGGAGCCCAAGATATTTTACTTCTTTTTTCACTGGTATAGGAGCGTTGTTTTATGCTGATTTGTGGACAAGTGTTTCTTTTTGTGGTAAAGGTTATTTGTTGTTGGAGCATCTGTAGTAAATATTGAGTATAGGAAGGGCCCCAGAACACTGCCCTGTGGTACACCGGATTTTACAATGTAATAATCAGATAATACATCATCGAATGTAATTGGAAGTTGCGATCAGTTGCGATCACTTAAATAAGATTTGAATATTAGGTTCAGTTGATCAGGTAGGTTCATTTTCAGTTTGTATAATAATCTGTCGTGCCAGACTTTGTCAAAGGCTTGTTGTATAGCAAGAAAGACTGACACACACATTTTTTCTCTTCAAAGTATTGTTTTATTTTATTTACGGTTCTGTGACATTGTTGTATGGTAAATTGTTGTTCGGGGATTAAATTATTTGTGGATACTGTCACTTCTACTCTAATAAGGACGAGTTTTTCAAATACCTTGGATAAAATAGGTAAGAGGCTGATTGGTCTATATCTGTTGGTTTCGGTTGGGGGTTTGCCAGGCTTTGGAATCATAATGATTTACACATATTTCCACTGAATGGGAAAGTGGTATAAACGCAACATGGTATTTAATATTCGTTATCAGTACAATTGCTTTTCTCGAGAGACTCTTTCCTGTATATAATATAGCTTCCCATCATTTTATCCTCCAGCTTCCTTCTTTTCATTTCTCTTATAGTTCAAACCATTTTCTCAGCAAATTCCGGCAAACCTAAAATGAAATCAAATAATGGGGAATAGTAATTTTAAAAATGATATTATTACAAAAACCGAAAGCGAAACGTTCAAAAAATCATTTTATTAATATGTTTTAAACTACCTTAAACCGGTATAAGAATTTCACAGCTATAGGTAAAATTTCATTCCGAACAAATTTACTAAAAGGAATTTTTCATCTGGGACCAACGGTTTCTGAGATACAGGCATAATTGTGTCCAAAAGGTGAAACATTTTCAAAATGGCGGCTAAAAAACGTATTTATCTGGGAATTTGAATTGCTCAGAAGATGATTTCTTTTAACGCACATATAAAACAATGTAAAAACTAAAGTGCCGTTTACTTCTACCTGATGATAATCAACTTGATTTTTATTAGACCTGGTCCATAGACTATAACTTGCAAAATTGACAACGGCCATTGTAAAAATTTTAGCAGTAGGCAGCTAAGAGTGATTTTCAATGTTTACATATTGTTGTAATAAATATCGTTTTTCAAGTGAGTAACACAACAGAATGCTTTAGTTTTATGATATGCCTCTTCTCAATAAAATACGTATAATATGTAAATGTGTAGAAAATACTGAAGTAATTGAATGGTAAATTAACGTCCCATAGTAAATATGTGGAAAATTTTTAAACAATCAGGACTTAGATACGTGACGGTGATGATAATCTATTTTCTGCATTGCTAATCTTAATGTTTATTTTATTGTGTTATTCATGTAATAATTGTAACATATTAATTGGCGTCATATATATCAAGGGCGTGAGAAATTATGTGGTTTTCGTAACTATGGAATTAAACTCGGTATCTGTATTAGCAGAAAATAATAAATTACAGGATACGTATGTTATAACTTGCCGACAATATAAATTTGATACTATTTGAAATCATATTTTTTTGCATTTTCGATGACAGATTTAAAATTTTAGAAAATGTTTTAACATAAGGTACTCTTGTTTTTTATCCCTATGATGCACTGTTGGCTTTGCAAAGTAAATAAAATAACAAATATATAAATAATATTAAATGTTTCTTAATTTTTTAACATTTTTTTTTGTCACTATTTTGTTTATAAGGGTAAAAGAATATCAAGATTTATTTTTTACAACAAAATAAAAATACATGTAAATGATAAATTTGACAATACAAAAAAAATTATAACCAAACGACAATTAACAACAATAACAGAAAAACTTAATCTATAAAATATGTTCCACATAACTGTCATTAGTTTCAATGCATACATTTATTCTTTTATTTAATGATTTTCGAACTCTTGCAAACATTTCTCCATTGTTCCTAAACTCGCTACAGGCATCTTTAATTCGTGTTCGAAGCTGATTAAGTGTTTCTATTGGCTGAGAATAAGCTAATAATATCAACAGATACCAAAATCGCAAAGATTCAGATCTGAGGATCTTGCTGGTCAAGCAATTGCCCTGCGTAAGTATTACCTAAAAATTCACGAACAATCATCCTGAAGTGAATCGGACAATCGTCATGTTAGAACCATGTGTTTTGTTGAATATGCAAATCAAAGTCATCTAATAAATCAAATAAAATATTTTCCAAAAAATTTAGATAATCCCATTTGAACGATTGGGCAATTGCACAGGCCCAAGCAAAGTATTACCAAGAACACCTATCCAAACATTTATGCTGAACATTTCCTGATGTTTCGCCTCTCTTATGGCATGAAGACTGTCACCAACATAGGAGTATTAATGTGCATTGAGCATATTGGAAATTCCAACCTTAGTAAAAATAGCCTCGTCACAAAACAAAGTAAGTGAAAAAAAGTATTGGTTTCGAAATTTCGCAAACAATACTGTCACGACCATCGCTAATGATGGCTGCGACCAAGGGTAGCTACCCCAGCTTACCTTTCTGTGAAACATTCGCTTGGCATGTCGAGAGGGTACATTTAGATTAAAGTACTAAGTAAACACTTTATTAAAACATACTGGTGACATAACAGAACAGGTTGAACATTTATTTAAAGAAATAATACAGTAAAACAAATATAACAAAAATGAATACTTACAAAATATAACTGATCTGGCCACTCCAAGGAATGGCCTTTGGGCACCACCGGTGAACCTGCTTTTCTAAAACCCAGAAAACAACTAACTAACTTTACTTTTTCAATTTCCTTTTCCCCGGTACTTGTACAATCAGCATTTGTTTCTCAAACTAGCGGGCCGTGTGCAACTTTGCTGACTGCCCTGGATTTGCACACGCTGCATGTCACTGGCAACTTAATTTACTTTAAGGTATTGTATTTTAAATAATTTTGTAACTGAATCGTTTTCTGAATGAAATCATATACCGGGTGGTTCAATAATTGTCTGGGTACTGCGTGACAATATGAAGAATCAAGAGGCAAAACTATGTTTATGGATCACCTGAACTTTTCTGAAATGAAAACGGTATAATTACATTAAATTTACATTCACATTTACATTCACATTTACTTTTACATTTACAAAAGAGATGATCCACATAATATAGCGAACTAGCGGCAAATCTCACTATTGAGTGTATTTTCAAAAGTCATTGAGAGACTAGTTCATAACATGATAGTTAAATTTTTAAATCTGCATAATATTATCTCACTCTATCAACACACTTTTATATCCACAAAGTCTATCGAAACTGCTTCCTATTATCTGCTAGATCGTTTTTAAAGACCTTGATAGAGGAATGTATGTAATGTCACTAATGTTTGACCTCTCTCGCGGTTTTGATACGGTTAATATTGAATTTTTATTAGAACATTATATAGCATTGCAATACGAGGAACCTTATTAGAGTGGATAAAATCCTATATGTCCAACAGAAAATTGCTGGTTAAGTATAACATCACTCTTCCAGATACGAGGGGTGTACACATGGGAGTTCCTCAGTGTTCTGTGTTAGGACCTTTGCCATTCGCACTATAAGGGAAAGATTTACCAAAGTATATCAGCAAACGTAGAGTCACAATGTTCACCGACGACATTACTATTACAGTTTTAGCATAGACCCCTGGGGAGCTAGCTGAAAAAGTAACTCTTTCCTGCAATGAACAATAAATATTGAATGATGAAAAAACTGTCTATATAAATTTCCATTCTAGAAAAGGACTTACTCTGGTTTTTCTAATTGATAACAATATTAACGATAATTAACAGCAAAAACAGTAAAACTTAACGTACAAAATATGCTTCACCTGACTGCCATTAGTTTCAACGCATAAATTTATCCTTTTATTTAATGATTTCAGAATTCTTGCAAAAATTTCCCCATTGATTCTAGACTCTTTACAGGCAGCTTGAATTCGTGTCCGAAGCTGATCACGTGTTTCTATTGGCTGAGAATAAGTTGATGACTTTAAGTATCCCAAGACACAGAAATCGCAAGGATTTAGATCTGGGAATCTTTCTGGCCAACCAATCGGACCGCTTCTTTAAATTCAACAGCCTGCGTAAGTATTATCTATAAATTCACAAACAATCATCCTGAAGTGAGCCGGACAATCGTCGTGTTGGAGCCATGCGTTTTGCTGGATATGTTAATCAATGTCATCTAATAAATCAGGTAAAATATTCCTTGATGTTTCTCTTATGATACGAGCGTTGTCACCAATATAGAAATTATAATGTGTATTAAGCATATTAAAAATTTCATCCTTAGTAGCCTCGTTACAAATCAAAGTATGTGAAAAAGTTTGTTTCACAGACAATTAGAAAATTCGAAAGGGAAAATCATGTTCATGGATTACCTGAGCTTTTCTGAAATGAAAAGGATACAGGTTTTTCTTGTAGAAAATGTTCCAATTAGAAGATTTTAAAATAAACAAGATACGTTGCACCTAATCTTCTTATGGAAATTTCGAGATTTTCATCAACTTCCATTAAAATATCCTCCTCGTGCTCCCATTAGAGCAGCATGTCTTTCCATTTCATTATTTTTAGGGATTACTGATCCAGTTTCTCTTATTCTTTACTAAAGGGCCGTAAATATTGGGAGACGAGGTTATTTAGGAACATTTGCGTGTATCTGCGTTCCGCTGGCCCAGCCTTACATTGCACTACACCTCACCATAAACTCCCAAAATACAAACAAAAATATGACTCAAAACGTCCGTTGCCTCCTCCCCCAAAGATACTCATCATCATCATCATCATCATCATTTTTGATAACGTGATTTACGTCAAATCGAAATAAAATCATGTCTAAATTTTTTTTTGTCGGGAGGGTTTCTGGACACCCTGTATATATGTGATGGATATCTACTTAAATAAAGAGTATATTTACCTATTTATTTACTGTTATTTTTGGGCGATAAAACTAGTAGGTGATTTTTTAAATTTGTTTAAATCTTGCTATACCATTTTAACCCATGTAATAATCATGTAAAGATGGGATATAAACACAAAATCCAATTTCAACATATAATTTTATCAAGTTCGTGAATCTAGCTGATTTCGAATAACCTAATTATGTACAATCCCTCTCACTCTGCTGCCCAATAAGCACTTATACGACCCTGGAATGACAAAACCGTTTCCTTTCTGCTGTATAGCAGAAGCGGAAATAGAAGTGGAATTTTCAACACGCAATTCCGTGTCAAATCCGTTTATCCTGACTGATCGGGTTAATAAATTAATATTTAATAAAATAACGTGATCGACGCCAGCTGGGCTCTAACATATTCGGAGATGAAACGGGAAAGTTCTATTTCCAATTTCAGTGGGTACATAGCACGCAAACCATAGTTCCACTAACTTTGCCACATAAATCTGTAAGAAAGAATTATTTGTACGGTTGTTTTCGGAATTATATTTCTGCGGGAATACAAACAATGTAAGCCAGATCCTTCCTCTCCTCTTGATTAAGTTGTCTACTTGTGCGGAAATCAGCCGACTACATGGAGAAAATTATGACATAATGAGAAACTTTTCCAGTAAAACTATGTAAGTAATTATTTTAACAAGAAATATGGATGTTTATCTATATATATGCATACAGTAGGTTATTACTAGACATAGCATTTTGTAAATGAATGAAAATATCCAGGGCAAATTATAACGTTATTACTCTTCCAGTAAACATACGCCACAACCATTTTATTACCACTCATATTCTTGTGAATCATGTGAGTGGCGTAGTAAGATGTGGCTGAAACGTGGTGGTTTAAACCTTTTATCGTGCACACACCATAGAGAGCCAAAAACTCTGAAAACTGAGAGGACTACAAAAAGCCTTTACAGAGCACAACAAAGAATTGAGAAGGTCTAAAAGAAGACAGTTCTGTGGGGGAATAGATGAACTAACCCCAGCAGTCCGCCTACAAAAAGTTCTTGAAAAGATCATTCAAATGGAAAAGGGCTACTCAAAAAGCCCGATGGCGAATATACAGAGAGTCGACAGGAAAATATAAGAGTACTTTTAGGTACTCACTTCCCCGGCTCTCGCATAATTCAAGGTGAATTTCCGCAGGTCTATCTGGATGAGAAGAATACACACCGTCCTACATGAGAAGGAAAAACCTAGCTGGAAAAATATTCACCCCCAACAGGATTAAATGGGCGGTATCTACCTTCTAACCCTTTAAATCACCGGGCAGAGATGGCATTATCCCTGCCCTACTTCAATGCAGAATTGAAGAACTTATCCCATGCCTGAGAAGCATATGCATAGCAAACTATACGCTTCCATGTATTCCCCAAGCTTGGAGGGAAGTTAAGGTGGCCTTTGTTCAAAAAATAGGTAGACATCCGCCAGACGAGCTTAAATGCTATCGCTCCATTAGCTTGACTTCATTTCTCCTTAAAACAATGGAAAATACGGGAACACCGCTTCACTTCAAACAATTTGCCTATTAACCTAGCAAATGAACAGTATATGCCTAGCTCACTGAAAAAATATGTATGGTTAAGGAAGTGGCTATGTGCACTTTCGTAAACATAGAGGGTGATTTTGATAACACCTCCTATGAATCCATACAAAGAGTTGCGGAAAAAAGGGAAATAGAGACTCCTACAATCAAATAGATACAATTCATGCTAAGAAGCAGAATAATTACTACAAGTGTTGGGAATAAGTTGGCCACGGCGACTGCATTCAGAAGTTGTTCACAAGGTGGAGTCTTATCACCCTTGCTGTGGTCAATGATGGTCGATGATCTTCTGTGTAAAATGAGTAATTGTAGATTCAACGTCCAGGTTTATACAGTTGACCTGGTCGTGACCATGAGATTCAGGCATGAGATTACGATATGAAACCTCATGTAAATTGCCTTAAACATAACATCCAGATGGTGCTCGTCAGACCAAAACAGTTATTGTTCCGTTCACCAAAAGGGCAAAACTCAATCTCAGAACCCTTATGCTGAATGGAACGATGCTGAACTTCTCCAGTGAAGTCAAGTATTTAGGAGTAATACTGGATCAAAAACTTACCTGATACTCGCATCTGGAAAAGACACTTACCATAGCAACGGCAGTTATCTGGACGTGCCGTAGTTTGCTAAAACCTGGGGTTTGAAGCAAAAAATGACACATTGGTCTTACCTCTCGGTAGTCAGAAATATGATGACCTACGCATCATGTGTATGGTGGCTAAAAACAGAGGAAAAATTAGCTCAAGGAAAGTTGCAGAAATTGCAACGCCTTGCCTGTTTGCGGACTGCAGGAGCAATATACTCGTGTCCCACAATAGCTATGAAGGCAACGCTTGACCTACTTCCTTTGCATTTGAATGTGAGGGGGAAGGCAGCACTTAGTGCCTTAAGACTACAACAGACACTTAAATTTAAACCAGGCGATCTGGTTGGTCACTTAATGATTTTGACTTAGTCCATTTTGACTCCATGACCAAGTAAGGCAATGCCAATCAAACAGGACTTTGACTGTCCGTTTGACGTGCTGATTGAATGCCACCAGACGAGCAAAACGGAGGCACTGCGATTGGATCAAAGATCACTCGTCTGATATACGAATGGATCTAAGATGGCTGAAGGGGTAGGAGTGGGCATAACAGGGTCTAAATGTAGGCTATACAGATCCCTAGGAAACACTGCAACCATCTCTTCAACCAGCCCCCTTTATTGTAAATGTGAGTATTGCAAATTATTCTATTTTGTGATAAAATAATACAATCCATTTTTTCATTAGTATTCGAATTTAGAAATATCTTAATCTCATCTAAATTTTTGTTTATTCCTTCGATATGTATGTCTAGATGAAATTTTATGTTTATATCACCGCATGCAATAACCTTACCTAAATTCTAATATTATCGCGATATCTCGCGAATCAATGGTATGACATCCCTGAGGTTGGGAACAAAATTTTTGTTTAAGTTCATAAGCCCTTCATTTTTGATCTGAAGATCAAAAGTCGCTGAGTTATCTTCGAAGAACCATTTTCCTATACATGTTCCCTTTTCCTCCCTTTGTCATCCGCTGCACATATGTGTCGGAATGTTGGGGGGACCCAACTCTATTTATTGGCAAAAAAATCTCAATCGGACGTTTCCTTATTTCAAAACCAGATCTGCTCCACTATACAGATCCTCTCAAAATTTTTAATTTTAATAAATTCAATATTATTACCATTGCGTCATGGTTCAATTTTCATTTATTAGTTTCTTATTTCCTATATTTTAGAATAATCAATTTTCACTTTGGAAGCAGAAATATGTTTTAAATAAACTGGACATGTTGCCTCCATCGAGGGATGTTTCTTGCAAAAATTTGTTTTAAATT
Source organism: Leptura quadrifasciata (assembly GCA_963675555.1). Lineage (NCBI taxonomy): Eukaryota > Metazoa > Arthropoda > Insecta > Coleoptera > Cerambycidae > Leptura > Leptura quadrifasciata. The sequence continues at coordinate 7,145,228 of OY776674.1, forward strand.
TCACATTATGGTTTACAGAATTGATACATTTCAAAAATTCTTTTCAATGCTATAATTGGTGTAACTCAGAAGACTTGATAACTACAATCAAAGAATAACATTGTTCTATTATAATAGCCATAATAGTAATGATTATTATTCTTTAATAGTATTTAATAATACACAAATCTGGTAGGTGTGTGAATTTCCGTTGGAACTGGTTTAATTATAGAAGACTAATGTATGCCAGGCCCCTATGGCCGCGTAGCGAGCGTTAATAATATAATAAATTGTTTCGCCAACCTTTATGAATATTGTACGTAGGGGGAGCGGTCGAAAGCATAAATATTTTTAATAGTGCACGCTTGGATACGTTTTGTTATTGTTATTTAACAAATCTACAGAGTGATATTGCAATGATACATTAATTACTAAATGAAGTCTAAACAGTGACAGTCTCATTTAGGTAACGTATTGCTGCGTGACGCGCACACAATGGTTACTCCAGGGATGTATATTGCCTTCTATTTTTTATATCATTCGATAAGTTAATCTGTTTATTGACGTTTTTCGTGTAAATAACGCATTGCGTGACATAAGCTTTTATCCTACAATTTCTGTTAGAGCAGTAATTATAGTCGCATAGGTATATAATTATTGACCTGAAGTTTGTTAAAAATCTTTATAGAAAGCATATTCGGTCAGGCACTGCAGCGGTTAACAACATTAGATGATACATATTTAGGCACACCTATTTTTTGATATATTACACCGAGAGATCTCTAAGTAGATAGATTTTATTTACAAACAGAAGATAATATACAAGGCATTTGAAAACGAGGGCTAAAACTAGAAAATTATAAATGTGGTAGCATAGCAAAAGTCAACGCCAACACAGATATACTGTCGTGCGCAAAAAGGGGACAAGTCATAACATATTTTTGCTAAAATCTAGTGTACATCTAACTTTAATTTTTGTGACATTGTCATTCTCATTTTCGGCTACTCATTACATATTCAAATAGAGACAGATTTACATTAGAAAAACATAATACTATTTTTTTTGCTCATGACAGTACTATCTAAATGAATATTTGTGTTTTTTTAAAACATGACATTAAACATTCGACTTTTATGTAAAAGAAATCCACAATAAATATGTGATAAGTTAATGGAAACCATCTTTTATATGCATTGGCAAGTCATTAATATAAAGTGTGAATATTAGTGGTACCAGATTTGAGCCTTGAGGGACTCATAAATTTACATTTCATATTTCTGACTGTATTATTTCATGTTACCGCAAGTTTCCGACCCTCCCTCCACATATGAGTTTATCCATTTTAATAGGTTTCCCCCTTATGTCAATATTGTTCAATTTGAATAATACTTACGATAAAATCATTTTCTGACATTATATGTGTGGTGTTTTTTATCATGATTTAAATAATTACAAAACATTTTTTTATTAAAATCTTTACATTTTACAGTACCAAAATTAAATCTAGTCTAACCTGTAAAAAATGACATTGTACAAGTATTAAATCTTTACATTTTTCTACATGTATTCTTACAAAAAAGGCTGTATACTGGCTGTATAATTTTTAATAAATGGATAAAATAAACGTTATTTTCTGTCACCCAGTCAAAATGTACACTTCTTTTAACCACCATCTTAATTATTATTAATCCAACAGATCAACAAATTTAATATAAGATAAATTAAGTAATAAAATAACAATACTAAAATAGGACACATATTATAGAGATACATAAAAGGAGTACCACAAGATTAAAAGGAATAAAACATAAATTAAACATGATTTAAAAGTTAATGCAAAAGTCGTATTCGATTGGCATAAATGAGTTTTAAACTCATTTATGCCAATCGTCATATAATAAATTTTAATCTAAAAATACTGTTATGTGAAACATTGGTTTTGTCTCACTTTAATTATGCTAACTTTATATAGGGACCTTGCCTAACTATATTAGATAAAAATTGGGTGCAAAAAGTTCAGAACTCTTGCTGTAGACTAATTTTTGGACTACGAAGATTTGACTCGGTGTCTGAAAAAATTAATAATCTTAAATGGTTGAGAATATCAAACAGAAGTACCACATCACCTTGGTACGTTCATACAAAATTTGTTAAATACCCCCCACTCCTCCTCTGCCCTTAAAAATAAATTTATAGCTAGATCAGCTGTTCACTCCAGGGATATTCGATATAAATTAAAATTAATTATGCCTCATCATCACACGGCTATGTATAAGAGAGGATTCTTATTTAATTCACTTCTATAAAGCTCTACAACTCATTACCTGAAAACTTAAAAAACATGGAACCAAGAAAATTCAAATTCAAATTTAAAAGTTATTTACTAAATAAGCCGCTGCAAATATAATTTTAAGTACCTTACTATTTAGCCTAGGGGCGAGCGTAGGTGCGTCTTTACTATGTACATACTTAGGTATGCGATGTAAAGCAACGACAGGCACAGTTAGTACTTGGATGGGTGACCATTCCAACGGAAACCACGTTCTCGCCTCACACATCTTCCAGCGACTTGTATATCAGTGTATGCGCGGAAGCTATACAACCCTAGTGCGAGGAGATATACCATCCTTCGGAGGGGATGTAAAGCCGTCGGTTCCTTGTCTATTAAATGTTAGGCAAGTAAAAGATCCCTACTCTTCTTAAGGGAAGAGGTTCGGCAAAAATTCCTGGTTGGGGGTAGCTCGTCTACAGGCGTCGGTGTTAGGCCTCAGTAGCGGAAATAGGCCGACGTTAAATAAATGTATATATAAAAAAAAACTATTTAGCCTATATATGTGTACCAAACAGGGAATTTTATTAACTGTTTTTTTTTTCTTTGTGGAGTGGTTTTCGGGTTCTCTTCCGCGTTCACTGTCTCGGGTGCATGGTATTTTGATCGCCTTGTCGTGGTCTTCTTCAGACGCGAAATAAAGCTTCCCATTCTTCATTTGTATTACATATTGTTGCCGCTATATTTATCTCTGACCTCTTTCTCGCATGCATTCCAGACTTCTTGATTTATTCATTTCTTCTCTGCATATTGCATTAGCACGTTCGGTACTTTTACAGGATAAATTTTATCAAAATTATCAGCTATCAGCCACATAAATAATGGGAAACAATGCTGCACCGTGCATAATACAGACTTTTCTATACATGAATATTCACCTTTTAATGTATTGTGTTATTACCTTGTAACAAGTAATCGCCTTCGAAGTTATTAACAAACTTACAAAATTTGACGTGCCTATCCAATTTTTTTGAATTTACTAAACGCTTTCAATACTATCTTTTCCATAATCACCAATATTAATTTTCACCTATCTGCAGGCTGGTTTCCTTCTTGTGCTAATTAAGAATTGTCAGTTTTTTTTGTTTGCACTTCTGCAAGTTTTGTTTGTGAGCTTCATAGTAAACGGATATTATCTGTTTTGAAGGTATATACACATCAATCTCGTTTGTTTACATATAAATGAATTTGCATTAGCAAAACGTAAACAATAACAGGTCATCGACATTCACATAAATAATACAATAGCATAAGCTAAAGTACATCTAATTACTTAACTGAGGTTAAGTTGAATTGAGCAGGAATACCCGTTAAATTTGTTACATGTTTAGAAGTTACTCAGAATAGTTTTTAATAAATATACAATTGTTAACGGAATATTTTATGAGTGGTTTTTCAAATGTCCAATAGTTAATGTTTTCTTGTAGTTCATATCACTTTAGTAAGGAGGAATGTAATTATACTATTTTAAAAATCAAGAAATCAGCAATAAGGTGGACAAGATGATAAGAAAACAAAACCAGAAATTGAATCATTACAAATCACAACGTTTAGTGGATATAGAAACCTTTTAGCGTAGTGAAAACACAACAAATCAATATAAAGGAACCTTTTCCATAAGCAATTTTATGGTTGGATCCTGTTGGGGAGGTGCTCAAGGGTACCCAAAAATGTTTGTACTTCAAAGACCTTGCGTTTCAATTGATATTAACAATTTTTTTTTTAACCGCGTTTTTCAACCTAACAATGTGAATAACTCGAGATATATGGGTCCGATAGAGACAAAAAATAAACCAAAATCTTTGTAATTAAATTTTCTATAAATATACGTTTAGGGTAGGTCTTAGGAGCGCAACCATAACCTACAAAAGTGAAAGAACTGGCCAAAAATAGTTTTTTTTTCATTTTGCTGCCCAGAGCCGCTGGGCGAACCAATCAGCTTCAAACTTTCAGAAAATCTGCCTTTTGCTCTAATAAAAACACCCTGAAAATTTGGTGCAAAAATATTATATCGAATGTGCGCAATTGAGTTTATTTAAAATTTGAATTGGCCGCCTTATCTACCATTAAGTCCCAAATGGATCATCCTTTCTTCAAATGTTAGGTCTTGACGCTTGAGCTTTTTGAAGCCACAAAAAAATGTTTTAAACCTTTTTTGCATTTGTTTAGAACCCAATTAACAAAAAATGGAATTTTTCGGCCATTTTGATATTCTTTTATCAGATCAAAAAGACAATTTTAATACATTTATTTTAATTTTAAAAAAGCAAATATATACAATTATATATAGTTAATATAAATTTTTTATTTAAAGTAAATAAGTTTAAAATTCTTGAATGCATTGTATTTTATTGACGCTTCAATTTCTTGCGTGGTTGATCAATCAATTCGGTTGTTCAATTATTTCCCATGAAGTAGCAAGCCAGCTGTAAAATTTTAAATCAGATATAGTCGAGTTCATCTATTGCCGGCACCCAAAAAACGCAACAAACACTTTACGAGGTATCGCCGTTGGGCCAAGCGGCATGCTGTTATCAAGCAAGCCGACGCACATTAAAAACCTATAAAGGTAAGCGAGTCGATTTGTGGTCGAGTTAGCACAAAGAATAATGGTATTTTAATGAGGTCGTAAAGTTTTTGTTGCGTTCATTGAGTGCCGGGAAGCGCTGATCTCAACTATACGAATAAAATTATTGTAGAGATTAAACTTACCGATGTCCAGGGCGGTAAATTTAATTTCGAAAAAGAACTTGATTATTTAATTTATTAAGGCTTTTTAGTTAAAATATAGGTTTTTAACCGTTACTTAAAATATTTGAAAAAATGTGTCCTGAAAAAGTTTAAAAACAAGGCAATTATTGCATTTTACAAGTAAGCTCTTTAAAAAAATAAATTCATAAATAATATAATTTATTTAAAATATCGCATTGCTTGGGAAGAAAATATAACATATTTAATGATTCGTACGCTTCCGAAAGTACTTTTGTACATAGACTGTCAGATTTGTTAAGTCCTGCAGGTAGGACGCGCTTCTCAAGCGCTTTGAAAACCGGTACTTCCGACAGTACGCACAATCGTACGTAAAAATATAGATAAGAATAATTAATGGAACCCTGCAGGAGCTTGGGAAATGGGCCCAAAGTCGTCAATAAACTTTTGAATGCGAGGCCTCTGAAACTTTTCAAAAAGTTTTTTTATTAAAGATATGTTCGTTGTACATACTTTTTACAGTTAAATTTTTTTGGAGCACGAAAGAGAGCTGCAAAAAAAAGAACCATTTTTTTATCGAAAAAAATTGAGAAAACCTCGGAAAAAATGTTTTTGTAAAAGGTGGCTGTTAGGATTTGCACGTTTTTTTATATGGTAGCTCAAAGGTTATAACCCACGAAAGAAAATTAAAAAATAATTGAATTACATATTGTCTGAAAGTTATTTGTGGCATTCTACGAATAGTCTTTCCTATTATTTGGGTTTTCTACCAAATGTATTATTATCCTCTTCAGAAACAAATCACCGAATCTACAAAATAATAGAATTTTTGGCTAAAAGCCTCTGCGCTCGTGACGTTTACGCCAAAGGAATGGTCAGAGGTTATGTTTTGCAAATAATATAAATCGGAATAAACACAGAAATAATGTATTTTGCTAACGTTTCGGAAAGTAATCTCTTTCCGTTTTCAAAGCTTTTTTTGGAAGAACTCTTATTTTGCTGTGTATGTCAAATACACAGCTTTAAGATTATGTTTGTATTATTTCCATAGATACTTACTACTTACACAGAACATAAAACTGATGATACTTTCTTTTAGATAATGTTTGTTAAGTTCTTCTTTTAACATTGGTAGCCAGGTTGTACAAATATCTACAGAACAATTCGATACGCACTTATCTTCATTTAATAAGATTATTGCTGATTCTTTAATTTTTCTTTTTTTGGTATCTGCTTCTTTTGTTAAAATTTTTGCCGAGTCCCAGTTTATTGTATGTCCGTTTTCCAAGCATGTTCACAAATATTTGATTTCTGAATTTCATTCTTTCTAATTTAATTCTTGTGCTCAAGGGTCTGGATGACTCACCCACATAACATCTATCACATTCGCACGGGATATTGTAAATACAGTTTTTTGAATTCTGCTCCCTGTTTATCGGTTTTGTTTTTGTTAAAATAGATCTTAAAGTGTTCCCCGTTTGAAATATCATCCTAACATCAAATTTGTCACCTATACTGCGTAGCTTTTCCGATAGTCTGTATACATAAGGAATTATTGCTGTATAATGACGTTCAGGTTTTTATCATACCTGATTGTCCCTATTTTCAACATTTATGAAAACTCTATCAACAAAGGCTTCAGGATATTGATTTTGTACTAGAACCTCTTTGATAAATTTTTTCTCGTTATTTAATATTTCATTATTAGACGCAATTATTTTGGCCCTATCGTATAAACATTTTACAACATCCCTTTTAACATTTATTGATTGATTTAGATATCTATTAGTATGTGATGGTTTTCTATAAACGCTTGTTTCAATTGTATTATTTACCCTTCTAATTAAAACATCTAAAAACAGTAGTTCATTCCTACTTTCTACTTCTAATGTGAATTTAATAGACGGTTCCTTACTATTTATATTTTCCAAAAAAACTATCTAGTAAATCGACACCATGAGATCAAATTGCAAAGATGTCGTCAACATATCTCCACCAGACAACCGGTTTTTTTTATACAATTTTGAACATGTGTGTGTTCTCCATAAATATGTTGCTTAAAATTGGTGATAATGCAGACTCCATAGTCATACCAAAATCCTGCTGATAGAACTCATTGTCCAATTGAAAATAGGCTATTTTTATAGATATTGTTAAGAGTTCCATTATGCTATTTACACTTATGTAGTTCTAGTTTCCAAATTATTATCATTTAGCAACCTGTCAAATAATAGGAAAGAATATAATTGACCTTCAGCAAAATCTGTGAAATTACAGTCAATTTTCCCAGTCTCGAATAATATTCAATAAAAGAAAATCTCTTACTTTTTTAAATTTGTTTTAAAAAATATTAAAATATTGCAACGATTTAAAAAAAAATTCACCGACAAGGATATATAAATTTATTTGACAACTAATATTGATTTACACGTAAAAAACCGCAATGTACTTGGTTGTTAGGAACATGAAAAAATAGTCAACAAAAAAATGTATATTTGTAGACATGTAATATAGACTGGATGATGCCGTTTTTGCATTATTTTCCTGATCAACAACAGGAAGAAACCGATTTAACAATACCCTTATATATTTGACTTTTATAATTTTCCCCAAATTTTGCTTTACTCCAGGCATTTTCACTATTTGGTATATCAAAATACGTAGCGAAAACGTACACCTCACAACCAGTCACTGTCTTGCACGCCATTTTATTACTAAGAGAGCTACCAACTTCGTTCTTTTTTGCGCTAAATCGTTAAAAAATTATCTATCAAATGATATTGATCTTAGTCCTACCGGAAGGACGCAAAGTACTCGAATATTATGGTAAACTTGATAGGACTATGAGTACGTTTCGTACTGCCAGAAGGCCGTTTTAAAAATGTTCAAAAACAAGGAAATTATTGCATTTTACAACTAAGATTGATAAATAAATGAAAAAAGGTTCTTTTCATGTAAATTAACAACATCTTGAGTCTAGTTTGACCATAATAAACTTTTTTCAAATTAAAATAAAGGTATGAAAATTTTCTTTCCGATCTGATTCAAAATGCCCATAAAATCTCATTTTTGTTAATTGGGTTTTAAATAAATACAGAAAAATGGCTAAAATAGATTTTAAAAAAATTGTTATAGCATCGAGAAGCTGGCATCGAGGCCTAACTTTTGAAATAAAAATTATCCGTTTTGGACTTAATAGCATAAAATGGCGGCCAATTCAAATTTTAAATAACAAATTCAATTGCGCACACTGGGATTAATATTTTTGCACCAAATTGTCAGGGTGTTTTTGTTAGAGCAAAAGGCAGATTTTTTGAAAGTTTGAAGCTGATTAGTTCGACGAACCGCTCTGGACTCAATTGCGCACACTGGGTTTGATATTTTTGCACCAAATTGTCAAAGTGTTTATGTAGATTTATAGACAATTTAATTACAAAGATTTTGTTTCTTTTTGTACCGATCGAACGTATATATCTAGAGTTATTCACATTTTTTGGTTGAAAAACGCGTGGGTATTCCTTAGCATCTCCCCAACAGGATCTAGCCATAAAATTGCTTTTGGAAAAAGTTCCATTTCAAATTCTATTTTGACTGCATTATTCAAAAATACAAATACAACATTTGTCTTAAAGATAACTTGCTGTTGCACCTATGTACTTTATATTCAATATTAGAAACCAGTAAAATAATAAATTTATTTATTAGTATGTACAAAATTTAGATTACAGTTCTTTCTATGATTTTCTAAGAGATATTTAATAAATATTTTCTTAACTATCTTAAACAGTGCCAACATAGATCGAAATAAAGTATTCCCCAAGAAATATTTGTGACTGTTTCCTACATTCTTATTTTCTATAAAATAAAAAAATTCTTTTTATCCATTCTACAATAGCTACGTTTCTTCGAATATTTACCAAACCATTACACAATTTCGATGCTAATGTAGCTAATCCCCACATACACATCAATAATACAAAAGTAATTTAATAATGTACCCTCGACTTATAAAATATTCATATTTTAATATCAAATCCATTCGGTTTGTGTTTGTCGACGAATTTTCTTACAGTTGCCCTTAAATTTTTTATCGTATCCGTGTTTGTTAGGGCGGGTGCAGAGTCAAAGTGAACCAAAAATAAATTTATTTATAATAATGGAATAAACCGGAACGGGTTTAGCAAGAGGGCTGGGGTTCAAACAAATGCTAGCGGCTGCATGTTTCCGGTTTACACCCGCTGGCGGAAGTGCAGTGGTTTGTGTTTACATACTTATGCAGCATATGCAAATGTTTCGCCATTAAAAATGTAACGTTGTGTTAGGTTATGGCCGGTCGCTGATAGACGAACTGCTGCTAGCTTGACATACTGCAAATGAGCTGATAACGCCATGCCCGTAATCACCACGTGCAAATAATTTACCACCGTTGTTTTGCTTTTGTTGTTTAAGTATGTAGGGATAACCTTTTGCATGAACTACTAAAGCATTTTATCAACTGTATAAAGTTTAACTAGCAACAGGGCCGTCTGACAGCGCTTTTTATATCAAACAAACGGAAAATCAAAGAACATATTATTTAAACTGACATATTACCAAGATATTAAACATCATACTTCAGGCTTGGTTGGCGAAACACTCCTCAATATACTATGCTGCATTTTTTTCTGTGAAATCTTATCGAAGATTGTAATACTTCTCACGAAAATTTTTCTTAAAATGACTCTTCATTGATTTTCTTCAAAATGTGCTGACACTAACCTACTGTCTATATTTCAATTCCACGCTTCATCAGTTATCGTGTTTGCAAAGAATGTAAGGGGCAGACAGATGAACAGACAGACAGACAGAAGGTGGACAGATGGAGGGGTAGATATTTTGGATGTTTGGATGACTAACATTATAACAATATGAATATGTTTTCCTATGAGCGATATTCACAGTTTGAAAAAATAACTAGTATAAATGTAATGAAAGAGTAGAGCGTACCTTCAGACAATTAGACAATTTTTAACATTTTCATTGTGAAGTGAACCGAACAGGAAGATGTCTTAGAGGATATTTGCAGGAAGATCTGGCAACTGAAAGGGATATGTAGGAGGCTTTGAAGTGTCAGTGGAAACAAACGAGACGACAATAGCTGCTTACAAGGAAAACTGACCGGAAAACTAAAGGAAAACTTGAAGTAAAAATCTGGTGTAACAAACATCTAGAATTCGTTAGGATGTAGATAGATATATAGATAAACAGAGGAACTGGTTATTTGGCATTTACCACCGCGACCTTTTCAGGTCTTTTGTGGTACTCCTAGAAAAATTCCGTATAGTACCTCATCCAGCTTTGTCCTTTGTAGTAGACTTCACAGCTTTGATAAAGACTTTTTTCTATTGCTATCCACCTTTGATTTTTCTTCTCCGAGTACTTGGAATCTGTCACGCTAGGCCTTCATAGTGGCACAATACGTGAGCTGAGGTTTACTCTTCCTCTTGACAGAACCTGCATGTTGCGTCCTCTACCGGGCCTATTAGACTCATTGTCTATTGAGGCTGAAGTGTCTAATTGGAAGGCCAACTATTATTCTGATGGCCTTCCTATTCTGGCTTAGTAGATCTGCCGTGAATTTGGCCGAACGTTCTTTAATAAGGCCTGTCTTCCTCCACTATTCCAGAGATTTATTTTCCACCCATTCCTTAGTGGCTGTTCGTATGCATGGTTTTGCCACACCACAACAGGGCTCAGGTCCTATTGGGGCATTGAGTGCGCCTTCCTTGGCCAGTTTGTCAGTCTTTTCGTTTCCTCTGTGTCCCTTGTGTCCTGGTACCCATGCTAAGGACACTCTGTTCTGACTTCCCAGCTCTATAAGGGTCATCAAGCAGTCCCACACCAATCTTGAATTGATTTGCATGGAACTGATGCTTTATTGCCGCTTGGCTATCAGAGAAAATGGCCATCGACTGGTCAACAGTGTCTTGTCCTATTATCCCCCTTGCGCAACAATGTATGGCGATCACTTCAGCCTGAAACACCATTGCGTATTTCCCTGGACTTATCGGATTATTGGCTTTTGTCCTTGTTCCGTACATTCCGGCTCCGACTACTTGTTCTGTCTTGGAGCCATCAGTGTATCAGACTGTTTGTGCGTTATGGAAGGACCCTGTCTGGTCTTACAGCCTGAAAGTTCTTATTGAAGTTATACCTTGGAACTATTACGTCCGTGGTCATGCCTAGGATGGGATCTGCCCTCATCTCTGAGTATAACTTCTGGTACTCCGTCCCGTGTTGCTGGCTAATTGGCGTTTGGTCTTGCATTAACCTGTGCACCACTGACCAAGATTCACCTTGCATAAATATGCGTAATGGTGACAGGTCCAAGAGAACCTCAAGTGTAGCCATAGGAGTCGTTTTATGGCCCCCGTGGCGTACAGGCAAGTAAGCCTTTGTACGCCACCTAACAGCCTTATTGCTCCCGACTGCACCATACCCCTGATCCATAGGTTATCATGTGTCACACTACCCTAGTGTATAATCACAAGTTCATTTTGGTATTTAGCCCTAGTTTTTTCCACATATTTGCCTACACCTTCTCAGGGCGATTGTTGCTTTCGGTGTGACTTTTTGGATGTGGGAATTCCATGTTAATTTTTGGTCAAAAATAACTGCTAAATGTTTGCTTCACAGGCAAATGGAATTTCCAATCCGTTGAGCCTTAGGGGATTTAGGCCTTCCAGTGCTCCTCTCCATGTAAAAGTGATGGCTGTGATTTTGTGGGGATTCATAGAGAGTCCTTCCTTACAACATCATTTGTCGACAATATTAGGATGTAAGTTAGAAAGCTATATAGCAGGACTAAATCCTACCAAGATTGGACTACTTACAAAAAACTCACACGATACAATAAATAAGTCGACAAGGCAAAGGAACCATGGAGGAAGTTCTTTGAGAAGGTCCGCAATGGCACCGCAGTCTCTATAATCCATAGTCTTGACCAAGAACAGTTTTGCTAGAAGTGATGTAGATTTAATCAAAAGAGAAGATGAAACCTACATAGAAACTTAATGGAAAGCATGGAATTGCTCATAGAGGTATACTTTTCTAACTCGCTGATATTGATAGACTTTAAGAGTACGCGACACCAAAGGTTACAGCAGCCTAAACTTGAAGACTGGAGGCTGACCACGAAATCTAAATCACAGATAATTAGCACTAAAGTTTCAATCTTCTGCAATGGACAACATCCAATAGGAAGGGAATGTAATAATACCTGATCTATGTAGGATATTCAGAGATTACCTGGCCTGGAAATAACACAAATATGGCGGAAGATGAAAATTCTAGAGAGTTCTGAGGAACCTACCAAAATTAAGTAGAATGTTGGACCGAATGCCCTTAACTTATATATACTATAAATCTGCACTCTGTTCCGCTGAAAGAATTGAAAAGATTGCTCGATAAGTACGTTAAAGACGAAATACTAAGGGAAAATTCCCTTAGTGCCAATATGCGTACCAGCCGAAAAAGTCACTTCACACAGTCCCAATAAGTACTTTGCCAGTGGATCTAAGTCAGCCTTGAAAAGAGGATTGTTAAAGGCTGTACTTCAGTAAACAATCAATACCAATGCAGATGACAACATTATGTTTTTCATTTGAAAAACTGAGTATGCCAAAATACTAACAATATTTTGAAAGACCCACTCCATAATTGCAGTCAAAATTCCGGAATTGATGCCTTAATTTTTAGTGTTTTAATATCACTGATACGATTATTTAATCATTTTTGTTAATAATTTATTGTGACCATAAATAGAGAATCAATAGAAATTCGCTGATGTTATTAGTTTAGGAGCTCTACCTCGATTAGTAAGTACCACTTGCGTCTTTAGTAATTTAACATTTAGTAATATTCCTTTGAAGGTTACACAATCAGAGACGGAAGACTTTCTACAAAACAATTTAAGGTCATCGGCGTACAGCAGGTAGTGAATATTGATGTTTTTGGCAACATCGTTAAATATTAAAGAAGAGGGATCTCAAAATTGATCCTTGGGGAACAGCTGAAGTTTGACAAAACCCTCGATATTGCAGCAATTGAGGGGGTTCCGAAAGGTGTGGCTTACAAATATATACTAGGCCAGTACAAATTCCAATTCCATTGAGGGTATTTAAAAGAAGGGCATGGTTAAGTCTATCAAGCGCTTTGGAAAAATCGGTGTAGATAACGACTACCTGAGTTTCGGCATCAACGACCCCAGATATAATTTGCATTACACACAAAAGATTAAAGATTATGGAATGATTTAGCTTCAGATATCCTCACTAAACTTAAGACATTTTGGTTGTTGAAGACAATGTTGTCTCTACAGTGATCTGGGGTACAAAACACCTCTGAGAAAATATGTACAAAGGTGTTATGATTATTATGGCACATAGTGGAAGAGATAGCTGTAGTTTTCTTTTAAGATTAATACATGTCCAGAAGTTATTAGAATTATTTTTTTACTCAGTCTTTGATGCTGCATACAAACCTGCTGCATGCTTCCCTAGTATTTGTTTCAAATGTCGTCCTAAGATGTTTAAATTCAGTATAATCTTCAGTATTCTTGGACGAGTTATATTTTCTTTACTTAGTTTTTCTTTTGCTTTCCACTATCTGTAAGCTCTTTTGAAAACCACCATGAAAATTGTCTACTATAATTCAGTGTAACGCATATACTGCTTTGTTTGAATCAGTAAAATAGGATTAACCAGACCAATCTAAATATAATAACTCTAAATATAAAGTATGAAAATTAGCTATTTTAAAATGAAACTAGCAAATCATTTGCTGAATTACTTAGACAAAATTCCTCCATTTTCCTCCTGATTAGACCATTACTTCCGATGAAGGGAGCTAGACGGGTATTATCATCTTGCAACAATAGTTCGCGAGAATTACACACGTTACAAGGTTTATACACAGCACAAGATATTAAGAACAGAATTGTACTAGAACTGTTCTATACTAAAATAATTCATGAAGTTTTGCAATGAGTTAACATTTCTATTTGACAGTTTTGACCAGGTACAGAATATCTTGATTCACCAAATATCTCAAAAATGCGAATTCTAGAATATCCTGGAGTTCACCTCTTCATCTTGGGACACAACTCAACAGTTCTAGCTTTACATACCAATCTTGTAAACATTTTGTAGCTTCTTTTTCATTCTAGTAGCTGAGTACTATTTAATTTAATGCATATCACGGCACTTGTAATATAATAATTGTTTAAATCATAAAAATAAATGTGTTTTGTTTTAAATCGAAGAATATATATTTTCTTATTGCAATTCTTATCAGCAAAACAGGTGTTGTTTCATCACCAGGTTTTTCAGCAATCAAGGCACATGTTTATTTAATTCGATCTTTTAAATACAACTTTATGACAAACTGGAAAACAAAGTCCGGTACTGTGTCTCCAAAATGACCGTAAAGTTTAGAAATTGCAGTAAAATAAACTTGTCAAACACGCGATATAATTTCATTTTAGATGTGTTACTTTTAGTATTACTGCTGTATCACGCCTTATCTTCCACGATTTACTTAATAGTTGTATTAATTAACTAAATAAAATACCATTACTATTTTCTGGAAATTGTAACGACTGCAGTAATATCATCTAGGCTATCTAAACGCTTTTCGTCTTTTCTTTTTATTAAAATAATTGTATAGTTAACGCTAGGAATTTATTTCGCGGAAACAGCTTTAGACAAGGGAAATAAATATGTTAAGTTCTAGACAAAGATAAAAGTTTATGGGGTATGTATTTTAAGCGTATTATAATTATTAGTTGAGGTCAAATGCATTATTCAAAGTTTAAGTGTTACGAAGAGGCAGTCTCATATTACCGTAGACGGTAATAATAATTGGACTGAGGTGGGGGTGGCGTGTTTTTACTGCCATAGCTTTACTGCTATAATGCGATTGAGTACTCGCTCTTCAGAAACAATGATTACTCGGGGCCCCAAAGTACTACAAAGGGTTGAACATATGGCAAATATTTTATGAAAATTAGGTATTTGATAGGAATTAATTGGGACAAAAATTCTTGCAGAAGTGCACTGGTCTTAGTGATTAGGATACCAAACTTCCCCATTTCAACAGTCAGGATTTAGAAAGTAACATAGCACTGCAACTGCTCTGTTAAAAATAGTCGATGACTTGACAAATGCTATAGATAAGTACATTACATGTTTAATGCTTCTCGACTACAGCAAGGCCTTTGATTTAATTTAACGTTTAGCAAGAGACCTCCTTTAAGTAGGATCAGTCTTTCGGCTGGTGTTTGTTGCAATCGAAGCATTAGCGTTTTGATGGTGATATGCAATTATTACACTTAACGCGCCAGGCTTGTAACTTGTAATTCAGCGCTCGGCGGGGCACATAGTCCGGAGAGTAGCTGTTGGTTGCAGTCTGGTTACATTCCTTATAGTAAAATAAGGATTTTATAGAGGAGTTTGCGACTAAAAATATTATGTTTTAACTTAGTACTTAAATTTGCATTTTTTCTTTTTATTAGCTTGTCCTATATCCTCTGTGATCTCTTAGATTAATAAAGGCATTATTATTATCTTTACCGTTAAATAATATGCACCTCTGGTATTACTAGTGAATTAGCACCCATAATTGCAATATTTTTCTGCAAATAATGCATCTGCCATTGCTGTAACCTATTAAAGGATACGTTTTTTCACTCAAAAGAAAACACGATTAACTCATATTGTTGGCAGACTTTTCATTTCTGCTCAAATTTTCGCCGTAATTAAGACATCAAAGACAAATTTCCGCACATTTATTTTACACAAACTTTTATAAATGGTTGGTTTCTTTAATTCTAAATTAGACGTTTTGTTTTGCGGATGTTTAATTAAAATTGTAACCATCGGAGCATTACACAAAAATTATAATTAAAGAGACATTTTACTTTTTATTTGTAGTAGAACAGCAAATCTAGAAATATTATGGACGTATATTAATATTGTTTATTTAATTTACCTGCACATATACTAATTAAATCTCAGTAGATAAAAATAATGATTAAGTTTTAAATTACTTACTGACTATAAATAAATACACTGGCTTTAAATTACAAATTTTATTAATATGATAAAGTAATTGTAAAAAGGTTTTAGTTTTGTAACTATTATTTTTTTGAATAAACATAATATATTTACGACTATTTTAAATTTGCAGGCCCGGATGGGTCACTGGGTTACCGGGTTCTGTACGGTGGCTGGGGCTTTCGCCGTTCGCGCACCTGATATTTAAAAAGTATTTCGACTACTTGCTCTATTGCTTGTTAAGCCCAACATCATGGGTTGGAACTTATAGTTAGTCTTATATTTATTACGGAATCAAATGGTTTATATCTGTGAATATGCAAGGTGCACTGTAATGCCATACATTTCACAATAGTGTCTCATTCTATGGCTTTATAAGTGTACAGTGAGTATTTTCTTCAGTATTTGTCTGACGTATTGATACATCAAGTACAAGAACATTTTAAATTCCAGATGTACTTAAAAAAAATTACCATTTTTATGACTTCTCCATTTCGTCCCAAGGGACGATACCATATAATAGTATAAATGCAAACAAAACCCCAATTTCTTTTTAGTTTTTGAATAAACGCGAATCGAAAGTGTGTGTCGTATTAAGAATTTTTGTCAAAGGTGTACTTGGTAAGTATTCATTATTTTTAATTGATAATGTGGATAATGGATCCGCCGCTTGCATAAATGGGGCTAGTATAATTAAAAATAAGTTGTAAATAGAGTTTTTTGATTTTTACAAAGAAAGGAGGGTTTATTAACTTGCTTGGTAAGCTAAAGCTTTTATAGCACCTACCTAGTAAACTGAAGAGATAGATATAAATATCTAAGAATAAAAGTGCAACATTATATTTTGCCGACAATACGCACCAAGCAGTAAACAAGTATACAGTGTGTCCCAATTTATGTGTTACACTTGATATTCTTTGTAATTTATTAGATAAATTTTTGGTTGAAAATTCAGCCTGACTTAGATTTTTCTGTAGAATCCGATGCCGTTTAAAAATTGACAATAATAAAAGTTATACCTGTAAAATCGATTTTTTAATTCAGTATGGCTGACGTTTGCATAATTTTAATTGACCATAAAAGGGAAGTAAAAACATGCATGTAAAATTTTAAATATCACTTCCGGTTTACGCGAAAATGACGTTATTTTCCCAAATAATAAATTTAGAATCGAAAAATTTCATTTTTCAAAAAGCCTATTATTATTAAATTGTTGAAACTTTTGAAATATTTGGAAGAAAATAGACAATAGTAGCCTAGGATGAACATAAATTCGTTTGTTATAATGAAAACAATATTTATTAAATTCATAAAACAACAATACATATTCTACAGTCAAACCCAGGTAATATTTAGTATTTTAGCCACTACACTCGGGAAGATTTAGCCAGTATTGTTTTCTATTTTCAGGTATTAAGCCATTGATAGTTTTTATTAGAACGTAGTTTTTATCTTTAGGAATTCCACAAGAACAATCAAGAAAATTTACAGATGTTAACAAACCAGATTTTTTCATAGCATATTTACATAGAAAATCTAACTTGTTCAAGACACTCGTCTTCTTTATCTTCGAATTCAAGTGTGAGTTTTCCTCTTGTGGCTTTCACTTGTACACATTTTTATGAGAATATTTTAGTCGGCAATACCTTTGTCAAATTATTTCCAAACGAACGGCATGAATGCTGTTTTTGCATTTAAAATGGTGAAAAAAACCGTAAACACCTTAAGGGCTGAATCAATAGATTTTGAATTCTTACTTAAATCTACCAAAGATTTTATTAGTTGGGCTAATATTACTATTTAAAAAACACTCCGAGGCACTTTAAAACCACATAAAGTCTGATCTAATTTAGGTTATACAGGAAACATCTTAGTAAACACTTATAATAATTAATCTTTTTTTGAATTTCTAATTTACCATTTTCATTACTTTAAATTTATTATATTATATGCACGTCCACTGGCACAATCTTAAATAACAGATGGTTTGCAGTTTCCTTTATATTCACAGGTGTTTATGATTTACGAATTTATTAGTATTAAACTTGTGTGTGTATGGTTTTACTAACAGTTTACGTTTCAGTTTAAGACAAATAAACTAAGGATGAACAAACATGGGTCGTTGGGAACTTTGTGTAGGTAGGTACAGCTCGAAGACAGCACGAATTGAGATGGGAAATATTAAACCATATTTATTTAGATCAACAAATACGAAAATTAAAGAAGTATGGTGTTTGTGGAATATTTGCCTAAATTTAAATCATACCGAAACTAATGTTTTAATTTTAGTTAGAAAATATTTGACATATTATTATTGGATTGATACAATTATTCAGGATTTTCATAGATTTAAATAGAAACCTGCATTATTAATAATAATAGAAGTGAAATTTTACGTAAAGTGAATAAATGCAAAACCTTATTTGGTGTCGTTAACTGGCGGCCGTCGATTTGGATTTGTTCTTAATATTGTTTATTTAGTTCTATACATACCACCTTTAAAATATCGGTTGGACAGCAGCCATGACTCGTTAACGACATATCGATCCATAATGAAATCAAAAATCGACTAACCTTATGGAACATCGAGGAAAATTCATCTTAAGCAGCACTGCTTTAATAGTATTTACGATCATATCTGCATTGTCCCTCCCTTCTACGAGAGATTAAAGAGATACCTCACTCAATTAAATCTCTCTCTCCCCAAGCACCACCGTCCCTTCTATGAACTCTAATAAAGTCTCGTGGAATCTCCCAGCGGTTAAACTAAATACTAAACCTTTAAAGTATAACAAAAAGGACATTTGCTCTCAATTAATTCTAAATGCCTTTCTCCAACTATCCACAACGTTCATATCAATACATTCACGATCTCTAAAGATAAGAGTGTGGGACCAGCAGTATATACACGCAAGAACATGTTAAAGATTTGTCTCCCAAAAGACAGTAGTATCATACAGGAATAACTTTTTGCGAATCACCTAGTTTTTACATCTGTAGTGTAAACCACTAGGTTAGCTATTCACACACAGCTGTTAGAGTAGGTTGTATATCAACTACATCTATTGAATGTCATCGTAATATTTTGTTTCAGGGTAATGAAGCAGTCGATGCGGCAGGTCATCATACAGTAGCAATCTCTACTATAGAAGCATGTGTTATCAATATGCTATCTGACCTAATATGTTTCTTGAACAAACAATCTATCAAAGATGGTAGCAAAAATAGAACAACGCCAGCATTAAACTCAAAAAAATTAAACGAGTTTCTTTCTTCTACCACTAAATCGAAGACAACGATATAAAACTACGAAAACTTCATGAAACCTTGAATTTCAATCACATTTTCCGATCTCCTAGCTAACTGTGAGGAGGTATCTTAAAGGATACAATAAGTAGTGATGGGATTATTGTAATGAAAAAAATCGATATAGTCAATTATTCAGATATCTCGAAACACATTGAAAAGTTTCTATAAATCTTGGAAACGTCATTGTCATTCTTGGATATCTGCCATTAGAATGTTTCATTTATTGCTTGGGACTGAGAAACTAAGTGTTCGCCCTCCGAGTCAAAAAGAGCTGAGGTACCTATATATTACTAATTCTAAACTTAGTACCATTCATTTTGATTTTATTAATACAAGATATTTTAAAATTCAACACAATAAAGTTCATAAAATATTTTTTTATAGTACCTCTTTACACTTATGACCACGACTGAAACTTATTGTGGATCCTCTCGAATAAATGTAATAAATAATAATCAATTCGAGTTGCAGATTGCAGTTACTCACCGCAAAACGGGACGATATGTAAAATCAAACCAGACGAAGAGACCGATATTGGTACAGTTTTCTTCTTGAAATAATAAGTTATTTATATTTAATACAATATCTACATGTTTCATACTGTATACAGGGTTACTGGTAATTCGATACATTCCTTTAGAGATGTGATGGGGCATGATCTAAGAAGTAAATTTAGCTCCAATATATTATGCAAAACTCAATAGTTTTTGAGATATTTAATATTTTTTATTTTTCTCAAAAAGTAGATCTTAATGTCCTAAAAGTTAATTTTCGAAAAATCTATTTGACATTTTAAAATTTTTTTTTACTGGATTACTTGTCCAATATTATAGATATCCGTTTGGAATGAAAAATATCTGGAAACATTTCGATCATGTGAACATCTGAAATAAAAACTTTAATTTTTTTTTTTTTTAAATGAGCTATGAAATTTACCTATTAGGTTTTTTCAAAAAAATATTAACGTAACACGCGTATAAATTATTATAAAAACTGCCTTATTTCAATAGCTATCTAACAAAGTTCAGTTCCAGTTCATCCTAAACTCGGTTCAAAATCCTTGACTACCATTGTTGCTACAATTGTAACCTTGGATTTTGACCTAAGTTCAAAGTTGAACCACGTTTGTACAATCCGCCCTTAATAGTTCTAAGAAAATACTAGTAAAAATAACACAAGTAGTACGAATTTTATTTTTAGATAAACAGTAAAAAATATTTTAAAAGTAGAGTTTAATTCTTCATTAATTTCAAAGTTGTACTTTATTTTTTATATGGCTTGCTCAAAATGGGAGCCCCTATTCCGTACACAGGCACGGCAGCGTCTTCTTATTTCCGTCCTTGTTACTCTGGTTGTCAGATTATGCCTTATGTGTTGGGCAGCATCGACTATCCTTTGTCTAAGGTTTTCTATAGTGTTGACTGGTGTGGCATAGACCACCTTCTTCATATGACCCCATACATAATAATCAAAGGGTGTTAATGTTAAAGAACGCTATAACCCCGATATACTTTTCGACGTTGTAATAAAATCGGACTTAGGAGATACTTCGTAAGAAAAGCGTGCGTCACGTAAAAACGCCGTGGAGGAGGTTTTTAATTCTTGGAAATATATTTTTGCTCTTCGGAGCGTTTTTTATGCCAAATTTTCGCTAACTCTTCGAGGAGCGTTAATTTGGTAAGTGTAGTAAATGTCGCTGCACAGGGACGTAATGTCGCCCCGACCACCCAATTTTAGAAAGTATAATAAAATTGGACTTCCAAATTTCCAAGATTAAAAACCCTTTTACGAATCCACGTTGTCAAGCACTGCAACTCTTACGAAGTGTTGAATATGAGGACAAGTTAGTCCAACGACTATTCAAAGTATATCGGGAGTTATATAATAGAAAACTTCATTTGGATTTTCCTCTGCCCAATAATGTAGGTTGTGGAAATTTGTTATACCCTCGCGATTAAATTTCGACTCGTCCGTCCATAAAATACTTGTTAAAAAATTTGCACTTTCTGCATCTGAATTTAACATAAAGCGGCAGAATTCCACTCTCCTTCCAGGATCACCTTCCTCCAAACCTTGGACAGGGGTATAGTGGTAAGGATGACATCCAACTCTACGTATCGTAGACCAAACTGTCCATTGTGACGCTCCGGTTTGTCTTGCGACTTTATTAGTTGGAATAGTTGGGTCTTCCTCAAAATACCTCAATATTTCTTCCTCATCATCTGGTTCATAAACGGGAGGAGCACCAGCGTCACTTCTTCTACATTTCACGGAGCCAGTTTCAGCGATATTTCGATATGCCGTACTGAATACACGTGCATTTGGTAAGCGGCGGTTAGGGTACCAAAGACCATATTCTTGGCGAGCTTCAGCAGCGTTGCCGCCACAGTATCCATAGACAAACAAGATATCATCATATCCTGCGTTGGCATACGCGGCCATGGTACAGAAAATACAATAACAACAACTAATAACAACAACTACGAGCAAAATCAAAATCTTCGATAACTAATTTAACAAGACCAACAAACTTAAGGGACACGGAGATAAGAATGCCAGTTAATGACATATATGCACAAACGTCAAAGTCAAGGACTGACTGACTTAAATGAAAATGAACGATTAGTCGTTTAATAAATTCCGCCACCAGCATTATCTTTACTAATTTTTTATTAGAACTATCAAGGGTACATTAAACATTTCTACCTAGTTAGATAGCTATTGAAATAAGGAAGTTTTTATAATAATTTGTACGCGTGCTAATTAATATTTTTTTGAAAAAACCTAATAGGTAAATTTCATAACTGATTTTAAAAAAAAATTTTTACAAGTTTTTATTTTAAATGTTCACATGATCGAAATGTTTCCGGATATTTTTCATTCCAAACGGATATCTATAATATTGGACAAGTAATCCAGTAAAAAAAAATTTTAAAATGTCAAGTAGATTTTTCGGAAATTAACTTTTAAGACATTAAGATCTACTTTTTTGAGAAAAACAAAAAAATTGAAATATCTCAAAAACTATTGAGTTTTGCATAATGTATGTTAGGGCTAGATTTACTCCTTAGCTCATACCCCATCACATCTCCAAAGGAATGTATCGAATTACCAGTAACCCTGTATATTTAATTTTCGAATATGGTATTTGGGAAAAATAAGAATTCTCAGCTGCTGCTGCCCCCAAAATTGAAAAAACTTCCTGTCAGTTGGGTGTTTTTAAGAATGGATTTTCTTATTGAAATCCCTTTTAAGAATCTTATTATTAGCAGAGTTGGGGTTTGAAGTGAGAAATGATTAATACTAAAATCTCTTCAAGTGTTTATTCAAAAGTACAAACAACCTTACAGTGGAATAGTCTATATTGAATTAAATTAAAATACTAACATTGAACTCCACCAAGAGCTAGACTGATGATTTCATCATATAATGTTTATACTTAGTGTAAGTAAAAGAAATATAAAAGCAGGACATTAATAATACAATAATTGTAAATATTCAAAAGAATAGTTACAATACGCACTTGGTTTATTGTTCCATTAGTTTTGTTCAGATTTCTTTGGCATATGTTTCGGCCTTGCGACCATTATCAAAGAGTTTTTAAGACTCTTTGATAATGGTTGCAAGGCCGAAACATATGTCAGAGAAATCTGAACAAAACTAATGAAACAATAAACCAAGTGCGTATTGTAACTATTATTTTGATTATTTATAATTATTCTATTGAATATGTTTCATCAAGAACCTACCGCAGATTCCATCCAATTAACACTACTAATACTTTATGCTTTTATAAATATGTACAAGTTACCATCCTATATTTTGTTATTTCTAAACTTATTAAACAGATATGATGTAAATATGTTGAGATTTTCCTACTCCCATTAGCAGCAGAATGAATATTATAAAGAAATATGCGGGTTTTTGTTAACATGTAGTATTACTAGTAAGTTTTCATATTCGGGATTCTTGTAACGCTTACTTTATAACCCCTTATATACGCCACTGACAGCCGCAGTTCCAAAATAGTACTCATTAAAATAAAAATGACGTAGGTATTTGATTTCTTCGACCATACTGATCTAAACAACCACAATATACTATTTCCATTTATTATCGTCTATTTTATACAACTCCATTTATTTTATGCATATTAAAATCATATATCTACGGTAATCCGTTGAGCCGCCGTATCAGTGAGGTCAACAATCTCGAAGTTACATTTGGGAGCAAAATGGAATGTGATACACACATAAACACTTAATATGACAAGTCTGAGAGAGTCATTAGACAATTATTAAAATACTTTGCCATAAAAAATATGTTTTTATGTTATTAAGTTATCATTTTGATCTTCCACGCGTTAATGCTGTTATTAAATTGTTTAGCATTAATACATATTATATCAATTTGAAGTTATATACTGACTGTAAAACTTATTTATTGATTGATATACGTGTTTCGGAGAATATTTGCTAAAATGTTATTTACTTGTTTTTGTTTACAGCAAATTATTGTAACATCAGACGTGTACTGTGCACGGGATTTTTATATAAAGTGATCTTGTGATCTCACCTCGTTCCATCTTAATTTTTATTTTATTTTTACGTATCCCAAAAGCAGTGGTTTTCCAGATTTCATGTTATTTATTTCCATAATTTTTTCAAGCGTTTCAAAGTTATTCCCAAGGTTATGTCTCAGTACGTGCGGTGCTTTAACATTCACAATTTAACTGGAAATGAAATTATATCCGCTACTAACAAACTTAAAAAAAATATGATTTGGGCCATGATAAAATTCATTGTTCTTTTGTTCGAGACTGTGCATTACGAAGGTGTAGAGGGACCAATAATAATTTTCACAAGTTTCAACCAAAATTCACAATTTTAACTAAATGATTGTAGCTTCGACTTACAATTGTAATTTCGACATACTGAGTATGGTTAAAGATGGAAAGCTCTGGTACTGCAGTTCAGGCCCCAATTGTCTCGTAGAGCATCCAATCAAAATATCTTTGGCAATTTATTCTTGTAAGACGGCGTTTTTCAAAGGAAGTTTATGCGTAAATATTGTAGAATAGTTTCTAATCTATTTGATTCCTGTAATTGATACAAAATCGAAGGCTTAAACGCTTTAACAAAAGCAGAGAAATATTATCCAACCATGCGGCTTGGAAGAAGTAATAATCGTAAACGTAAATGCAAAATTACGTAAAATTAAACATAAATGCTAAAAGATTGCTAAGTAAATCTGCTTAATACGAACAAGTAATTGATACGTAAGAGTAAATTTAGAGTAAATTTAATAGCAAATTTAGAATAAATCTAAACTTAGACTAAATTTAGACTAAATGTAGAAGTAAATTTAGAAGAAATGTAGAAATAATGTAGAATTAAATTTAAATTTAGAAGCTTTAGAAAATACTGTCGTTTCGAAACCCAGATCGACCCCACTATGAATCGACATACCAAAGATAATTTATCGACGTCTTAATCTTCTTCTTCTCCTACATTCTACGCCCTTACAATCTACCTCCAGAAGTATTTATCGCACTACGTTGTACATTTTGACTGACAAGTCCATGCTGAATGTATTTTAAATGCAGCGACCTGCAACCGTGTAATTCGGCAGAAATAGTGATCTGAGACATAATAAAAGCAGAAACGTATTCAAAAAGACTAAATTTTCTTCTTACAAGACCGAGTCTACATAGGTGCCGTTTTAATATTGTCGGACTTATAAACACATTATGCTTGCCACTTTCTTTTTGATGAAGTTCCATTTTGAAATATTGTTTCATTAGTGTATCAATGAAATCCATAGAAGAAGATACTAAATTGGTGATACCATGGGGAAAAAAGAAGAAAGAGCCACTTTTCCTTTGGGCACCGTCTATGCACCTCACAGTTTAGAACTACGAACAGAACTGATTGTGGCGCTTTTATTCTCTATCATCAATAATTATTGTAGGTCGAAGTTACAATTGTAAGTCAAACCTACAATTGTAGATCGAACTTACAATTGTAGGTCCAAGCTCCAATCGTTTAGTTAAAATTGCAACAATTATAATGAATTTTGTGAAACTTGTGAAAATTATTATTGGCTTCTCTACGCCTTCGTACATTTGGGAGAATTCTTTCATTGTCAAATACAGTTACAAAAATAAAAATATCTGACCTTGAACTCATACAAGGTTGTATCCATGCGCAATATGCTTTAAACCGTAATTTATATTCAGTTTCTTGCTAGCTTCAAGAACTTGACCATACCCTGTATATTTCGTCGGTAATGTAAATAATTAACAATTGCATAATTATAAAAGTATAAATAATATATATCAGCCCCATCGTTAAATGATCTGATTTATTATCGCAATAAAATTCGTTATTCCAATATTTGGCAAGCGTATCGTGTTTAGTTTAAATTTCAATAAATAAACGAAAAGACTTAATATTCTGGGAGCAGCTGTTCCATTGCACTTTGCATTTTCCAAGGCCGATAATCCGAAATTAGAAATGAGTTTTGAATTTTTTTGGCGCGAGTTCCAAGGATTCGTACATACGCCAAACACAACGAATTTATTTTGTCTCAATTAAAATATTTGGATGACATTAGCTTCATTCATGTATAGGTCATGAACCGAAGGTCATTTACACTAAGCCATCAGTGGGGGCTTCGAGGGGGTCATGGGTTCAGTTCATCCACCTGCTGGTAGAGATATAATGCTGTTTTCGGACAACAAATTAGGTACTTTCCGCTCTTCGATATAGACATTATATTCATGTATATTAGAGGGGAAAACAACAATAATACTAACTAACGAGCATATTCATAATATCGTTAATATTAAATGAGGTTTGTCTTCCTTCAAACAGATTATTTAACCGATAGTTTGATAGGTATTATTTATTTTTAATATTGAAATAGCAGCGCAACAAAATAATATAAAATATGGTAGATTTAATAAAAAAATACCTTAATATATGAAAATTTATTTGACATTGTGGCCATATCTGAAACTTGGTTGTGTAATGATGTTGATTCTGATATTATCAGCTTACAAGGATATAGTTTATTTCGAAAAGATAGGACGATTGTGAATAAAATTTAAGACTAATCATATAATTGTTTTAATCTTCTTCAATATACAGGGTGTCCCAAAATTCAACGTCATCCCTTGGAGGGCTGAGAGGCTAGCTCATGAGTGACCATAATATCAGAATATGACCTTAGTAAAAAGTCGTTAGTTTTTGAGATATTGACACTTTTATGAATTTCGTGAAAATCGACACCTTAGATCAGTTCTTCGAGTGCTACAGCTACAAAACTTCATACTTTGAGATTCTAATTTTTGTTCCGCAACCTTGAATAGTTGTGCAATTGACCACAGCCCAAAATAAAATTAGCAGTGCCCATACCTTTGGAAAAAAATATATTTTTGCCCGATTTATGAGTTAATTTTTTTTTATTAGCTAACTTAGACTCTTTATACTGTAATAAAAAATACCACACTAACCTGACAAATTATTTTTAAAAATTGCTCATTTGTATAGCTCTTAAAATGGTATAACATTTTCTATGTTTTATTTTAGTAAAAAAGATATCGTTATTTTACTGCAGAAGGAGCTCATTGTGAAATTATTTCAATAGTTATGAATTCGAATGAAAACACTTGTTAAATTAAAATGACAGGTATTTATTAAAAACTAAACAAAAAAAAAACAAAGACCACGTCAAATCAACGAATGCAAGCGTGGCATCTTTTAGAATTTTTTTTTACCCATCTCGCATTTCCTGCGACATTTATTTGTTGTGCGGGTTCATTAATACGGTGTTTCAATTGATTTACATTATTCATTGGTTCTACATAAACCTTCTCCTTTATGCAATCCCCATAGAAACAATCTAGTGGATTTAAATCCGTATACCGGGGAGGCCATGAAATCCATCTCTGTGAATAAGTTTGATCCAAATAATGTCTCATTCCCCGAGCGTAATGAGCTGGAGAGTCGTCATTTTGCCCTGCGTGTGGCCAAAGTTGCATCTTCCAAAAAACTTGGCAGTTCATCTTCTAAAGAGTTGCGATAAATTTCCCCGTTTAAAGTTTCAGGTAATTCAAGATGCCGGTCCACAGATTTACTTTGAAGCAATACTTATCTTGTATTCTCCAACTGAATGTTGGTTTTCAAGAGCATAACTATTGAAGTGGGATCGATCTGGTACGAAAAAAGTCTGAAACGACAGTGTTCTCTTCGATTTTTCTTGTGTATATTATGTAGTCGGAAATTTACATGTAGAGCTATGGCTATCAATTTTTTGCACATAACTCGCTTAGTTCCATTCGGATCGAAAAAGTGTAAAGGGAAAAATTGAAGGGTACGAGAATGCGCGTATACTGAACTTTGACCCGTCGAAACCGGACTAGTGGTTCTCGAGATATTGCGATTTGAAGGTACGAATTTGTATAAGGATTTTTGCTTGCGGCGGGAATGTACCGATAGCCGTGATCACTTTTTTTTTCGGGGTAGAAAGGATTTTTTTCCCCCCCACCCCGTTAGACAGTTAGGACCCAAGTACTGTGTCCAAATTTCAAGTTGCTAGGTTCATAAGGGGGGGGGGGGTGGAGGGAAAATGTAAATGCACTTAAAACTGCAGTAATTTCCGCAATTTTGCAGTAAACGCGAGGTTGCATACCAATGTACTTTGACTTTTTTTTTAAATGTCGCCATAAATAATAAAATGCCGGCGAAAAAACCGGTTTTTGTTTTTGTTTTTTTTTTTAAGGAAGGAAAAGGATGGGGAAAATAATTTCTTCGCCAACGGATGCGGATTTTTTTCTCTTTGATTTCAGCTCAGCCCGATTGCGATCGGATGATTAAGAGATGTGGGAGGGAGTACAAAGTCAATTCTCTTTCAGAATTCTTTTACCCCGAAGCTTTAACTGTATTAGGGCCTGCACGGGCGCGTGATACATTTATAAAAACGATAGCGGTCAAAGTAGACACATTAGTACACAACTTTACAGTTGCTACGCGATTTGCGGAAAAAACTTATGTTCGTCCAGTATTTGAATTCGCCAATAGCTTATACAACTCGTATACAATTTGGACGCATCCACCCATGTTATGAAGATGGGGTTACATAGTCATAATTCACCATTTATTTACTATTACCAATGATGACCAGGCTACGTGGACATTCGCTTACGATCACCAAGGATTCCACCAGATCCTCAATGCGTGAACATTTTCTTTCGGTGTTCATATCTCTCTCTCCAACCGCAGTTTTCTCAAATGTGCATACGGTAGGCTTTTACTGCCATGGCAATATTATATTTGCCTCAAGATTTATTGTATTGCTATTTGGCTTTTGTTTTTGCTCTTGAGTATAGACATTAATTCCCCTCCTCTTATTTTTGTAAATAATAATAATAAAATAAAGTAATAGTAATTATACACTAATTAATATTACTTCTGGTATAGTATTACCAATAGGTTGGAAGCTGTTAAGAGTACGTTATTATTTTATGTTGAGAATCTGCAAAAAAATTTACCATTGAGAAGAAAATCATTCGTGCTTGAGGGAATACAACCAGTTCAGTTATAGAAATTTCGATATACCTAGGTATGATAAAATGGTTTATCTCCACATTGACCGATTCGATTAAAATAATCATGATAATTTTTTACTCACATTTCAATGATTTCAGCTTTTAACTTCAGGGATACATTTTAATTTTACATCGTCTTATAAAAACATAAATTTAGTAGCAGAGATGAGTCAACTACAATTCAAAATTGGACGCATTTAACATGATTCATGTTGTGCAAGAATTGCAAATTTGTCATCGTCATGACTTACATATATTTTATTATCATCAGATTATCTGAAGATTATCAATAGATAAATTAGCTATGATTAATGTAAATCCATCACTATCGTAGTAACATAAGTACGAGCCAATGTATGCGAACAAAATTTATAAACTAAGTGAGACACATACAGGATGTTTTGAAACCAACACTCTAAAATAATATTTAAACCACTGCCCAAGGAATCACTATTTCCACATCCAGATTTTGTATAAAAGTCTTATACACACTAAATTCCAATGTAATATTTTATTCCCTTTAATAATAGGGTCAGGGTGGCAATGGGAGTGGTAGAGGGGTTGGCTAATGTCAAAAAAATTTTAAAGGTCCTTGGTTCTCGTATACGCACTAAATCCCGAGTTAATTTTTTATTCCCTTAAACAATAGGGTGGTGGTGGCAATGGGGGGTGGTAGAAGAGGTGACTAATGCCAAAATAAATTTTAGAGGTCCTTGGTTCTCGTACACACACTAAATTTCAATTTAATTTCTTGCTCCCTTTAATAATCAGGTGGGGGTGGCAATGTGGGTGGTAGAGGGGGTGGCTAACGCCAAAAATTTTTTTGAGACGTTTCGTTCTTGTACACACACTAAATCACATTTTATTTTTTATTCCCTTTCACAATAGTGTGGGGGTGGTATTGGGGGTGTTTGGGGCGGTGGCTGATGTCAAAAAAAATTTTGAGACCTAGAGTTTTCGTACATGCCCTAAATTGCAATTTTATGGACTCTGACTTGCTTACTTTGCCTGTTTACCCCCTAACCCCCCAACGGAATTCGATCAAAATATAATCCAGTTCCAGATCTCATTATAATACATAAGTGTACCAAATTTCAAGTCAATATCATAAACGGTTCCAGAGTAAACGTGCGCACAAAAAAGTTACAGACCGACCGACCGACAGACAGGAAATTTTTTTTGCTCAAATTTAAAATCTCGACGTTTCATGACATTTTAAGCCTATTTCATAAAAAAAAAATATTTTTTTTTTGTGTTACTAAACGTAGAAGTAAAAAGAAGGTCGTGTTAAAATAAAATCGGATTGATAGATGTATGTTATTTTGAATTTGTAATTATAAAATTGGTTCATGACAACTTGAACAAAAATACATAATATTTTTAGTCACAAACTTCTCTATGAAATCCTTATTTTACTATAAGGAACGTAACCAGACTGCAACCAACAGCTACTCTCCGGGCTATGTGCCTCGCCGAGCGCTGAATTACAATTTACAAGCTTGGCGCGTTAAGTGTGCATATTACCATCAAAACGCTAATGCTTCGATTGCAACAAACACCAGCCGAAAGACTACTACTTAAAGAAACTCTCGTGCCAGTCGTCACACACCACTGCAGTTTCGAACTGTTGGCTCTCGTCACTGCAAGGTAGGCATGTGACGACCGATACGAGGATCACTTCACTATTCAGTACATTTCGGTATCTTTGGGATAGCGAAAGCAAAAAAAAAGTTTTAAACTTTGAAAAAAATTTTTAGTGTCAATTCTTTTTCCAAACCTGCTGCTGCTGAAAATAGCATAGTCTCTGATGTTGCTTCAAAATCATAGAAAACAAGTGTCTTTTTTCAAAAAATTATATTTTTGCAAAGTAAGACAAATTTTATTTTTTTCAATTCCTGCAAATATTGACGTAGTAACGCAACCACAAAAAGCATGTATAAATAACACATGTTTTTTAAATCTGTTTCTTTTTTTGAAAGAATATTGTGAATAATATTTGTTTTTCGTTTTTCCTATCACAGGTTTATAAAAATAAATATTTTCTGATAAAGATGAAGCAAAATGTGCTAATAAATCTAGCAAATCTATATCTTGACCGACAATTACAATATCACATTAGTATTCTGCCGCCAGCAGCAAGAAATCCTTAACTGACCGCAGTATTAATAAACGATTTTAGTCTAAACATACATAAAATCAAGTATCCAAATTAAGACGTCTTGTCATCAATATATCTGTCACTGTCAAGCTGATAATTTCTGAAATCTGTGAAATCTGTGAAATGTTTAGAAACACAAATCAGATAATACTAATTAATGAATAATTGAATTTTATTTGGTTTAATCAAATAAAAATTTAAAATTAATAAATAATTTTACTAATAATGATTTTGGAATAAACACCCAAAGATGCATGAAATGAAATATCCAAATCAAGACGACATCAGTATTTGTCACTGTCAATCTAATGGATAATTGAATTTGTATATGAATATAAATTTAAAATCGATTTTTTTCACTTTTTTTTTCAAGTTTCAATTTTTTTCTTGTTCATCATCATAAAGTGCATACATTTAAAAAATCCTCATACGATGGGATGCACAAAAGTTATTGGCCAATCAATTTTAAAATTGAAGTCAATTTTTGAGATTTGTATTAGATATTTTGACTTGAAATTTTAACCAGTTATTGCTCAAATTATAAAGTATAATTTCTGAAAATTTCATCAAATTTCACTTAAAACATCCGTAGTTAGAACCAAGAAACCAAAAATTTGCAGTTTTTTGTGAGGTTATATGTGGAGATAAAAATTGCATATTATAACCGCTGATAGCCTATATCATAACGAATAGCCTCAATTTTTTTCGATTTTTCTGGACCTACACATACCGAGATATACCCTATACAAAACTCTCGTACTATCCAAAATGGACTACGGTTCCATAGTATACTCCTCAGCACGCCCTTCACGTCTTAAACTGCTAGATTCTATCCAGAACACTAGTCTCAGACTAATTACAGGAGCTTTTAGGACAAGTCCAATATCTGCGCTAGAAGTGGAGGCAGGCATACCACCACTCAAATTAAGAAGCGAAAGGCTAATGAATAATTATATGATTTCTATTAAAGCCCAACCAGAACACCTAAACTACAAAATCATTTTCGATCGCAATTTGGCTCATCTCTATGAGTCTAGACCTACAATAACAAGGCCGCTACCTATGCGTGTAGAACAAGGTATGAACATTCCAAAAATATACCATAAAGGCTTTTCTGAAATCCCTCCATGGCATCTTACACCGCCTAAATGCCATCTAGAGTGTTCAATTCTAAAAAAAGAGCAAACAAACCCCGGGATCCTGAGAAATATGTTCCACAACACATTTAACCGATACCCCAATGCAGAAGGAATATTTACAGATGGATCTAAAACAAATAATGGAGTTGGATCAGCAATTGTAACCGCAAATGAAACTTTTACCTGGACCTTACCATCAATAACAAGCGTATACACTGCAGAAATTCAAGCCATACGGGAAGCCCTTCATTATTGAGAAAGATCGTTAAAAGAATCGTTCCTTATTTGCAGCGACTCCATGAGTACATTAATAGCGATCGGAAACATATTTAACACGGACCCAGCCACAAAATCCATTCAAATTTTACTTCACCGATTAAAATCCTTAGGTAAAAAGATTATATTTATATTTACACCTAGTCATATAGGCATACTCGGAAATGAGAAAGTAGATGCTGCAGCACGTCTAGCAGCAGATCAAAATATAGTGACCGAGAATATCCCCATAAGATGATAAGATATAATCAATGAAGTAAGAAGAACAATCTTTCAAAAATGGCAAATTAACTGGAATCGATATGAAACAGCGCACCGATCTATCCAGCCACAACTAGATACACCGAAATGGCACACAAAGTTCACCAGAAGAGAACAAGCTATGATTACACGGCTAAGAATTGGGCACACCTATATGTCCTCATCACACCTATTAAGAGGTGAAAGACATCCTAGATGTCCAAATTGTGGAACAAGGATAACCGTAAAACATATCCTGGTCATATGTCCATTATTCACTAAACACAGAAGAAACTCTGGAATAGATAATGACGTAAGAAATATCCTAGCACCCAATATCGAAACACTTAAGAAATTGGTACAGTTCCTTAAGTCTAGTGAACTCCACAAAAAAAATTAATTAATAATAGTTTACTGTATCATAAAGTACATGGACGGATAAAATAATTATGGAAGCATACTACATTGAAAACGGCCAATAACCTCAGTAGTCGACGACGTTAATTAAATTAAAAAAAAATAATAAAAATAAATAATAATAAACACCACAGAAATTAGACAAGCCCCAATTCCAGAAGCCAGGGGCTTGTGCGGAAGGGGGTTACACATTGAAAAACGCGGACATACAACCATTTCCTCCAACAGTGTCAGTGCCAGAGCCAGGATTCGAACCAGGTGGCGCGATATCCGTGTGATTAATCGCGATTGCCACCTCGCGCCTTAACCCACGCGGCTATCTACATTTAGAAAGAATGACCAAAATGGTCGATTTTTCATAAAATGGCCAATAACTTGCATAGCGGCGATTGCTAGAGGTAGAAAATGACAATTTCGTATAGTATTCGATATAATTAACATGTAAAAAAAATTAATACTGGAAACAATTCCTTTTTCACTAAAATTTTATGCTCGTCTGACTCCACTATAATAATTAAATACATTTAATAATTGATCAATTTTTTTATAATTTTGAATGTTACTATTATTTACTAATTCTTCATAGTTACATTAAATTATCAAATATAATGAAGAAAAGAATTTATAAAGGATTTTTAAAAAAATTATTTTCACATTTGAGCTAGGATTAATTTTGTGATTTTGCCTCGATGTGTACCTGTTCTAAATATTCGTACAATACCTTCCTATATACTACCTATATGGGAAAGTAAAAAGCGTTATTTCCCCTCTTTAATTGATGTTAAAATATAATCATAATATCTAAATTCTTCACTAATGATAGCTTTAAGATATTATGGTCCTATTCTCTATCGCTTTGCTTAGAAGGTGTAGATTTATCCATTTTTTTCAAGCAGCCAACTTTTGAATGATGTAACAATGGCTTCAGTAAAGCTGGATTAAGATTGAGAAGGTATAAGAATAGGAATCTTCAAAGATCCTTGGATTTGCAGGACTTGGATGTTGTATATTCTAGTTCCATATTTTCTGCAACTTTGTTTCAAGATTTTCCAAAAGTTTTCACTTTTTCGCAATAACTTTTCAAATACAATACAAACTTGCAATAAATGGAATTGTTAGGTGTGATCTATTTTATTTATACGATATCAATATAAAGCTAAAACTCCAACTTATTTTGTAGTTACAGACAATTTATCTTGCATCTCTTTACAGTACGTAGAAGAAAACTTCCTGTATAGTACAAATGAAACAGTCAATGTTTAAATTTTTATATTCTGTAAACAAACTATAAACGAATTAACAGTAGCTCCAGTTTTCCATAAATTAAAGTTTTAATTAGAAGTATTATTCATTTTACCAAAATTTTTACATACATTTAACCCCTTGAGCTTATGAGATTTTTTTTTAGATTCTAACGACAATTAACAACTCGGTCAATGTCATCGGCCGACTGACTATTTTTGGTATAAACAAATATTTAACCTCTATACAGCTATAATTTGTAAGTTCGCCTCTGTCCGATGTTAATACGTCAAGCGAAGATATCGACATTAACAAATATGGTAATTAATTCGTACAAATCAGGAAATAAATCTTGTGGGTCATAGAAGCGTTGACATTTCCAGAGTGATTTATAGCTGAAAATAAATTAAAATCAATCCATTTACGGCCATTTAGCTATAAATAATAATAATAAAAATTTAATTTAATATTTTGATTTATTTATTTTATGTAGGCGTTTTTTTGTATTTCTTTTATATGTTAGCTATTTAGTAAGTGAAATTAAGTAGTATTTTATAAAATTAATATTTTGTGATTATATGTATGTATATGAAGTTATCCTTTCCGGTGACACGTTAATTCTTATATATTTATTGGTTTAATTACCTACCTCTACGTTAGTCCGGTAGTCCGGGTTTTTAACTTGAGGTTTTTAAAATATCAGTTACCAAAATTCATTCAGTGTGCGCCTACTTTTATACTTGAGTGCTGGGCACTCAAAACACTCAACCTCATTATTATTGCCTTTGGCTCATGCGGCATGGTGTCATCAAACAAGCCGACGCACATTCAAAACTTATAAAGGTAAGCGAGTCAATTTGCGGCCGAGATAGCACAAAGGGTAATGGTAATTTAATGACGTCGTAAAATTTTTGTTGCGTTTTTTGAGTGCTCAGCAAACGTGTACTCGATTATACTAGTTTAGAGTTTTAATTATTTTCATCCTTTTTGGGATTTTTAATTGTTAATACCTTTTTAATTTGTTGCTCTGACAAAAGGAACTAGGTTTTTATTTTTATCATTTGTTTTCACCAAAACAATTTGGTCCCCTCTAGCCCTTCTAGCTCCACGACACTTCGCGCCCTGGATTTTTGGTTGGGCCCAGTTTACTGGGGAGGATCTGTATACTCCGTTATTATTAAATAAAGTTATGTTGAATTGAATTAAATTGGTGATGCCAGAAAGGTACAACTGACCCACAAAAAGAAAGTTGTCTGCGCCATGGATTTATTCTTACACTTAACCCGGAAAAAAAGGAAATAAAAATTTATACAAAAGTAAATAGTAGGTAGTGGAATAAAAGTAATTGAGGAAATCGTTACTTGTCTATAAATATTTCATAGCAAATTTCTTATTATGAACTAGTAATAATAATAATAAGCTTTATTTCTATATGATTTTACATGAAAAATATTAGAAATTGTGAAACACACATATAATAAATAAAAGTAATAAAAACATAATATATAAAAGAAAAAAAGAGAGTGTATACGAGTATAAAACTATCAGTATATGTATATAAATAATTAAAAACATGTAAAGGTTATAGTCAATACAATAATACTTACTAAGTTGACCATTAAAAGCAACAACAATAGAGACAATAAGTACTAGACGAAGAGAGAAAATACTGAGTGATGGCAATTACTACAGCGGAGTGGAAAGAAATTCGTGTACTGTATAAAACCTATGTTCTAGTAACAATAATTTTACAAATTTTTGAACTTACTTACATTCTCAATACTTTTTATACTGGAAGGTAATTTATAGAACATTCTTGCAGGCATCACAAAGGAGCTATTTGACAAAAGAGAAAGCTTGTGAGGGGGTAATCATGTGACCTCCGTGTCTTAAATTATAGGTGGTTGTTTCCGAGGTTTGTGTAAAATCCTCAGTATTTCTTTTTACATACATAACACAATTGAGAATATACACAGAATCAACCGTCAATATATTCAATTGCTTAAAAAGACTTCTGCAGGAGTAAGATATGGGTTTACAACACATAGTTCTTATTATCCTTTCCTGCATTATTAAGACCTCAGTTATTTTAGTTGACTTACCCCAATTTATAACGCCATAGCTAAGGACTGAATTTACGTACCCATAATAATGTTAGTAAAGTTTGTTTATCCACCAGTTTTCTCATTTGCTATATTGAAAAACAGCTCATTGACAATTTTTTTAAAACTACATCGATTTGAGAACACCATGAAAAGTTACTATCGATTTCTATTCCCAGAAATCTGACGATCGGGCTCTGAATTAACGATTTGTCCGAGGTTCTAACTAGTAAACTGCAGTTATTATCACGCATTGAAAATAAAATTAATTGTGATTTTGTTGTGTTTAGTATTATCCTATTATTACTGCAGTAATTTTGCATGTTTTTGGTACACATACTGGCTTTTTGACTTAAAGAATTAAAGTCCTTATCTGCTGTAACTGCTGCTGTATCATCCGCAAATAGCGAAATGTGTCCAAAGTTCAGGGCCTTATTAATGTCATTAATGAATAATAAAAATAATAAAGGACCCAACGTGCTGCCTTGAGGTACCCCTACATGTAATGACCGCAGGTCTGAATGGTACTCACTCGTTCCGGATTTTAAAATGACCTTTTGTGTTCGATTTGCCAGGTAAGAACATAGCATAGAGATACAAAAAAAATAGCAATATATAAAAAAAGAAAACAAAACGACAGTAGAAAAAGAGATAAAACACTAGGACATTATTTTATAACTCAATTAAACAAATGCCGTAATTCAATAAAGTCTTCAACTGAAGTTAAATGCGTTGCTCATTTAACAAGTTATTTTTTAATTTTATTTTAAGGACGTTCCCAACAAAAATGTTTTCTTACGATTATCTTGAAAATGTGTACATATATTTTTATTAATGTTCTGTACACGTGGGAAAAATTTTAGTAGCTTATTATAATTATTAATGGATTACGCTGAAAACATCCCATGGGAGATTATCACTTATGTCATTATGTTGTTATGCAACGAAAAATGTTTGACAGTTTTATAATTTATTTAAAATGTCACAATCAGGATTTGACATATTATTAGAATTTCAGAAAATTGTCTCACCGAGTTTACCACGTGCACTGATAAATCCTTATAATTTTTTTCTAATAATGACCCTCAATCTTGTTGCTTTAGGTCCTATTTGGCATTTTTTTTTCGCCGTAGACATGCGGATCGGTTTTTGGGCAGGGGTTGAAACTACCCCCTAATACTAAAATTCCCCCAAAAAATCAAAATGCATGAAAATTTGTTAATCTCCGTTTTTGAGGATGCTCAACACGGTAATATTCATTTTTCCCCACTCTCTACCAACCACCCCTAATTTAGTAGTGGTTGATGAAGAATGGGGGATGAAATAGTATTGTGACATCGTATTTATCGCTCTCGAAAATGGGGAGAAAACATTTTCCACTATTTTGTATTTTTCGGTGGATTTCAATGTTAGAGGTGGTGGTAGTTTTAACTTCGGGGTTGATGGTATGTCTCGTTACTCAACTTCCGTCACAATATCGAAATACCCTTGAAAACTTCAAGTCGCCACATACCCAGTATCAATAAACATGAAAAGAGGGTGGTTTGTGGAGGGTGGGGAGAAATGATATTACCATCTTATTGAGCACTCCCGAAGACGGAGATAAACAAATTTTATGCATTTTGATTTTTTGGGAATATTTTAGTATTAGAGGATGGGGTTGTTTCAACCTCGTGGTGGATAAGATGTTGTAAGGTTAAATTTCATACGGCCTACTCGAATCCTGACCAAGAAATTGATCCGCATGCTTACGATGGAAAAAACGTGAAATGGGGGTGGTTTTTCGAGTTTAGGGGTAGTTACTGAGGGGTGGGAACGTTAAAAATGTTACCATAACGCCCT
Organism: Leptura quadrifasciata; assembly: GCA_963675555.1. NCBI lineage: Eukaryota > Metazoa > Arthropoda > Insecta > Coleoptera > Cerambycidae > Leptura > Leptura quadrifasciata. Next base: position 7,183,674 of record OY776674.1, read on the forward strand.
CGAAAACGAGGTGGCACCCATGTTTTATCCCTCTCACAGAACTTTTGTGTTTTAACTCATTTTTGCAACTTTTTCATGGATTAACAACTTACGTTCTGATGAGTATAAAAACAAGACATTGCCTGATTGAGTCAAGTGACGCAGTAAGTTTATTTCTGTGTTTATGCGCAGAGGGAATAGAGCGAAACAGTGCAATGCTTGTCAACAAGATTTTATTGTAAGCGTGATACATAGGGCAGATCCTTTTGTAGGTAGAGAACGACTGCCTTTTGGCAACGACCTTAAAAGTACTAGCTGATAGATTTTCACTTCATCTGACAATCTATTAGAAAGATTGGCAGCACAATAAGAAACACTTTTTAAACTATGCAGACTTATATCTTGGAATGTGCAGTATATGAGAATATCTGATATTTCTTGAATGAATAGATGTTACCATATACAATGTCACAGTAGTTAAAGACAGAGACCGTACTAAGGATTCGCTGAGATTATTCTTTAGATCTAGGTCCAAAATATATCTACTGACGTATTATAGACTTAAATCTTAATTGTCTGTAACTCATGAATTTTCCAATTAGATCGTATATTTTTCCTTTGATCCCAGGGTTATTGTGTTATTGGATTATGGGGATTGTAGATATAGGGTTATAGAGTTACGAGATTCGTATGAGAAGGTTATGGGATACTTAGTTTGGCTATTTGGAGTTGAGTGGGCTATGGAGATTGATTATAAGTTATGAGATCTACGATATAACGAATTTTCCAAGGTATTTTGACACTAGCAAGAAATCCTGACGTGTAGGGGCAAAACTAATGTCATATTCGGTATCAGTGGACGAAGATATATATATAGGTATCTAATGATCTTATCCATGGTGCAGAGAATTTTTCTTTTGTGGGCCTGTGAATCATACAAATTGAAGTATTTCCTTTAACTTATGTAAAATGAAAAAAAACGTATCTATCTAAAAAATGTAAGAATCGTGAATACACTGGACCTTTATCTATTTTTTATTGTTATGTCGTTAATTAATCTCAACTAAGTTGACGTCCTAGAGGAGTTTACAGACTTATTCCACCACTCGACTCGGATGCACATACATTACTTATTTGTAAGTAAAGTATGTAAAAAAGTTACACTACATTTTATGCAATGCTGTTTAACGCAAAGCTGACACATATTGTTCATTAGATGGTTTGTATCTTCCTGAGAACTGATCCATACTGTCTTGTAAAACCATCCTTAAGTGAATCGTATTAACTACTCAGTTGAGTATTTTGGATGCTAATTGGTTAAGGAACATCTTAAATTGGGAGATTACCAGTTTGACTTAAAAAATTTATGCATATTTCCACAAATCTTTGGACTTGCTCTTTTGCGAAAGAAAATTGTTCAGCACAAATTAGTGAGGAAAACGGGCCCTCAACCTGACTGATATCAGTGATTTTTGTCACCATCAAAATGTTTTCTCACCAGATAATTATAACTCAAAAACATGTACTTAGTAGCAGCCAAGTAAACTAGGCAATATTTCACAAAAGTCGGCTTTAATATCCAATAGGTATAGCCGGTGCTGAATGTGATCTTTCTAGATTAATGTAGAAACAATTTTCGTTCCTAAAACATCGAGATTTACATATACATTTTATAAGTACGCCCTAATTTGTAAAATAATGATGATATACATTTCTGTACAAGATAAGGTATATTTGACCTTCTCTAAAATAAAACTAGATTCATGCTGATGCTGATCAAATCGTTATTGAATAGCTACCGCCTGATTGTTAGAGATATTATCCTACAAAATTCAGATTTACACAATATTTGCAATTTATAAAGTTCAATCCTTCTAGTACTTACCTCTTCAATTTTCAACTACGAGATGAAAAACCCTTGACTTTAAGAATTATACAAAATGATCTAGTCAGGTCACTTACCTGCTAATCTGCTAACGATAATAGAAATCAATACGTGACAGTAAATATTTAATCTTACAAATTATTGATACTCCATATATTTTAAGATTAAGATTAGGATGTATCGATCAAAAGTATCTTCACCGAGGTCAACAAATGTCACACTGCTTGATACTTTTTGAAGGTACTATGCAAGAAGATTATCTAGCAGAAAAGATCCACGTAACATCTTTGGTAAGACATTCTGTCTTCCGTCTTGTAGCGAAGAGGTGTACCATATTCGATGTCAATACCCTGCTTTAACTAAGAGGAGTGTTAAAAGTAACAAACTTTATACATATTTTAAAAACCTCATAGACTCTAAATTTTGTAGTTAACTAATTTAGTTTCTTTTTATTTCTTTCAATCTTACGCAGAGGTTTTTAATTGTGTGTTGTATTTATTACTTCAATTCATTTTTCTAGGTATTTTTCCCAAATATTATGACTTATCTAGTTGTACAATTCTTGCTGGTGTCCACTTATGGTATGGCATGTCTCACAGTATTACGCCACCTATATATACTATATATAAACAGTTCTTTATTTTCCACTATTGATGTGGCTAAAAAATAACATGTCCCGAAAGCATCAATGCGCTGACTGTCTAATCCATAACGGCAGGGCGTTAGCAAACAGGCAAGTCGTCGGATCTTCTCTTCGAGGTCCAGAAGGGAGTTAGAACCTTTGATATGACATTGTCTATGAAATTGTTTTCGTAAACATCAAAACACATAAGTACTACACTAGAATGCTACATTCGACGCACATGTTACCAACAATATTTGCATCATCTGGGGATGACAATACTATTTTAATTATGTCCTGATGATGTTAATATAATCGGCGAAACGCACTTCGAGATTGTATTGGAGTGTGGTGTTCATGTGTTTTAGTGCTTGTGGCAATTATGTCAAAGCTATGATATTCGTAGACGGGCTTCAAATATTTTCCTGTATATATCCTCCAACCGCTGAATATTACTGAAGATTCGAAGACAGGTGCAAAGTATAATACAAATTTATCCGCTACAATGGCATCGCTACTTAATTTAATATTGTAGTTTAAAGAAAATAATATGTCTACAATTGAATTGTTAAAAATACGAAATAAATAGCAGACGAATAAATTAAATAATTTAGTATGATCACTGTGTACGGGCATACTTAATATTATTTAGCCACATATTCCGAGAAGAAAAAATTACACTGTTTCCAAGGTTAAACAACACAAGTGATACTGACCGTCTCATATCCCGTAAAGGCGGTGTAATAAATTACAAACTTGATTATAACTTGCATGCTTTTGGGAGTCAATTTAATTGATTGTTTATAGCCGATCCACCGACACATTTACAAAAATTGAGATGTTAAAGTAATTATTATTATTATTAGGTTTTTATTCATGAAAGATACTCTCGGTTTTAAGCCGAAAATTTACAACTGAAGTTTTTAAAAAAACTTCTTAACGAAATTATTTTTAATACCTAAATTTATAACTGATACAGTGGCAGATTGAATCCCTTGAAAATGCCGGATTTTAATCAATGCGATATTCTGGTCAAGCAAAAAAATGTTTAACTCTAAGAACTGAAATAACAGATACATTTATTCATTAGTTTTCGTTGCAGTTTCTAGAAATTTTTTTTTCGTAGATTTGTGACGCCGTCGCAATAATTTCTCGTTTACCAAGCCAATTTTCATGGTAGTTCCGTTTTAAAACGTCCGAGGAGCGTCTTTCAGTCCCGTGTTAAAACTTATTATTCAAGTCAAATTTTAATATACTTTCCATTTCCAAAGACGTTGATACGGGTTAAATAAAACCTGAGACATGATTTTGAAGATTGTACAAACATTCGAAAAAGTATAATAAAAACCTAGTTCCAGCGGGAGACTCCAGAGGTGATATTCGTTTATTTCTGGCGATTTATGAATTTTGCTAAATAGAATTTATTGAGCGCCAGGTAATTTTTAAATAAGATTTCACCAACCTCAAGCCACTTGATCGACACACTGATAAAAAAAGACATTACCAAACTCAACTCAGTGTTATTTATTTTAAAACTTTAAGTCAAAGAAGAGGAAAAAGAAAGAAAATGAGTTCAAAATATGGTATTTATTTACAAAAACTACCGTAAGGTGCCTATCTAATTTAAAAAAATTACATTTACAACTAAAAACTCTGCTTTACTTGTGATATTAAATTTTGGTTTTAATTTGGATTTTGATTTAGTGCCAATATCTCTATAGGTATACTAACTGAAAATTTAAGATGTGATTGGGCAAATAACAGTGTTAACTATCTTAATGACTAAAGGAAGAATTTATAATAAAGTTTCATGAGACATGTGAGGGAGACAGCATTCATTACAATATGAAAAGTCAGTCACAGATGAGCCTAGTAATAATAACATATACGTTTATATCTGCGCAGTTACTTACAGGTATATTTAATAAGAAATCTCATCAGATACTGTCCATACCATCTAGGTACACAAAATGGCCGACTATATCCATAAAAATTTTATATGGAAAATAAAATGTTCTTTCAACTTTATTATAAACACAATAGTGAATTTCAGTGGTACTCACATATGTGTGTAGCGTCCTCAACCAAAACAGCATTTCCAGCAGAAAACGTCACTGAAACAAAATCTTAACTCCTAAAACCTGGCTTTAGACTTTACAGTAAGAATTGAGTATATTCTTAACAACCATTCAAAATTTGCCTATAAGAAGAATAGCGCTTTGGAATTTGGTAATTCTTGGAAAATTTTCAAAGCATTCTTACCCAACAAAACGGCCTGGGCACAAAAAAGAAACAAGGATCCAGTAGCTTCGTTTCTAGGCCTTTCTAGAAATTCCACAACAAATATAATCGAGTTCAAACAGCTCATCAAGAAATAAGGCACTTCTAAATTTAAAGGCATTCAGTATAATCCCCACAATTTAAAAATGGGATGCTCCAAAAGCATTAAAAGGAGCGATCTCGACTTAACGGCGAAACGAAGTATTGCTGAATAACCAAAGAAACTTCTTGTTGCTTTTTTCCCTTAACCACATATTCTCGAGCACCAATCACAGCTTGACATTTCATCCGAAACTAGTGTAAGCCCGTCGAAATTTGACGGGGGGTGCATTGAAAAATGCATGTGAGTGACAAAAGTGACAGCACCTCCTAGTTTTGGTTTACTTTATTTTACATTTACATTTGGTACAGGAAATTATTGACATACTGAATAACCTGCCAGGCACGACCTTCGTAGTACAAGATATAAATAATCTTAATCAAATTGGGAAAAATATTAAATCTCCAGTAATAATAGAGTTTATATCATATTTGGAAAAGACAATTGTCTTTAAAAACACGCGAAAACATTAAAAATCGCAAGAGAAAAAATCAAAAAGCAACAATAAAAGGAAACCAACTAGAAATAGACGGTGAGCTTTATATAACAGAATAACTAGAAAGAGAGAGCGAAGAGATTGAGATAGAGAGTAGCGAAAAAGAGTGCCAGGAGCCAAAGGTAAAAAAAAAACAAAAAAGAACAAAGAGAAAAAGAGGAAGAAGGAAGAACAGTTGCAGGAACATCAAAAGATAAATAGGCTAAAGAAGAAAGAAAGAAGGAAAGAAACACCCCAGTAAGATACACAGGAAGAGGTACGCGGCAGAAAAATACTCATAACTGAAATCAAATAACAAGAATAATTGGACGTAGTTAATACTAAGTAATATTAAACTAGTTTAATCCCTAAGAGGTAGTTTTAAGTATTGTTTAAATTTCTTAAGTTGCTCAGATTTTAATATTATTATTATTAGTATTATCATTTTTTCACTATTAATTAATGCTCGGTAATATATAAAGTAAACAACGCATGCATTCATTAAAGATGTAAACTTGAAAACAGTCGAAACACAAGTTTTGAATAATTTCAACGACTTTTATAATAATCTTGTATTTGCGAAAAATACGAATTTAAAAATTTATCACTTAAATATAAGAAGTCTATCAAGAAACTATGACGAGCTCAACATATTCTTAAAACAATTGTGCTGTAGTTCTGACTGCATAGTGCTTACTGAAACTTTTATTATTACGAAAACACATTTTTTGATATCGAGGGATATAGGGCTATTTACAATAATGGTAACATAAACAAAAACGATGTTGTAGTAATCTATATTAGGGAAAATATCGATTTCAATTATTATTATTTAGGTAATAACTGTGTAGTAAAGGTCAAAATGAATATTAATGGCAAAACTATTTCAATCACAGCAACCTATAGGCCACCGGCAACATGCCCCAAAGAATTCATTACAAACTTAAATAACTATTTAAATAACAATGTTAAAAAAGAAAAAATTGATCATAATATTGTGATAGGTGATTTAAACAAATATTTTGGAAAAAAATGGTCTTGTAACAGAAGAGTATCTTAATACTATGGCAGAATATGGCTTTATATCAACAATAAATGTTTATACCTGGACACAGGGAAGCTCAAAAAGTTGCATAGACCATTTGTTTGTTGACCAAATAAATGAGAATTATGAAGAAATTTCCTCTTTGGTTTATAAATTCTCGGATCATTGCTTAATAATATTGGCACTCTAATTACATACTCAAATAGAAAACAATCACCAACCCACAGAAAGGTGGACAGTAAAATATACAGATTATGAAAAACTGAAATTCAAATTAAGTGAATATGATTGGGAAGATCTATACAATACACCAGATGTGAATAGAGCAACAGAAATTATCATAAATAGAATAAATAAAGAAATAGACCAATGCACAACCGTTTTAAAAAAGAAGAGAACAGAAATTAAAAGGAAGTGTTGGATAACTGAAGGATTGGCGAAATCAATATGCCAGAAGGATAAACTATTTAGAAAACTACAAAGAGACCCAGAAAACACCGAGTTAGCAACAGAATATCGAATGTAATGAAACAAACTAAACGATCTAATCCAAATAACTAAAGCCAGTTACTATGAAAAGAAAATAGAAGGAAGCAAAGATAACAGCAAAGTACTATGGAAAACAATTAAGGAAATTGAAAGCAGCAAATCAAGAAACAAAATTTAAAAAATTATAGATACAGAAGGAACACAGATAACACAAGAAGAGGAAATATGTGAAGTTTTTAAAAAATTCTTTGTAAATATCGGTAAAGACTAGCAAAATCAATCTCGTAAAAGGAAATAAAAGGAATACTGTGCACATCAAACCATATTCAATTTTTTTACCGCAAACTAATGAAGTGGAGATCAGGAAAACCATTCTAAGTTTAAAAGACCATAAAGCCTCTGGCGTCGACCAAACCAAATCTGAGACTTTTGGAAAAATTGCAGAAACTATAAGCCAACCTTCATGTTATTTAATCAACAGAATATTTTTTACAGGAATATGTCTTGATATATTTAAAATAGCGGTAGTGAAGCCACTATATAAGAGCGACGTATCTAACTATAGACCAGTATGTATCTCTTGTGAGTAACATCAGTAAAATATTTGAAAAGATTCTGAAGGAACGAATTAGCAACTTTTTCACTAAACACAATATATTATCAGAAAAACAATTTGGTTTTAGAGAGGGCAGGTCAACGCAGGATGCGATTGCATGCTTAATAAAGGAAATTTATCAGTCAGTCGGAGTAAGCAAGTCTGCACTTACTGTTTTCTTAGATCTCTCTAAAGCCTTTGACACAGTTTGTCATTCTCAACTCATAGAGTGCTTAGAAAATATAGGATTTAGGGGTAATATTAGTAAAGAATCAGTTATTCAATACGGTGTTCCACAAGGAACTATGTTGGGGCCAACCCTATTCACCATATATGTAAAAGAACTACTCTGTCTGAATTTCAGTGAAAAAAATCATTAGTTTTGCAGACGATACGGCTCTATTTTACACAGCTAATTCTTGGGCAGAGTTAAAAATTAAAGCGGAAATAGACTTACTTAAGTTTCCATTTTCTTCTTATAAAAATACCTTACCGACTTTTAACTGTCTACAGATTACGCAAGATCGAAACTAATTGGAAATACAAAAAAAGCCACTACAATTAAATATCTAGGAGTTCATTTGGACTCAAATTTACATTGGGATACTCACATAGCTAGGCGTAGTAAATAATTTAAGAGGTCTGCTATATAAATTTAAATTTATGAAAACTTTTCTCTACATAAAATCTTTAAAAACAATATACTACGGATTAATAGAATCCAGGTTACGATATGGAATCATTGGATGGGGCAGTACTACCTACAGCCACATTAAACAACTGCTAATATTACAGGAAAAGTTTCTTAAAATAATGTTCGGTAGGGAAAATACTTACCTCTCCAACGATCTCTTCCGCGATGCACAAATTTTAAACCTGAGATAAATATACTTTTTAATTGTGGCTACAAGGCAATATAATTATCGCAATGAGTTAGAGCCTGTTGATCATATCTAGAAGACAAGGTATAAGCAATATGCAGTTAAAACGAAAGTAACGACAAAAAGTAGAATGAGTAGAGTGGACCTTGCTGATTAAAAGTCCCAATAGGCCCAACCTTCAGAAATGCATATTTTTCGGACTACGGGTACAGAAAGTCTTGGTGAAGCGGTAGCCGCTTGAGGAAGCAGAGAAGAAAACCTTTTGAGCTTTTATATGTGTATGGAGGATTACCCAAAATCCCTAGACGCGCGCGCACTTACTTTTAAAATGATAACGGCAAAGAAGATAATTCTTGCCATGGAAATGTTATAACAAACATTAACTCGATGCTGCATGAGACTTCAAATTTCATGGTAGTTCTAAAAAAGTCACTTTGGTGTTCTTCTTGATTCCTTGCCTTGGACGGCTTTGGGCGCCAAAATGGGCCCAATAACAGGGCCACCCGGTATAATAGAAAAAAGGTAATTTTTTTAGAATCGTTGTTCGTTGTTTCCATGTTCTATTGTAAATCACTGAATTTCAATACGCTTACAAAAGATAAAATGTTAGCTAACGTGCAATATATGTTACTTCACAAAACAATACAGAACAATACTTCGATTACAACATTTGATCATAACATTTCGGTGTGTGTTTAGTATTTTCTTGGTTCTGACTTTATAAAAACAACCCCTCAAAATTTATCGCTATATCATTTAACGTCGTCATTTAACGAAAATTTCTATGCGGTTGGCCTGTTCAAATATGCTTAAAATTTCATTCAAGGACGTGTATTTTTAATGAACATGCAATGGCTATTAAAACGAGAATTGGAAATGAGGACACACTTAAAAAAAGGTTTGCTTTTTCAGAACAGCCATTTATTTAACTAATTACTGGCGCGTATGTACAAGCAAAGCTTAAAATATATTTAATGGACAAACGCTTGTGATTTAAATAAAAGCAAATGCATGAAATGAACAGTGAACATGTAGTATCGCTTTTGAGAATAATGTTACGATTTTCGTCCTTTAAATATTTGAATTTTGGTGTTAAATTTAAAGTGGACTGGCGGCTAATCATATGTTTACATATGGATAATTCCTAAGAAATACTATTCATAAGCTACTACTATCTAGACATTTCATATTCACATGCTAAGCAGATTCAATTCACACCGATACAAAGGAATAATGTAAATGGTGGGGGTTCGATTCAGATGACTTCGACTTATCGCATGCTATATGAAGGTATTTACATTTAATCCGCTTTAAGCAGAGGCGTATGAACGTTTATTTTGTAGGTTATTTTACATTGTTAATTTCATAAAATGTTTGGTTATCGTATTACCAAAAAACTCCAGATAATTAAGTGGTATTATGGGGGCCGTTCAATGCGTGCAGTTAAGGAAATATTTCAAACTATACAGGGTGTTTCAACGTTAAAGGTACATACGTTACTTGTTATAGAGGGCACTTTGGCGGTTCCAATTTACTCGGCATTAAAGCATCCATCGTCCTTCCTTACTGAGATACAGCATGTTTTATTGATTTTGGCCAAATCTTTCTTTGGCCATAACTATTGAACCACCCTGTATAATCGGTTCATACTTAGAATATATATTCCACTTATTTTACGTGATAGAACTTCATAATAAACCAAAATAGAAATCCAGGTCCAGCTTAATAGAAAACTGACATTATGTTGTATGTCAAAATCAACACCCTATATGACAAGATTTTGTAGATCTGTTTCAATGTTCGAAAAGAGCGGAAAACATTGAATAAAGTAGCTCACTTAATTTGTTTGCGCTTTTCATTCATCAACCTGGATTACTTGCCGTAAATCCAATTTCATTGAAATGGTCGAGACAGTTGGAACTTGAATATTTATTTCAGGGTTTAATTAACAAAAAAATTAATTAGCAGCAGTGATAATTCTTACACTTCTAGACTAGGTAAGTGAACTATTGTAAAATAATTTTAAAAACAATGTAGATTTGCACACATAAATCTACATTTCATTTCCAGGTCGTTTATTGAGTGGATGGGAAACCATTTTGTGGCCAGTTAGATCTCCTGACCTATCTCCAAACGACTTTTTTATGGAACCATATAAAATCTCAAATGTATGGTCTCCAGGAGAACAGGACTAATAATATCGAGGAGTTGCAGTTGAAAATTCCGAATATGTTGTTAAATGTCAGAAGTTTTTATAATCGATTAAGTTATTATTCAGCTCAAGAAGGGAGCTTATTTAAACTTATTATATTTATTATAATTCTTTATTTTTGTTTTAAAATTATTCTGTTATTGCAAGAATGTATTTTATACTAAAATTATTGTTTTATAACGCTTCTTAGAGCCGAGCCATTCGTTCCTTTATAAGCTTTGTGAGAATAATCAAAATTTTTAGATGTTGTGATACAGGTAATGTCGAGTAAACTCTAACTTGGTGGGTCCAAAAGTCGCTTCGTCGTATGAAGTAAGAAACTATTTACTCGATAGCTCAGGTATGACAGTGGTTCTCAAACAGTTTACAACAATTTACAAATGATTATATGTCTGTAATTGTAATGCAATCGCTAAATAATTATACAAAAATATTAAAGTTGTTATCATAAAATGTTAGGAAATATGCCCATTCTCACGCAGCAGTTCGTCAACAAAGTACATTTTTTCCTTCTTATTACTCCTAGCAAGATTTAACAAGTCCGCTTTCAATACTGTAGAAGGAAAAGGAATATTATTTTTAGTTAACCATTCTGCAATATCCATGCTTTTTCCATGGACAAGTAGGTTGTTTATTTAATTGTCGGGTGTGATACGAAGCATTATCCATTACAATTAAACTTGGTTCTTCAAGATTTGGCAGTAGTTGCTGTTGTATCCATTCTTCAAAATTGTCACAATTCATGTTATCGTGATAATCCATACTTTTATTGGTAGTCGAAAAAACTAAGCTTGCTCCCGGAATAAAGCCATCTGATGTTCCTGTATGCAAAATAATGAATCGCTTTCCTACAGTTGATTTTTTGTGTTTGACACTTTTTTTTGATAAATCTTGCCACGATTTTCGAACACTTCCATTGGCAAATACCCATGTTTCATCTATAAATACAACCCTTCGAAGGTTACTGTCATAGTTTTCCATACATTTTCTTAAAAATACAACCCTTTGCTGAACTATTTGCATTTGTTCACATAAATAGCAACGGTTACAATCTTTTTTATACCTAAATCCACAATGTTTTAGTTTTAAGAGACTTACCTTAGAGACGTCAATGATTCTCTTATTTTTTAGCATTTCCTTCAAAGTATCTAATGTAAAATGTGTTTTCGATTCATAAAAATTATAAATTACTTCCCTTATTTGCATTTTAACGCCTTCGCGTACATCTAATGTTTTTGGTTTCTTTTTAATTCGTTTTTTTTTATTTTCAAGGATACATTATTAATATGTTGGTGCTTAATTCTGCTAACTGTTCTGAGACTTATGTTCAAGGCTTCAGAAACTGTTTCATGAATTCGTTCAAGAGTTACCAAGGGTCCCTTGTTTTCCTTTTCTTTTGTAAAATAATCTATTACATTTAATACCAACTTCTTTGACTGTTCATTTAAGACGCCTAATTTAGTTGCCATATTTACTAAATATTGTATTTTTATAATTTAATGTTATTCGGAATAAATATTTACACACGTATCTAATTTAGAAACCCGGACACATTTAACGTTAAACAGAATAACCGGCTTAGCGATCCTCCAATCCGCAAACTGTAGATGGTAAAAAAAATACCTTAAAAAATACTACAGCTTTGGCACACCGCGGTAAACTGTTCGGTCTAACTATTTATTTAGCAAGAAATAAAACACGAAGGATTGAGGGCCTATGGTCTATGTAATGTATAATAAATTTAAAAAATGGCTGTGGATATTCGTCTGACAAGCGAATAAATAAGCAGACCATTAAATACCAAGGAATAAACTCCCGCGGAATAATACAAGAAAAATGTTTAACGAAGAGAAAGTTTTAACAAAACGCGGATTAATAAAATAAAATGTTTAGAAGAAAAATGTTTAACTTTTAATATAATAAAATTTTTTAAAAAATCGGTAGGCAACAGGATTTGAACCCGGCTGTTTTATTCCCTTTACCTTACTTACTTACACCTTCCCTTACTTACACACTGAGCTATTCCACGATATACAATTCAGCTATAAAACATGTAATATGTAGATACTAGAAAATTGCAAGTCCTAGGTATAGTGGTTTGGCAATGTCCGTTTGTCGGATGAATATCTCACTACCACTAAAAATAGCTTACATATTTCATATAAAGATGAATTTAAATCTAATATGAGACGATTGTTAAATAACCAATGACAAATCTTCAGCGTTTGAGAATCGCTGAATTTATTGAAAGCGTGAAAACGTAGATTAAAATTTATCTCTCTCTTCAGTGTGTATCGCAATATTTCTGTCTCAAAATAGGTGAGAGAGAAGCTTGGCAGACATACGCGACAGTGTTTTTGGGCTATTACTTTAACTTTGTGTGCGAGAGAAATGAAATCGTACGCGCATTATCAACTCATACACATGCCAGTTTAGAGTTTACTAGACTCTATACATCGTGAATTGAATAATTGAACATGCGTCCACCCTCAACGAACAATAATGTAATACTCAGTCTATGACTGCCTGGCTAATAAATATTTGCTTGTCGCTTACTGTGTATTTATTTTAAGAACATCTTGCCCATTCTTAATAATGACAACTTAGTAGACGAAACATGTATCAAGGGCTTTGTGTCACATGGTTAGATCTAGCTCTAATTTACCACGATTATTTCCCATTTACTTCTAAGTCAAATCAATCATTTAGTAGCATTTTAAAATGAAACTACCATAGTGTGTCTTCGGTGTACTTCGATTCTTCCGTGTGCAGCTTCTACTTTTTGCACCTTTTCAAACAAACGATAATTTAATGCCGTTCCAGCAATGGCGTGAGCTCATCCTGACCTAGGCTAACCTCTGCAGCGGGTGGATACTACACCAGTTCGGAACGTCGAGCAAAAACAATCGCACGTCAGAGTGACAGCTCGTCAGGGCGGACCGTTACGTCCCAGGGCAATGAAACAATTGAACTCGGCGCTTTCTAGATCAATTACAAATTTGCATTCAGCACAGGCAAAGAAAATCAACTTACTTTTATTCAGGCCGGGACTCTTAAAAACCATTTATCAGACTAAGCGGGTCTTCAAGTGTTTTATGGGACTGTTATCTTTAGATAGTGTTAATGAGTTTCAGCTAGATTGTTACTTATAATACTTAACCTAGAATTTTTCTACTATTAAGATAACCGATATGTATACATAAACATTTTTATTATTGATAAGGAATAATTTGGTTGGACAGCGAAATATACTTAATATCTTGAAGTTATCGAATGAGGAAGAGTTTTAGAATTGGGAGGAATTTGGTCATGCTGTACAAACATATATTGCGAAGTTAATGCAAATCACGCAATTGAAGGTTTTTTATGTAATTTATTTATCTGATTAAGTCAAATTGGTTTAATATGTTTCTATTTTCACTAATAAAATATGCAATTTAACGTATTTTATCTTATTTGTAATATAACTGTATAATAATATGTAAAAAGGGTGAATATAGCGGATACATTATTAAAAACTATGTTATTATTTCGGTGCATAAATTTATGTATTTAGACACAAACCTGAGAGAATGCAATTTTTGTTTTATTTCTAATGGATGTCTTGAGAAACACGTAACCGTTTAACATTAAACTGAAAATTCTAGTGCACGATATGAAAAAAATAAGGTATTCTTAAAAAAAGTCACAAGAGCGTTCAAGATACTTGACTTCGTCAAATGGCCAATAGCTAAACTTCGCCTATGTAATTTGAAATGTATGTTTATACATTTTCCTGAATAAAGACGTTTTTATACAGTTCTTAAATTTTTAATTTTAGCATACATTCAACCTACCACTGTCTTCAAACCATCAACGAAATGAAACTTGAAAACAATCGAGAATTTTCCTAGAATTTGAGTCATAACTTGCCACTCAATAAAAGCAATCAGTTCCATGCAAATCAACTCAAGATTGGTGTGGGACTGCTTGATAGCCCGTACAGAGCTGGGAAGTCAGAACAGAGTGACCCTAGCATGGGTACCAGGACACGAGGGACACAGAGGAAACAAAAAGGCTGACCAACTGGCCAAGGAAGGCGCACTTGAAGCCCCAATAGGACCCGAGCCCTTTTGTGGCTGCTCCTCGTTGCTCGAACTCAGTTCGAGCAACGAGGAGCAGCAGGAGGCAGCTTTCAGCGAGAACCTGACGATGGCAGATGAGATTCTGCCGAAACGTCGTTTAGACAACCGTGACTCCTCTAGGAGTCGACCATTGACGCGGGAGAGCACCCGGAAGTACAACAACACTTCATATATATATATAAACTTGGGGTTAGACATCGTCAATTCTTCGTCTATAGACTATTTTTTTGACCACACTCTAACCAAATACCTACTATACTATACTTCAAAGGGCACAAACTGCAGAAACTTTTTCGGGACATTGTCTGAAATAACATGATTACATAAAAGTTTAGGTTAAGTTCTTCAAAAAGGCTCTCCTCTCTTGAAAGCGTGGACAAATCATGTAACATTTTGGTAACCGTTATACAATGCAGTACGGATTACAAAACCAGCTGCCAGGGAAACGCTCCCTCGTTTGGTAAAATAAAAATATTTCGGCAGAGCTTTGAGCCTTAGAGCTTGATGGAGACCCTGGGAGCCTTTCGTGCACTTAATTTTTTGATTTGAGAAGAGTGGGAGGCTCACACGTAAAATGTTGTTTAGGGCCAAATGCTACACCCTGTATAAGCTCTGAAGTAGGTAGTTTCACTTGATAGAGTTTATTAATCACTTTCATTAAGTTTAGCCTATTGCAGGGTCCAAAACTTCACCTTGTGTATGCGATTCTTGAAGTAAAACACTTGATTTAAAACGAACAAGAAATACATTTTTTTAGACGTTTCGTTTTTGTATATACACTAAATCACATTTTAATTTTTTTACCCCCTTTAATAATAGGGTGAGGGTGGCAATGGGGGTAGTAGAGGGGGTAGCTAACGCCAAAAAAATTTATTGAGACGTTTCGTTCTTGTATACACACTAAATCACGTTTCATTTTTTTACCCCCTTTAGTAACAGGGTGGGGGGGGGCAATGGGGTGGAAGAGGGGGTAGCTATGGCCAAAAATTTTTTTTTATACGTTTCGTTTTTTTATACACACTATATCACGTTTCAATTTTATACTCCTTTTAATAATAGGGTGGGAGTGGCAATGGGGTGGTAGAGGGGATAGCTAACGCCAAAAAAAAATGTTTTTAGACGTTTCGTTCTTATATACACACTAAATTGCATTTTAATTTTTCTTACCACCTTTAATAATGGGGTGGGGGTGGTAATGGGATTGGTAAAGGGGTAGATAACACTAAAAAAATTTTTTTAGGTGTTACGTTTTTGTATATACACTAAATAAATAATAAATAAATAAATACACCACAAGTAATAACGACCCCCTTTAACCCAGAACGTTCTAGAAGAGCCTTGTGTGGGAGGGGGCTACATATTTAGAGACAAGGGACACACACAAAATATCCGTGTATAGTGGAAAAATCCCTTTCACAGTGTTTTCCACTACCACGACCGGGGATCGAACCCGGAACTTTTGGGTGAGAAGCAAGTGCGCTCTCCTCTCGACCATTAGTCATACAATCACATTTTAATTTTTTTTAACATTTCGTACATGACCTAAATTGCAACTTTATGGGCTTTTACTTGCTTATTTTGCCTATTTATCCTCATTTACCCCATTTACCCCCGAATCCTTCAACGGAATTGAATTAAAATATAATCTAGTTCCAGATCTCGTTACAATACATAAGTGTACCAAATTTCAGGTCAATATCACTAACGATTCCAGAGTAAACGTGCTCACAAGAAAAAAAAAGTTACAGACAGATAGACAGACAGACCGGCAGACCGACCGACAGATAGGAAATTTTTTTTCGCTCAAATTTAAAATCTCGACGTTTCATGACATTTTAGGCCTATTTCAACAACAACAAAAATTTATTTTTTCGTTACTATACTTCCACTGGACGTGGAAGTAATTTAGAACGATTTAACTTAAAATATACATTCACACAGGTTTAAAATATATACTTTTCTACACTGAAATTCCGTTGTAAAAAAAAATATTAAGGTTTAGAATAAGATGTATTAACACGATTGTTTTATAAAGATTTGAAAAAATTTACTTTTGGTTTGATGCGCGAGGGCAGATTGATTTGAAAACTCTTTTTTACTTGCTTATGGCCAAGGAAGAAGCTGTAGTGGCTTGTATCGCGGCGCACGTATCGAACCTAACTTGCCTGAGCTCATTTAATTCGGCTCTTTTATACGCTTTGTCGGGGACCCGGCTAGCAGAGACCTGGAAAGGTCTGGAAATGTCCCCGCCCATTCCGTGCGGGCTTCGATTGCGCACTATTGCATAATATTTCACAATAGTGAATTTTTCCAAATTTTTTTTCGTAAGAAATTGTAGTTTTTATGGATTTCAGCATCTTAAACACATTTTTATTATAGTTTGACAAGGTGAGGTGAAAGAGTGAATTTTTTGACAAATTTTGAGACTTTTGTATTTTTTCTGGCTCTCGTTTATGGAATATACTATACCAGTGCGAAAACAATATATTTTTTAAATGCTTGTCTATTTGCGTTCTTTAAATATAGTCAAGTTCTCCTTTACAATCAACAGTTCACATAATTTGTCTACTTTTCTCGTTGAAAAACTTTGTTACCACCCCAACACTATTTACCTTAGATTTTCGAAACCCAAAACACAAGAAAAATTTAAAATAATTGTAGAGAGCTTTATACTCGTATATAATACTATAGTTCTTTAATTATAAACAATTGCAAAAGGTGAGTTATTATCTTAATGCGTAAAAGATTTAGTAAACAGCAGGAATTATAATGCCTGAAAATTATTTTTAATAAATAATAAATCAAGATAATCCTTTTGTCCCTTCTCCTCTGCCCCCTCGCAATAACTGTCTTATTAAACCTAAATAGATATGTGTTAAATTCGGTAAGTTATTATTTTAAACCAAATTAGCCATCAAATGCGACATGGTGATTGACAAGTTTTAAAGCCAACACGTATTACATTTTCTGTTTAACGGAGGTGAACGCTCAGGCTTTTATTTTGAAATTATTTATGCAAGAAGCGAAAAATTGACTATATTTGGTGTGACGTGAAAATTTTCCACATGCAAAGTACCAAAAAACATATACGTATTTTTTGTACTACTGTCAAATAACGCATGCGCATTTAGCAACACTTTAACAGCCTTTAGGTCTGTAAATAAACTAGCGACTACCCGGATTTGCTCAGTTAAATATTGGGATCTCCGTAATAGACCTAAATGACTTCTTAGTAGACAACATTTACAATTTTGTTATTATATTTGATGATGATGCTCTAATAAAAACTGTTTGGGCTACAAAATCAAAAGTCCCATGGCCAACGGATCTAATTAAAATATTATTGAATAATAGAGATACCTTGATCATTTATTTTAGTTTATTTTTTTCAGATCATTTAATTATGTTCGAAAACGCTACTTCTGCAGTATTTTTAATCTTATTTATATCAATATGTATTTTAATATATTCATGTCATCACCATAAAACGGTATGGACATTGTATTTTACTTAGATATGCTATCAAATTATTAGCAGATATATTAAATAGCAGAGGACCTAAAGCAGATCCTTGAGGCACACCCTCTGTTATATCACATATCATGGTTTCGTTTGGCGAGTAAAGTTCTATTACTGAGGTATAAAGAGAGAAAATTTAAAGGAATCACGCAGACTCGATGCCTATCTACTTTATCCAAGAATATTTTGTGAGTATATTGTGACCAATCACATCAAAACCACGGGAAAAATCAATGAAGAGTCTTTAAGCATTCACAATTAACTCATCAATCTCACAAAGTGCAGAGGTAAATTATTTTTATACATGAAAGATGATAGCTGTTTCTTTAGGCCAAGCTCAGAATTTAGATACAACACAGAGTAACCTAATTTCTCTGTAGTTTTCATAATCGATTGGGTCGTATTCTGTATAACGGTTTGACAATAGCTAGTTTAAATATTTCGAAAAATATTCCTGTTTTTTTTTTTACATTTATTTAACGTCGGTCTATTTCCGCTACTGAGGCCTAACACCGACGCCTGTAGACGAGCTACTCCCAACCAGGAATTTTGCCGAACCTCTTCCCTTAAGAAGAGTAGGGATCTTTTACTTGCCTAACATTTAATAGACAAGGGACCGACGGCTTTACATCCCCTCCGAAGGATGGTATATCTCCTATACAACCCTCGCCTAAGGTTGTATAGCTTCCGCGCATACACTGATATACAAGCCGCTGGAAGATGTGTGAGGCGAGAACGCGGTTTCCGTTGGAATGGTCACCAATCCAAGTACTAACCGCGCCTGTCGTTGCTTTACATCGCATACCGAAGTATGTACATAGTAAAGACGCACCTACGCTCGCCCCCTATTCCTGAGTTAGAAAATAAATTTATTAAGAAGGCTAGCGGTGACAGAGGTTTTACACTGTTTTATTAAATCATTAGATATGCTGTTATGTCTTCAAGAAGAGTTAGATTCACAATTTATTCAAGTCATTTGATGCCTTTGTAAGCCAACAATTGAGAACTGTCATTATTTCGATTAATTCTATTTTTGCTTGTTCGAAAAATGAGTTTATAAATTCTAATTCGATGAAGACATCTTCTGAAAAAGAAGAAAATGATCATAGTCCTGGATTGTGGTGTAAAATTAATTAATTAACAATTAATAAATATCAATTCTCTGACCCTAATAATACGCAAGCGATGACCTTTCAACTTAGAATGTTTCAACAGTATTTGAGTCTGTTTCGTAGGTTTTTAGTTCTTTGAAAATAACTTTTTGTGAGCGCATCCAACGCAAAAATGAACAGAAAAAATATTTTAATATTAATAGCTTCGAAAGGACCCAAGAAAGAAATTTTTAGAAGGCGAAGGACTAGTCACTAAGCATTCTTTTTAAATTACCCCTATCTCTAATTTTAGTCAGTTACATTAGTTACGATGTTAAACCGTAACCGTTTTATTTGTGTTTACAATGAAAACATACAACAAAATGATTACTTTCCACACGGTCAATTCTACTTGCTCTATAATTCGAAAGAAATTTTTATGACAATATGATTGCTTCGTGAGAAACGATTTTAACAATTGCGAACATTCATCACCCATCCACCGATAAAACATTTGAATGCATGTAAGATCATGGCAGACTTAAACATTTGATCACACGCCACCAATTACTTGTTTTATTTCTTCGTCTTATTCGTGTTTGTTTCCTATAACAGTTTCATGACACGGCAATTTTATTGCCTTTTCGTAAACGATAGCCCTGTGAGATTACTTAAAATATCTGATACGTACAATGAGAAGTAGTTTTGTGAGGTGCAAACAGACGAAATATTGACAGGTGGTGTTAAGGCTTCCAGAAAATTCTTGTACAATTAATTTTTAAGATCGCGTGTGTACTGCATGCATTATATAGAAATTCAAAAATATTTATCGGCATCTATTACATTCATAAACAAAAAACTTTTTTGAAAAGATCTAAACTACTTCAAGCTAATAAAAGAGGATTCAGAGTTTTCCAGATCAGCTGCTAAAAAGATAAATTTAACTAAACCATTTAAGGAAGATTTACTATCACATTTGAAAGACTCTGATTTGATACATGATGTTATACAGTGAGGTCTATAAATAACGGATTCCCAATAGGTGGATCGGTAGACGCGCTGAAATTGAGTGGCCTGCCCATTCTCCCGATTTGACCCCGCGTGACTATTTTTTATGGGGTTACTTAAAATCGAAAGCCTACTTCAACGGACCAAATAACGTCGATCATTTAAAAGACAGAATAAGGCAAAAAATTAATCAAGTCACCACGGAAACGATACAAAATATTTTAGAAGAATTTGAGCAATGCCTCCATTATTGTCAAGAAGCGGCGCCCAGTTTGATCATTTGATTTAAATTGTTTCGTGTTCCTCTATTTACTTAGTAAAAATTGTAGAGAAATTCAAAAACCTTATATTATTGGATAGAGAATTAAAAACCCTTTCAAATGAGCTATCACACGCGCCTTCGAGGTTGAATAACATATTATGGAGATTACAATGGCGTTGTTAGACTGTAGGTCAAAACTCCTTCAGTATTCAAGAAATTCAATTATATTATAGCCTAGAATGCTGAATTAAATTTAGAACAAACATTTTCAATGTACCTATTCCAGTTCAGTTTATTATTTAATCATAAACCTAGGAATTTTGATGTCTGCGAGAGTGTTAAATTATTTTCAAATATAAAGGTTTCTGGTAAGGGGGACCTTGGTTGAAAATTCATATATACGGTCTCTTCTTATTTAAAATTAAATGATTGCGCTGAAAGTAAGCACGAGTAATTCCAATATATGATGACAATTCTACTGAAGTTTTTGCAGACAGTTTAATTGTGACATCGCCTACAAATATTGTATCCATACCATTAGTAATATGTTGAGGTAAATCGTTTACGTACAACACAGTTAAGAGTGGTCCCAAAACTGAACTTTGATGGACATCCATTTCAACGTTTCTTGTATCAAATACTGCTTCATTATAATTTACTAACATTTTCCTGACAGGCATGTATGACATAAGTTACCGTGAGTGCCCATGGCATGCAACTTAGTCACCATAAATCCGATATCAACTGTGTCGAAAGCCCGAGAAAGGTCAAACATGATTTTTTCTGAGCTAATTCTTTATAAACGAAATCTAGTAGATCGTAGACTGCCATCTCTACCGGCATCTCTCTTTGAAACCATGCCGAGAGAGTGAAAATCAATTTTTTTTTTATTTAAAATTTGATAGAGAGCTTCTGTGTTTGGTTTTTGCGAGGGAAATGGGAGAGCTGCAGAGAGAGAATACCAAAGACGTCTCCCAAAACGCCGTGCCCCAAATCATAATACATTTGCAGAGGTATTCCTGTTAGTAAGGAACACGGTAAATTTCCTTCAACAGTAAAATATGAATATGCGTCCAGGTGTCTTCGATAGGAAGAGGAAGTATAACAGGTGATCCGTGATAATCCATCAATGAGTGTAAGAATAATAAGCAATCAGTTAGCAGTACATAAGACAAGAATATGGTGAACATTAAAAAAGAAAAATTTATATCAATTTCGTGTTGAGCTTGGTTCAAAGACTCGACGACGACATTCCCCACTTAGTATTGTGCAAGAGGAGGAAATACTGTATGAAAGCACTTCTGGAACGTTATTGCCAACGAACTACTCCGTCAATACCCTCGGATTTTTTTAGAGTTACAGCAGGAACTTGTTACCTTTCAAATAAATCCCAATTTTGAAGGCAGTTGGGATTACTTACAAGCACATTTGTTTAAAAACTACAAAATGGACTTGAAGACGTCGCTATCTACAGAAGATGTTGTCATCTAGGTTCCATGCTGATGAAGTATCTAGACACTGTTTATATGAAAAAATGCTAGTGATCCGTCTTTTAATTTGTTAATAAGAATGTGGGTCCAAGATCTCAATTGACTCTATTTCTGTCATGATTACAAAACAGGGGAGACCGGAACAAATAAATTTCAAAACTTTTTGTGTATGAATAATATTAGTAGTATTGAAGATATTTATGATTATAAAAATTCTTTCACTAACATTAAAGTTGAAATCGAGCATATTCCTCTGCAATGTTTCTGCACATTATATTTTTATTTACGCCTACTATTCGTATAAATGATCGTCCAGCCAATTGCTTGTCAGTGATGGTAACGTCAATTTGTGGTGTCAAGAAAAGCTGTAACAAGACATTTGAACAGTTTACGAATAACAGTTAAAATGCAGATGGGTAGATAATTAGTCTTCTTTATCTCCAGGCTGTAAGTTATTTTTGCTTCTTTAGCGAAGACTGTGAAATTTGCACACATATCTACTAGATTTAATATGTTCCAATAATTGATTTAGTTCTTAGTTTTTTGGTTGATAGTACTGGGAAAACTGGAAAATGTTGACATGACTGTTTTTAAAACATTTAGGTTATAAAGGCTAAGCAACAGCAACAGAAATTAAGTTAGTTCAAATGTGCTTTTAGAGGGCGGAATATTAAACATAATATTTTTAGTCGCAAACTCCTCTATAAAATCCTTATTTTACTATAAGAAATGTAACCAGACTGCAACCAACAACTACTCTCCGGGCTATGTGTACCATCAAAACGCTAATGCTTCGATTGCAATAAACACCAGCCGAAAGACTGATCCTACTTAAAGGAGCTCTCTTGCCAACCGTCACACACCACTTGCAGACTGCAGTTTCGAGCTGTTGGCTCTCGTCAGTGCAAGGTAGGCATGTGACGACCGGCACGAGGATCCTTTGACTATTTGGTACATCTCGGTATTTTTACAATAGCGACATGTAAAATAGTCAGCAGGCGCCATCTAGCGGTCCAGTGTCTGTTGCAATCGAAAACTAAATAGCCTGACTGGGCTTAGCATAGTTCAAATGTGCTTTTAGAGGGCGGAATATTAAACATAATATTTTTAGTTTGCGACTAAAAATATTATGTTTAATATTCAAGAGAGCTCCTTTAAGTAGGATCAGTCTTTCGGCTGGTGTTTGTTGCAATCGAAGCATTAGCGTTTTGATGGTAATATGCAATTATTACACTTAACGCGCCAGACTTGTAACTTGTAATTCAGCGCTCAGCGGGGCACATAGCCCGGAGAGTAGTTGTTGGTTGCAGTCTGGTTACATTCCTTATAGTAAAATAAGGATTTTATAGAGGAGTTTGCGACTAAAAATATTATGTTTAGAAATTAAGTTATCCTAACAGTCCGATGTGGTATAAGATACTCAACGAATGAGGTATATCAGCAAGCAACACGTCTTTAAATATACTGGGAATAAATTCATGTCCTGAACTCAAGATCAAGGCCTATTGAAAGTATTGCAGATAATGATATATATTAATATTTATGAGAAAAATAAAAGAAATTATATAATTATACTGTTGTGGAAAAAACAATTTCAATTACAGTTCATATGTGTCGCTATTTCCATATAAAGCATTTTGTGCCATACACAGCACGCGTACTGTCGTTACACACGCATTTCCAATGCTATTCAACCCATTAAAATAAAAGTACACCTTCGTAAATACTTCCATTTAACAATTTTTATTCAAATGAGTCCTATCGCGATGGTCGTAACGGCTTTGATTGCAGATCATGTTTATTGCCTAATATTGTTAATTTTACAAAATGTTCACAATTTTATTAGATTTTACAGCTAAGCCATAAATTAAATATTTTATTGCTAATTAGTTTTTAGAGACGGCCTTTCGACTAACTATAAATCTAATTATTATTTCAGTGTAGCTTCAGAGCGAAAAATAACCAATTTAGGTTAAAACTTGAGATAGATTAAAATTGGAAAATAAATATAATTACCGTCTTGATTCTCAGCAAATGAGTTTATGCAACATACTGAAAAATTAAATATATGACATTGATACGATACTTTCTCCTGCTACTTTCAAAGCAAACATAACACGTGAAGAAGATAACACTATGGAATCAACAATTGCATCAAATTATGAAAACCTAAAACCACTTCGGCGACTGATGACATACCTGCATTGTAATAAGAGACTGCGCCAAATTATTTGTGCATATCTTGCACTCTATAAAATATTCGCATGTATTTCCAAACTATTGGAAAATATTGAGAAAGACTTCCGTTGAAAATTGCCTGTCCTGCAGACTACATATCACATGAGACTATATGCTGACTACGGGAGCCTACATGGTGATTACACGAGACCACAAAGAGGAACGTGTTGTTACTTTCTCAAAAAGATGATACGGATACAATCAACCAACCGCTGGCGATATCACGCGAAAAAATCTTTTTCTTCATACATTTATTTAACGTCGGCCTATTTCCGCTACTGAGGCCTAACCGACGCCTGTAGACGACCCCAACCAGGAATTTTGCCGAACCTCTTCTGTTTCGAAGAGTAGGGATATTTTACTTGCCTGACATTTAATAGGCAAAGGATTGACAGCCTTGCATCCCCTCCGAAGGATGGTATATCCACCACGCAATCCTCACCTAAGATTGCATAGTGTCCTATCACTTAAACTAGAACTGGCGCCCGTGTAAATCTAAAACTTGTTTTCGAAGCTCGAGTGTCAAAGAGTGGCTTTTCCTCCTCGTCACCGGGTGTGGTGGAGAAGAACTCGTCACAAGGCCATGCCCGTATCCCGGAACCAATATGCTGCAAGACTCATGGGGCCAGCATGACTCTTTCCAAGTGACGTCAAAAGGCAACGGAAACAGTATGGATATTGGATATAAATAGAACGCGATTTATATTTGGAGGTCACTTATCGTTTTATTGCGGAAGCGAAAACATCTCCTAACCTACAAGTAAAGTGCTTAAATAGTATCATTGCCCAAATTAATCTTTGTCCGTGTATTTTCCAGTAAAATTATTTTTCAAACTTTTCTTGCACAATTTTTGCAGATTATTAGTTAAGTCATCTCCAAATACCCACACGTTTCTTCTTCTAATAAAATTAGACCCACATCACACAGTTTTATGAGTGACACAGTCACTCGCCAAATAATCATTAGTGGCCTCCTTCAATGTTGACATACAGACAGACTCTACGGACTTCCAAGATTTGGATCACAATGAATTTGAGCAGAAAGTTGTAATGGTTATTTCCCTGAAAAGTGTTAACAATACAGCTGATTGTGATAACATAAAATAAAAGAATTTTCTTAGGATAAGTTAATCTACAGAAAAATAAATTACCTTTAAATGTTCAAAAATGTCATGTTATGTCCTTCACAAATAAATAACGTAGAATTGCTTATAGCTCCTCAATAAATCAATCAAAGTTATCGGGAACTAACACCGTTTGTGACTTGGAGTCCCTTTTGATGATAAATTCATTTTCAAAAATCGAATTAATAATCCAACAGCAGAAGATTCGTCATTATGGATTTACAATAAACCTATTCTTTTGTTGAATGTGTTTTAATAACATAATAACTCTGCTATAACTTGAAAATTATTAGTGGAAAATACATAGAATAGAATATAAACTACATATTGCAGATTTAAAATGAGAGAGTAAGAGTTTTTTCCAATAAGAAATGCCGTTACTGGATATCTTAATATTAAAAGGAAGATAATTCCATCATTTGCTATTTTGCTAGCTTCAGAAATTTAAATACGATTTCACAAAAGTGTTCTTGCGTTTCCTGGGATTGTAAACGAACAGGTCTTCAACATTTAGCAATGTGCAGGAAGTGTGAAGGTCGATCATGTGAAAAGTCATCTAATATTGTCACTGAACTTACTGATAACGGTGATGACGGGATGGATGAGTAATTTATAAGATGAATCATAATAGATGTTGCTATATTTCTAATTTTTTTAATAATGTCTTCTTTGCTTACTCTATTAAAAGCAAACAGAGTATCAAATAAATGTTCTAAGTTAGTATACACTTGTTTAAAAGTTTTACTTTTAGTTATATTATTTTTTAGTTTTTTTAAAAGTTGTATCAGAGTCCAACCTGTAAATAATCCTCCAGCAGAAGACGCATTGCACATGCATAGTATTTGAACCCAAAATGTTCTAAGACTGACATGTAGTAAAATAACGGCCGAATTTTTAGTTTATCGTTCATTTAAAAAACGCCAAATATATTAATTAGACTTAAAGTTGTCTTTTTTTATTCATTTAGTATTTCCGACAAAGTCCAATCATCTTGAAATCTTGTATATGTGGCCAATTTTCAGGATAAATTTGCATTCAAGACAACTCCTAAAGCTTTACTTTTATAAACAAATTTTAAAATCTTCTATGTACAATTTTCTGTAGAAAAATCCACGTCAGTTATTTTGAATGAATTCAATGTAACTTTATTATGCTCGCACCAACTTAAGGATTTTAAGTTTGGTCAAACCCACTGACTCAATGCCATCTGGCACACAGACGAATCTAAGATGGATGAAGGGATAGGAGTGGGTGTGGCAGGGCTCCGAAGTTCAGTTCAGTTCAGAGTAACGAGGAGCAGCAGTAGGCAGCTTTCAGTGAGAACCTGAAGATGGCAGATGAGATGGGAGAGCACCCGGGAGTACAATAACACTTTATTTAACACCCGCGAAAACCTAAAAAAACAAACAGGGAATTTCATTTTCATTTTCTCGAGGGCTTTTTTGATCGTCTTGTCGTGGTCTTCTTCAGAAGAGGAGTAAAGTCTCGGAAGAGCGCAATGACGTCGTGGTCAGAACGTCGTGTTCGGGGTAGTCGGCGGGGGGAGGGCCCGAGAACTATCCCGCAAATTATCAGCTCCTTAAATATTCCAATAAAGTATTTGAATGATTTTTATATTATGGCCATACACTTTATTCAATAATTTAACATTATGTTTAAGGGTTTAATTTTGTGGTTAAGTATGAGTAGCTTTAAGCTAGATTTCGCTACAAATGGGCCTAATTTTTATTTTTTGCGAAAATTTTTGTATTTATATATTTTTTTAAATAATAAATAAATTTTATTTTTTTTTTATAAAAAACCAGTCACCCTACTCTGTGGCTCCGACCTTCACAGAGGGGAGCTGGTAATAAATACCAATAGCCACTCCCCACGCCCGTGGGGTGAGTGACTACCGGGTCCTTGAATCGTGTGCCCTGTGTAGACGCAATGAATCGAGGATGACAGCCTTCTGTATTCTGCCGGCTAAGATCTCTGCCGGATCTCGGCATGTCGGTGTCTGTCTCATTCCACCGAGGGCTCCTATAATCAGTACCACTATTTTAATAAAATGGCCTGGATAAAGCCTGCGGAATTCGAAGAGCAAATCTCGATATTGACAGTTTCCCTCCTCTTTCAAGACAATGTTGCTCTCAACGGGGGCTGAACATTCCACGACATATATTGTCTTGAGTTGGTGGTCGAGGAGTACTATATCAGGCTTGTTGGCTTGTATTTGCCTGACGGTGGGAAACGAGTAGTTCCAATAAATTAGGCACTTCTCATTCCCCACAACGGACTCAATATCCCCCGGAGCGTAAGGCAGCACTGGTGTTTCGTCTATCCTATACGAGTGCCTTACATGATAATAAAGCATTCGTAGTGCTGCGTCGTGACTGTGAATGTAGACCGAGACTGCGTATGTCGGGTAAGTCGACAGTAAGTGCATTACAGTCTCCGGCGCCCTGCGGCAGGCCCTGCAGCTGACATCAGGGACCTCCATACCCATGACACGACGTCATGTTAAATACACCATCCTGGCAAGCCGTTATGAATCCCTCAGACTTCAGTCCGGTTAACCTTAAAAAGGCGAAGATCAACCTTTCGGATAAGCCGAGATTTTCTATATTTTTATAGAAGACTCCGTGCAATGGCTTATCCTTATGAAGCTGCAGAAGGATGTTGTGTTCTGCAGCTCTAATGTGGGCTTTTAGTCGAAAGGGTTCCAACTCGATGACAGCCATGCTGCCTTAAAGAGAAAAGCTCCTACCTCTGCATTTTCATAGTCTCGGACCATGCAGAGGAGGGTTCCGAACTCCTGATGACCTTACATGCTCCATCCAGAACCATCCTGCTATGGGGACTCTCCAAGCTCAAGAGTCCACGGCCTCCCCGATGTCGTGGGAGATATAACCGTGGAACGGACGATTTAGGATGTAAGCTCCTATTGAGATGCAGCTTCTTGCGGGTTACTACATCGAGTTGACGCAGCTCTTCTCTAGTCCATTTCACTACCCCCAAAGTGTAGGGAAGGATTGGAACGGCAAGCATATTTGCAGCAGACACCTTGTTCTCCCCGACAGTTCTGAAGACCAGATCTGTCGCAGTAGGTGCTGATACTTGCCGCGGAGAACGTTTTTCACTACACCCACCTCTATTATTATTATTACTATTATTCTATTATTTGCCTAACTTTAACTTTAATTTTTCATCTCCAGATGCTTATAACATTGGCGACCAAAGACGCGATAGTTCAGAGTTTTTAACAACCCTTCCGCTGTTACCAAGAAGAGATAACAAACATAAATTAATGATTAAGCGCGTCTATAGGAATGGTTGAATGTAGGTTTAAACTACTCGAAATACTATTTGTAACTTATTTTGCATTATTCCTTCATAGGATTTACCTGCATTAACAGACTTAGTGGTTTGTACAGATAAACATACAACAGACAATAATACATTCCAACTTTGTAGTATTAGAAAGCCTTGGAGTATTTGTGTTATATTATACTGTAGACATAAACAATTTATATTCCAGAGCTAGATATAATTTGTGGTTGCACTATAGCGATACGATAATAACCAGTGCTTCGTTATGTACAATCTTGCTATTTGTGTATCAAACTTAATTTCCTCTGATGGGGTTTGTCGAAATTAAAATCGTCCCCTCGTAATGCTAAAATAATAACGGTGGTACACGTAGATTATAAAGTGTAATCTTAATAGGACCTTATATTTTACTGCTTGTTGTTTTAGAGCTACTAAATACGAAACCCTACGATGCTAACTTTGACGATAACTGCTCCTCGTCACCACGGTCTCCTTGTTTTACGGCCACACGTAACGGCTTTTTGTGAAAATTGAAATATTTAATGAGTACCCTTCTATTTCAGACTTTTAATAATAAATAAATGCCTTTTATAATTTGGATAAACTTTCATGGTATGGCCTTTATATTATATGAACAATTAACCACATTAAACATAATATTTTTAGTCGCAAACTCCTCTATAAATCCTTATTTTACTATAAGGAACCTAACCAGACTGCAACCAACAGCTACTCTCCGGGCTATGTGCCCCGCCGAGCGCTGAATTACAAGTTACAAGCCTGGCGCGTTAAGTGTAATAATTGCATATTACCATCAAAACGCTAATGCTTCGATTGCAACAAACACCAGCCGAAAGACTGATCCTACTTTAAGGAGCTCCCTTGCCAGTCGTCACACACCATTTGCGGACTGCAGTTTCGAGCTATTGGCTCTCGTCAGTGCAAGGTAGGTATGCGACGACCGACATGAGAATCCTTTGACTATAGTACATCCCGGTATTCTTACAATAGCGACATGTAAAACAGCCAGCAGGCGCCATCCAGCGGTCCAGTGTCTGTTGCAATCGAAAAATAAATAGCCTGACTTGGCTTAGCATAGTTCAAATGTGCTTTTAGAGGGCGGAATATTAAACATAATATTTTTAGTCGCAAACTCCTCTATAAATCCTTATTTTACTATAAGGAACCTAACCAGACTGCAACCAACAGCTACTCTCGGGGCTATGTGCCCCGCCGAGCGCTGAATTACAAGTTACAAGCCTGGCGCGAATATTATGTTTAATATTCCGCCCTCTAAAAGCACATTTGAACAATTAAACACATTCTTTGACATAAAGCGAGCTCTGGTTTATTATTTTTTAATGATACGTGTTGCACTCGAAATTTAGCAACGTATCGTAAAACTAATGAGTACATTTTTGGATAGATCTACCAAGCATTTCTTGCATAAAAACTATCAAGTCCATAGTAGCTTCAAAAAATATATATGAATATGTCGTCCCATGTTGATGTTCGGGTCCTCTGTATTGAGTTGACCAATTGTCCCTTCAGAAGTAGTTCATGAGATTATTGAAACTCCAAAAATTTGTCAAACTCAAGAGGAAAGAAGAATTAGAAACCAGCACACATGCTTAGAATAACAATTTGATTGATATACTTATTAAATGATTTGCCAGTTAAGCTAGTTTTCTCATTCTTTCTTCTTTAACTTCTCTCTGCCCGCTCCTGCACATGTATCTTCGAAATACTTCTATAAATCTTTATCTGAGATAGCTAGCAACTAATATCTACCATTTGAAGTTCCTTAGATGTCTAGTAGTTGGGTAAAAGATGTGTGTTTTGTCGTTATTACCTTACTTTTTTCTTTTTCTTCTATTTCTTTCTTCTATTGTATTAAAATAAATAAATAACTGTAGAGAAAATTGAGTTTCTCATGGGAATAATGAAAAAGTTGCATTTCCTCTTAAAAAAAGTTTCTATTTAAAAAATGTTCTAAAAAGTAGAAAATAAACTTTGAAGTAAATCAAACCCATCATTTTGTTTCATTATATAATTTTTTTATGATATAAAAGCTCGTCGAGAGATTTTCCTGTATAAAGGAGATTGCTCGCAACAAGCTTTTATATCATAAAAAATTATATAATGTAACAAAATGATGGG
Organism: Leptura quadrifasciata; assembly: GCA_963675555.1. Taxonomy (NCBI): domain Eukaryota; kingdom Metazoa; phylum Arthropoda; class Insecta; order Coleoptera; family Cerambycidae; genus Leptura; species Leptura quadrifasciata. The sequence goes on from OY776674.1 coordinate 7,214,565, forward strand.
TTTGATTTACTTTTTAGAGCATTTTTTAAATAAAAGCTTTTTTTTAAATATATTTTTTTTTATTTTATTTTTACTTTTTAGTCTTTTGATATGCTGTAATCCCCAGATATCGACTTTGGGACGAATCGGATTATAAACGGTAAAGTCATCCGCCATCTTGAACTAAATTTTTGACTAGAAATTCGTAATCCGCGACCCCAAAACCCCCAGATATCGATTTTGATCGATTTGGACCATAAATAACAAAAATCGTCCGCCATATTGGCGCCGCCATTTTGAATTTATAAATTTTGACCAAGAATTCATAATTGGCGATTTCGAAAACTGCCAGATATCGATTTTGAGTTGAATCGGATCATAAACGATAAAGTCGTCCGCCATCTTGCAGCTGCCATCTTGTTTTTTTTCTTATATGAAAATCTTAAAGTGGATTGTCACCCAACTTATACACATGTGCAAAATTTCAAAGCTCTAGCTTAATTAGAACTAATCGAAATTTTGATTTCAAGATTTGCCCGAAACCAACTGACAAACATACATTGCAAGTTAAATAAAAGCTTTTTAAAGATAAGAAAGTTGTAACTTCCGTCTTAACTGAAAGTAGCAAAAAACGTTTAGGATGCCAAGAGTAGCGGCATTTACTTAACCTTAACGACCATATCTAAACCTGAAAATTATATTATGAAGAAGTTACAATCCAAACATTTATGCATATAAATAGTTATGCAGAATCTAAGAGTTGCTTTTCACTTCTATATGTTCTGTAAAAAAAATGTATGGAAATATTATTAACATTGTCTCAGCTTGCAGTTAGGCTCCATCGGCAATGGGCTCATTTAGCACTTTTTTAAAATTTCATTACCGGAATGATCTTAAAATTCTGAGACTGTGCAAAAAACTAAAATTTTTTGAGACCCATAAATCGTTTAAAAAAAGTTTATAAACATGGACCGCACCCGCCTTGTCGAGTCTCGGTCGTGACGTCACTCAATAGTAACCCACCAGCCGAAGCGGCTAGTTACAGAGCGCTATTACTGTTTCACAATATTACAAATCGTTAACTCAAGCAGTGTGTATTGAAACTTATGCATGTTTGTGAAGAATTTCTTATTATCAAGTATTTTCACCGATTTATATTAACAATGTATAATAGTGACAGTAATAGTAGTTTGTGCAACAAGAGTGGATATGGATAATCCACTCGAGTTGTACAGTATACTTTTTCTACGACCGGATTAAGAAAAAACTACAAATAATAGTTTTAATCAAATTTTAATATACAAACTTAGCTGCTGCTAAATCTTCAGCTCCAGGTGCAAACATTTTATGAAAGTTTCAGTAGCCTAGCGGTTATATGCACGCTTCGATATAGTGTAGTTTTTAAGTTTTGTTAAATCTGTTTTTTGGATATATTTTAATTGTATTACCTATTTTTTATTTGTTCATCGTAAAATAGGAGTTTAGGTTTAGTTGTTCTTAATTATTGTTTTCGCCGACCCAGACCTGTCCCGTCCGACCATGCAACCCGCCATCGCGTCAGCGCGGTGGTTGCACGATCGGCCCCGGGGCAGATACTGGCTAGGCAACTGTTCTGTATCATTTAATTCAAATAAATCAATTTTGCTTTGCTTTGCTTGCTTGCACGCTTCGAAATAGAGATCATAGGTTCAATCCCCACATATAGCTGCTTTTTTTTTGTCATAATATAGCTCTAAAATTTTGTCTGTATATAATAATTTCAATAAAATTTTAGGTGGTATACCGTTTACCGATTCTTCACTGGAATCACTCATTTTAAATTATACACGAATACACACTGACAATTGCTTTGACAGCTTATGCACTAACTTGAATTTTTTAAAACGAATAGTTGCCTGTGTACTTAATACACGAACTGTGATTGGTCGATTTCATATCCATCCTAGAACGTATATGAAATATATCCGTTCAGTTAACTGGAATGGCCCGCTTATCCATTCTACAGACAGTACGGAAAACAGCAAATTTACAAAGGGAGTAGAAAAATATATTTTAAATACTAGCATTTTTTATAAGTCTCCTTAATTTTGGTTTAAGAATATGTCAGAAATACGCTACTTCATATTTCAACACCGAGCTGCTATTATACAGGGTGTAACAAATATATTTTAAGTAATTATTAACTTTTGATTGTAGGGGGAAAATTGCAAATTTCATATGGTCGTTTTATATACTGTTATTAAAACATATCCCTTAAGTTAATAATATCCCTTTTATTCAAGTTTTTATCAAGTTCTTTAAGGCTAGCAATGAGAAAAATCTAAAATACTATTCCATTTTTAGTTGGAAAACTACATGTATTATAAATTAATGGACAATGTTCATATAAAAATGAGACCTGATGTTGTGCCATACATTTTTGATTGTCAAAGAAATCCATTATCATTAATAAATCCACTTCTGGAAAATTCGAACAGTCTGCTTTATTAAAGTTCGCTTCGCACATTTTTTAATCACCGCAAACAATAAAATATGTATTATCCAATCTAATGCACAGAACACTGAGAAAGACTCGACGTTCTCAAGCGGAACGCATGGCCGTTGATTTGTTACGCGACCGTTTCATTTACTATTGTCTGACGTCATGATGTTAGTTGCACCGCACTTCAAATACGCCCTTTGAAAGTCGTATATTTCGAGAACCACTTATCGGATTCTTCTGAAATTTTCAATATCGCCTAATTTTAAGTAATACTTTATCCACAAGAAGTAACAACTACTAAATAAAACTCATTAAATGAGTCCATTGCTGACTTGCCGATCGGACCAGTCCGACCCTGAACCAAGCGTATTTTTAACAGACTTCGATATTGATATTATTTAATAGACAACTGCGTGAAATGCTATTTCATAATTTAGTACATTTTTTTTCTCACGTAGTACTTTACCGCAAGCATCCCTAAAAATGCTATGATCCACAACTATTCCGGTTCTTGATGTTTAAAAGCGTAGCGACGAAATCTAAAATAAAATACTCCTTCGTGGATCTTACTAATCTAACACTTTTATTAATTGTTGATTCATTGATACAATTTCATTACATGAAGAGAAAAAAATCAAAAATAACGGAACACAGAAAAAGTTGGGTAGTAAGCAGAGAGTAACGACCGCATGCGAGCTCTCCAAACAACTCCTAGGCCTAGGCTGGCGGTCAATGAATCATAAGTATATTTAAACTTATCTTGGCCTTGCAAATAAATACTTAAATCATTTTGTACGATCAACCATTTACTAATTTATTTTATTTATTATGTGGATGGACAAATAATTAATGTCGCTTATAAGTTTTGTTTGATTGACTGGCGAAATCAAATAAAATAATTGTAAACCAATATCAAATATAAATATTTGTTCGCACCTGAATCCTGAAAAGAGTTGTGTTCTTTAAGGTGGTAGCAAAAACTATAACTCGCTCAATAAACTTTCATGCAGGACGTTGGAATCTCACGGACATTTCAGGGTTGGTTTTAGAGCACCAGTTTCTTATTAAATTATACTTACCTATTTTTAGCAGGATACAAATATCAAAATATAAATAAAATTATAAAATATCGACATTTATAAAAACAGAATGAGGTTCCTAATACAGTATGGGGATCGCTACTAGTCGTACAGGGAAATCCTATTATACACTTATGCACATGTGCAATATGGGTGAGAATGACATCTAATGGAATATGATTGGGGTGGAGCGATCCAATGGGCTGTACACTGGCGCTGCTGTGATTGTCGATGATATTAATTTATTTATTATTTACCAAAGTCGGTTGGACTTAGTTCACGGTAACCTTACGAAACTTAAGTCTTATTGCACTCAAAGTAATATTAACCAGTTAAAATGGATATTTATTTAACAGTAGAGAAAGTACAAATAATTAAACATTCTGTGGTGGGCATTCACTGCGTGATAAAATAAATTTATTTTTTGTAGCGTACGAAAATCGATTCGCTCCCACCTATTTCGAGAAAGATATTTATTTTATTTGGATTATTTGTTGACCACCATAATTAATATCAACAAATTAATATTTCGGGATGACACGCGGTAATTTGTAAATTTCTTATTTGACGACCGATCACCTACACCTTCCGCTTTAAATACATTTACCTTATTAACCACAGCGGATCGGCCAGCTGTTATGCCTATGCCCCACCATCTATTTCATATCAGCTCTTGATTCTGGCCCATATTGCACATGTACATAAGCGTATAGGATTTCCCTAGTATACGCCTAGTAGCAACCCCGTATTTTATGTAAAATTAAATAACTTATACATGTTGTTATTTTACCCCATTAACCACTTCATTAGCTTTAATTTCTTGTATATTAAATTTTAATTAAGAGCCATACAAACATTTCCAAAATTATCAAAATTAAACAATATCTTCTTTCCTATTATTTGGGTTTTCTACCACATGTATTATTATCGTCTTCAAAACAAATCAACGAATCTACAAAATAATAGAATTATTGGAAAAAAGCCTCTTCGCCCGTGACGTTTACGCCAAAGGAATAGTTAGTGGTTATGTTTTGCAAATAATATAAATCGGAATAAACACAGAAATAATGTATTTTGCTGACGTTTCGGAAAGTAATCTCATTCCGTTTTCAAAGCTTTTTTTTGGAAGAACTCTTATTTTGCTGTGTATGTCAAATACACAGCTTTAAGATTCTGTTTATGTTATTTCCATAGATACTTACTACTTACACAGAACATAGAACTGATGATATTTTCTTTTAGATAATGTTGAGTTTGTTAAGTTCTTCTTTTAACACTGGTAGCCAGGTTGTACAAATATCTACAGAACAGTTCGATACGCACTTATCTTCATTTAATAAGATTATTGCTGATTCTTTAATTCTTCTTTTTTTGGTATCTGTTTCTTTTGTTAAAATTTTTGCCGACTCCCAGTTTATTCTATGTCCGTTTTCCCAAGCATGTTCACAAATTTTTGATTTCTGAATTTCATTCTTTCTAATTCTTGTGCTTCTTGACTATTCCTTTGGCGTAAACGTCACGGGCGCAGAGGCTGTTTTCCAATAATTCTATTATTTTGTAGATTCGGTGATTTGTTTTGAAGAGGATAATAATACATGTGGTAGAAAACCCAAATAATAGGGAAGAATATTCGTAGAATGCCACAAATAACTTTCAGACAATATTAAACAATATCACTCAATCAAATCAATAACATCATCTAGCAGTAGTTGTTCCACTTCTTTTTTAAACTTGATATCGTTAGTTTGTTTTAAGTGATCAGGCAACTTATTGAATAGTTTTATACCTATGTATTTGGGGCTTTTCTCATAAAGGGACAAGGAATGCATAGGAATTAGTAGAAGAGATTGCCCCCTAGTATTATAGCTGTGATTATAGTTATTTCGTAAGAGCTGTTCAATATTTAATTTTGTAAGAGTAACAATCAACAAAACGTATATACAGGGAAACGACAAGATTTTCAACTATTGAAGTAAGTTCTACATGATATTCTCTCATTAGTTCCTATTGTATTTCTTATTGCCTTTTTTGCATTTTGAACACTCCTTCAAAGCGACATGACGTACCCCAAACCTCTATACCACAAACAGGTCTACAGTAAGGCTACAGAAGTGAATAATAGTAGCTCAGCAAAATTTCCCATTTTGTAATATTTCTTAATCTGTGCAGCGCGAAACTTGTAGAAGACAATTTTTTAACAAGTTGTCGATAAGATATTCCCAATTAAGGAAATTATCTAAATGAACACCCAAGATTTATGTAGTCTTCATCTGTTCCAAGGACTTACCATTTATTTTGAGTAAATAGCCTTCTTCATAGTTTAACATTCTCTTTGTGAAATATATAAAGACAGTTTTTTCCCATTCATCAGCAACTTGTCATTACTATACTCCATAACAAAATCGTTCATTTTGGTCTGGATAATTTCTAATAAATTAACTACATTATCATCGGTAGTTAAAACTAAAGTATCGTCAGCAAACATATTTAGTAAACTCTCGTTGTCAATAGCAAGTAAATCATTTATAAAAAATAAAAATAAGAATTGCCCCAGTACTGAGCCTTGGGGAACTCCACAGGAAATAGTCTATGCAGTTGACCCTACACCCTCTATCTCCACAAACTGTTTGCGATTAGTATAGGTACGACTCAAGCCAGTCTCCCAGCTTACCTCTAAAACCATATTTCGCAATTTTTTTTATAAGCAGAGCGTGATTAACCAAATCAAACGCCTTACTTAAGTCCATAAAGACACATAAACATTTTTTTATTATTATTCAAATGTTCGTGAAGTTCATTGAGAAAAGCAAGGATTGCTGACTGAGGTGACCTCCCCTTACGAGATCCACGCTGTTCATCACAAATAATGTTATATTTAGAACAAAATTTTTGCATTCTGTTGGAAATTGCTGTTTATATTATTTTAGAAACTAGATAAATGTGAAATGGGTCTATAACTATCAATGGTATGCGTCACCTTTTTTAAATAACGCTATAATTATTGCTGTTTTTATTACTTCTGGAAATACACCTACCGAAATAGACGAATTTATAAAAAAAAGTGTCAATGACTGGATTACATGATGTATAACAAGATTTTAATATATTGCTATTGATGTTGAGTGTGAGAGTGTGATTTTTTAATTCAACAATGATATTAAATATTTCTGTTTCTGTTACTGGTTCAATGTACATTGTGGGGTAGACTTTACCTTACCTATATCAGTATTATTGTCATTTGTATTGTTAAATTTTTCTGTCAGTTTTGAGGGTAGGTTTACATTCACGTTACTTACTAGTTCCTGCGAATCTTTTAATTTATTATTGATTTTTATTTCCTGTAGATTTCTGGACTTACTTTTGTTCTTATCTAGATCTGTGTTGATAATTGACCTAGCAACCTTGCTATTGGTAGTGAAATTAAATGATGGAACCACAGAATATTATAGCAAAAAAGGATGAAACCTAATACTATTCAAGCAACTAAGTAAGTACTTGCCAAGGAGAATAAAATTTAGTTCTTGCAAATAGTTACAGAGAAATATCTATTATCTCTTAAAAATACATTTATTTACACTAGAAACGTCATTTATTTACATTTCAAATAACTCATATGTAATTGAATTTTCTCAAGAACAATTAGAACCAACTACCTCTATACTGTACGCTGTTGATATGTACATAAATGATCCATTCTAACACCAATGCGTGGTCAATAACGTTAAGAAGCTATACAGGATGTCAAGAATTCTGCTTTTTACTATATTTTTATTGCACCCCATGCTTTTTACAATAAAATATTTAAAATATGTAAACATTATTTTTTACTTCTTAGTTCAGTTTGCGTGTTTTTTAGTTTTTAAACTATAATTTTTTTTAGTCACCCTCTTGCCATTCATCCTACTTTTCGAAACCGCTGAGTATCCGCTAGTAGTACATCAATAATATTACATCATAATGTATGTATTAAAGTTGGAACTAGCGTTTAACAAGGTCTTATACAACGGCAAATACGTTATATTATTAACTGCGGCGCTTCTGGCAAAATGTCGACAATAGATTAGTCATTTTTTAATTTTATCCTGATGAGGACATTAGGACAAAGTTGTCAAATTATTGTATTGTCATAGGTCCTTGATAAATGTGCAAAGTTTCAGTTTAATCTGACGTTTTGAAGTGGTTAAGAATCACGATCAAAGATTGAAAATGTTACATACATACAAACAAACAAACAAACATACAGGTGAAGCTAATAAATATAAAGCGTGTAAAAACGAGACGCCAGATCGAGTGGAGCGAAAAATTGTACTGCTTGTTATAGTTCAAGTAGGAAGAAATTGAGACATAAAAAACAGAACAAAAACTTTACGACCTCATTAAAATACCGGTACTCTTTTTTGTGCTGTTCGCAAATTGACTCGCTTACCTTTATAGGTTTTTAATGTGCGTCGGGAATGTTTCATGTCAGGCTTGACTCCATGGCCCGCGGCGATAAAATTATGTCGTAAAGTTTTTGTTAGGTTTTTCTGTTTCGAGAATTTATTACTTGAACTATAACTAGTTTTTGTTGTAACCATGGCGGTTTACATAAAGGAAAATCCTTTTGTACGTTGAGAACGACTGCTTTTTAGGAACATCCTTAAACTGAGAGGAGCTTCTGTTGATAGATTTGAAGATGCTGTTGTTCAGTAGCGTAACGTAATGGGAGCCCGAGGGACGCTCGCCCCGCCCCTCTTAACTTGGCCTCTGTCAAAATATTAACTTTGAAAGAGTTATCAGTGCTTTTTCAAACCTTAATAGAAGTTTGCCACTATAGACATTGCTTTTTTTAATGATCTGTGTGTTATATTTTTATGTTTTTCTTTACTTATTTTTTAAATAAGTTCCAGTCAATCTATTCAAATTTTTGCTGTATATGGAATTATATGAAGTGGTGTATTTTATTAATGAGATCAGTAGTTCGAGTAGGAAGAAGTTGCGGAAAAATATTTTTTCCAATGCTGACCAGATGCAGCGTGTTTTTTTGAAGTATATTTCTTGAACCACGTATCTTCTCCTTTTTTATTGAAGGCATATTGGCACTAAATATATTGTGGGATTGTAACAAGTTAAATACAAAAAAATTTAAGAAACAGCTATTGTTTGCTTTTAATTTTTTCACAAATTTACAAATTGGCAGAAACAACTTTTAGTGCCCAAGTTTTAGTCAAAATTTAGTTGCGAAAAAGACAATAAATTATTTCATTATTAAAAGACACCTTAGATAATTCCATTCAAAATTTAGATTGACTGAAATTGTCATTTCTTTTGAATGCAGCGTCCTAAATTATAGGCCCTTGGTCAGGCTAGGCCACTGCTGCTATTTGGATTCCATCGCGGGCCTGGTAAAAAGATAGAGGTAGAGGTGGTGTTGCGGGTACGAGAAACAAGAAATAAATTGGAAAAAATCTGTTTATTGGCCATATAATAATATATTTAACAGCAACTACAATACAAAATTTACACACTATATAATAACTTTAATAATAGTAATATGAATATAATACATGGGACTTTACAAATGCTGGGTTTTATGATACATCAAGGTAATATGCAAAAATATTGCTAACTTTGTAATCTCTTAAATCGTTCGCCAGAATAAAAGTCAACAATGCGACAAAATAACGTATTTTACAAATATATCGTCGCAAGTTCTCGAGTTGAAGTACTCAAAAATTTCCAATGCGAATTCTACAGCTCAAGCACTTGACGAGATCTAAAGATAATTATTGCAATAATTTAAACTGATTGCATAAACAGTACATTTTTAACAAAAACATTCTTTACATGAGCAATTTTTACAATATATATACAAATTGCGAAATGCAGTTGCAGAGCTATAGGCCCAAAACGACAGTCGAACCAAAAAACGGTTGCTAAATTAAAGAGAACTTTATTATCGACTGATAAGCACAGTGCTTAACTAAAAATCCTACATCTAAATCAGTCAGCGGCACGCCTCGGGTAACTCTGCAACCGCACCGCATAAACAATTATTGGGTACAAAAATACACCGAATATGATACTCTACTTTTTCATACTGTACCAGGCAGGCCTCATAAAATTTTAAAATTCGAAAACTCTTAAATATACGGACAGTCCGATCTAACTTTAATATTATCATAAAGTTATTCTAGTACACTGAAAGCACACGTAGGCGCCATGGTAGCGCCCTCCAATATCATATTATTATAAGAATATCGATGTCGCTCGCTACTCTATATGTAAATTTCAAAAACGTTATACACTATTTTTTTTATTAATTATTAAGTTTGTGCATTGACTTTGAAAATACATCGAACAGAAATAGAGTTAAGCGTATGTAAAATATGCCGATGGTGAACACCTGCATCTGTTTGAGGCGAAAGAAGAGATGAGAAACACGAGAGATAAACAATATTATTTACAATAGACATGTGCATAACGAAGTATAAACCGAATGCCCGACAGCAGCACAAACAACCCTAGCCTACTAGATATCTTATTGTTAATATCGACTTCTACTACTACCCACAGTGCTCACTTACTTAACCTTTACAGCTGTACAGTACAGATTTCAAAATTCTTAAGTACAATTCTGGACGAACGAATCAAAACGCTTCAATGAAATACAAGGAGAACCTAACCAGTTATAAAGCGTCGCCGAACCTGAGCTCGAACGACCAACTAAAGACGGTTTTTGACAAGGGTTGAAAATATGATACGCTTCATCCGCGGCTGGCGACGACTGAGTAACCAGCGTCTACCTTTTCGCGGCTAAATGCACCCGGATTGATGAGTAAGCAGCAGCAGAACTGTTAAAGACTATACGGACTTTTGACAACTAAATATTGGTCATCAAACAGATGAATCACAGCCTGATTTTGTGTTCCGTCGCCTCTGCGGCAGACGGATTTAAAATGTGTCGAAACTAACTCCGGGCTACCCGGATCCGACAATCGTACTGAGCTAGGCACTAACAACTGGTTGATTCCGGAAATACATATGGTGAACTGTATGGTTACACCGCGCCATTATGATAAATACAAAAATAATAAACGCAAAATGAGATCATTATTGGGGTTAAATAATATAATATTAATAATATAAAACTGCCGGGGCGGCCGGTACTCAACTACATTGAGCGGACTAAGTTATGTTTCTGAGCCGCACCGGCTGGACTGCACCGAGTGCACGGTGTTTGTTATGATAACAATGATTGAATGTGCCTACACACAAGATAAATTTCAACGACAGTCTTAGAGTCTCTATTCAAATTCAAATCATGAATTCGTCATTTGGGATGTCACTCCAGGCGTTGCCTATATTCGAAAATATAGGTATATCCCGTGGGCAGGCAAAGTCCAAATGTGACCCGGAACTATTGGAGGCGGTGTCGAAGCTGGTGTCTATATCGGCTAACTCCTCGAGGTTAATACCGTCCATTGGTAAGAGATCGTCGATCCGGTCCAAGTCGTCGAGCGTCGCGTTTGGATGCGTTAGTCTGTCTTCTGGTTCTTCCTTCACCAGGCACTGGTGTAGAGGTACCCACGAATCTTCGTAGATCGTCGCGCTCTCGGGCGAATCCGGCGTTTCGCAGGATGGACTGGAAGGTACTTTGGCCAAAAAACTCATAGGAGGAAGCGTCGTGGGCATGCTTTGTCTCACTGGATCCACTTGCGTCTCTATCCTGGGCACGATCCTCGGCTCAATCCTCTCTTGTGTAAGTCTGAATTTCAGCTTCGAAGCTACTAATTCCGGGACCGTCGTACGTCTGACGCACAGCTTATCTTTAGTGATGGCGTTGTTATTGTTTGTGTCGTTCCTATGTGCTTTAGGTGATTTTTTAGATTTTTTGTTGGGTGTGCTGGTTTTCGGAGCCGGTTTAGTCGTTTTCTTTCTGGGACGGTATTTGTAGTCAGGGTACTCTTTCTGATGCAACTGACGTAGTCTTTCGGCTTCTTCGATGAAGGGTTGACGCTCTTCGTCGTTCAACAACTTCCAACGTCTGCCCAATTTTTTTGATATTTCTGCGTTGTGCATATCTGGGGACACTTCGCAAATTTTTCTGCGTTCAATCTGAGACCACACCATGAACGCGTTCATTGGTCTCTTAATGTGGTTGGGATTATTTTTCTTTGTCTGCAACAATGAGAAAGCAACATTAGAACAAATTGTAATGTTTGAAATATATCGTATCGAATTGGATAACATTTTCCGTTTTACTTTGAAAATATAAACGGTTTTATCGAAACAAAGTAATATTGGGCGAAGTTTAGCATAGGCTATTCTGCCACTTGATCCTATCAAAATTAAAGATGAAAACCAAAATAAAATAAACGTACATACTTATAAAATATACATGCAAACATATGTGTGCACTAAATCCTAATTAAACAAACCAAGAAAAGTACCTAAATATATTTATCTATCAATCAAGTAGAAACTTTATAAGTTACAAAGAAATGATTAAATACCTATCATTGAAAGGAAGGAAAAAAATGGAAGATATATAAATTTATTATTGAAAAATAATGATTAATGTCCTGTGATCTTCATTATTGGTTAAGCAACGATCATGTAAAGTAATCATACCAGCTTCTAAAATGTAAATGAGCGTCATGTCTAGCAATGATTTAAAAGAAGTGCAAAGCAGTTTCAGAATACAGGAAAGTTCGTGAGTTTTTGCTCCTCAAGAAGCAATCTTTTTAAGTTTGTTTTAAAGGAGGATGCCCATAGTGATTTTAATGTAGGGGGGAGGAAGCTGTAAAGTTTAGCAGAACAATAAGTAAAACAGCTTGAAAAGCAGCCGTAGAGTGTCTCTGGATATGATACAAGTGTCCAAAGCGAATATTCTTATTAAGTATGACAGACCTAGCGCTAGGCCTACAAAATAGATAAGATGGTGCCGATGTTGGTATAACGTGATGAATGAAGACTGAAAAGTGTAGTTTCCTTAGAAATTTCATAATCAAGCAGTTTAAACCAGAAAAAGAGTGTGACAGGACCAATGATTCACATAATGTTTTTCTCAAATTGCGACTAATGAAAGATCTACTATTATACAATAGCTTTAATGATGCATATGCCTTAGACAGTAGAGTATTTATATGCCCAGATGTTTAAACTAAGATTTTCACAGACAGAAATTAAATCTTTCTTAGATCCGAATAATATTAGTTTGCATTTGTTCGAATTCAATTTTAAGTTGTACTTTTGAGATATTCGCTATTTATGTTATTTTGAGCTACTACTAATGAATCTCTCATATGAAAGCTATTGTATACTTGGGTGCCATCGGCATATGCTTGTATTTTACAATATAATATGTCAGAAGTGTAGATACTAAACAATAACGGACCTAATACCGAGCCTTGAGGTACGCCAGATAGAACTTCCACAGGAGGTGAGATAGCATCAATAAATAACACTTTTTGTGATCTGTTGTTTAAATATGAGTTAAAGAAAGCAATACTTTTACGATCAAGACCAAAATATTTAAGATTTGCGCTCATTAATTCATGACTAACCGTGTCAAAATCTTTGGAAAAATCAAGCAGTACTACAGCAGTTATCTTCTTTTTATCAGTGCTTATTGCGATGTCATAGAGAATTCTTGTGAGGGCCGTTGAAGTACTGTGTCCTTTCCTAAACCTTACTGATTTTGGTGCAAGATATTATTTTAATTTACAAACTCAAAAAGCAGTTTATGCAAAATTTATGCAATATCTTCGATAAGATAGGCATATCGTGCGTAAATCGACTAAATTGTGCAAAGTACGTCAATCGTGACTTTACAATCTCTTATGGTAACACCATTTATCAAAGAGCAGAGCAAGGACAAACAAACAATACTTCCTAAATAAGGATGGTGTCCTTTCACGACCGATCCTTAATATCTGCGCAAGCCCGGAAATAATTCAAAACGTTGTCCTCACGTTCTCTTAGCATCAAGGATCGGACATACGTGATGATTTTACGTACGTCTATATTATATTATGATCCAAGAAATCTTCGACACGCGTGAGCGGTCATTGAATAATTATGTTCCTCGGTAATTGGATTTTCTAATAAACAACTAATTTAAACGGCTTATGCATATACGTTTTTAGTTTTGCAATTTTACTTAGTTTCACAACATACCATTTGCTAAAGGATATTTACATATTTAAAAGGAAAAAGCAAGAATATTTGCAATGCGAAATTTGTACAAGTATTATTTGAAATAATTATCGTTGAAGGTCGACCGACCGTGTACAATTTTTCAACTGACACTCAACAAAAGTTGCCAAACTAGTTTATATAGGTATATTATTCATAAATGTAATCAAATTTAAGCTCAATTTGTGCTTTACATTGTTGTTACAGTCATCATCGAAGTTAAATTTAAAAAAAATTAACATGCTACAGTCTCGCTGTTATTACTGGTTTCTAGCCACTAATGGCAGGCATTAAATTTTATTTTAAGGCATCGACCAGGTTCATGGCTGTGCGGTCATTACACAATTGGACACGATCTGTCCCTGCGTTTGATATATTTTACAACTTAAATCGACCCAAATCTCTTTCGTGAATTGACAAGATACATTTGCTTATCGCATCTTTAAATGCGAATTTTATGTGCATCCACACGCACGTTAACCACAAGAAAATGCTCTTCAGAGTTAATTCACCCGAAAACTGATAAGGATAGAGCAAGCAGAAAGTGCGTGCCGCGTTTTACTTTCAAGGATTTCGGTTTAATTCGTGAAAAGGAAAATTAACCGAGCCGAATTGGAAATAAAACTTTTGTGTTTTGTTTAATTAGGTAGAGTGGTTGGCTCTCCTAATTGCCGAACTTTTCATGCTTTACGAACCTCTACAAATATTTTTGTGTAAAAAAGTTTACTACAGACGTCAGAAAATATGTATGAATTGTCTAGTGTTTAGCTGTCTGCCGTATAGTGTGCCATTTACAATGAGTAAAAAACAGGGTGTGTAAAAAATATAACTGTAGGTTCCCTGTCGAAAATTAAGACGGGTTCTTCGTATAACATTTGTCAAAATAACCCTCTTCTTTCCAGCTACAAGGGGTGTGCCAAAAAACGACGGTTTTTAATTTCTATCTCAAAATAACGTAATCGGAAAAAGACGACATTTGGCACATCTCGATTACTCATCAAAATGCATCTAACGAAATCATTTCATCTACCTAGTATGTACATAAAAGGGTGAAATTAACTACCCTTCTTGAAATTTTGCAAATATCTTTCTGCGTGCTATTTTTTTTCAATTAAAAAAAAAATTCGTAAAATCGACCATTTAAAAAAAAAAATTAAATTGCATCAATCAAAAGCGAGTACAGTTATATTACTGTAAAATGCTAAAAGTAGGCTGGTGTCAAATTATAATTTGACAATATCCGTACCGATTTGATCGTTTGGTGCTTATAAATTGCACGAGATATTACAAATTGTATGTATGTATTGTATGGCAATTTTAGGAAACGGTTGGAGGTCGTCATTTTTAACAAATGCTTTAATATCTAAAAACAACAATCGTTGTCTAAAAACAACAATCGTTGTCTAAAAACAACAATCGTTGTCTTCATGTTTAAATTTTTTTACTGTTTAAATTCATCTCTTATGTATTTTGGTTAGTTTTTTTTAGTTTACTAATAAATTTGCTTTTCAATACTTTCGTCTCTAATTTGTAATGTCTCGTGCAATTTATAAGCACCAAATATTTTTTGCACATTATTAAGGGACACCCTGTATAAACACTTCATTACAACACTACTACTTCAATGTCTAAATGTCACTACTTGGATATTTTTTCCATTTAGATATATAGAATTAATGTTTGCTATCCGCATACATGCTCGCTTATCTAACAAAATAAATTTAAATGATAATTCCTGAGATAAAATCCTCTCTGGTTAGAGATTAGAAAGATGTTATGGACTGTGTACGAAAAATTTAAACCATTAATCTAAACTTTCGTTAAAAATACAGCGTATTTTTCTTAACATTAAAAAGTACTTGGTATTTACTTATTTATTATAAGTTGAAACAGCTGACACCTGGAACAAATGTTGAAGAAAATTGGGGGTACTGTTATGAGCAAAATCTGAGAAAAACGACAACATGCCACAATTAGCCCATTGTCCCTTGGTAAAATGATGAGGAATGCTCATTCAACCGATATTTTTAAATGCAATTTCATCGAGAAATGCCGAGTCCGCCTTTTTTAATTAAGATAAGAGCGGTATCGTATTCTAAGTTTGTTATTGATAAAATGAGAATGGCAGAATAAATCAGATTACTTAAAAGAAGTTTTCCTCGACCAAATTAAAACTTTTTAACAATTTGAATTTAATATTAGAAGCTTTTTAAAGGTTTTCTAAATATAATATCCTATTACACGTAATTCGTTTAATGAATTGAGAACATTACTTTAAAAGCCCTTCAAATAAAAAGTACCTCGGCAATACGCCTCTCTTCGAATCAATTAAGGGTAGAGTTTTAGATAATATTGTTTGTCGGGAAATGGAAAAATACGCTTTGCTTTTAGAGTTTGTGTTTTGATATGCCACAGAAAGGGCGTCGTGCAAGTGAGAAAATTGTACACGACGGGTGTTCTAGATGGCCAACATTGTCGGGCTTTTCCAGGGATAAACATGTTAGCCTATATATTTCTTTCGACCTTGAAAAAACTGCCCTGTTGAGCTGTAGAACAATGCTGCGGCCAATATTAACCCACTTTACGTTTGTGTCAACTTTCAACATCCATGTTAACAACTCCATTTTGTTGTCCTCGTTATTTAATTACCGTTCTGATTCTAATATCGGCCACTACGTGGGGTATATAGACCGCTCTGCGGGAGCGCCTTATTTTCTATATATAGATACACTTTTCTTTGTATATCAATATTTTCTTTTTACGATGTTTATTTTTATTTGATGTGAAGCCCCACACAACAAAAAGTAACCGATGATACAAGATGGCTACTTTTATATTCAACAATATTGCTATCTCGCAAACCGTAAGTTATAAAGTCGGCATTTTGAAGGCCAATGAAACGAGTTATAGAAATTGAAAATATTCTGGTTAATTTCCGACACTGTTGATGAAAAGGAAGGAGTACGTTCCGAAATCGTTGTCAATAGGTATAAAAGGAGCGGATTCAGAGCATCCGAGTTAGATATCTGTTAGAAACGCAATAAAAAAATTAACTTTGTCAAAACCAAGTACAACTGACGCTATGCAGTCAATTTGTCACAATCAATCCTCTGTAGGACAGCATTAGTCTTCAAATGAGCAGGGAATATTTTGGTATTTCTGTATTTTATCTGGTATTATTTCCACTTGTAAAATAATGTACTTTCGTTCACTACGTTTTATCGCTATTTTATTCTAAATACTTTTGTTGCTATGATAAAAAAAAATTATGTATTCATAGCTTATTTGTTAAACTCGACGTTAAACTGTATATTTAAAAATACTATGCCCTCTGGGCAAGCTTATTAGTATTTACATTCTTTTAATTAATATAAAACATGTTTATTTCAGACAAACAATTTTAGGGGTATCCAAAATAACATTATGGTGCCATTTTATACATTTACCATATTAACATAGTTACAAGATTTGGCTACCAATCACTCAAACACACATACACGTATAGAGACATGTTTTTTAGGGAAAGATAAGGATAGCTTTGGTAAATATAATTATAAACAATTATGTAGAGATCGGTTGAATTCGCTTTTCAATAGAAAGCAAGTTATTAACAATTTTTTTTTTCAAAGTCAAAATTCAAAAGTCAAATAAACTGTATTCTCTTCAATCACGTCAAATCTCAAATGTAACCTCAATCAACACGAGTTCATGCCAAATCGTTTTACTGCCAGCAATTTGGTGTGATATCTCAGTTCATAGCTGAACTTTTGGATGTTGAAGGCCAGGTAGATGTCATTTACATAGATTTTTCTAAAACCTTCAACAGACTGGACCACGGAATTTTGCTGAACAAATTATCCTAACTGAACACTTCCTAAACTTTTTTGAATCCTACTTAGTAAATAGACGACTAAATGTACAATACCGTGGATTTTGCTCTATAGATATCTCAGCGACATCAGGTGTTCTCCAAGGTTCTGTGTTTGGGCCTTTGCTTTTCAACATGTTAATAAATGACATCGTAGTGATGTAGAAGACTGCGCTGATTTGCAAAACGATATGGAACAGCTATGGTCTTGGTGTAGCGTAAACAATTTAGAGCTAAATGTTTCAAAGGTAGCTGCACGACATGCACTCGTGTACAAAATCCAATAAAATTCATCTATACAATTAATAATGAAGAATTGAAGAGCTGTAGTCATCTCAAAGATCCTGGAGTTATATTCGACCCAAAGTTATCTTTTGTTAGCCATATCAATCAAATCACCGCAAATTCCTTCAAAAATTTAGGCTATATTATCCGTAACTGTAAAGAATTTAGTGAAAATATACTGAAACCTCTCTTGAATTCATTTGTGAGGTCAAGATTTGACTATGCTTCAATAGTATAATAGTAAACACCACAGAAATTAGATTAGATTAGTATGGAGTCCTGGTAACAGAAATTATAAATATAGCGTTGAAAAACCTCTGAGACGTTTTCTTAAATACCTTTTCCTCAAAAATTCTGGAAATTATCCAGAGAGAGATTTTCCACATTGCGACGTACCACATAGATTCAACAGAAGTGATCTTCAACTACGTCGGGTGTATCGCTCTCTTGTATTCCTTTTTAAGATTTTAAATGACACTGTTGACTGCAATTCATAGTTGCATTAGATTTCATGTTCCTAATTTGCAGACTCGTTTGCATTCGTCTCTATTCTATTTGCTGCACCAAGAACAAATGTGTTGTTATTTTCTTCCCTGCACCGCATGTGTTTCAACTATGATTCTTTATATAAAATATTCATACATATAATTCAAAGAGGCTATAACATAAGAAATCCGAGAGATCTACTTAAACCAAAGAAAGTCATATAGGAAGAAGTTCATCTTTCCTCATATGGTAGTCAGCTGTAAAACCTATCAAAGCAATTACTTAAATTATATTTAAAAAAAGACTCATTCTTTTATATTAGCTTTTCTCCAGTTTTAGTAAATATTTCAAGTTAGATTTGTAGACAATTTTTTTCAGTCCCTGTACGCTGGTGGTCTCCGAAACACCCAACGATAATGATTTGATAAATGCCCTTATTGTACTACATTTGTAAATATCTCGTGACTGCACTTTTCAACATTTTATCATGAAAAAAACTAACACAAACAAAAACAATAAAACTCACTAATAAATAAAATATTTTCCAATCAGAAGACACGATTAATATGCTTTAAAGAGCTAAATAAGTGCGGTGACGTATTCATATCACGTGTGGCGCCGCTGTCATGGCGGACACGCAGAACTGATTGGCATTTGTCTCACGCACAACTCAATGAGTTTGCATGTTTTTGCTAGTCTCTCCTCGAATTCACAATTTTGATTTTTGTTATGGCTCGTGCCCGGCATATTCCTTTAAATGGTTAATTAATTTTGCAAATGACGTCGTTTATTGCGGTCGGATTCAGAGAAAACAACGGAACGGAACAAATGACTTCTCTGTTTTTGCTTGTTTTCGGTATTTCCATCTGAAACGAATGCAAGTAGCCGGCTGAAAATGAAAGTTCCTATAAACAAAATTTATTCTTCGAGATAATTAAAAGTTTTTGCTACATTTACCGCTGATACGGCTAATAATACCACTAAAATTGGAGCGTCACTTAAAAGAGCTAGTAAACATATTTAATTGCTCTTTATATCTTCCTATTTTCGCAGGGTTATTTATTTCTCATTTGTTTTCCTTTGCACTCCCCACAATTTAGATACAATTTCATAATATGTAAGAGAACAATAGATATAAGAAAATGCATAAGATGGGTAGCAAGGCAATTATCTTAATTGTGTGTCAGTATTTTAACTACATAGGTCTTTCTATCTACCTCAACCAGAGCCTAAAAAAGTGTTTCATTATCAGGACACTAATTCGTCACCAAAGAGTTCATTTAAAACTCGAGCTATAGCATTTTTTATTTTACAAACATTTAACGGACAAATACCGTACTTTGGGTGCGGCGACAAATGAATTTGTATATTTGTAGTTCTGATTTTGACCAATAAATCGAAACGTAAGAAAATAAGCTACCTGACAGATAAGTTTTAAATTAATTTAGTCCAAGTAAAGCGCATAGACCTTCCCTTTCTGTGGCGATTTTAGTGCGTTTTGTTAGTATTTGTCTTGTAGCGGGTCATGTTTCAAACATTGGCGACGTCCTCTAATTAACATTTCTTAGCCGGTGGACCGTAGGCCGTAATTTTATTTGTCCTCGTATAAAGAAACCTGCAATATCTCTTAACGAATACAAGAAAAGATGAACTACTCATAGTAATGAAATTACGAAATTGATTTAATTAAACCCAACAGCGATGATCATACTGCTAACATCACACCTTGGCCTACATTGATAATTATTTCGATTTGACACGCATCGACGCCTCGACGAAAATT
Organism: Leptura quadrifasciata; assembly: GCA_963675555.1. Lineage (NCBI taxonomy): Eukaryota > Metazoa > Arthropoda > Insecta > Coleoptera > Cerambycidae > Leptura > Leptura quadrifasciata. Next base: position 7,234,706 of record OY776674.1, read on the forward strand.
AAAAAAAATGACTGGTAATTAACTAAACCTTTAATTGCACTGCGTTGCGTGGAAGATTACACTTTAATTAAATGAAATCGAAAGTGGAAATTACACATGTAATTTTATATATTTCATTACAATTTTATTTATTATTGCGACCTTCGGAAATAACATTTTTAATTAATTTAAGCTTAGTTTCCAGTTTTTATATTGGCCGTATCATAAGATAAAAATAGAACGGTAAGTAATATTTTTTCCGTTGCGAAATGGGTGAATAAGAAGAGCATGGCAGTCCTTGACCTTTAATGTATACGCTCTTTTGAAACGTAAGTAAATCTCAATATATAACACCACTAATGTTAATGTTCAAACATGACAAACTGAAAAAATTGCAATAGATAGTCGAGATCAGCGCTTCTTGGCACTCAAGAGACTCAACAAAAACTTTACTTCAATAAAATACTATTGCTATTCCGCCAACAAATTGACTCGCTTACCTTTATAAGTTTTTAATGTGCGTCGGCTTGTTTGATGATAGTAAGCCGTTTGGCCCAAGTGCGAAAATATGTCGTAAAGTTTTTGTTGCGTTTTTTTGAGTGCTGGGAACAGATAAACTCGACTATACATTTTCTGGATTACGAATGCTTTATTTGAATTTTATACTACGCAATCAGGATATAATGATCAGTGGGACTAAATGTGGTCTCTGTAGTACTTTGCATTATCCGTGTATCGCGTTGTTCTATGTAAATTTTTTCTATCTCCTTATTTTTGACTGTTTTTACTCCACTATTAAGCTTTTTTTGAAAATGGTGCGTATTAGACAAAGACGTCATAGTTCATAGTACAATTTTTTGCGTTCCTAATTTATATTTGAATTATTACCAGATTATGCCAACTTTATTAGTGAAACCTGCAAAATTCATGAAGCGTTACTAAAATTTAATTTTAATTCGATATAAATCGATACACGTGTGACATTTCTAGCATTGCAAATAAAAGAAGCTTTGAATATTAGCACATTCTAAAGTGTACTTTTTTAAAATTGTGTTTTTAGTAGTAACTTTATTAATGGGTTACATGGCACTGCCGCAGCACTGAAGATAACATTTTATTCCGGTCTGGTTTAATCGGATTAGAGGAAGCTGTTAGTCCAGTCGTTAGGGTAATTAAAATGGCCGTAATGCGTTGTCAGAGAGGCCGCCAGAGGGCGTGATTATCCAGTGAACCGTCCACAGCCGACTCTAATCTATAGTAAATTGTGTATCGATTTTCAGTTTGGATGCATACTTTTCGAATTATTACCCTTAATGCTTTTTAATGTTATGTGACCGTTACTGAAAACGTCCGCTCTAGTGGATTTTAATTCACTATTAACTGAACGCGAGGCTGTACTTTTTGTATGCAGATAACAAAATTTAAATGCGCTCCGATGTCGGAAAAAATGAGAGCACATCAGTTTTATATTTGCGTTTTACAGCAGAGTCTTCTAAAAGCTATAAAGGACGAATAAGTACCTCAGTTGCAAGTTGCAAGTCTCACGAAACAAACACAAACAAATTTACGTCGCCATTTTAATTTCCTGCCACTACAGCACAGTTTACTCAACTTTCGAAGTGTACGAAATAGTGAACGCATAAAATCTATTTATCTCGTCATTCGACTCGTCGTTACAATAATGTTTTATAAAAATATAAAATATAGGAATTATAATATTCCAACCTATCTGCAAATGCCTTATATAAATAAGGACTTAACAAATTAAACCAAAACAATTATTCCCCCTTACGAGCACTGAATTATATATATGGTAAAATTTTGCCGTATGTTGTGTAAACACAGTTAGCACTAAAATACAATGACTTGGAATGCTGGAATGCTACGAGGAAGATGCGAGACCTCCTTCGACTCAGGATGTCACTAACTGCAGACCGGTTTCGACCTAATTTTGGATCTCATCAGTGCAGTGTAAGTGATACCAGGAGTTCGCATCTCATAGACACTGTTTAAGTTCCACCGCAGTAGAGCGTAACTAGCGCCATCTCTCAGTAGTCTCGAAATAATTCAAATCGAAAATAAAATTGATAATCATCACTGAATAGACAATTTTATAGCAGAATCAAATTTTATAAAAATATAAAATATAGGAATTATAATATTCCAACCTATCTGCAAGTGCCTTATATAAATAAGGACTCAACAAATTAAACCAAAACAGCTATTCCCTCTTACGCGCGCTGAATTTCCTTCTGCTAGAGATGGCGCTAGTTACGCTCTACTGTGGTGGAACTTGACAGTGTCTATGAGATGCGAACTCTGGGTATTGAAGACCAATTTTCCTGAAAGAGGACTTGAGTACGCTCAAACTCGACATAAATTTCGCCCATCAAGTGAACATCATTAGGAACTAAATTACGGATCATCACGCGATGAAGTCTACTTGACTGCAGAAAGTCGAGTGAAGAATGTTCACCGAATTAGCTCCAGAAGTGGTTCAACAAAATTTATTGAAACAATTTCCTTTACTGTGTGAGATGCCATCTCTCGCTGGTTTCCACAAATTAAGAATAAAGAATTTTAGTCTAAGAACTTAAATATCTGGAGTAATAAATTACCCATTCAGCGATAGATGTCACCACGCTCTAATTTTCTATTCAAATTACCACCTTTAAGCTTCACGCCTACAGATGGCTCACTAGGTAAAGTTTTACTAAGTTATAAAATAATCATCAGGACCATACTTATTGTTATAATAAATTGTATTTGTTTTACTTATTTTTTTTATTGCTCGCTCTTACTATAAGGATTGGTAAGATCTGAGACCTCATTTGCTTGGTCTGACTGTAGGTCGTAATAACTGGAACGCAGCAAAATAGTCAATTTTAGCCAACATTAAATAATTCATGTACAGTTTATCCTGTATAGGAACCCTCGTATGATGATGTAAAGTTTTAAATACTTTACATCAAAACACTGGTTAAGATACCCACATAAGATACCCTTAAAATTTCCATCCACGTATTTTAAGTTATAATTTCCAGTGTGTACAAATTGCCTGCTGCGCTCACAAGTTCTCGTTATATCAATATCCCACGGCCCAGATGTTCCTTTTTAATTTGCGAGGTACCTTCTTGCGGATAATTAATGAATGCAGTATCGCTTACATCGAATAAGGCAAAATATTAACTGGCAAGATCATTAGCTAGAACTGAATCATATTAAGGCTGATTATAGGGAAACGGGTATTCAAATCGATTATCCTCAAAATATATTACCCAGCCATATCGGATGAGAAACGAATCCCAAACGTGGCATCCTAACGGTATTAGATAAAATAAACTTGAAACAGTAATTGAAAACTGCACAAAACCTCAGTTAGATCTTATAATCCTCCTCCCATTTATCATCAGGATCATAATCTACATGCAATAAAACCCAGAATATAAAATATCTAATAACCACACTTAAGGCTTCGCTACAAGAACTGGTTTTCAGAATAAATCAAGTGTGCCTGAGCCCTGAAGAAACAACGGCATGACTGAACAACTAACAGAGATGAGGTAGATCGCAGCAGGTCATACGGTTCATGGACTACTAGATCGCGGTAAAAATTACATTTTTATTCTGCACAAGTACAACCAACTTTTATATCTGGCTGGCTTTTAAGTCTTTTTATTCTTGCAATATCTGTAAATAATAACTTTGTATTATGTGCAAAATACTGGCTATTATTTATTTTGTATAATATGTACGTCCATTTGAATTATCGAACCAAAGTTACAAAACAGGTTAATAATTTACGGCGCGTGACAGAAAAGCATTACTCTATACTAGTACAGTGTATATAACCAATAGGTGCTATAAAATTGCAGCTCTTTATTAAATAAAGCTGCACATATGAGAAATTGTGTAGACACGTCAGTTTAAATAAAACATAAATAAATTGTAGGGAGGTATAAATCTACATGACATTTTTGGAACTGCGCCGATATCTTGTTTCTAAATAAACAGAGCATTTTTCTTCGTTGGTATTAATATTTCTTCTATACATTAATATGCACAGATGAGTATATTATGCGCCCACAAATTCAGTAAGTATAGTTTATGCTGTGTTCATCTCAAATAAGTTAATTATTTATCTGTAAAATTATAACTAAAATTATAAAGTTATCCTAGGTATGCAAATTATTATGGAAAAATTAATACGATTTGACCAAAGCCAACAATGAACTGTGAAATTGTCGTACGACCTGTCAGTCAAAATTTTATTTCAAGCACTTTTGTGAGCGGCCTACTTTATTTTTAAAATTCTTTCAATTCCCCCACACAACATTAGATGAATCGGCAAAATAGCAATGAAATTCTTGTGGATATTAATGAAGTATTTCTTTGGATTTATACCAATGTAACGTGGCAACCAATATTTTAATATTAGTTTATTAATTGTATAATCTATTCATACTTATATTGTATTTTCTTTTTATATTGTTGCCGTGTATAATAGTCGAGTACAGCTTTGCTAGACAGTTAGAAAATGCAACAAATACTTTACGAGCGAATTATTAACGCCGGTGAACTAATCGGCATGGTCTCATCAAACAAGCCGACGTATAAATGATCCAATTTGCAGTCGATGCAGTACAGAGAGTAACGATCTTTTAATGAGGTCGTAAAGTTTTTGTTGCGTTTCTTGACTGCTCAGCAAAGCTGTACTCCAGTATAAATGGTTTTCTGTTGGGTAATGTAAATTTAATATCAAATTGTTTCATTTATTTATATAAAAACATTAAACAATAGGGCTTAACGTACTAGTAGTGATAATAATAGTATAACCATGCGTGGGCCAGAGAATAGGCAAAAGGAGCCAAAATTCAAAATTATATAATAGCTATGATGGCTTTTTTTGCTAGCCTTGACGTATATATAGACTATTATTGTTTTATTTTTGTTTTATTTGCTTCTAGGTACCATTAACCTTACTTTAATTTTGCACTGAACATTCTAGAAGGCGTACTTCCTGAATGCGAAGACTAGGTATTATGTGGTATAGGTGCAGGATGTCATAGAAAGTTATGTGACAATATTTTCTTACAAACGCTATTTGCGTTCTGCTTTAAATATTTGTAGATTAAGTATATATCCAATTATCAACAACAATGTGTTTTAAGGTCGTCCCGTTTCCTTAACGAAAATACAAAATAAAATACAAGGTTTTGTCAATATACATGACCTTCTACGGATGATATCGCTATCACTTCCTGTAAGGAAACGCGTAATTTCTATACATGTGCACGCATAAAAAACCCTCCGATCTGCATATAACCTTTGTTTTATGGTTTACGTATCCATCTGTTTTAATTAGGATAAAAAGTTAACGCGATTGCGGAAATCGAATAATAGAAATTACGGAAAAAATGCTGATACGGATAAATCCGATAATATATCACATTTATTGTTCATTAAAAATGAATTAAGGTACGTTTCACTTTAGTTAGGTCGAGGCCCATATTCAGATAAGCGAAGATGGAGTAATATGAAATTTAAAATTATATTATGCGGGAGATCATAGAATATTTTATATAATTTACCACGAGTGTATTTTTCCATTAAAAAAAACACCCATCCGGAGAGCATTGGTTTTGGATTTGAGTGTATGCAAGTTTTTAGGATCCAATAAGGAATATTCTAGCGTACGTAATAATCTAAACTTCTTTGGATGTATTTTTGTTGAGCTGCAAACTGTTCCGCAGCAGTATTTCCGATATACTCCTTATGTACGATACATTATTAATATAATTATTATGTAAAATTCTTGGTTAACGGTTGATCTATCTGTTGGCCATGGCGAATTTCCTTGGAGAAAAAAAACCTGTTAAAAAACAATTCGGAAATATTTTTCGTGGCTAGTTTCTACTTATACTATTTACCAGGTATAATCAAGTTCAGGACTATAAAAAGAGCTAGTCTTCTAATTCCATCTGTCTATTTCCTTATATTTAATTCAATAATGTGCACAATTTAAACGAAATTAATAAAACTGGGACTTTTTCAATGCTTCAGTAGTTCATAATTGACAATTATGGTCAATATTTTTTTACCAATCCTTGCTATAATTTCCATTTCCGGAACTGGCCAAAGGAAAAAATTAAACCTTGGTGAGAAGTGAATGCGATATTGTCGTTTACGCACTGTTACTGATATTATCCACTTTTTAACATGGTTTTTTACTAGTGTAATTGAAAATTTCAATCGCAACTTTAACCAGGTAATGCGATAAAAAGAAAATTAAAAAATACAAGCAGTTGATTAAAATGACGGAAACTGAACGAGTATTTTTGTGATACCTGATCTCAAAATATTATTTCCGAGTAGTTTATATGCAGATATATATGTGTTTGTGGTAGAACTATACGGTGAATTTTTCATCGTAATGTCAAAAATATTTCCCATACTTCAAGCATCGAGGCACTTCATTGTTGAATTACTGAGTGGTGTGTTTTGTTTTCCCATCAGTATAGTACTTCATAACATGTGTGTAACCCCTCTCGAGAAACTTATGATTCAGAGTTGTATTCAATAAGTTCAAGTGGTGGTATATGTAGGTTTTCTTTTTAGGGGAGACCGAGGAGAAATCCCATTTTCAAAATGGGATATCAATAGTTGAACAAGTTTTAATTTAAGGAAATTGCCATATATTTTATTTTGCAAGTCGTAGTTGCAGACAAAATATTTTTTATTATAATCATTTTTTAATTTAGTAATAATTGTTTGTACTATTGTTTTTATTAATAAAAATAGTAAATGATCAGGACACGAAAATTGTCACTTTTATCAGACGAGATACTTTCATTTTCAAAGAAGAAAATCCAACGTTTTCTTCTTTATTGCGAGATATGAACCATCTCATTACCTCACGTTACCTTGATAATACAATTACCTACCACTTACCAGAAAGTATAATAAGGAATTACCTATCAATGAAATATTAGAAATTAGTAGTATTCCTGAATGACGCATACAGGTTTTTAGATGAACAGTTCACAAATATCTGATATTATATTATAATTAGAGCAAATCATATTTATGGGGGATCTTAACATAGCAGAGTTATAATTAATTATTATTAAATTATTAGGGTATATTTCTGCTTATTATAGATGTCAATTTTTACATGTGTTCTAATTTTTGGAAAGCAGTCGGAACTTCAATATACAAAATGTTTATTGAAAGCACTATCTCTTAAGGATGACCTAGGAAAGAAATGTGGAATCAGTGTAAACAAAAGAAGTTTGTCATAACGATGAAAATGCCACCTCAGGTCACAGGGATAATGAAGAAAATTTTCTTCAAGATGTGCTCAGTTCTTACCAAGGGTAGGTTGAAAATAATGAAGTTCTTGGAAAGCTCTCCAAGAAATCATAATGTTAAAAACGTAAAACATAAAATATAGTCTACATGAGAATAAATAAAGGCAGTCAATAAATCATTAGTAAAAAGAAACAACAGTAAGTGTTCTTCCAATTATTCATTTTTGAGAGTTACAGTTGACAGTAAAATTGGGTTTGTGAAAAACGCATCGCTATGAAGATAGACTATGAGTTCGAAAAAAGAGAAAAAGCGTAGAAATAATGGGAGAAAAGAAGAGGCAATGGAATGTGAAGAAGAAAACAGATATTAAAATGAAGACGTAATTGGAGGAAATGAGGACAATGAGTATGATGAATATGAAAATAGCGGATTTGAAAAAGACCTAATGAATGTCAGGAAAAACAGAAAATAAGCGAGAAAAAATACAAATCATCTGTACTTTGACGGTCTCTTTAAGGTGATATTGACAACCACAATTTATCTATTCCGTGACCTTTTCATTTCTTTATTCCTGAACACGTATCAAATATGTACTTGATTCATTAGAAATATTTTATAGATGTATTAAAAACAGCGATAAATGATATCTTATCGCCCACGTTTCTTTAGTTTAGAAAACAAATAGGTGTTGATAATGATACTTATATTTTTACTCAACTGGAGTTGGGGCTGTGCAGGGTATTAAATTGGCCAATAAACTAGGGTAAAATAAAAGCTTAACCGCTTTTTTTCAGTAGTTTACATATAGGAAATTATTTTGGAACTGTATTTAGTGCACAGAAATTCAGTTGAGTGATCTTTTATTGCGAAATAGCCTTTCCTAATGCCATTCGTGATTGTAATTACCGTTCTTTGGCAATTTCGTCGTTATTATTGAATCGTTAGACAAAATTCTTTGAAAAAGCGGAATTTTATCGAACAGATTGCTATCACATATGGTATTGTTTATGATCGTTGTAAATCTATCGCCTGGCAACAACAGGTGTAAATTGACGAAAGAGGGCTTGAACACAGTTCCTGTCAAACCCGGAATCATACCGTATCGTTTAACCGTTTTAATTATACACGATAGTTTGTTTCTCCAATAAATATTATCTGACGAAAAATACGATCATTAATTACGTTGTCATTAAATTTACCGAACACGTGTAGTATTTATTTACTTTCAAGAATCAAGGAAATATCTTATCCAAGATTTATTTTCTTAATAATCTTCACTGAAACTATACGATAGTTAATTTTTAACTTATTCACGTTCATCATAAATTACCAACATCTAAATATTAAATTTAAGATAATAAAATCATAGATAAAGCACAGATGTCCGATTATGCCGCACCATAAATTCGTTTTATTAATGACTTAATTTTATAATTGCGATAGAGCATGAGTTTATAGTTGTTTCGTTTTGTAGTGAAAGTATAAAATTGCACATTTGCAAAATTATGCAACGAGAACTTACCATGCAGAGCAAATTATTAGGCGTTTAACGCAATTCGTATATTATTCTATTTACACTTAATCAAATTATGTCACTCTAGCCAGTTGCTTTTGACCTTATTCGGACCACATGACATACGGGAACTTCACCCGAAAAAATATATCTCAACTGTTTTACAGCTTTTTTTATTGAGTAATTAATGTCAAAAATTATAAATAAGGCAACAGCTTAAACAGCAAGAACTTTAGACCATTTTCCGTCGATTATACAGTGAAATCCCTAAACTTTCGATTTTAAGTAACCACATGAAAATAGTCAAGCGGGGCCAAATCAGGAGAACGGGCAGGCCACTTAATTTCACTGCGTCTACCGATCCACCTATCAGAAAAAACAGTACATTTAAATTGAATGTTGTGACACAAAATTTAGAAAAGTCAGGTGTGACAGATATTTGGTATATAAAATAGTTTGGGATACATTTGATTGTGGACATTTCAAAACTTTCAAATTTAATTTTCTTGATGAAGGATATACAACATTCAAAAAATCTTATATTACTGATTAGACAATTAAAAACCCTTTCAAATGAGCTATCACACCCACCCTCGTTCTATTTAAACATTTAGGGGCAGGCTGTCACTTCAAGGGCGAGGTATAAAATTATACTCAAGAAATGTCATTTTAGAATAAATTGACGTGTTTTAGGATTGTATTCTATAGGATGCAGTTTCTTTAAATCCTGCTCTATCCTAAGTTTAACTGGCTGTAACCAGATTATTCGCAGCAGGAATAACGAAGCGTTTCTCCCAGTACCAATAGAAAATACGTAAATGAAATAAAAAGAGATAAGTTTCTACAATTACAGTTAAAACTATGCCTGATTATTCATAAATCGGCATTCAAATTAGGTAGTTTATTGTAATTAGCGCTAAAACCATTTTTATTTATAAACGTGGGACTTTTATTACTTATTTATCTGCAGGAACTAGTTTTTATAATTAAAAAGATATTATTTATGCTAATTAATACCCACATTTCGCAAGTATAACTAGATAGGTACACCTACAAATAATTATAATTACCAATTTGTTTAACCTTGTAGCTATCTTTACAATTTCCATGTTGTATATTTTGAATTTAAATACGATATTAATAATTATCACACGTCGCCGTCGTTTTAACTTTGGAATCGATGTAAGCGCTCTTGGATTTATCCAACAGTTTTGTTAATTAAGTCATACGGCACCAATTTGCGTGCCTACAATCAGGGCATTATATTCCGCATGAGATCATAAACTTGTATAAAACTTGATAAGATAAAGTGGTAAAAATTGCATGTTTCATAAGTCTCACGTTTATCAGTTTGTGCATTACTTATATTACACAGATACAAAATATAAAAGTAAGCGTTCCATATAAGATTAACGCTAGTCAAGGTTACAATAATTATAGTTCCGTAGTCCGAAAGGTTACAATTATTACTAAACATTTTTATATCCAACTGTTGAAACTACTAGATAAACTACTCAATGTGACTCACAGAGACCTTGAAAAAGCCATGCACCTTAAAACAGCTGATTGTTGTCACCGCAAACGCTGACACTTACATTGTTAACATCGAGTTGAACATTCTTTTATAGAGATTTATTCTTTTACGTTTTCAACCGATTCAGTTTAATTAGTTCCACATTATTTTAATGTTACAATAAAATCGCTTTGCACGGTGCTAATTATGGCCGTTCTGACATACGCTGCTTTTTCACAGTTCAGTAAGGAAAATACTACATCAGTACGAGTCCTAGGTTCCAGCATCGTTTTTTTATTGTTAGTAGGCAATTTACAATCACTCTTGATCTCACGATTTAGTAAAGTTTTAGTGCTTAACAAGTGACATCTTTCTGACAATAACAATAATTTTTTATTTCCATCTCCTAATTATTCAATTAAATCTAGGGTCATTCTGCAGTTTATTTACTTCTCGATTTTTGAGGTTTTCTTTGTGGATATAGTATTAAGAGAGTTATAATATGAAGCGTTTGTGACTAATGAAATGTTGGACAAATGTTTAATAATCGAAGAAATCGAAGAAAGTGGAGCGAATAGAGGTGCTGAGTATGTAAAAACGAGTGAAACGAGGTCATTTTGAAACGATTTGCATTGAAAAAGTCATTTTAGGGCAAGGTAAATAAGATTCATGGCATTTGATTGCTTGTTACTGCAATTCATTGATTTCATCGAGTCCCATCGTACCCTAGTAAACATTCAAATTTGTCATGATGCTTATTTTCACTTGTCCTGAAATGATTGTTTAAATGCTTTTCATGTGAGAATGATCTTAAATTGTCGTATTTTTACTTATTTTTCAATCCTTTACTTATTGGTCATTGGAAACCAAATTATAATAGACATAGTAGATATAGTGCTATGTCATAACGCTATATTATATACCCTTGCTCTAAAATGACTATTTCAATGGTAATCGTTTCAAAGTGACCTAAAGACTCGTTTTTACACACCTAGCACCCGTATTTGCTCCACTATCCCGTCAATTTCTTCGAATATTACATTTGCGCAATGTTTCATTAGTCACAAACGCTTCATATAACTCTCTTATTAATGTATTCACAAAAAAAAAAAACCAAAAATCGAGATGTGGGTAAACTGCAGAGTGACCAAATCTAGAATCATCAGGCATTAGAATTAATAACATTAGACAAAAAACATTATATTCTTCTGTTCTTTAAGGTTTATTTGTTATATTTATAGTTTTAACAAACTCCTGATGATGCCATTTCGGTTTCTGTAAAATTTTCATAAACTTTCTTGTTTCCAAATGGATTTTTCAAAATTAAAAACATTTAATTAACATGTAACAATATATAAAAAGTTGCCCTTTATATTACATTACACAAGAAACTCATCTAAGGCATGACTAAAAGATGTGTTTGCTCTAAAAATCTTAGTACTTGAAGACAGCTCTACTTCATTAGTTAAAATATTAAAACATACAACTATCATAAATAAAACTTGTTTCTACAAGTTTCTAAACACTTTAATCATGCAGTGATGCGCATACTAAGTAGATATTTCTATATAACGAGAACTCTACTTGTGCATAAGCTATTCCCCAATTAATAAATAATAATAATAATAATGTTTATTAGCAAAAATATAAGCAATTTATGAAATTGCAATGGACAGGCAAAGCCAAATAAATGCAAATAAACATGGGGAAAACTCATAAAAAGTTCTAGTAAACCTTGACTGTGATAATCACATTGAACAATATGTTACATACATTATTATACCATATCTTAGACTCAAATGAAGGTAGTACTTACTATTAAAGGTTAAATAGATAATTATATCCAATTGGATATAAATTTTGATTCCAAAATAATCGTTTCTTAAGCCCTACATAGGGTTTTTATATACTGATTTCATTCCAACTCAACATTCTATAATAAACATTCGCATATTGTCAGAGAAATTCAATTTATTTGAGTTTCTATGTACCTAGGCATATTCCAAATGCACAACCATCTCATGAATTCCTGATATATGAAAAACTTGCCCGGGCAAATTTTAAAAAGGCTTCAGATTCCTTTGACGAATTTATTCTCAAATTGGATCTATTTCGTGGTGTTTTAAATACTCTGACTCCTGCTCAATAGCAAGTTCAACGATTTGTTCCAAACAATTACCACTATTATCAAGTTGATAACGAAATTCCCAGAATTAGATCAAGTTTAACAATTCGACAATTTTTGTCCTATAAATAGATTTCATACAGCGTGGAGATTTTTGCACACCGACATATTGTCTGTTAAACCAAAAAATACACATAGATTAGGTAAGTGGGTAATTTACAGGATTAGATAAAAATTATAATCAAAACAAATAAAATTTATCAGATAGGCAAGCATTTAAAATGAACAGTCATTTTGTTATTGCATTTTTGCCTAAATAAATGATAATTAAACGATTCAAGGGAACTTTGAGCCACACTAGAACCTAGACCTCTCTTTTGAAGGTTAGAGAGAAGAGCGTTTATAAGAGTTTTTACTATTTAGGCCACAACTTCCTATAATATGCATACACACCTAGACCAGTTTCAATAAGGATGTCATTTGTTGGTCTTTAAATATTGAATTACGTATGTACTTAAAATATAAAATAAAGTATGGAAAATAGTAGTTGCAAACGTATTAAAATTTGCATAGGCTAACCCCATAACCCATGGCAGCGCCTAACTTTAAAAGGAGTACCCTCAGAAGAGGCTATTTTTACAACTACCCACCAAATTTTTAACCGGCTTGGAACCTATTGGAAGGCTGTGAAATCAAACCCGTTTCGTCTTATATCAAGCAATACATTTTTCAGACGTCTGACTTGGCGAAATATATACAAAAATATGAATTAAAATAAAAGCGTAACGGAAATGTGTTCACAATCACTGAAGGACAACTTGAAAACCACGCAGTTTGCGGTAAGTCTTACCAGGAAGAATTAGTAATTTATTTATCCATCTATTTAGAAATTTTGTACGTGACGTTCAATATTACGACCGTATCTGTCTGAACAAATCCATCAGCATTAAATTTTACATCGAAAAAGGGAATAGCAACGTCATTCCGCTCTCCCTGTTCAAAAAGCACACGTGCAAAAAATTGGCAACCTTCGTAGTTTAATACTCGAGTCGCGCTACGCGAAAAGCGAACGAAAGTAAATTTAAATATGTACGAAAAGTTCCCAGAAACTGATTTTTTAATAAATCTTCTTTGATATCGCTATTATATTCCGGACACTTGTGATCCTGACTTGAATTTTAATGTTTTCTGAGCTTATTGAAATTTTTAATTGGATTATATCCTTTTATTCTTTCCCATTTAGTATTTGCTTCGGTATTTACTATAAAAAATTGTTTTCTGTTTGTAGATAAGTAGTAATTATGCATTATTTATGCCTAATCATAATTATCATTTCATTACTTCGATTAATGTTACTAATAACATATATTTTATATTCGAGAGTTGCCTAGGTTTTTCAGCCTGTGTGAGAAAATTAGTTTCTATACCTAGTGAAATGATATTAACCTTAGTCTTTAGTACCTACGCGAAGGAAAGAATATCGACTGCACTTTTACATGATTTTGAATATTTTTTTAAATTTTCCTGTCAGTAGTTGCTAATTTTTAAGCAATTTTAAAGATTTATTTATTCAAAACCACCGACTATCATCATATTTGTATGCGAGTTTGGACGTATCCCAAGCTGATAAGTTCTCACTCTGATAACAATTCCCGGTAGTGTTATATTATTATTGTTAAATAACAAAATAAAAACATGTTTAGGTGACTTTTTAATAACAAATATTATCTCTTAATCAATTATGTAGCTATGTCAAAATAACTAGTTACTTATGCCGTCAATACAAGATCTGTCTTTTTGGATATATTCCAAAACGCGAACGTTTCCCCCAGATGTCACTTGCATTATTTATAGCACGGAATTTTCATGTTTTCCTGTGTTTAATAAATATTTAGATTTGTGAATCTGGTAAAGTAACGTATACAGACACCTAGGTAAATGTTTTCGAGAAATAACCTGTTTAGCAAGTATTCTACTAATTAATTTAAAGAAAATATACCCATTCCAGTTTTGCACTTCGACACTTAATCACAATATAGCTTCTACGTAATGCTGGTAATTCGTCTCTAGAGATCTTACCAAGTCCAATTAATTTTAAGTTAGTATTTTACATTTTAAATTTACACTGTAAAACCTATTTATGTAAAAATAGTTTTCATTTAATTCATTTTTGTGTAAAAACTATCAATATACCTATGTAGTTTAAATCCTGAATGTCAGGTGAAAATATCTCTACTTAGGTATATCTAATACGTAAGCATCTTCAGGATACAAACACGAATTTCTAACCGATAAACACCCAAGTGGATAGTTTCAATTTGAATTGAAACTTTAGTGATTTCCCATCTCGCGTCTCATAATCTCGTTTTTCAAGATCAAATTTTGTATTCATCATCAGTTCGACTTTAAAAATCAATTCGATTTCTTGTTTCATTTTGAGATGCGAGATTAACTAAATTTATTTTTTAATTTTTGAGCAAATTAAAGTATTGATTTTCTACATATAAAAATATGTCCTGATTTAAATTGAAAATTTGTGGTTGTACTTAAGTATATTGATGATATTTAGAGACATCAATATGTTTGGCAGATATCGAAAAAATTCTGTCCAATAACCGTCCACAGTCGTTGACCGAGCACCAAAATCTTCATCAGATAAATCTCCAAAAAATAGAGGAAAATGTTATCCAATTGATCTCACTTATCACTAACGCACTAACAAGAAAAATCATCAAAACCTACCTGAGTGGCATCAGAGTAGGGTGTAGATGAATTTTTATCAACTAGTTGGGAGCCAAACAGTGGCTGGCCACTGCTTGTAGGGCTTTCTGATCTGGATGCATCCATATTCTGTTGGGGCACCATATCCAATAAATATCTCACAGTCACTCCACAGAGAAACGAGTAAGTCACTACTAAAAGTTTGTTGGAAAATCTGTCTAAGTCTCAAGTGCCTAGCACTCGACTACACTTAGCATATTTTACGTGTACCACACAACAACAGCGGTTCAACTGACAACTCGAACTTCGTGTTTTGAGTTTGTATCTTTTCTCAGCTGTTATATCCCCACCACCCGGCAAGAGTGGGGTAAAGCATGCGCGAGGTAAGGCTTACAGCTGATAGTATCTTGACACTTCTTAGGAGCAATGTTTTTTTTCAAATTAAATTCACGTTTTTGTAATTTGCCCAAACGTATTGTTCTTACACAACTTAGAAAAAATAAGCTCGATTTTCGGCACTATTTAAAAAAAAAAATTATTTTCAAATTCACGTTTTAACTTTATTTTGACAACAATTATGGAGGTAACGAATAAATTTGTTACATATATTTTTTAACGTTTATACTTTACACAAAGTTTTACTTCGAAGTATACCGTAAAATACGTAAGAATTTGTGTTTCACGAGTGCTACGGAACACTGCCTACCCAAACGTTGTTCATACGCTACTGAACTGAACGAAGTGTATGATGAAACGGCAAGCTGAAAACTAACTCCCCCACCTAATCGAATGAAGTTCCTCGTTTCTCCACTGAGGACAGCACCATACGGCTTCGTACTCTCCGTGGTTTATTTCATCCGCTTGAACTTGGTATCATAGAAAATAGAGTGGTCATGCGAAAGTTCAAACTTGAGAATACGCCATGCATTAATTCTTATCCCATAAAAGCAAACTTAAACTATAGCAACATGAGATGCAGTACGGGCCTATATAGAAAATTAAATAATACCCATGCCTCTTATTAAATTTTGTTCCAGTTGTAACAAGTTCTTTACCTGCCTATTTCCTATTCGATCGTCAAGACAACAGTTTGAAGTGATACGATAATTCATCCGTATAATATGATAACATAAACATCTCAGTGCTGAGTTGTTAAAAAATTATATGGATCTGTTAGGCTTGGGTACATAGAATTTGATAAAGGTTCGTGGGTCGAGGGATTTTATTTAATACGTATTAAAAAATCTTTAAATAATCGAGTGTGTTATATTATTTGATTAAACTCTTAGAAAAATGATAGTAGGTATTTATAGTGGGTAGACGTTACATAATCTTTTATGTTTATTAATTACTTTCTTGTTTCTGTACAAAATTATCTATGGGCAAACTGATAATCCTGAATTTTTGGCACAAGTAATAGGTATGCCAAGACAATAATAATAATAATAAATTTAGGTTTAATGACCTGTTTCTAGGATTGCAGATAGGAAGTTGTTGGATTAAGGTCTATTTAAAGAAAACTAAATTTTGTAAATAGCCAACGTTTCGGCATTATATTATGCTTTCCTCGAGGCCTGCAATAAATATAAAATTACCAGTATAATTTAACGACAGAAGAATTAAAAAATATAAAAATTGTTTTACATCGATTAGACTTATAAGTTAAAAGTTTTTAAAGTGATTACTTTTATTTACAATTAAAATCTTTAGCTCTCCTTGTTGGATTAAATTCTAAAGTAAAATAAAAGGCAGGTGTCATAGATACAGTTTTCGGGAGTAAAATAATTGTTAATAAGGCAGTTTTGGTGACAATTCCACCATTTGTTCGCAAATGAGGATCAAAAAAATTTGAGAATAAAAAAAATTATTTAAAAAAATATTCATCTTTCGTTTTACTATGCAAAATTATCTGTGTATTTAAAAATGTTTTATAGTAAAATTACAAAGTATTATCATACAGGATGTTATTTTTTTATTTTAATTAGGTTGATGTAGGAACAATTTAGATTTTCAGTATCTTTTCTCGAATTTATTGTTTTGTATTTTTTAATATTTATCATCTCTTTCGTGTTCTTTAATTCGGATTTTCGTTTATCTACCCGTTTGTCCAACATCGCAATTTTGCAAGATATTTTTTGATATATTCAAAAGATGTTTTTGTTTGTAATTTCGAAAAAAACAATTTTCCTATTGTATTTTCATTCTTATAGGCAATAGTAACACTATCATTATCTAATATACGTTTTAACTTTTCAGAAAGACCTTTCACATAAAGCACTTGTTGTTGTTCATTACTAGATTTATTAATTATTGAAGATTGTGAATTTAAAATTTCGTTTATAAGAGATTTAGAATAGTCATTTTTTATTAGAAAAGTTCTTAATAAGTTTATATTTTTATCTCTTAATTCCAAACTGCATAATTTTATTATTCTTTGTTGAAGATTTCTTATGATGTTCTTCTTCTTCTGACTTTCTTATGAAAGTCTTTCCGAAATAGTAGGTTTATGGTACCAGTCAACATCAAAAAGAAGAATAAGTTAAATCCTACGTCGCTGGTGGAACATTGTAACAGTTTTGGACACATTTTTTCATATATAATTATTTAACAAATAGGAAACAAAAAGTTATAATCGATGATGTAACTAGTGTGGAGTACCACAGGGTACAGGTCTAGGATCTGTCCTGTTTACAATATATATTAATGATTTATTTACCTTATCCACAAAAGGAAATATAATCTCTTGTGCAGATATACTGTCATATTTTTCGAAAGCGATAATTGGCAGGATTTACGACATTTAGTATCGGCGAACCTGAAAAAATCAAATTGTGGTTGGATCAGGACTTGTTAATTTTTAAATTAGGATAAGACCTTCACATCATATAAAAAATATTTACCTGACTTTAGCACTATACCCATAGATGATTGAGAAATCTCTTCCGCAACAAGTATTAAATACTTGATAATAATTTAAGGTGGGGTGCCCAAGTCAACAATGTTAATGTTACTAAAAAGCTTCGATATTTAATATACAAATTTAAAATGTTAAAGAACTTCCTGACTCTTAAACAATTGAAAATAATGTATTATGCTCTTGTAGAATCGATAATTCAATATATTATAATAGCATGGTGTGGCGTAAAAAAGATTTATTTAATACCATTAGATATACTGCAGGGCGAGCGTAGGTGCGTCTTTACTATGTACATACTTCGGTATGCGATGTAAAGCAACGACAGGCGCAGTTAGCGGCTTGTATATCAGTGTATGCGCGGAAGCTATACAACCTTAGGCGAGGGTTGTATAGGAGATATACCATCCTTTGGAGGGGATGTACAGCCGTCGGTCCCTTGTCTATTAAATGTTAGGCAAGTAAAAGATCCCTACTCTTCTTAAGGGAAGAGGTTCGGCAAAATTCCTGGTTGGGGGTAGCTCGTCTACAGGCGTCGGTGTTAGGCCTCAGTAGCGGAAATAGGCCGACGTTAAATAAATGTATATAAAAAAAAAGATATACTGCAAAAGAAATTTATAAAAATAATGCTAAATAAGAGTATTAGATACAGTTCAGAGCAATTATTTCGTGAATCAGAAATATTGTATCCAAGACAAGTATACGCTAAAATAATATTAATAACAATTGCTTGCACTCAGAGGACCATGCCTATTGTACTCAAAAAAAGAACATCAACTTATTAAAACAGGTGTGTAGCAATAAAGGATGTAGGTACAAGACACTTTGTCTATTTAGGACAAAGGTTGTATAATCAACTGTCTTTGAACATTCGGAATAGTAAGACTGTGTTTATTTTTAAGAAATCGGTTAATATGTGGATGAGAGAAAATGATGGTTTTTATTAAAGTTCATTAATAGATACATAATTTAATCTCTATCAGTTTTTCTAAACTTTTATGTGTTAATTTTTTTTCTTTCTGCTACATTATATTATCTTGAGATAATTAATTTAAAAACATATATATTGCTGAATTGTCATTTATTCATACGTAAGTTTTCAAACTTAATATGGACGTAAATCTATATATGCAGGCTGTCCATTTTATCAGGGCCCTCGAGAATATCTCACTTAATATCGGTCGTACAAAAAAAAATATTTTTATGAAAATTGTGCCGATTTATATAACCTACAAAATGGTTTAAAGACATCCATGGTCTACTTTAAGAGGCGGAAAATATCGAAAATGCGGAAAACGTCTAGGCCAAATATCTCCGTTATTTGAAGAGATATGAGAAAGTTTCGAAGGCGAAATTTTTTGTAAGACAGAGTGTTTCAACAAGGTTTTATCTAATTCTTTTCAAAACCGCTGTATTTTGAGATTTACTCTTCAGGCTGTTAAAAAAATCATTTTGAAACGGGCGGGAAATGGCGCCATTAAATAGCGTATTCTCCTCCATTTTCAACGATATATCTATCACATGCCATATTTAATCATTGGTACTACGTTAGTAATTATAAAAACATTTTTTTAAAACAAATATATTTTTATTAACAAGCATTATACTTGCCGTGGAGAAGTATGATTAAAACGATAAAATAATTCAATAAGTTGTTCAAATCTTTGCTATAATAAAACATTAACACAATTAAGAAGAATAAAGTAAATTCAGGTAACAAAAAGAAATTAATAATAAAAAGAATATAGCACACAGAACATTAATATTTATCTAATCCTCAAAATAATTTTTAAGATATCATATCAAATGTTCAAAGTGTCCATCGCGATTTCTTATGCACAATCGAGCGCGGCGAGGCACTGCGTTTAAACATTACTCAGCATTTCGGGGGTAACTGTAATACATGCCTGTTGAATTCGAGCTTTTAGGTCCTCTACATTTTGCGGTGTCGTCGAAAATACCTTATCTTTAATATACCCCCATAGAAAAAAATTCATTGGGGTTATATCTGGGGAACGAGGGGGCCATGGAATAAATCCATTGGTACCTATCCAATGTTGAGGCAAAATTTCGTCTAAATAATCTAGGCAAATCTGGGAATTGTGGGGAGGAGCTCCATCTTGTTGAAAATATTGAAAGTTGTATCGATTATCTAAAGGTAGGTCATCTAAGAATTCATTAAATTCATTTCTCACAAAGTATAGGTACCTTTGACCACTGAGGTGACCATCATAAAAATAAGGACTTATTAAATTGGTGCCTAAAATACCTATCCATACATTTATTGAAAAACGATTTTGAAACCCAGTCGGTCTATGCCAGTGTGTATTTTCAGAAGTCCATTTGTAATGAATACTGCGATTAAAAATACATTATTGGAGAAATTTGCCTCGTCGGATCAAAGTATTTTACTACATATTAATGGATCGGCACGCTTCTTTTCCAACAGCCACCTACAAAAAGTCGTCCTCCTTTTATTGATTTGTCCCCCGCTTGTAACTTGTGAACTTTTTTGACTTTATAACACCGGTAACCATTTTTCTGTAAAAATTTTCTAGCACTTGTTTTATTCATATGACAAGCAATTTGAATTTCTCTTAATGATGTTTCCAAATTTTCTGTATTTTTATTTATTACATAATTAATAACTCGGTTTACCTTATTTACATTATCAGTAACACTGTTCAACCTTGTCTTCTTCTTTAAAAATGAACCATTATTTTTCAGTTTCGTAGCTAATTTTCTGAACAGAGTTTTATTCGGCTGTAGTGCTTGTGGAAATCTGTTTCTATATTCTACTTGATCTAATCCAGAGTTAAAATTGCATTGGCAATATGTAACGAGCATGTTATAACGATCAATGTGAGTGAAAATCATTTTTGAAAATTTTAAATTCTTAAACGAGTGTGATTGAGTGAGAGTTTAAGTATTAACTGAGATGATCTGTCAAAAAATTAAATTGTCAAGTTTGTTCATAGCCAACTATTTTAAAATAATTGAAATAATAGTGAAATCATGAAATACAAAAAAGTGGATATTATACTTAAATTAATTGGTAAAGACATTTTAACTTTCTGAGCAAGGAGTGACGCTTTTATGGAGGACCTCTATACATTGGCATAACTGCGAATACTCTTTCCATAATTGCTCCATGTTGCTTTCTTGATTATTATTTTGGTTTTGTTACCTGAATTTACTTTATTTTTCTTAATTGTGTTAATGTTTTATTATAGTAAAGATTTGAACAACTTATTGAATTATTTTATCGTTTTATTTAATCATAATTCTCCACGGCAGGTATAATGCTTGTTAAAAAAAAATATTGGTTTAAAAAAAATGTTTTTATAATTACTGACGTAGTACCAATGAATAAATATGGCATGTGATATATCGTTGAAAAGGGAGGAAAATACTCTATTTAATGGCGCCATTTCCCGCCCATTTCAAAATGATTTTCTTAACAGCCTGAAGAGTAAATCTCAAAATACAGCAGTTTTGAAAAAAATAGATAAAATCTCGTTGAAACACTCTGTTTTGCAAAAAATTTCGTCTTAAAACTTTTCTCGTATCTCTTCAAATAACGGAGATATTTGGCGTAGACGTTTTCCGCACTTTTGATATTTTCCGCCATAACTCTTAAAGTGGAACATGGATTTCAAATGTGTTTAAACCATTTTGTAAGTAATATAAGTCGGCACAATTTTCGTAAATATAATTTTTTTTTGTACGACCGATATTAAGTGAGATATTCTCGAGTGCCCTAATAAAATGGACAGCCTGTATATTTACTTTCTTGTAATATTATATGAATTATTTTTTGTAAGTAAAATTATAAATGTTTCAAAAATGGAGAAATTTAAGAAAACACTACTGAAGACTCTCAAGAATGTTAATAAGTTTATAGTAATAGGTACACAAAATATTTTTAATAGTTATATTGCCTCCTATAGTCCCGTTTTCGCACGTAGCAGTTTATTTGACGACAAACTTACAAGAGATCTTTTCAACTTGGTTGTTAATCTAGACCAGTTTTTATTGGAGCGATTTTTTTAATCGAACTTGAATTTTCCTAAAATTTAGCTTCCCTGGTAGGTACACTGATTTCAGTAATATTCATTACATCTCTACATGAGCTCACTAGATCTTATGCGTAATTTATCTAAAGCGTTTCTGAGAAAATTTAGTACTCACGTCCCGCAGACAGACTGACTAGACATACTCAGATTCAGATAAATTTATTATTTCCGTATCTATTTCCGTCACAATAATAATTTTGTATGAGAACATTTGTCTATAAACAAACAAATATAAAACTATACTGTAATTTATATAAATTGCTAGTTTGCTACTTTGTAGATATTGCGTGCAGTGATTTTGATATAGTGACTGATAATTTTGATATCACCGATCACCTTTATAGGGAAAAGTAATGAAACAATACTAAGTTTCCTTATTCAGATTTTCAATGAAGAAAACAATTTATTAATATAAATAAATTTACATTGTCACCGCCTTTTGTATAACTATTTTTTCAACATGTCCTGACATGATTAAGGATAATATTATCAACTATAGAAGATATTATTAGTATCTAGATAAAAAATCGCCTATCACTTTATTAATCAATACAAATGTTTATTTGCGCAACAGATTAAACGACACGTTAAATCTGAATATTAATAAAAAATTCACAGACTTTACATTTAGCATTGCATGTGAATAACCAGAGCGTCCTCAAACAGACAAAAAATATTTGATATCTTGAGATGAGGGCTTATGGTTAATGTAAATTACTGAGATGTTCAGGGAGTTACCGGCGTATGTCCCGTACTCTGCTATGATTTACACGTACATAAACAAATGAATACGTTGGCTATTAATGATTATAAGATATTACATAAAGAAACTCACTTGGGCTACTGTAGCGTAGCAGATATCGTAGGGCACAACCTAACCCGGATAAGTGATGTACGTGCCTACGATAAAATTTCACTAGCTCAGACTATCTCAGGGCGTTAAGCCCAAGCTTACATAAACTATGACAAATTATTAGTTTACTTCCTTAACAAATCACTGAGGCTTTCATACGTAGTGGTCGCAGACGAAATAATGACACTTTCTTTAAAAATGAAATGCACTATATTACACAATTTACAGATATTGGTTCCCTAGCATGTAACCTGGCGATGTTCAAAAGGTGTGGCAAATTTCTTGATTAAAAGTTACAACATTAATAAAATGCCTCGTGTAGCTACACATCGGTTTACAATGTGAGGATAAATGGTCATAAATTCTGCCACAATGGGTCTGATTTAGAGAACCTCCTTAAATAAATATAAATGCATAAAATCTTTAAATATGTACAAGTTAAAATACAACAGTAAGTATGAATTGATATAACCGAGCCGAACCACTGAATATGGTCCCCGGTAAGTAAAAACAACAACACACTTATTTAGGGTGGTACGATACCGACTTCGACGTGGAAGAACTGTAGCCCTACGGAGGTGTCTTCGGAACAAAAGAAATTTACCCAAGGTTGGGGTTGATTATAGCCTCTCCAGCCCTGGAACTTCCTACTGTGTGTAGATGCCCCGTCCGTGGAACTTCACTGATGTGTGTAGAAGCCCCGTCCGTGGAACCCTAAAGATATCACGATTTAAGTTGCAAAATCGGAAATGCACGTGAAGGGTGCCTAATGTTAGCAATTCAAATCTGACATAACCTACAAAAGAAACATAATTTACCTCACTGATGAGGGAACAATCCACCAATGTTCCTCGAAAGCCAGAGTTGGATGAATGGAGTCGAGTCCGCCTTTCAAGTCGACACGATACTTCCAAAGGAAAGCCTGCAAATTTGCGAAACACGTGGGTAGAGAACGGGTAAGATAGCGTGAAGAGGTTAGCTTACCTTGTATACTTAAATATCCTGCTTCCGCAGTTAAAATTTACTCACAACAACAAAATATTCCGCTAAACGGAACAACAACAGATTGAGAAAATTTTCCTGTGTTAATAATTCCAAAATCCACCAGGATGCCTTGGATAAACCGAGGTTGTAGGATTATCAACTATATATCGGCATTAAAAAATGGTTGCTTTTCACCAACTGGAAGTATCTCGCGCCTCTCGTGGACAGTAGCGAAACTCTCCTACGGACGTAGCGGTTGTTATTATGCGGCCCACAAAACGCTAAGGCGTATGGTGGGTCGCATACGCTAGAGGTCCGCAACAACTCCACCACCTCTGATTTTTCGATCATGCCTGCACAGTTTAAAACCATCAATATTAATTAAATTATCAATATCATCTATATCACTATGCAACCAAGTTTCGCAAATACAAAAAATATCAAACGAATGGTATATTATTAAATTATTTAATTCACGAAATGACAGTAAAAGTGATCTTATATTTTTATACTGCTAATAATTAATACATGAAAAAGAAAATAATAGGAAATAAATGAGAGTTCAGTGAAAAAAAATAATAAATGAAAACAATTAATTCCTCAGTTATATACAGACAGTATGTCTCTCTCAGATTCTAATTAATCTAGGTAGATTAGATATATATTGCGAGATATATATCGATTTTGTTTTAAAGCGTTATTTAGGAATGTTTACCAAGACAATTACAAAAGCAAGGCAATGATTTCAATGTGCTGCCAGTATTCCAGAAACTATAAAAGTCCGTAAATATGTTACTTATTTTTCATTCAAATGCAATACGTAACAATTTTAAAGGAAAATGTCTTTAAAACTTGATATTATATTAGAGCAAACCTCAATGCCAAATTTTGAAAAATATTTAAAATTTTGTAGGCAAATTTGGATTCTGTACTTCTTGAACTTTCAATTTAAAAACAAGTAGGTACAAATGTCCTGTAATTTGTGTACATACCTTTTACTTACGAAGGATAACTTTCTATATGACGTAACATGTGTATTGTCGCTAATCTAAAAAAATCATTTATTAAAAATTGGAAATACAAAAAAAACAATATGTACAAACTACTTCTTAATTTATCTGACATATAAAATATAAACATTTTATTGGAAACACGATGGCAGGTGACCAGGATTGTGTAACCGGGGGGTGTTTTTATCCTTCAGAGGGGTGGAGAATGGATTGTTTTATGAAGAAAAAAATAATATTTTGTAGGAGATGTTTCTTTGACGAAGGTGGTAGGTGATCAGGGTTGTGTAACCAGCCCCAGGGGTTGTTCTTATCCTTCAAAAGGGTGGAAAATCGATTTATAAAAACACTAATAAACATATTCTTTATACTATTTTTCAATTATAGATTTAAAAAATCCACCCTCTTGAAGGGTGAAACAACCCCCGGGGTTGGTTACACAACCCTGGCCTCCTACCAACTTTCTCAAAGAAATATCTCCTACAAAATATTAATTTTTTTCTCACAAAAACAAATATCAATTTTCCACCCCCTACAAGGTTGGATGCCTGGAGTAGGGGTGACTGAGGTCAAATCCCTCGAGGGACCTTCCATTCTATTCGACTGAACAACAATTAGACGAAAAACCGCTGCCCAAGGAATCACTACTTCCACATCCAGCTTTTGTACCAAGTCTTATACACACTAAATCCTAATATAATACTTTATTTCCTTTAATAATAGAGTGGGGGTGATAGGGGGGGGTGGCAAACGTAAAAAAATTAGAAGCTCTTGGTTCTTGTGTATCCACTAAATCCCAATTTAGTTTTTTATTCGCTTAAGCAATAGGGTTGGGGTGGCAATGGGGGTGGTAGAAGGGGTAAGTAATGCCAAAATAAATTTTAAAGGCCCTTGGTTCTCTTACACACACTAAATCTCAATTTAATTTTTTACTCCCTTTTATAATAAGGTGAGGGTGGCAATGGGGGTGGTAGAGGAGGTGGCTGATGCCAAAAAAGTTTTAGAGTCCTTTGGTTCTCGTATAAACACTAAATCCTAATTTAATTGGTTACTCCCTTTATTAATGAGGTGTGGGTGGCAATGAGTGTGGTAGAGGGGGTAACCAACGCCAGAAAATTGTTTTGAGAAGTTTCGTTCTTGTATACACAGTAAATCACATTTTATTTTTTTTACTCCCTTCTATAGCAGTGTGGGGGTGGTATTGAGGGTGACGACAATGAGGGTGGGGGGGTGGCTGATGCCAAAAAAATTTTTGAGATCTTGACTCTTCGTACATGCCCTAAATTTCAATTTTATGGACTCTTACCTGCTTGTTTTGCCTATTTACTCTTATTTACCGCATTTACCCCCGAACCCTTCAACGGAATTAGATCAAAATATAATCGAGTTCCAGATATTCTTACAATACCTGAGTGTACCAAATTTCAAGTCAATGTCATAAACGGTTCCAGAGTAAACGTGTGCACAAAAAAGTTACAGACTGGCCGACAGACCAACCGACAGGAATCTTTTTGCTCAAATTTAAAATCTCGACGTTTCATGGCATTTTAAGCCTATTTCAACCAAAAAAAATTTTGCTTTAGTATTCAACTCCTTCAATGAACTAACAATGATAGATCGCTCTGTCAACTGATAAAATTCGCTACTCCAGTGAACATTTGAATGGCATAAGTTAGCAACACATCTATCGTTGAGTAATTGCAATAAATATTAGCTGCGAATCTACCAGCCAATAAAATTAAGGTTTCTGAGTGTGGCATGTATTTAATATACCAGCGAATTGCTGTGTAATTCCTTCTGAACTGTATCCTGTATAAGTGTATCCTTTTTATAAAAATTAGGACGTCTCGCAATGTTGAGCGGCACATTTGCAATAATTGTCTGTAGGGCATCTGCACGTGACGTTACATTTTTCAAGGTCCCTGTTTAAAGGCAATATATTACAACTTCAGTTTAGTTCCTTGCAATAAATATCAACATTTGAATAGCTATTACGTCTTCTTTTAATTACATTTAGTGAAAGGTAAAAATTAAACTTTACTTATTTAATTAACTAAACGATTTGAGGTTATGATACCTTTCTTTGTATTCCCTTCAAACAACGACCTTGGAAGACGTGCAGATACCCTATCACGCTTTGCTGGGCGAGTCAAGACTTGAAAATCTAGGGAAAATAATGCATGTTTAATACAATCATTGATTTGCAGGAAATATACCCTATGTGCTTACTGTATTTTTTATAGATTAGTTGATTAGATATAATGATAGGTTTTGTCAGGTCGTAACATACGTTTGACCTTATTACACAGATAAAATAAAAAGATTTGCCGTGCGTAACGAAACCAAATAAACAAACAAATTGATAATAAAATTTAATCATATATTCTTGCGAAATCTTTCAATAATTTCGGTAATTTCTTTGTCCTGCACTCTTTGTTAGGATCACACTCCTGTCACCTGTGATTAGTGTGCGTTTGGTTTCGTCATCAACTGCGCTGTAAAATGATAATAAGGAAAAATTATCACAGTATTATTTAAATAGATATCGAACTCATGGCCGTACCAATTGAAGATACAGGGTGAATTTAATTAAGTTCATTATAATTATTTTTTGAAAAGTTGAATATTCATTTCGAAATATAGAAGCCCAAGCAACATCCTGACGTCGAGCCAACATTGGAGTTTCCAACGAAAATCGGTGTGGCATGAACGGAAAACGTTGTGCCAACCCACGTTTGCACAAAGTTGGTCAATAAAATATGGATTGCCTCGACGCTGGAGACCGAATAATCGTTGGAATTGCAGGCCTAACTCGCCCAGTTTAGCAGGTTGAAAATACCTGTCTAAATCCGACTTTGTAGAAGACAACATTCTAAAACCAAAAATACTTATTTACCTTTAATACATCGGTAATATTCGGCTTGGTTGATTTTTTAAATCCCATAATACAAAAAACCATTTTATGTTTTTAATGTTGTTTAGTTCGTTAAAAATTGCTAAGTTATTCTTTATCTTTATTTGCTATTATCCTACCTCTAATAAAACAGTATTCTTAAGTACTTCGGTGTATATTTGTACATATTAAGGTACATAATGAAAAGAATTAATATTGATAAAATGTCAGAACAATTTTTCTTTTTGAGATTAGAAATTCACAATTCATATTAATTATGGACCAAGCGGCTCCTTCTTCACTGAAAAAAACAGAGAGCCAGTCATTTTCAGCTGAAGATAAGCAACGCGTTTTAAATATATATAAGAAAAAAGACCACAAAATCTTAATAAACGCGATGATACGCAGAGATTACCCAGTTCTTGGAAGCCCGCTCTTGTAGGAAGATACGTAACAGAAAACACACGACGATCCACCGTGGACGAACCAATCACGAGGAGGTACGTTCAAGCATTGACAAATAGTGAAGAAACACATCAACCTGCCCGAAATGGACCTATCACGACGAGTCAGAGCAGAGCGCTGACCGATCAGAGAGAACCTCGGCATTCTACGGCAACGAGTGGATACGAGGATGGCCAAGCACCAACGAGAAGTCACGTGGAGCGTGACGTTTCAGCGAGGCCACTTGTCGGGTTAGCTCAGGCGCCCGCTACGCCTCCCACAAGTAGTAGAGGACCAGTGACACGTAGCCAGTCGCGTAGGCGCGCCCTAGACCACAGCCTATATAAGGAGCCGCACAACGCGGAGGACGTCAGTCAATCAGCCACGAGGAGCAGCAGTAGGCAGATTTCAGTGAGAACCTGAAGATGGCAGATGAGATTCTGCCGAAACGTTGATTAGACAACCGTGACTTCTGAAGGAGTCGACCGTCTACGCGAGAGCGGAATTATAATAACACTTCAAATATATATATATATATATATATATATATATATATATATATATATATATAAGGCTTGTGCTGGAGAGAATCCGAATAACCCTAAGACACAAATCGTCGAGTTTACTCCAAACGCAGCAGGAATTTTCATTTTTGTGTTATAGAGGTATGATAATACTACGTCAAAATGTGTTTCCAAATTTTTCGTGAATATTAGGAAACACACATATTTGATGCACCGAAAGTGTATCACCGACAACGAGCAATTTTGGACAACATCGATGATAAAACAATGAAAAAAGTGATGTTCGATGTTTAATTCGTTCTTTTTTCGAAAGAAATGAATCACCAACTATAGATAAAATGCGGCGGTGGATGAAAATGAATATCTACCTCAATTTAAATGAAGTACTTTGAACAAATTGATCAAAGAAATTGGCTTCCGGTGAGGAAAACTATATTTTATTCCTACATATTTTAATCTAATTGTGTTTTGGTATCATAGTTTCTCAAAAAGGTTCCGTAATAGTGTCGTTAGAAAAAGAACGAGATCATCACCTGGAGGCGACGTTTTCTGCGAAAGATCCGAAATAATCGCGAAAAAGGTAAGAAATTGTACTTAGATAAGACTTCGCTGGCCATACTGTAACTATCGTATGGACTAACAACAGGGCTAAAAGATCCACCAGGTCAATGAGGTTGCCTTATAATGCTTTATATAGAATCTGAGAACGGTTTCGTTGAGGATGATTTGATCTGCTTCCAATCAAAGAAAATAGGAGACTACCATGAAGAAATTAATGGTGAAATTATCGAAAATTAGTTTGCTCAAATTCTGGGATGTTTGGCCGAACATTCTGTAGTTGTGATAGACAATGCTTCCTATCACAGTAGAACAACGAAGAACATTCCGAATCCTACCACAAAAAAGCAGACATACAAGCTTGGTTGACAAGTAAGTTTATTATTTGCGAAACAGATATGATGAGGGTCAAACTCCTGCATCTTATCAAATAGTCTCTCATTTTCGCAAAATATGTAGTAAATGGCAAAAGACCAAGGTCACACAGTTTTGCGATTGCCTCCATATTATTGCGAATTCAATCCTATTGAATTAATATGGGGCCAAATAAATGGCGAAGTTGCCAGGAATAATATCACGTTTAAAATGAAAAATCTTCAACCATTATTTCAGTAAGTTATTGGAAATGTTTCTGCCGAAAGTTGGAAAGAGGCTATTCGACATGCACAAAATGAAGAGGAAAAAATGTGGCAGGTTGACATTACAATGGACATTGTAGTAGAGCCACTGATGTGGGAAGTGGCTCTTCTTCTTCGTCTGAATCAGAAATGAACTAAAAAGCTTTATGGAATGGTATAATTGTGAGTAATTAAGTAGAAATAGTATTAGTATATATTTTGGATAAAATAAATAAATAAAATAAAATAAATGTAAATTGTTGCACCCTATATCATACAAATAATAATAAATAAATAAATAAACGCCACAGCAATTAGACCATGTCATTTTCCATATAGAAAAATATTACCTGTCGAGCCACTGGGGTAGCTCCACCCCTTTTTAGGGGTGATTCGCTTGGCGCTCGACCTGAAATATTTATTCTTAGAGGCTGGGATCGCCTGTGCTTTGACGCCATTGCATTCACTTACTGTCTAACGAAAATACTTTTGTTAAACTATACTTATATATTACAACAAACTAATAACATACAACTAAGGCATAGAAAAAATAATTCTATCTATATTCAAAAATTTGGCTAGGGTAGCGTGGCCATTCGCACAGTGCCATGTTATCCTATGGTAATCTAGAATTGTATCCATAAGAAAAGAAAATCAAGTTAACAAGAAATCCAAAACATAAAACACTACTAATAAAAGAATAATTCAACTTGCATAGTTAACTGTATCAGATATATCATCTTTGGTTGGTGGCTGAGCTAGGACCTGTAGACGAGGGGAGAAAAACCAACACTAATTTTAGGGTTTCACCCTTTCGGGCCTTTTCTCTTCATTCGAAGATGTCTCCCAAAGCAACGTCGGTTGGCAGATAACCACTATTCCTTTCTAGGCTAGATCGCGAAATTTTTCTAATGGATTATTTGATGGAACATCTTTTTTTAAGTTTATTCTTGAATTTGACACTTATTTATTTATAAAACGAAAATGGTTGCAATTAGACAAAGGGAGATACTTACAAAAATATTCGTCTTTCATTTCTACATCACATCGTCGAAAAATATACAAGGTGTTCCATTTGAAAAAATTAGAAAATTCAATTTAAAATGTTCTTAATTGAAAAATAATTTTTGGCCACCCTGTACCTTTTTAGGAAATGAAAATGATTCAAAAACATTTACTAGATATTTCGCAACTGGTATTCACATAAGTTTTTCTTAAAACCCATAATTGAGACTGCAGTGATTCTTTTAATATCCATATGCAGATTACATTATTTCAACAAAAAAACTTCATTACATCCAAGTGGTTGGGAGATATTCAATGCTAATATAGGAATGAATAGAGCCTAGAAAGAGGTTTCAAAAAATGTACTGATGTACATAGCATTACGTTTAAAAAAAAGCACTTGGTCCTGTAACTTCGTCTTGGCTAGTCCTGTATGTTCGAAAATAATTTCCAGTTATAGACTTTTTTATCTAGTTTAGTTGCAATTTAAAAAAAAAAATTCTAGCTATCGTAGAACTCGAGATATCGATCGATATATACTGTTTCTTTTATCTTCAATAAATTATATTATATATTATTAAAATAGCATTTAGATTGATTCTCACTCGTCCGGTAAACATAGATACTGGCCACAAAAGTATCACTTTTACTCCTAATAAAATAATATACCAATTTGTATTGAAAATAATTCAGTATCATTTACTGCGCGATCATAGAAAAAAATGTATTATTGTTCTATTAACTTTGTAAAATAAATTAATAAATATTTCTTGATACTTGATACGTCAAAACACGAAAATGAAAAAACAACAAAATGCACCTGTAGTTTATCACACATAAAATAATCAACAACAAGGTTTCATATCATATAAAACACTTCGTCGAATGGGTAACCACATTTTTACATCGTTATTAACATTTCTAATTATTACTTTTAAACGTTTCCTCATAATCATAACAATTGCCTTTTTTTTTCAACATGACCTGATATACTTTCTGGGTAATGATTCCTACGATTCGGTTAATTATTACCTTTAACTAGCGATAAACGTTACAATACGACGGTAACACTAAATTCTACGAAAAAAAATCTCCATGCCCTCCTATACTTAAAATTTTACATACAATAGTATAAATTACAGGTTATATTGTAATTTTTTTAGACCTTGGTGATAGTAATATCAATTAGTTATATTGTTTTAGCAAAGGAGAATGACTTAATTGTAGGTTCGCGATTTAATTTACATTTGGAATGAGTCATTACGTAATTTTACTCAGAATTCTATTCAATACACGATATTTGTATACGAATGTTCGCTGTACCGTCTTTTTTATATCAAAGGAAGCTTGTTTCTTGTTTACCGTTATGCCAAAGAGATTGTCTTCTTTATATTTCGAGTTATTTGCAATGTGAAATTAATTTCTGTTAATGAGCAGTTATAAGAGGAAAGTAAATATCAAATACAATTGTTAGTTGTTTCTTTTTTATTCCTACAGAGGGTTTATACGTCCAGCCAGAATCCGCTGGAAAGGGAGAAGAGGTCAAAAAAAAATAGTAATTTCTAGCCCTTGTTAGGTGAAGGCATGAGCATCCTATATCAGTAATTTTAGAAGTTCATGTAGAAATACAGTTTATATTCAATAATTAGGGGCAATAGATATCTAACCAACTTTCCACGTGGTGCCAAATTCAAGCAAATTAAATGATCTTAAATATATTTTTATTTTTTTTGTTTTCTTCCAACCAAACAACAGTGTAAAAATGTGATATTTACTACTAGTGTGATAAAAATTTGGGTGGATATTAATTAATTTGCAGTAAATATCATAGGTCTCAATAGAAAACCACTGTTAGTTCGAAATAGGAAGTTGAAAATTATTATTTCAAAGTTGCAACATACTTGCAGAATTTAAACTTGCAATTCAGGTCTACATCAAACGTGATGGAGGCTTGCATTGCAACCTTGTAAATGCAAGTCTGAATCAAGTCAAATTCAGAATTCAATTTTGCAATTTAATCCTGCAAGTCAAGTCTGCATTAATAATAATAACAGTAATAAGCTTTGTTAATGTCTTATACACGGTGTATTTACACATGTCAGGATTTTTACAAAGAGAATAAAATGTATAGACAAAATAATTATATACGTAGAGGTATAAGTTAAGATAATTCTAAAATAGATAGAGTTTTGTTATAAAAATACTGTAACACATTGACCCTAAAATTAAAATTGATAAAACAGCTTATACATCAGTCATTAGAGTAAAAAAGGTATGAAAAATTGCAAAAGTTTTCAAATTTTGCACCCTTTTCCGCCCCCGAAACATTGTTAAATTAACAAAAAACGTGAATTTGTAATAACTTAAAAAAAAAATCCGAAGCTTATGCAAACCCTGGAGAATATTTTAATAATTATTAGACATCTTCTTTCAAGTTTACACCCTGCTACGATGACCGGAGCTTTGCAAATAGTTGTTATTTACTTTGATATATTTTGTCGAAAAAAAATTGCGAATGTTATGCAAATGATTTTTTATATGGCAGAATAGACTTGTAGTTTTGCATAACTTTTTTTACCCGGGAAGATTTTTTTCACAATATTTTTATCTGGCACGGCCGTGGCAGGTAAAAATATATAAATTTAAATTTTTCTTATTTAATTTCCCAAATTCCCAAAGTAATTATTGCATTTAATTCATTTCATTTTACATTTATTTAGCCATTAAATTATGAACATGCTAAAGTTACCAGAAAGTTATTTAAATTTACATTCTGTTAAAGCAACATAAACATTTAGATTTATGCGAAATACATTTTATACATTTTTACGAAAGGACCTAACTAAAAATTGAGCCTCACATAGGATGACATCACCTACCTTTTTCTATCTTAAGCATGTAAAGGACAGAAAGATAAAAGTTTTGAGTCTAGAAACGCTGCCGAACTACGACCGAGCCAGTGTGAAATTTTTGTAATATAAACAATCTCGAGCGTAGGATAACGTGAACGCGCAGAGCCCGGAGTTTCCAGGTAGGCTGTGACGTCATCCGTACAATGTAAAAAGAGACCACGGTGGCCAGAAGAGGACAGAGGGCACCTGAAAGCAGAACTCTTTAAGCTTCGTCGCGACGTTTCATAGTTCGCTGAGCTTTGAAAATAAAATTGAAAACACCACGGAGTTACGTCGGGAACTCTTGTAGTTCGCCGAACTCCTATACTTGCTTTTGAAATACATTCTAAGCTTCATCGCGACCTTTTATAGTTCGCCGAGCTTAATAAAATATTTTGTAGTTATTTTCACTAAATCAGCCGTCTAAACTACGAGCCAAACGATATTACGAACTACATCTTATTTTTAACGAATTCTTCCCAGCCACAGACTCCACTTGCCGGAGTAAGCATACAGAATTTTTAATGAAGTGCAATTTCAACAGCCCCGACATACAGGATGAAGATGTTAACCACCCAGAAGCTGGGGAGAATATCCGGGAAATCTTGCGATATACCGAGTGTCAGGTAATGTACCGTAGCATTACGTGTGCCCTCATAATTCTCCGTGCTTTAATTTTTCTTTTAATTCATGTAAGGTAGACTAATAAATTCCATACTGGTCAGAGACGGCTAACATTACATTAGATTTTTTTTATGAATTATTAGTTTTGATTTTTAACAAGAAAACATGATAAAATTATACTACAATTTACTCAGATATTATTTAATTCATGAGTTTAGGTTAAAGACTCAAATGCTGAATATTTTACTAGGGAGATTTACGTTTCCTAAATAACAAATTTATATTCAAGAACTATATATTTTCAGCGTTTATGCAATGACAAGAAACTTTTACTTCCATTATTCTTCAGTGGTGTACTATCAAGAGCTACCATGTGCCTATCTTGGCATGTAAAATGTCTTAAGAATGTTTGCCTTTCAAATTATTGCGTGAGGTTTCTCACCCGTGGCTATTTGAATTTCTATTATTGTTTAATCACGACCCATCCCCTTAATTACCTTGCGCACTAGAAACGGTACAGACCATTGGGTTTACTTTTCGTTGAGTGCTGAACCGGGACGTCACGTCTGTTTGAATTAATTCTACCCACCCCATGTTAAATTGTTGAACAGTTATATACAATTTGGTAGTTACCGCTTGTATGATCAATTAAAGGATATTTCCTCAACATTTTCTGATATTATACATGAGTACTGCATTCTCATTTATCACTTATATTCTATGATACACAAACATGACATGATTCTTGTCCTCTGTTTTACATTAACTTTTGTTTTCATCATAAAGTTTGCTAACTCCATAATTTCAATCATATTTTAATCGGCCTATTTCCCACATCTTTAATTACAAGTCCAAAGTAACACAGTATAGGATTGTATTACCTGGTTCTTGTTATTGTATAGCAACCTTGAAACATGTATATTATGGTCATTACTATAACAGCATAAATTTTCCTACTGTAATAGTTAGAGAATTGTCTTAAATATTCGGATTATTTTTATTTGGCATAACTTTGGAGAGTTTTAAAAAATCTGGGAAAGTGTTCTCTCTAATACACAAGTTAAGAAGGTTTGTCAAAGGAACTAAGGTTACATATTTAATTGTTATTAATATTTTCATGTTAATATCATAAGGATCACAGGAATTCATTATCTTAAGATTGTCTATTATATCGGAAACTTCATTATAATTTACCTCCCTGAAGCAGAATTTTTTTATCGGGATATTTTAATGCACATTATTTAAGTAGTCATTATAATTTAATTGACCAGAAGGATACTTACTATACTATGAGCAGCATTAGTAAAATGTGCGTTTAATTCATTTGGATGTATACTGACTGACTTCACAGTTTTGCTTTTTTACGTTGTTGTTATCTATTATTCTCCACATTGGAGTTTGTTAGTTATTGTAGTTAAAAATAAAATTGTCTTGAGCCAGCCACATCAAGCGGAATGAGGCCTTGCATCGCAACCTTGCAGTTGCAAGCCGATATCAAGCCAAATTCAAATTTCAGTCTTTCAGCTCACGCCTATATCAAACATGATGTATCCTTGAGTTGCAACATTGCAAATGCACACCTGAATCAAGCCATATACAGACTTGATTTAAGTTTAGGTGCTATCTGCGACAGGTTTTTGTCAAGTAAGCCCACACACCAGCATCTGGCGTGCCTCAAGGCTTTCATCTGAGACTCCTGTTACTTCATTTGTTCATGAATGACATTTGTGAATATGTTCAATTTTGTCACAAACTCTTGTTCATATATAATTTAAGAATCACTTAGAAGGTGGCTGATTTTCAAGGCTATCAGAGAACCTAAAAAGACCTTGACCGTTTCACTTTGGTGCTACGAGAATGACATGTCATTGAACGCTGATAAATATCATTTTATTAAACTTAAAAAAAAATAGTTGTCAATGTCACGTATCAACGTACTGACCACGGCTTTCACGATACCAATCAAGCTCGAGTCCGTGGAATTTTGCTTGACACTAAATTGAACTGTATTGATAACATTGGTCATGTTAACTCTAAAGCTAATAAAATTTTAGGTTTTATAAAGATAGAGTGTTCTGGTTATATATTAATCTGGTGAGGTTGGTACTTGAATATTGCGCAGTAGCGCGGGTATTTTTTTATGAAATCCACATTTCACCAATAGAACACACACAGCACAAAATTTTGAAACCAGCGTTCTGCAAGTTCACGATGCAAAACAATCCACTTGGATTCTATTAACGCAGCAACGTATATCAACGTCTATCGTTAACCAACGACGTATATGTATTCTACGATTTAAGTTTCATTTACAATCAACAATCTGATTATCTTCACTGAGTTATCAGACATTAATATTTATATTCCTCCTAGTAATATCAGGAACATACTAGCGTTCCACAGAACGTCTTATTGATATCGATAGATCCACAGAAAAATGATACCATTCTGGCGTGTTTTTGGCCTGCAATACTCATGATTTATGTTTGTTTATAGTCGTTGATTAACAAAAGAAAATGACTGTGCGGGAATAACTTTGTCGCGGGATTATAGATTTCAACTAGACCTAGTACAGCAATTTTTATCTTCGTTAAGGAATGTATCACTTTTCTCATTTAAAAATAAAGAAAGGTTGTATAGTTTTTCCAAATGAACATTTTTTTCTATATTATAAGCATAATTAGAAGATAATGACTTGAGATACGATTATCGAGATGATGCAATTTTTTATGTATTTATTTCCACATCGTGTTGACCCGGGAAATGGTTTTTAGGATATTCTGCTATGTTTAAATATTTTCTAGAGAAGACTTAGCCTGAGATGTTTAGTATATGATTTCTTTCCTTTAAGATATTATGGAATCGCTTCTAATAGATCAAGTTGGTGAGAAATATTTTTGTCCCTACTTTATGATGTATTTTAAACAAATTCATATTCGCTGAAAAAATTTGGGCGAATTTTAAGGCGTATTTACTTTCCAAAATAAAACCTTACAAAGAAGAATTTACTTCAAGTATTCTAAAAATGTTACCAAAATGTGTA
Source organism: Leptura quadrifasciata (assembly GCA_963675555.1). Classification (NCBI taxonomy): domain Eukaryota; kingdom Metazoa; phylum Arthropoda; class Insecta; order Coleoptera; family Cerambycidae; genus Leptura; species Leptura quadrifasciata. The sequence continues at coordinate 7,272,301 of OY776674.1, forward strand.
AATTGACATTATGTTGAATTATTGGCATTTAATGAAATGGAACTTAGGATCGATAACTGACTGATTTTAATTGGGACACCAGGTAAATGTTTGTCTTAAAATCGGTCAGTTGATGTATGACTAATTTTTTAAAATTAATCTGGTGGGGTATAAAGTTTAAACATTCGTCGAGTGCGTCGTACGTAATTCGAGGCTCAAAAAGGGTTTTGCCTAGCAATGCAATAAATTATAATTTTAACATCAGACAAAATTGTTTACAAACAAACATATACTTCGAAGATAATTTACAAAATAATAATAATTAGTAAATATTTATTTGAATAAATAGGTGTCATTTATATCTTCCTTTGTCTTGAATCGTCCTTTGTTCTTGTATTTCTTCTGATAAATCTGATGAGATGATCTCATGTGATTATTCCTTAACTAGTATTAACCAATTTCTAATGGAAATGCGACTTACAATAAAATTAATTGCTTTTGAGCAATACTTTCTTATACTTAACTACAATAGTTTCTCCTAACAATAAAATAGAGACCTTTAATGCCTATCACAAGAATGATACAAGTTCTTTTCTGGATATTCCACTCCACTAAATTTTTAGTCTAGTTGGATTAGAGATTCATATATTTTCCTTTAGTTTCCTAATGAATAATTAATGGCACAGTAATGTTGCATTACATAAGTGTTTCTTTTCCTTCCTTGACTTTGGGCCCACAGCCAATCACTCATGAAAATATAGCTGAGGAGGAAGAACATCAGATTTACTTCATAAAGTAATTGCCAACAATTATTCTATGTAAATCAAATTGAATAATTACTCTAAGTGGAAAACAGGAACACACGCTTCTCGTCCACAATTATTTCAGCACTTTTCAAGTTCACACAGATAAAGTAAGACTACGGGAATAATAGAGTAATAGATTAAAAGGATACCAAAGCTAACATACTAGAATTTCATGTTTGTGGCATTTGAAACACCCATCAACACATAGTAGTAATTATATATAATAATGTAAAACAAAGTGACAATGTAAAAGTTTGGAAGAGATATTGAAATTTAACCCAAGACAACTAAACGAAAAGAAAAGGAGATAACTTGAGTGCTGCAAGTGAAAGAACCGAATGGGATACAAGTGTAGCAAAAAACAATTAATAAGTAAAAGCAAGTGATAGCAAAAGAAACAAGAAGATGCAGGGAATAAAGAAAGTTAAGAAATGGACAAAAGTAGAGAAGATTAAAGCAAAAATAATTAAAGATGAATTTGACATAAAATAGGAAATGACAGAAATATAATTGCCTCTACTATCCAGTAAAAAATATTATTTCACATCAGTATGGTTTTATGCCAAGCAGATCCACTGCTTCTAATTTATTTTGTTTCAAGCAATATGTGTCAAATATACTTGATAATCAGGGACAAATAGATGTGATTCATACTGACTTTTCTGAGGCTTTTGATAGGACACATCATGAAATTAGAAACAATTGGATTTAGTCACAATTTAGTAAACTTTTTTTACATCTCATTTATCTAATAGATCCCAATATGTTACATTCAATAGCTATATCCCTAAAATATATGAGACTACGTTTGGTGTACCGCAGGGTTCCAATTTGGGCCCTTTACTTTTCTCTTATTTATTGATGACAGCTAAAATTTTAGAGTGTGAAAGGCTAACACAGCTACAGACTTTGGTCAAATGTTAACATGTAGGTTCATGCTTTTTGTTCCCTACAGAACCTGTTTCCATAAATTTTTTCAATTATTGTAAAACATACTGAGAACCAACCTTTCTATCTGGGAGATTTCTATTAAATATGCGTTCCGTAGCTCTAGCACAATTATCGTTTTTAAAATGAATGCTCTCCTGAAAGGTATAAAACATTTTGAGAACTCACTCTGGTAAAATGTATCTCGATTTAAAATTGGTTGTGAATAAATTAATGTTCAAGGACTGTCAAATCCTTATGAGTCTTTTATTATTCTGAAACTAAACAGACAAGGAAACTGTTTTTGTCGAAAAAGCTCGTGTTGATTTGAGAGCACTAAAACATGTAGTTTTTTTATAAATTCCAATACCCAGTGGCGTGAATTTTAGATTTGTTAAACGATTTCGATAGTGTGTAATCATCAAAAATAAAATTTATTTTCCTTAAGAACGAATCGATAAAAGTTTAAAAAAATACACAGCTATGTAGGGAATTGAAAGACCTCTCAAAAGGTGTACCACTCGACCCCCCTTGCCATTTGAATTTTTGAGGGGGTGGCCATGTAGGGTAGAGGGATGATGATAGATATACAAGTATCACATTAAAATATGTTCCCCTTGGAAACAAGGAAAGAGGAAAAGAAAGATTTGAAATACCTTAATAAGTACTAATAAAGGATTCCACAATCTCTTTCTAGCATCAAGTGCAGGATTTATATAGATGACGTATTCCCTCCTGTACTTCTAATCTACTCTATGGGTCAGAGCATAAATATATACATTGGCCCCATACCAATTGGTCATTGTGAAGATAATTCAAATAGAACCTTTGAAAACGTGCGTCATTAATGAATTACAACTTATACAAGTAAGAAATGTCTAGGTAAAATAAATGTTCATTCAACTGATATAAATTTATCACAAATTGCGACTTAAGTGGTTTCTAGCAGGTGTTACCCATATATGTTACAGAAACCTGATGAATTAAGTGGCACGCACTGACAAAAACAAACATAAATAACATGGAATAATAATTAAATTTAATTTTATTTGAAATATTTATGGCCCCCCGAGTACGCCAGTGGGTGTTCATCAAACGTATAAATTGTTTGTAATTTTCCGCAGTGCCTTAGACTGCGTGACTCCGACGTCGGTTGTTAAATTATTTATCAGACGGTAAAATGTTTGTATGTTTTATCTAATCATACTGTATTTTGTTCCCTCTATTTTTATAGACTTATAATGAGTAATAATTGTGAATAATAATTAACTCCATCTTTTCCACCAGATTATAGCAACCAGTTTATTTACATTTTTAATGCATATGCAAACGGCGTGCTGGGTAGATACACCATACTAAAATACATAAGTAATAATATCGTTGGCATTCACATTTGTTTCATTTAATTTTACATATACTAGTGCGTGATTAGGTATTTGTGATGCTATCTAGATTTGATAAAAATTCGCTGATATTTGTGGTGCGTATGTACTATATAGATTTCATAAAAACTCACTTAGATTTTAAGTAAATATATTCCACAAAATCAGCGTTAATCACAGGTTGTCTCGCACGAAAATATCAGAGAGTTATTTTGTGAACCAGTATTTTCTGAATTAGATTATAATATATTGTAAAATAATAAATAATATAAAAAAGTGACTGCAGCTCACTAGCACAAATAGTTTATTTCACCGATATACAGGGTGTCTCAACACCTCAGGGCAAGAATTAAGGGAAGGGTAGATGGAGTTGAAAATAATGGTTAATGGTTATTTTCTGGGCTATATAGGTCAAATATAGAAAAAGCAAACGAATTTGCAGAATACTTTGCCAACGCATTTACTACAACCAAATTCACAACAGCGACGATGAGGAAATTAAAAGTTACTTAAATGCTCCATGCCAGTTATCACCACCAACAAACCCTTTTTCACCAACGCAAAGAAATAAGACTACTTAATCCACACAAAGCGCAGGATACGATCTAATATATGTGGAAGTATTAAAGAATATTCCAAGAAAAGCATTTGTTCCAATAACAAATATTTATAGTAGAATGTTGCGTTTATGCTACTTTCCCATTCGATAGAAATATGCGCAAATTATTATGATTCCAAAGCCTGGAAAACCCCCAACCGAAACCAACGCATATAGACCAATCAGCCTGTCACCTATTTTGTCCAAGCTTGTCCAAGTCATCCTTAATAGACTAGAAGTGACAGTATCCACAAATAATTTAATCTCCGAATACCAGTTTGGATTCAGACATAAGCCTTCTACCATCACATCGTAAATAAAATCAAACAATGCTTTGAAGAGAAAAATATGTGTGTCTCAGTCCTTCTTGACATACAACGGGCCTTTGACAAAGTCTGGCATGACGGATTATTATACAAACTGAAAATGAACCTACCTGATCAACTGTACCTAATATTCCTACTAATAATCCTACTTAAGTGACCGCTACTTCAAAATTAAATTCGATGATGTCTTATCTGATTATCGCATCATAAAATTCGATGTACCACAGAGCAGTGTTCTGGAACCCTTCCTGTACCTAATATTTACAGCAGATGCTGCAACAAAAAATGACACACTAATAGCGACATTCGCAGATGATACCGCAATCATATCAACAGATACTGATTCTATAAGAGCATCCGAAAAACTGCAAAGCCATCTTAATTTACCACAAAGCTGGCTCAAAGATTAGAAAATCAACGTTAACACCAATAAATCTTCTCAAATAACCTTTACCACAAAAAGAACCATTTGTCCACAAGTCAGCATAAACAACGCTCCTATACATGTGAAAAAAGAAATAAGGTATCTTTGGCTCCATTTAGACGAAAAACTAATCCGAAGAACACATATCAAAATGAAAAGACTTGAAAGTAAGAAACATGCACTGGTTAATAAATAAAAAGTCACAGCTCTCCCTGAAAAATGGGGTTGTAGTAAACCTTCCAAGACAAAGATCCTTCGAACATTTCAGTCCAAAACTTTGAGAATATCAGATGCCCCACGGTGTGTGTCCAACCAAACTTTGCACAATGATTTCAAGATACCATTTGTCAAAGAAGCAATAAGACCATACTCAATTAAACATAAAAATCGCAGTACTAACCATCGTAATCAGTTCATAAGTGAACTTTTCAATCAACCACTCGCTGGAAGGAAATTATGAAGATTGTGGCCAGAAGTCCTAGCCAGGTGGACCTCACATCAGTGGACGGTGCCTGATTCAAGCCTCACTCCTTACATAACATTTACTAATTACTTTGTATTTGTTTTTAAAAAAAGTATATAATATGAAGTAAATAAAAAAATGGTTATTTTCCACGGATGGCCCTCTAAGAGTCCAGGCTTCACACGTCCTAATTTTTGTTATGAAAATATATTTAATAGTGTCGATGAAGTGTGGGAAAAATTACAGGTACAATTGATTACATCAATACAAGCAATATTTCGGAAAATGTGTCTATAAATCGGGGCTCCTAGGGGGCCTATCTATGGAAAATAGCAATACGAAATATTATATTTTTGAAACCAAAAAAAATGATTATTGCAATTTTCGAATCAGATATAGAGGGTTCCATTTAAAAAGAACAAGCTTAACCCTGTGGAACTCATGGAATTTGGAAGTCATTATTTTCTCAATATAACGCATGCAATTGCAAGGAAATGAGTAATTCTGGCGTTATAAATTCTCAGATTGACTCAAAAGTAATCAAATTACTGTGGATACATTCGTTCAATTAAAGAAATGTAAGTTATCGTGGTAAAAAGATGTTATTTACTTGTTCAATTTACAATACGACTCGACAAGATAGAATACGATATAATGCAAAGCGATGCAGAGCAACGCAATGCTATGTAACGTAGCATAATACAAAAATACACAACAAAGGTTTGTTGATAAAATGAAAAAAATAAACAGTACAGCCACAGAAATTTTCGTCATAATAATCGCATAAACCTGATCCGGAATGTATTCTAGAGTACAAAGCAATTTTAATGTAAATAACTTCTGCATAACCTTGAAAGCAGTAATATAAATTTGGCAAAGAATACTTTGAAGTAGTACGCCATAAACTTTTATCAGCTTGGAGAGGACATTTTCTAATGAAGTTTCGATAAGTGATTTTTTAAACAAAATCATTAATGTGAGGTTGTTTAAGAGTTGGTCGGAGTGTATTAGTCATCCATGCTTCCAATTTTAATTGTAAATGATTTCACGTCAATAAAATGACGCAGCTGAATGTACGGTGTGCTTGGAAGGCGAGAGATAGAGATGTAGTAGAATATGACATTGGACAAATTTATTATACCTAATCTTTAAATTTCTCTGTGCATTTGAGGACATTAGGGCTAACTTTATTTTAGTTCTACAAAAGGGAAAATGTTTATTTTAATGATACCTATACGGGACGATAAAAATTATTTTTGCAAATCGATAATAGAATAAAAAAAAATATTTTTTTATATATACTTTTTTTTCTCTCATCGTCCCACATTGTAACATGTTTTTAATGTCTTTTAATGAAAGCCGTAATTTGATAGGGATTTTTGAACAGTTTTAAAAACAATTTCAAGTTAAAAACTTTAAAAAATTTAAAATATTCCAGGGTAGAATAGGCACAAAATGACTATTGATTGGCAGTAAAAAATGACACGTAGAAAAGTGTTGGAAAGTTTACCCAACATTTCCCAGTTTTTATAGCTAATTATATCCTTATGAATATGGTTTGATGCGTGACAGGCAACTAGTCGCTAAAACTCTTTCCAACACGCTTTGAATATTTCAAGTCTTATCTTACTGATAGGAAACAAAACAATTATACAATGTTGTGGTTAAGAATGTACTGAAGTCGCTTCTCTTTCTGGAGTTCCGCAAGTCTCTAACTTGATTCCACTATTATTTAACATATTTATAAGTTATGGTGGACATGATTTAAACATTTCTTATATTATTCTTTATGTTGATCATATTAAAATCTACTACACTCACGTCTATGACTCAAATTATTCAAGGAGTACTTATCAAGCAGGTAATGCTATGGAAAGCCGACCGCTAGATAGCTACCCTCGGTTCTAAAATACAGAAATTTCAAAAATTTGAGTTGAACTGATTCTAAATTATTATTATGAATATTGTAGTGCGAGGACCAAACAACCAAGGCACACTCGAGCTTTGATCTTACATAACAACAGCAACATACAGCAACTTGAACGAGTCAGTATTTAAGAAATTACGCGAATTTCTAACTGTAAATCCATACGATCTGCCAGCTTACGACACAATAGTGTTTTTGTGAATATTAAATGACAGAGATTTGTCAAAGATAACACTTAGATCCCGCAGAGTATCAGGCTTATGCAGATAGATATACAAATAAATATATATCCATAGGTAAACAAGTCATTTTCCATTTATCAATTTTGTTTTATGAAGACAGGATCAACTAACTTAGATTTAATAATTCAATAGATTTCTGAAACCTTAGATGCACAAGGTAGATGTGGTGCAGTGATGTCTAAAAAGTTTTTGATAACATCCGTCACATTATAATAGTAAAACTAATTGATTTCGGTTTATCCAGCAATTTAGTCGATTTATTTATTTCCTACCTAAGTAATAGAACACAACATGTGGCATATATTGATTTAGCTCAGACCGATACATGACTTGCATCAGGTGTCCCTCAAGCATCCAACCTTGGACCGTTCTTATTTCTATTATTCATTGATGATCTTACAAAAGTTATTTATTGTCACTATTCAAAAGGGCTCGGGTTCGAATCCTGGCTAGGGTATGGATGTTTAGTGGCGTTTTTAATGCGTGACCATAATGGTAGCAGTGGACTAGATGGGGTTGTGTGAGATGCAATACAGCTAGTTATTGTATCACTCCTGAGTTCAAGTCTCAGCTACGGCAGATGACAATACTGCCAAAATCAAAAAAATTCCTGATGTTTTTTGCATTTAAGAATGATGTGGTATATCTTGACTGTGGTTATAATCATGAATTACTTTTATCCCGATTCAACATGTCATGTTTACAGTTCCGACAAATTATCAGTGGTGTAAATTTTCTCTATAATATTTTCCATAAAAAAATTGACTGTTCGTCATTGCTTCAGTTTATTAATTTTGAGTTCTGCAATTCAACTATGGACAAAATTTAATATACGCAATATTAGAACTAATATGTTGAAAAAAATCGCATTTATGTACATATTATTATATCTTAGGATCTCAGTAATGTTTTTTTACACTATTATGTATCTCTGTTCTATTACAGCACCTCGGGAAACAATTGTCGATTTCAACTCTACAAAACATTTATTTGCATTCATATACCTACCTATATTGCAATTTTTATAGTTTTATTTACTATGTAAGTACATATGGTTATTTTTCTTATCTTTGATTTCCTAATTAACCTTTTATATAGTCTATCCTATATGATGTAATATATTTTTTGAATTCTCACAGAATAGTTTGTAAACGTTTTATTATTTATTACGACAGTTAAAATTTGCAGTAAATGTCATTATTTATAGAATTATAGTCGATTATATACCTGCCACTACTTTAGTTGTGAGTAAAGAAAATCTTCCTAAGAAGACCTGCAGGTTGTGCGCTTAAGACGCCCATTAACAGGTGGCAGCACGTGTAGCATCTCTACATTTTACAGCTTTCTGTTTAATTAGTAGAAGTAGATTTTTCAAGTTTTGTATATTGGCATTTTTTGCAGAAAGTGGGATAAATAAAGTTTACAATATCAGTAAAATTCACCAAGAAATCATTTGCCTGCAGCTCTTGTACTGATTCGAACGTGTACAAGCTTAACTGTGAATATCAGTAATTAATATTACATATTTATATCCACGTTAACAAGTGTTTAACAACCAGGTAAATTTCATTTATTAGTAATTTAAAATTTCAGAAATCTTCAATTCGTGTCTTTGATGTAATTTCAATATTTTTAAAATGAATTTAAATTCAAATTCAAGTCCTTTTAATTTTAGTTATAAAACATTTTTTTCTTTTTTTAAATTTTTTGACAATTTATAGTTTACGAATCAGCTTATTTTTCTGCATATTGGTTCTCTACAATTTTTTCTGTATGTTGTAAATTTAAGCTTTATTCTGCATATTGATAATTTAAAAATGTCCTTCATATTAAAAATTTGATCTTCTGCATATTGATTCAGCTCTATATATTTTATGCTTATGCTTTAAGCTTTATGCTTTACATTTAAGCTTTATATTTTATAAAGAAATACGTTATTTCCTTACATCTCAAAGAGAAACAACAATGCAACTACGGACACGTGTTTCGGAGTTATTGCTCCTCATCAGCGTAGCGTAGCTTGGCGAATATATCTTATAATTGAGCAAACTAATAAAGGTAGGAAAGTACAGTGCACAGTACTTCATTTGTACCTTCATACTTCACGTGCCACATTTAGGGTCTCAAATGAGAGCAATCAGTACGAGGAGCTCTATGTCTACTGCTCTATTTCTACCTGGCAAACACTAAGTAAAATATGATGGGGTTTGTGAGGTTAAATAATTAAATAAAGAAATAACTTATTGCCTTATACCTCAAAAGAAACAACAATGCAGCTAGGGACACGTGTTTCGGAGTTATTGCTCCTCATCAGCGTAGCGAATATATCTTATAATCGAGTAAAACCAACAAAGGTAGGAAAGTACAGTGCACAGTACTCTATTTGTACTTTCATACTTCTTCAATGTGGCACAATTTATTTACAACACTTATTATTCACATTGCAGGTATTTTAAGACGAGAGCAGTTCACTAAAATATGCTTAGAACATGTAGACGACAAGAAAACTGTGTTAGTAATTTAAATTCCTCATTCAATGACATATATCCGGAATTTTTGTTGTTATTGGGGAAAAATGTGTCTTTATAGAGAAAATATTTATCTTCACGCCGGGTCACACTCCACATAGAAGATTATTTGTATTTTATAAAAAAAAGGAAAATGCTCAGCAGATTTTTTAAAACTTCAAAATCCTGAAAGATATACTGGCCATTGTTTGCGCAGAACTTCTGCTACCTTATTTGCTGAGGGTGGAGGCGATATAACCAACCTTAAAAATCACAGAGGATGGAAGTCAACAAGTGTTGCAGAAGGCTACAAGAAAACTCTATCAAGAATAAAATAAATATCGCTTGTACGATAGAAAATTCAAGCTTTGAAAACGTTTTAGTACCGAATATAAATATGCAAGATGTTTCAGTACCAAGTACAAGTATGCAAGATATACAAGTTCCAAATGCATTGTATTCTTCTGCAATATTATATGGTGCAAAGTATTTTTATGATCGCGTTCCACATTTTTAGATGAGTGCATTATTAGTCTAAGAAATATGCCACCAGGAGAAGTTACAGCTTCGCACGATGTTTCTAGAACTGTCACGGGAAGTAGAATTAAAGCAATAGTAGTTTGTGCAACAAGAGTGGATATGATAGCCATATCGCGAGAAAGAAATTTGAGCACGACGCCGTAGGCGGAGTGCCTCAATCTTTCGAGTGCAATATGGATAATCCACTCGAGTAGTGCAGTATACTTTTTCTACGACCAGATTAAGAAAAAACTACAAATAATAGTTTTAATCAAATGTTAATACACAAACTTAGCTTCTGCTAAATCTTATGCTCTAGGTGCAAACCTTTTTTAAAAGCTTCAGTAGCCTAGCGGTTATATGCACGCTACTATAGCTACATATAGCTGCGCGAATACACACTGACAATTACTTTGTCAGCTTACGCACTAACTTGAATTTAGTAAAACGAATAGTTGCCTATGTACTTAATACACGAACTGTGATTGGTCGATTTCATATCCATCCTAGAACGTATATGAAATATATCCGTTCAGTTAACTGGAATGGCCCACTTATCCATTCTACAGACTGTACGGAAAACAGCAAATTTACATAAGGGAGTAGAAAAAATAGTTTTTGCGCTTAGGTATTCCATCTTATGTTTGTAAAAATAATGTAAAATGCACCTTATAACCTTTTTAAATCGACAGTGCTAATGACATGATAGGCAGTGAGAGTTCCGAAGTTAATAAAGTTTGTCGAAATGCTAACTTAAGAAAGTATAAATGACGAAATTCTTAAATACTCATCTTGTCGAAACAAAACCTACGTCACACAAGAATATATTTCTCTAATCTAAGTGAATGTATATGTACAGCTTCATGGCAAGCGATTTTCGTACCGTGGGTGTCCCAGTTTGCAATAATTTTGAAAAGTGAAACTAATTTGCTCAGAAAGCAATGAATTTTGGTACACCCTGTATCAGAATATAAAATTGTAAAATTTAATGAAACCAGTTTCATAGACATAACTATTTTTCTTTTATAGCCGAGATGAATCATTTTGCATAATAATTCCGTCTGGAAATCAGTGAATTTTTATGCAAATCAGATTTGCTTCAGGTGCCCTTTAGATGCCATTTAAATTATAACGCGGCGTTTTTGACGAAATATTTTTGTCTGACATGTAATTCGATACCATCTGGATCTGAGACACAAGGATCTGTTTGTTCGGGCAGAAAATAGACAATTTATTTTTTGTTTGTCTACTGTCTAACATAATTATAGGAAGTTTTTGTGTTATAAGAAAATAAAAAGGGTATATCCTTATTTAAACATTTCGTGGAATTGCTCAATATTGCGATTTATTGTTTTATTATTCAAGATATATATGTTAAAACTTTTACGACCTGTTTCAATGTGGTATTTATCTTGTTTGAATGTTGATATTGTTTTATTTGGAGTGGATAAACACATGACTGTATCTACCTAATGATAGCAGAAGCTGTTTTACCGCGAGAATGTGTAGTGGAGGCAATCTACACATTTTTGTCATATATGGAATAATTGTCTGGAAAGGAGAATTTTATTAATGAAATGAATAACTGTGGAAACATATTTCGACCAACGCTAATCTTTCGGAACATATTCTATAAACAATTTGTTTCCCGAATTATGATTCTTCTCTATTTTGCGTCGAATAGAATTAAATAAATACTTTATATTCAGCCTTATTTTGTAGATCGCTTACATACAACACGGCTACATCTTGATGATACTCTGAAAAACCTTCACTTTAGCAGGTTTTGTAAAACAGTTAAGGAAGCTGTCTTGGTATCACAAAATTAGTCGGGATGATCATTTATTCATGGTATTATCTGTCTTAAAAAGTTTTTAAGACTATTTGATAATGGTGAGAACTTGAAGATGGCAGATGAGGTTCTGCCGAAACGTCGTTTAGACAACTGTGACTCCTGGAGGAGTCGACCATCGGCACGGGACAGCACCCGGAAGTACAATAGCACTTTATATATATATATATATATATATATATATATATATATATATATATATATATATGTTCCGAGAAGCTTCCGCGGTCGTTGGTATGAAAAATACTAGGTTCTCGGGTTGAATCGCGTCTGAGATTGTTAATGTCTCGACGTTTCGGCTCCCGTTTTGGAGCCATTTTCAAGAGAAAAAGTGGGTCAAGTAAAAATTGTCAAAGAAAATAATGCTAGGAGTTCGTGGAACTGGTTCGATTCCGGGGTCTCAATCTGCCTACTCCCCAGATATCACCACGATCCGTCTCTAAGGCCTCAATCTGCCTACTCCTTAGAGCGAACTCGCTGGCAGTATCGGACGAAGTGTTATTTATACGAAAGCTGTCTGCGGGTGGAAGAGTGGTGGGGGCTTGAGGGTCTGTTGATGGAGGCATCAGAGCAGAACGGTTGCTATCAGGATTATGAGGTGTGGACGAAGATTGTGGGGCTAGCCTGGAGATCAATGATTTCCAAGCGACTGGAAGACGATGACCGTCATCCCTTTTGTTTAGACAATTGGGACGTTTTTCAATCTCAATTGCTTCGCGGATGGTTCGCGGTTTCTGGAAAAATGATGGTGTTATGGTTTTGGTGTTATCGAAGTCTATATTATGGCCTGTTAGGAGGCGGTGTTGGGCAAGTGATGATGTGGGATCGGATTTTCTAACTGCAAGACGATGTTCATATATTCTATTGTTAATCCGTCTATTAGTTTGTCCAATGTAGGTTTGGGGACAGTTTGAATAAGGTATTTCGTATACACCGTGTGAATCATTAGGTATTTGGTCTTTTGTGGTTCTGATTAAATTGGAAATTGTTTGATGTGTTGTGAATATGGGTTTTATGTTATTGGATTTCAGGACTTTTGAAATTTTGTCTGTGACACATTTGATGTAGGGTAGGAAAGCTTTTTGCTGAGGAAGATTTTCTGTCTGTTGAATTTGGGAAGGATTTTGTGCATTGTGTATGGATCGCGTTATATGTCCCTTGTCGTAACCGTTTTGTAGAAGTGCTTCTTCTAATGTTTGTAGTTCGGATTGTCTGTTGTGATTGTCTGTTAGTCTGAGGGATCTGGTTACAAGAGTGTTGACAACGGAATTTATTTGTGATGGATGGTGGTGTGATTTTGAGTTAAGGTAACGGTTGGTGTGGGTTGGTTTTCTATACACAGAGTAGGAGAATTGATTGTTGTTTTGTTTTGTAATGAGGACGTCTAGGAAAGGGAGAGAACAATTGTTTTCGATTTCAATAGTGAACTGGATCTTAGAGTGTATATGATTAATGTGAGACAGGAAGTTGTTTAGAGAATCTCTACCATGTGGCCAGATGACGAAGATGTCATCTACGTATCTTAGTCAGCAGGTAGGCTTCAGTTCAGATGAATTCAGGGCTTGGGTTTCGAAGTTATCTATGTAGATGTTGGCTATGACGGGGGACAGAGGTGATCCCATTGGAGCTCCTCTCACTTGTTTGTAGTAGTTCCCTTGAAAGAGAAAATAGGTGTTGGACAGACAATGTAAATGTAAGATTTTTAGGTCCTTTTCGGTAATCTCAGAAAATCCAAATATGTCATTGGATAAGACAGTTTCAAACATAAACCTTTTAAGAGATCAATCCTTATCTTCAGCTATGTTAGCCAAGGCATTTTCAACGTCCACTTAATCTATTCAAAAAGTTGGGCACCTAGTTCTAATGTCTTTTCAAATTTATTGTGCAAAAGTGCTGCAATTTTAAAATGCAATTAAATAAACTTTCATAACCAATTTGTTGATTTGACTTCTTTGTTTATCAACTGATTTATTTACGTCTGATTTAAGAAAAAATTATCTAAACAGCTCTTTGTTTCATTTATTACCCTACTCGATTTATTAATCAATGATATTGTTATATATTGTTATGTAACATAGCAAAAGTTGGAATAGACTCCACTTTAGTAAAAATTCCATTTCTGTAAACGAAATTTTACCTTAGACACATTAGTCTTTACATCACATATAGAAAACAAAATTATTGTTACGGAATAACGTATTGTAATGTAATCAAGAAAACATATAATTAATAAAACTGACAACTGTTTACAGTTCTATATTGCTGGGGAATTATATTTATATAACCTATTCATTTATAAACAACCCCTTTCTGAACTGAACGCAAATTGATGTGTTCTACCTTACTGCTCTTCATTTTACACTGAATACATTCAAAAGTTGCCAGACCTCGCTGTTTTCTGCAAGTCATTCTATTACTTTAAACACCTGTAGCTCTTACAGGAAGTATTGGGTTTATATTGATAATCAAAATCTTTAATTTAAAATACTAATTTTCCAAATTAGTTTTATTGATTTAACGAAAGCTACTACAAATTACGTACAGGTTGTCTTAAAAGAAGGGTGCTGTGTTTTATTTGCTCCATATGAATAAAACACCCCTATGCCGTAAACTAGGTTAAATAAGAACAATAATTATGTCTGATGTCGACTCGCACAGCTGCTACTTTAACAGAGGATCATTGGAGCCATCACCTAAGTCCTGTACAATTTTCTTTCAAATTGACCCTTTTCTTAATTCTAGCCCGGTGTGCTCATTTCCGAGATAAATAAATTGATTAGATTGATATTTTAATATGAGGCCAGTTGTTGGCAGTACCAACAACACATGTCTAATATAAAATTATACCATTTAAATAACGGGTCCGTTAGAATGAAGTATAAATTTTCAAGTTAATTCATGTCATAATTTAATGAGATATAAATTCAAATCAAGTCGCCATGGTTTCGCGATAAATGGAAATTTTAGACAGTTATCAAAGCTTTTACGAGAAATCTCAATTTAGTTGTGAATATGTAGCGTAGATCAAATGTTCAACGTTTTTTTGCGGTTGAAGCTTATATAAATAATAACTATTCTGTTGTAATCGCCCTAGTCGAATAGCAATTATAAAGTGGGACAAGTTTGGCAGTACTGATTCATGTTCCAGAGAAAATCAAAAGGAAGACCTCATTCTCTACGCATTCTTGAAAATGCTGAAATGGTTACAGCAGCTACGAAGTCCTAAGCGATCTGCAAAACGACAAGCATTAATAATAATAATAAAGAAATGTATTTTTTTTTTATATACATTTATTTAACGTCGACCTATTTCCGCTACTGAGGCCTAACACCGACGCCTGCAGACGAGCTACCCCCAACCAGGAATTTTGCCGAACCTCTTCCCTTAAGAAGAGTAGGGATCTTTTACTTGCCTAACATTTAATAGACAAGGGACCGACGGCTTTACATCCCCTCCGAAGGATGGTATATCTCCTATACAACCCTCGCCTAAGGTTGTATAGCTTCCGCGCATACACTGATATACAAGCCGCTGGAAGATGTGTGAGGCGAGGACGCGGTTTCCGTTGGAATGGTCACCCATCCAAGTACTTACCGCGCCTGTCGTTACTTTACATCGCATACCGAAGTATGTACATAGTAAAGACGCACCTACGCTCGCCCCCAGAAATGTATTTATGCACATAACTTACAACCAATGATGTTACATTAGTTTAACAAAAGGAGAAAAAAAATGGAGTAAAAGGAGAACGCTCAGTTACTGCTTCTGTTCTTCCGTGAATCCTAAATAAGATAGATGATTTCGTGCAGTAATACTGTGTAAATATGCGATAAGCATGAGAGGAAAAAAATAAAAAGAGAAAAATGTATTAGCTACATATTTAATAGCTTAGACTTAAGGAAAATCTTAAACTTACCAATAGACATTGACTTTAAAGAAGTACTTAGCCCGCTGTACTGTTTTACTACATTATAAGAGAATGATCGCTCGAATAATGCAGTTTTGTGTATAGGCATAGAAAGCAGACCTATACTACGTATATTAATGTTGTGTACGTCAGTCCTAAACCTTATTTCATTATGTAGATATGAAGGAGTCTTACAGATAATCAGTTTATGATAAAAACAAAGTGTATGATGATTTCGTCTACTTTTCATTGACAACTACTTAAATTTTTTAAATTCGTAAAAAATATGGTCGAACTTTTTTATGTCCCGAACACATGCATTCTGCATTCTTTGTATTCTGTTAACACTGTCAATGTAAGAATTATAAAGAATAGCGCTGTAATTAAATTGTGACAAAACTGTTTCAATGTTTCAAGTAACAATATGACTTCTTTAACATCAATTTACAAATGTTTTGTACCTTTTTTTATACATTTATTTAACGTCGGCCTATTTCCGCTACCGATGCCTAATACCGACGTTTGTAGACGAGCTACTCCCAACCAGGAATTTTGCCGAACCTCTTCTCCTAAGAAGAGTAAGGATCTTTTACTTGCCTAACAGTTAATAGACAAGGGACCGACGGCTTTACATCCCCTCCGAAGGATGGTATATCCCCTATGCAACCCTCGCCTAAGGTTGTATAGCTTCCGCGCATACACTGATATACAAGCCGCTGGAAGAGAGGCGAGGACGTGGTCATCGTTGGGACCGTCACCCATCCAACTACTAACCACGCCCGGCATTGCTTTACATCGCATATCGAAGTATGTACATAGTAAAGACGCACCTATGCTCGCCCCTGTTTTGTACCTTAAATTTAAAGTTTACACCCAGATTCGTGACTTCTCCAGCAACTGCAAGCTTGTCATTATTAATTTCTATTTGTATTGAGCGAACTACACCATCACAGGAGTATTTTAGACTTAGTACTTTTAAGTTTTAAGGGGTGGTCCGCGGCTATATTGGCTAGAGCTGAAAATCTTCGTCAGTTATACGACAAGCAGCAATAACATCAGATGGTTTAAACGAGAGATATAATTGGGTGTTATCTGCATAGTAATGATATTTACGATAAAGGTTTCAAAATGTATTGTGTAAATAGTATATAGAAGTGGACCTAAAATTGAGCCTTGTGGAACTCTACAAGTCACTACTATTTTTCAGTTAATATTTGTCATTACATTACTAACAACCCGTTGAACTGGATCACATAAATAATTTTCAAATAATAATATAGAATGATTTGTAAGAGAATGTAGTGTAAAATTGCAAGCAATATATAGTGGTCTAGGCTGCTGTTACTTTCTCTTTATCCACTTCCTCAATAATATCATCTGTTATATTTAGTAGAGCAGATACGCAACTATAATTTTGTCTAAATTCCGATTGATATGTTGGCAATAATTGGTTATTGTTAAGTGCGCTCTAAGCTGGTTTTCAATTACTCTTCCTATCGTTTTAGATCATACTGGCAGTATTGCAATTGGTCTAAGGTCTTTAAAATCTAATGGGTTTAGACGTCTTAGGTATTGGTTTTATTAAAGCCTCTTTCCAACAAGACGGATATCCACTATTATCTAAACAGAAATTTATAATGCGTAGTATCGGCGTTTGGAATTTTTGGGGCGTTCTTGATGATTATGTTACATTACAACGTTACCAACGAGTACTGCGTAACTTTGGACAACAACTTCGTAATGGTGTGGATATTCGAAGAAGATGGTTTCAGCAACTAGTCGGCACGATCACCGGTTCTCACAGCTTGTGATTTCTTTTTGTCGGGCTACTTAAAGTGTTTTCTAATCGACCGCAAACTCTGGAACAACTAAAAGCAATACGAATTTAAATGTTGTTAAACTTTCGTGCTAGGCTTCAAGAGTGTCAGCGGCGAGGAGGGGATCATTTGACTGATGTGATATTTAAAAAATAAAATTTTCGTTGAATAAAAATTTAGCCATTAATAAATGCAACTCAATTTTGCCCAGTTAGATGATACGTCCTACAAAATTTCACTTTAATTTCTATAAATGTTGCATAGAGTTAAGAGAGTTAGAGTAAAGGCAGTTTTGTAAGAAATAATTTTGGAAAATTATTACAATTATAGAGAAACCACTATTCTCTAATATCTCAGGAACTTCAGGATATTGTTAAAAGATGTGTCTAGAACCAGCGAACACAGCACAGGTTAGATAGTGTACATGAAACATGATCTACTTAATATTAAATCTGGTGTTCCACAAGGTCCAGTTTTTGTACCTGCACTATTTTTTGTATATAGATGACCGCTTAAATTAAATAATAGATTAGATATTGATCATGTTTGCTGATGACTGTAACATCTCGAACATGTCAATCTAATTAGGCAAAATCGGCTGCTTAAAAGTGAGTAAAAATAAAGTGAGTCTGAATGAATGAGTCTGCTTTCTTCTCTGCGAAACTTCGTTAATTTTATTAACACTGGCTGTAGAATTTTGGAGCTGTATCTGGACCCTAAATTAAGAACACACCAGTTACATTATAGTAAAATATCAAGGAACATATACCTGCTTAAATATTTATCTATTAATGTATCTCAACAAACTCTCTTATTACATATCATAGCCTTATGCACTCTGTGATATCATATGACATTCTTGGTTGAAGGTATGCCACTTCTCGTGACAATGAAAAAAATTTCTCATTTAATAATTTATCCATATGTAAGATTATGTTTTAAATGCTTTTTATTCTTAAAAATTTGTCGATAGATCACACGGGTATAGAGGTAATCGAGTAAAATTACCATAGTATGTTAATTCTCCGTTTTTCCAAAAAAATTTAAAATATATTGTAAACAGGGTCACTGTAAAATAAAACACTTATAAATAGTTTTAAGAACTGCTCTGAATGTAATCACAAAAAAAAATTTTTTTCTTTTAAAAACTTGCTTGTCTGTAAAAAGTCGTAATAAAAAGTATAAAATAATAAACGACTGCAAGAAAAGCTAGGAGTGCGCACTTTGTACGATTGTATGCATGATTGTATGAAAGGGGTGGAATAGTTGTGCACATATTGCCTTCAATCAAGCGTACATAATGATACTTATATACAAAGTGCTCACGCGATGCTTTTCTTGCAGTCGTACATTATTATTTTTTACTTTCTAGTACGACTTTCCACAGAAAAGTAAGTTTAAAAAAAATTATATTTTTTTATTTTCTACTTTTTAGTAATGTCCCACCCAGTTGTCAGAGATTAATTTTGATGAAAAGTTAGAATTAATTGTTACCTCGCTAATTTTTTCATGAAAGGCTAGTTTTTTGCTAGTAGAAAGTGACTCAAAAAGTTTACCAAAATCTACCACCGCGAATAAATAGCCCTCTGAAACGGAAAAATTCAGTTTTTTGCCAATATAACAATAATTAAAGTAGGTATGGCGCCACTTGAGCCTGGGAAAATTTTGATGACCGTGGGAAAATTGAAAATTGCGTTTTTACCTAAAACACAAAAAAATGAGATCAAAGGAAACCTTTACGGCATACATCAAAGGAAGCCACCGGAGAGGTGTTAATTGGACGCCTACAGATGTATTCAATCAATAATCAATCAATCAAATTTTTGGCAATTGGCCCACCTTCGAAATATTTTGGCAATTGACTCACCCCGAAATATTTTGTGGCAACTGATCCGCTTTGGAATATTTTGGCAGCTGGCCCACTTTTGGAATTTTTGGCAATTGGCCCACCTCTGAAATATGTTTGGCAACTGGCCTACCTTTGGAATATTTGGCAATTCGCTCATCTTGAAATTTTGGCAATTGGCCCTTTGGAATATTTGGCAAGTGACCCACTTAGGAATATTTGGCAATTGGCCCATTTCGGAATATTTAACAACTGACCTACTACTACTCCGTTTTATTTTTTATTACCCATTTTCACTGTAGAATCCCGCCATCCATGAGAATAATCTTTATAAGTCTTAGATATATAATTATTAACACCTCAGCGCCACCTATCGACCAACTCACAAACTTTTAATATATTTATTTAGTAATTACTAATAGATGACCTCATTTGATCACGTGACAATATTTTTATATAGTGTTTTTAATGAAAAAGCAGTTCTTCGCTCGAGAATCGAACCCTCAACCTTTGGATCCATACGTAGGCGCATTATCCAACTGCTTATAGTTCGTGTATTTAAATTCGTAGTCTCCTGTCTCGGGCGAGATCAAATAGGTTATCATAGCGATCATATGGAAAGAATGCATGTAAAATTTTCACTTAAGGTTGTATCTCATTCAACTGAAATAATTATTTTATTTGAGACAAACTTTTATGTTTAAACTAAAATATATCCAAAAGGAAACAAATGCAAATATAGTATATAAGTGATAATCATTTCGAACTAGGTCAACACGATTAAAATGTAATCAAATTTAATGGCCTATATAAAATCAAAAACGGATAGCATCACGTGAAAGAGCGGGAAATTTTCCATAAACAGCCTTTTTTAATAAATGTTTCCCTTAGCACGAGAAATTAGTACAGTTCGCTAGTTCGGCTCAATATTTCAAGCGCGTCGCACAGCGAAATGAAGTATTTCTCGACCGCGGCTACATAATAAAGACAATTTGTACCAATTAAAAACGAAAAAAAAACAAAGGTAACATTTTACTCTTTGTACCCCCCCTCCCCCAGAGAGCGTTCACGATTAAATTTCTCGCTCCTTTGTTTTGCAGATTTTTCAATCTTCACCCCCGCGCCTAGTAAGTGCTAAGTAATAGTGGATACTTCCTCTTGAAGAATTCAGCTTTCCAATAGTATACTTACTTTTAATTTTTATAATTTTTATTTCTTGTAAATTACACGTGTGAAAGTTAAGCTTTATCATTTTTTCCACTCTATATTAAAACATAAATATTAAATAAAACACTAATTTTAAAAAATTCTTGTACATATAGCTTGTTTATACCTTAAACTTCAATCTAAGATTAACTTTTATGCTCTAAAGTATGTAGTATTTCTTTCATTTTTTAGGGTTAGAAAATTTTCACTTGAAAACTAAAAAAAGGTAGGTTTTTTTACCCCTGGCAACTGGGCTATAATACTTTAATTAAATTATTATCATACATTGCCTAAGTTTAATTAGTACATTAATTTGAATTCTCGAAGATAACATTATATATTTAAGTTAGATTGAGGGTGGGGACACGGGGGGTCGTTGGGGGTATTTGGGGGGTGTACCCGCAGAGAGCGTTCAATAGAATTCGTCTCTTAACTATTTGTTTAGATTTCTCGCTCCTTTGTTTTACAGATTTTTAAACCTTCACCCCCGCGCCCCCTACATGCGAATATTGCAAAAATAACGGTGGATACTGTATTGTCATCCGATTTTAGTAACCGTGCAAAATTTTATCTATTGATTATGTCAGAAACTGTGTTAAATAAAGGATAAAATATTCGATGACAAACATTAATAAAAATTAAAGTTCATTGTGAGTTAATGAAAAGCAAGTAAAAATATTTCCGACTCGTCAGAACACAAGTATGTAACAATAATAATAATATAATAACAATAAATGACTTTATTTAGAAAAAAATTGAACAATTCAATTATTTCCAGATGGGCGAAGTCTAGCCTAAGCTACTCAACTCAGGTTTGAAGGTAATATTTAAAAATTACAAAACTTGTATAAGATAACAAAAGTAAGCTATATAAAATAAATTAGATAAAAAAAAATATGTACAACATATAACATAAAAATTTAAAAGCATAATATACTGACACCAAAATAAACATAAGACTTTTATATTGCGAGTGGTAAACACAATTGAAAACGTAACTACTGACGAGACAAAAAGTAAGCCTATGTGTTTTTACGAAAACTATTTACAGGTAGATTTTTCAATCGACTTTGAAGAGAGTTATATAGTGACATGGAGTTATAAGTGAAGGACCGCTGAAACATAGCTGTGTGATATTGCGGCAGCGCTAATTTGTCTGCAAACCTTAAATTTGAATTGTGCATATCAAGTCTGAAATTAAATTTTTCTCGGAGGTAACGAGGTGTAGATATGGTGAGAACCTTGTGTGTGAATACTGTTAAGTTATATTTATAAAGATTTTCCATAGTGAGCTAGTTGGGATTTTTTATCTTTTGTGAACCATGATCAAGCTTCCTAATTCTATAAATAAATCTACAACAGCTATTTTGAATTTTTTGTAGGCGACATTTTGTTGCTTTATCTAGGCGCGAGAAGTAGACAGTGTTACAATAAGTTTTTAAGCTTAAAAAGGCACCTGGTATTGATAATATTCAGGCAGAAACGGTAAAAGAATATCTTGATTATCTTGTACAACCTATGGTACATATATCATAAACAGAGCCATAGATTGTGGTACATTTCCGAGAGTGTTTAAAATAGCATTAAGCCGTTACATAAATCTGGCGATAAACTTGATGTGCCAAATTATAGATCGATATCTCTCTTGTCAACCTTATCAAATATCTTCGAGAAAATCTTAAAACATAGAATGACAAGTTTTTTGACCAAGTTCAATTTAATCTCTGGCAAACAGTATGGATTTAGGGAGGCCAGATCAACATAGGATCCAATAGCCGATCTAACTGCAAAAACATATAGCTCGGTCAATATCTTTCAACCGGTCATATGTATCTTTGTTGATCTGGCCAAAGCATTTGATACTGTCAGTCATTCAAATTTATTAGAAACTTTGGAGAGAATGGGTTTCAGGGGAACTTGTTACGACTTAATGAAGATTTATCTGAGTGATAGGACGCAATATGTCAAGATTGGAGATACAATGAGCAATATGGAACCAGTATCTTATGAGGTTCCGCAAGGTACTGTACTGGGGCCAATATTTTTTAAATTGTATATTAATGACTTATTTAAGCTTTCCCTTACAGGAGAAGTCATCAGTTTTGCCGATGACACGATTTTGTGCTATAGAGGAAAAAACTGGAATGTTATAAAATCTAACATTCAGAATGACTTTCTAGTAATAATAGACTTCTTCAGTAGTAAACTGTTGACAATAAATATGACCAAAATATATTATTTACCATTCACTAGTTACGTTCAGAAACTTCCAGACTTCTCGGATATCAGCATTACATATAATAATACCAACATTAAATTAACATCTGCCACATCGATAAAATACCTCGGAGTCATGCGTGATTGCCATCTTAAATGGAATAAACATATTGATTTTTTAGTTAAGAAATTAAGATCACTTCTTTCTAAATTTAAATATCTTAAAAGAATCTTTGATACAGACCACCTAAAAACCATATATTTTGCACTAGTCCAACCACATTTATATTGTGGCATCATTGTTTGGGGAGGCGTAACAAATTATTACATAAGAAACCTTGAAGTAATGCAAAAGTGGATTATAAAAATAATATTTAGCAAAAGTTATACTTACCCAAGTAATGATCTATATAAAAAAATCTAAAATACTATAGACATAAGACAGTGGTTTTTTCAAAGTTTGATCCTATATCAGTATAAAAACACAAAAGACATCATTGCTCATAGTTATGATATACGACATAGACAAAAATCTATTGCAGTACCTAAAATGGTTAAGACGGTAGGACAACGCTGTAACATTTACTTGGCTCCTAAAATATATAATGAAGTACCGATATCTCTAAAAAGTGTTAACTCGTTTAAACTTTTTAAGAAAAAACTTAAAAAAAAAATGGGTATTAGAAATTCCAAGATTGCCAGTTCACCTCGTGACTGATGTAAAAAATAATCCTGCTCAGCCTTAAAAAAAATCTAGTAGAGATTTCATATAGTGTATATTATTACCTATTACTTATAAACTGTTGTATTTGTGGTATTAATGATTTATATAATGTTGTATTTACTGTGTTTATCATTTATATCGTGTTGCATAAGTTATTATCTATATGGCGTTGTATTTATTATAATTATTGTCTGTATAGTGCGTATTATTTAGTTAATACTTTTATGTGCTTGTGATAGTAATATATTGTTGTTTAAGAGCGCTCCGGATATAAGCCGGAAAGACGGTGCAAATTACTCTCATATAAATCATTATTTTAAAAAACGGCTTTCACTAAAAGACGTTAAAAACATGTTACAATGTGGGACGATGAGAGAAAAAAAAGTATATATAAAAAAAAATTTTTTTTCTTCTATTATCGATTTGCAAATATAATTTTTATCGTCCCGCATAGGTATCATTAAAATAAACATTTTCCCTTTTGTGGAACTAAAATAAAATTAGCCCTAATGTCATCAAATGCATAGAGAAATTTAGAGATTAGGTATAATAAATTTGTCCAATGTCATATTCTACTACATCTCTATCTCTCGCCTTCCAAGCACACCGTACATTCAGCTGCGTCATTTTATTGACGTGAAGTCATTTACAATTAAAATTGGAAGCATGGATGACTAATACACTCCGACCAACACTTAATGTAGTTTAGAAACATCTTAAGAAAAGCAATAAGTATTATTTCACTTTACGCACCACTCTCAAATAAAATTAAATTGTAAAAATATGTAATTATCTATGCAGGTCAATGCGCAGTTGTTGATCCACGTGTAGGTTCTCCTTTGTGGATTTTTTTCTGTTTATTTACCCTATATACACAGACATATTGTTTTCCATATTTATGTTACACTTGTTCAAATTATTTTGGTGAATAAATATTATTATTATTATTATTATAAGTTGATATCGGGACAATAAGAGACTCACATAATTTTTTTCTTAATTTGAAACTCAATATGGAGATATTATTATACAACAGCTTTAAAGCAACATACGATTTTTTTATTAGTATAGAGAAATGTTCCTTAAAATGCATGTCCTCTTCAAAGACTAACCCAAGATTTCTTATTTGCTTTACTCTTCTAAGAGGTTCATCATCTAAGATTAATCTGATATTATCTTTAATAGTCTCATGTACTCTTCTACTAGCCAAACAAATTACAACACATTTACTAGGATTAAGCTTAAGGTTATTGTTGTTTGAATAATTTAGTATAGATTTTAAATCGTTATTTATATTATCACAAGCAAGATTAGCGTCATTGGGATGAAATGTATACGATAGTTGGGTGTCGTCAGCATATGACTGAATATTTGAGTGCTTTACATAGTTGTATAGGTCAGCTGTTTAAATTAAGAACACAATTAGCCCTAAAACCGAACCCTGTAGCACTCCTGATGTTTGCTTTCGATGACTAAGTTATGACCTAAAAAAATTTACAGCGTTATCATCCAATCCATACTAAGAAAGTTTTGTACATAATAAGGCGTGGTCAATAATATCAAAAGCCTTTGAGAAGTCTAAGAGTACTAGAGCGGTAGCGTCACCTTTATCAAGGAATCTGAAAATATTGTCTGTAACATTAGCAAGAACAGTTGTAGTACTATAGCCTTTTCGAAAGCAACATACGATTGTTTTATTAGTATAGAGACATATTCCTTAAAACGCATGTCCTCTTCAAAGACTAACCCAAGATTTCTTATTTGCTTTACTCTTCTAAGAGGTTCATCATCTAAGATTAATTTGATATTATCTTTAATAGTCTCATTAACTCTTTTACTAGCCAAACAAATTACAATACATTTACTAGGATTAAGCTTAAGGTTATTGTTGTTTGAATAATTTAGTATAGATTTTAAATCGTTATTTATATTATCACAAGCAAGATTAGCGTCATTGGGATGAAATGTATACGATAGTTGGGTGTCGTCAGCATATGACTGAATATTTGAGTGCTTTACACAGTTGCATAGGTCAGCAGTGTAAATTAAGAACAGAATTGGCCCCAAAACCGAACCATGCGGCACCCCTGATGTAATTGGCCGATATTCTGACATATTTTCATGCAATATAACTGTTTGCCTTCGATGACTAAGATATGACCTAAAAAATTTACTGCGTTATCATCCAATCCATAGTAAGAAAGTTTTGCACATAATAAGGCGTGGTCAATAGTGTCAAAAGCCTTTGAGAAGTCCAAGAGTACTAGAGCGGTAACGTCACCTTTATCGAGGAATCTGAAAATATTGTCTGTAACATTAGCAAGAGCAGTAGTAGTACTATAGCCTTTTCGAAAGTACTACTACTGTTCTTGCTAATGTTACAGACAATATTTTCAGATCTTTTGATAAAGGTGACGCTACCGCTCTAGTACTCTTAGACTTCGTATGTGTATCGATATTTCAAGCAAATTTGGGAAAGTACCTGATGATAAACAAAAAATATATCCTAAATGTCTGATGAAAAATGAATGACAATGCCGTAAAGTTAAAAGAAGAATTTTTTTATTGAATTATATGTGTATAATAAGGTGAATGAAATAAGCTGTACGTAAATGTTACATTTTGTTTTAATAAAACTAATTTTGTAATAGAACAGAAAAATGACACGTCATTTTTCCTACCTGGAAACAAATTTGTCGGTACGAGGTATTATTTATATTGTTTTCCATGTTCCTGTTGCTATAGTACGTATAACGTTGTGGTTTCACAGTAATTAATTTCAACAATGTTAACCATTTCCCTCGATAATTTTAAAATCATAAATTATTATAATATTTACTTTTATTATGCTATGTCATACTATATTAAGTTTTATAAGTATAGCAAAAACTGTAATAACGATGTTCGCAAAGTGAAGCGACGTGGACATTTACCCGGAGCGGAAACGGATGTGGTCGGAGCGACAGGTGTGAATTCGTCCACTTGCACATCAGGGCCGCAACCTGTAGTCATTCAGTTTCGTATTTCTGAAAAATACAGTTAAATTTCCACAATTGGCTGACGACATAAATAATTAATGAACTGTGCATTTTAAATATATAAATTAAATGCCCGAGCCACTTCACTTTTTCATGACAGGCGTAACAAATTGTGCTCGAATTATCATATGTCCATTATATTAATTCACTCACGGAATTGAAATCAGATAACATTTTATACGGAAAAATATGCGTCACCAGTGCATTGACAAATTGCTAATAATGATTTGAATATCATATAAGCAATATTATAGAATAGTGCACACCATTATCATTAGCCATTAAAATACTGCAATTTTTATTTTATTTTGGTTACGACTGCTCAAACAGAAATCTAATTATAGGGTAGAAATTTTACAAACATAAAAAAAGCTAAAATAACTTAACTAAAGTAAACAATTAAATGATAATAAAAATTAACAAAATGAATAAGTGATAAAAAGGAATACAAGAGAGTGATACGCCTGGCGTAGTTGAAGATCACTCGTGTTGAATATATGTAATAAGTCACAATGTGGAAAACCTCTCTCTGGATAATTCCCAGAACTTTTGAACCAAATGTATTTATGAAAACGTCTCTGAGGTTTTTCAATGCTATATTTATGATTTTCTTAACCAGGATACAATTGAAGCATATTCAAGTCTTGACCTCACTGAATTAAAGAGAAGTTCTAGTGTATTTTCGTTAAATTTTTTACAATTACGGATAATGTAGCCTATATTGTTGAAGGAATTAGCGATGATTTGATTAATATGGCTAACAAAAGATAACTTTGGGTCAAATATAACTCCTAGATCTTTGAGATGACTACAGCTCTTCAGTTCTTCATTATTACTTGTATAGACAACTTTTATTGGCTTTTGTGCACGAAAGTATATCATAGAACTACAGTTTCAGATATTTAACTGTGAATTGTTTACGCTACGTGAAGACCATAGCTTTACAGGATCGTTTTGCAAATCAGCACGGGAACCGTCATGGGCTCCCAACCAGAGCTGGGTCAGTGTCAGACTCTTACTGCCTAAAACGCATGCTCCGCTACGATGTACACTGTCCATTTTAATACTCATGTGCCACTGATGAGGTGATACAGGTCTGAGAATGGGTGAGTTTTTTATATATATATATATACAGGGTGTTGCATCATGAGAGGGACATAGCTTAATAGGAGGTAGAGAACATCAGTGGTAACCGGAACCTCCCATAGAAATGTCCCATTGGGCCTTCATTACGAAGTTACAGGGTGTTAAATAATTTTTGGCCAAACCTGTTTTTTGTCATAATTTTGACAGGGAATGAAATAACGGATTCATATTTGGTACGGCTAATGTACTAACGAGCCCCAAGAGGTACATGTATAAAAAAAAATATATCCAGGTCCGGACTCACTATAATTTATGTTTCTTCTTTGCATCAATAAAACATCACCCTGTATATATTTTTTTGAAATTTCGATACGATATTCGAAAAGAGCAAGAAAAAACAAACAAAATGGCCTATTTCATTTTTTTGTTACACTTTCGTGGTTATTTAAATACGTTGTTAAATGTGCAAGAAAATGGATTACAGAACCCTATTAAATGAGAGGCACGTGAAATAAATAGTTTTATAACTAAAATTTGCAAAAATTCTATTGAGCCTAGGTGGTCTGGGTGAATCCTAATTCCGGCACGTTTTAAAGGTCCATTTTGGTAAAAAACTGTGGTCCTAATAAGTAATCGGGTATGAAATAACAAAAATTTTAATCAATCACAGTAGGCTTGTTCAAAATGATAGATAATAAAAAGAAATCTCCTAAACAGTTGAATAATTGTTTTTTAGTAATTTAATGTGTCAATAATCCGCATTTAGTTAGTGAAAACTTGTGAAAATATTTTAACTATGCCAGTAAAATTTACAAACGTGGAATATGCTGACATAATATTCATCTATGGTTTCTGTAATGGAAATGGTAGGTCGGCGGAAAGAGAATATCGGCTGCGTTTTCCTGGTCGTCGATGCTCTAATCATAAAACCTTTAGTACGGTGTTCCAGTATGCAAGACAACACGGAAAGTTTCCTAATTCTGCAGTTGTGGAGCGTGTTTTACAACAAGGTGTGCAGGAACAAAACAATATTATAAACGTAGTTCAAGAAAACCCAAATATGAGCACTAGACGAATCAGTTTGGCAACTGGTATTCCTCATTGGCGAGTATGGAGAACCCTAAAAAGAGAACGTTACCATCCATATCATATCCAGCAGGTACAGCGTCTTCAACAAGGCGACGATATCCCCCGCCTGGCATTTTGTCATTGGTTGTCTAACCATCGCCCAGTCATTTACAGAACCTTATTTACGGATGAGGCACAATTTACAAGGGATGGAGTAAACAATTCACGAAATAATCATAAATGGGCACAGGAAAACCCACATGCGGTACGCCAACGCCGTTCGCAACACAGGTTTTCTGTAAATGTTTGGGTCGGACTTGTGAATAGACATTTGATAGGGCCACATTTTTTTGAAGAAAGATTGAATGGTGAAATTTACTTTGATTTTCTTCAAAACATTTTACCGAATATGTTAGAAAATATCGGTATAAGAGGCATGTTGTTTCAGCATGATGGAGCCCCACCACATTTTAACCTTCAAGTAAGAGAACACTTAAACAATGTGTATCCTAACAGATGGATTGGACGCGGGGGTCCACATGAATGGACATCAAGATCTCCTGATTGTAACCCTTGTGATTACTTTTTATGGGGCCACTTAAAAAACGAGGTTTATAGCATTGAAATTGAAAGTAGACAACATTTAATCCAGCGCATCGTTACAACCTGCGACGAAATACGGACTAATCCAGAAATGATACGTCGAGCAATTGGTGACCTTTCTAAACGCGCAAGAAAATGCACAGAATGTGGGGGAGGACATTTTGAAAATTTACTTTAGTGTCAATTACGTTTTATTTTTAAACACATTTAGTTATTGTTTTGTTATTTATTGTTAATTGAATGGAAAATATTTTATTTATTTAGATTTTAGTTTGTTCTCTTTTCCAATTTTTATTAAGTATAAAATGTTGATGATTTTCTTGATCAAAGTAACTGGTTGCTTAGGCCTAAATGGTTTAAATTATCTGTCACTTTTATTCTTTGAACAAGCCTACTGTGATTGCTTAAAAATTTTGTTATTTCATACCCGATTACTTATTAGGACCACAGTTTTTTACCAAAATGGACCTTTAAAACGTGCCGGAATTAGGATTCACCCAGACCACCTAGGCTCAATAGAATTTTTGCAAATTTTAATTATAAAACTATTTATTTCACGTGCCTCTCATTTAATAGGGTTCTGTAATCCATTTTCTTGCACATTTAACAACGTATTTAAATAACCACGAAGGTGTAAGAAAAAAATGAAATAGGCCATTTTGTTTGTTTTTTCTTGCTCTTTTCGAATATCGTATCGAAATTTCAAAAAAATATATACAGGGTGATGTTTTATTGATGCAAAGAAGAAACATAGATTATAGTGAGTCCGGACCTGGATATATTTTTTTTTATACATGTACCTCTTGGGGCTCGTTAGTACATTAGCCGTACCAAATATGAATCCGTTATTTCATTCCCTGTCAAAGTTATGACAAAAAACAGGTTTGGCCAAAAATTATAAAACGCCCTGTAACTTCGTAGTGAAGGCCCAATGAGACATTTCTATGGGAGATTCCGGTTACCACTGATGTTCTCTACCTCCTATTAAGCTATGTCCCTCTCATGATGCAACACCCTGTATATATATATATATATATATATATATATATATATATATATATTATATTTTCTGCAGGATAGTGCCTCACATTCATATATAATATGGTCTACCATCTCGAGTACCTTGCCACATATTCTGCAGTCAAAGTCGTCCTCGAATTTACCAATTCTGTGGAAGCTCTTCTTAACAGGAAAGTATCTCGTTAAGAGACCTGTCACAATTCTCAACCGTAACCTGTTTTTTGAGAGCAGTTCTACGGTTTGTTTTGGGCATGGTCCTTTAATGAGTGTTTTCCCACGTCGATTACCTGGTGTGTTCTCCCAGTAATGGCTGTGTTTACTCCTGACCCAGTTTTTAATTACTCCCCTAGCTGTGCCTTTGGTATTGTCCAGCACAGGCTCTGGGCCACTGAATGTATTAGCTGCTCCTTGTCTAGCAAGTTCATCAGCTTTTTCATTGCCGTCTATTCTGGTGTGTCCCGGCACCCAAAGTAGTTTAACTCTGTTCTGCTCGCCCAGAACTTCGGGCTCTTTGTGGCAGACATTTTATTAGAGACCAATGTCTTTAGTGCCGCCTGACTGTCTGATGCGATGGAGATCTGCTAGATCACATATCGTCGTTTAACATACTTGCCCTCAGTCTCACTCCATGTATTCCTACTCCAGCTACTGATTTTATCCTAGACCCATCCGTATACCAGGCCAGGCCTTTGTGTAATATCTCAGGAGCTCCTGTTGACCAATCCCCTTTCTCTCCAATATATACACTGAAGGGCTTATTAAATGTAATTGTTGGAACCATGTAGTCTGACCTCATGCTTAATAAAGGATCTACTACATTGTTGATTATCTTCAAATGTCTCGACTCCCCTACATGAAGGGTCAAGTCATGTGAGTTTTGTACCTGTATACCCCCATTCTTGCCTCCTCCTGAATCGCCACGTTGAGGCGGGGGAGGTCCAGCAGCGATGCAATGTAGGGTCTCATTACCAGTGTAATGAAGCCCTCCATTGGTATAGAGCCAATACAGCATACCAGGTTTGAGCTTCTATGTTTTACCACATAATCTTCTACATGTAGCCAGTGTGGCTACCGACTCATGTATTACCCTGCCTAGATGTTGATTCCCGATAAGTTTAGAGTCTATGATGGCTCCAAGATACTTTACCTCCCCCGACATCCTCAGTTGTGTGTCTTTAAGAACCAGAGGACCCAATCCCTCCAGGTTTCTCCTTCTAGCAAATGGAAGGATATTGGGCTTCGAGGGACTTACTCTCAGACCCTCCTCATCGGTCTATTTTTTAACCATATTCAGGGCCCTTTGTAAACGATACCTGACTATATTATTAAACTTTCCCCTTGATATAATGTCTATATAGTCAGCATACACCTCAACTTCGAATTGGTAAGTTTCACTAACAGGTCGTCAACTGTGAGGTTCCATAGCAGGGGGGATAGAACACCCCTCTGGATACAACCCCCTGCAACTAAAGCATCTAAAGTTTCACCCAACATGGTAGTAAATACTACCCTGCCCTTGACCTGCACCAGGTATCCTCAACGCCACGCTCTCTTGCAGTTCTAATGATCGAGTTGAAGTAGGTTGTCGAATGCCCCCTCTATGTCGAGAACAGCACCCAGTGCCACCTCCTTGTGTTCCAACGTCTTTTCAACCTTCCTGATTAGATGGTGAAGTACCGTTTTTGTAGACATATACATATGTATACATATTGGCCTTGATGCAGTGGGCTTCTAATCAATATATTATCATCTCTGATATGTCTGTCAAGCATTTTTTCCATCGTTTTAAGTTGGAATGACATAGGACTTATAGGTTTTAAGGACTTGGCCTAAGTGTGGGAGTTTCTCCCTGCCTTTGATATGAATACCACCTTAACTGGCTTCCAAATTTTTTGTATACAACCCAGTGCTAGGCTGGCTTTATAAAGCATGCATAGCTTTGATGTTAGCAAGTATAAACCTTACTGAAGCTATATTGGCCAAATTCCGTCATATCTCGGAGATTTGTATGGTCCAAATGAGTTTATTACCCATCTGATTTTCGACTGATCAATCACCTTTTTAGTCACTGCCCAGTCCGCCCTGGCGATCCTGGTACTAGTTATCTCCAGTTTCGTTCCTAGCCATTTCTCTGGTGATTCTTCAATTATTGTGGAACCATAAAAGTGCACGAGGAGTAATTACTCCACTGTTTCCTTACCTATTTCGGTATATTTGCCCGACTCGGTTAAGAGAGAGTTTATTACTCACCGATTGTTTTTCGAAAGAATTTTCTGAAGTCTGGCACATTCCGAGGTAGTTTAGATGCACCCGCAATGTTTTCTCCAGGCATCTCTCTTGGCATTTCTCAGTCTTCTACATTAGTGATAGATGTAAAAATTTTCAAACAATTTACTAAAATTGCACAATATTAATGTGGATAGTTGAATTTTTCTGCTGAAATTATTTTATTATTTTCATAAATAAACTTTTATACAGATACCTAAATCGAATTTTATCAAATCAAAATTGTTATTTGTACTGTATAATACAACGTCACGTTATATCAATCCGAGATACTGCTATGTGAGTTCATCATTGATTATTTGAATTGAACCCCATTGTCATACTTCAAATAACATTTGTCTGTTTTAGATACACAGCAGAAAAACAAACGATTTTTCCAGCTAAATTATCCCGAATGGTATGTAAATGGCCGCAATAAAAGGGTGAGTACTGAATATGCTTAATCGAATATCGTTTAGAATAACAAAAGAAGACTGGTAACAAAATACAACTTTTTAAGCAACAATCCGTGGTCCGTTATAATATAATTTTGAACAATTCAGTTCACACACATAAAACTCATGCTTAATTGTCATATTACATTTCGACGTATTTAAATGTGGGACGCGTTTATTCTGTTCCACAATGGGTCTTATCCGCATGGCTTCATTTGAAACCACAAGTAACCCGAGATGGACGAGCGAGCGATGACAAAACTTGTAGTATTTAAATTCGTAGAACTCGTACCTTTCACAAGATTTGGGGGCTCGTAGGTCCACAAATTCTCAACAGAAAACTAGTTTTGTTATACCGTATTCCGATCGTGCCGTTCGAAGCAGTAGTTCACCTGGATTTTCCCTGATAAGGTGTTAATTTATTTTATTAATCACACTTAACATTGTTGTTGCAACCTTTTTATGTTTACAGAACAAATATTTTGGGAAAGTTAAGTTGCACTGTTACCTACCTTACATAGAATCATTAATTAATTACTTGGTGACATCAAAAAGTGTGAAATACCACAATTTATTTAAGAGGGAAATACCGAATTAAATATTTTAGATGGAAATTCTAAAATTTATTTATTTAGTTACAAGATCCAACAGGCAAAGCCCAGTTGCAGAATTAGGTAAAAAAATATATAATTTCGACTAATAGTAATAATAATAATAATAGAGGGTGGGGCAATAGTGCGTCGGACCTCGATATCTCGAGTTCTACGATAGATAGAATTTTTTGAAAAAATTGCAAGTAAACTACATAAAAAAATCTATAACTGGAAATTATTTTCGAACATACAGGGTGAGCCAAGACGAAATTACAGGACCAAGTGCCTTTTTTATAAATGGAATGCTATATATATCAGTAGGTACATTTTTTGAAGCCACTTTTTAGACTCTGTTCATTCCTATATTAGCATTGAATATCTCCCAACCACTCGGATGTAATGAATTTTGTTGTTGAAATAATGCAATCTAAGATGGATATTAAAAAAATCACATACAGTCACAATTATGAGTTTCAAGAAAAACTTATGTGAATACCAATTACGAGACATATAATTACTATTTTTGAATCATTTTCATTTACTAAAACTGTACAGGGTGGCCAAAAATTTTTTTTCAATTAAGAACATTTTAAATAGAACAGAATGGAATAGAATAGAATAGAATAGAATAAACTTTATTGCTATAGATCTTACAAAAAAGACATTAGCATTGTCAGGGTAATTAAATATTAAAAGTTATTACAATACAGTAAAATATAAAACATTAGAATACAAAATATATAACATGTATAAAATATATAAAAACAAGGAGAGCAGCAAAAAGAAAACACACAACTAAAACAACCCTAAAACTAAAAATGTAGGAAACATTATAATCAGTTGCACTATTGAAGTTACTAACAAAAGTTTTATGCATTTAAAACATCACTGTAAGAGTAAAATGTGTTTTCAAGTAAATACAATTTAAGTTGATTCTTGAAGGTATGAATGTTATTAATAGATTTTAATTCTTGTGGTAAGGCATTGTAGGCTGGACTTTTTTCATAAAAACTATGATGGTGTACTGGTATTCTGAGATCATTCCCATGTCTTGTCATCAATCTGTACACATCAATATTTCTTGTAAATTCACCAGTATTTTCTTTAACGAACAAAACTAATTTATAAATATAAAGAGACGGGATGGTAAGTATTTTCAATTCTTTAAATAAAGGTCTACATGAATCTCTGCAAGATACCTTCATCATACACCTAATTATGCGTTTTTGACAAACAAATACTTTCTGCTAATGTAGGGAGGAACCCCAGAATATTATCGCATATTCTAGAATACGTACGTATGAAAAATAAAATATTCTTAGAGAGTCTACTGTTAGTTGGTATGCCATGAATCGTATTAGGTAACAGGACGAATTAATTCTTGATATTAGAGTATTAGTATAAGCTTCCTAATTTAACTTACTATCAAGCGTTATGCCATGAAAGTTTACATTTTCCGTTTGTGTGATTGAAAAAACATTTAATTGAACATACAACGAATAATCAAGATCAGTAGTTGGGGAAAACATAACAAGAGTAGTTTTATTTAAATTTAAGTTTATGCCATTCGAATTACAATATTTATACATATTTGAGGATATTGTGGTAAGTTTACTTGCACAAGCCACTAAGGATTCTTCGGTTGCAACACAGAAGTTATCATCTGCATATTAATATAAAAAATCTATATTAGTATAATCTATTAAATCATTTGTATACAAAATAAATAGAAGGGGCCCAAGTATAGATCCTTGAGGCACACCCTGCAGTATACAAGTTTTATCTGAAAAAACAGTTTGAAGTACTCCATCCTTGCAAGTTGTTAGTGCAGTAACTTGTGATCTATTTGTAAGGTATGACTGGAGTAGTTTGTTACATGTACCTCGAACACCGTAACTATTTAATTTATCCAACAAAATGGCATAATTAATTGTGTCGAACGCTCTTGACATGTCGAAATACAAGCAGGCCACCTTCAAATTTGAATCAAGCACTGTAATAATTTTGGTTAGTGAGTGATAGATAGCCTGTTCTGTTGAACAATGAGGCATAAACCCGAACTGACAATTTGTAATTATTTTATGCTTAGTAAAAAAAGAAATCATTCTGTTATAAATTGTTTTCTCAATAATCTTAGAGAAATTCGGTGGGATTGATATACCGCGGTAGTTTGCGACGTTTCCTTATCGCCCTTTTTATGGATAGGTATTGTTTTGTTAATTTTTAATTGATTAGGAAATACTCCTTCCAGAAAACAATTATTTATTATAGCGGAAAGTGGTTCAGAAATTTCTACAATTACTTTTTTTATAACATAAATTGGTACTTCATCAAGACCCGTTGATTTTTTGTTAGGCACGGCAAGAACAATATCTATAATTTCTTGGGCATTAGTAGGGTTTAGAAACAAATTTGATCTATTTTGAACTATCATATTTGTTCTCTCTCTAACAGGCTGTGTTGGAGAAAGAGAAAAATGTTCACTAAATAAGCGCACTAAGGCGTCTGGGTCGGTTATTTTATTATTTTGATGGTCCTTGATGATAAATTCATTTTGATCTTGTCTATTTTTTTAATAATACTTTTATTAAATATATCCCAGGTAGCTTTTGATTTGTTTCCAGATTTCGAAATTATATTATTGTTTAGCTGAGTTGAATTTCTTCATTTTTCTCATATGGAACACCCTGCATATTTTTCGATGATGTGATGTAGAAATGAAAAATGAACATTTTTGTAAGTACTTCCCTAGAGCTAATTGCAACCAATTTCGTTTTATTGAGCAATAATTACAAAATTCTAAAATAAACTTAAAAAAGACGTTTCTTCCAATAACTCTGTAGAAAAAATTATAATAATTGTTCCACATGTTACCCATTTTGATTGACACACATCTCTATGCGCTCTTGAGGTTCTCACTGTTCCTAAAACTGCCGGTGTGATAGATGTAAAGGCAGTTATTATTCTTTCCTTCATATTTTGTACTGTTGTTGGCCTGTCTCTATAAACAATTTTCTTCACATCCATTTTGTAAGATCTGGGGATCTAGCAGGCCATATAGTGGGCCTTTTTCTTCCAATCTATTGATTAGGATAGGTATTATTTAGGTGGTCTGTAACTGCATTTCAATAACGTGGTGGAGCACCATCTTGCTGAAACTACATCCTATTTCGAATTCTTTTAGGGAGATTTAGCAATAATTGTCGCAGATGGTTTTCCAAAAAATGAAGATAAATAGCTCCAGTCAATGTACTATCAAAAAATGTGGCCATATTACATGTTTTCCAATAATTCCTCTCCAAACGTTTATAGACCTTCTGTGTTCGTTATCAACTTGCATAAAAAAGTGAGTATTTTCCGAAGCATAATAATGGAAATCCATTCTTATGAAAAGTTGCCTCATCACCGAATAAAACAGAATTGAAGAAATTGACATCATGTTGCATTTCACCTCTGGCCCAAATACAAAATTGTAGGCGCTTTTGAAAATCATCATCAGATAATTCCTGGTGCATTTGAATATGATATGCATGCAACTTATTTGCTTTTAAGATTCGACCCACAGACCGTCTACTTATTCCTACTAATGTGCTCACTTCTCTTTGACTAACATGGGGATTCTTAACCATTGTCAGCACCACAGAAAATTTGTATATTCGACATCTCCAGTTTCCAGAAATCTATCGAGAAGGTTTTGGAAGCTGCTAACCTCAGGAATTCTTCTTTCAGGATAACGTTGGTGATAAATTCTATTGGCAAGTAAACAATTTCTGTCTGACTCGCCCAAAACAA
This sequence comes from Leptura quadrifasciata, assembly GCA_963675555.1. Taxonomy (NCBI): domain Eukaryota; kingdom Metazoa; phylum Arthropoda; class Insecta; order Coleoptera; family Cerambycidae; genus Leptura; species Leptura quadrifasciata. Next base: position 7,309,891 of record OY776674.1, read on the forward strand.
AAGTCATGTCTACATGTCTACAAGTTCCGCTTTATTAAAATTCATATTGTAAAATTTCAAATATTTTAAATTCAATACAAATTGTAATGACCGATAAGTGTGATAAATGCTCCTTTATATACGACAATTTACACCAAACTGAGGTTTTATTGCTTATCGAATAACGAAAACAACAACAAAAAATGTACAAGAAAACATTAAAGGACCGGTTAAATACTATTTACTCATTTCAATGGATTGTAGGAAATGGTCCACTATATCGCCTCATTTCAAAATTGCATAAAGACGTGTGTCAATGAAAATGGCCAACACGTCGAAAACCTATGTTGAATTATTTGAGGGAACCTCTTTTTTTAAGTTTATTCTTGAATTTGACACTTATTTATTTATAAAACGAAAATGGTTGTAATTAGCCATAGGAAAGTACTTACAAAAAATTTTCATTTTTCATTTCTACATCACATCATCGAAAAATATACAAAGTGTTCCATTTGAAAAAATTAGAAAATTTAATTTAAAAATGTTCTTAACTGAAAAATAATTTTTGGCCACCCTGTACCTTTTTAATAAATGAAAATGATTCAAAAACATTAAGTAGACGTCTCGTAACTGGCATTCATATAAGTTTTTCTTAAAGCTCATAATTGTGACTGTGGTGATTTCTTTTAATATCCATCTGCAGATTGCATCATTTTAACAAAAAAATTCATTACATCCAAGTGGTTGGGAGATGTTCAATGCCAATATAGAAATGAATAGAGCCTAGAAAGAGGCTTCAAAAAATGTGCTGATATACATAGCATTCCATTCCTGTAATTTCGTCTTGGCAAAATACAAATACTCATCACATTGTTTTACATGAGCTACACTTTTAATTACCTTTTTCAAATAATTCTTTATCATTTTAAACAGTTCTAATGACCTTTAACATATACAATTACTTTAAAGCTATTTACACATATCAAGCATATTATCTGTAAATTTCACAAACCATGTTGACGTGGTGTACGTACAAATATTATTTTTCAATTTTTATTTTTTTATGTTAAGACATTAGTAACTAAACGCATTTATTGTGGTATTCATTATTGTCTAATATGTAACTGTTTTTTATAAAGCTCATTATATTTGTTGCTTTAACTTTTCATTGGCTTAGAGTAATCGGCGTGCTCGTTAAGTGACAAACAGATAAAGTTGCTTTTTAATTATTGCTACCATATTTCAAGTGTTTCCGTGGCTGTAATACTGGCCTTAATTATTGAACCAATATGGGTAATTATGAAGTGTTCAAGCATGCAATATTAATCTACTAAAGTCACATATAGATAATACGACTAATGGTTTAGTTTTCAGTTATATATCGGTAGATATTTGAGTCAGTGGAACAGCGCTTACGTGTTGGTTTCAGTTAGGAGTCCCGGGTTCGAATTCTGGCTAGGGTATCAATATGTTTAATGTATTATTGAGATAGTAGTAATGGATAATTTCCCGATGATTATAACACCGTTAGCGAAACATTCATTGAGTGGGGTATTCAACTGTTGTGTTCAAGTGTTTTGTGACTACGTCAGAGGCAGTGGCTGTTATAGTAAGTTCTGTTACCTCCTTTCCCTTGTTATATATTTTTGAGAAAGAATTGAGGCAACATATGCGGACGACTAGCTGGTTTAAGTCGGAGCAGAGAGCCGTGGGTCCAGAGTATTCGTAAAAGTGGAGAAACTTACCCTTTTTGAAATGTACGGCATAAATGACAGATTTCTGTTTATTTCGAGAAAAGGAGACAAAGCAAATTTGATGTTAAATTGGGCACCATCTGTAGTGAAAATAAGTAGAATTGTATCTTTTTCTCGAATAACTAGTCTACTATAGATCAGACTGAAATTGTTGGTAAGAGAAATAAAAAAGGTAGTTTAAAATGAATGACAAAATATATTACATGAATAATAAATAAATCGGTTTATAAAGCCTAATTGAAATTTAAAAAAAATATATATATAACAAATTTATACTAGGATCCTAGATGGATTATTGTTGAGGTGACTGGTTCTGGGGCAGCAATCCAGGCCCACAATTGTCTCTTGTTGCGAAAATGGATTCTAAAGTTTCCTTGGCAATTTACGTCTCTTAATGAAATAGAGTAAAAGTCGTAAGAAAATTAACCAACTATATGTTTTATTAAAAGTTAACGAAATTTGATCTATATGAAAGATATGCTGTACAAAAGCTATGCAGGAATGAAGAAGCTATGCAGAAACGTATAAGTATATATGTGCATAAACATATAAGTACATAAGTACATATAAATATATAGAAGTATATAAGCATTTAAGAATTTAAATATCTAAGTATATAAATATCTAAGTATATACAAAAGCTGATTTCTTAGACTGTGAATTGCCAAAAAACGAAAAAGAAAGGAAAAAAATATGTTAAAACCATGTAGTACATATAGTATTTTCACTACTTATTGAATTAAAAAGAATTGACCTTGAATTTAAGTTTATAAAAAAATAATAATTGAAATTACATCAAAGACAAAAATTGAAAATTAATTAAATATTAAATGAGTAATAAATGAAATTACCTGTATGTTAAACACTTGTTAACGTGGATATAAAAATGTAGTTCAATTACTGAAGTCCACAGTTAAAATTTATATACGTTCGAATCAGTACAAAGGCTGCAAGCAAATGATTTCCTGTTGAATTTTACTGATAAGGTAAACTTTTTTTGTCCTACTTACTGGGAAATAATGCTACCGAATAAACTTGAGAAATCTAATTCCCTAATTAAATTGAAAGCTATAAAATATAAAAATAGTACAGGTATGGCCATCTGTCAATGGTTGAGTTAAACGCAACAATTTGCAGGTCGCAAATTCTACAAGTTCCTTTACTCAAAACTAAAATAGTGGCATATGATCGATAAAAGGAATCTATAATAATAGTTTTTATTACTTCCATACCACAGCTGATTTGCCTTCGCCTCAGTTTGTAATTTCTATTTTGTACATAACCAACAATATGAACAGCTGTAAATAAATATTAAAACGTATTGTGATAACTCAGTAAATATATTACATCTTATAGGATATACTATATACAGAACGACAAAAGGTAAGGAAAATAACCATATGTACTTAAATAGTAAACAAAAATATAAAAATTGAAATATAGGTATCTGATGTAAATAAATGTTTTGTAGACAATTGTTTCCTGGAATAATGCTGTATTACAACGAAACAGAGATACATAATAGTTAATAGAACATGACTGAGTTACTAAGATATAAAATATGTAGGTACATAAAACAGTGAAATGGTTTAGCAGTTATACAAATAAAATTCTGTTAGTTGAAAACAGTTTCACTTACAAAAGCTGAATCGAAATGATACACAGATTGCGCCAAATATAACCAAAACACTAGTTTTTATATAAAACTGTTAAATGGACATAGGCCATGTAACAGTTCCATATAATATGACGTATAGAAAAAAGTTAAAAAATCTTAAATGGGCCCCGCACTTTTTCTTATATAAAATGGTTCTCCGTTAAATTTACTAAATTTTTAGTATGTTATAAATCTCGATCTCCTGATTAAAATAACATGGGCCCAATCTAATCATATGATTAGTTTTTGAGATACAAGGTGTTATAGTTAAAAAGTGGCTATTTTTATAAAATATAATCATAACAATGGGGAACATTCTCTTTTATTTTAACCGCCAGAGTGCACCAGCTGTACTCGGTTGTTTGCCCATCAATGTCAATACGAAAAAATATGTCTTTGAATAAACGAAGTTAATAATTCGGATGTAAAATGAAAACTTGTTGCTGTGTACTAAAGTGCTCTAACACAGTAGGACATTTATTTCCTAAAAATGTCCGTTTCCGACAACTATATGATAAATCTGATGTTTTAAAATTGTAATATATATCTTCATCTTCAAGTGTACTAACTAAAATATTGTCATAATTGATTAATCTACAATAAAAGAGGATATATAAACAAAAAACTCAACAAGTTCATAAACGTAATTATATACCTTTCAACCAAATCAGCTTTTTTTCCATGAACTCTATAGCTCAGTTTCGCTTTTAAAGTTTTAAACGATTTAATGATCAACTACCGTAATCTTTTTATCAATTTGGCTCATTTCAGTCATTTCTACGAATAAGAGATTCGGAAACTCTAGGAGATCGGTAAATTTAAACTATTTTAAGGTTATATATGATACAAGTTGAGAATGACATTAAACCGGGTACGCATGGCGTCATCTATTGGATATATTAGGAACTGACTTGGATTATTCCTCATTCTTTTCATCAATTTGGCTCATTTCTACGAAAAAGAGATTGGGAAACTCTCAGAAATCGGGAAATTTAAACAATTTAAAAGTTATAATATAACTTTTAAATTGTTGTTTAATGTCATTCTCAATTTGCATCATATGTTATATGTTGCAAATTGAGAATGGCATTAAACCGAGTACGCATGGTGCCATCTACTGAATATATTAGGAACTGGCTTGTATTGTTCCCCATTGAAGGATTCGATTAATTTTTTTTTTCGCGAATATCATTCCTCTAACGTCAGATAATGTATTGTGATATAAATATGCGCTTATATACAGGGTGAGCCACCAATAACATGAAGTGAATTTTTAAAATCGATGTGTTTATGCTGAAACAACAACATTTTGAGACAATTATTTTTGAAATGAAATGTACTATTTCATAATTAGCGAAATTTTCAATTGTATTATATTATACAGTGCGAGTCAAAAATAAAAATATGGATCACGTGTGACTCGTTCTAATAAGACGCCCTGTATATTTTAATATATATTGATTGTTCATTGGCAACTGATTCCAAATATATATAATTTTAAAGGAGTCCACAGGGTGATACAAAAGATAAAACACAAGAAAAATGCCGAAATACTTGTTTTTTTTTAAAATCGTAATGTAATTCAGAATTTCGTCGGTTAATTTCCGTAATTAATTCAAATTATGTTTATTGTGTATAAGTTGATAGAGTACTAAAAATTCAAAATCTTACTATGACTAGTTCTCGAGATTTAAAGTGAAAAATACCATATAGGTACGTTTGGAATAAAGCTTGTTTATACCTAATCATCACCGAATACGAGTTTTTGGTTAAATAATGGAAAGTGATCATCCATTTTATATAACTTTCCTGTTCGAATTTTATTTCCATTGAACATTAGTCTTCACCTAACTGCTCTCGCAAAGGAGGATAATATTTTTCAATGTTATGTTTGTTTGTCTCTTTCTTTATTCCCTCGAAGAACCTAAGCTACTGGACGCATTTTGATGAATGTGGTACCAAGAGATTCGTTATCGTGCCTTGCAATATGGTTATACAATAAATTCAATGTGGTGTCCGTAAAACATCATGTAAAAATTAAAAAAAAAAACAATTTATTCTATGAATATGATATCACAATAAGGAGCTTTATTACGAGAGGACTGCAGACCTTTCATCAATAAATATTATGGACGATTATGCTTATTCTATGAAACATTAATTTTGGTGGCCGGCATTTTTGTGTGGAAGGTAAATACACACATGGCATTTTGTTTTCCCTTACGTTTTGTACTTTTTCAATAAATGCACTTTGCTTCATTAAATTTGAATTTGTCTTTCAAAAAATTATTGAAATGTTTAACGCCACTTTCTTCGAAAACGGTTGGATTGTCGAGTACTACCAAGTGTACCTTTTATACGTGGAAATGACGCCCTCAACAGATTTTCTGGTCAGAAGTACTACAACGTTTCGTCAAAAAAAATATAAAAAAAATTCAACATCAGATACAGGTCCTGCGGCGCCCTCTATGATGTAACGTGATGTAATATATAAAGTCTTGTTTCTTAGAATAAAAAAAGTTCCTCTAGCAAATTTGGCGTAGATCTGTCAAAAATAATTTGAACTTTGACACCCTGTATCTTTTTTCACAGCAACATTTTACTAAAGCATATTCAGTTATATCCTCATATTTTGGCCCAAAGAATCTACACCTGAGCTATGGCTTATTATTAAAGATTCACCCTATATATGAGCAAAGAAAACTCATGGGCAAGCCCGCAAAGAAAAAAGTGTAAACCATAGGCACCTATTTTGGTCAGTACGGTGTAGCTAAGTTGAAAGGATGGGCTCAACTTAGGGAAAAACGACACAGATGGATCACATAGATGAAGCCATCTACTCATTTGTGGCGCATTTCTTTTTCCTATGTTGAGCCCATCCTTTCACTTACTACAACGAACTGATGAGAACCAAAAAGTCCGAAACACGTGTCTACTGTTTACACTTTTTCCTTTGCGGGCGAATATAAGAGAAGTTCCTAGATATCTGCAAAGAAATATGTTAAAAAGGAGTGATCCGAGAATAGGTCCTAATAAACACTTGTCTGCCATGGAGATAATTTTCACACAAGGAAAAAGTCCTTCCAAATCACAATAAAAATTTAATCAGCAGCACAATTAAAACAAATTAACAGTATTTGTGTTTTGTTTGTTTGCTTCGGCACACACATAAAATGTTGAAATGTTGCAATTTCCAATGAAATGGTGAAGGAGACGGTGGGAAAAGATAATGGATCCATGCAAACCCAGTAATAAACAAGATATTATTTATTTGAAAACGCTGCTTTTGTTAGATTTCTTTTTAAAGAACTGTCTAAAAATGTAAAATTGTTATTACAGCATACATATTTTCAGTTATAATTTTTTAATAAAAAATTAGGTGATGCCAAACTTGTGGTAAATTTTATAAGTGAGTATATTTATATTAAGAATTATTAATATGTTAGTTGATCTACGTTTACAAAAGACTTGTCCTCCACTCTTTTATAACATGGTCTAAACAAAACAAAATAATCTCTCGATATATCATGCTATCATCTCCTTATTGTACGACCATACCGCGATCATTTATACTAAGCGGCGTTTTTCTACCCATCGACCATAGCGCTTTCATTAATTAGCTTAAAAATACAGTCTCAACTTTGATCTATTTCTAGATTTTAAATTAACTATATTTCTTTGTTATATTTCACTGCATACATGCTACTCAACTGGCTTTTATTTTTCTAATCTTTATTACTTAAATACAAATTCTACAGATTTTCAAGTTTGATGAAATGACTTTTTTATTTTTTTTTTACATGTTTCGAATTTTCTCACAGCTACCTCTACCACTATCCATGCAGCTGACGCTCAAATTTTTAAACAACTATGTGAGAAGAAACATTTGGACTATGAATTTGATTTTATGAAATGATTTATTCATTTCATAAAAAAAATGAAAATTGAAAATTTGCCTGACGATTTAAAAAATATTATCAAACCTTATCGATTTAAAAAAAAATTTAAATTATTTTTTGTTGATAAATATTTTTATTCTCTGTCTGAGTTTTTTTACTCTTTCTTCTTTTTTTATGTTTTGTGTTTTAGAACTAATATTGTTTATATACTATTGACTATTGTTATACAATTTGTAATTGTCTAACAACAAAATAAATCGATTTGAATCTGAATTTGTCCCTGTTCAGTTGCTTCAGCATGTATTAGCCACTTGTGTTCATAGTTTCTTCTCAATTAGATGTCTAGCAAAGTTTGTACTTATAGTTTATTATTAAATTAAATGGCAACAACCCAATTGAAGTGATCTGATTGAGTTTTCACCGTTACATTAATTTAATTCACTTCACGGCTTCATTGTAATGAAAAGCTAATAAAAAGTATTCATATGAAGATCACGATGATAAACCAAGTGTTGTGTTTGTATAGTTGCTAATTTAGCCATTACATTTCATTAGCGAACAATACAGTAAATGGTACACCTTTCATGCTAGATAATTATTTTGCCGGATGTAATGTGTTACCTTTTTATATTTAAATGGGTCACTATTTTTCATTAGAGATGCCTTACATAAGCCGAAGAATAATTACAGTATATGCTCCTTATTTCTTATGTTCAGCCCAATTATTTTTAGACGAGAAAGAATTACATTTACACAACAAGACTTGAAGCATTTAATTTCGCCATGGCGTCTTGTGTCTTGTGCAACTTGGGGTGTAGGATGACAGGGATACCTATTAATGTTTGTTAAAAATATAGAATACTTGAACAAACTGTTTTATTATTAACAACATCGTTAGATAGAGCCGTAACGAGCTGTTATTACAATTAGAGATAATAGGAGTCAGTGGAATAATAGCCAAATTATTCAAGAGTTTTCTAGAAAATAGGAAACTGTTTGTACAGATTAATAATATATTGAGAGAACCAGGAACAGTTCATTACGGTATACCACAAGGCACTATATTAGGACCAGTATTTTTTAAACTTACATTAATAGTATACTCACCTCAAATTTTGCAGGGAAATTAATATATTTTACTGACAATAGCGCAGTATATTATGAAAGCAATTCGTGAAATTCTTTGGAAACCATAGTAGATCGAGATATAAAACTCTTGAAAAATATTTTTGACAATAAGAAGTGAAGTATCAATTACTATAAGTCGTTTTTCCTACCTGTCACATCACGTAAAAATAACCTGCCTAATTATAAATCTATCAAATAAAAAGTATATATATATATATATATATATATAATGTTATTACATATGATTTGCAGGAAACAACTACTCAGCGGGCAAATACCCCGACCTGCATACCAATGTCATTTGTCAATTCCCTGACCAGACATAGACCGGTTTCGAACTTATTAGTTCTCATCAGTATGCCATAGGTCGTGGAACAGACAAATGACAGTGGTCAACCTGCTAGTTTTATACAAACTGATGTAAATGGTGTACCGGTAACAGGTAAATGAATCCTCTCCTGTGGTCAAATGCTGCTATACACCAGGCATCATAGATGTCTCCATGGTGTATAGCGACTTGCAAGTACCGAGAGCGGCGACCTTCAGCCCTTGGTGGACTTAACCTATACTGTTATTACATATGATTTGCAGGAAACAATTACTCAGCAGGCAAATACCCCGACCTGCATTGAATTATACCTTACAAATCATGAATGGTAGCCAATGTCATTTGTCAATTCCCGACCACCGCCAAGCGGTCAACCTGTTCGCCCAACATGAGCTTCACCAAAACAAAGTAAACGTTTCTCCCAGTTGATATAATTTGAAATATTAATTGTTTTATTTTGTACAAACATGGATTGACTTTATAACTAAAAGAGCATGTATTTTTAATTCCATTGAGAACCGAAAGAGAATCAAACAGAGTGATCGAGATTTTAGAGGTTGCATCCTCAACATACTTCAATGTTTGGTATATGGCTATGGCTTCTGCCGTGAAGATGGAACAATGTGAGTTCAATTGAAATTTTGATTCAAATTTTTTATACTACGGAATCAAAAAAGCTCCACCAGTACCTGATACAGATTTTGCAGCATCTGTGTCAATAAATTCTTGGTGACAAATTGATTTAGCACATTAAGTAAAATATTAGTACTAGCTTGAGGGTTCTCGCTGGCGTTGTAAATTGGTGTAATAATATGTACACGTATAAACAGGCTAAAGAAGCTGATTTCAGATATGTAACTAAGTTCAATACTTGGAAGCAACACTTTATTGTCCCAGTAGGCTGAGCAATGTGGGGAAGAACTTTTCTTAATCCAATATTTGTTGGTTACATCAAAAGTGTTTAGGAATGATATCCTGGCTAGCAAAGATGTAGAATAGGAGATTCGTTTCATAATAAACTTTCCACTCAACATTTCTCTTCTAATCGAAAGAGAATGTTCCAGGGTTTCTGCGTGTAAGGCATCAATTTGAGTAGTTTTCATTGCACCAAGACAGATTCTAAGCGCCTTGTGCTGTATTATATCTATACATTTTAATAAAGTTATACTTGCTGCCCCATACATTATACAACCATAATCGATTACAGATCTTATATAACATTTATAAAAAAGTAATGTTGAAGTAACTCATACTGAGATCTAATATCAATTTATTTTAACTAGAATATGTTCAGAATCATTTTTTAGAAATAAACTTTGCTTGATGTAAATTTTACTAATATTTTTAATTAACTTATAAGTTCAATTGATCTTAAAGTTATTTCACTGAAACCTCTTCTTGTTTACTATGTATAATTCAATTATATCTGACTTTGAAATGTATATTCCGGATTTTACTTAACTCTCTAGAATTAGTGAGATCGAAGAGGATTATAATTTTTGCTCGGAATCAATAACGATGTTAGGTAGCACGTTCACTGAAGAACAATAAGTATTTAATGTGGGAATAGCTGCATCTTTATTGCTAAGTAAGTGCTACATGTATTATAAAGGCACGACCAAATTTTCATAAATTCGTAAAACAGTTTTTAAAAATGCTTTAAGATTTACTTATATGCGGCCATATATAAATTGATTTTTGTGCTTTTTCCACTTTTTAATACTACTCAATTTATCCAACAAAAAATCCTGTGGAATTTTGGGAAGGGACGAAAATCCACAAGATGTTCGCACTTTTTCGGTTTTTTCGAAATATTTCGAAAATGGTTGATTTTAGCGGACAACTTCAAATTAATAAATTGTAACTGATTAAATTTCCTCCAATTTGCATGGTAAAACGTATTTTCTGACCCCATAGATACCGAGATACAGAGTTTCGAAAAAGTACAAAATTTCTGAAAATCGTTAAAAACTGTTAAAAAGGCTGGTTTTCGATATTTATTTTCCATTTTTCAACATATTTAATGTACTCGTGGTATCTACACTTTGGATGCAATAACACAGTAGTATTACGACACTTCCTATCAAAGCACCAAAGCCGCAGAAAGATCTCGCCGAGCCGTACTGCACTCGACCACCAAATTTGTATTTTCAGCATCAGCTGCAGTGACAATGGCGTTCTTATCAAACGACACCAACAAAAGAAACTTTATCATAATGCTGATGACAGAAATGACAGCGAAGGGGATTGAGGTGAAACAGGCTACTGAAGATGCAGACATGATGATCGTACATACAGCAATATCGAAGGCTGCTGAATATGATGTGTAATTATTACAGATGAAGATGCAGATCTCCTCATGTTACTCACAGTTCTAGCCTCCACTCCTCACAAAAACATCTATTTCGAGAAAAGTGGAGAGGTAATGCCCCATCATTATTATATTCAGCAGCTTCATGCAAGATCGACCCACAAGATATTCTCTTTCTGCATGCAGTAAGTGGGTGCGACACCACTCAACCTCCTTCGGACAAGGGAAGAAGAAGGCCTGCAGAATTTACGAGAAGAACACTTCCGTACATGACCTAGTAGCTGTGTTCACAGACCCAGAAGCCACCCCTACCAGATTTCCGAGGCAGGCAAGAAGTTTCTGGTGGCACTATATGGAGGAAACATGGAAACAGATTCCCTCGACAACCTCCGATACCAACTTTTTACTAAATCGGTGGCCAAACTTAAATTCCAATTGACGAGGCTGCCACCTATCAAAGACGCGGCCACCCACCATGTTTTCCATATATCCCCAGCAGCGGGATTCTATATTGCTGTCGTATCGAGTTGATACGATAGCATCAAAATTTCAATCTAAATGACTAAATGATTTAGTCCAGTGCCAATAATTTTTGTGAAAAAAATAAATAAATTCTTAGCAGTATAAGGATGATCGGAAAATTTAAGATTCATGACATTTAAGTTGAGAAAAATCGATTGGACCACAACAAATAAACGGAAGTAGGATGGGGGTGGAAAAAGGTGTGCTTTTAGGAGTGGAACGTGGTTTCTTACAATTTGCGGCAAAACTAGACCTCCTATCGAAAAAAGTTAAAGACAAAAGTTATAGATAATTGAAAGATCTACAACTCTTATTCTTATATTCTTTCTCTTATTTTCCAACATAACCTCAAAACTATTGAAAAAACCTCAAAAACCAACTTATTGATTTTTAATTTTTATCTCCCACAAAAATGATTCAATTGTAATAAAATTTGGTGAAAATTGACATTTTTATGTCTCAAATAATCTGTAATTTTTTTGGAGCGAAATATTATTTTTTTTATGCAAATTTAATTTGAAAAAGGCCTAATTTTCAATAAAACAAAGTTGATTAATAAAATTTGGGTTTTGAAAATGTTTCGACTGATTTTTTTTCGTTAAAACCTCTACGTTTAAGATGGTGTAAAAAATCATACTGTTACTGTAAAAAATATTGTCAAAAAATGGGAAAAGCCAATACAAAGATTTTTTCAAGATCGATTTTTCCATAATTGTCACGAATTCTTCATTGTCTATCGAAAAGAAGTGTTGAGAGTGATGCAAAATGGTAATTTCAATGTAATATCAAATAAAGGAACTTTGATTAACTGTTTAAGGTTCGGGCTGTTGAGAAACAAATTGTTTAAACAATTGTTTTACATAAAAAATTGCTAGAAATGACAGTTTTTGTTGAAGAAAAACATTTTTTTATGCTTCATGGACAGTAAATTGAAAATAAGTTTCTTAAAAGAAATATTTAAAATCATTTTAATTTACAAAGTAGGAATATAAAACCAAAAATCTATTTTAACCAAATTTTTTTGGAAAGCTGCACTACATCGTCAGACTAAACATAGTTTTGTATTTCTTCACGATCTCCGACAAGGTATTCGGAATCCTCAAAATCTTCAAGTTCATCAAGATCTTATGTGCAATATTAATATTAAATTTTGTAGTTACTTTGTCAACAATTTCCTCTAAATCGCTGATATCCTTTCAGCGTTAGAACAGTTTTTGGACCCATGACAATTGGAGCATAAAATGGAACATTATACTCGACCTCGTCTCATAAATAGGTTTAATGTAGTATCCCCTCTTCGTGCTAAGCGGTCACGTATTTTAAAGGACACAAGACTGCAACCCCTCCGGCTCTTCTTTCATCTCATTAGTATACCTAATCAGTCTTTCTTTTCGTGCGTAAGACGATGCATCGGGATGCATAAACATTCACGAAAACGGGAACATACTCGATCGCGTTCACGATCTAGGGATGCGCCTAAGAAACGTGTCCAGCGATCTCGCTCCAGTTAATCTTACGATTTTATTCCATGTTTGCGACAGCCGCATCTTTTACTATTACAACCGATTGCCGCAGCAGATAGTTTTCAGCAAACTTTCAGGAATTAATTCTTTTTCTGTCAATTTAGGCAGATGTTAGATGATGTTCCCATCCCCTATCCATAGCCATAAGTTTGTTACCAAGCCAAGTTTAAATTTGAAAATAGGCTTTGTTGGTGGTAGTATTTCTAAATTAAATGAACTCTTTACCGTTGCAGTTATTCTGGTTACAAATCTCTTTATTTCTTCATCAACTCAGTCGTCGCTGTTAAACGAGTCATCAGGAACAATTCTATTAAGTTAGATCAGATATACTACGACATGCACAAACATACAATGGAAATTTGGGACGTACCATGGAAATGCAGCAAATTATATGTAATGAGAAATACATAAACTTAATAATTACGATCAACAACAAACAAAGCACGTGCCAGTTGTGGACGCGCGGAAAATGAGGGATAAGTGGGTGGCATGCGGGCTAACAGAAACAAAGATATGTTAGGTTTGCTAGGTGCAAATCGTGTGCACCTAGCAAACCTAACCTATCATAGTAACAGATCTTTACAGTTTTCAACCGGGGTCTGTATGAATATTAAATTCAGTAGCCTCTGGTCATTGTCTTTACTTCTTCGCCCTTGGTCATTGCAGCATCCTCTGGTTGCTGTTGTAAAAGTACCGCCACCCGCGTTGCAAGTCGCAACTTGGTCATTACCGTCTACCTGTCACCCTCTGGACTTCTTCGTCACCCTCGCTTACCTGTCTTCAGCATCCTCTGTCACCCCCTCGACATTCCATCCAGTTTACTGAGCGCTCCTGCGTCCACCCTTGCGCCATAACATACATGGCATTACTATTCACATTGAAATAAGGATACCCAATAAACAAACCAGAAAGAGTACAGTTTTTTTTATGTACCTCCACTTACTACAAACATTTCATCGCCGCTACTTAGAAGTCACAAATAATGTTTTTATGGTATATGAGTTTGATTTTGCTCTCCTTTCCAAGAAATTTTACCAATTACTAAGCCGTTTCATTATAAATTTAGTCTAGTATACTTTAACTTGGCGTGTGTATATATATATATATATATATATATATATGTTAATATTTCCGTACGATTTCATTTTCTCCCATATTGTACACAAAGTTAAAGCAATAGTCCAGAAACATTGTCGGTACAAGAGAAAATGAAATCATACGGAAATATTAACTCATACATACACACGCCAAGTTAAAGTATACTAGACTATAGATTGAGACACTCCATCTCTTGATATTAATGTATTAATTTTTACTTCGCTCTTAGATAAACCCTTTTTCCCTAAAATTTAATTTATTATTTAAATTTTAGAATATTAAATTAAACTATTATTGTACATATAGCTTCGAAGCTAATGCTTGTAATGTAATGTGTACTTGTATTTCTCTTGTCATTATGTTTATCTGTTTGAGCAATAAATAAATAAATAAATATTAAATATTCGAATATACTCGAATTACACACATATTACTCTACTAGATTTAAAAGATTTTTGCAAATATTTGCAATTGATTCTAGTTACAAACAGAAATTATAATCAAATTTTTAGACTTTAGGCAATTCAAATCTTCATTTGAAAGCAATCTTTGGTGCGACTTTGTTGCATATGACGTTCATCGAGGTTCTCAATTGGGTTTAAAAAGGCAAATCTCTTTTAATTTTGTTTAATAGAGAGTACTTATACGTTATGAGTAGTATATTTTGTAAATTATTTTAATTTATAAATTTGTAGGTTTTTAGGATGACACAAAATATTTTCTATGGTTTTAACTGCAATTTAATTTTGTTTATCAAAATCTATACAAATTTTACAGGAGTAATACCATATGTAATCAATTAACAGGCGCTCCATATATTTAACGATTAAAACATTTGTTTACGAGAAACCAATTTAAGTATAAAGGCCATTTTTATGTATGGTTTCATTCTTTTCATTCTTTCATTTCCTCGCTCGGACTAACTAATTGCTAATGTGTCAGTTCCCTTGGCTCGTAAATTTTATATATTATTGCGTTTCCCAAATTGGCAGACCGATGGCAACCAATGAAATGTATCCAATTACCAAGAAGGTATTCTAGTAATTTTTGAATAAGAAAGAGGTCACCCAGTGGAAAGCATCTCAGGATGTTCGGATCAAATTATGCCCCGGAAACATATCAGGGAAGTCATGCTTGAGACGCTGCATTTTAAACGAAAGGTTGGGTCCGATAGAAAATTAAAATGAAAATTTAACAATTTATTGTGTTCTGCTCATAACTAACATTGTTATAGATAGATAGACTTATTTGGTGTTTATACACTCACCGAGTATTTATACAAGTCTATAATATGATAAAAATAAGAAAATATATAAAATTTAAAATTAGGAACGTAATAGAAAAATATGCACGTTAAATAGAAAATATATATAAAACAGAAGAATAGGAAGTGTAAGTAACTACACCTTATAAATAACAGACATGATATTAGGTTCTACAAACACACACATAATAATAGGTTTTATAAATAAAAAGCAGCTAGCACAACACATAGTTGCCCGAAATCTTATTTGTATTTAAAATTGCAATATTCATCATACGAATGAAAAGTATGATTTATTAAAAATTCTTTGGTTTTATTTTTAAATTGTCTCGGTGGTAATATTTTATAATGATTTGGAAGTAGATTATAAAATTTGACTGCAATATAGTTTTTTGACTTTTGGTTAGTCTACATGATCTTGGTAATATCTTAGTATTATTTCTTATTTCATAATGGTGCATATCACAGTGTTTATTAAACTTTGAGCTATTATTTTTTTCATACAGGAGGCGTTCTAGAACAAATAAGCAAAGAAATGTCAATATGTTGTATGTAATAAATGAATTACGGCACTCATCTCTGTAGTTTACATTATTCGTACTGCTCTTCTTTGTAGGAATATTCTAGGCCAAGATGCGGAATATCCCTAGGTTAGCAATGCAATATGTCATAACAGATTGACGCAAAGCGTAGTATATTGTTTTCAATAATGATGGAAAAACAAATTCACTGAGTAAGCGTAAGAGATATACAGGGTGGGACAATAGTGCGTCGGACCTCGATATCATGAGTTCTAGGATAGCTAGAATTTTTTAAAAAAATTGCAAGTAAACTAGATAAAAAAGTCTATAACTGGAAATTATTTTCGAACATATCGGGCGAGCCAAGGCGAAATTACAGGCCCAAGTGCCTTTTCTTTAAATGGCATATCCGCCTCTTTCTAGGCTGTATTCATTCCCATATTAGCATTGAATATCTCCCAACCACTTGGATGTAATGAATTTTTTTGTTGAAATAGTGCAATCTGCAGATGGATATTAATAAAAAAATCGTCACAATTATGGGTTTTAAGAAAAAATTTCCTAAAAATGTACAGGGTATACTGTATATTACTACTTAGCTTACTTGCTACTGTTGAACCATGTTTGTCCCATTTAGGCCCGGTTGTACAAATATGGTTCAGGATTGAGTTCAACTGAACCAGACTCAAATTTGCACTCGTCTAAAAAACATAATTCCATTGTACATGCGATATTTGAGCTCAGCTCTACAGAACTAAAGTTCAGGAAGAATGTGTTATGTTGGTAACACACATGCATGATAGGATTTATGATTTATTTAATGTGTCAAAAATCATTTGAGGTCGAATATCAATTATTATTAAACAGCATCCGTTGTTTGGTATAAGCAAATATTCCATAATTTGTGCATGTGAACATAAGTAAAATAGTAGTGAAAATATATAAATAGTATAATAATTGTCCTAGCTTTATGATTTTAACTTTTTAGGAAATGTCAGAGATAAAAAGATCTGCAAATTTCAGTTCAAAGGAAGAATATCTACTGCTCTGTTTGGTCAAAAAATATAAAACAGTATTAGAAAATAAAAAAACTGATAGCAATATTAACAAACAGAAGATGGCGTGCTGGAAAGAAATTGTGACGGAATTTAACAATGGCAGTGGAGAAGTTTTTAGGGATACTGTTACATTAAGAAAAAAATATGAAAACCTAAAAAAGAGGACAAAGAAAAAGATCGCAGATGAAAGATGTTATATATTAGGAACTGGAGGAGGACCAGCCAAGAAGGCACCAGAAATAACGGATATTGATATCGAAATAAAAGAAATATTGGGAGATCGGATCACTGGGTTGTCAAGTGACTTTGATGGAGATGCAGGTTTGTTAAAATTACATTTTGCATGAAAACACAAATAAACAAACTGTATGTATGTTTGTATGTATATACAATATACATAGCAAGCAATAAATTTTCAAATCGAATTGACATAATTAAAAGAAAGAGTCTGGATGATATGATGTTTTTCTTGATATTTTTTAGAGATAATTACAATCATAAACGAGTCTGGAGATACATCTTGTGATCTAACCAACATATCTCGTGAGGTATTTGAGAATAATTCATTTATGTTAGTTGAGGAAGAGACAACAAATATGTTACCTGTGGAACATGCAACGGATGAGACAAAGGATGTTATAAACAGTAGTAAATCAATAGTACTTTTTCTAATTGTAACGTCATATTTTTCACAACTAGTTACAAAAAGTAAAACTTTTCGCAACCATTTGTGAAAAGTATGACGTTTCAAAACTTCCATTATTCTTTAAAAAATTTGCTTTAAATCTTATATAAGACTCGTTGAGAAAAACGTTTTGTGTAACTCGTGCTACTTTGCGATGCTCATCTAGCAGAAATGCACTCGTTACACAAAAGTTCATCTTTCTCAACTGGTTATATAAATAGCCATTTTTTTAATGGAGGGTTGAATAAAAACAAAACCTTTTTTTTTTAGAATTTGGCACAGAAAATGTAGTTGAATATACAAAACCTAAACCAAACTGGCGTAAAAATACTGTTCAAAATTTGAGGACGCCCATATCAAACGCTCTTACTTCAGGTAAATAACATATATTATCCTCAATAAAAAGTTTTCCTTCTAAAATTCTAACTACAGATATACCTATATCCAGAAATTATGTGTATATAGGATTATCGGGGGTTGTCAGTTTTACCAAAATGAGCTTCGGACCCTCACCCCATCCCCATAATGAATCTAATGTAAATTGTAAACTGTTTATTATTTCCAGGTGATGCATCTACCAGCAATAAAAGAAAAAGAAATGAATATGAAGCATTGTGTAATAAAGTAAACAACTGGGCTGCATCGAAGGCTAATTTGGAATCTGAGAAAATTCGATTCGCCGAGGAGGAACATAACATTAAAATAAAATGTATGCAACAAAAGTTTGAAAGAGAATGTGAACTCATGAAGAAGGAATCGGAAGCGAGAGTTAAAATAATTGAGCGAGAAATGGATGTTACTATAGAAGGTATTATTGATGGAAATAAATTAAAGAGAGAAATTTTATTATTGGAGAAACATGTAATGTTGCAAAAACTAAAGAATTCAAGCATTGAATAATTATTTTCAAAGATCTTTGTCAGTTTCAGGATTTATCAATTAGATTTAAGTATATTACTGAACTTTGTTATGACATGAAATTTGTATTTTCAATAATTAAAATAAAATAAAATAAAATGTTTAGTTTTTAATATGTATTTCAGTGCTTCTTTACGTGTTACCTATGACTATGCAGAATGAAAACATTGAAAAAGTCGCACAATTTTGTATTGATCAAGGTTTTAATTAAAAACAATACCACTTATGCCATAACTACAATTACAAATTACAATTGCTTAAAATAATTATTGATTAATTGATGTCTTACGACATTATTAATATTATGTATATTATATATGTTCATATAAGGTTCAATATTGATGTCATTAATGAAGTTTATTGCTAGTTCTTCTTCTTCATTATTGGGGGGATCTGGTTCGTTTAAAAGTTTGGCAATATTATCCAAAACTGCTGTGGCAATCACAATGGCCTCAACTTTCTCCACTTTCAATCTAATACCAAAGGCAAGTATGGGGAATCTTCTTTTCCATTGCCCAAATTTTCTGTCAATGCAATTTCTCGTCCAGATCTATGATTCATTAAAAAGTTCTTCTTTCCTCGTTTGAGGATCAATGAGGGGTGTTATTAAGTAATTTTTGATTGCATAACCACTATCACCAACTAGAACATGGTCACGAAAATTATTTCGTTCAAATCTTGCTCTGATATTTGAATTAGCAAATATGAGCCTGGCCAGCGACAAACTACATCTTGAAACATGCAACTAGCATCACATATCGCTTGAACATTGTATGAAAAGAAGCTCTTTTGATTTCTAAAAACTTCTGCGTTGTTACCACCTGGTGATAATATTTTAATATTGGTACAATCAAGTGCACCAATACACTTAGGAAATCTGGCTATGTTGTAAAATTTTTGAGAAATGCTACTAATTTCAGCTTGTGCTGTAGGCATTTTTATAAACTGGTTATAAAGCCCTGCAATAGCTCTTGTTACTTTCCAGACTATTCGACTTGCTGTGCCCTTGTCGATACCAACAAAATCGTCAACAGTCTGAAGAAAGCTGCCAGTGGCATAGTATTTTAACGTTACAAGTATCATTTCTTCGACAGTTACAGCATGGTTCCTAAAACAAATTAAAATACATTAGGAACATTAACTAAATCGCAAATTTTTCTTGGTAGTCTAGTCATCACAATAATGAAAAATGGTAGGTATACCTACTGTTCAGTCGGAGAAATTATTTGTGCTTTAATTTGGTTAACAACAAATCGAACCCCTTGTTTAGATAGTCTAAATCTCTGCACAAATTCTTCTTCGTTCCAAATTAAAAAATGATTTTGCCTTTCTCTATATTTCTGTGCTCGTCTTCGAGCATTTCTTAACATTTCCACTGCTTCAATAAAATCTTCATCATCAGTCAATTCTAATATATTTTCAGGAATATGTTGAGCCATTTTTTTCTTTGCTTTGTGAAAGTAGAAAAACAATATTTGAGGTTATGTTGCGCTAGAACCCTGTTTAAGCGCAGAAATTCGGGAGCTTGGTTGAACCTCTTGATATGACAAGTAGTGAACCAAGCTTAACGTTGAACTTGTTCTCTACAACTCAAATATGTTTTTGAACTGAGTTTAATCTTGAACCGTATGTGAACTGGGATTGTACAACTGGGCCTTAAGGGTTGCATCCAGAGTTACGCCCAAGAATTTGGCCACGTTATTATTGTTGGAAGATTCAATTTCTGTTAATGAAAAAATCATTATTTGTGCTTTATTAATATTTAAATTAAAGACATTACTTTTTACCATAGTTCAGTACTGATTTAGACTTCTTGTCTTGCATTCATAGCATTAATACAATTTTGAGAAAAATTTGACATGGATGTGTCATCAGCAAAAAATATGAAATTAGTTTTGTCTACATTTACCGCAATATCATTGATATATATTAAGAAGAGCAAAGATCTCAACTCTGATTCTTGAGGGACTCCAATATTTATAGTTTTTTCTTCAGAAAATGTATTATTTGATTTGACTTTCTGTATCCTGTTCTGTAGATAAGGTGTTACAAGTTTTAGGCTGTTATCAAAATTGTATCTTTTAAGTTTTTGTATTAATAAATAAGGTCGGAAAATGTAGTGACCCGATATTTCCTTCTTCAATACACGTTATTCCACAAAATTCGAGATAGCGTCACTAGCATTCCTATGTTTCCTGAAACCGAACTGCGTTGCAACAAAAAAATTATTTTGTTCAAAATATGTTGCAATTTTTATTTTTAAAACTCCTTCGTAAATTTTAGGCTAATATTGGTAAAAGAGATATTGGCCTAAAATTTGCTATGTCATTATCAACACCTTTTCTGTACATAGGTATAAACAGTGCTTTTTTAGTACATTTGGGAAAATACTTTCATTAATAGCTAAGTTAATTAATTTACTCAGAGGAACCACGATAAGGTCTTTAATATATTTAATCAAATCAATATTAAAACCGTAAATATCTCTACTGTCAGTATTTTTTAGAGAACAAATTATGTCTCTGACTTCCACAAAAGTAATAGGTTGGAATGTGAAGAAACTATGTCCTACATTAACGTTCTTCAAGTAGTCCTTTTGAGTATTACTATTAGTTTGAGGCATTGCCTTAATTAAGTCATGGGGAACATTAATAAAATATTCATTTGCCATATTGGGCTCAACTTTGCATTCTGTGTTATGATTGACGTTCCTTTGATTGTTTATAATTTTCCACATGACTTTACTGGATGATTGTGACTTTTCAATAAATTTGTCATTTGATTTAATTTGCTCAGATTTAATTGTTTGTCTATAGAATTTCCTGTACTGTATTACAATTTATTTTAAGTTCTTTCGTTTTAAAATAATCACTCAATAATTGTAGGTTTTCACGGATATCTTTCAGCTTACTTGTAAACCATTTTTATATGGTCTATTTTGGTTATTGAAACTTTGTTATATATTTTTTTGAGGAAATGACAGTCGATGTGCATTACAGAGCTTATCCAAAAATATTTCAAATTTGCCTGACAAAAATCCCAGTTTATTTTGCCAGTTTTCAATATGGGTCTAATAGTTACTTTTTCTGTCGTATTTGTAGTCAATTGGGCTTGTTTGGGCAGACTTAAGTTCCAGCAATGATCTGATAAGGCAGCATCTACAATATAACCTTCTGAATAATTCATATTAAAATTTAAAAATATGTTGTCGAGACAGTTTTTGTTTCTGGTATTACAATGATAAAGGTTTTTAATTCGGAATTTATAAAATAGGCAGTATTATTTTGTTCTTGTAATATGCAATTCTAATTTAACCCTGGGCATACTAAATATGAACGTATAGGTATTGAGTGAAAATTCATATCACTGCACTTGCCATAGTTCTACTTAGGTAGTCTTATACTTTTTTTACCAATACATGTATTAAAAAAGTTATGGCCAAAAATAATAAATATTTCCGTATCGGTTCTTTCTCTCTCTCTCTTGGATTTGCCCACCTAAAGATAAAAGTTATTGAGAATGCGAAGTGACTTGGATCATTCTAATATTAATAAATTCATTCAACAAGAGAAAAGAATGTATAAGATTTAACGAAAAACCCAATAATAATAATCTAGAAAGCGACTAGAGATCATACAAAAATAAATTAAGTAGAACAATTAAAAACGCAAAATAAATTACTTTAGTGATTAACAGATAATAAATTGTAATACTGTAAGAAATCTTTGGCAGCCAATTAATAAAACATGCAACTCTGAAATGTAAAAACTGAAATAAACAAACTATAATCTGATGATAGCTTATTAATATAGGATAAAAGAATGAATAGCAAACAAGTTTAATATACAGGATGAAGCAATAACGCGTCTGACTTCGATAATCGTGTTCTACCACAGCTAGAAATTTAAAAAATAAAGGTAAACTACTCTACAGTCGGGTAAATATTTACTGGGTAGTCAAAAAACGCAACAAAAACTTCACGACCTAATTGAAATACCGTTACTCTCTGTACTATCTCGCTTGCAAACAGAATCAATTATCTTTATAGGTTTTTAATGTACGTCGCCTTGTTTGATAAAACCATGCCGAATGGTTCACCGGCGTTAATAATTAGCAAGTAAAGTTTTTGTTGCGTTTTTTGACTGTTCGGTAAATATACACCCGACTATAAAAAAATTAAAAATTATTTTCTAACATACAGGGTGAACCAAGACGATTGTATAGTAACCTGCAGACTTAGGTACAGTTAAAAAAGACAATAAAAACTGTATGACCTCACTAAAATACCATTAAACTAGTCGCAAAAGTAATTACGCGCTGGAACGTATTTGAAACTTTTAGATCAGCAACTCAATCGTTCAATTTTAACAGCGCGTTACGGTCTAGTATTAGTAATATACTCCCGGTGATACCCAAAATGGGATAAAATCATAATCTTGCTGTATACAGACTATACCCATCTCTTCATTTTTTTTGGCCTTTTTTTACTGCACTATAATTCTTATCCAACAGTAATGTACTTGTACCTAACTAATCACATACCGAAACAAAATTAAAATCCCTTCATAATGATACGATAGAATAAATGGAGAGGATGCACGTTAATTATGAAACATCAGTTAATGCATATGTAAGTATTAAGTATATATTGCATTCTATAGGTATGCAATCATATGCAATATTCCTCAAATACGGTACTTAACTCCCCCTACGAATACATCCGTTTTTAGTTTAATACGTTGTAAATATTCACGTGAGAACGGAAATTTTGTTCCAGTCTAAGGGGCGCGTTACGGCATTTCTTTTCGCCTGCAAAATTTGCCATTGACATACTCACATCAACTGAAATTTTGAGTTAATATTTTCCATCTGTTAAGGACAGCAGTCGATTTATAATATATTATACACATTTTTAATTTGGCCGTAACATAATTCGAGACACTGCTGGTGTGTCCGACAAAGTAAGCAGATATTTTCTTTCACGCGGTGATGGTAAGATGATATGTATTAATTTTATTAACTAATCGATTTAATAATGAAGTGATAGGAATTTTAATTTAACGACTGCAAATCATAAGTATAATTATTATATAATAGCAAAAGTAAAGTAGCTGATAACCTTAATTAAAATTTATCTCAATAAGTAATATATGCTATATTATAATTACTTATAGGGGTTGTGTTAACGGGAATAGGCCAATAAATTATGGAAACCAATATCTAATAATTGTCGACATTTCGATTTAATGTTAAATCATCCTCAGGACTCTGCGAATACAATAAATAATACATAATTATTATAACTTATTGTCTATATATTAAAATTTTTTATAAAAACTTACAATCGACTAAAGTTTGATTAAAATTGTAGTAAATAAAGTTACTTTTAGTATTGAAATGTTAAACTAAAAATGGTTAAAACAATTAATAAATAATTACAATGATTGTAAAAAAACAACTTATATGTAATTTTTTTGATTAAAAAAAAATATAACACACTATAAAACAAAAACATAATAATATAAGCTGCTCACATTCAGGAAGGGGTTTCATGTTAAGATTAAATAAATGAATATTTAGTTTATATCGGTATGATGTTTCTTGCGACGATAGAATGTTAGAAAAACAACTCAAAAAATTATGGGTTATGAAAAAATAATAACATTATGTTATTTTTATATTATCAATTAAGTTAAAGTAACTAGAGTTTAGATAATAATAATAATAATCCTTTATTAATCCAAAAGATCAACAGATATTGATATAGGATAAGTCAAAAGAAAGAAAGAAAAAATAGTATAAACAACAACAAAGAAATTGAAATTAAAAAGCTAAATATTCATCTACACTATAGAAGCTATTGGTGAGTAACATATTTTCAACAGTAGATATAAATTTTTTAATACTGTAGCTTTTAATACTTGGGTCTAGTTTATTATACAGAACCGTACCGACATAATAAGGATTGAATATATAAAGTTCTAGCCTGTGTAATGTATGCTGCAAATTTTCTCCGTCACGCGTGTTGTATTTATGAGAGATATTTTGAAAAGTAAATAGATTGAGATTTTTCTTTACAAAAGTTAATATTTCAAGTATATATAAACAGGGCAATGTTAAAATCTTTTGTGCAATAAAGGTTTGTTTGCAGGATTCACAAAACTGCAAACCGTACATAGAACGTAACGCTCTTTTCTTCAGCAAAAATACACGGCTAGCTGTACTAGCATTACCCCAACAAATCACTCCATACCTAATTATTGATTCAAAGTTTGAATGATAAAATATTTTAACAACATTTTCACTTGAAATTTAGCACAATCTCTTTAGAGCAAAACAAATACTTGCACAATTCTTGCTTACATAGTCAATGTGAACTTTCCAGTTTAATGACATATCAACCATATATACCGAGTAGCTTAATGTCTGTAACTGGTTGGATTGTTTTATGCTGAAGTTTAATAAGTGGGCTAGATATATAGTTAGCAGTAATAGGATGAAATTGTATTGAAAATGTATTGTTATTTGAATTGAAATATTTAAAAAGAGAAAACAAAGTATCCTGCAGAAATTCAGATACTAAAGTTAAATTTAGATTACATGAGACAAAGGACATATCATCAGCAAAAGCACAGTAAAAAGTGGTTATGAAATTTTCAACATCATTTATATATAACAAAAATAGAAGTGGGCCCAGAACACTACCCTGGGGAACTCCAATATCAACTTCCATTTCATGGGATCTTTTTCCATAATACTCAACAAACTGTTTTCTGTTAAGAAGGTATGATCGCAAAATCATATTGCACTGACCACGCAAACCATAACACTCCACTTTTTTGAGCAAAATATCATGGTCTACGCAATCGAAGGCTTTAGATAAATCAACAAATAAGGCCATGACTTTATTACCCTTGTCAAGATTTACATAAATATAATTTAGAAAACTTAGTAGAGCAGAAATTGTAGATCGTCTTTCCCTAAAACCATGTTGATTAGGTGATAGTATATTATTTGACTCAAGAAAAATTACAATTCTATTTGCAAGTAATTTTTCAGTTATTTTAGAGAAAACTGATAACAGCGAGATGGGACGATAATTGCATATTTGTTTAGAGTCACCCTTTTTGAAGAGACATATTACCTTCGATATTTTCAGTAAATTTTGAAAATGGCCTTCTGCAAAACAGTGATTTATTATATTGCATAAGGGTTTAGCAAGTAAATGGGCACATTGTTTAATAATTTTTATAGAAAAATTGTCTTGTCCAGTTGAATTTCAGTTTTTTGATTATTTATGACGGTAATAATTTCGGATTCGGTAACATTATGTAGAACAATTGACTCATTCACGATATTCATATCATAGTTTATTTTCATTTGTTGATTGGATTTTATGATGGACTTCGGTAGATTAATAAAATATGAGTTAAATTCGTTTGCAATTTGAATTTGATCATCCATTTCCATGCTATTAATCATCATGGTAGAAGTATTATTTTTTATTTGCTTATTTGATCCTCTAACGCTTTTCGATTTATTTTCAGAATTCAAAATAATATTGTCAAAATATGTTTTCTTTGCTTGTCTTATGACACGATTGTAAGTAGTTTTGTATTTTGTGTAATATGCTTTCTCAATTATACCTAATTTTTGCAATCTAAATAACTCCTTTAAACGTTGAGATGAGATTTTTGTTCCAGTTGTTAACCAACTTTTGTTGTCAGATGAATAATGAATATTTTTTGTTACCATTTTAAAGCTGATATCATAATAATACAAAAGTATTTCATAAAAAAGTTTAAATTTATTTTCAACGTTAATTTCATTAAGAACATTACCCCATCTTTCAGATTTAAGATAGTCATTGAACTGGAGAATATTTTTCCTAGAGAAAGATCTGTACTTGTAAGGCTCCGAAATCCCGTCAAATTCTCCACATTCGATCTCTTATTCACGGAATTATTGTATTTTTTTATAGATATCATTTCACTTAACAATCGTTTTTTTTTTAATTTGTTAACTAACTATAATTTCTGTTTCATCAAAATCTGGTGAAGATCGTTCAGGTTATGTCCTAATGCCGTAGGATTACTATTTTTCTTAAGAGAGTTATGTATATTCTGCTCATCATTTTTATGCTATTTTACCCTTGTTTTTAAATATGTACCCGTTTGACCTATATACACATTTTCACAATCGCTACATGGTATTTTATAAACAATACCCGATTCCAATTCGTGTGGTGTCTTAGCTTTCACTTTGGTAAAAAAAAATTGTTTGTCTTTTCACTTTTTTGTGTAACTTGAATAATATCATTATTTAATGTCCTACATATTCTTCCGAAAGATTCCTTACGTATGGTGTTTTGTAAAAAATCTTTAATTGTATATTTTGTTTGCCTGGAACGTGTTCATTTCCTTTGTTTCATATTTTCCTTACTAGGTGAATTGGAAAATTATTTTTAGTTAAAGAGTTTTTTTATTAATTTTAAATCTTTTTCGCAAAGGTCTTTGTGATAACGCTCTGTATTTTAAATTGTGAATTATATTAATTTTTTGTGACTTCGGATGTTGTGAATGATAATTGAGGAATATTTCAGAAAAAGTGGGCTTGTGATACCAATCGGTGATTAAAACATTATTCTTTCACATGACTATTGTGTCTAAGAACGGTAGTTGGTTATTTTCCTCTATTTCACTTGTGAATTGTAACCTACTGTGAAAATTGTTAAAAATTGTTAAAATTACTTCCGTATTGTCTTTGGGTACAGCAGTAATTATGTCATCGACATATCTTTTGAAAAAGGGTCTATATTGAATATATATAGAAGTTACATAGAAGCTGTTTTTTTTACAATCATTGTAATTATTTATTAGTTGTTTTAACCATTTCTAGTTTAAAATTTCAATACTAAATATAACTTTGTTTACTATAATTTTAATCAAATTTTAGTCGATATTAAGTTTTTAGGTAGATTTTTAATGTATAGACCATAATTTATATTAATTATACAGGGTTACTGGTAATTCGATACATTCCTTTGGAGATGTGATGGGGCATGATCTAAGAAGTAAATTTAGCCCTAACATACATTATGCAAAACTCAATAGTTTTTGAGATATTTAAATTTTTTTGTCTTCTTATTTCCGTCCTTGTTACTCTGGTTGTCAGATTATGCCTTATGTGTTGGGCAGCATCGACTATCCTTTGTCTAAGGTTTTCTATAGTATTGACTGATGTGGCATAGACCATCTCCTTCATATGACCCCATACATAATAATCAAGGGGTGTTAAGTCAGGGCTTCGCGCTGGCCAAGGTATTGGGCCCGCTTTTCCAATCCAACGGTTAGGGAAACGTTGATCAAGTAACTGTCGTACTGTCAGCCGATAATGTGCTGGACAACCGTCGTTCTGAAACATCAGTCGCTGTCTGACGGCGAGAGGAACATCTTCTAAAATCACCGCCAGATCATTTCTTAAAAAATTTTCATAAATTTCCCCGTTTAAATTTTGAGGAAGAAAGTGTGGCCCTATTAAATAGTGGCCAATGACTCCCATCCACACATTAATAGAAAACTTCATTTGGAAACTAGTTTCACGTGTTAACTTGGGATTTTCCTATGCCCAATAATGTAGGTTGTGGAAATTTGTTATACCCTCGCGATTAAATTTCGACTCGTCCGTCCATAAAATACTTGTTAAAAAATTTGCACTTTCTGCATCTGAATTTAACATAAAGCGGCAGAATTCCACTCTCCTTCCAGGATCACCTTCCTCCAAGCCTTGGACAGGGGTATAGTGGTAAGGATGACATCCAACTCTACGTATCGTAGACCAAACTTTCCATTGTGACGCTTCGGTTAGTCTTGCGACTTTATTAGTTGAAATAGTTGGGTCTTCCTCAAAATACCTCAATATTTCTTTCTCATCATCTGGTTCATAAACGGGAGGAGCACCAGCGTCACTTCTTCTACATTTCACGGAGCCAGTTTCAGCGATATTTCAATATGCCGTACTGAATACACGTGCATTTGGTAAGCGGCGGTTAGGGTACCAAAGACCATATTCTCGGCGAGCTTTAGCAGCGTTGCCGCCACAGTATCCATAGACAAACAAGATATCAGCGTATTCTGCGTTGGCATACGCGGCCATGGCACAGAAAATACAATAACAACAACTAATAACAATAACTACGAGCAAAATCAAAATCTTCGATAACTAATTTAACAAGACCAACAAACTTAAGGGACACGGAGATAAGAATGTCAGTTAATGACATATATGCACAAACGTCAAAGTCAAGGACTGACTGACTTAAATGAAAATGAACGATTAGTCGTTTAATAAATTCCGCCACCAGCATTATCTTTACTAATTTTTTATTAGAACTATCAAGGGTACATTAAACATTTCTACCTAGTTAGATAGCTATTGAAATAAGGAAGTTTTTATAATAATTTGTACGCGTGCTACATTAATATTTTTTTGAAAAAACCTAATAGGTAAATTTCATAACTGATTTTAAATTAAAAAAATTTACAAGTTTTTATTTTAAATGTTCACATGATCGAAATGTTTCCGCATATTGTTCATTCCAAACGGATATCTATAATATTGGACAAGTAATCCAGTAAAAAAGAATTTAAAAATGTCAAGTAGATTTTTCGGAAATTAACTTTTAAGACATTAAGATCTACTTTTTTGAGAAAAACAAAAAAATTGAAATATCTCAAAAACTATTGAGTTTTGCATAATGTATGTTAGGGCTAGATTTACTTCTTAGCTCATGCCCCATCACATCTCCAAAGGAATGTATCGAATTACCAGTAACCCTGTATATTGTATTCAGAGAGTCCTGAGTATGATTTAATAATAAATCGAAACGTCGACAATTATCAGAAATTGGTTTCCATAATTTATTGGTCCATTCCCGTTAACACAATCCCTATATAATAACAAGGGTATTATTATACTCAACATTATAATTACTTTCAGATAAATTGCTATACTCAATTTTTTATTAGTTTCGTCAATATGTGCAACAAATTTTATTTTTTTTATTAAGATCCTTCGCAACTGATTACATAAACAGTTATTTTTAATATAGACATTTAAAGTGACACTTTTCAAAACTGACTAAAGTTTTGAAATGTCTCACACACAGAAAATAAAAACAAATATAAAATAAACCAGTAATTTTAATTAAAGAATTGTCAAAAACAGATAGACAATGACAGCAATGATATAGCAGAAGATTTGAAAAATAACAATTGATCTATGTAGCGGTGTTTGTAACAAAACAAAAAACAACAAAGAAAGAGAACAAACTAAAATAGGCTTTATTATTAACAAAGTAACAGATGGGTCTAAGCAAACTTTAAAAAATAGCTTCTCTTAAATTTATTTAATGTAATGCAAGATCTTTATAATTACATTTACAGAAAATATATATACCGGGTGTGAGTGGAAAATGTAGACCCACCATTTTTTTCCTTATTTCTTAGAATATCGGAATGAAACTTGGTAGAGATGTATGTATGTACATGACCAAGAATACAGTTTATGACATAACTGTCATTCCCTCCTCTTCCGTTTTCACCGCAAATGCCCATAACTTTTGATTTTTAAATGGAACACCCTGTATACATTATATTTTTGGAATCCTTGAAAATCTCTGAGTACGGTGATACTCCATAAATGACATTTCGACTCCATGAAAAAAATTTTACTAGAAATTTGTTGGTGCATCTAGAGTGGCATGACCAGAAAAAAATGCTTCTGGGTACATCCATGGATTCCTTCGAGCATCCGCTATTGTATGGTAGTACTTTACCAATACGGTTTTATTCGAAAAAAATTGAAAATTTTGTTTAAATAACCGTTCAGGCCAAATTTGATGGCCTATGAAATACACATTCTCAAATTTTTATGCTCGATTTAATTTTTCTGACATCATACCAGTTCATTATAAGCATTTTTTTTTTTTTATTATGGCACTCTAGATGCACCAACAAACTTCGAGTCAAATTTTTTTCATGGTGTCAAAACGTCACTTATGGTGTATACCGTACTCAGAATTTAATATAATAATATACAGGGTTTTCCATTTAAAAATCGAAAGCTGGGGTCATTTCCGGTGAAACCGGAAAAGGGAAAAAAATGACAGTTGTCACAAAATGTCTTCTTGGTCATATAATACATCTACCAAGTTTCATTCTGACATTCTAAAAAATACGGGAAAAGGGAGTCTACCATGATCCATTGACACCCGGTATACATCGATAAAGAAAATTCATGGGTAAGCCCGCAAACGAAAAAGTGCAACCATGGACACGTGTTTAGGACTTTTTGGTCCTCACCAACACGGTGTGGCTAAGTTGAAAGGATGGGCTCAACTTAGGAAAAACGACACAAATGGATCACAGGCAGAAAACCAGCTGCGCATTTGTTTTTGTGATTTTCAGCTTCTGTCTAGTATGGTACATGTGCTGGTTATATTTAATATTATGTTCATCTTTTTTTAGGTGAGTCAGTAGTGCAATGCAATATAGTTTTCGAACAGTAAAGGCTTCAGCTTCTAAAAGCGCCTCTGAAGGATAGGCATATTCCTTATAGAAAATGCTTTTTAGGATCAATTTCTACTTTTTTTTAGATATGGGTCTACGACACCTCCCCAAGATATTATTCCATAGGATTGTTGAGATTGCATAAATGCGAAATAAAGGGTTTTTAATTCCTTTATATCTAAATAGTTCTTGATTTAAAATTTGATAAAAGGTATCTTATCTCGTTAATAATATTATTTATTTGTAGATTCCATCTATGAATATACTCAAAATATGTTACTGATTCAGCCTTTGTTATGCTGGTACGGGTATTTATTTTGAGGGGCCCTAGATTAGGCAAGTAATTTTTGTATGACGTAAATGTTAGGTATTTGGTTTTATCAATGTTCATAGTAAGAGCATTCTCAACAAACCGTTGTTTTACTTTGTTGAAATCACGTTCCGCTACAGCGTTCAAATGTTCCTAACTATATCCACTATAGAATATATCAGTGTCACCAGCTAAACTCAGAATTTATCCAGTTGTATTTAAAGTAAACAGCTTATTTATATATAAGATAAATAATATTGGCCCCAGGACTATACCCCGGGGTAACCCATAGCTCACTTTCTCTCTTTCACTGTCGATGCTTACATGTTGAGCTTTTGGAATAAATATTCCAAAAGCTGGAATATGTGAATAGCGATAATGACATAAAGGAACGTCCATAACTACATATCCCTTTTGTGAAAAGGAAAAGGAAACTGAAATAGTAGTATTAGGAACAAAGCAAGGTGAATTATAAAAAGTTACAAACAATGTAGTTTCCTTATCAATGTCAAGTAAATTACAACTGACAACATTATGTAAACCTGGTAATCAATCAAAGTTATCGTTCGAACTTACATTACCATCTATCTACAAGATTGTATCTAAATAATTGAATTTTCCTTTTATTGATTGTCATAAAAAATGAATGGTAATATAACTTGTACTGTAGGTGCAAATTTACCAATTCATATAGACACAAATTAATAAACAACTGAATAAAGAAGTTACTAATTTTCAAAGTATATATAGAATTTGCCAAAGATTTACATGTCTAAAAATAATATTTTTCTAAATAAATTAACAATGCCACGAAAGGAAACTTTAAATATATATAAATAAGTTCTAGGATTGCCCTTTAAGCCTATAAGGCTTCTTTCGCAGTTGAGCACCTAACTGATAATTTGTGTTGTATAGTTTTGTGACTGGGAAAACCACGTAAAATGCTCACAATATGCCAGTCTATGTCGTGCAAGGAAGCTTTAAAATACATATAATCAATTTTGTACATATCGAATTTTGTCTTTGGACAACAACATGCACTCTACATAATACATGAAGGTCCTATTACTGTTAAAGGTTAAGCCATTTATCCTATTTGAGACATTCATATACATATTTGTTTGGCAATATTTATTTTATTATATATTGATTACAATTATTTATTTAAGTTA
Organism: Leptura quadrifasciata; assembly: GCA_963675555.1. Classification (NCBI taxonomy): domain Eukaryota; kingdom Metazoa; phylum Arthropoda; class Insecta; order Coleoptera; family Cerambycidae; genus Leptura; species Leptura quadrifasciata. The sequence continues at coordinate 7,342,587 of OY776674.1, forward strand.
ATATAAGTTAATTTTCTGTAAAATACGTGAAGTGGAAATGAATGGGCAATTCATTCCAAAAAAATCGGTCCGACACATCTCCAACAAACTTTCCCATTGAGGAATGGGTCGGACTAATATATCCTGGTACTCTCATTCAAAAATAATAATAAATATATTTTACTGTTATAAATTGAATTTCGAATCTCCAATACACGTAGTATACAGGGTGTCTCACCGGGAACTGAATCGATCGATATAGAGAAAAATACGCATCAGAAAATTTTGAAAATTTAGATAATTGTTAATGTCGGTGTGGCCAATCCAACTAAAATAATTACAAGCAGCTGGCACTTCCGCTTATACCGGAAGTCGATACCAACTTGCTTATTTCAAATGGAATACCCTATATATTTTAGGTTTTCGAAAAGAGCATAAAATTCTGAGTCGAAAATATGTAGCACATCCTATACCTAAACCTAGCCATTTCAGGAGATATTTGACATTTTATAGAAAATTTGATAGGTGTAACGGTTTGCAAGAACCCTTATAACTTTCTTCGTGTAAAAGATCCTCATTTGCTTCTTGTTACGTAATAAGAAATAAATTCAATAATATCATACCAAGTGTTCCGTTCTTCGCTTTACCTTTTGTCAACTTCAAACCGCGAAAACTTGTTTAGGTCAAATGGAACACCCTGTATTTTTTTACGTCAAGTTGTGTAAAATTGTATTTCCTTTTTTTGACATTAGCATTGTGGGGGTTAAAGTTACAAATTTTTGAAATATTTGCGATTCTATTAGAAATTCATGAATTGTTGTTATCATTTCATGAAAATAGCCATGATTAGGAACAATCAGTCATTATCTTAAGTCAAAAAATGCCAGCACGTTTAAATTACACCCACGAAGACTTTTCAAATTTGTTTATTATTTATGGAGAATGTGATAAAGTAATATCAAGAACTTGCAGCACATTTGCTACTCGATATCCATAAAAACGCAAAATAACACTAACACTGTAACATGCGTATTAGTCGAATTGAAGATATGGCATGAACTAATATAGCAGAGATAAGATCAATTTAAAATATGATTTCATTTTAATTTAATAATTGCTCAAAATTCCGCCCTCGAACCTCGACACATTTTTCGCACCTTCGGATTAGTTCCTCATGGGTAGCTCTTCTAATTGAATCCTGTGATATGTTTTGGAATGCATTTCTTACTCTTTGCATACAATCTTCAATGGTTGTTAATGGGCTCTCATAAACTTTATTTTTAATAGTTTCCCGAATGAAATAATCCAGAACTGATAAATCGGGCGAGCGAGGAGACCATAAGAAAGGTCCATTATTGGCAATCCATTGATCATAAAAAGTTTCTTGTAAATAATTATTAATTAAATATGCGTTATGTGGGGGAGCACCGTCGTGCTGATAAAAAATGTTTCTATGTTTGGCGAGAGGTAAATTTTCTAAATAGTTATTATTCAAATTTTGTAAGACATTCAGATACCTTTCACCTAAAAAAAATTACCTATACATATTAGCAGAGGAGAAAATTTAATTTACCGTTTAAATTTTTCTGATAAAATTGTAATGCCACCACTCTATCGTTTCTTATGGCACAGTAAACATTGAACTGCCAACTTTCCTGATAGTTTCGCTCTCTGAACATATGAGTATTTGAGTCACTCCAATAATGCGAATTGTTTGTATTAAAAAGTCCGTTTTTAGTAAATTTTGCTTCATCTGTCCATATAATATTTCCCAAATAAGAATCGTGACGCTCAGACCTTATTAGAATAAACTCACAAAAATCCTGTCTTCTTAGGAAATCTGTTTCTTTTAATCCTTGAATCGTATGGAATGAAAACGGGTGAAACTTATGTTTTAATAAGATTCTGTGAATTGAATCCTTGCATAGTGCCGATTCAAAAGCAGCTTGTCTTAATGACATCCTTGGAAATGCATGAAAATATCCCAGAATGACTATTTCAATGTTTTCGCCATCAACAATAGGTTTCCTTCTTTGCATTTTTGCCAGCCATATTTTTTCAAATTTTCCAGTATGCATTTTATAGTGTTTGGTGACGGTTTCCGTTTCTCTGGATATCGAGTAGCAAATGTGATGCAAGTTCTTGATATTACTTTATCATATTCTCCATAAATAATAAACAAATCTAAAAAGTCTTCATGGGTGTAATTTAAACGTGCTGGCATTTTTTGACATAAGATAATGATTGATTGTTTCTAATCATGGCTATTTTCATGAAATGATTACAACAATTCATGAATTTCTAATAAAATCGCAAATATTTCAAAAAGTTGTAGCTTTAACCCCCACAATGCTAATATCAGAAAAAATGGGAATTCAGTTTTACACAACTTGACGTAAAAAAATACAGGGAGGGAGTTCCATTTGACCTAAACAAGTTTTCGCGGTTTGAAGTTGACAAAACGCGAAAAACGAAACACTTGGTATGATATTATTGAATTTATTTCAGTTGTAGAACGTAGTTCTCTTTGTGTTCTTTTTACGTGACAAGAAGCGTGACAAGAAGTGAGGATCTTTTACACGAAGAGAGTTATAACGGTTCTTGCAAACCGTTGCACCTGTCAATTTTCTATAAAATGTCAAATATCTCTGAAACGGCTAGGTTTAGGTATAGGATATGCTACATATTTTCGACTCAGAATTTTATGCTATTTTCGAAAACCTTAAATATATAGGGCGTTCCATTTGAAATTTCCGGTATAAGCGGAAGTGCCAGCTGCTTGTAATTATTTTAGTTGGATTGGCCACACCGACATTAGTAATTATCTAAATTTTCATTATTATTTCTCTATATCGATCGATTCAGTTCCCGGTGAGACACTCTGTATACACTTTCCAATATTGTAAAATCAATATTTATTGGTATTAGAAAATATTGCCTACATAATATAATTTTAGACATAGTTGACAAATATTGGTTAAATGAGCTTTCCAATATTTTAAAATCAATATTAATCTTTATCAATCGATATTTGTTGTACTATATCATCAAAATTGTCTGCACATATCTGGATTGGAATGAGTTAAAACAATATACTGCCAACATTATCAATAGTTATCAATGATTCAAGACTTTTTTTACAATTTCAAAGCATTTGTATTGATCCAATATTAAACCACGGTTCAGCCAATATTAAGTTATACTTGGGCCAAATCAAATCAAGTTTATTTGAAATTATTAGGTAAAAATTGTTTGTCCTGGGCACTTGCTCCGGAGCCAGTTAGATATCCACGGCGTCGGCGTCGGCGTGACACACCGTAACAGTTGAAGAGTTGAACGAGGCCAGGTCAAATTTGTAATGAATTCAAAAATAAAACATGTCATCTCCTATCTACAGAATACAAAATAAACAGCAATTAAGGTGAAACATGTAAAAGGAAAAATTAAATTTAAAATAATTTGTATAATATAATGCAAAAAGGGTATAGGTAAAGTATCGGTGATGTTTGTGACCAATTTATACGGGAAAATTACTAATTGAAAACCAGTTCTAGATAATTATGGAAAGCGGCTATGCAAGGTTGCATAATTTATGATTTAAAATATTTGGATTTTTAAAACATTTTGTTTATTTCAATTGTAATTGTGTTTAGGAAGAGGATAAATTAGAAAACGGCAAAAAGCAACAAATAGAAATCCAGAAGGTAGAAGAGAGTTAAAGATTGCAAATGGTTTTTGGTAGATTTTATAGTCGTATAGAAGAAGGATGTGGCTAAATAGGTTGCCGGAAGATGGGCAACGCTTGTTATGGTAATCTGTGTTTATGCTCTCTGATTTGTGTAATGTTGTTTCTAAGCGGATTATCACCAAGTTTGAATTGGTAGAATTCTTGATATGTAATTTTAATGTAGTTTGTTAATGGTGCTATGTCGATACAGTGAGCCACTAATCTTTCTTGTTATAGAATAGAATAAAGTTATAGAATATACTTTAGAAAGTAAAGAAATATTTATAATTTATATTACAGGAATTATCAAAAATTATAAGATATCCAGATTTGCGTAAGATGAATCTTGTCTGGAAACCTGGATCCCATTGAATGATTACACTAGCAAACTAATAACGAGAAGTATACAGAATTAAAATGCCAAAAATGCTACAAAGAGAATTTTAGATACTTAAAAAAAAATTATAGAATAAGGATTAACCTTATAAAGACATTATTAGTTGGACCTATAAATAAAAAACATCTGATTATCTACGATAGAGCAGTAATCTGATTATGAATTAACCAATGCGAAATTGTATTTTTAAAACTTTTTAATTGTACTTTATTTTTTATTGCTTGAGGTAAGATATTAAAAACTTTTAGACCTACATATTTAAAATAGCGTTGCCCGAGCGTTTTCTGAGCTTCGGGTAATGTTATGTGTTCACAGTGTTTATATCATGTATGATGCTCGTGCTGAATATTGGATGATAATAAATTGTTTTTTGCCAAGTAGATCAGAGTTGTTTTGTAATATAAATTTCTCATATTTAATAAATTATATCTTTTATAGACTAATTCAGAAGGATGTCGTGTGTTTAATTTGTATATAACAGTGACTGGACTAGGGCGTAGTAGATCGAACGTAGGTCCTCTGACTTAGGTATTGCGGTCATTTGTATAAACATATACATTATTGATCTTATTTATTTTGTTAGCGCTTGTGTATGGAGGTCCCATTTTAGCCTGCCATCTATTTCTATTCCAAGGTATTTTAGGCGGTCACTACTCTCTATTGTCCACCAGTTGTTTCTAAACGGTAAGTGCATTCTGATTTTTTTATTGTCTCAGGAAAACCATTTTTTTATTGCAAAAGGTAAGTACTTGGTTTTGTCAAGATTTATTGTTAGCAAATTGGTGTCAAACCATTGTATAATCATTTGTAGATCTGATTCTATCGATTGTTCCACCTCTTTCCACGAATTTCCTTCAACATATAGAATGGTGTTGTGTGCAAACGAGATTATGGTTCCGGAGCAATTTAAGGCAAGTAACTGATCTAAATACATGATAAACAAAATAGGTTCTAGAACCGTCCCTTGGGGTATGCTGAAGGTAAGTTCTCTTTGTGTGCTAAGACAATTATTAATTTGAACTATTTGTTTCCTATTTTCCAAGTAGCTTTCTATGAGCGCGTGTGCTGGACTACGAATTCCTAGAGAGTGCAGTTTTAACAGGAACCTGTGATGGCTGACCGTATCAAAAGCTTTCGCTAAGTCGATGAAAACTCCCGCACAGGCCTTACCATTATCCAAACTATTGTAAATTTTGCTTATCAACAAAGCGATAGCGTCATTCGTGGATTTATTGTGTCTAAAACCAAAGGTTGTATTTATATTTCTGAAATTAATAACTCAACAACAACAGTCCATTCTAACAAACAGGAACAGTAAGTATGATCTAGTTTTACAAAAAAAGATTGAAGTCGGCGACCCCCCAGCTTTAAATTCTCCTTGTCGATGACTTTTAAAATTGCGTGTTTAATGCTTTATTAAGATTGGTTGAAAGATAACGGAGATTTAACGAAGGAAAAAGTTATTGCGGGAACAGGGTTAGGCCAGGCGTCAGATACATTAAAATGGTTTTTATTGTTGGAACCAGTTCATTATAAGCCTCTTTTAAAACTAATTTTTCCCCTCGCCCGCCCCCGAGATACCCCCAATTTTGGGGCAATATCGTTTAAAAAAATTTTTTTTTTGCAAATATCTCGGTTCTGAATGGTCCTACGCAAAAACGCGGTTATCAAACTTTAAATTCTCTATCAAAATGGTTCAGACACATTTTTATATATTATTCATATTCTTGGAGTTATAGACGGAGGCATCCAAGCACCATATCGCATTCACTCTGTATATCGACACTTTCCTATACTCTTCCACGCTTTCTACTTGCTATTACGTAAAATTATCACTTTTGAAGTTTAAGTCTACAACTATCGGTGGCTACTACCATTATGCGCTCGTTTCTACACCACCTTTCGGTAGAGCATTTGGCGCGTTCTCTTTTAAGTGATATCCCCAATAGGCCTAACCCATTTTTTGTTTATTTGGTTAACTAATTTGTAATTCTTTTGTTCTCTACTGCAAATACATTACATTAGTTTGAATTGTTTTGAAGTTGAAGGTCCAAAACGTTCCCTTGCATCAATAGAGCTACGAGTGTTGGTTTCATTATCTTCCGCATCGTCTTTGTCAAATTCAGTCTCCTCGTGTTATCCTCTTCCAAAAAAGCTAATACCCTATCTTCGGTTTCTTCGGCTCAATCTAAGTCATCTACATATATTTCGACATTTGTACACGTTTGTCTTTGACATCCAGAACAGGTAAAGGAACATCTTACTCCAGTTTTTCTACAAATACATGGGGCTTTGCGGCCTTTGTACACTTCCAGCTTATTGTTTTCAAAAGTTCTTGTGGGGCAGCTTCGTTTTCGGTAGTAATAGGAAACAGATAATTTTTTTTTCATCCAACCCCAATCTTGATTACTTTTGATATTGACGTACCACTGATGAATTTAACCGTATGTTCGAAAAGAATGTTGACGTGCAGCAGACTCAGTTGGAGGTAACGATGCAAGGTTATATGTAATTTTTTTCCTGTGTAAAGAAGATTGTTCGCTACAAGCTTTTATATCATAAAAAAATTATATAATGTAACAAAATGATGGGTTTGATTTGCTTCAAAGTTTATTTTCTACTTTTTAGAGCATCTAAATAAAAGCTTTTTTTTAAATATTTTTTATTTAATTTTATTTTTTACTTTTTAGTCTTTTGATATGCTGTAATTCCCAGATATCGATTTTGAGACGAATCGGATCATAAACTGTAACGTCGTCCGCCATCTTGAAGTCGCCATCTTGAACTAAATTTTGACTAGAAATTCGTAATCGGCGAACCCGAAAACCCCCAGATATGGATTTTGATCGATTTGAACCATAAATGACAAAAGTCGTCAGCCATGTTGGTGCAGCCATTTTGAATTTCCGAATTTTGACCAAGGATTCATAATTGGCGATCTCGAAAACCCCCAGATGTCAATTTTGAGTCGAATCGGATCATAAACGATAGAGTCGTCCTCCATCTTGAAGCCGCCATCTTGTTTTTTCTTATATGAAAATGTTAAAGTGTACTGTCCCTGGACCTACCATTCTTATCTACAAGCCTTTTTTGACCGTTTTAGACAAGTTTGCAAGTGAAAATTTCCTAACCCTAAAAAATTGAAGAAATGCGAATGATTTAAAATTTAATTTTTTTCCCTGGATACTTTAGAGCATAGACATTAATTTTAGATTGAAGTTTAAGGTATAAACAAGCTATATCTACAAGGATTTCTTTTAAATTAGTATTTTATTTAATATTTATATTTTAATATAGAGTGGAAAAATATGATACGGCTTAACTTTCACGCGCAATTTATAAGAAATGAAAATTATAAAAATTAAAAGTAAGTATACCGTTGGAAAGCTGAATTCTTCTTCTTTAAAATGCGTGCTCTTTCACGTGGTGCTATCCGTTTTTATTATTATTATTATTTTTCTAGATATTTGCAAAATACTGAATTTTTCCGTTTCAGAGGGTTGTTTATAAGGGTTCGCGGGGGTAGATTTTGGTAAACTTTTTTGAGCCACTTTCTACTAGCAAAAAACTAGCCTTTCATGAAAAAATTAGCGGGGTAACAATTAATTCCGATTTAAAACCCCCTGGCAACTGGACTATAATAAAAATACAAATTAAACACCCCGCACCGGCTTAGGTTCAACGATTTACCGTCATAGAAATAAAATATCGTGATTTATAAACACGTAATTAAATTCTGTTGAAAGTTAAATCCATTTACTTTACAATAAACGGAGAATCCAATCAATAAATCAGGAATCGGGGTAAAATAAATTCAGAATAGAATCATTAATATCAAATATAAAAAAATGTCAATACAGAGGACAATAGTAACAATTTATCTACCACAAAGTATCGGTGGCTTGGATAGTTTAAAAATAAATAACATTCAATATTTTCATGGACACAAAGGGCTGATAAATGTTAGGTAACAAATCATACTAGCTATTTACACATCATTTACACATGTACTATGGGAACTGGAAGCATTTTAAAAAGTGTGAAGAATCAACCCCCAGAAGTTGAAGTTACCTTATTGTTGAAGCGGGTTAAAGAACACAAAAATAACCTCTTCAGAAATTTTAAATTGCATTGGACTGTTATGGCAATACTACTATAAGTTTATTAGCCAACTACGAAAATAACGTTTCTGTTATTGTCTTCAAATTTACTTCTTGTAGTTGAATATTATATGTATTTTATTTTAATCAAATAAATTTACAACATATATACAACAAATATTTATTTATTTATTGGTTACAGACTGTATATACTTAACATAAACTAGACTAAACTTAAACTAAATTAAAGTATTCAGAGATTAGAGAGAGAGGGAGCGAGAAGAGATAAGGGTATTTATAAATACGAAAGAATAGTTTATAAAAATGATAAATGCTAGACAATTGCTTACAAAATTTCAAGCAATTTATTTCTTAATTCTTTTGTGAATATGACATATGTATCTCCGAATATATCTAGATATCGTTGTAATGAATTATAACTTTTTGCTGTTCTAACAGGAGGTGACTTTAGTTCATAGTTTCTTGTTGGAGTAATATAAGAAAAAGTTCTATAGAAACGTACTCTTTCGTCTAGAACATTGACTAATATTTTACTTAAGGTAGTTACATCATACGAAATATTGTGTATAAGTTTATACAAATAAACAATGTCAAAGTAAGTTCTTCTGTTATTTAGTGACATTAAATTATACATAGAAAGATGATCTAAATTGAGTTACTAGTATACCCCATTTGTAATATCTTCCCTGCACATTTTCTAACATTTGTATATATTTGGCATAGAAAGGACTCCAAACCACCGAACAGTAATCTAGTTTTGGTCTTACAAAAGAGAGGTATAATATTAAAATAGTTTTTTCACATTTAAATGATCTACAGTTACGTAGAATGAACCCTAAAATTTTATAGAACTTATTTGAAATACTAATTACATGATCATTAAATATTAATTTGGAGTCGAATACCACACCCAAGTCAGTTTTTGTATAAACCCTCTCTAAATGTTTGTTTTCAATTTCATATTTATATTCAACCATATCTTTAAGCATCGTGATAGTTATTACCTTGCATTTATCAATATTAAAGGGCAATTGATTTTCAACAGACCAATTAAACATTTCTTTGATGTCATCTTGTAATTGCTACCAGTCTTGGTCATTTTCTATTTACTTAAATATTTCATATCATCGGCAAATAGGCTGATCGATGAATATTTTACGGTATCTACAATATCATTTATAAAAATTAAAAATAAAAGTGGGTCTAGGTTCGAACCATGGGAAACTCCTGAACCTGATGTGTAGTAATCCGACTGAAATTATTTATCATTATTTACTGTTGCCGATATATCAGGTAGGTAGACATAAATGTTATTAAATCAGTAGAGCTTATTTGACAATATAGCAATGGGACGATAATTTATAACTTCCTTTCCGTCTCCACTTTTAAAAACGGGAGTAATTTTTGCTATTTTCAATTTATCCGGAATTTTTTAATTTTAAATTAAATATTAATGCTAATGATTTAACCAATGCTTCTTTACAACCTTTAATTACATAACTTGGTATATTGTCATGTCCCATTGTCCTCTTTGGTTTTAATTTATCTATTGCCATGACGACACCTGCATCAGAGATCTGCCTAATATTCAATAGTTCTAGTTCTTCGTTATACCACTACCATACCATTACCGTGTATTATACCATTTTCGGATGTAGGACATATTCCTTTGAATAATTGAAAAACAGACTTAAAATTATTGGCGAAACCTTGAGCAACAGACTTCCTCCTGATAATATCTCATTCAGAATCATTTCCTTTGGTATTACAGTTTTATTATTATTTGTTGTTGTAACAAAATTCCAAAATTGCTTCACATCGCGCCTGATAGTATTTTCAACATTTGTGATACAGTTTTTATGTGCTACTTTGATATCTTATTCTATTTTAGATCTTAAATTATTGTAATCAATTTTACATTGTTCTATTTTCGTGTTTTTATACAACTTTTTATTTCATTATTTAGCTTTAATATGGATGTGTGTGGTGTGCTTTAAGTAAATAGTTCTTAGCTGTCAGTTCTAATGAAAAAATTAATTTTGGTATGTAATACAAGTTAAAAATTAATAACAAAAGGAAGTCTCACAAGTATACTAAAAAACTGCGTTCAAAGAAATAAAAATAAATACTCAAAATAAAAAAATAACCTGAAAATAGAACAAAGTTGAAAAATACGTCCAATAGATAATACAACATCTTATCTCAACTATCAAAATAAAGACTTTGAAATCCTAAAGGTAGTCATACGCGCCAAATCTAGAACCACATAACATTATGGTAGAAGAGGAAATTACAATTAATAAGTTATATGAAGAAGTGTTGAAGAATAGGAACGAAATAAAAAATTACATTGAGGCTAGTGAGGTTAGACTCTTGTTAAAAAATGAGGAACTGAAAATAAGACTTGACAGTGTCGAAAAGGAAAACCTATCATTGCTAAATAAAATTGAATATCTGGAGAGGGCGAATAAAAGAAATAACATAATTATATTTGGTTTAATTAAAAATGATGAAAAAATAACAGAAACATTAGTTATCCAAGAACTAAATAATCTTTTGGAACTTAATCTAACTGAAACAGATATAAACAGCTTATATAGACTGGGTCAATCGGTGAATAATCCAGTTAAGGTGGAATTCATCTCATATCTAAAAAAGTTACATGTATTAAAAAACTGCTCCAAGCTAAAAGGTACCGAGATCTCAATTGTACATGATCTAACTCCTCAGCAAAGACAAGATAATCAATTATTAAAAAAACACTTGCAAGCTGCCAAGCAAAACAAAAACAATAATTGCTACATTAAGAGAAACAAACTACACATAAACGAGGAAGTATATACATTAGAACAACTAAGAGAAAAGGAAAACTATGGAAAATATGAAACGGTAACAAAGTCAAATAGTGCCCCTGCTACACCTATAATAACAAAAACCAAAAAGCAGCACGAGATACCTGAAACTATTTTAACCGAAACAGTGATAGCAGAAACCGAAACAGTGATAGCAGAGACCAAAACAGCGACAGCAGAAACTGAAACGAAGATAACGACAACCGATAAATCATCCAAAAAAGGAACTGGTTGTAAAACCCCTGCCCAGGTACCTCCTCAAGTAACTCAACTTAAGGAAAAAAAGAAACTACGTTCAAACTCAGTCGCAATGAAATAATTCTTAGGTTACAACTTACAATATCTTATATTTGCTTCAATTTTCTTCTTACAGTTTCTTTTGTTAAATACATACCTTATTCCTGTTATACGTAAGATATGGATCAATATATCAGAGATTTTAAGATAGATACCATTGAAACCTATAGCCTGCAAGATTATAAAGAAGCCAAAGAAATTTTAAAAATAAATAGTAAAGTTAATAATTTTAAAATTCTTCACAATAACATTCGAAGTTTAAACAAAAACATAGACGAATTCAAAATTTTCTTACATAATTTAGATTCTAACTTAGATGTTATCATTTTCACTGAAACATGGAAAATTGTAGATACAAATTTATATAATATAGATGGATATGACATAATATATAATTACGGTGACTACAATCAAAACGATGGTACTGTAGCGTATATTAAAACAAACCTATGTTATACTTATGAAATAAAAAAAATAAACAACATAAAAACATTAAATATAAAAATTAAACTAAATAAAAAAAAGTAACATACTAATAACAGCTCTATATAGATCTCCCAATACAGATCCAAATGATTTTAATATTGGCATGCAAAATTATTTACAATTACAAAACACTGAAGATTACTGCATATGGGTTGGAGATGTAAACATTGACTTGTTAGAAAATAATGATTATGAAAAAGAATACATAAATATATTAAATGAATTTGGATATGTGTCAACAATTAATAATGTAACCAGATCCCAAGGAAATCAGAACTCTTGTATCGACCATGTTTTTATTAAATCAAGAACTAATATAGCAGATCTATTATTAATGCCTCTTATTATACATACAGATATTACAGATCATTTTACACAAATACTTCAAATTATTCTGAACTTTGACAGATTAACTTCATATAATATAGGTTTGATCAAAATAGTTAATTATATAAAATTGGAAGACACTCTTAAGCATATTTCTTGGGATCCTGTATATTATTCAGCTGAGAATATGGAGTCCGCAGCAAATATTTTCTTGAACATAATAATAAATAATATCAATGATTGTACTATTCTCAAAAAAATGTACAGAAGAAATACCAAAAAAACACCATGGATAACAAATGCACTTGTAAAATCCGCACACGTAAAAAGTACCATATTCAAAAATCTGAAAAAAGATCCTAATAACATACAACTAAAAAATCAATACAAAAACTATAAAAACAAATTAACATCTTTAATAATTAAAGCGAAACATCAATATTACAATGATAAAATAAAAAATAATACTTCAGACACAAGAGCAATTTGGAAAGTCGTTCAAGAAATAACGCAAACAAAAACTAAAAAAGCAGATATACAATCAATAAAAAATAATGAAGGAGTTCTACTAACTAATAATAAAGAAATATCAAATGAATTTATAAATACTTTTACGAACATGGGAAAGATTTTAGCAAATAAAATAGAAAAAGACCCTAATTATTCCATAAACAGATCTAGATATCCAAATTCACTGTTTTTGACCCCTACTAACCCTGAGGAAATAAAAAAAATAATTATTGAACTAAAAAACAATAAATCTCCAGGAGTAGATAACTTAAAATCAGAAACACTAAAAATTATTTCCGAGTATATAGCTGAACCTTTCGTTTTTATAATAAACAACTGTATAGAAATTGGTTTATGGCCTTCTGCTTTTAAAGAGTCATTAATAATTCCAATATATAAAAATGGTGATACATCTCAAGCCCATAACTACAGACCTATTTCACTGATTACCAATCTAACCAAAGTTTTTGAAAAAGTAATAAAACAGAGGCTAAATTCATATATAAAAAAAATTAATATACTTTCCGATAAGCAATTTGGTTTTAAGGAAGGTGTATCAACACAAGATGCAATCTTGGAATTGACATCCAATATTTACTCAGCATTGGATGAAAGCAAACCATGTATTTGTATTTTTATCGACTTATCTAAGGCCTTCGATACTGTAAGCCATGACCTACTCTTACAATCACTAGAGGACATTGGAATACGAGATACCTGTTTAACCCTGTTTAAAAGTTACATATCAAATAGAATCCAGTGTGTGAGAGTGAATGATGTGATAAGCGAGCCATTAATTATCGAATATGGAGTACCTCAAGGTACAGTATTGGGTCCGATATTATTTTCAATATATGTGAATGGTCTATTTTCAATTGAGAGTAGAGGAGATGTTATCTCTTTTGCAGATGATACTGCGATACTCTACAAAGGTCATACATGGGAGGAGGTTAAGATAATGGCTGAGTCTGACTTCTGCAAAATAAAAAAATGGTTAGATCATAAACTATTAACTCTAAATTTTGAAAAAACTTCCTACATACCATTTAGTTGTAACAATACAAAACTTCCGCCCTTTGATCAAATAAATATCAATATATCAAATAATAAATATACCATATTACCAAAAACAGAAATAAAATATTTAGGCGTCATCATTGACCACCACCTAAAATGGACTTCGCATATTACTTATGTAATAAAAAAATTACAGTTCTTGTTATATAAGTTCAAACATCTACAAAAGCTGCTAAACATTGCTCAAATGAAAAACATATACCACGCTTTGGTTGAGAGTCATCTAAATTATGGCATATTAGGATGGGGTGGTGTAGCTAAAACTCATCTTGCTGCGCTTGAGGTCTTGCAAAAAAGATTTTTAAAAATAATGTTGTCAAAATCTTATAGGTATCCAAGTGATCTTTTATATACAGAAGCTAAAGTTTTTGATCTGAGGCAAATGTTTTATTTTCAAGTAATTATAAAACAGCATTGCCAAAAAAATCTAGCTATAGTACCTCAACATAGTTATATTACACGTCAAAGGTATAAATATGTCTATCCTTTAATGTTAAAAACTATCGGACAGAGATGCTATAATTTTTTAGCACCTAGATTGTATAATACTATCCCAGAAGAAATAAAAGATGTAACAATAAAACATGTATTCAAAAAAAAGTTAAAGCAATTTATACTGGAAAAAGATAGAAATATAATTAGGGATTATATTGATTTAAAAAATAATTAATAAAAAAAAAAAAAATCACCACACACAATTATTATTATTGTTTCAAAAATTATTGTTTAAATTACCATTGATTTTAAAATTATTGTGAATATACTAAACACTAAATTTGAGTTGTTTGTCATTTCTCGAAACAAGTGTTAGCTCACTTATCGAGTGTTGTATGTATTTATTTATTTATTTTATATTGCTAATATACGTATTTGTGTGTATATATGTGCATCTATTTGTATGTATGTGTGTGGATATGTGTGTATGTATATGTATGTATAAATATGTGTATTGTATTAATTTATATCCTATGTAACTATACAGTTGATAAATAAATACTATTATTATTATTATTATTTATAATATCCCTTTTAATTTCAGGCGTGTACCAGAGAAGAAATTCATTATTCTTAGTTTTTATTTTCGCAACACACTTGTTATAAAGGGATAAGTCAGAGAAACTTTATATTAATTGTGCAGTCCTGGAAGCAGATGGAACCTTTGGTATGATACATCTTCTGACGTAGTTTCAACAAACATCAAAACACTTGAACACTAGACTTGAGTAATATTCGATGCATGTTTCGCCAACCATGTTAACATAAACAAGAAGTGATTAATCATCTACCAATGAGAGGCTTTGCTTATATAGTTATTTTTGCTTTCAAGCCCAGTGGAAGTAAAGTAACGCAAAAAATATTGTTCAAATAGGTTTAAAATGTCATGAAACGTCGAGATTTTAAATTTGAGCGAAAAAAAATCTGTCTGTCTGTCGATCTGTAATTTATTTGTGCACACGTTTACTCTGAAGCCGTTGATGATATTGACTTGAAATGCACTTATATATTATAACGAGATCTGGAACTAGGTTATATTTTGATATAATTCCTTTGAAGTGTAAATGCGGTAAATAAGGGTAAATAGGCAAAGCAAGCAGGTAAGAGTCCATAAAATTGCAATTTAGGGTATGTACAAAAAGTCAAGGTCCTAACAGTTTTTTGGCATCAGCCATCCCCCTATCACCCCCAATACCACCACCACACTATTATGAAAGGGTGTAAAAAAAATAAAATGTGATTTAGTGTGTATACAAGAGCGAAACGAACAAAAAATTTTCTCCGTCTCTACTACCCCCATTGCCCCCCTACCCTACTATTCAAGGGAGTACAAAATTAAATTGGGATTTAGTGTGTATACGGGAACCAAGGGACTCTAATTTTTTTTGGAATTAGCCACCCCATCTACCAGTCCCATTGCCACCCCCGAACTATTATTAGAGGAAGTAAAAAACTAAATTGGAATTTGGTGTGTAGAAGAAAACCAAGGGCCTCTAAGAATTTTTTACCACCCACATTGCCACCCCCATCCTATTATTAAATGGAGTAAAAAATTAAATTGGGATTTAGTATGTGTACGAGAACCAAGAGAGCCTTTAAAATTTATGTTGGCATTAGCCACCCCCCTCTACCACCCCCATTGCCACCCCCTCCCTATTATTAAAGGGAATACATGTTACATTGGGATTTAGTATGTATAAGACTTGGATACAGAATCTGGATGTGGAACTAGTGATTCCTTGGGCAGTGGTTTTCTTGTTATTTCAGGAACCCTTAACTGGAAATGCTTTTCTCAGTCTAGTTACAGTAGGAAATATGCATTAAAACTTTCACTTACTAATTCTTCACGCAGTAAATGATTCTGCTTTTATAGGCATTTAATGATAGCAATTTTCTAAAAGATATTTTATAATACTGAGCGCATATGCTAAAGTCATTCTGCATCAAGAACATTTGTTTGCGCCTGTAGTAGCACATGCAAATTTTTGTCCCACTACAGTAACTTATGTCATTAGAATAGATTGTTACTAATGCAAATCTTAATGTCACGATACGAAGGGTAATAACTCGGTTATTTTTATCTGACATAATTTGTTTTCATAAATTTTAATCTAGAGTAGAGATGAGTCTAGACGTCCCGACAGGTTTTTTTTCACTAACACTTTATCTCGTCTCAAAGAAGCGGCAAAGATGATATTTTGTTTATTAACTACGTACTGCCAGAAAAAAATCACACCGTTGAAGGATAAGTTGGATGATCCTCGAAAGTGATAGGCTTCAGTGTCAGGGCACTCCGGAGACTTTGTTTAATCGCAATATTTTAATAATACGTCCATATTTTAACGACCTTTGTTTGAAATGTTTCTTGACTATGATATTGTGCCCAGATTAACAACTCACATTGCCAATCGTTTACTGGGTGGCTTAGAGGTCGCACTCGAGATATTTTACCTATTTATAATTCGAAAGTTTTGTTTGGTCAATTATAGAATCTATATCTAGTTTCAAAATAGGTACTAGGAAGAAACAGTTAATATAAACACCCACATTAGAATTTTATAAGGTATAATTGTGTGGCAGACAGCTCTTAATTATTAGTACAGATGAATAAATCAATGATTTGCAACAACAACATACTATGTCGATGAAAGTGGGACAAAATATTTTTGTTCCCACTTGCCAAGTTTGATAAAAATTATATTCTCCGAGAAAAAAATTGACAGTTTATCGTAGAGCACCAATCCAATCCAGAACAGCACAGCACCGCACGGAACGGAACAGAACAGAACAGAGCGGAGCGGAGTGGAACAGAACAGAGCGGAGTGGAGCAGAGCGGAGTGGAGCAGAGCGGAGCAGAGAGGAGCAGAGCGGAGCAGAGAGGAGCAGAGTAGAGCAGAACCGAACCGGACTAAACGGAACCGAACCGGATCGTACCGATCCGCACCAGACCGCACCGGTCCAGTAGAACAGAACAGAACAGGACCAGATCGAATAGAACCAAACAGGACCGCACAAAACCGGTCCGGACTGGCACAGTACAGTACAATAGGGTACGGTACGGTATGATACGGTACGGAACGGAACGGAACAGAGCAAGGCAAGGCAAGGCAAGACAAGACAATACAATACGTTTATTGAAAAAATAAACAGTATAACTAGAATTTTCCCAAAAAGAAGTGTATTAATAATGTTGTTTTTCAACACATCATGAGTATAGAAATGTAAATAACATGTAACATGTACATTGTACATACACAAAACAACTTATACATTTAAGCATATATCAATGCAAAATGTTGTGGGTAAAATTTTATGTTAAATTAGAATGTTTGTTTTAGCTTTGTTCACTTTCACTTTTATGGATTAATTAAATTTTGTACATAAATTTGATAAGATTTCTTAAAATGTTTAAACTGTTCATTTATAGGTCCCTCACTCTACCATTAGGTACTGCCATTGTATAATTATTAGTGCATTTTTATCTCAACTAGCTGTTCTAATGATCTGTTATGGTTTGGTTACGTTCAAATCTTGCATCTTTTATTTAATGCACTTCCTGACATAATCAATTGATGAAATTTTGTACAGTTACTAAGATCGAAAGACAATACAGTATTCCACCGTTACTTTTGCAAATATACGCACGTAGGGGGCGCGGGGGTGAAAGTTGTCTTCAAATCTTGCATCCCTTATTTAACACACTTCCTGGCGTAATCAATTGATACAATTTTGCACAGTTACTAAGATCAGATGACAATACGGTATTCCATCAATCAATCAATCAATCAATCAATACTACTTTATTAATAATTAAAATTTACATCTGCCTCCCCAGAACCCACCCAGGGACCGACCGTGCAACCACCGCGCGCTGTTCGTGGTGGCGGATTGCAAGGTCGGGCGGAATGGGACTGGTTCGGCTTAAAGACAATTAAAAACAAGTTAACCTAAACTCCTTCCATCGCAGATGGATAAAATTAGGTGATAAAATTATATATATCTAAAACAGACTTAACTGAACTTACAAACTACACATTTTTAAAAACTTTTGCACTAAACACTTTTTTAATTTTGATACTGACGCAGACACCTCAATCTAAACGAGGGGCCTTCCGCGAGGTGTGAAAATGCTGGGCTGCGCGTAGGCTGGCCTAAACTGTAGTTTTAAAAAATTTTTGATTTCGAAAAATTATGATTTTTGAAAAACTTGAATGAAAATGAATTTAGAGACAAACATGTACAAAAAGAAATCGAAAAAACAAACGCGACAAAAAGGTTACAAACAGAAAGGAAGAGACAGGAAAGATTTAAAGACACAACAGGTATGAAATATCAGTAAAGGTGGATAGGGCAAGCGGAAGTTATAGTTGATGAAGTTTGGCTACAGAGGTTGCCGGAAGATCGGTAACGTCTGGTATGGTAGGGTGTGTTTTATCCGAAATGGGGCATTATGCTGTCTAATTTGTGTTATGTTTCTTGTTAGCGGGCTATCGCCCAGCTTGAAAGAGTAGAATTTTTGAGAGATGTCCTGGACGTAGTCCGCTATTGGGATTATGTCGTGGCAAAGTGCGTATAGATCTCTGAGGGAGGTGTACCTTCCAGAATTAGAAATGAGGCGCATAAATTTGTGTTCAAGAACTTTTAGTTTTTTCATTGTCGTGACCGGTATGCTGCACCACACCGGCGCCGCGTATGTGATAGACGGCCTGATCACCATTGTGTACAACAATTTTTTATTTTGTCTATTAAGTCTGCTACCCCTGACCATAAGCGGATACAGACTCCTGGACAGGGAGTAGACCGTCCGTACTGTCTCATTAATGTGCGTGTTAAACGTCAGTCGCTGGTCCAGTCTGACCCCCAAGTACTTCACGCACCTCTTGGTTGGAATTTTGTTTCCCCGGATCGAGATTGGTGTTATGATTTTGTTTTCGGTGAAACGGCGCGTGAAGACTATCGCCTCCGACTTTTCAGCGTTTATCCGAATCTTCCACTGGTCGTAATAAGCCGTGGCACGAGCCATGTGCGCCTTGAGTAGCATGTTCGCTGCTTGGGCATTATGTGAATGCGCATACATGGCTGTGTCATCGGCGTACTTGGCCAGTTTCGTATTCGGGAACTCTGGGAAATCGGAGACATATAGGTTGTATAACTTTGGTGACAGGCACGATCCTTGCGGGACCCCCGCGCGAATGTCCCGCAGTGTTGAAAGTTTATTATTCACTCGAACCTGCAGGGATCTGCCCGTCAAGAACGAGTGAACGAGTTTGATGAAATAAGTCGGGAAGTTATAGTAGTGTAGCTTGTAGAGTAACCCCGGGATCCAGACGGTGTCAAATGCCTTCTCAATATCGAGAAGCACCATGGTGGTGTTCTTCCCGAGGTTGTATTGCACTTTGATGTCGTTAACTATCCTAACGACTTGCTGCACCGTACTCCTGCCCTTCCTGAAGCCAAACTGGGACTCATCGTCGATGTGAAGCTCCTCCTGAATAGCGTCTAGTCTAGTCAGGACGACCTTCTCCACCAACTTAGAGATCGCCGACAGTAACGAGATGGGCCTGTAGCTGCCGGCGAACTTCGCGTTCTTGCTTGGCTTAAGGATGGGCACGACCACGGCGCATTTCCACTGGTTAGGCCAGTGCTGTAGCCGCAGGATCGCGTTAACGATATACGTCAACTGCACAATACCCTTCCTCGGGAGATATTTGAGCAGCTTGTTCTCGACGCCGTCTTTTCCAGGGGCTTTATTGTTAGGTAGGTCTTTGACAATTCCTGCTATTTCCGAGGGTTTGGTCATGATCTTCAAAAACTCTCGTCTCGTCAGTTGTACGTCATGACCAATGATTTCGTTAATGTCATTTTCGATGCGGTCGTGCTCTAAATTATTTGGTATGTTGTTATTGTGAATGTTTTCAAAATGTGTAGCTAAGTCGCTCGCTTTTTGAGCGTCTGTCATCGCTGTCTGTCCGTTCGCACGTGTCAGCGCGGGTATAGCCTCCCGCGTGCTTTTTAAGGCCCTCGTCAGCTTCCACACGAGTTGTCCTGAGGATTTAGCGCTGCCAGTTTATCCCCCCATTTCTGGTTCTTTACAGTGTTGATGGTGGTTCTGATTTGCCTTTGCAGCCTGATCATCTCGGCCCTAGCGTTGACATCACGATTTCGCTGCCAAAGCCGTCTCAGTCTGTTCTTTTCTCGTATGTCTCGTATGACCGCTTCGTCAAGTCGGTCGTTGTTCGAGTTTATCGTAATAGTAGTGGCAACAGTCTGCTTGGCATTCTGCAGCAGTCGTGTAAACTCTTCCACGGCATTTTCCAGATCGGCGGGTGTATTGAGTGTATTATTCAGTGTTAAGTTTGTGTTAATGTGTGCTTTATAGAGACGCCAATTGGCGTCTCTATAAGATGTGATTTTACGTGTTACGTCCTCCCTTGACATATCGTTCAACTCGAGAACAATGGGATTGTGGTCGGACGTGAGTTCCTCCAGGGCCACAGGGGCCGTGGAGTTCCTCACGCCCTTGTTGACCACTATGTCAAGGGTTGTGGGTGTTGTACCATTGTCTGGAAAATGCGTGGGATTGTCCGAATACTGCAGGATGACATTTCGACTATTCACATAGTCGAACAGAGTATTGCCGTTCGCGTTGTTGCGATGGCAGTTCCAGTTGCGATGCCTAGCGTTAAGATCGCCTATGAGCAGACAGCGCGGGCTCACATTCATTAAATTCTCCAGACAACCCGCCGTAAAGCCGTTCGCTGGTCTATTATACGCGGCGACAATACTCATGCCGCCCTCCAGCGTCACATACATATTCTCCACGGTGGTGTTCCGTACAGAATGATGCGTGTGCGCGATATCGGACTTTATGAGTATGGCTACCCCGCCGCCCCTGTTAATGTCTGCCCTATCCTTACGGTGTACCGTGTACCCCCGGATTTGCAGTTTGTCTTGTCTGGTAAGTTTCGTCTCATTCAGAAGCATAATGTCAATTTTATGCCTCAGTATATAGTTGATAAGGAAAGGAATTTTGTTACCTATACCATTGGCGTTCCAGGAAGAAAGCTTAATTTTTATCTAGAATGCATTATCTGGAATTGCTTCCAGGAAGCGGTGCATAACGAAAAATTTCTCGCCTGCATTAACGCACCTCTCCAGCTCGTCGTTTAAGTTGCTGTATAAGGTCAGAAGCTTGTCGAGATCAACCAATGATGTCATCCTCTTCTGTTGTTGCCTTAGTTTCTCTATCTTTTCAGCGGTGGTGGCTTCATTCCCTAAGGAAGGGGTGGGAAGTAGCGCAGGTCTCCGTGGCTCCTCCGGCTTTTGGTTGTACATCTGGCTGGGTTGCGGTACCACTTGTTGGGCTTGCCTATTCTGCCTTGCTCTTTCCTCCCATACATTTGTTCTTGGCTGCGGGGCCGCCACATATTTCATTTCGGGCGGTGGCCTGGTCCTGATACTCCTTCGTTCAATTTCTTCAATTTTGCGCTTATAAACTATGCAGTTCACGCTGTTGGCAGGGTGTGACCCCCCGCAGTTCACGCACTTGGCCGGGGTATCACGGGTTTTTGCACAAGTGCGTGTTAGATGTTCCCCTGCGCATTTCAGGCAGTTGGGGATAGCTCTGCAATTAGTCGTTGCGTGCCCCCACTGCTGACACCTGTGGCATTGAATAATTTGCTTGGAGTTCACGTGGCGTTCCCACGTGACTACTGTGCAATCCAGGTACCTCACTTTGCTCTGGAGATCTTTTAGCACAATCTTGTTGTCAGTGATGAGCATATAAGTGGGGTACTTGGTGCCCTTCAACGTGTATATCTCTTTCGCGACTATGTTGTGAGAAGTCTTTAGTTCCTCTTTGATTTCCTCCACCTCAATATCATGGTAGAGGCCCCTCAGCACGAATGCATGTGTTTTTTCTTCTTTTAGAGTATAGGTATGGTATTCAACTTTACTCTGTCTGAAACATTCATTGATAGTTTGCCAGTCTTCCTTTGTGCTCACTTGTATGGATGTGTTGTTTAATGAATGTTTCCAGTAGTATTTATTTTTCAATTTGCTGCGGAGGAAGTCATTCACTCCCCGATGATTTTCCAAATGCCCATGGATGACCAAGGGAGGAGGCCTTTTTTCTCTTTTGTTTGTCTCCTTTTCTTTTTCACTTTCGTTATTTTGCTGAGGGGGGAGGATGACGTTCATATCTTTTGGTATGGGAATCGGCCCTTCAAACCTGTTTTTGGTCTCGGTTACTTGGGGTTTTGGTGTTTTGTCTCTGTACTGCATGCTGCTTATAGGGTGCGTGAAGGCAGGGTTGCTTTCGTCTCTGACTATTAATTTTTGCCTCTTCGGCTTCAGTTTAAACATCTCGTTTCCTTCTCCCTTGGTTGGAGCCACCTTCACGCTGCTCTGACTTGTTTCGGAGGCACTGTCTTGCGACATTTTCGTTGGGGAAGTGGATTGCTGCGTCTTCCTTTTGATCTTTCTACGCACAATTTGCCTATCCAGGCTTACGCAGCTCTGGTCGGTGTCGTTTCCAGAGAACAGAATTTTTTGTCTATTTTCGGTCATTGTCGGCGTTGCACTAGGGGTGAGAGCTCCCTCTGCGTGGCTGTAGGGCTGGCCCTTTTTTCCCCGACCGTTTGCGACCAAACGGTTACGGTTTTGAAATACCTTTCACTTGTGTCTATTTTCACTGTTGATTTTAGTTTTTAGGTTAGGATTCCGAAAAATGTTTGAGATGGTTGCTATGTATTTGGGATTTTAAATGTGTCTATTTTCACTGTTTATTAAATGTCACTGTCAAACTCACTTAACTATGGACTTTTTGGGGCCGTCCCGGTCTTCCGGGGCACCCTTCTTATGCCTGCGTAACACTACGGTTCTTATATATCTGCTCTTGGGTCCTAAACTTTTTAACGGTATTCCATCGTTACTTTGCAAATAGCCACACGTAGGGGGCGCGGGGCTGAAAATTTAAAAATTTACAAAACGAAGGAGCGACAAAGCGAAGAAATAGAAATAAAAACAAATCGTTACGAGATGAATTTTTATTGAGAGCTCTCTGGGGGTAAACTCCCAAAAGGTATGACTCTAAAAAATAGAAAATAAAAAAATTTAAAAAAATTTAAAAACCTGCTTTTCTGTAAAAAGTCGTACTAAAAAGTAGAAAAATTTTAAAAATACAAATGTACGACTGCAAGAAAAGCAAGGCGTGTGCACTTTGTATATAAGTATATGTATCATATTAATGTACGCATGACTGAAAGCAACAACGATTCCACCCCTTTCATACAATCATGCGTACAATCATACAAAGTGCGCACGCCTTGCTTTCCTTAATAAATTATTAAATTTTGATCGGAATTTGAAACCTGTCTATCGGTAGACTATAAAAATGTGTTTTTCCTGAGATTTAAAGGGTTATTAAAGTATCTATTCGGTATTATGGTGTATTTTCAATTTGTCTATTCAAGTAAGTGGCTTTGTCTACCTTTACTCTACGTTTAACTGTTGCCACTGACATATTGTGATATTGATTTGACAGATTATTAGTAATGTAAGCTGCTATGAAGGAAAAAGACAATCGAAAAAATGGAGTTTTATGGGGGAAATACAAATTTTATTTTCAACAGGTCTCAGATCTCTGCTATGAATACCAGTTCGTCTTTGTATTTTATGAAATAAATAACTGAGTTTTCCTGTTCTAAAAATATTTAAAGTGAATCCTAATACATGTATGAATCTCCTTTCACACACATTTAATAGCTTAAAATCGCGTAAATGTGGAATAATATGACCATATTGGGGCACAGGGCACCTTCTCACGAAGAGTGCGGTAAAAATAACCCACCGCACACAAAGGTTGCTTTTGGAATCGTTTGGTTACCTCATTGTCACAGTCTCCTTCTGTGCCATGAAACCACACCACTCGCCTTCCGCAACCGAGCTGGTCAGTTGCATACCTGCTCCAGCTAAAACTTCAAATGCAGCTTCGTTTTCAGTCGATTAAGGCTTTAAAAAATGATGGAGCGTTCAAGTGGGACAAAATCATCCGGAGGTAAAATACCCTCCCGATCGGATCTCCGGGGGAGGGTGCCCACAGGGACACCTCATCGAATGTCGAAAAAACACCGACAAGTTAAATCCAAGAAAACTAATTCTTTCATCTACGGCGCTTGGAATGTTCGTACTTTGAACGACAGCACTCGCACCGATCGGCCTGAAAGAAGAACTGCTCTAATAGATAGAGAACTTCACCGGCTCAATGTTGACGTTGCAGCTCTCAGCGAAACTCGATTTTTGGAGGAAGGCTCTCTCACAGAAAAGTACTACACCTTCTATTGGAAAGGTCTTCCCACCAATTTAAGAAGACAGCATGGTGTACGGCCCCAGTCGGAAAAATATATGCCCTATTAAAGATTTAAATGGAAATCTCCTCAAAGAAGACCAGGAAATAAGAGCCCGATGGAAAGAACACTACTCTAATATTCTTAACCAGCAAAGTCAAGCCGATCACGATATTATAAATCTTATCCCTCAATATGACACCTTCGAAGACTTAGATAAACCACTAACAACAGAAGAGAACTTAACCGCTAAAAAATAACAAATCTCCCGGCGCCGACTCACTCCCAGCTGAGATCTTTAAAGCTGTGTCGTCAGAGCTCATACCCTACCTCAAAAAACTGTTTGATGTGGTGTGGGAAAGTGGTCAAGCTCCGCAGGAGTTTCGTGATACACTTTTAATCAACCTCTTCAAAAACAAAGGGAGCGCTACGGACTGTGGAAATTACAGGGGTATAGCTCTCCTGGCTGTTGGAGGGAAGATACTCACTAAAGCGATGGCAAATAGGCTAACACCTGTTATGGAAAAGTTACTTCCTGAAACACAGAGTGGCTTTAGACCAAACCGAGGCACATCGTATCTAATCTTCACACTTAAACAGCTTCAAGAAAAAGCACTCGAACATCAAGGAGAAATTCACATGGCCTTCATTGATTTAACCAAGGCGTTTGACTCGGTGGACAGGGAAGTGCTCTGGAAAATTATGCTCCGCTTAGGTATCCCTAGAAAATTTGTGGAAGTATGTCGCAGTCTACATACAAACAACAACGCCCAGGTTATGTATAATAATGAGGCAACCGAACCTTTCCAAACCCTCACTGGAGTTAGGCAGGGATGTGTCCTGGCACCCCTACTTTTTAATTTGTTTACCACTGCTCTAACAATTATTGTTGACAACAAACTGACAGTCAGAGGAATAGGTCTCAGATACCGTTTTGATGGCGGTCTCTTTAACATAGGGCGCTTTAGAGCTTTCACGAAGACACGCACACGATTCATTTGTGATCTCCAGTATGCGGATGACTGTGCACTTTTAGCCTCTACGCCGAAAGAGCTTCAAGAACTTTTAGATGTGTATGCCCAGATCTATGATTCCTTGGGACTTAAAATCAACATTGGAAAGACTAAGATTATGTCAACCCCTCATCAAGTGAACCAAATAGACATTACACTTAACGGAAATTCTGGATCAGTTCAATTACTTAGGCAATTACTTAGGCAACGTTGTTAATGACAAAGCAAACATAGACAGCGAGATTCGCAATAGAATTAAAGCTGCATCTAGAGCACTCTGGGGACTTAGAGAGAGAGTATTTGACAACCACGACCTTGCTTTGTCAACGAAAATGGTTGTCTACAGAGCAGTTGTCATTCCAACACTGCTATATGGATGTGAAAGCTGGGTCACTTACCGTCGTCATGTGAAAGAATTAGAACGTTTTCAGCAAAGACACCTCAGAAGTATGATGAAAATCCGTTGGTTCCATCACATATCAAACGTGGAAGTACTTAGGAGAGCAAACAGCCTTCCAATTGAGGTGCTTATTTCAAGAGCACGCCTAAGATGGGCAGGTCACGTTCATCGTATGCATGATAACCGCCTTCCTAAATGTACACTTTATGGTGAATTGCTAAGCTGTAGAAGAAGGCGTGGCGGTCAACGAAAGAGGTTCAAAGACGTTCTCCATGAAAATCTAAAATCCTGCGGTATTCCAGACGAGCAATGGGAACAACTTGCAGCGGACAGAGCCGAATGGCGAGGGGTTGTGGCCAGCTATCAAGGAAATTTTGCTGCAAGAAGGCCGAATCCAAGACCTAACCAGGTCTATGTTTGTCCTGACTGCGATCGACATGTACTCTCCCGAATTGGCCTCTATAGCCATAGTCGTGTGCACCGTAGATGAATGGGAATTACAATAGACTACACCTTTTACTTGTTTTTATTACACACAATCTATCGACTGTAACATTTTTTTATACTCGGACTCGAGTAAAGGCTAATAATAATAATTGGGGCACAGTTGTAAAATATCATACAAAGCGATTTTCAATTTTATGTAGACGGTGTTTGTCTTGCGATAGAACTATAGTTTTCAAAAGAGTATTTTAATATTTGTATCCAGATATACAACTTTTTTAAATAATAGAAAGTTTTTTAAAATAGTAACTTGACCAGAAAACGAAAGCCTTGGTTTCCTCGAACAATCCGTCGTGAAGAAGATTTTTTTTTAAGGTGAAGATTTATATGAGGCCGGTTTGTTAGAGTCCGCTAAGCTGCACGGCTCCGCAGCGCACAACTGATCTCGTTCGAATTTGTTGAGTTTGATTACAGCAGAATCGTACGGTTGAACTGACAATGTTTAAATACAATTTGCTCTAGTGGTTTCAATTGTGGGCGACTAAATATGTTCGACGAATTTTCTGCAGAAGACGATGAAGGTCTAATAAACTTGGTGAGGCAATATCCACCATCATATATCGTCAGCGGTAAAAGTTATAAGGACTTGGTGCTGAAAAACAACATAATATGGAAGAAAATATGGGAGAAAATGAGAAAAAGACTTATTTGGAGCTTTGTAGGTCTCACATGCTGATACCATATCCTCATCTTCTTTCTCTTCCAACAATAAAAGTTCAACCAATTCATTGGGATTCATTCTATTTAACGCAAAAGGCAAACGCGCTGATCAACGGACGAAAAGAGACTATGAATTACCCATTTCTAACAAAACACTTCGGACCGAAATCGCCGTCCTTGGTGATCAACAGAATATAGCCGGGCAGACACGAGAGGACTTTTTAAAGGATCGGATCCTCGAAAGACCAAATCCTCAAAAAAGTCCACTGGTGTGTGGATAACGAAGGGCCTCCCAATCAAATTCGACAACTGCTCGTTCGGTGGCGGTGTACCAGAACGTAGGAGCTAACGCCAAAAAATTTTTCATCAAATCAAAGAACCTTAAAAACTCAGTCAGTTTTTAAGACTCTTCGATAATGGTCGCAAGGCCGAAACATATGTCAGAGAAATCTGAACAAAACTAATGAAACAATAAACAAAGTGCGTATTGTAACTATTCTTTTGCATATTTATAATTATTCCATTGAAAATGTTTCATCAAGAACCTACCGCAGATTCCATCCAATTAATTGAATAACTGTTGCGAAGTTCCAAAAACAATATTTTGATTTTTGTTAGTTTTTGTTTGTTGTTTTGAGTGCCCATTAAAATATCTATTTACATACTTGTTAGTGTTATGTCCGATGGGTTTTAACGAAAATGGTTTTATGGATCTTCATACACTTCAGGACATTTGACATTTCAGGAACCAAAAGAATTCATTTAAAAGTTTGTTTCGTCAGTTTCGGATATTTCAACTTTCGTTTTAAGTTTTTGTTTCTACAAATCGTACGATTTATATAAAACAAATTCTATAGGAATAAATCGTCATAAATGGATTAACATTCCAATCGCAGAGACAATTTTTGTACCTTTAGGTAGTCGAACTATACCACGTAAAAGTACACATTATTTGGAACTCGTTGAAAGAAAATTTGCATGACACAGAACGTATTTGTGACAGCCAATTGACATAATATAAAGCAGTCACGTGGGGTGGCCGATTCATGAAGTACTAAAATAGATACTTGTCTATTCTTTAGTCACCCCTCGAGGTTACAGTTGACCACCCTGTTACTTCTCACCGTACAACTGATTATAAATGCCAAGGTGTTCATTGATCGTATGGGACCACTGGATAAATACATTTGCTACTGCTTTTCCCTTCCTCTTCAATACGCCAAACGACTATGTATTATTAAAGTCCGTGTGGATTATAAAGAGCTCTGAGGTTCCCGGCCTTCGTAGTTGCTTACTTATCTCAAATTTCATTTTTACCCCACCTATTGGTTTTATCAAGTTAAATGAACTCGTTGCAACTTTGTAAACAAGGCACTATAATGATAAATGGTTTCCTATTATGTTATCCCTGACAAAAATTGTGTAATATCCTGGAAAAATGTGGAACATTATTAGGTATGAAAATTTAATATCTTTACGGAGGGCCCCCATTCATTCTGTTAAATTATTTTAGTATAAAGGTAGCCTTCTCGTAATAAGAAAACGTAATCCCCGAAACCTTATTGCAAGTTATTATTAATATATTAGAAATGTTTGATCTTTGGATATTTCCACTGCTAGCTTAACTGATTCCTTATTCAACATGATGAAGTATATTGTCAGTAAATAGTTTAACAAAAAATACATAATCTTATAAACCACCTCTTCTGGATGTGGTAATGGGTTCATTCAATGAATTTTAATTGACAGTTGTCACTTCACGTGATCAGAGTAATATTTAAAATTAGGCGGTGCTGAAAATTTCAGCTTCAGTGTTCTGTGGGTTAAATTCGATAATATCTGTTATTGTTTTCTTGTGGCAATTAGAAGAATTTTATGAAGTGAGTTAATAAAAACTTAATAATAATAATAATAATAACACAACTTCGTTGTAATTCCGTCAACCGCGTTTTTTGATCATATGTTTTTTTTCCGTTCCATTTTCCTGTAATCTTTGCGAGACCTGATATCAGTGTATTTCAAATTTTTTGCCTAACGAAATTCGAATATAAAGGACCTTTCAAGCGAACTATTATGTGAAAAACTATGCGGCCTAAATTGAAAGAAATAACGATATGAAATTTGTAACAAGCGTCCTCTCGTGGGGTATTACATTTGATCCAGGGGAAAAAATATTGAATTGAAATTTTAAAAAAATTGACCCTCATTCTTTGGACCGCAAAAATAGATAAATAATATTTTTGGGATTTTGACTCTTAAAACATATTAAGTACATAAGAAGTGTAAATTTATCTCACTTAATATCGGTCCTACAAAAAAATTATTTTTACGAAAATTGTGCCGATTTATATAACCTACAAAATGGTTTAAAGACATTTGAAATCCATAGCCTACTTTAAGAGTTATAGGGGAAAAAAAATCGAAAATGCGGAAAAGGTCTAGGCCAAATATCTCCGTTATTTGAAGAGATACGAGAAAAAATCTAAGGCGAACATTTTTTGCAAAACAGAGTGTTTCTACGAGGTTTTATCTAATTTTTGCTATATGTCTATGTTAGATTTAGATTTGTAGGGGAGCTGAAAAAATGCATCCTTCCCCTTTTGAAATTGTAAATTAATTAATATATTTTTTTAACAAAAGTTAAATTTAAAAAGTTTTAAATTTAATCTAAGTTTTTTAAAGCGGTAAAAGTACTTACATACAACTTCCTTGGCTATTTGGTACCTCTTAGTTGGTATATCTTTAGGGTGGCCACACTATATATTGTCACTAAAAGTATATCAAGTTTTCTTCTTTGAAAGTAGTTTTTAAGGTGTCCATCATGTACATTTCTCACTAAAAGTTTTCCGATACATAGCGATACCGTCAACTACATGGCAAATATTATTTTCTCCATCAAATATTTTT
This sequence comes from Leptura quadrifasciata, assembly GCA_963675555.1. Lineage (NCBI taxonomy): Eukaryota > Metazoa > Arthropoda > Insecta > Coleoptera > Cerambycidae > Leptura > Leptura quadrifasciata. The sequence goes on from OY776674.1 coordinate 7,372,685, forward strand.
TAAGATATAGTGCCAACGAGTAGACAAACAGGCCGACGGAAGTAGAAGATCTTAATTTTCGTAATTTACATGTTCTGAAACGTAAAAGTCCGACGAGTCATTATTTCACGATTACAATATTTGTCTTGGGTTAGCGGAGGAAGTAAAAATGCAGTCAGACAATAATAAATCATTTAAACTAAGATATTTATATTGGAATGGTATTCACGAACATAATATGTTCTCTTATGAGTAAGTTTTTTCCCGCATTTTAAAATTTTTAGGCACACTAATTATTTTACTAGGCAGTTAAGGGTTAGTTTTTATTTCGTTGTTGATAATTTAACTTTTAACTTCAGTGTGAAAGAACATTGATATAAAGATAAAGAACTAGGTAATTTATTATGAACCTGGAAGTTTCGCTTTCGTAACTCCTAAATAATATACAAATGCGTGCGTTACTTCTTTACTCATAAACCCTTTTACGACGTCGGACAATAAATTTATATAAATGAGAATATAAACCAGGTTTTTAACAGATTAAGATTTAAAAAACTAGTAGAAAGTACACTCATAAAGCCAATGGTTCAAGATTTCCACAAATATAATTAATTTTGGCTGCTCTTATTTTTTGATATTCTAACACAGAGGCTGATAAACTAGTTTCTATCTACAGAAAAATAAAATCGAGAGCCACCAGAGTTGATGTCAGAATAGCCTTCGATTCAATTATAGAAAAGAAATAAAGAAAATTACCACGTCGAAAAGATCAGGAATTGGTACTGACGATATGTACCGAAATTTTTTTATTCTTGTAGTATGTTGTATGTTGTAGTATGTAGTATGTTGCAGGTTTTGAGAATGGTGACATTACAGCTGAAAACTATAATAATAATAACTTTATTTTTTTTATTATTTATTTTTTAACCGAAGTTTACAATATTATTTTTACAGTAGTTATTCTTTATTGTATAAATGTACCTGATTTCACAAGGAAATCGTTTAGTGTCTTAATATTTCACTAAGATATTATTATTATTATTAACAATATCAATGTACATATTGTATTCGTTACTAACTAACAACTAAACACTAAAACTAACAAATAAAAGACTAACAATGAATTATTAATAATTATTATAAAATTATGGAGATTAAGTGCAATAATTGAATTAGAAGTTATGAGAATATTTGTTCAAATAAATGTAAATTATGCATGATAAATATTGACAACTTTTTACAGAATAATTTGTAATTATTTATTGCTTTTATGCATTCGGGAATAATATTATATAACTTTGGACCCGTGACGCCAAGAGATTTTTTGTACAAATTAGAATTTGGTCTACGTGTAAAAAGCGCATTGCGTTCATTTTGCCTTGTATTGTGTGTGTGGTTTGTTGGTACTCTTAGTTTCCTATTTCTGTAGATAAATTTTGCTACATTAAGGATATATAATCCATTTAAACTGAATAAGACATTACTATATAGAAAAAGTTGTTCTTTAGAATATCTTCGGTTTTTCCACAGCATTACTTTAAGTATCCATTTTTGAGTAATTTTTATGCTTTTCAATTGGCTCTACCAACGATTTATATGTCATGTACAAAAAAACAGGAGGACTGGTTCAATGATAATGAAGCTTTTATACAAGAACTTCTTGACCGCAAACATACTGCCTTCCAAAACGCTATCAACCACCCCAACGACTCATCAAAAGCAGAAGCTTTTACCCAATCTAAGTATGAAACGCAACGCGAAATCAGAAGAAGAAAGAACGAGTGGTGGGCAAGCAAGGCCAGAGAAATTCAAAGGTACGCCGATTCACATGACTACAGGAATTTCTTTCAAAGAGTAAAAGCAGTGTACGGCCCCAGTCGGAAAAATATGTGCCCTATTAAAGATTTAAATGGAAATCTCCTCAAAGAAGACCAGGAAATAAGAGCCCGAGGGAAAGAACACTACTCTAACATTCTTAACCAGCAAAGTCAAGCCGATCACGATATTATAAATCTTATCCCTCAATATGACACCTTCGAAGACTTAGATAAACCACTAACAACGGAAGAGATCTTAACCGCCATTGGGCAGCTAAAAAATAACAAATCTCCCGGCGCCGACTCACTCCCAGCTGAGATCTTTAAAGCTGTGTCGTCAGAGCTCATACCCTACCTCAAAAAACTGTTTGATGTCGTGTGGGAAAGTGGTCAAGCTCCGCAGGAGTTTCGTGATATACTTTTAATCAACCTCTTCAAAAACAAAGGGAGCGCTGCGGACTGTGGAAATTACAGGGGTATAGCTCTCCTGGCTGTTGGAGGGAAGATACTCACTAAAGCGATGGCAAATAGGCTAACACCTGTTATGGAAAAGTTACTTCCTGAAACACAGAGTGGCTTTAGACCAAACCGAGGCACATCGGATTTAATCTTCACACTTAAACAGCTTCAAGAAAAAGCACTCGAACATCAAGGAGAAATTCACATGGCCTTTATTGATTTAACCAAGGCGTTTGACTCGGTGGACAGGGAAGTGCTCTGGAAAATTATGTTCCGCTTAGGTATCCCTAGAAAATTTGTGGAAGTATGTCGCAGTCTACATACAAACAACAACGCCCAGGTTATGTATAATAATGAGGCAACCGAACCTTTCCAAACCCTCACTGGAGTTAGGCAGGGATGTGTTCTGGCACCCCTACTCTTTAATTTGTTTACCACTGCTCTAACAATTATTGTTGACAACAAACTGACAGTCAGAGGAATAGGTCTCAGATACCGTTTTGATGGCGGACTTTTTAACATAGGGCGCTTTAGAGCTTTCACGAAGACACGCACACGATTCATTTGTGATCTCCAGTATGCGGAAGACTGTCCACTTTTAGCCTCTACGCCGGAAGAGCTTCAAGAACATTTAGATGTGTGTTCCCAGAGCTATGATTCCTTGGGACTTAAAATCAACACTGGAAAGACTAAGATTATGTCAACTCCTCATCAAGTGAACCAAATAGACATTACACTTAACGGAAATTCTCTTGAAGTGGTGGATCAGTTCAATTACTTAGGCAACGTTGTTAATGACAAAACAAACATGGACAGCGAGATTCGCAATAGAATTAACGCTGCATCTAGAGCACTCTGGGGACTTAGAGAGAGAGTATTTGACAACCACGACCTTGCTTTGTCAACGAAAATGGCTGTCTACAGAGCAGTTGTCATTCCAACACTGCTATATGGATGTGAAAGCTGGGTCACTTACCGTCGTCATGTGAAAGAATTAGAACGTTTTCAGCAAAGACACCTCAGAAGTATGATGAAAATCCGTTGGTTCCATCACATATCAAACGTGGAAGTACTCAGGAGAGCAAACAGGCTTCCAATTGAGGTGCTTATTTCAAGAGCACGCCTAAGATGGGCAGGTCACGTTCATCGTATGCATGATAACCGCCTTCCTAAATGTACACTTTATGGTGAATTGCTAAGCGGTAGAAGAAGGCGTGGCGGTCAACGAAAGAGGTTCAAAGACGCTCTCCATGAAAATCTAAAATCCTGCGGTATTGCAGACGAGCAATGGGAACAACTTGCAGCGGACAGAACCGAATGGCGAGGGGTTGTGGCCAGCTATCAAGGAAATGTTGCTGCAAGAAGGCCGAATCCAAGACCTAACCAGGTCTATGTTTGTCCTGACTGCGGTCGACATGTGCTCTCTCGAATTGGCCTCTATAGCCATAGTCGTGTGCACCGTAGATGAATGGGAATTACAATAGACTACAACTTTTACTTGTTTTTTTATTGTACACAATTTATCGACTGTAACATTTTTATACTCGGACTCGAGTAACGGCTAATAATAATAATAATGTCATTTTAAAAATATTAATTGGAAGAATGTTGCGAAGCTTATAGAATACATGGACAAGTTTTCTTAGTCTTGTATTAAGATATTCGGTATGGTCATTCCATCGCATTGTCTCATTTATTATAAGACCCAGATATTTAATATTTCTAGTGTTCCCAATTACATTCTCGCACGTGCAGTTAAGTCACATTTATCATGGAATTTTAAATTGTCAATTTTCGGTTGTAGTCTTGAACTATTGCTGAAAGTAATGAACTTTGTTTTTGCATGATTGAGACTTAACAAATTATTGTCCATCTAGCATTTAATTTTATACAGTACCTTTTCGCTTTTTTTGGTGACCTCAGACCAGTCTGTACGTGGAATGTTAGAGCAGTATCATCAGCATATGCGATGATATCTCCTTTTATATTCAATTTCAGCATGTCATTTATGTAAATAAGGAATAATTGCGGACCTAAATCTGTTCCTTGTTGAAAACCATATGACACATTTTATGGACTACTTAATGTTTTATTGATTTTTACTAAGACTTTTCTATTTGATAAATAGCTTTTTAACCAATCTAATGCTACTTCTCTAATTCCGTATTTCTCCATTTTTTCCAACAATAGTTCGTGTGATATACTATCGAAAGCTTTAGTTAGATCTAAAAATATGGCAATGGTTTTTTCGTTTTTGTTAAGATGTTCATGTATTTTATTTAATTTAATTTAATTTAATAAAATGGCATGAATAACTTTCACGATTTCTCAGTCAGTATTTAATCCAGTAACGTTGTTTAACATGACGCTTCACGCTTCATTGCTAGTGCTAAATATGCTTTCTTTCGCCAATCCATTTTCGGATAAAATCAAAACCATTGCACCCTCCGTTCGCAGTTAGACTGGTATTGAAGCGAAATATGGACAATAATACTGGTCGTGTAAAAAAGGTGTTATTATTGACAATATTATTGATCGTGTAAAGTACCTAAAAGTCTCCCTAAGTTACGCTTATGCAGACAAAAATTCTAAACTGACTTCACGGAATTCATGTGAATAAATTAAAATTTTCCAGTGTCATTTAGTAAAAAAGTTAATCATTTTTTATTCCTAGAATACAAAAGTTCCATGGCATTATAGAGAATTTTTTTATCTAAAGCTTAAGTAATTATTTGATATAATTTGTAATTTGTTCCATTAAAAAATGATTCTTGGAAAGCATGAATACAAATACGGAAAGGAATATAGTTATATTTATTACAGTTTTGATACAGATTACGCTTAAAAAAGATAAATACACACACACCCATATCGACATAAATTACTTGAATGTGATGTTTGTTGTTAAACATTGACCATTAAATTACACGTAAAAATTCCAATAGCACGTTGCCTATAATAGTACGAATAATTATCTGAATACTGTTATTGGAATAAGGTACACTGCCTGCCAAGACTTATTTTTTTATGGAAGTGGTATTTATTATAGTTTAAAAAATATTTTTAAATATACATGGTGACTCGCTACAGAGCATATTCGAGGTAATTTTTTTATAGAGAGCACCCTATATATTTTTACATTTATGAATTCAGCGTAAAATTGCCTTTCCAACAGCCTCCAGATTTTTGGTTGTTGATGTCGTATTGCCGAGTTATTAAAAAAAATATGTAAATTTTTGTCGGAATAAGGTTTAACAAATCATTTCGCTGTGTGTGTGTGTTGCCATTAATTAAGAAGATTTATTTTGCAATTATGCAGACAAGGGATATAGTACAATGACATAACCACCAAATATTGATTATAATTATACAGGATGTATTTTATACTAGCGCTAATTCAGGACATTTTTTTCAAATGGGACACTCTGTATATTATTGTGCTTTTGAATTGGCACGTTAATTCTCCACAATTTTTGTGAGTAATATCCTATACCTAAAATCGATATTTCCAGGGATATTTTTACTTTTTCATTAAAAACCGTTAAATTATAACACTTTTCATTTCGAACTGTCTAGTAGCCATCATTTTGACATAAAATGAGAATAATTAAAAACAGTATTAAATTTTTTTCTGGGTGCGTCTTGGTTGCCTCAATAGTATTTTTTCGCAGTTTAATTGAAACACATTTGAGTCTATCTTAAAAATTTATAATCATTTAATATTACAAAAAAGTTTACATAAATAATATGAACAAAATATACTGTATTAGGCAATACAAAAATTGGCACTGTTTTAAAAATTCAAAGTTATTTTGAACCGAATTTAATGAAATAAATAATATCTAGTGTTTATAGGAACTGTTCAAAATGGCCTCCCAATACGTCTTTGCATTCCTGTAGACGATTTTCAAATGATCTTAAAATATCTACAGCAATTTCCTGAAAGACTTTCTTCTTTCTTTCATATTTTGTTTTGTAGTTATATTCATGGCACAAAGATCCACAGTAACAAATCTAGCTTGTATTTCCCAATTCATATGTGACAGCCTGGATTCAAGGGGGCAAGAGAATGTCATGTACACGGACATCCATAAAGCCTTCGATCAGATAGATCATTATTTGTTATTGTCCAAGTTAATAGCTTTTGGATTTTCTGATACATTCTTGTTTTAATACATTTATTTAACGTCGGCCTATTCCCGCTACTGAGGCCTAACACCGACGCCTGTAGACGAGCTACCCCCAACCAGGAATTTTGCCGAACCTCTTCCCTTAAGAAGAGTAGAGATCTTTTACTTGCCTAACATTTAATAGACAAGGGACCGACGGCTTTACATCCCCTCCGAAGGATGGTATATCTTCTATACAACCCTTGCCTAAGGTTGTATAACTTCCGCGCATACACTGATATACAAGCCGCTGGAAGGTGTGTGAGGCGAGAACGCGGTTTCCGTTGGAATGGTCACCCATCCAAGTACTAACTGCGCCTGTCGTTGCTTTACATCGCATACCGAAGTATGTACATAGACACGGCGGTCACAGATCTCTTAATTCTACAGCAACGTCAGGCGTCCCTCAGGGTTCCAACTTGGGGCCCCTGCTGTTTTTGATGTTCATAAATGACATAACATCAGTAATTAGTTGTGAGCACCTACTTTTTGCAAATGATCTCAAAACTTTTACAAATATAAATATTCTCAGTGACTGTATTTACTTACAAACAGAAATAGACAAAGTTTCTTCGTGGTGTTCCAACAACTTCCTTAAATTAAACATCTCCAAATGCAAAATCGTGACTTTTACTCGTAGGCACAATTCTATACAATTTGACTACAACATAAACAATTTTCCACTCGAGCGTTGTTTGGAATTCAAAGATCTCGGTGTGATTTTCGACTGCAAACTTAGTTTTTCAAGCCATATTAATCGGATGACAAAGTCAGCTTCTAGGTTGCTCGGGTTCTTTGTCAGAAACTGGAGCCGTTTCTCTAGTGTTGAAAGTTTGAAAATATTATATTTCACATACATTAGATCCAAGCTGGAATATGCCGCTCTCATATGGTCTCCTATATACCAAAATTTGGTTTTATTAACTGAATCTGTCCAGATAAAATTTGTAAAGTTCATGTTTTTTAAAACTAATGGTTTTTTCCACAGCGAGGCACTGATAATAACCTATTAGATGCGTTTAATATGATTTCACTAAGTGAAAGAAGGAACTGCGCTGCTCTTTTATTTTTGTACAATCTAGTTAACAACAATATCGATTGTTCATCTCTTGTTAATAAGCTTTGCTTTTTGCTTCCTCGATTACATTCTCGTGATAGTGATTATTTTTATACCCCCTTTAGTCGTACCAACCTTATGTGTAAATCACCAATGTTTAATATGTGTAAGGTATTCAATTCAATTTCCGGTCTTTGTGATATTAATCACGACAGTTTAAGTAGTATAATTGACTTATATCTAAGAAGCAACTCATAATATATGTACACCTACCCTGATACTTTGTTTTTTTTACCTTATTTTTTTTATTTATATACCTTTACTGCCTCATGTACGGCTTACTGCATTTTAAAAGCCACCTATTTAGATTATTTGTTATCTCCAATGCATAGAATGTACAATGTTAGGGTCCAGTTCATCATATTATTTGGTATTCTATTTTTATTATTTCACAATGTTCTTATCATTTGTATATTTTAATGTTTTTCTCTACTTTATATATAATATACTATTCCATAATTTTAGGCTTACTCTGTATTTGAATATTTTCTCATATTTTTGTAATTTATATTCTCATGTTCTCTGTAACAAATCTATGTTTCCTGTAATTGGGTATTTACCTGTTAGAAATAAATGCATTATTTATTTATTTGCATTATTTATAAGAGCTTCGTACACTTGCTCCTTATCATAGCCCCAAAAAAGAAGTCTACTTTGGTCAAATTAGCTGCAGTGTGATGCACAGGCTCTCCATCATGGAGGTACCACATTCTCTTCCTAATATCCCTGGTGACATCCTCTACCAATTCTTCCAAGCTGTCTTGCAAGAACTCCAAATACATTTGACCATTCACATGTCCATTAAAAAATGTGGCCCTATCACATAATGCTCAACAATTCCTCCTCAAACATTCATCGATTTTTTTTCCGGCTTGGGTCCTACGGCTCCTACCGCATCTCGCATCTCAGTCTCCATAATAGTTTGTTCTGTGTATCCTCTTCTGTCATACTCCTCTTAATACTTTCCCACCATCTGGCTCGGGGTCTTCCTCTTTTCCTTCTTCTATTGGTTATGTAATTGAACACTCTCTTGGGATTCTCTCATTCCCCATTCTCCTCATATGTCCGTATCAGACAAGTTGTCTTTGTTCAATTACTTGGGTTATTTTTTCTTTTTTATTCGTTCTCTCTCTTATCTCCTCATTGGTAATGTGTTCTAATCGGGATACCCCTGGAAGTCCATTTCAGTGGCTCCGGTCCTTTTCCGGTTTCCCTCCGTGAGTGTCCAACATTCTGACCCATAGACTGTGATTGGCTCTACTATCGATTTGTAGATATTGATTTTAGTTCTTAATCCGATTTTAGTGGACCAGAGAAGGGGGTTTAGTTTGCGAATTGCTGTTCTCCCTGAATTCACACGATGTGCTATGTCTTCATCGCACGTTCCATCTTCGCTGAGAATACTTCCCAAATACTTGTACGTATCGCTATTTTTAACGGTAATATTATCTGATACTTGGAGATCAGATGATGGACTCCTGACGCCAAGTATTCTGTTTTTTTCCTATTTATGTTTAATCCCCACTTATTGAATTCCTCTACGAATTTTCTGGTCATGTAAGAAATGTCTTCCTCGTCGCTAGCAATTACTACTTGATCGTCCGCAAATAAGAGAGTGTATAAGCATTCATCATCTATTTGAATCCCAATTCCACTGCATTTGCTCTTCCAATTCTCTAGTGCGGTTTGAATGTATACTTTGAATAGGGTGGGCGACAAACAGCACCCCTGTTTAAGTCCTTTGTCAATTCTAAACTCCTGAGAAATTTCTTTCCGACCTTTATCCTTGCTATGTATATAGGGTTCATTTCACTATTAGTTAGTGTTTCAAATAGTTGGGTTAGTGGGACATTGTCATATGCTTTCTCTAAGTCTATAAATACCTCTAAATGGGTTTCTAGATTTCTTTCGGATCGTTTCTCCATTAACTGTCGTATAGAAAATATGTTGTCGATACACGATCTTCCCGCTCTGAACCCGCTCTGCTCTTCACTGTCCTTTATTTCCTCTTCAATTTTACTTTTTCGGCCGTACAGCCTTCCTATTGCGCTGGTTACGCTAATACCTCTATAGTTATTGCAGTCTTTTTTTATTACCCCTTTTGTAAATGGAACTAATTAGAGAGATATTAAAGTCTTTGGTACTTCTTCTTCTAACAGCAACAATTTGTTGAAAATTATCGTCAATATTTCCTACAAAATACTTGGCCCATACTTCACCAGTTCAATAGGAAAGTTTCCTGGCTCCGCCGATTTGTTATTTGTCATTCTCTTAACCACCATTTCTACTCCCCTTGGAGAGATCGGTTCCACATTTGCGTATCCATCTATATTTCGTTCTTGATATATTGTTCGTTTATATTCAATTCTGTTTTATGTCAGCAGTTCGCGATAGTGTTCTCTCCACTGGTTCATACTGATTATAGGAATGTTGGCTATTTCGGATCTATCTGATCGTATACTCTTTATTGTTTTCCAAGCCTCTCTAACTTTTGTGCCTCCCAGATACCTATTGACTTCTTCGTATTTTCTGTCCCACATTTCTTGCTTTGCTTTTCATCGATCATCTTGTTTTTCTATTTATTAGTGAGATGCAAGGATTGGTTGTGTCGTAATAACGAAAACTATCATGATTAACATGTCCATTTTTATTAAACGTTGCTTCATTGGCAAACAAAACAAAGTTAAAAAACAATTTTTCTTGTCCTATTTTTTGTTTTGTCCATTGACAAAATTATATTCGGTTTTCATAATCCCTATCAATCAGTTCCTGCATTAGCTGAACATGGTAGGAAAGTCTTTAAACACTTGAGGTATATTGTTTATCTAATAGGTAAACATTATCAAATCTAGCAATTTACAGATCGAAGTCCTCAAAGGTTAATAATTGTATCTACTGCAAATTTCATCACTGGCAATTCCTGTTGCATGCCATTATACTTTGTTGACATACGATGAAGTATCATTACGTATAAAAGTTTAAAGATACATTTTACCAAATTGATACAGCCCGATTTAAATTTTCCAAGTAGAAATACAACGTGTAATTTTAAACAGTCTCCAGTTGAACTAATATAATGACGAGTTTTAACTATTCAAATATTCATGAAAGCCTTTCTAGGCAACTCAACACGCTATATGATTGACAGTCTTTAGAAAGGTGAATAATTACCTTCATTTACACTTTTTTATCAAACGATTGTTCGCAAAAATATGTAACAAGTTTTTAATGTAGACTGCTGTATATGTATATGCCTTAGACGGATCACCTTTATCTTCCAAGTTGTACCTAATTAAATCTTGAGAAATTTTAGGTTTTTGTACACGAATTTAGGAATAATTATAGAGTAAGGTAAAAGAGAATTGACAGTTAACGGGTAAAAATTAAAAATTACTCCAGCGGAAAAATACGGAGGTCTGAGAATACACATCGATAAAATATTTTGTTAGTCTTAAAACTTCAAAAGAGATTGTTTTTATTTGTGTTTATGATATAAAATATGCAGGACTTGATTTGGTATAGTGGCACTGGCACGAGAACTCCTTTCAGTAGGATTAGCCTTTCGGCTGGTGTTTGTTGCAATCAAAGCATTAGTGTTTTGATGGTAATATGCAATTATTACACTTAACGCGCCAGGCTTGTGACTTGCAATTCAGCGCTCGGCGGGGCACATAGCCCGGGGCGTAGCTGTTGGTTGCAGTCTGGTTACGTTCCTTATATTAAAATAAGGATTTTATAGAGGAATTTTCGACTAAAAATATTATGTTTTGATTTGGCATGTTATTTACTGCTTATATGATTCTTTACGCGAATTATACCTGGCTTTGTGTAAAACAATAGAAATTAACTTATTTGGTACATGTAGAATTATAGTTTTTGTTGAATAAATCAGAAAAATATGCCACCATGTAAAAACATCACACAAATATTAAATGCATTATCAATATTTTGAGGTACTTCAATTTCTTTTTTTTTTTCTCTCTCAAAAAAGTAGATCTTGATGCTTTGATAGCTAATTTTCAAAAACCTACTTGGCGTTTTCAACTTTTTTACTGAATTATTTGTCCAACACTGTGGACATCCATAGACAAACAATATATCAGCATATTCTGCTTTGGTGTACGCGGTCATAGCACTTAAAACACTATAACAAAAACGGCCAAAACCAAAATCAACAACATAACAAGTACAGCGAACTTAGCGACACAAGATATAAAGTCATGGCAGTTTTCATTGATTTATCAAAAGCATTTTTGCATGTTTGCTTAAAACGATATAAAGAAACAAGAGCAAAAACCAACGGGGAGGTGTGAGTAGTTTTTGGCAGAATAGGAAGAGGAAAGCTATATAATGTTAGTAAGGTAGGATGCTAGAGTAAACTTAACAAACCTGATAACAGTGATAACATCATTAATAACGGAATTATGTTTAAGTCTTGTTAAAAGCAATAAAAATAAAATAAAACATAATTCTCATTAAAATACGTCGTATCTCAAAAAAAAAAAACAGAATTACTTGTGTTATTTTACCTCAACTAAAATAAAACTTCTACTAAAGTAAGAAAGTTTAAATAATAATAAAACAAATTCTCATAGTTTCGAGAAATAAATGGTCACATGGTAACGGAATCATCAGTAAGATCATTACTAGAATCATTCCCTACCTGAATAACAATGGGCTCTACGGGGGCAAAATGTGATGCTCTTTTTCTTTGTTTATAATGCGATCCACGGATTTTTTCCATATGTCTGTTTTGTCTAAATCAGCTATTACGGTTTTTATATTATCTCTACAATTACAGCGTTTCTGATTCGAATTGTTTTTGCATCTTCTCAACTCGTGTTATACACTGTCCCAAATCAATTCCATTGGATTAAATGTGCAGTAATATGGCGGTAAACATAAGAAACTATGACCGTGTGTTTCGTAGACATGGTCTCTTTTTTTTAAATTATGTTCTTTGATAGTTTTCAATAAATCTTTTTTTACTAGAATATTTCCAGGAATATTTATATTTAAATCTCATAAACTTTATTATATCGTCCTAACAACTGTTCAGCGAAACAAATTCGCGCTCATATCTTCGTGATAGTCAGTAGAACACTGTTTTATATTTTTGGCTGACAATAACAGTACGTTGGGTACGAACCCATTTTTACCATGATATCCTGTTAAAGAAAGTGGATTATTATGCTTTGCGTGGTCAATGCAATAAACTCTTAAAAGCCTATTTATCGAACAGGAAACAATACGTAGATTACTTTGGTATGAATTCTTCTGAATTAGGCATTGACATTGGTGTACCACAGGGCAGTGTATTGGGTCCACTACTGTTTTTGTTATATATTAACGACATAGAAAAAATCATATTAACTTTTTATTCCGCATATGCTGATAATGACACTGTTGAAAACATGGCTAGTAATCTCGAAACGAACCTGAAGTTTACCTGTGACTACTTCAATGAAAAGAAATTGGCCTTGAATCAAGATAAGACCTTCTTTAAGCAATTTCACCCAGTAGGTTTTAATTATATAGCTAGTTCACAGACTAAGGTACACGGTAAATCTCTTAGTCAAGTAAAAGGCTTCAAATTGCTGAATATATATATATATATATATATATATATATATATATAGACTTTTCTCTAGACTGGAAAATTCATGTAAAATATGTTTGTAATGAATATGCCAGTATATGTTTTGAAATAAAGAGGCTGTGCGAAATTTCCAGTATAAAAACTAGAAACATTTCTTTTTTCTCGAGTTTTGAATCTAGAGTCAGATATGGTGTAGTTTTATGAGAAAACTCTGTATCCTTTGACAGGGTGTTTATTTTGCAGAAAAGGTCCATACGTTTCATGTTCGGACTTCATTATATGAAATCATATAAAAATACATTTATTCGGTAAAAATTACGACTAAAATTGTGTTTTCTTTTAGTTGTAATTTTATTTGTATTTATCGCACATTTTAATACGACATACGAACAAATTTCTTATTAATGGTACTAATAAATGGTATCACGGTAACGATATGGTTCCATTTGAAAAAATTGAGTTTTGTTCCAAAAACAATTTTGGTGAATTTTATTTGCACATAAATCATGTAATTTAGTATTTTTAACGGGATTTCGGTTTTTGTAGCATTACACGGGCCATTTAGAATAAATCGGAACCATCATGGCACAGTTAAATGGAAAACTAAAAATTATATTATAAAAAAAATTGATATTTGAAATATCACTTATTTGACATCGTTGGATTCAGAAAATTATGCAGAATTCAAAAATGCAATAATATATAGGGTGTTCCATTTAGAAATCGAACGTTAGTGTCACTTCCGGCGAAACCGGAAGTGAAAAAAAATCAGTTGTATGTCAAAAACTGCCTCTTATTATGTATGTAGTATATCCTGAATTTCAATCAATTATATTCAAAATTAAAGGAGAAAAGGGAGTATACCATGATCCTGTAGATATACAAATTAAAAACGAAGGGGAAAATAGTTTAAGCAAATTTCTTAAAGATGTCCTTACATAATTTTTAATTTTTTTGATTTTATCTGAGGTATGAGGTATATCAGAATGTATATTTACGTTTATAGTTTAAAGAATTTGACACGTTCTTCGAGTATGCTTTATTAATTTGTCATAGAATATATCACATGTTTGATTAATGTCGCTAGAGGAATTTAGGAAATACCAATCCGGTGATCGAATATCTGCATATAAATTTGAATAATTTGCTCTACGAAACTTACATCTTTTAACAATATCATTGTTAGAGACATTGATATATTGGTGGTCAGTAATATAAGTGTTGATTAAATTTATACTACTTATTAAATTATTGTTACCTTTGTAAATTTACATTATTCGGGTTTCTATTTTCCATTCCATAGAGCTTGATTTTGTTACTAATCGGATTGTAATGTAATATTTGTCAAAACGATCGAGTTTTGCAAATTACATTAGTCAAATAAAATTACTCTTTTCACAACGTGTTAAGTACAAAGTTTTATTTAAGCCAGCTTTACAATAGAAAAGAAATGGCGATTTATTTTGAATACAATTCTGGGGTTGCGCTTACAGTCGTACAAATAAATTGTATGTTTATCTCTTTACCTGATCCTTACTATGGGTCGACATTTGTATAAACAATCTACCGAATTTTTGGAGAAAATTAAACTGGTTCATTCAGATATGAATATTCCATCTGGTATAGAAGAATCGGCTAATTTATCACTAAATTCAGTAATACTTGGTAAATCAAAAAGCAGGTATGAAAAAGTACCTATATAACAAATTTGAAAATTGGTGCAATAAAAAGGCAAGTAAAAAATGTTTGTGATAAACTATAAAGTATCTACATACAATATGAACCAGTTATTCAATGTTAAAGGCAGAACCAAATGGCAAAGGAAACATTCACATAAAAAATAAACCATATTAATAGCATTTTAAAAGAAAATATCTGCTAAAAAAATCTATCAATTTGACAAGAGATATCTATCGGTGAAAGTGTAATTTATTGCTATAGATTGATGGGTTGACTAACTAAAATCTTATTTTTAGATGTTATTAATTTGAGTACCAGCGAATGATGACACGTCACAACGGCCATTTGAAAAATTGCGAATCGCCCAACCTTGTAGATTGTAGATTGTTTTATGGGGTCGTTTGGCTTCGAACAGCCTTACTTCACTTCGACCTAAAAGATCTTTTGTGATTTACCCTACATCTAGTTGTTGCCCAGGATTCCAAGACTTTTTACAAAGCTTGTGAATTTCCCGGGGGCTAATTTCCCTATGTCTTCAGGCGTTAATTCCGCCTGTTCTAGGAATTTTAGCCTAATGCGGACTAACACCTTGCATTCACAAAGTATATGCTCCGCAGTTTCAGTTGCAGTATTGCAATATCTGCATTTGTTGTCTACTGCCTTGCCCATATTCTTGAGATGATATCTCAAGGGGCAGTGGCCAGTTAGAGGGCCTGTGATTAGCCTTAATTCGGACGTTTCAAGTTGGAGAAGCCTTGTGGCATTCTTTGTCGAATAAGTTAACCTTAAGGACGTTCCCAAAAGGCAGTCGTCCTCAACCTATAAAAGGATTTGCCCTATATAAACTATCATGGTTAAGATAAAAACTTATTGAAAAGCACTGCACTTTTTCGCTCCACTATCTCTTCTCATAAGCACAGAATTAAACCTACTGCGTCGCTTGACTCAGTTTGGCAATGTCTCATTTTTATACTCTTCAGAACGTGAGTTGTTCCTTTTAGTCCAGTGGAATTAGCATTTTGTCACCACCTAAATCTGAGTGAATAATTGCGAAGTGATTCATGAACAGGGAGTATCAAAGATGATTTGTACATACTTTGTGGATGAAAATTCGATGGCATTCTATACCTAGATAATTGCAGGGGTATATTCCGGGCGCCATCTACTGAATTAAATTGAAACCAAGCACTTATGAAGCCGTCGATTAACATGGCAAGTGCCGTGTGTCGGACCACCTAATATACTACACCGTGGCTCGCACTCACTCAATATTTGCTCCAACTGCTTCTCGCTGCATGAATCGTCGATATATCGGCTTCTAATCATCCGAATTTGATGATTTTTTTAATATTTGCACTAGCCCGACGAGCTCATTTCAAATTTATCAAAAAGAAATTACAAAATTCCCTGTAAAATTGAGAAAATAGAAGAGTATTTGGAAAATTTAATTTTATTTCATATTTTATTAAACAATACATAAATATATTATAATCTACGCCTTTTTATTGTATTTACATATTCATTCTCATCATCCTCAGACTCATCACACGTATCACGCTCATCGTACTCATCGCCATCATCAATATTATTTATATTATCTTCATTTTCTGTCTCTTTTTCGATATTTAAATTACTAACAATTTCTCCATATGAGTCAGTCGAAAGATCATCATCCATACCATCGTTTTCATTCAACACACTATTAATCGATACTGCACTTGCATTTGAACAGTTTTTCCCTTCGCAATTAGTATACAAATTTGAACGTTGTAGTCCATGCTTCCTACATCTACATGCTTTCAAAAACCTGTCGTACACCGGCGGTTATTATTTTTAAAATATTTTCTGGTACAAGAGGCTCTTCACTCTTAATAGGCCTCAAACCATACTGACTCTTCTCACAATCGTATTGTTTCGGATCTATATCATTTCCTAACCACTTCTAGATTTGTTGATATACGCGAAATGAATGCTGGATCGTTGCTCCTTCTGTTGAAGGAAGTGATTCCAATTTAAAAAGCCGACCTAATTGTAGACTTTTCATAATTAATGAACCGAATTTCATGCAAAGATCCTTTGTCTTTTTTTGTACTGTACATACGCGCGACTATTTCACAACCATTCTTGCCAATCCTCTTTCTGAGGATGCGCATCAACTCTATACGTTCCCTTGCATTATTATTAATATATTTATTCGAGGGAAGTTAAAAATACTGCCCAACTATAATTCAACTAAACCTCTACATGCGGGTCAAATTTCATAGCTTCATGTAAATAAACAGTAATAAAATAGCTATAATTTTCTGAAAAAAAAAAAAATGTATCTTTGCTCCAAATCAATTTAGAAAATTCTAGTTCGGCGCAACATAAAATTCAAGACGTTAGTTTTAATTTGATTCGTTTGACAATACGTTGCGTTAAAAATTCAGCCACCGAATTTTCACAAAGTATATACATATCACCTTTGATACTTCCTGTTCATGAATCACTTCATAATCATCCACTTAGATTTAGGTACTGATTTGGGTACTTTCGAAGCTAATCCCACTGGTCTATTTCGTTTAGAGTGAATTATCGTATTTTGTGAGGTTAAAAATATATTTGCAATTTTTAACAAAGTACAAAAAAGTGTGTTCGAGAACAGAAAGTGGTAGATTTGTCGTAAATATCGGATTTTATTCTTGATAATCCATATTTTCTTAATATCTGTAAAGTACTTGCATTTATTGACATAAACTGTGCGTTGACAGCATTTCAAATATTAGATCGTAATTGCAACGTTGACAAGTCGCGAACTCCTGCTCACCAACTTAGATAAGTTGGTGCCTCAGATGAGGCAAGCCGAGAGCGAACGAAAGTCAAGAACCTTCAACGTATTTTATAGAAAAACGAATACCGCTTGCAGTAATTTTTTTTTAGAGAAAGTATGCCTCTCTCCTTCTTCTAAAAGCTATCAAATTTTATTTATTATCAAAATAGAAATTTTAGGTGCTAAAATTTACAAATTTAGTACCGCAACAGCTACTCAAATTTTCCCCGCGTATACAGAACATCAATAAAAATATATGAATACATTTTGAAGATAACGTAAGAAAATATTTTTTTTTGGGAACGTCCTTAAAGCTACCTTATTGTATCTAGTGATCGCCCTTTAGCAAATATTAATTTCCTTGCTACTTACCAAGATACCAAGTATTAACTTTTGCTTTATTTTGAAAACCACTAGTTTTAGTTCAAAAGTGTGTACTATAAAAAGTACTTACAATATATTTCAATATTGTCGTACTTTCAAAGTTCCTAGCATCGAACAATGTTTTTTGAACATTTGAAAGGCGAATAAAATCACCAAGAATATCTAATGGCTGGCGTTTACAGAATTACAATATTTCTTTTCTTTACCACGGAAACTGGGAAGTTTTTTGTGAATCACCCCTGTATATATGTAAATGTTTGCAATTTTTGATTTTTTTTCCTTTATTGGAAGCCTAAGGCCTATAACTGTACCAAATTAGTATAAATAAAGTTCTAAATTAATTATAAATTAGAAATATCTATGTCGCGTCTCCTAACCAAATTTTTTTTAACTTACATACATTGAATCTTACGTACATAGAATAGATTACAAAAATATTAAATAAATATATCGTTACCTTTTAATATATTTAATCCCGCAAACAATATAAATTATCTGAAAAGAAACTAATTAATCGAAACATCATTTCGACATTATAAAAGTTGGAGAAATGTAAATAATGAGTTGCTGAAATTTCAAAATGAAATGAGTTATAAGTTACATTACTTATTATGTTTATGAAAGTTTATAGTGATTGCAAACGATGAAATGAAGTTTCTTCGATTACTTTCTACGTAACGAGTCAATCCTCATGCGCTTGGGGAGTGTAATTTGATGGAATGAGATAGGGACATTCACTGTGCGAAAGGGTTTTATAATACTGTAGCACGGAGCAATCAAAGTTTGAAATTATTCAACGTTGAATTACGAATTCTATTCAAATGGAAATAAACCAACTCTACATGCAGATCTCAATAATTTGCACTTCGATATACACGACAATGTATATTCTTACTGGCTGGCTGGGTTTGCTACATTATAATAAAGTTAGTACAATCTCCGCGAACAATTTTTTCTACAACTTCAATTATTAACGATTCAATGTTGATAGCTTTAGGAATGCCAGCATATAGAGAAGTAGAAAACAAATAGAAACACACATTCGGAAATTGTTTCACTAATAATTACCAGACCTGGAGCTATTTTTCAATATTAACGTTGGCTTATTTTTTTAAATTTTAATCGACTTCTTGACATTAACGTCCTGGCGGAGTTTTAATCGCAGCTATTGTACCACTTAACCAGGACACGTACACACGCACAATACGACAATGACCATTTCCTACGACATTGCCATCTGAGACTCGAACTCAGGAGCGGAGAACGACTAGCCGTATTGTCTCTCACACAATCAGACACACAATTGTCAATTGACAATTTTATGACATTTATTCGTATAGCATTGGAGTATATATTTTCATGAAATAACTTTTCAGTTTGTTTGTAATACATAAGAAGCATATTCGAATCGTCAAATTACCGACGCTAATATTTATTTTTCTTACGTCTTTAATAGCGTAAGTAATTGTACGTGATTGGGAAGAAATTTTTACTTAATTTGTCACTATCAGATATTAAAATCTTACTACCTATAAAAAAATACTGGTCATCAAATTATTTTTACGCATTAATATCAATATTGTTGACGTATACCGCATTTTTTATTTTGTTGTCATTGAGATTATCTGCTATTAAATACAAATATACACATTTGTAGATTTGACTCAGCAAATGGGGAGCTTCAGTTTCATGAGGTGTTCATTTGTTATGATTAGTTTTTTAAATAACAATTTAGTACTTGATTATCTGGTAACCTTGCACATCAAATAAAGCATATCAAATATTTGACAAACATTATCAGAAATGTACTACTACTATTTACTTTCACAATAGAAAAGTACCTGAGTATTTGCAATTGTGATGAGTAATTTTAAAAAATTATTTTAAAACTGCTAGATATGAAGATTGGCACTATTTTCAAATTTAAATTCACTAATTTTGAAAACAACTGAAAATATTGAGTGAAAATTCATATCAATACATCTGTCACTGGTAAATAAACAGACTTACTATTAAGTAAACTAACGTAATGAAACTGAAATTACTGTATTTTATATTATTTATTATTATTACTTTAGGAATGTCTAAATGGACATTAATCACAAAATAAAATAGAAATGACTATAATTGAGAGATTAAAGACTTATTTTTAAATACATATAGCACATAATAAAAACCCATCTAGTAACTAAACTAATATTTGCTTTTGGCATAATTTTATTCTATTAATGTGCATAACTTCTTGTCACTTGTTAATCTTTTCGGTATTTACAGATGTTAATAATGTGATAAAATTTTGTTTAAATTGTAATATTATATTCTTGTAAATACCTACAGATTTAGAATAATCGCCAAACTATACATCCAAAAATAAACAGTATTACTAATCAATTTTTTAATACTGCATCTAACAGTTTTGTTCAGCGAAGGACTTTTCTACCTACATTTTGCAATTAGGACAGTTTTAATGTGCAAAACATTTCAAAACTTAACCAATTATATCGAGATAATCAAATTGGGTATTTTCTACTTTTTTGTACCAACATATTTATATGTTAGAAAATAAATAAGGCACATCGTTATATTCTTATTATACTCATTATATTTATACTCTATATAAAATTGAATATTTGTACAAAAATTTAGCCACTTGTAGAGGACGTAGATACTTTAAATATATCACAATTGTGGGCTGTAGGATTCGAATAAAAGCATCCCTAACACATTCTAGAAGTGAAAAATTATAATAATGTTCAACCGCAAATGAAGCTAAAAGGCTTTTTTTTACATACACAAAGATAGTTAATACTTTTAAAGTAATTAAGAAATGCAAATTCCTTTAAAATTCTAACACGAGGAAAAATATCGGTGTTGAGAAATATTCCATAATATTAAATTCAAGAGATTGCGCAGATTAAACTGCTAATCCATATACTTACACAGGAAAATACAGATAAAATATGTTGTAAGAATTGAAGATAAATACCAGTATTCAAACGAGCTACTAATTAAAATTGCAAAAGAACAAATTTAAAAAATGTAACAGATACAACATAGCAATTGAGAATATCATACACAAAACCAAATACTAAATTCTTACTTTAATTATTCTATAAAGAAAAAATGGCAAGTAAAATAAACAGTGATAATAATAATCTCATTGAAACTCAGATGGAAATAACTCACTCAATATTTTTGAAACCACAAAAATAAATTTTGAAATAGCAAGTTATTCGTGGAATTTTTTTCAAATACTTATATTATAGGTAAGATCTTCATACTTATCTAAAGAAAACTTTTTAATATAATAAGTCTTCCTACCAAGTTTCATCAAGATCGTTTTTGCATAACAATTTTGCAGTCTGAACTTCGTTTTGAAAATTTGCAAATTTTCAAAATGTTGCTGAGACTAAACTAAAGCATTTACAAAGTTGAACATTTTTATACATATAAAAGAGTACTCAAATTTTCAAAACTATTTTGAGATATTAAACTCCATTAATTAGGAGAGCCTAAGGAATTGTATAAAATTTGGCAAACTTTTTTGCTTATAAACAAATGCAATAACTGAAAATTTTCAACGGATTTTTATTTTTGAAATATATTTTGAAACTACTTGGAAAGACACTTGTTTTAAAAAAATGCACGATGATTCATTTATTAGAACCGGTGTTATGACCACAATTGAACTCAATTTATTTTGTCCTATATTGTTTTGTCTCCAGTATATTCTTAAATTTTTTCTGTGTTTTAGCAAAAATGTTTCATACAAAAGTTGTAGGTCTAGATGTACTACCCAACGATGTATCGTATGTACATATTTGATTCGATATAAAATTTTCAAAATTTTATTTGCCAGTCTAGAGGAAACTACCTCTTTGGTAATAAAAATCTGTATTGTGGGAAAGCAATTTTTATTTTTGCTTTCTACAAGACAAAGATAAAAGCAAAAATGAACCTGCAAATATAACTTGTTGATAAAAATACTGGACTGTGGATAAACCAACTAATTAATACAGGGTGTTCGGTATTAATTGTTCATAGTCGTGTAGTCGAAATCCTTAATTAAATCTAGGGCGACATCGGCCACTTTATGAGCATGGGTTTAGTAACAAAAATTGTGTATTCATGTGCCCTCTGCAACCCTTTCAATTTTGTGCATATCTTTTTAAAACATTTAGGTGATGCCTAGGCGATTGGACCAGGTTGTTGATATTTATTTATATACGTGTTGTGAAATTATTATATGACTGATGTATTGAAGTTTTCCAGAAGCTGGACAAGTAGTTGTTATCGAATACATATATTTTTTTTAGATGTATCCGTTTCCTAATATACTCAACTCTGACATCGAATGTGTATGTAGGTCATTTTTTTGTGAACACTGTATCTTTGAATATACCTAAAACTTTTATTTCAAATTTGCTTCACAGCCCTCTACCGAGTTCGAGTCCCGACTCCGGCACTGCCATTGTCGGAGGATATGGTTGTCTCAATGTGTAACCCCCTTCCGCATAAGCCGCTGGCTTGTGAAATTGGGGGTTGTCTAATTTCTTTAGTGTTTATTTATTATTTAAAATATCATGGAAAATATTGAGTAGCACTTTTCAAATAGAATGATAGTTAGAATCGGTAAACTGTCCTGTTTTACGTGAACTATGCTTTATTAAAATTTTAGAGTAAAATATTGTTGGCCATTTTGGGAACGAAGCAAGAGGCATAGATTTCGGTGTTGTAACAAAAATTTCAATCTCTGCACTATTATTGTTTAAAATCTAAAATTTAAACAAATCCTTGACACCCTGTATAATAATTTAACTTTTCCAGATCCCCGAAGTTCCACAATAAAACTCAAACTAAAATGATGAACTTAAACTTTGTATCACAAAAGTTATGTAAGAATGTTGACTTAACTAACAAGTTTCTCTGGTTAGAGGTGAAAATTAATGATGCATTTGAGATTAAAGTTAATTGAAAATTTATTATTTATTAAGGTGGTAGACAGTGATTGTGTTTCTAAAGTGCTTTCGGGCAAAGTGGAACAATATGCACAACCGCCGACCGACGCTCTAGTAATTAGGATAGCGGTTTGTATCAAATTTTTACATCATTACGAAAACAAAAAATGCTGCTAGGATGTGTTGCTATTAAACAATAGAAGGTTCAAATAATAATAATAATAGTAGTATTTTTATTAATAATTCGTAATTACAATGTACGTACAGTTCAAGAATTTAGTCAAAGAAATTTATAAATAAAAAGCAATTGCAAAAAGTATTTAAGTCCTAAGACTAAGATCCGGTTTATCAATACAGGATTAATACATGATTTGATAAATGTCAAATGAAATAACAGATATCCATTGATTGATTTGATAGTTATTCTCTAGTTAAGAGTTAACTCTGCGTTGATAAACCGTACCTAATTTGGTTACAGATCTGCTCTATTTTACTTCATTTCAGTTACTCCAATTTGACACCTTCTTACATTGATTATTATTATTTTAACCTAATCTCCTCTAATATTAAGTATGCATTGACTTCTTTTTTAATCGTCTTTAGTTTTTGTGATAAATGACTAAATGACTATATAATATATATACCGTATGTCTATTTTACGAGGGCCACACCATATATCTCGTTTAATATCTACTGCAGAAGAATAAAGTTTTAGAAACAGTTATCCCATTTTTGTGAGCTATATTTCAGTTAAAAGAAATTTGAAATCCATAGCCTACGTTGTGAGATATAGATATTACAAAAACCTGAAAAATAGGAAAACCACAAACGGTTATAGCTTCCTTATTTGAGGAGATACGAAAAAAGTTAAAGGGATGAAAGTTGACACAATAAGAATAATTTGTATCAAAAAATTCGAAAAACTCAGTTGGCTTTGACATACGGTCTTGTGCAAAAATAAAAATAACAAATCTTAAAGTAGGCAATGACACCATTAATTTCGTTTTATTTTTCTCTTTTCAACGATATAGAACATGTCACAAAATTTTAACCGATAGTGTCAATACTCAATATTTTGCGAAAACCACAATTCATATCACTAAATCGTAAAAATCAGCTATGCCATAATAGTTAAAACTCATTTCATAATAATTATAATTCAGTAATTATTTATTACAATTTAATACAAACAAACAAATATCTCATAAATAAAAATACAAGTACAAAATAAACATTCAAAAAAATAAAAGCTATAACAGTACTATAGTAAATACGACCAAAATTCAAACTGGTCAGTTTTAAAGTACAGGACCGTGCGCACTGAACTTGATAATTTGTCCTATATATTTGGCAATGGTATCGAGATTCGAACAGTAGTTGAAACTGTGCAGGCGAGTTCGAGACTGGCAATGTAATCCGCCTGAATGAACCATCTACGACTGCACTGGTTTAAAGGTAATAAAACGGACAGGCCTACTAGCACAAAAAAACTCGTAAATCGTTTCTTATCAGTCAACGTGGAAGTCTAACAACGTGCTGTCTATGTGCCAGTGCAGTGCATAAATACCTATTATAATATCAAGCGTAGGAGTTTAGTTAGTTACTGTTCATATTTATAAATATTTACTAGTGTATAAAAGGTAAAATATTTTAATTATTTACCAATTTACCATGGCTTTCTGGGGACCATTTGAAACAGAGGATAATATAATAACGCCCTAAAATCCCGAAATAGTTGAACCGGTTATTGTCGAAAAAGCCGAAATAAATTTAGAGTTTAAAAACCAAGATTTACACTTACAAAGTCAACGTATTATTTTAAATATACATGAATGTTTGAAAAGCGAAAATCCTGAACAATGTGAGAAAGAAATAATACGACGTATTAACGAATTAACTAAAATATCAAAATCAACAATTTATCGCGTAATTCAAGAAGGTGATGTTATAGATCGCAGCGCAAAGAGGAAACGGAAAAATACGAAATTAAAAAATATTGATGATGCCACTAGAGATGTAATACGGCGTATAATTTATAATATGTATGAAGAAAATATAGTTCCTACGTTAAAAATGATTCAAGAAAAATTGAGCGATTATCCTGATTATAATTATAGGTCTTTAGATACACTATGAAATGTCTTATTAGAATGCGGTTTTAAACATAAAAAACTTGACAGTCGTATGGTAATTATGGAATCGCGACGTATAGTTTCACTTCGAGTAGATTATTTGGAAAAAATTAGAGAATATCGTAAACTAAACAGGCATATAGTGTATCTAGACGAGACGTAGTTTCACACGCATGATGTTGTTCAGTATGGTTGGGTAGATAGTTCGCACAATTGTGTTTTAAATACTCCGTGTTCTAGAGGAAAACGCATTATTATACTTCATGCGGGAAGTGAAAATGGGTTTGTACCCAATGCGTTGCTCTTGTCGGCCAAAAAAATATCGCAGTCTTCTGCAGACTATCACGAAGACATGACAGCCGATCTATTCGAAAAATGGTTTTCTCAACAGCTTCTACCAAATATTCCGCCAAATTCGGTAATTGTATTAGATAATGCTTCTTATCACTCGCGTATATTAAATAAAATACCAAATAACAGCACAAAAAAGGAAGACATTTTAAAATTCATGAGAAAATTAAAAATGAAAATTCCTGTAAAAGTTCCAATAAAACGCGAATTAGTGAAAAGAATAAAAGAACAGAATTTCAAAGAGGAATATGTTATTGATGACTTATCCAATATACACGGTCATACACTTTTGCAGTTACCTCCATACTATTGCACATTTAATCTTATCGAGATGGTTTGGGGAACACTAAAAGTACGTTTACGAAAATGTAATAACTCTCCAACGTTAAGCGCGATAGTAGTTGATCATATAAGAGAAGTAATAAATGACATTGACAATAATACTGATTTATGGAAAAATTGCGTTAGGCATGTAATTGGAGAAAAAAATTGATATCCAACGCTACCGACTAGTGCGCCGATTTTAATTCAATTGGATAATGATTCCTCCTCAGAAAGTGAAGATTCGGACGCGTCAATTAACATT
Source organism: Leptura quadrifasciata (assembly GCA_963675555.1). Classification (NCBI taxonomy): domain Eukaryota; kingdom Metazoa; phylum Arthropoda; class Insecta; order Coleoptera; family Cerambycidae; genus Leptura; species Leptura quadrifasciata. The sequence continues at coordinate 7,398,725 of OY776674.1, forward strand.
TAACTTTTCTTCATTTTTTCATTCAGTTTTTTATTGTTACATTTCGTGGAATATATTTTATTTAGTTGATAAGAAATTTTAATTTAAGTTACTTCATTCTAGAGAAATATTTTAATTTTGTTTTATTTATGTTTTATATATACAAATATTTATTTTTGTTTTCATATAATAATTCTTTGCTCTGTTCAAAAAACTTACGTTTTTATTTTAGAAGAAACTTAAGTTTTTTTTTATTTTTGACTAAAATCGTTGCCCCTCGTTAATCTAACCTGTCCCATCCCCTCCTGACAAGATATATTCATACCTTCTCGTTGGTCCTTGCTGAGCAATAACATATTTCAATATAATATGGGTTAACTTTAAAACTAAAACCAATAAATTTAAATTTTAGACTTTATATCTAAAACTGATATAATACCTCAAAAATATGTTATTGGCGAAATGAACCTAATAAACAAAAAATAATAAAAATTAATGAACAATTTTAACATTTTATTATGACAATCATTTCTATTTACCTCCGCCCATGTACAATAAAGAGATACCGACTGTTTCTGCCGGATTTTAGTTTTTATACGGTTTCAATTCCCGTCGTATACACTTTACCTACTACCATACTGAAAAGAAAATGTGTGTATTTATTTTTCTAACTACAAATGCTCAAATTGTGCACCATGCATTCTATACACAAACGTGCACTACGAGACACCTCACGCATTACATTTCGGAGCATTTCAGGAGTAATTGCCTCACATGTGTTTCTAATTCTGGTTTTGATGTCCTCAATATTGTCTTTAATGCAACACCAGATGAAAAAATCCAAGGGAGTAATATCTGGTAATTGAGCTGGCGACAGAATGGATCCATAGGTACCTATCCAGCTATCTGACATAACTTGATTTCAATAATTTGTACATATTACAGCAGTGTGATGTGGAGCCCCATCTTATTGAAAAATATGAATAATTTAATCATTCTGCCACTATTAATTCATAAAGAAAACTTTGAAATTTGTTTTGCAGGAAATTAAGGTATCTACGAGCGGTTAATTTGCCATTATAAAAATAATTTCCAATTACTCTAGTCCCTAAAAGACTCACCCAAATATTCGTAGAAAATATTTCTTCGACAGCAGTATCTCTGCACCAATGTGTATTTTCTCGTATCTACTTATAATGCATATTCCTATTGAAATAGTATATTCTGTAATAAGTTTGGAATGAAGCATATTCTGCGCAAACAAACTTCATATGCTTCATTCATTCATTCATATGCTTCATTCCAAACTTATTACAGACTATACTTTTTCTGCACCTATAAATTAGGTTTACTTGTGTCTATATGCCTATTTGTTTTACCACTGCAATGGTGAAACGTGAAAGGTTAATTGTCAATAGAAACGTCAACTGTCAACAGAAACCCAAACTGTATTACAAATTGCACTACTGCTGGATGGCGTCATCTATGCTTGTTACATTCTAGAGGCCTGTAATAAATATTACATATCAGCCACTGGAATATAGGTAATTCCTTATTTAAAATCGACATCATAATGCTCAAATTACATAATAGGCGTAGAAAATAGTATATTCTGTAATAAGTTTGGAATGAAGCTTATTCTGCGTAAGCGGAAGTTTGTCACCCGAGCGAAGCGAGGGGGACGGTCCGCGATTCGGCTCAAAGCAATATCTGGGGGTTTTCGAGATCGCTAATTATGAATTCTTGGTCAAAATTTAGAAATTCAAAATAGCTGCGCCAATATGACGGATGACTTTTGTCATTTATGGTCCAAATCGATCAAAATCGATATCTGGGGGTTTTCGGGTTCACCGATTATGAATTTATAGTCAAAAATTTTGTTCAAGATGGCGACTTCGAGATGGCAGACGACATTATTGCTTATGATCCGATTCGACTCAAAATCGACATCTGGGGGTTTTCGAGATCGCCAATTATGAATTCTTGGTCAATATTCAGAAATTGAAAATGGCGGCGCCAATATAATAATAATAATAATAATATAAGTTTATTTAAGATAATATACAATACACAATATATAGAATGTACAATATACAATTTGCACAATACACAATATAATGATATATAAAAAGTAATATATGAATGGCGTATAAAATGTATAAACACCTAAATAAACTAGGGTAATCACAGAAGCAGCAGCAGAGTGCGTGTGCGTGATTTTACATATACATAGCAAGTAATTTAAATAGACAATAAACAGAAGCTGACGTGTAATTTTATAATGTTTTCAGTTATTTAATTAGGTATATAGAATTTTTTATTTTTTTACGATTAATATATTATATCAAATGGCATATTTTGGATAATTATTATTTTTTGCTGGGATTATTTCTCTGGTTAACTATATTTTGAAACCTAGTTCGACCAGTATTTAGAAGCCATATTTTTACATTTTTTTTGAATTTTTTGAATTTGTCCATATTTTTAATATTTGTTGGTAGAATTTCATATAGACGAGGTCCTAAGTAGTTACAGTTTCGTTGACCTATGGTTTTGTCACATCGGGGCATGATATGACTGTGTTGTTTTCCTCGTGTATTATAATTGTGACGAATAGGTTCTATGTTTATTTTATTTTTTCTTATATTCAGTAACATATTTAAACAAAACAGTTGTCGAATATCCAGAACGTTGTTTTATTTATATAGCTTATCACTAGGGTAAGTTCGATTTTTACCAAAAATTGTTTTTAGTATCCATTTTTGTATGGAATTTAGTCTTTCCAGATGGTTATCGCTTACTCCTCCCCAGCCTACAATACCATATGAAAGCTGTGATTGGACCAACGAGTAATAAAGAATTTTTAGCTGTGGTTCGTTTAAGTATTCTTTAAGAAGTTTAAATCTGGTAAGTAGTCCTTTTTTTTATAATATTCATTACTTGTAGATCCCACCTTAGATGTCTGTCTACAGTAATGCCTAGGTATTTTAAGACTCAGCTTCTGGTATTTGCACATCTTTATTAATTTTTAGTGGGCCAATATCGGGTAATGTGTTAGTGTAGGAGGTGAACGGTAAATATTTGGTTTTGTCACAATTTAAGGTTAGTTTGTTGTACTGGAACCATATTTTTATTTTTTTAAAGTCGGTCTCTGCTTCTCTTTTTAGAGTTTCCCAGCTATTTCCGGTGTATAAAACAGCAGTATCATCAGCGAAACTTAATATTTTACCAGTGGAATTAATGGATAGTAAACTGTTGATATATATTGTAAATAGTAGTGGTCCCAATACCGTTCCTTGCGGGACTCCGAATGTTATTGTTCTGGCACTACTAATAGTACCGTCAATCTCCACATACTGTTCCCGATCGGATAAGTAACTTTTAATGAGTTATACATTTTTCCCCGAAGTCCATAGCATTTTATTTTTTCTAAAAGTTTTTGGTGGGACACAGTGTCAAAAGCTTTAGATAGATCAACAAAGATACATAAAGCAGGTGTTTTAGAGTCTAGGGCTCTATATATTTCAGATGTTAATTTATGAATTGCATCTTCAGTTGACTTTCCCTCTCTGAAGCCATATTGGTGATCCGAGATTATATTGTGGCGATTTAAAAATTTCAGAATTCTGCATTTTAATATTTTTTCAATAATTTTGGCGATATTAGAGATAAGTGAGATTGGCCTGTAGTTTATTATTTCTAGTTTGTCTCCACTTTTATAAAGTGGTTTAATGAGACCAACTTTTAGCAGTTTAGGGATGCGTTCAGTTTCAAAGCATCTATTTATTAGATATGTTATTGGAGTGGCAATTTCTGTTTCTACTTTTTTAATACTTCCGTGCGAATGTTATCAAGACCAGGAGATTTTTTTAATTTTAGTTCTTTGATAACTTTCCGGACTTCTGTCTCATTTGTCGGGTATAGGTACATTGTGTTTTCTATTTCGATCTTGTTTTCGGCTGACGACTTTTGTTATTTAGTTCCAAATCGATCAAAATCGATATCTGGGGGTTTTGGGGTCGCGGATTACGAATTTTTAGTCAAAAATTTGGTTCAAGATGGCGGACGACTTTACCGTTTATGCTCCGATTTGCCTCAAAATCAATATCAAAGAGCATATCAAAAGATTAAAAAGTAAAAAATTAAATTAAAAAAAATATATTTAAGAAAAGCTTTTATTTAAAAAATGCTCTAAAAAGTAGAAAATAAACTTTGAAGTAAATCAAACCCATCATTTTTGTTACATTATATAATTTTTTTATGATATATAAGCTTGTCGCGAGCAATCTCCTTTACACAGGAAAATCTCGCGATAAGTTTTTATATCATAAAAAAAATCATATAATATAACAAAATGATGGATTTGATTTACTTCAAAGTTTATTTTCTACTTTTTAGAGCATTTTTTAAATAAAAGCTTTTCTTTACAAAAATTTTTTAAATTTTTTTTTTTATTTAATAACCATCTACAAAATCTTACGCTCCTCGGCTTATCTCCTACATTTAAATGTTGAACGTTCCTCATTTTGCAGCATCGAAATCCTTTTTTTAAAATTATTTTTCTTGCACTGTCTTTTTTTATACGGCAGTTTCTCTGAATTTATTTGTCTCAAAGATGTTTCTTAATATTGGTTACCATAATTCAATGCTCTATCCACTTTTCTTACATTATCCGCAACATGCCCTCTCCTTACTATTTTGCTACTGTGAAAATGAACCGTGCATTTTTAGATTTTGAACTAACTTCCTAAACATAGTTCGATTTGGCTGCGGAGCATCTGAAAATCTATCTCCGTAAACCGTGACTGCCATCTCAGCGTCAAAATTGCACTGACAATAAATGCTAATCATATCGAATTTGTTATTATTGGTATACACTATAATTACTGATATAAAACTTGTCTTGGAACTCGACAACGCAACATAAAACATACAACATGCATTGAGTAGTGGTGAGAGGTAAGTGAAACTTCTCAAATGGTCAATTGCTACTATACACCATAGATTTCTCCATGGGCGTATAGCGACTTGCGATTCTGCAAGTACCTGAGAGCGGCGACCTTTCAGTCCCAGGTGGACTTAGCCTACTGTTAAAATATATGATTTGAAGGAAACAACAACTCAGCGGGCAAATACCCGGACCTGCATTGAATTACACCTTACAAATCATGAAAGAATGGTAACCAATATCATTTGTCAATGCCCTGACCAGATATAGACCGGTTTCGAACTTATTAGTTCTCATCAGTATGCCATAGGTCATGGAACAAACAAATGATAGTGGCCAAGCTGCTAGTTTTATACAAACTATAGTAAATTGAGTAGTGGTGAGAGGTAAGTGAAACCTCTCAAATGGTCAATACCTACTATTATAATATATGATTGGCAGGAAACTGTATTATGTCGGGTCTGTCAAAGGCAAACCGGGGAGAAATGCCATTTATGCATACCTGTAGAAGAGGCGTCTTCTTGACAGCCTCATTCCACAGGCGACTTCTGGTCTTTCCGCAAGCTACATTTGGTTGTATACCAACGGATTTGTGTAGAAGGTACTTTAAAATGACATAGCGCGTTCTCATTTTCGGTGATCTTATTTTTTATAATAAACATGAGGGGGTCATGTATGTAGGGGCTAGATAATATTTGATTTGAGACAATCAAATGATTGGTTGAGGTAATAGATGCTCTACTTGTTCAGTTCAAAATTTTATTGCCGATATGAGAAAAAAATTGTTTAACTACATGCTGTGGCGTATATGCAACCAATAATTGGTTGTCCTCATTTACAACAGAAATGATATGAAAGTTAAGATGAAAAACAAAAAAACAGGAACTGTTTGCAGAAATGAATTCACTGGAAAATTAAATCACTTCCAACACGCACAAGTACTTAATAACATCGCCATGCTCTAAGCAAATTAAAGATGCTTTTGTTTTATATAATTTGCTTACTTATATTACTGTTACTCTGAAGACTTTAATTTATTATTTTATGATGACATCCTTATAATTTCGATTGTTGATGTTTAATTGGACAATCACGCTACTTATACATAAAAAAACGCTGAAAAAGATATAAATTTGTATTTAAAATTTTTTGAAGGCTTTATTTAGGTTATTTTCTTCCCTTGTAATTAATCATTATACAGGGCTGCTGTAGAAGTGAGGAATGTATTTAAACATTTTACGAATTTTGAAACATTATTCTTAAGAACATATATATCTGGCCAAGTCATCATGTCTTTTAGCACTTTGATATATTATTTCCATATGAGATAAAGAATCGATCTAAACATTCATACTGTCGGGAAAATTCTGAATGTTGAAATTTCAAAATGGATACTATGATAATAAGATATAGATGTCAACACTTTCAACATGCTCTGAAATTCATAAAATATTGTATTCAAATCTGTATGAGGTTATTAAAACGGATTCTATTTTTTTATTTTATAAATAAAATTCTATTATAAAAAAATACTTTATTATATTTCATATATTTTTATTACAAACAATATGTAACTTCGTTCAAATGTGCTTTTAGAGGATGGAATATTAAAACATAATATTTTTAGTCGCAAGCTCCTCTATTAAATCCTTATTTTACTATAAGGAACGTAAGCAGACTGCAACCGACAGCTATTCTCCGGGCTGTGTGCCCCACCGAGCGCTGAATTAGAAGTTACAAGTCTGGCGCGTTAAGTGTAATAATTGCATATTACCATCAAAACGCTAATGCTTCGATTGTCGTCGTCACATGCCTACCTTGCACTGACAGCTCGAAACTGCAGTCTGCAAGTGATGTGTAACGGCTGGCAAGAGAGCTTCTTTAAGTAGGATCAGTCTTTCGGCTGATGTTTGTTACAATCGAAGCATTAGCGTTTTGATGGTAATATTCAATTATTACACTTAACGCGCCAGACTTGTAACTTGTTCAGCGCTCAGCGGGGCACATAGCCCTGAGAGTAGCTGTTGGTTGCAGCCTGGTTACGTTCCTTATAGTAAAATAAGGATTTTATAGAGGAATTTGTGACTAAAAATATTATGTTTTAGTATGTAATTTCATCAACAACTTGGTAAAATAAACATACTTATTTACTATTAATTAATTGGATTCAATCTGCGGTAGGTTCTTGATGAAACCTATTCAATAGAATAATTATAAATATTCAAAAGAATAATTACAGTACGCACTTGGTTTATTGTTTCATAAGTTTTGTTCAGTCTCAGAAACTCTCTCTAAGACTCTTTGATAATGGTCGGCGGTCGCAAGGCCGAAATATACGTCAGAGACAAAACTGAACAAAACTTATGAAACAATAAACCAGGTGCGTATTGTAACTATTTTTTTTGAATATTTATAATTATTCTATACTTATTTACAATTTCACTCTAGAAACGTAGTATTTGTTTATTAGAATCTTGTACAACATGTTCCTGTACTTGGGAAAATGGTGTATAAGTTGTGTGTATAAAGCACCTGATAGCTTTGTATGTATGTTCTCCGTATTCAAGTTATATTTTTATCTTTTTTTTTAAAATTATTTATTTAACGTCGGCTTATTTCCGCTACCATGGCCAATCACCGACGCCTTGTCTAATCTTCGATTCACTTTAAAACGTTTTCTTTTGAGATGCATTTATTTTCATTGTTTTCTAGCCTAGTTTTATTAATTTTTAAACCCCTACCTGCAGGAGATCCTAAGACATTGTGCAAAGGCCTGGCCTGGTATACAGACGGGCCTAGGATGGAATCAGGAGTTGGAGCCTGAATATATGGATAGAAACTAAGGGAGAGTATAACCCTTTTTCTTTTACTCCACTCCACTATGTTATAGATACAAATTCAAATTCTTGCTATACTTGAGTTTGTATGCAAGAATATTAAACATCGATATGCGAACCACCAGACCTCCATTGCATCGGACAGTTAGGGGGCACTAAAGGCACTCCTCTAAGGTGTCCCCCAGACTGGTGTAGGACTGCCATGAGGAGCTCAAAGTTCTGGGTGAGTGGAACAGAGATAAATTACTCTGGGTTCTGGGACACACCAAGATAGATGGCAATGAGATAGTTGATGAACTTGCTAGACAAGGAGCAGCTAACACAGTTTATGACTAAGAATTTATGCTGGGCATTACTAAAGGGTCAGCCAGAGGGGTAATTAAAGACTGAGTCAAGAATAAATAGAATCATCACTGGAGGAATACTCTAGAAAACCGACATGTGAAAACACTCATTAATGAACCATGCAAAAAACAAACCGTACCTAGAATTGTTCTCAAAGAACAGGTTGCAGTCGAGAATTATAACAGATCTCTTGACGGGATATTTTCCTGTTAAGAAGCACTTGCACACAATTGGAAAATTCGATGCTGACCTTGAATGCAGAGTGTGGGGCGAAGAACCAGAGACGGTGGATTAAGTTATACATGAATGCGAGGCATTAGCCCGCAGAATACATAATATTTACGAACAAATACAAACAGACCCGAAAACTATTAAAACTTGCGCATTCTTAGACCTGTATCACCTTATCAGCCGCACAGGGGTACTAAAATGGATAGAGTAGAGAAGACAGGGAGAGCACAGTAAACCCAATACGCTGCAGTGTTTCACAGACGAGCTCTGTGAGGAAGGGTTTTGGTAGAAAAAGTTTGACACTTCCAACTTAGATTGGAAGCCCATGAGGGTTTCCCCTCTTTGTCAAAACAAACCCAACCTGCGCAGCCACCTTCTCTGCTGCACTGCTTTAAGCTCTCAACTACTGAGAAAGCTAACTGATTTTTAGCTGTTTTATATTTTGTTTATCTGTGTTTATTATACAATAATGTCAGAAGTCTACCAACTACAGAAAAACATTTTATATTTCAGATACTCGTTATAATTATCATTAATTTGTTTCTTAATTATAGGCAAATACCCCTTATAAAATTATAATAAACACAGGTTTCACTTTTTCCTACTGAGAATAATACAATGTATTTTTTCCCGTGGTCCTCATTAATACGGCAATTTGTATTAAAATAAACTAACGAAAATATAAGCATTACACTGTTGGTGTTACTACATTAATTTCTACCTAATTAAACTATTTTTTTGAGAGATTATATCACAGTAATTATTTACATTAGAAGTAACGTACACTTAATTTGTTTTTAATTGTAATATTGTAATGCGGACTAGATATAATTTATACTTTTGTTATTTATAATTCTTGGCATTTCCGTGAACGAGGCGGGGATATTACAAAAACGTTTGAAATTCCATTCTCTGCCAAATTCTAAACAAGAGCATTAAATACTTGAAATGTCCTTTTTAGGCATTCAAGCAATATTAACAATACGATTCGGCAATTTATGCCGGCTTAAGGAGTTGTAATTTGACAGAATTATACATTAAGGGGTAGACTCTGAGATAAACTTTTAAATAATTGCAACTTATATACTATTTGCTATTTTAATTAGTCAATAGAAAATAATATAATTAGATTATAATGTGATTGAAATAATTATACCTATAGTGATCAACAATCATATACAGGGTGTCCCAATCAAAAGTAGGCACCCTGAATAACTTTGGAGATAAATTTTTTTTTGAAAAATTGGTGAAACACGTCCACCTTGTTTCCAAGGGGGACATATTTTAATGTAATACTTATATAACCATCATCATCCCTCTACCCTACATGACTACCCCTCAAAAAATTCAAATGACAAAGGGGGTCGAGTGATATCTCTTTTGAAAGGTCTTTCAATTCTCTATATAATATATTCCGATAGTTCGTTCTTGTATTAATTTAAGACAAAAGATTGAATCGGGTTATAGTATAGGAATAGACTTTTGTATCTTTCCAAAAAAAAAACACCATTATGAATCTCTGATCTAAAAATACAATGATATATTATTAGAAGATGTAGTAGCGTTATAGAAGAAAATGACAAAAGCACTTCCAATCTATTAGAAGCAAACACCTCCTCGATAATATTTTTCCATCATCAATGGCAATTTACGCATACGGTATATTAGTTCAATAGGTTAAACTTACACATATTATATATATGAGAAAGCGTGTGCGAGTTATTTCGGATAGATTATAACACAACCACACAAATAAATTTCCTGTGCCAGAAGTCAAACCACCATTTTCTTATGCATTTTGATCAGAATGTGCAGGAACATGATGCTGTGATTTCTGGTACAGAGCATTTTTGATTATGTTTCTGTTGCTATTTTGAATAGGCACGAAATCAAATTGGCTATATCAATTTAAAATGTTGTATATATTTAAAAGTTAATCTTGGTTACTATCCCGAATTTCGTAAATGAAAATATGGCAGTCCAGCTTTATAACCTATTTCTTTCCATGTATAGACTATTTTATTGTCATCCTTGTCATGTCATAGCTATTGATAGAGTTATTGCGTTTTTTGTTGCTCGGAGCATTCTAAAATACACTTGCACAAAGAAAAACATCTGGCTAAAATACAACATAACGAATGTTGTCTGTCTTTACAGATCAATTTAATACCTAATGATTAATTTTATTAATTCAAGTTGGTTTTATTTAATAGCCCAAGATCTCGACATTTGTTATATTGAACTGCGTCGAAGAAAAGTGTAGATTTTATACACATCAACAAGCGAGGGCGAACCGGAATAATATAACGCAACAAACCGGACGTGATACATTGTAAAGTTACTGTAGTGATAGGAGATATTAATGCCGCTCCCATTCAATGCTGCCCCTATGCGGTCGTTTGCTTTGTTCCCTCTGAGGAACATCATAATTAAGAAAGGTAAAGTCGGCATGAATTGTAATTATTTTGAAAAATGTGTGCAGTAATCACAGTATGTTCAGAGCTTGACGTAGAGGTTTTAAACAAATTGTGGAAATATATATCCACATATATTAAAAAAATTTATATATGTGGATGATAATAAAAAACATACTCATCAGTACTTTACGCCTAAATTCTTTTTCAAAACTCCAAAGACTGAAGCACAGCCAACATTGAGGGAGCCCATTCATCAGTTAATATTCCTTTAATTGACTTCAGGAAAAAGGAACTGTAATATATACAGTGTGTACATGAAGCATGGAGTCAATTCATTACAAAAATATTTTGGAAAAATGGATAGGTCGATTATTATTTTAAATTGCATACCTTGTGCTTTATTTTTTTCAGCTACGACGTCATCACTGCTTCGGATATGACGTAATTTATTTTATGTCAAATGGAAAACCCTGTATATTTTTTAATTTTTAGAATATCTGTGGAAACCTGATTTCAAAGACTCCTGCTCTAGAATTTATTAGTTTGAAGCCACAGACATCTGATAATATTAAAAGAATGAATAAAGCATACATTTTATTATAAAAATCATGTAGACCCAATTAATAATAAATACTTCATGAAAATTTGCAATAAAAAGGGTTAAAACACAAAAGTTCTGTGACAGTTATGAAACATGGGTACCCCCCGTTTTCGAGGACGCTGAATACGATGGTGATATTTTTATGGTTTCTACCCCTCAGAAACTACCCCTAAATTCGAGAAACCACCCCTATTTAGGGCTTTTTTCCATCATAGGCATGCGTATCAGTTTCTTGGACAGGATTCGGGTAGGGCGTATGAAATTTAATCATACAACATCTTATCTACTCCCGGGGTTGAAACTACCACCATCCCTAAACATTCAAATCCACCGAAAAATGCAAAATAGTTGAAAATGTTTTCTGCTCGTTTTCGAGGGTGCTAAATATTGACAATTATGGCAATATTCATTTCTCCCCCACTTTCCACAACCACTCCCAAAACCACCCCCTTTTTATATTTCTTGATACTGGGTATGGGGACTCGTTGGATCGGGGTTTTTAAGGGGATGTCGACATTGTAACGGGAGTTGAGTGACGAGACAGCCATCAACCCCGGGTTTGAAACCACCGTCACCCTAACATTGAAATTCACCGAAAAATATAAAATAATGGAAAATGTTTCTCCTTTTCGAGGGTGCTAAACACTATGTCAATACTATTTCCACCCCCCACTTTCCATCAACCATCCCCAAATCCCAAAAACCACCTCCTTTCATATTTAGAGGTGCTAGGCATGCCAGCACTTGTTTTATCGGGGTTTATTATGGAACTGGGCATATTCTAGTCCCCACATGCCCAATATTAAGAAATATTAAAAGGTTTTAGCGGTGGATGGTGGGGGGGTGGGGAAGAAATGAATATTACCGTCGTGTCGAGCACCCTCGATAATGGGGATAAAGAAATGTTCATGAATTTAGATTTTCTTAGGGTTAGTTTCAACTCCGGGTGTGGATAAGATGTTGTATGGTTAAATTTCATACGGTCTACCCGAATCCTGCCCAAAAAACCGATCCGCATGCCTACGATAGAAGAAAACGCGAAATAGGGGTGGTTTTTCGAGTTTAGGGGTAGTTGTAAAAGGGGTGGAACCTTGAAAATGTCATCATCGCATTCAGCATCCTCGAAAACGGGGGATACCCCTGCTTCATCCCTGTCGCAGAACTTTTGAGTTTTTTCATGGATAAATAACCCTAAAGAATTATGGAAATATATGAATAAAAATTACTAGTGTAAACACAGATAACGATAGAACAGAAATAAAAATAAATAAATCCGGTCAAGATACTATATTAATGGAACCAATAGAAGTAGCAAATGAATTTGAACCTATTTCAACCAAATGAGAGAAAATTTAATAAACAAAATACCAAACATTTTTAACACTGCAAAAACAAAGAAAAATAACAATTTCTATGTTTCTCGTAAATACAAATAACTGTGAGGTAAAAGAGGCGGTTAATAAATTGTGTAATAAAAAAATCCTTGGGCATTGATAAGGTGACCCTTGAATTATTAAAGAAAATAGCTGATAATATAACAGAACTTTTATGATGGTTTCCGTAAAAAGCTAAAAAAATTGCAAAAATAACTGAAAAGCTTTTTAGACCTGTGCCCGTTTTATAATTATTAGATATAAAGTTTTCAATTATGTTCTAATAATAAACAAGGGAATCAAATAGCTTTATAAAATATGTGTCCTTAACTTTAATATAATATAAAATTATTACTTGGCGCTAGCATGTTAATAGTTATTAAAGACCGATGGATATAAATTAATAAACTTGCTAATAGGTGAACACTAGGACTACTAGGAGGGTACTTTTCGAAGCGTTATTTTAAATATGTGCGTCGAAACACGCTTTTATTTATACAGCGCAATGAAAAATAATAGAAAGGTTCACATATATAAAACCAAATCCATTGATGAAAACATAGTATTATCTCTGTACGATACGGCAGACTAAGTAATTTTAATTTTACATAATACCCCAACCAAGGTCCAGTAGCTAAGCGCTTTGTGTAGCAATATAGGAGTTTACAACTCCAGCAGGGGGTAGAGAGCACAGTAGAACCCCACGAAATCCACTAATAAAAGCATTAAAGTATCCGTTGGTGAAAGAGTTTTTTATAAACATCGGCTCAGGCATTAACATCTGTCCAATTTTGCCTACAAACTGATATTCAGGTCGTTAAGTTAATACTTTGCTAAAGTTGGTGGATATTTCGCACAAAAGCTTTAGAATTTTTGTGGCAAAGAAGCGTTCGGTTAGATAAGAAAATGTATTGTATCGCCTTTATTTGTAACAGATAAAATTTTATTACATCCATTGTTACTAAAATAGAAAGCCACACACGTATATGTGAAAGATGGATCAAACACAACAGTAAAACACCGGTGCCGATTATATTACGAAAATGTTGTAAAATGTTGTTTTGTTCCGAAGAGGAAAAGTTTATTTTATTTTATATCGCATTATATTTATTACCTTCTCACTATAACAACTATAATGAGCTTTTAAGTATGCAATGGTTGTAAACAGAGTTCCCAGATATTAAATTTCTCAAAGAGCAAGTAGTAATACTAGGTACGAAGTGTGACGCCCAAATTACTCACGTTCTATATGATAACATACAGTAAGTCTGCCGTATGATAAAGTTTATTTAATTTTACACACAGAACTTAACTCGCTTTAAACCTGTTTCAAGATTTCAGCAGGTGACAACTAGTAGTTAACAAACTTTGTTTAAAGATAAACGATTCTTATGTATCCTTTTCCATTCTTATAATTTGTCTTGTTATTCTATCAATTCCGTTAACGCCTATGATTGCCAACCAGCGGCGTGGAAAATATTTACTACATGATAATAATAATAGTTTATTTACATACAGATTTTTACAAGTATATTTACTGTTTATATTTACAAAAGTTTAAAATATATATTTATTAAAATTCTTAAATTTTTTCGTCAGATAGAAAATACACAAATATATATACAAACAAATAAAAAACATTTAACAGTTTATAAATATAATAAAACAAAACATATAACAGTATACAAACATAATAATACAAACCAAGAACATGGTGACTATACACGGAGGTACCTTTTTATTAGTTACTTATACTTAAAAATATTCGCCCAGAGAATAAAATGCCTGTTCTATTAGAAATTTTTCTACTATGATCTTAAATTGACTGAAGCTTGCTAATTCTGAAATTTCTTTGGAAGGTGATAATTAATCCACAGCCTTAGAAATTTGACTTCATTTTCTTGTTTTATTTTATTAAAATACTATAGTCGATAGTTGGTACCAACCGGTTTAAATAATAAAAACAAAATTGTTTTCGAATTATTCAATACAAGCCCATCCGACTGACACCAAGATGACATACTTTGAACACAGGAGTTGGTAACGGTGCTTAGTGTTGAGACTTTTTCAGAAGCGATGAGGGCGGATATATCATCAGCAAATAATGTAAGAAAATATGATTCCATCGAAGTGGTTAAATAAATATATTAAACAAAAAAGTCCCAAAACACTTCCGTGTGGAACTCCGGTGTGGATAGGTATATTTTTTGAATAACTAAACTTGTTTTCATGAAGTATTCGAACAAGCTGATACCTTCCACTCAAATATGATTTCGTGTACTCCAGTGTAAGTTCTCTAATGCCGGAAGAGTATAAATTCTTCAGGAGGAACTGATGATCGATGGTATCAAAAGCACGCGACAAGTCATGAAAAATGCTACCAGAAAGTAACTTTTTTATCAAAGTTGTTTAGCAGCTTATCACAGAATGATGATGTTGGAAAAGAAGCGTGCCGATCCATTAATATGTAGTAAAATACTTTGGTCCGACGAGGCAAATTTTTCGAATAATCGATTTTTTAATCGCAATATTCATTACAAATGGACATCTGAAAATACACACTGGCATAGACCGACTAGGTTTCAAAATCGTTTTTCAATAAATGTGTGGATAGGTATTTTAGGCACCAATTTAATAGGTCCATATTTTTATGATGGTCACCTCAGTAGTCAAAGGTACCTAACTTTTTGAGAAATGAAATTAATGAATTCGTAGATGACCTACCTTTAGAGAATCGACACAACTATCAATATTTTCAACAAGATGGAGCTCCTCCACACAATTCCCAGATTTGCCTAGATTATTTAGACGAAATTTTGCCTCAACATTGGATAGGTACCAATGGATTTATTCGATGGCCCCCTCGTTCTCCAGATATAACCCCAATGGATTTTTTTCTATGGGGGTATATTAAAGATAAGGTGTTTTTGATGACACCGCAAAATGTAGAGGACCTAAAAGCTTGAATTCCACAGGCGTGTATTACAGTTACCCCCGAAATGCTGAGTAATGTTTTAAATGCAGTGCCTCGCCGCGTTCGATTGTGCATAAGAAATCGCGGTGGACACTTTGAACACTTGATATATCTTAAAAATTATTTTGAGGATTAGATAAATATTAATGTTCTGTGTGCTATATTCTTTTTATTATTAATTTGTTTTTGTTATCTGAATTTACTTTATTCTTCTTAATTGTGTTAATGTTTTATTATAGCAAAAATTAGAACAACTTATTGAATTATTTTATCGTTTTATTTAATCATACTTCTCCACGGCAAGTATAATGCTTGTTAAAAAAAAATTATTGGTTTGAAAAAAATGTTTCTCTAATTACTAACGTAGTACCAATGAATAAATGTGGCATGTGATATATCCTTGAAAAGGGAAGAAAGTACTCTATTTAACGGTGCCATTTCCCGCCCGTTTCAAAATAATTTTTTTAACAGCCTGAAGAGTAAATCTCAAAATACAGCGGTTTTGAAAAAACTAGATAAAATCTCTGTTCTTAAAAACAATTTTCGCCTTAGAATTTTTCTAGTATCTCTTCAAATAACGGAGATATTTGGCTTAGACGTTTTCCGCATTTTCGATATTTTCCGCCATAACTCTTAAAGTAGGCCATGGATTTCAAATGTCTTTATACCATGTTGTAGGTTATATAAATCGGCACAATTTTCGTAAAAATAATTTTTTTTGTACGACCGATATTAAGTGAGATATTCTCGAGGGCCCTGATATAATGGACAGCCTGTATATAAAATTCAATCGATAATAGACTGTATTCGTTTAAATAACAGCCTGTTCGAAACAATTGGCACCTTGGGTTTAAACTCACATTAAATGTGAGCAAATGTAATGTTCTGACTTTCACCAGAAAAATTAGACTACATAACTTACTAGTATATAACGAGTGGTATTTCTATTAATCGTCCAAAATGTTTTAAAAGCCTTGGTATAACTTTTGATCAAAAATTAAACTTCATTACAGTGTAAGCTCTATGGTATCTTATAAAAATTTGGGATTTATAATAAGAAACTGTAGTGATTTTGCCTCTCTAAACTTCTATACAGGGTTACTGGTAATTCGATACGTTCCTTTGGGGATGTGATGAGGCATGATCTAAGAAGTAAATTTAGCCCTAACATATATTATGCAAAACTCAATAGTTTTTGGGATATTTAATTTTTTTTGTTTTTCTCAAAAAGTAGATCTTAATGTCCTAAAAGTTAATTTTCGAAAAATCTATTTGATATTTTTAATTTTTTTTTTACTAGCTTACTTGTCCAATATTATAGATATCCGTTTGGAATGAAAAATATCTGGAAACATTTCGATCATGTGAACGTCTGAAATAAAAACTTAAAATTTTTTTTTTTAAATCAGCTATGAAATTTACCTATTAGGTTTTTTCAAAAAAATATTAACGTAACGCGTATAAATTATTATAAAAACTGCCTTATTTCAATAGCTATCTAACAAGGTACAGATGTTCAATGTACCCTTAATAGTTCTAAGAAAATACTAGTAAAAATAACACAAGCAGTACGAATTTTATTTTTAGATAAACAGTAAAAAACATTTTAAAAGTAGAGTTTAATTCTTCATTAATTTCAAAGTTGTACTTTATTTTTTATATGTCTTGCTCAAAATGGGAGCACCTATTCCGTATACAGACACGGCAGCGTCTTCTTATTTCCGTCCTCGTTACTCTGGTTGTCAGATTATGCCTTATGTGTTGGGCAGCATCGACTATCCTTTGTCTAAGGTTTTCTATAGTATTGACTGGTGTGGCATAGACCATCTCCTTCATATGACCCCATACGTAATAATCAAGGGGTGTTAAGTCAGGGCTTCGCACTGGCCAAGGTATTGGGCCCGCTCTTCCAATCCAACGGTTAGGGAAACGTTGATCAAGTAACTGTCGTACTGTCAGCCGATAATGTGCTGGACAACCGTCGTTCTGAAACATCATTCGCTGTCTGACGGCGAGAGGAACATCTTCTAAAATCACCGCCAGATCATTTCTTAAAAAATTTTCAAGATTTCCCCGTTTAAATTTTGAGGAAGAAAGTGTGGCCCTATTAAATAGTGGCCAATGACTCCCATCCACACATTAATAGAAAACTTCATTTGGAAACTAGTTTCACGTGTTAACTTGGGACTTTCCTCTGCCCAATAATGTAGGTTGTGGAAATTTGTTATACCCTCGCGATTAAATTTCGACTCGTCCGTCCATAAAATACTTGTTAAAAAATTTGCACTTTCTGCATCTGAATTTAACATAAAGCAGCAGAATTCCTCTCTCCTTCCAAGATCACCTTCCTCCAAGCCTTGGACAGGGGTATAGTGGTAAGGATGACATCCAACCCTACGTATCGTAGACCAAACTTTCCATTGTGACGCTCCGGTTAGTCTTGCGACTTTATTAGTTGAAATAGTTGGGTCTTCCTCAAAATATCTCAATATTTCTTCCTCATCATCTGGTTCATAAACGGGAGGAGCACCAGCGTCACTTCTTCTACATTTCACGGAGCCAGTTTCAGCGATATTTCGATATGCCGTACTGAATACACATGCATTTGGTAAGCGGCGGTTAGGGTACCAAAGACCATATTCTCGGCGAGCTTCAGCAGCGTTGCCGCCACAGTATCCATAGACAAACAAGATATCAGCGTATTCTGCATTGGCATACGCGGCGGCCATGGCACAGAAAATACAATAACGACAACTAATAACAACAACTACGAGCAAACTCGAAATCTTCGATAACTAATTTAACAAGACCAACAAACTTAAGGGACACGGAGATAAGAATGTCAGCTAATGACATATATGCACAAACGTCAAAATCAAGGACTGACTGACTTGAACGAAAATTTGATAAAAATGAACGATTAGTCATTTAATAAATTCCGCCACCAGCATTATCTTTACTAATTTTTTATTAGAACTATCAAGGGTACATTAAACATTTCTACCTAGTTAAATAGCTATTGAAATAATGAAGTTTTTATAATAATTTGTACGCGTGCTACATTAATATTTTTTTGAAAAAACCTAATAGATAAATTTCATAACTGATTTAAAAAAAAGTTTTTATTTTAAATGTTCACATGATCGAAATGTTTCCTGATATTTTTCATTCCAAACGGATATCTATAATATTGGACAAGTAATCCAGTAAAAAAAAAATTAAAAATGTCAAGTAGATTTTTCGGAAATTAACTTTTAAGACATTAAGATCTACTTTTTTGAGAAAAACAAAAAAATTTAAATATCTCAAAAACTATTGAGTTTTGCATAATGTATGTTAGGGCTAAATTTACTTCTTAGATCATGCCCCATCACATCTCCAAAGGAATGTATCGAATTACCAGTAACCCTGTATAATGCATACGACGATTCAATGATATGAATTTTAGTGTGGTACGCCACTCCACTCCACCCTACCCTACTCTACTCTACTCTACTTTTTTTCTTTCTCTATTTCCTTTCTTGTTTTTAATTAATGTAATCATATATTTATACTTTTAAATATTAGTTTCCAGTTTCTTTTTGAATTATTGTGTAATTTATATTGTAGTATGTTCCTGTCCTGTAATTAATTGGGTAGCTGCATTTTTAGTAAATACATAAATAACAGAATTCGGCATTGGCTTACAGATAAATAGACGAATTCAAGAATAAACTACGTAATCTGAAACATACAATTCCGAGTAAATCTCTGAGAATTATTTTTTTTTCAAGATTCAAATCATTCGCTTTGGTAATCCAGGTACTATTTCCTGGATCTGCATATCCTGATAATATGAAGAAAGTAACAAGTTATACTACAACCTAATTATAGCGCTTTGCTACTATATTTCGTGAATAATTAATTACAACTCTCCGCTCGGGTTCATATTTTATGCAGGTTTATTTAGTAATATTTTTCACGTGCAACGTGTTCAGATATTATAACTATAAAATGCTGTTGTATTACTCCACCGCCAAAGAGATCACACTCAACACCCTTCCTAACTTTTGAAAGTAGTAAAAAGTATGCTTTATGCGTGTATATGACAGGCACAACACCATCCCCAAAAGATTAGGATTATAGCTATGCAAAAATATGTTTTCTTCTGATCTAATAAAACATATCTATAACCGTTCGTACGTGAATGAGGCAGGGATATTTTGCTTGTTATTATTCAGAAGGGAGGGTTAGTGTCGAGCTGGTTTTTGCTATTCGGAGTCATATGTCAATATAAATATTTTGTAAGGGCTGTTAAAATGTTCGAGTTTGGCATATGTGGTTGTTTTCTCACGGACATTAGGGTTTCATAAACATTTTATTAGTTGGGATATTTCTTTATAAATTTTATACTGCGGCATACGATCCTAGGTCGTAAACGTCGGATTGTGATAAGTTGTTAATTTGAAATGTGTTTGACATATCCTTTATTTGTTCGTGATAATTTTATGTCTGTGTGGTTTATTTGTAAAAGCACAAAAAGCTGTATGCATATTATCTTGCATGGCTTTCAACGGAACTCTTTTGACTTGTTTATTTTAAGTTTGATGTTACACAGTAGCTGCAGTGGAGCGGAAAAATTATTTGGATGCCAAGCAACGTCGTAGCCTAAAGGCTGAAAGGACAGGCGGAGACCGTCATCTTTGATATTATCATACGTACAGTTTACAGGGAGCGGATTTCTAGCTTTCATGCTTTGCCGGAAAGCCACATAATTTAAACAAGAAAATTACAAGCACAAATCTGCAAAGAATGCAATTTTTATTATTATTATAGAATAAGTTAATTTACTCAGACTTTGATTTATTGCGTTTCAAGCCATTTTGGTAAAATTAAAACGGGAGCACTGTGATTTCCCTTGAAACAATCGAATGTTTCTAAAGTTAATATTCAAATTTATGACACATACCGGGTGTTATAAAAGTATGGGAACGGTGGAAAATCTGGAACAGTTTGCACCAAATCGAAAAATAAAAAAATACCTGTCAAAAATTCTTCAAAAAACTATCTACTGATACCAAAATGACATCCCCACCCACCACCCTCTGGGTGGGTCAAGGGGCAACCCCTATTTTTTATTGTGGAATCGGATTCTACGGCAAAAAATACGTAAATTTTATTCTTTACATTTTTTTCGATTCTTGCATGGTGTCGCTGTAATCGCAAAAAATGAAATGAAAACATTACTGTTTCAAGAGTAGCGTCTTGCGCCCATAAAAAAACGTCCAATTCAAAAACTGAAAAACACTTATTTGTTATTTTTACGAAATCTATCCAATGGCATTGGATTCGACTCTCCCACCTCTTACCCAGTGGGTGGGGCGGGGGAAAACTTTGAAATTTATAATGAAAACCCCTATTTTTTATAGCGGATTCAGATTCTACGGCCAAAAATACGTGAATTTTATATCGAGCATTTTTTTCGATTCTCGCAAAATGTCGCTGCAATCGCACAAAATTGAAATAAACCTTAAACGTCCATAAGTTTATAAATATTTACAAACTCTAGCTACTCGTGTTGACAAAAAAACATTCAGTTTAAGAAACAATATCTGTGATATCTTGGTTTTTATGAATGTATTTTTTAAAGTGTTCTTAGTAACAGTATTTGTTTTGTGAAATTTCTACGAGAACGTTCAGTTCCTTCCAAGTTTTGTAGAGGCAGGAGCGCACTTTTGTATGGAAAAACTTATTTCATTTTTCATTAGTTCTCGCGTTTTTTTCTGCATAATGGCTACTTTAACAGAGGAAGAGAGAGTTTCTGTTTTAATGATGCGAGGGTGGGGCGATAAAGAAAGGTCCTATGATGAAGTTGTGATTTTATTCAACGAAACTTTCCGTGTAGATCAAGTGGGAATTTCGAAATCTACTGGGTCGCGTACCATCAAACGATTCCTAGACACAAGGACAAATAAAAATTGCCCAAAATCTGGAAGACCAAAATCTGAAACATCGGAAGCTCGACAAATGGAAGTGGCCCAGGCATTTGTTGAAAATCGAAGGTTATCAATCAGAAAAGCCAGTCAACAACTTGATATGAGTGCATTTTCAGTTCATGAAATTTCATCCTTATAAAATTCACCTTCACCAAGTGTTAAATGAAGATGATTTTGATAGGCGACTTGAATTTAGTGAATTAATGATGGAAATGAGTAACCAAAACCCAAATTTTTTGTCATCTCTACTTGCCTTCTCAGATGAAGCAACTTTTGAACTAGTGGAAAAGTTAATCGCCATAATTTCAGATATTGGAGTGACGAAAACCCTCACTGAATGCTTGAAACACACACGCAGCATCCACATAAATTAAATGTTTGGCAGGAGTTTTCAGGGATCGAATCATAGGACCGTTTTTCATAGATGGAAATTTGAATGGAGAAAAATACCTGGAAACTTTGACAAATCAAATAGTTCCCGCAATACAAGAGATTGCTGGTGATGAGTTCGATAATGTTTGGTTCCAGCAAGATGGGGCTCCTCCACACTATCGGGATATTGTTAGGGACTATTTGAATGGTACTTTCGAAAATCGATGGATAGGTCGAAGATGAACTATTGAATGGCCAGCAAGATCTCCCGACCTCGCGCCACTTGATTATTTTGTTTGGGGCTACGGGAAGGGTAAGGTTTATTTCACTAAACCTCGTGATTTGGAAGAGCTGAGGCAACGCATAATAAACATTTTTGCAGAAATACCACTGCAGATGATAAGAAGTGCTATTGAACATTTTTACGTTCATCTCTGACAATGCCAAGAAGTCAATGGGCACCATTTTGAATACCTGTTATAATCTTGAAATTAAAACCTGCTAGTCTAGCAGTTAAGCTGTAAACTGATTGCCTTAACTGGCCGAAATCCTCACCTTGCCTTAAATGGCTGAGTACCTCCTTGCCTTCACTGGCTGGGATCAAGAACTTGTCTGAAGTGGCTGAATTAAGAGGTAAAACCACTGTTAGTTTTTTTTAAATCGAGTTTTTTATTGCCCTGTAAAAAATGTAAGTTGGAAATTACTAGCTACTAATGAATTTACAGAATGTTAATAGTTGTTGTAATTTCCTCACGACCGTGTAAAAGCACTATTCTCAAAAGTGCTCGGGAAATCATTCACTCTGAGATCAGTAGTTTTACTTTTCGTATTTTTTTAAGTATGCGTTCAAAACTTTCATGTTTCCACTCAATTTTTTGCGATTGCAGCAACACAATTGTCAAATCCATTCCAAAGCATTCCATGTTAACAAAGATACCAATCTTCAAATATTCATTTCATATTAGTGCTTTGGATAAAAAATGTATCCTAATGCTTAATTAGCGTCATTATTACGCGAAATAATACATCGATAAGGGAGGACAATAATAGACCAGGATAGTAACAGCTCTGTTCTAAACTGTCTAAATACACTTAAGAGTTGTTCGGAGTGTATTAGTCATCCATGCTTCTAATTTTAATTGTAAATGGCTTCACGTCAATAAAATGACGCAGCTGAATGTACGGTGTGCTTGGAAAGTGAGAGATAGAGATGTGGTAGAATATGACATTGGACAAATTTATTATACCTAATCTTTAAATTTCTCTGTGCATTTGAGGACATTAGGGCTAATTTTATTTTAGTTCTACAAAAGGGAAAATGTTTATTTTAATAATACCTATGTGGGATGACAAAAATTATTTTTGCAAATCGAAAATAGAAGAAAAAAAAAGTATTTTTTTATATATACTTTTTTTCTCTCGTCATCCCACATTGTAACATGTTTTTAATGTCTTTTAGTGAATGCCGTTTTTTAAAATAATGATTTATATGAGAGTAAATTGCACCGTCTTTCCGGCTTATATCCGGAGCGCTCAAGATGAAAAGCTAACTCAAAGTAATATGAAGATAAAAGCTGGGCGTTGTAATCACTAAGTGATCAACATTATTTATTGTGGTACTAGAATACAGTTGTATAATTGCCATCAAAGTTTACACATATATTATCTAGATAGTTATAGATTCTGTTGGTACATAAGCAGCTTATTGCAATACGAATGAAAGAATGAAGTTTACTTATCTCTAGGATATTACATGTCACTGTTACAGTTTAAAGTAAAAAATACAAATAATTTGAATATTACATACTTAAATGAAAATATATTGTATTTGTTTGATATATACGCTCCGATCAAAACAATAAAAATTACAAAAAAATATGCACCACGGATCACTGATAATATACGTTTACTTATGTCTCTAAGAGACAAAGCCTGCAGTAAATAGCGTCGTACAAAGAACGAAGCTCATTATAATTATTATAGAAGTTAAAAAATTATACAACGCTAGTTTGCCGAAATGAAAAAAAAACATATTTCAACATATACTGAGAGTAGATGGCATAAATAAAACCTGAAAAGATTTGCGCCATTTAAATATAGCTAAGCGGTTAAATAGCATTCCGGGTGAATTAAAAAATGTTAATGACCTTAATCATTATTTAACAAATTGCATATCAAAATTACCTGCAGATCAAGATACCATTATGAAAATAATACTAAACCAAATATAGACTCATTTAAATTTAAGCCTACTTCTGAATATAATGTTCAGAAAATTCTATACGATATAAAAACCAATGCGCAGGGAAATGATGGTCTTAATATTAAATTATTATCCATGTGTTGTCCTTTAATATTGCCTTTTGTTACCCACATAATAAATATTAGCTTAGAGAATTGCATTTTTCCAGGCTCCTGGAAACAAGCCTTAGTGCAACTAATGCCAAAAAAAACAACCCTGAAGAATTTAAGGACCTCCGCCCAATTAGTATTTTGCCAACCCTATCAAAAGTCTTAGAGAAAGAGGTAGAGTATCAGATGCGGAATCACTTAACAAAATTTCAATTGCTACCTGAAATACAATCTGGCTTCCGCCCTTTGCATAATTGTGAAACTGCCCTCTTAAATATCATGACATTTTGAGAGGATTGGACCAAAAAAAAGTTACAGTGCTGGTATTCGTCGATTTTACAAAAGCATTTGATACTATTAACCACGAAATACTTTTCGCTATACTGGAATCTTTGCGTTTTCATGTTAGTGTAGTTAACTTTTTTCGTAGCTATCTACAAAATAGAACACAACGTATTGGAATTGACAATATTGTGTTTATGCTTCTCGAGGTGTTATCCGGGGTCCTACAGGGGTCGATTCTAGGACCGCTATTATATACGTTATATACGGCAGGTTTCGAAGAGGCGGCTGAGTATTGTCAAATTCACTTCTACGCTGACGACACTCAACTCTACCTTTCGTTTGATTCAGGGAAATGGGCTGAGGCAATGGCTGCTATTAATAGAGACTTGTATTCTCTAATTGAAAAATCCAGATGTCATACATTAAATGTTAACGCCAGTAAAACATCAGTTTTAGTTTTCGATCATCATAATATCACATCAACAGTAAAGGAAAACATGCAAATATATGTTGACGGACATTATATACCTTTTAAAGAAAATACAAAAAATTTGGGGGTAACATTTGACACGAATTTAAGATTTAAATCGCATATTAATAACTGTATACGTGCAGCATATACAAATTTAAAAGTAATATATAAAATATCGGGCATTATTTGAATAAAAAAATTAAAACAATTTTATGCGAATCGTTAGTCTTATCAAGATTTAATTTTGCCGATTCTGTATATGGTGCTTGCTTGGATGCGGAGGATACGCGTAGAATACAAGTTCTACAAAACTCTTGTTTGAGACTGATATTTGGAGTTAGGCGCCAACAGAGTATCTCACATAAACTAATCCAGTTAAGTTGGCTCAATATATCTAGGCGACGACTTCTGCATTCTGCTTATTTATACCATAAAATTATTAATAATAAAACTCCCAAATACTTGAGCAAAAAAATCTCATATAGAACAGACGTCCACAATTTGAATATTCGTTTCAAAGGTACACTTACTCCTCCCCTCCATCGTACAGAATTATTCAAACGATCATTTACGTATCAAATAACTAAAGTATATAATTCCATTCCTTCATATATCAAAAGTAAATCTTTACCAGCTTTTAAATTCACACTAAGAAGATATCTTTTGAATGAATCAAACTAATGCTCCATAAGTGAATTCTTCTTTTAATTAGTGTAAAAATATAATTTTATTTTTTTCTTACTCTAGTGCCTACAAATATCATGTTACTACATTCATACTATCTGTTATTAGCAATACTGATTGTTTTTTTTTGCCATATTGCTATATTACCTACGCTTAAGATTAAATACAGAGGTTCGTCTTGTACGGCCACCTGATATTCGGCGTTTTTCTCGTATTCTTTTAAATTGTATTATCTAATCTTGTTACTTTTTTTGAGAAAATAAAGATCTATTATTATTATTATTATATTATAATATTTATCCTAAATCTACTTACGTACTTATGTCTACAGTCTACATTAGTAGAAATAACTTACTTTAAAGATGTATGGCGATTTTGAAGATTTGGCTTGAATACTTTTACAGACAGCATTTTATAGACAGCATTTTTTGTAATTATTTAAATATATATTAGATGAGACCAGAATGGAAAAAACTGTTCATATTACTGGTTTTAGAAGTTGTATTAATATAAATGTTATGTTCTTGCCTAGTACTATATTGATAGACATCACGTAAATTTAGTTGGTCTTTTAAGTAATTTGGTAATAAATTATTAACAATCTTATAAATAAAAATCAATGTATGTAAAGATAAGTTTTAATGTCAAACCAGTTTAAGACATTTACATACATATACATGTTACATTCTAAAATAATTCGCATTGCTTTATTTTGACGTTATTGTAGTCTTTCCGTGTTAGCGATTAGTAAACAGCAGTATGTAAAGTGTGGTAGGATTAAACAGCTATATGGCCATTTTACTTCCAACTGATAAAACTGGCTGATTCTTCTTAAGGAACCAATTTATTTAGGTACCTATTTTCTTCGACACATAGTAAACGTGATCATTTAGTTTTAGTTCTCTATCAATAACAAGTCCTAAGTATTTATTTCATATTTTTTACATGTTCCACATTTTCATTATTTAAAATGATTTGTTTAGTTCTTTAAAAGAGTTGTATAAACAATTCGAACCAATAAACATCCATTTTGATTTCACTTCATTTACATTTAACTTATTTTCTCTGAATTTATTTGAGACGTTCTTTAATTCCAGGTTTACTGTCTTCACCAGCTGATTGAAATCATTGTCAGCATAATACATCAACGTATCAACTGCAAAAAGGTAGATTTTACATTTTTCCGAAACATTCCCGAGGTCATTGATATGCAGTGTAAACATCAGTGGCCCAAGGGCGCTTCCTTGGGGCACCCCACATTTATTTACAATAGGTCCGGATTTATTATTATTTATTTTAATTATTTGTTTACGATTCGAAAGATAACTCTTAAACCTATGCAGCACCGTATTTGAAAAACCATATGCTTTTAATTTTAATAATAATATTTGCCTATCAATCGTTTTGAAAGTCCTTTTAGGATACGTAAGTACTGCACATATTTCTGTTCCCGGTTTGTTTAGTTGTTGGTTGTTGTTTCCATTCAGATATTATGAATTATTTGATCGAGTTAAGAAATTAATAAGGTTAAATCACCGTGGATAATTATATTATGGTTTTTATTCGTTTCAATAAGCCTACTTGCGGCAGTGTTTAAGTTATCTAAGATAACTTCAATGCCACCGTTTGGACTTCTGTATAAAGCTAAAACTAAGACATAATTCTCTGTAGAAGACATTTTAGCCGTACACATTCGAATTGTTTCTCGATTGAAATATCTAACATAGTCTACTGGAATAATACTATGAACATTGTTATCATTATTATTACTTAATGGAAAAGGAAAATAAAAAATATTATTTCAACCTCCCCTACATAATCTAATCCAATCTAATATTCACTTAGAGGTGAAATTATAACAAATAAATCAGAGCTAAAGCTCATTAGTTCAAATAATACATTAAATTGTAGATGCAGCTTAAAAAAACCACAATTTTCTGCGTAGTACATTAAGATGCGATGCTAAAACAATAAACGAGAACATTACATCTTTTTTTAACCACTAAATACTAAAAATTGTAAAATTAATTATCTCAAAATTAACAATTCGCGTGTTTTGTGTAGTCGTTATTTGTTTATTTATGGTTTTAATTTACACGAAATGTCAAATAAATTATTTTTTTTTAGGTTTACTTAATTCTACATCAAGATATGCAAAAATTACGACAGTAACTTAAGTGCATAATGCATTTAAGACGTCAAAATGTTTTTCTTTCGGTTTTAATTGCCTCCAATAAATTATTATAATTAAATTTTAATTAGATATTCATCACACGCAATAAGTATAACAAGCTTTTAAATCTAAAATTTTAATTGTTTTGTTTGATAATGAAAAGCATACTAAATGAGTACATTAAACGTTTCATATTAAAACAACTTAATTATTATCAGAGTTTTATTCATTAATACTGGCTATTGTATTCTCGAGGGTAATATGTCCTATTCTGTTTACTTCGTAATTAGTGTTATTGTTTTTTTATTAATACGAAAAACCAATAGATCCAAAACGCAACGAATGTTTAAGTTATGAACTCAATTCAATTATTTACCCTTATTGTAAACACATTTTTATTTATTTATTTATTTATTTATTTAAAGGTACAACTGCCCAGACAGATAAAAATCCAATTAAAGGGTAGGAAGACACAAGTAATGTAAGAACAATACATATTCTCACATATATAACAATTATGAAACAACAAAGAAAGTGATATTTACATCAAACCGACAAACTTTTAACTTACTGACTTAAAAATACTAACAATAGTAACATTAATAACAATCACATCAACTAGTCAAATACCTAACCAATATACATATTAAAAAATTTACAATATAATCCATAATATCAATTGAAAATAACAAAAAAACAATCTCAAATAATATTTACATATATACACAAAGTGTAGACACATATAAATACATACATATATTACTTAATTACCTAAAATGCATCATCTGATGTTATAAATATTACAGTTAAATATATCTAACTTAGCCTGATATTGATTATAATGTGAGCACATGAAGTAAATAGGTGAAAATTTTAATAAATTTTTACTATGAGTTGGTAAGTAAAATAGAGAATACGAGCGAGTTTGAAAAGATTGGTATATTGAAGTGAATATAGTTAAATAACCCGGGACAGTCAATTTTTGTTAGTTAAAAGTTTATATAAAAATAATACAGCAAAGTACACTCTTCGCGACACCAAACCATTCAAGTTAAACCTAGCTAACAGCTCAGATTGATGGGTGCCAATAGCTGGATAGACACCATCAGATTTATAAGATACGTATTTAAGATGCTTCCTCTGAACATTTTCTAAATTGAAAATATGAGTTTCATAGTTCGGACTCCAGACAACTGAAGCATATTCTAACTTATATCTGACAAAAGCGCTGAATAGTGATAGTTGAAACGTTTTTAAAGTGTCTCGAATTTCTCATAATGAAACCAAGATCTTTATTGGAATTAGCTATGATACAATTAATATGAGGAACAAAAGAGAATAAATATAATTAAAAATAACTCCTAAGTTCTTAAATTCAGAACATCTGTTAACTGTTTCAATGCCTATATTATACAAAAAAGTTATTGAATTAGTTTTCCTTGTAAAGGACATAGCGTTGCATTTCGATATCTTTAGCGGTAACTTATTGATAACACACGAATTATTAATTTTTGCGAGGTCTTGCTGCAATCTATTACAGTCGCTTACAGATTTAACCGAGGTAAATAGGTTGAGGTCGTCGGCATACATAAGAGCATTGCATTTCTTATTTTCCTGACAGATATCATTAATAAACAGTATAAAAAGTAGGGGTCCAAAAACTGAGCCCTGCGGTACCGCTGAAGTTGCTGAGACTTGAAACGTTGTGAAACGATGATAATGCTCTTTTAATAGCCTATTAGACAGATATGAGCAAAATAAATTAATAAAGTGTGTGATTAGTCCAACCGTTGCTAATTTTTTCAATAAAATACCATGATCAAGCCTATCGTTCATTTATAACTACTTAAAATATATATTTATGTATTTTACAGTAATGTGTGTTACTTTTATTAATCTGTATCTATGTGCTTCTAATGTATCTATTTCATGTTTTGTATTTTACATAATTTGTTGACATGTCCTATTTCACCATATTGTGATCGAAAGGATGAATAAATTATTATTATTAAATTATTATTATTATTATTATTATTATCAAAAGCCTTGGAGACGTCAGTATAAATTACATCAACCTGACCAACATGATATAAAGATGTGGCGAGAAAATTGGTAATACTTATAAGATTAGTGGTTGTTGATCTACCAGCTAAGAAACCATGTTGATAAACTAAAATTTAAGATTTAACATGAAAAGATAAAATGTCATGTAAAATAACTGCAAGGAGCTTGCCAAAGTTACGGAAGATAACTATAGGTCTATAATTTTCAACTACATTCTTGTCGCCTTTTTTAAATATAGGACAGATGTTTGACCTACACCAAATTTGAGGAAATGTTTCAGACTAAAGCGCTAAATTAAAAATAGTAGTCAGTGGTACAGCAAAGATAATCGCAATCTCTTAACAAAAATGACGGCATTCCATCAGGACCCGTGGTTAATTTGTTTTTAAACTTTTTCAAAGCTATGGGCACATATTCTACTCTAATTACTGGTGTATTAAGCTGTGGGATATTGAGTGCGTTGTCATCTGCATTAACGTATGTAGATGATGAAGTAAAAGCGGACTGGAAAT
Organism: Leptura quadrifasciata; assembly: GCA_963675555.1. Lineage (NCBI taxonomy): Eukaryota > Metazoa > Arthropoda > Insecta > Coleoptera > Cerambycidae > Leptura > Leptura quadrifasciata. The sequence continues at coordinate 7,429,319 of OY776674.1, forward strand.
AACTAGCAAATGCATTGACTAAGCTTTGTGGATCATTTAACGGGATGTTATCGTAAGGTATTGAATTAGGGATCATAGAATATTACGCATATTATTAATAAATGACCAAAACAAGTAGGATTAGATTATATTTGCGATTCAGAATTGTCAATATACAGGGTGTCTCACCGGGAACTGAATCAATCGATATAGAGAAAAGTACGCATCAGAAAATTTTCAAAATTTAGATAATTACTAATGGCCAATCCAACTAAAATAATTACAAGCAGCTGGCACTTCCGCTTATACCGGAAGTCGATACCAACTTTCTTATTTCAAATGGAACATCCTATATATTTTAGGGTTTTCGAAAAGAGTCGAAAATATGTAGCATATCCTATACCTAAGCCTAGCCGTTTCAGAGATATTTGACATTTTATAGAAAATTTGCAGGTACAACGGTTTGCAAGAACCGTTATAACTTTCTTCGTGTAAAAGATCCTCATTTGCTTCTTGTCACATAACAAAAACACAAGGACAACTACGTTCTACAACTGAAATAAACTCAATAATATCATACCAAGTGTTCCGTTTTTGGCGTTACATTTTGTCAACTTCAAACCGCGAAAACTTGTTTAGGTCAAATGGAACACCCTGTATTTTTTTACTTCAAGTTGTGTAAAATTGAATTCCCTTTTTTCTGATATTAGCATTGTGGGGGTTAAAGTTACAACTTTTTGAAATATTTGCGATTTTATTATAAATTCATGAATTGTTGTAATCGTTTCATCAAAATAGCCATGATTAGAAACAATCAGTCATTATCTTATGTCAAAAAATGCCAGCACGTTTAAATTACACCCACGAAGACTTTTTAAATTTGTTTATTATTTATGGAGAATGTGATAAAGTAATATCAAGAACTTGCAGCATATTTGCTACTCGATATCCAGAAAAACGGAAACCGTCACCAAACACTGTAAAACGTATACTGGAAAATTTTAAAAATTATGGCTCTGTCAAGGCAAAAATGCAAAGAAGAAAGCCTATTGTTGATGACAAAAACATTGAAATAGTCATTCTGGGATATTTTCATGCATTTCCAAGGATGTCATTAAGACAAGCTGCTCTGGAATCGGGACTATGCAAGGATTCAATTCACAGAATCTTATTAAAACATCAGTTTCAACCGTTTTTATGCGATATGGTTCAAGGATTAAAAGAAACAGATTTCCTAAGAAAACATAATTTTTGTGAGTTCATTCTTATAAGGCCTTCTTATTTGGGAAATATTATATGACAAATGAAGCAAAATTTACTAAAAATGGAATTTTTATTAGACACAATTCGCATTATTGGAGTGACTCAAATCTTCATATGTTCAGAGAGCGAAACTTTCTGGAAAGTCGGTAGTTCAATGTTTAATGTGCCATAAGAAACGATAGAGTGGTGGAATTACAATTTTATCAGGAAAATTTAAACGGTAAATTAAATTTCCTTTTCTGCTAACATATATAGGTAAATTTTTGTTTTTTTTTTTTAGGTGAAAGATATCTGAATATCTTACAATATTTGAGTAACAACTGTTTAGAAAATTTGCCTCTCGCCGAACATAGAAACATTTTTTATCAGCACGACGGTGCTCCCCCACATAACGCATATTTAATTAATAATTATTTACAAGAAACTTTTTATGATCAATGGATTGCCAATAGTGGACCTTTCTTATGGCCTCCTCGCTCGTCTGATTTATCAGTTCTAGATTATTTCATTTGAGGAAGTTTATGGGAGGCCATTAACAACCATTGAAGATTGTATGCAAAGAGTAAGAAATGCATTTCAAAACATATCACATGATTCAATTAGAAGAGCTACCCTCGCCGGCCTCCTCGCTCGCCCGATTTATCAGTTCTGGATTATTTCATTTGAGGAAGTTTATGAGAGGCCATTAACAACCATTGAAGATTGTATGCAAAGAGTAAGAAATGCATTTCAAAACATATCACATGATTCAATTAGAAGAGCTACCCATGAGGAACTAATCCGAAGGTGCGAAAAATGTGTCGAGGTTCGAGGGTGAAATTTTGAGCAATTATTAAATTAAAATGAAATCATATTTTAAATTGATCTTATCTCTGCTATTTTAGTTCATGCCATATCTTCAATATCTTCAATTCGTCTATTAAGGTCGGGTTTTAGGTTATAGTACAAGTCTAAAGGTGGATGATGAGCATCATCCGATAGCAAGTAATTATAAGATTTCCGAATATGAATTTTGAATCTACTAAGTATTAAACCTAATACTCTGTTATTGTAATTTAATATTTCGTTATATTGCAAACGGCCCAAGAAGTCGAAAAAATTATTTAGTGAGTTAACATACCGATCAGTAATAACATTAGTTGATATGTAAGTTATATAATTTGTGATATTAAAATCGCCCAATATATATACTTCTCTTCACTAAGAAAATGAAAATTTGTAGCAAATGTGTCTAGTTTCAACATTGACAGTGGGTGGAATATAAAGAACCAGAACAGTAACAGAAAAACAAGAAAAACCAATTTTTATCTCAATTATATCCAGTTCAGCGAATAAGTCAGAGACAATAGTAAGATCTAATAACGTGGCATTGAACGATTTTTGTAAATTTTTGGTAAATAAACGATTCTATGCTGTTCTATTCTATCTATTATGAAGTTCAAATCAAACGTATTTGTTTTATTATTAAGAATCTCGTGACGAGGAGGGCAGCTAAACGTCATCTATCTCTACTACAGCACATACTACAAATAATGTCAAATCTGAAAATCATGTGATGGACTCTACTCAAAAATTCATAGATCTTGCATTTTACGTTTAGTATCGTAGGCATATTTAAAATACCTGACGCAGGCGTTAATTAATAATTTGACACTTAATAAAAATTATAGAAACCTTGAATTCTTTAATAGTGGAGTAAAGAGAGACTTTGAGAGAAAATTTTACATAGAGCAACGCGACGTGTAAAAACAAGTTTGTTTTGGTGAAAGTAAGAATAGGCGGGGGAACCCTTTTTTTCTCGAAAAAGGGGTAAATTGATCATTTTTATGGGTGGTTTTTCAGTTTTAATTTATTTTGTACCTTTTAAAATGCTAGTTAAGAAACGAGAATGGCACTCTTTTATTGTAGATAAAAATAAAGTAAATAAAAATAAATAAACACCACAGAAATTAGACAACCCCCAATTCCAGAAGCCAGGGATTGTACGGAAAGGGGTTACACATTGAAAAAACGCGGACATACAACCATTTCCTCCAACAGTGCCGGTGCCGGAGCCAGGGTTCGAACCCGGTGGTGCGATGTCCATGTGATTAATCGCGATTGCCACCTCGCACCATTTCCATTTCCATTTAAAAATTCTTTATTTTTTTTAAGTATATACAATTCAAAGGTTTTATTTTATTTATATCATTTTATATATTTCATTTGACAATCATATATAAGTTCACCCGCCGCGTTACAAATTTCAAGAACGAAACGAATCGCTTCGGGCTGCAGATCTTATGCACGAGCTTGACAAATATAAAACCTTAACATTAATCCGTTGGGTTGCCATCCTGAAGAAAAAGATTTGACAAATTATAGATTCGTATCCCGAAGGTTAAATAAACTGAAAATTTTTAATTCTACCCTAAATTTGATTTACTACTTGTATGTTTATATACAGGAAAATTAAATTAAAAACCTGTTCTAAAAAATAAAATTACGTTATTCTAAAAACACACCGATTTTCTCAGATGGTTAAAATAAAACTCAATTCACGAATAATTATTTACAGAAAACGAAACTAAAAATCAATTTTATTTACAAATTAAATATATAATGGACTCTCATGCAAGTCACTCTAACACTGCAGTCTTCTCCAGTTCTACGTTGAATTAAAAATGTTACCTCTCATGGTATAAGGGCAATCCCTCGTGTATCAGTTTGTGAGTATGAGGAACCTCGTTGAAGCTCCTCATACTCGCCAAATCCGCAGTTAGGGGTGAAATGCTAATTTTGTATTTAAAGAATTTATTAGCGGTTTCCAGTATATAATCTCGCATAAGTGGGATTTAACCCACTCGGCTATCGACCAAACAGATGAACCTTCAGTTCAAGTTTCAGGGAAGCCGGTCCACAATCCCCCCCAGATATGTACATATTATACAGGATACGTTCGTTGCAAGTGTCTAACTGCTGTTCTTGAATTCTTGATGAAACCAGATTATGTGCCCATCATAAGGAATGTTTCTTAATAATTTTGGCAGCAATTATTCATTATAAAAATTTCAATATTAATATTATGTCTTCTTTTTATTTCATAATGTTGAAAAAGAACACTGAAATTGTTTTTGTCTGCCTGTAAGCTTTTGTGTTTTTCGTTTGTTGTAACGAATTTCGTCAGCAGACTATTAATTTTTGCAGCAAATATTAAAAACGTAGCATTTTTGAATAGAGAATGAAAGGAGGTTTCAAATGAGGTGTCACAAGCTCCTACTTCCCATTTAAAAATTTAGGGGTTGCAACTACCACTCGAAGGGGGTTGAAGTTAGGGATGAAATTTGTACGTTACAGGATGTCATTTCAGAATCCAAAGTCGACGTGTCTCTGGATATTTTACAAATATGCACAATAATTCACTCATTTGGCTGTTTCACACGGTATAATTAAAGAAATAAAATTTACATAGAATGTAGTGTATGATATGTGTAACGATAATAAATAAATGAGCATTTCGTTAAAACCTTAGTGGAAATTTTCATCGCGTATCTGTGAATCTACAATAAGAAGTAATTTCGTATACCTAGTTACTAATTCACCCTCTCTTTCTATATATAATTTACCCTTTGCCATTTCTTGGCTTTTGATTTGGTGAGGTTCGGTTTTGTTGAATACAATTCGATTATAAGATAACGCAGAGCTAAATTTGAATTTCTATTGAAATGAATGTCATCCAACTTCCTTTTGAAATGATGAAGTCGTGCTCGTTCATTAATATTTCAAATTAAAAATAATTATGAGTATTTTAGAGCAAGTGGAACTCAAAGGTAAAGGATTTTTTTACAGGAACCTTCAGACACATACAATTTCAACAAGTTACCTTGCTACTCGACGGGAGTTATAATTAAGTGCGATCAAGCAAACGACGTAAATTCTTAAAATTACTAAAAACATAATTGGAACATTTTTATAAAACTTCTCTAATATCGCAAAGTTTAATATTGTACTTGATGAAATATTTCTTAATGTGGAATTCAGGATATTAAAGCTTTTCATGATACTGGAATGACACCTTTTTATTATTAATTATTGTTATCCTCTTTTTTCATAATAATTAAAAATACATTTCAGTGTTTGAGTAATTATAAAAATAAGTGAATTTTATGTTATTTCGATTTATTTGATAACACTAAGATTTAATATCTATAGGGCGTGGATTTTACCCCATCATTACCCCAATTTGGTGTTATTTGGAAATCATTGAACCTTAGTTTAATGGCAACAAGAGAAAGAAAATTAAAAATGTTAATTGGAAATGAATTTGTGAGCAGCAAACCTCCAGTAGGGGGCGAGCGTAGGTGCGTCTTTACTATGTACATACTTCGGTATGCGATGTAAAGCAACGACAGGCGCAGTTAGTACTTGGATGGGTGACCATTCCAACGGAAACTGCGTTCTCGCCTCACACATCTTCCAGCGGCTTGTATATCAGTGTATGCGCGCGGAAGCTATACAACCTTAGACGAGGGTTGTATAGGAGATATATCATCCTTCGGAGGGGATGTAAAGCCGTCGGTCCCTTGTCTATTAAATGTTAGGCAAGTAAAAGATCCCTACTCTTCTTAAGGGAAGATGTTCGGCAAAATTCCTGGTTGGGGGTAGCTCGTCTACAGGCGTCGGTGTTAGGCCTCAGTAGCGGAAATAGGCCGACGTTAAATAAATGTATAAAAAAAAAAACCTCCAGTACTATACAGGGTTGGGTAAAAGTGCGTCGGACCTCGATATCTCGAGTTCTACAATAGCTAGAAATTTTTTAAAAAATTGCAAGGAAACTATATAAAAAAGTCCATAACTGGAAATTATAGTCGAACATACAGGGCGAGCCAAAACGAAATTACAGGACCAAGTGCCTTTTTTAAATGGAATGCTATGTATATCAGTACATTTTTTGAAGCCCTTTTCTAGGCTCTATTCATTCCTATATTAGTATTGAATATCTCCCAACCACTTGGATGTAATGAATTTTTTTGTTGAAATAATGAAATCTACAGATGGATATTAAAAAAATCACCGCAGTCACAATTATGGGTTTTAAGAAAAACTTATGTATAACATGATGAGATGTAGAAATCAAAAACGAACATATTTTTGTAAGTACTTCCCTAGGGCTAATTGCAACCAATTTCGTTTTATTGAGCAAAAATTACAAAATTCAAAAATAAACTTAAAAAAAAAGAGGTTTCTGAATGGAATTCAGAAATCAAGGATTTGTGAACATGCTTGGGAAAATGGACATAGAATAAACTAAATTTTAACACAAGAAGCAGATACCAAAAAAAGAAAAATTAAAGAATCAGCAATAATCTTATTAAATGAAGATAAGTGCGTATCGAATTGTTCTGTAGATATTTGTACAACCTGGCTACCAATGTTAAAAGAAGAACTTAGCAAACTCAAGATTATCTAAAGAAAATATCATCAGTTCTGTGTTGTGTGTAAGTAGTAAGTATCTATGGAAATAACATAAACAGAATCTTACAGCTGTGTATTTGACATGCACAGCAAAATAAGAGTTCTTCCAAAAAAAGCTTTGAAAACGGAAAGAGACTACTTTCCGAAACATCAGCAAAATACATTATTTCTGTGTTTATTCCAATTTATATTATTTGCAAAACATAACCTCTGACTATTCCTTTGACGTAGACGTCACGGGCGCAGAGGCTTTTTTCCAATAATTCTATTATTTTGTAGATTCGGTGATTTGTTTTTGAAGAGGATAATAGTACATGTGGTAGAGAACCTAAATAATAGAAAAGAATATTCGTAGAATGCCACAAATAACTTTTAGACAATAACTTAATATTGTGTGTTACCCACAAGATATACAACATAAACAGTTAACTTTTCCATGCAGCTGTTGGTAGCATAAACTAATAAAGAATCATTTTTAAGACATGAAATAAAAAAATTAAATTATTACGTCAAATCACTTTCATCAAAAATGTTCATTTTCGTCAAGTCGTCCACACCACACATCATGCAAGGCGTTTCTGAATCTACGGTTAAATTAAATTATTTCTCATTTTCAATGTTTAAATTTGAATACATATTACCCAACGGCGCTTATTAAAATTTACAAATTATAATAATTAATGAACACTTTAACATCTTTACCGTGTAAACAAATATATCGTGAACACCTTGTAGAATAATGCTCAGTGTGCATGCTTCCTCAATCGGCTTCTTTGACTGACACATGCATGTGCCATCAAATACACCCAAAGCCTACGTGACACGAGATCCTCTTGTAAAATATACGTGACCAAGTTTTCATTGTATAAAACCTGTGTATTCATGAATTTGTTATAAGGCGATCCACGAATTCTGTTCTTCACGTTTGACTTTAACGCAATGGTGAGGTCGACGGGATACTTGCTGAGCACAAAATGTTATTTCAAACGAAGATAATTACTGCTTATTGTTCGGACAAGATTAATAATATAATAGAGATGATGTGTTATAATTAATTTTAATTATTATTTTTATGTTATAATCCGACTCCTATCGCTCACTTAAAAAAACTTATACAAGGCGATCATCTTCTAATGTGATGGGTTTAAGTATCGTTAAAAGGATTTTAAAAAATCAAATTATTTGAATGATGGAAAGGATGCGAAATGTTTTTTTTAATCTATAATCGAAGTAAATTAAAGTGGTCCATCGCTGGTCTACACAAAATCAAATTCTTTACACTCAACCACAGACTACCAGACTGGCAACTCAATGTTAAATTTTTGTCCAGAAATCTATCGTTCTCTCTCTCCGATTTGCGGAAGCCAAATTCAGAGGGCGCCACAATTGCAGACGCGGGAGATTTGACCATTTGTTTACTTTAACTTACAGTTTATGAACATATTTGACATTTAAAATTTGTGATCAAAGTGCAATGCCGTTTCATGCTTTATCTTTGATCACAAATTTCAATGCCAAATACGACATATTATATATATACTATAGGAAATTAAAAGCCAAATTTGTAATACATCATAGAACTTTATTTTGTCAGACATAAATAAACGTAATAAAAAGTATGACAAAGGAAAAATACATAGTAAAAGAAAGCATAAGAATTAAAAATACGCATATCCTTAACCTAAATAAATACTTTAAAAATTACATCATAAAACTTGTATTTTTATGTGGTCGAGTGGAAGAGCAGCTTTGCCGAACTCCGCCACAAATAAAGACAGTTTATTATTATTATTAATATTTAAGGCACTTTTGTTTTATTATATTCAATTAAATTATCAATATCAAGAGAACCATATTTATATTTTACAATAACTCTCTTGCTAATTTCTTTTCTTGTGCATTTATTAATTGTAGTAAATACTCGCCTTGCAACCACTTACATTATAACAATGTTCTCCAAATTCGAATTTTCAGTGATGACGAGGTTAGTACCTCAATAAAAAAAACTCAAGACAAACATGACTACAGTGGCCGGATTCTAAGTTCCTATCGTATCGAATCGATACGATAGCAACTAATTTCAAACACGTGTCGTTTGAAATTCTAAGTTGTTATAGAGTAAACTGTTATAATATCGTAAGACTGAAACAATAACTTCTTTGGTATCGAGCATATTCTGTCGATTAAGAGTTAAAATTGTTATAAGATAGTATACTTAGAACCACTAGTATCATATCGACTTGATACGATAGCAACTTAGAATCCCGCCGCTGGACCTGATGAAATATATGGTTTTGCACAGCGTAGTTGAGATATTAAACAGTCAACAGTACTTGACTTTAGGTCCTTAAACATATTTCTGACAACATCAGAGTTACTCAGGTCACACATTTCTTTTATTTTATTTGCTCGCTCTTTACACAACTTTTTTAATTTTCGTATGTGATCTGCCTTTTTTGAAATTACCTTAAACATAACTTTCTTCCTTGGGGTTGTATCTTCTTGACACAATTTTTTAAAAATTGAACTTTGGCCTCTGAATCCCCCAGATTTGGTATACGATCGTAGAGGTGTTGATGAACGATCAACTGGAGTACTTGGCACACTACTAGATGTTTCTGGATTTGGGTTTTCTAATTCCTCATTATGTGCAGAAGAAACACGAAGGCCACGTGATGTTGATGGTAGACATATATCTTCTTTGGGTTCCTCGACCTGCATGGGTACAGATGTACAAATCCCTTTGTATTTCTACTGTGTCTCCACATGGATACCGGGTAGGAACTGCATTTCTATTGAGGATGTAATCGGTATCATTTGAGTATGACTCTAGTGTGAAGTGCTTATTACACTTTCATTCCCATTAAGTCCTGCCACATTTTCTATCTGAAAACGATAATATTTATTTATTTATTTGAAGTAGATACTGTGGTAAGGCAGAACAATAATTTAAAGCAGTCTTACGATATTTATAAATATAGGTATATTGCACTGTGCAAAAACCAAAAACTGAAAACAAAGACTGGAGCAAATGCACACTTACTTATGAAGGTTCCTGGGAAAATAGTGCAATTTTTGCACATCAACTTCTTCAGTTCCACAAACAATGCAGAAGGCAGAAGACCTTTTAAGAAATAATCTGTAAAATGCAGTATTATTTACTACTGTAATCCAATGTATATTTGCACAATAACACTCACCTAACTCCTCTTTGGAAATCGAAATTTTTAAAGGGCACTAAAAACTACGTATTCTATGTTAAAAAGTCAAGTTTCTACAAAAATACTATCACCAGCACAACACAATCACAGTACACAATAAATAACAATGGATGACGTTTGACGTGACAAACGACATTTGCGTTAAGAGCGACATCTGAATTTGGCTTCTGTTGCCTCGACCTTGACCGGATAAATTTCTCAGGGAAGTTGCCAGTCTGGTAGTCTGTGACTCAACCACACAACATAGAGCCATGATTCTTGTTTGGTTAGGTAGTAGTTGTCCGTATCATGTGACTATGACAGAACCGCACTACGGTTGTTTTTTAAATTGTATTAGAAATAGAGTGTGACAGCAGTACTAGCCGATAGCTGCGTTGGTTAAATCGCGATTCATCGAACGGGTATCGCGGTACCGGATGCGAACCCTGGCTCGACCACTGGCACTATCGATGGGTATGGTTGTATACTCGAGGACACACTTATTGAGCACTTAAAAAACGCAACAAAAACTTTACGACCTCATTATTATCGCCGTTGGACCATGCGGCATGTGCAAAAACCTGTAAAGGTAAGCGAGTCAATTTGCGAACGAAATAGTACTTAGTGCGCTGTTAAAATTAAACGACTGAGTTGCTGATCTAAATGTTTCAAGTGCGTGCTGAGCGCAATTACATTTACGACTTAGTTAACGGTATTTTAATGAGATCGCAAAGTTTTTGTTGCATTTTTTGAGTGCTCAGTAAATGTATGTACTATGTACTATATGTCCGCGTTTTTCAATGTGTAATCCACTTCCGCACAAGCCTCTAACTTCTGAAATTGGGGGTTGTCTAATTTCTAATTTCATTTTGTTTTTAATTTAACTGATGTTCAGCTTAGCTATGAAAAAATATAAGGAAGGATAGGGTTAGGCCGGGATTGTATGAAAATGTATAAGCATAAGACAACATACGATAAATAACAAAATAAAACACTTAGTTTAGTGTTTCTATACAATAAAATAAAAAATTTGATACAAGTCTTTGTGAACGATCCAAGCTTTGGATGTCTGCAGAACGTTTACCTGATTAGGATTCGACTTAACTTAGACAGACGAAAAATAAAAAATTTATACTTACGCCGATTTTACTCAACGGAATTCACCAAATGATATATTCGAGCTCAAATTTACGGCGCATTCAAAAATAAATAATGCCGTTAAACTAATCGCAAAAGTAATTGCGCCCAGTTGCTAAATTTTAACAGCGAGTCACGGTCTAGTATTATTAATATGTAATTCTAATACATACGAATTTTAAGTAGGAATTTCTACTACTTCGTTCGCAATTTAACTCTCTTACCTTCATAGGTTTTTAATGTACGTAGGCTTGTTTGTTGACATCATGCCGAATGCCAAAGATCGTAAAGTTTTTGTTGCCTTTTTTGGGTGCACAGTCAATCTGAACTCGACTATATCAACTAGACCATCACTCAACTTGTCTTATATAACACTTTACTTGCTAACACTATATATAATTTTTAACACTTCTTAATTAACCTGAAAGAGAATGTTGTTAGTAATAACTCAGTAAGACACAATGAAAGAGAATAGGATTCAGGTAAAGTTATATATTGTTATGTGCTGCCCTCTTATGGAGCGAGGTTTGATCCCTAGTAGCAGAGCAAAATTAATTACCAGTAAAACGGTAGTTCGCTAGTTGGCCAGAGATGGCGCCATTATTACGGATAAGCTAGAAATATCCCGAATGACAGGCTGGAATAGCCTAGAGTGAAATGGAATTAATCGAAAATAAGCACCACGGATATATAAGTAACAGACGGTGGAGTCAGTTTAGTACAATCGTGAATAAGTTGTGAATTATAGTAGTGAGTATATAGTAGATGAAAGTTATAACTAGTGAGTTATTATAAGGACTAATTATTGTAATTTAGTGGTTAATAATCAGTGGTTAGTAACCATTCGTGTTGCAGTTATCCGACGTTAGATTAATATCATTTGGTGAAAGCAGTTAAGCAAAAATTGAAAGTAAGAATAATTTTTGTATTTTACATCGGAATAAGTCACATCGAACCCAACCCCTCAGGTGAACGTTCTATTAATCAAATTAGGAAAACCAACAAAACGTCCCTCAGACACATGCAAGGATCGTTCACAGTTTCAATAGTATTATTTACTTTTTTAATTAAAACATTTGGTCGTAGTAGAGTCAAGGTGAAAAGTACTCTACATTTGTTTATGTATTTGAGAAATGGTGAACAAAATTTCATAGATGTGTTTAAAGGTGATTGATATTAAGATGTAAGTCTTAATTACGTCCACGCCCAGTGGAAGTATAGTACTGCAAAAATTTTTGTTGTTGAAATAGGCTTAAAATGTAATGAAACGTCCAGATTTTAAATTTGTGCGAAAAAATGTTTTTCTGTATGTCTGTTGGTCTGTAACTTTTTTGTCCGCGCGTTTACTCTAGAACCGTTTATGATATTGACTTAAAATTTGGTACACTTATGTACTATAACGTGATCTAGAACTAGATTATATTTTGATCTAATTCCGTTTAAGGGTTCTGGGGTAAATGGGGTAAATAAGGGTAAATAGGCAAAGCAAGCAGGTAATAGTCCATAAAATTGCAATTTAAGGCATATACCAAAAGTCAAGGTATCAAAATATTTTTTGACATCAACCACCCCGCACTATCACCCCCAATACCGCTCCCAATATCACCTTCACACTATTATGAAAGGGAGTAAAAAAAATTAAAATGTGATTTAGTGTCGACACGTCTCAAAAAATTTTTTGGCACTAGCTACCCCCTCTACGACCCCCATTGCCACCCCCACCTTATTTTTATAAGGAATAAAAAACTAAATTGGGATTTAGTATGTATACGAGAACCAAGGGACTCTACATTTATTTTGGCATAGGGGTAGCTCAGTGTGTTAAAGCGACTGGCTAGCAAACTGAGTTGCCTAGCGAAGTGGGTTCGATTCCCGCAAGGCGAAACAATTTTTCATTAAAAAAATTGCCCCAAGAGTGGTTCGGAGTCCACATTAAACTGTAGGGCCTCGTCTCTCTTTGCCTAGCACAAGATCCTTGAGATCTTCCAGGGGGTTGCTTCGGTAACTTGAGAGGCGGTTAAGAAAACATTTTAAGAAAACATTAGCCACCCCCTCAATCACCCCCATTGCTACTCCCGTGGCAGTAAGGGAGTAAATAATTAAATTGGGATTTGGTGTATATAAATGAACCAAGGCCCTCTAAAAATTTTTTGGCATTAGCTACCCCCTCTATCACCCCCATTACCACCCCACCCTATTATTAAAGGGAGTAAAAAATTAAATTGGGATTTTGTGTGTGTACGAGAACCAAGGGCCTTTAAAATTTATTTTGTCATTAGCCACCCCCTCTACCACCCCCATTGCCACCCCCACCCTATTATTAAAAGGAGTAAAATATTACATTGGAAATTAATGTGTAAAAAACATGGATATAAAATCTGGATGTAGAAGTAGTGAATCCTTGAGAAGGGGTTTTTTACTTTACAATAGGTTCTGAATCGTCTTCCATTTGACAGCCAATGTCCACTTTCTTGCAAATACTTTTTCTTACACACCTTCTAGCACCCCAAAAACCCCAAAAACGAAAAATTAAACTAAGTCGAGTTGTCAAAATTATATAATTTATTTTTTGAATAATTGTTGGGAAGAAACAGGACTGAAATATTAAAGTAAAATCTCCCCTGTATATACAGAAAAGATAATACAATATATTTTCTATAATTTCTGAAGTACCCATAAGATATGTATCTGTAAATGCTAACACTGAAAACGATGAAAATAGTGTACTAGGTAGGTATAATAATGATAAATTAAAATTAAAATTTATCATAATGTACCTCAGTCTCCCCTACTTCTCATGGCATCTATTAAAATGAAACGTGTCCAAGGGAGCAGGTAAAATTGTAAACCAAATTGTTAGTGAGATGCGTGTGATAGAAAAAGGGTCTAAACTGCAGTGGTCCGTTGGAAATTTAAAGGTCTGTTCGTCATTTAAAATTTAAAAGGACTTTAACAAATAATGGCCAGCTAGTTTTTGCTTGAGGGTTACACAAAAGTGTGTGTTACCTAAAAATTCCAACGTGAACATTTTGTATGTTCAATTAAATATAAAGTGATTCTTTACCTTCTATCCGGTAAATATGTATTAAATATACTAGATAAACTATGGAAAAACGCTATATTAAATTTATTTGCTGGTAAGAAACATAATCAAATCTTTTGATGGTATATTTCCATAGAATAAATTAAAATCGCTACACATTTGGATAATAAACATATTAATGAAAAAATTGTGAAAAACGTAAAGGACAAGGATATAAGAGTAGTATATAAATAAAGATTGAGACAAAAAAGAAATATAGTTACCAAGGTGATAAAGACATGTAAGGAAAAATATACCTTAACACCTCATAATGGTTGAGAACTACGGGAACAATTTAAAAAATATGATCAGTTAAAAATCCTGCTACTAGTGAATGTGTTAAATCTTTGAATATACAGGAAATAAACAGGAAAGATTCATTGTTCATTATTTTAATGCTTTCTCTTATAAATATCGATGAAATTATTTCTAGCAATAATTATGAACAGACTCTTAAAATAGAGAGTATAGTAGGGTAGACTAATTAGTGTTAATATACACAAAAGTTTATGTCAAAATATAAAATACAAATGGTATAGGTACTATCACACAAATTAATATATTTGAACATAAACACAGTATAAAATGTATATAAAGTACTTCACAGGAATATTTACTAAGGATGTTTCTATCTCATCAAGCAATAGAAGGTATTATCTATCAAGAATTTTCTTACTACAGATTCAGTTGAGGGGTAGTTGTTTTATATTGTTCCTTGATTTATTATATAATTTAGGTCTGTAATAGGCAATATCCGTACGTGACTTCGTTAGATTTTTAAAACCGAGATATATATTATCATCTATTTTCATGGTGTTACACTAATTATTTTCTCTATGCATAGCAAATACATCGATGTTTCTTTACATAGGTAAGGCACCCTAATGCATGTATAGACAGTAAAGTAGGTATGTCTAGATCAATGAATATTGGTTTAGCATCTACTCGACAGCCTGTTTCTCCCACAACTCTTACTGCGCTTCGTTGTAGGCGAAAAAGTCTATGTCTGCTAGCAGAATGTCCCCAAGCGGGAATACCATATGAGAGTTTAGAGTGAAGTAGTACATACTAGGCAGTTTTTTTTTATACATTTATTTAACGTCGGCCTATTTCCGCTACTGAGGCCTAACACCGACGCCTGTAGACGAGCTACCCCTAACCAGGAATTTTGCCGAACCTCTTCCCTTAAGAAGAGTAGGGATCTTTTATTTGCCTAACATTTAATAGACAAGGGACCGACGGCTTTGCATCCCCTCCGAAGGATGGTATATCTCCTATACAACCCTCGCCTAAAGTTGTATAGCTTCCGCGCATACACTGATATACAAGCCGCTGGAAGATGTATGAGGCGAGGACGCGGTTTCCGTTGGAATGGTCACCCATCCAAGTACTAACTGCGCCTGTCGTTGCGAAGTATGTACATGCTAGGCAGTTCTTAAGATCTTTTCAGACACTATTTGATAACTGACTCAGTTAACAAGTTCTCATGGGCATTCCACGTAAGTTTAGGATCCAATTTAGTTCCCAGAAACTTTACAAAAGTAGGGTTGTGTTCAGGTTGTGAATGAGACCATTGTGATGGTTTTATTTTCGTTTAATTTAAGTGTATTAGCAGAAAACCACATCTCAAGGTTCGACTGCGTATTTCTGCAATCCTCCCATAGTTCGTCTAGTTCTTAGCTAGATCTCAATAAAGTTGTGTCATGTGCATACGAAAGACAGTTGATACCGTCAAGGACAGTATTTATATCGTTAACGTAGGTCAGGAACAGACCAGGATTCTGAGTAGATCCCTGTGGTGCTTCATAGCTAAGTGGCAATTTGCTGAATTCATCTTGACCCATAATTTACAATTTTAGTTCTAAGATTTTTTCGAAGAAATAGGTTTATAGTTTGGCGCATCATTGATATCTTCGAGACTTCATGGAATTTACCATACCTTGTTAATGAGTCTAATTATAATGAAGTAGTTTCTTCCGGGTCTTGCCGTGGTCGTCGAACTTGACTTGACGTTTCGCTGATCATCCTGTCAGCTTCTTCAGAAGGATTCTAAAGACCGAATTTGTTGTGTTATACTCCTCATTATATACCTACGCTCCGCTTCGCTTCGCTGGTCATTGGTCGTGCTTGGTTCGCTTCGCTGCTCATTCGTCGTGTTTGGTTGGCCGTAACTTACACGGTGCTGGTACTTGGCAATACTAGTCTCCACGTGTTACTAAGTCGATACCCATCCTCTCTGTTAAAGTTATTCACAGTTGTCATAATTTCCAGTGATTCCCTAATGATTCGCGTATTCCTGTCTAATATATTGACATCCTCGTAGTCGATTTTATGGTTCTCGTCTGCTATCGCCGACTTATCCGTGAATCCAAATCTGGAATTTCTCTGGTGTTCTTTGATTCTGCACTCGATACTCCGTCCTGTTTGTCCGATGTAGCTCTTACCACATGTGCACTTCAACTGGTAAACATATTTTGATAACAGTTTGGGGACAGGGTCTTGGATTAAGGGAAGCATCTGCTGTATTTTCTTCACTGTTCAAAACCGTACACCTACTTTCTTTTTGAATAAAATATGGCAGCATTAAAAGAAATAATTATAAATTTAAAGAATTTCGCAGTCTGTTGGGATATATGTTAACAACCAAAATGGTACAAATACTATCACTATAATGGAAAGTTAGTTGCTTGATCTAATAAACATATCACTACAATATAGTGGATTAAAAACAGTGGAAGACATCATACACTATACTAGTGCCAAAAGCTGCAAAAACAATAATCGGTAAAGAATATAGACATAAAAGTAAAGCCTCAGTTTTACGAGAAAATTAAGGAAATTAAAATATAAAGGCCAATTGAAATGTGAGTCTGTGATTAAAACTGCGTTTTAATGTGTAACCAATCATAATTGCATATTGAAAATTTAGTCACTGTGAGCCCGTAATTATAAGCATCTGAATTCTAGAACACGAAATGTTAAACTTAGAAATAGTTTATGACGTAAGTAACAAAACATGCATGACGTACTACAAGGAACGGTGACTGGGCCAATTCTTCTCATAAATTTTGTAAAATATCTACGTTTGCGTACAATACAATAATATATATTGGGGTGATGACATACCAATAATGTTTAACTCAACGACTTATGATTTATTTGTAATAAGTAAATGATTATGTGGCAATAGTTTAAGTTTAAATGTAGGTAAGCCTAAATATATCTAAATAAGTGACAAATTTAAATTACCATAATAGAGAGTAATATCATTTTAAATACATTTACAGATAAAGTTAAGCAAGAGTGAAGTACATAGGTTATGCTCTGGGGAACGTAAACAAGAGAATACCAATTACACTCTCGAAATGATTCGAAATGAACTATGCCCATACGGTGCCATCTATTGGAGTCGATAATTTTAACCACTGAGCCTCGAAGGAACTATAAATATTACCCGTGTCTATAGTTTTTTTGTAGATTTCCGTTCAAGAAAATCGTACATTGTTTTCATTGTATATGCTGAATATAGTTATCCGATACAAGCGTTTTTCTGACCATCAAACACCATTCACCTTATTAATTATTTCTCTTTCTCATACACATTGAATCTTGTAAAAGATATGATAGATATTACTACAAATAGTTTAGAAAAATTATTATTCATTGACGATTAAATCGGTTATTATAACAATTTTCTTTTTGTGGTTGCTCAATTCTAAAATTAAGTATTTTTTGACACATTGCATGCAATAAAGAATATCATGAAATAAAAAGCAACGTTCCACATTAAGCCAGTTTAATTTTTTTCGATAATTTTCTTGCGTGTTGCGTGGTAAAACTTTTTTAACAAGGTAAATTTGGGTCAGTTTTTATACGTCTCTTTTCATGTATGTAAAGTAATACATCATACATTCATTGCCTTAATATTCTGTGCATTGAAAATATCATTTTATTCCATCTAATTTTCAATTCAAATTGTTCATTTTCATTTCACTTATCGTGTGTCAATATTTAACTTCTTTGTAAGATACCATCATTATCAATAAATAATTTTTGGAGGGTTGTAAAACCAGTGAAGTAATATTTACCGATTTTAATAATGACGTTATTAGGAGAATATTCAATGATGTATAATAATAATATGTTCATGTTACTCTTAATAAAAATTTCTCGCTGTGTCGTAATTTTAGGAAAATGCTAGACTGAATATATTTCAAGTTCTACTCTCAATATGCTGTCCTTTCTCGAAAAAATTAAGGTGCACAAACTCATTTTGTTAAAGCCCCTGATAGTCTCAAATAGGCCTGTGTCCCTCATTTCATCACCCACCTCTCTCCTCTGCGCCCAGATTTCATTCGGGTAGCATATGTTTACCTATTATATGCCGGTTTCATTACCGTATAGAATTTCCATGGTTTTTGAGAACAAACAACGAATCTTTGTTTACAGATGAACAAAAACTGTAATGGAATGCGGAGTACACTAAATTTTTTATATTCATGTGAAATATTTAGTGTTGTATTGTGTTTCAGACTTTATAGCCCTTGTCTTGAATGTATAATTTAATTATGTGTGAATGAGAGATATCTAGTTAAGATTCCTATTGGAGAAGACTAGATACCAGGCAAAAAGATTAATTTTAATATTTAAAGCAAATAAAGAAAAAGAATATAATTTATATTTTAATACCATATAATTAATATCGTTGTGTTAATAACATTGTTTTGTATAAAAAAAACATTGATTTGTCTCCAATGGCCAGTTAGTAGAAGTATAAATCTTTTGATGAATTTCTCTTCAGAGTTATTATTATTATTATTAGCCGTTACTCGAGTCCGAGTATAAAAATGTTACAGTCGATAGATTGTGTACAATAAAAAACAAGTAAAAGGTGTAGTCTATTGTAATTCCCATTCATCTACGGTGCACACGACTATGGCTATAGAGGCCAATTCGGGAGAGTACATGTCGACCGCAGTCAGGACAAACATAGACCTGGTTAGGTCTTGGATTCGGCCTTCTTGCAGCAACATTTCCTTGATAGCTGGCCACAACCCCTCGCCATTCGGTTCTGTCCGCTGCAAGTTGTTCCCATTGCTCGTCTGCAATACCGCAGGATTTTAGATTTTCATGGAGAGCGTCTTTGAACCTCCTTCGTTGACCGCCACGCCTTCTTCTACCGCTTAGCAATTCACCATAAAGTGTACATTTAGGAAGGCGGTTATCATGCATACGATGAACGTGACCTGCCCATCTTAGGCGTGCTCTTGAAATAAGCACCTCAATTGGAAGGCTGTTTGCTCTCCTGTGTACTTCCACGTTTGATATGTGATGGAACCAACGGATTTTCATCATACTTCTGAGGTGTCTTTGCTGAAAACGTTCTAATTCTTTCACATGACGACGGTAAGTGACCCAGCTTTCACATCCATATAGCAGTGTTGGAATGACAACTGCTCTGTAGACAGCCAGTTTCGTTGACAAAGCAAGGTCGTGGTTGTCAAATACTCTCTCTCTAAGTCCCCAGAGTGCTCTAGATGCAGCGTTAATTCTATTGCGAATCTCGCTGTCCATGTTTGCTTTGTCATTAACAACGTTGCCTAAGTAATTGAACTGATCCACCACTTCAAGAGAATTTCCGTTAAGTGTAATGTCTATTTGGTTCACTTGATGAGGAGTTGACATAATCTTAGTCTTTCCAATGTTGATTTTAAGTCCCAAGGAATCATAGCTCTGGGCATACACATCTAAAAGTTCTTGAAGCTCTTCCGGCGTAGAGGCTAAAAGTGCACAGTCATCCGCATACTGGAGATCACAAATGAACCGTGTGCGTGTCTTCGTGAAAGCTCTAAAGCGCCCTATGTTAAAGAGACCGCCATCAAAACGGTATCTGAGACCTATTCCTCTGACTGTCAGTTTGTTGTCAACAATAATTGTTAGAGCAGTGGTAAACAAATTAAAGAGTAGGGGTGCCAGGACACATCCCTGCCTAACCCCAGTGAGGGTTTGGAAAGGTTCGGTTGCCTCATTATTATACATAACCTGGGCGTTGTTGTTTGTATGTAGACTGCGACATACTTCCACAAATTTTCTAGGGATACCTAAGCGGAACATAATTTTCCAGAGCACTTCCCTGTCCACCGAGTCAAACGCCTTGGTTAAATCAATGGGCACATATTTTTCCGACTGGGGCCGTACACTGCTTTTACTCCTTGAAAGAAATTCCTGTAGTCGTGTGAGTCGGCGTACCTTTGAATTTCTCTGGCCTTGCTTGCCCACCACTCGTTCTTTATTCTTCTGATTTCGCGTTGCGTTTCATACTTAGATTGGGTAAAAGCTTCTGCTTTTGATGAGTCGTTGGGGTGGTTGATAGCGTTTTGGAAGGCAATCTGTTTGCGGTCAAGAAGTTCTTGTATAAAAGCTTCATTATCATTGAACCAGTCCTCCTGTTTTTTACTTGCTGCAGTGCCAAGAATTTCCTCACTCGCACTTTTTAAACTGTCTTTAATTTGTGTCCAGGTAGTAGCAACATCTACAGAATTGGTTTCTTCTAGTGCACTCAAATTCTCTTGAACTTTTTGCTTTAGCTGTTCGACGGTTTGTTGGTCATGCAATTTACTAATACAGAGACGGGGTCTACGTTTTACTTGAGTTCTTCGGTGTTTGGGTCTCATAACAATTTTCATTTTAGAGACAACAGGACGACGATCGGTCCAACACTCGCTATCAATGCGCGCCTTTGTAATTTGGACGTCCTTGAGATGCTTCCTACGTACGATAACATAGTCCAGTAGATGCCAGTGACCTGATCTGGGGTGACGCCAGGTGCCTTTAAATTTATCCTTTTGTCGGAAAATGGTGTTTGTTATAACTAGATCATGTTCGGCGCATTTAGTTAGGAGTAGTTGACCGTTAGCGTTCATGTTGCCCAAACCGTTCTTGCCTATGATGCCTGGCCAGGTGTCTGCATCTCTCCCTACTCTAGCGTTAAAATCGCCAAGAATAATGAGTCGTTCCGTTTTAGGTATTCTACAGAGGGTTTCTTCCAGCTGTTGATAGAAGCTTTCCTTGGTTTCGTGACTTGCATCCAGAGTGGGAGCGTAGGCGCTTATTAGATTTACCGCGTTGCCATCTGATAGCTCATAGCGTAGCAGCATTAGACGCTCGGATAGGCCTTGTGGTACTTGTGTTAAGTTGGATACAAGTTGATTCCGAACGGCAAATCCTACTCCATGTTGTCTTCTTGAATTGGTGGGAAGACCTTTCCAATAGAAGGTGTAGTACTTTTCTGTGAGAGAGCCTTCCTCCAAAAATCGAGTTTCGCTGAGAGCTGCAACGTCAACATTGAGTCGGTGAAGTTCTCTATCTATTAGAGCAGTTCTTCTTTCAGGCCGATCGGTGCGAGTGCTGTCGTTCAAAGTACGAACATTCCAAGCGCCGTAAATGAAAGAATTAGTTTTCTTGGATTTAACTTGTCGGTGTTTTTTCGACATTCGATGAGGTGTCCCTGTGGGCACCCTCCCCCGGAGATCCGATCGGGAGGGTATTTTACCTCCGGATGATTTTGTCCCACTTGAACGCTCCATCATTTTTTTTAAAGCCTTAATCGACTGAAAACGAAGCTGCATTTGAAGTTTTAGCTGGAGCAGGTATGCAACTGACCAGCTCGGTTGCGGAAGGCGAGTGGTGTGATCCCATGGCACAGAAAGAGACTGCGACGATGGGGTAACCAAACGATTCCAAAAGCAACCTTTGTGTGCGGTGGGTTATTTTTACCGCACACTTCGTGAGAAGGTGGATGTGCTCACGGCAAAAGGTAAGGGTTATTCCGCCCTTGCTCGGTCGTTAGAGCCTCGTTAGTGAAAACAGGGTGCACCAAGTTCAAATTGAACTCATCGCGAAGGTGAGGCTAACAATTGAGTAGGAGAGGCTATAACTTGCGCTTCACTACCCCATTACACCCCAGAGTAAATTCATAATGACAGAATTTTTGGAAGAATCCTGATTTGAAGTGCAGAAATTAAAGGGACAAGGGATATGAGGTTTGTATGTATGTGTATTTTTAATTATTGTGTAATCAAAAAGTTTTCAGCTTAAAGTGTCCTAACCCTGAAAAATTTGACGTGTGTCCGACTGTCAATGAACTAATTTTGGAGAGTTTTGAATGTAAATTACCATAATATGTTTAGTGGAACTTTGTTTCCATTTTTATGTACTTAATGGCGTTTAATTGTCACAATATAAAATAAATTTACAATTGAAGTTGTCAGCGCACTCAGAATTTCGAACTGTCTGAAAACTTTTTGACTGCTTATAACGAACATTTGTTTAACCCAAATCCTTGCCGAATTCATTTGTTTGAATTTCACGTATTGTAAGGAGTATATGTCAAATTTTACAGAAAACTAAATTTGTATTTAAATATGTTAAAAATTTATTTTTGTTTATGTGATTTATGTTATGTTTGGATATTTGCTATTGGATATTCTGACCTAACCTCAAAGTTATTACCAATGATTTTTATATTGCTAAGAAATGAAAGACAATAATATCTTACAAATTGTATTTTTAGCAATCAGATGTATAACATTATCTTATCGGTATCAACAGAGTAGTCTTGTGGTGACTTGTAGGTATGTATTATAGATAGTTTAACGAACGATTAGGGTGTAATATGTAATCTTAATAATAAAGCTAGAATTATTTTATGTGGTGACAAACTTTCTGAAACAGTCACAAAACATGAATTACTTAACATTCTAACCTTTTCCTCTTCCATCCTGATTCTAACTTCTTAAGACATTCAAGTTTTAACAGATGAGGCTACTAGAGTAACCACAAATTCTTCCAGCTTATATTATATGTGTACTTACATTAAGGACTCTGCCACTGCGTGTCTAGTTGATCATAATGGTATATCAGACCATTTGGCTCAGTATTTGGAATTAAACCTAGATATTGATAATCAAATAAACCCTGAAGTTCTTTCTGCTAGAATTTTTCTTATAACAACTATGGAACACTACTTTATCATGTTAGCAGGGAACCTAGGATGTTATATATAATACTCATACAGCAGATGCCCGTTTTGACGCTTTTATCAACATTCTAAAATACTATATAAACCTAGCTTTCCCTGCCACAACAATAAAAAATTTCCAAAAAAATACATGGTCTACAAAAGATATTCGCACATCATCTAATAAATTAAAGCTTCTTTATAAAATTGCAATAGAAACTAAAAATGTAAACATTTTGTTACATACAAGAAATACAAAAAATAGGAAAGGTATTAAAGCTGCAAAAATAAAAGTCAAATGATAAAATATATAATGAAGCAAATAACAATTCCAAAGTTACATGAGAAATAATTAATAATATTGTTAACAACAAAAAGAAGAGTGCAAAGTGAAAGAAATTCTAGTAGATAAAGCTATCATAGATGATCCAGCAAAAATGACCAGCCATTTCAACAACTTTTATATAAGTGTACCAAAAAAATTAAATCATAAATTTGTATTTAGTAAAAAGGAGCAACCTCAATTAAATCCGGGAAAAATATATCCCACAATGTATCTTGAAACTATATCCGATACAGCAGTCTACAATTGTATACATAGTTTTAAAAAATCTCATTCATCTGGAGATGATCTCACAAACTCAAATATTTTACAGCACATAGTTCACTTTACTGTTAAGCCCTTAACGTACTTGATAAATAAAACTTTAGAAGAAAGTGTATTTCCGAAGGTATTGAAAACAGCACATATAATTCCAATATAAAAAAAGGAGATTCAACATATCTTGAAAATTATCGACCTATTTCGTTTCTTTCCGCTGTATTTAATGTCTTAGAAAAAATTATATATGAGAAAATAATGCTTACAACGCCTTTACAACAAAATATAATATTTTAACTCCTGTACAACACGCCTTTAGGAAAAAATGTCCACGCAAACAGCAGTTCTAGAATTTTTACAAAAAATTTATGATAACCTAAATACTGGCACTAAAACTTTTGGTATTTTCATGGATTTGAGCAACGTTTTTGACAATATCAATCATGCTTTTCTCTTAGAAAAACTATACTAGCATGGACTAGTATACAGTTGGATAACGTCTAATCTTTCAGAAATATAACAGTTTGTTGAAATCAACAACGAAAGATCATAAAATTTGGAAATAATATGTGGGGTGTCACAAAGATCAGTTCTTGAACCCTTATTATTTATTGTGTTTATAAATGATTTGCCAAGCATTGACAAATCTGTTTCACTAGTTATGTATGTTGATAATAGTTACATTTATACTGTTTGATCTCTTTCTGATGTAACGAAAATAGCACAACTAATGTTAAATAAATTTGTAGCCTGGTTCCAACAAAATAAGTTGTATTTAAATCCATCAAAAACAGTTCTTATTAAATTCACATCGAAAAATAGGCATATTAGAGAAAGTCATTTATTAAAAATCAACGGAAAATCAGTGCAACAAGTAACTGACGTGAAATTCTTGGATATACAAATTGACAATTCTTTAAACTGGGAAAAGTATGCCAACAATTTATGTAGCAAACTTTCAAAGATTTGCTATGCAATATATCGTTTAAGGGAATTTACAAATGAGTGCATTGTTAGGTAATATTATTTTTCTCATTTTGTGTCAAGGTTGTCTTATGGAATCATTTTTTGGGGATCATCTAGTGATAGTTGTAGAGTATTTCGAATTCAGAAACTGGTCATTAGAAACATGGTTCGTTGCCTTCGAGGATCATCGTGTATATAGGGATCTAAAACATCTTACCCTGTCATGTAGGTTTATATATTTTAAAAATTCTACTTTATATAAGGCAAAATATGGACAAATTCACGAAAATAAAATTTTTCCGCAACTATTCCACTGGCACAGGTAGTGATTTATTAGTTTAATGTATCAAACTTCTTAATGGAAATTTGTCTTTAATCTTGAAGAATATATACAGATAGGGTGCATATTTTCCTGCTTGCAGACGCTCGACTCTCCCGGCATGTATATATATATATATATATATTTTTATACATTTATTTAACGTCGGCCTATTTCCGTTACTGAGGCCTAACACCGACGCCTGTACACTGTGGAATGGTCACCCATCCAAGTACTAACTGCGCCTGTCGTTGCTTTACATCGCATACCGAAGTATGTACATAGTAAAGACGCACCTACGCTCGCCCCCCGGGCATGTACATACATATGCATATATAGATTGTTTTATGTATTTTGTTTATTTTAGTGTTTAGTATCAATCTCTTAATTTTTGAATATTAATGTTCTTTTCCCCGTTCAAGAACGACTTATTTACATGTTACTTGTGTAACTAACATTTAGCATGTGGATTTATTTACAATGGATTTCAATTTCACATTTTAATTTTTTTACTCCTTTCCAATAGTGTGGAGGTAGTATTGGGAGTTATAGTGGGGGGTGGCTGATGCCAAAAAAAAATTTGAGACCTTGACTTTTCGTGCATGCCCTAAATTGCAATTTTATGTACTCTTACCTGCTTGCTTTGCCTATTTACCCTTATTTACCCCATTTACCCCCGAACCCTTCAACGGAATTAGATCAAAATATAATCTAGTTCCAGATCTCGTTATTGTACATAAGTGTACCAAATTTCAAGTCAATATCATAAACGGTTCCAGAGTAAACATGCATACAAAAAAAAAAGTTACAGACAGACCGACAGACAGAAAATTTTTTTCGCTAAAGTTTAAAATCTCAACGTTTCATGATATTTTAAGACTTTGTCAACAAAAAAATATATTTTTTTGAGTTAATATACTTCCACTGGACGTGGAAGTAAAAGTACTGCTCCTTTTGTTGCAATATCTCAAAAAATTGCAGAGAAAAAATTATTTTACACACTACTCGTATATTAAATCTGACAAATAAGTATTCACTGTCGGTAGACCCACGAACATATTACACAACCAGTTTGTAATAAAATTATTTACGTACCATATGACGTAATTATTGTTATGTTTGATTTTCTAAACATTGTACTAGAGATGAAAGCTCCTTAATTGTAGTGTTTGTATTTACAAATGAAAAAATGCATACATAATGTACCATTGAAACAGATGATGGTCCATTTAACATTTGAAAAGACCAGCTGACTATAAAGGACCTGCGATAATAAAATAACGGGGTCAAAGAAGTTCTGGGAATTTTTAAGGAACTTGCCTGTCTTCATATTTGACTGCAAGAGGCGATAATGCGTCCCAGGTGTACGGGAGAAAACAACTTTTTTACTGGTTTCATTATAGACAGGGTTTTTCTAAGACCTGCTGCAGCTAGACCTTCCTCGGAGGAAAGGAAATGACCACGTTTTATAACGAAATTTTACGTCTAGGGACATTAAGATTTCGTAATCAAGAAGTTTAATATTAAGTAATACGTCCCAAAGCAATTCGTGTTTAAATATTGAGCTCACTTAATGTTTTGCATTAAATTTTTAAGGCATTAGCATATAAATGAGGATGAAGATTGAAGGATTACAATATTATTTTAAGGAAAATACAAAGTCCATGTCCAGGGCCGTCTCTACAATTCAATTTATATGGAATTGTGGACCTTTGATAAATTCTTTAATAAGAAATATTTAGCAGGTTTTATTACCATATTTTTGATTTTTTTTAAATCGATAAAGTATATAGACTATAAATTTATTGATGGCCTTTTATTGTTCCTTTATTTTAATGTTTTGCAAATGACTAATTGTTTTGAAAATTGTAAGATAGTTAATAGCGATCAAACTGGTTTTAGATAAAAATTATCTACGTCTTTGGCAATAACTTCATTAATTGATGAAATAAATAAGGGTATTGAGGATAATAAATTTCTACAATTACAGTTTTTACACAATCTCAATATTTTACAGTTCGTCTGATTCTATTTAAACTACTCAATTTGTTAATGTCAATAATTCTAATTATTACAGAACATATGTTAAAGTTGGTGTACTTCACGACTCTGTTCCTAGGCCGTCTTTCTCCCTATTTACACCAGTGACTGATCTAAACAGTACTACCTTATCAAAATTGACCATTTTACTAATACTACGATTTTGTCTCAGTCCTACAGAGATATTTGCAAATCAAAAACATAAAGTTGGATCATCAATGGCACTGTTAATCATGTTAATAACGTGTATCGACAGTTAATAGAAGAGATAAATAGTAATTTACTGTTTTTTTAACATTTAGTTAACATCGGCCTATTTCCGCTACTGAGGAATAGCACCGACGATTGTAGACGAGCTACATCCAACCAGAAATTTTGTCAAACCTCTTCTCTTTCGAAGAGTAGGAATCTTTTACTTGCTTAGCATTTAATAGACAAGGGACCGACGGCTTTACATCCCCTCTGAAGGATGATATATCCACTACACAATCCTCGACTAAGATTGCATAGCTTCGGCGTATATGCTGATATACAAGCCGCTGGAAGATGTGAAGCGAGGACACGGTCTTCCTTGTGAACACGAGCAAGCCTCAGCGTTTGTAAAATAAAAAATGGTTGAACTGCATTTGGAGCTTTAGAGCTTAATAGAGACTCTTGGAACTTTTCGTGCACTTAATTTATTTTTTGAAGAGGTTCGGGGGATTGCTCCTAAAATGTCGGACAGGGTCAAGACTATACCCTGTAAAGTCCCTGAGTTGATTTCACTTGTATTTAGTTTTCTCAGTTTGTTTAACAGTTTATTTTTAAATTTTATTTCTAATGTCTGTACAAGCTTCACCTTGTATATAACTTCTTGAAATAACAATATTTTATTTTAAAACAAAATTAAAATATTTATTTAATTAAATTAGCAGAATTCGTAAAACTCTCGCAACATAAATATTAATTCTAAAACAGTTGTGAAATGGCAACTTCTCGACAACGGAAATTCCGACTTGGGAAAAATTGATTTAAATCGTAGAGTATTTAGAATGTCTGGAAAAATTCACCTTTATTTATTCGCTAGGGCATATTGGTTTAAGACTTTTTTATTTGGTTGTGCCAAGGGAATAATTGATTTATAACGTTTTTTTATTTGGTTGGGCCAAGGAATCAGTCACAGTGGCTCGGTTACAGAAAAAATATCGTTAAACTTAAAGCGGATAAGCTTGACTGGACGGACGGCACTAAACTTGACTTGACTTAACTTCTGGTTGAACTTTACATAGCCTGAACTCGTCGTGATTGGCCTTTTATATGGTTTGTCGGGGACTTGGCGTGCAGAGGTCTGGAAGCTCTGGAAATGTCCCCGTCCATTCCGTGCGGACTCGATTGCGCAATATTGAATCAGGCAAAGTAAAAATGGAACATTCGGACATGCAAAATATACGACCGTCGTAAGAACGAAGTTCGAATCTTAATTTATTAAATTTGAAATGACACCGTAAAGTCGTCTCGAATGTCCTGGAACTTAGAGTTGAAATATGAAATAATTGTGCCGATAGGTCCCACGGTGAACGAATGGAAATAAGTGTTGATATAAATGAAAGACTGAATGAAAGTAAGTTTTGTTAATGATGGGGGACGATAGTACCGTTACTCTGTAGAATGAAATGAATGGAGATTGATTGTATTTTGATATTAAAGATATAAAATGGAACGAAAGTCGAATGTAAAGTGAAATATTAACTGATAGAAGATTAATTGGAGTGAATTAGAATATCATGATTGAAGAGCGGAAAGTAGTTTTGATGTCTTTGAAGTTCGTTTGAGGGCTGTATTTTTTAGGACGCTATTTTGTAATGTTAGAGCCGTAAGATTGATAATTTGAATATTTTAAGGAATTTGTTGGCGAATTGGGGGTTATTTAAGAATTATCGATGAATCTTGAATTTTTTCAGAAATTGTCCTTTAAAATTGTGGTTTTTTGATTAAATTGAGTGCAAGATTGCTTTTTATCATATTCTTACTATTTGAACTGAAAGATTGCCTTATTTTAAGACTTTTGAGATTTTTCTGTTCGTCATAACTTGTAAACACGAAAGTGCTTCCCAGTTTTGGAAAAGAAAAAAGTTTGAACGGAGCGTTGAGCAATTGAGGCCCTTGGAGGAGTTTGTGCACAAAATTTTGTTGAAGGGGTCGCTCATTAAGTTGTTGGACAGGGTCAAAGGCTACACCCTATATGAGTCCCTCTGGGTCGGTATTGCGCTGTATGTAAATAGATTCGGGCACATTGGAAGGGTCAAAAGCTACACCCTGTATATAAGAGTTCTTGAACTGAAACACTTTTGTTTAAACGTACTTAGATTGATTGATTTAAATAGTTCGTTTTTTGGTCAGAGCCTAAAACTTCGACAACGAAATTCCGACTTGGTAATATTTAGTAATGTAATGAATAAGAGAGAATAATTAAAATTGCTAATAAATATTGAACAAATTAACTCGAAATTTAAAGTTACGCGGTGGCAGTAAAACTCTCTTTTACTTGGTTTCGACCAAGGAAGTAGCACAGCGATGCGGTTACAGAGAAATGCTTGGCGTTAAATGAGATAAGTAAAACTAGTCAACGGGAATGAATTTTTTAATTAAACCAATGATGCACTAGTATACTTTTAGTACTAATAACCCGCGAACTTGTATAACACTGGTTTGGATACGTCCCCTGACATTCCGTGCGGGCACGATTGCGCAATATCATATTTTTGAAAAATATAAAAATTTGAAGTAGAAAAATAAATGATTGTTTGACATTGAAATGGGGAGGGATTAAAATGAAGCTTGAATCGACATTACTTTTTGAGTTATTGAAAAAAATTGTTAAAAATATTACTTGCTTATTTTGCTTATTTACCCCTTTTTACCCCATTTACCCCCGAATCCTTCAATGGAATTAGATCAAAATATAATCTAGTTCCAGATCTCGTTACAATACATAAGTGTACTAAATTTCAAGTCAATATCATAAACGGTTCCAGAGAAACGTGCGCACAAAAAAGTTACAGACAGACAGGAAATTTTTTTTCGCTCAAATTTAAAATCTCGCCGTTTCATGACATTTTAGCTCTATTTCAACAAAAAAAAATAATATTTTTTTTGCATTATTATACTTCCACTGGACGTTTAAGTAAAATTATGTTCACGAGACAAACAAATCAATTTAGATTTAAGTCAAGTGAACGTAAATTGTTTATTTCAAATTTTCGGATATATATAGTATCTGAAGAATCACAATCCTTTATTATAGAGTAGGCTCACACATACACGTATATTATTGTTTTATTTTGTATCTTTTTGCAATCAAGCCTTTAGGCTTCTGCAAATCATCCCGATATATTTATTACTTTAATTTAATGTTATGTGAAATTACTCATAAACTATTGTCACTACTGTCATAAAATGAGTAAATAAATATAAATCAATAAATATTCCTCATCAGATAAACTAATTCTTTTATTTTTCTGAAAAATATTTTAATTATTGTTAAAATATGAAGGGCAGCTTGCGATAAATTATAATGGTGGTAAATCTGACCGCAAACGGTTTTTAAAACATAAAACAAGAAGACTGAAAATTATGAAAAGACTGACAAACGCAAAACCTCGGCTTTAGAATTTCATAAACAAGGCAATACGTCCCAAATGTGTAAGTCTAGATTCAATTCATGAACTAACAGAACTGGAAAAATTTAATTTTCTTCACTCATGTCCTCTTTTTACCGAAAGCGTCGTTACCACTAAATTTTTACTACTGCATTATTTACCTGTCAGCTTGCGAAAACCAATTTTTCGTATTAAAGTTTAATTTGTATACAAATACTAGATGAACTACTAAAACATTAAATTATTTATTCAGATTATTTTAAAACTTACTGAATGGCAATATAATCGATATGGTAGACTGCATTATGGTGGCGTGTCAACATCAAATATTAAATTACTTCCTAATTTATTTATTGAAAAGTTTGAAAATGTCTACAATTCAAATACGCTTTTATCAGATATCTAAGTATATAGCAATAATGTAAGCAATACTTCGAAAACATATGCAGGTAGTGTTATTGTTGTTGCAATGGATTATGCAGTACCAGTATGCAACTTTTAACAAAATCTCGCGTGCGCGGTCGGGTAAAAAGAAAGCTAATGCGAATGCCCCTGCGGTTCACATTTTTATCAATTTTAAATAAAGTAGTTCATTTAAAATACGTTAGCTTTATCTTATTCATTTAAAATTACAACTCCTCTAATTCGATGAATACACCTTTGAAACATTATTGTACTCGCTTTATCGAGTCCTGGTTTATTAAATATTTGAAAAAGTGTTGACATGCTCACTGACGTAATAAAAACAGCTTCTTAAATATTTAAAACCCTTCGTTGTGACATCCATATTTTTATTCAAAGCTGAGGGCGCCCTACTTTCTCCCTTAGTTGTTTTAGAAATATTTTCAATATCGAAACCAAGATATAGGGGACAACTTCGTAAGGCATTGTATTTGGTTTTATTATTAAATGACAATTTGTCGATTTAAGCAGTAAAAATAATATTTTTCTGTTGTAATTAATTAAATTTATATTTACCTAATGTGTCTAATTTACAATGGGGATTAAAATATTTGTCATAATACCGCCATTGAAATGCTTTGGGTTTCTAGATGCCATAGACACTTGAAAACTTCTCTTCATCTTTCAAGTGCTGTTACAGAAACGTAGAGGCTTTCATAAATGACCATTTCGGGTTATTGATTATGAAAAAGGATTTGGTACAGTTTACTTTGCGTAGAGAAAAATATAGTCTCATATTAATATTAATGGAGCATATTATAATTGTAGGCTTAAACTAATAGTTGTAAGGAATTTCTATATACAATATAATATGGTATAGAGTCATAGATATCTGAGTAAAATCTATATAGAAGCTAGAAATGTGTTTCCTATTCGAAATTAAATAGTTTAGAAATTTCATCAGCTGTGTAATTTAAAGTCTTTGTTGTTACGATGAATATGCATATCAACATGATACAAATATACTGTTTATGCCCATGATATAAAAATTTATGCATGCGGAGGTTATATTATTTTGTTAACGACCTTATAATATACACATGTATTTTATTTGATAGTGTGCACGCCTGCAAAATACCGCTACTATCTTGCAATTTTAGTGCTAACAAGTCACTTTGAGTCTATTTACAAAAGTTCAATCTGTTCTTTGAAATGTGTGCTACAGAAGGTATTCAGTTTTAGGACTATCCGAAGCCTGATTAAATCAAGCAGTGTCAAATCTTAATACCGGCCACACACATAACGGCTTATGTGCAGTTTTAGCCCGTCGTCTCGTACTAGTACTTCCACCAAGTGTCGAAGCCGGATCGTTCTTGTCCCCTGAGGGCACGAAAAATAGGAATACTTAAATGACAATCCTTGACCAGCACTCCAAATGTATATGTTTTTAGGAGAGAATCTTAGCAAGATTCCTCAAAATTAAGACGAACTTTGATTTCTGATGTATTTGAAAGTTTCGTCCCGAATCTAAGGTTTAAAAAAAGATATAGTGATGGAAGGTATGAAAAATGCCTTAGCCATTGCATTAATATACGTTGAAGAATTGGCTAAAGATAGGAACAAATACACTCATTTACATCTACTCACAGAACCACGGCCAAATAATCCAGATGGTTTCAAAAACTATTTACGTAGGGATAGTGGAGTTTTTGATGAGTATAGTATAATATATAGTTAAAACCATATTTAATTAGACAAGATACATCAATGAGAAAACGTTAAATAGCAAAAGCTCGGCTTATATCTATGGTTCTTAGCCACGGACCGAAGTCCTGAAGATTTAAAATTTAGTGCCGCAGTTTCAGCCTAAGCTTTGTATACATCAATCAATCAATACAATTATTTATTTATAACATATTTGCGTAAACATAAATTAAAAACTGCCTCTGTAATTGTAATAGGGTAAGCAAATTAAACATAAAGCTATAATGAATATTTAAAAAGGATATGATTCACTGGAAAGTATGAAAATATACTGAAGCGGTTTCGGTTGATGAACCTGGTGACACCTGAGGTATAGAAGTGTACAAATT
Organism: Leptura quadrifasciata; assembly: GCA_963675555.1. Classification (NCBI taxonomy): domain Eukaryota; kingdom Metazoa; phylum Arthropoda; class Insecta; order Coleoptera; family Cerambycidae; genus Leptura; species Leptura quadrifasciata. The sequence continues at coordinate 7,462,512 of OY776674.1, forward strand.
ATGGTGCTCGCACTATTTTGTTGTGAGGTATAGTTGCCAAAATAATAACTATCATGTTGTGACATATTATTCTCGATCGCAACAGAATTTTCAGATAATCCCTTCGATTGACGCTTATATAAAACCCGATTTGTTAAATTTGTTGATTTGTATCCATACTTTTACTTCCACGTCTAGTGGAAGTATAGTAACGCAAAACAAATATAATTCTTTTTTTGTTGAAATAGGCTTAAAATGTCATGAAACGTCGAGATTTTTAAATTTGAGCAAAAAAATTCCTGGCTATCGGTCTGTCTGTAACTTATATTATATGCGCACGTTTACTCTGGAACCGTTTATGATATTGACTTGAAATTTGGTACACTTATGTATTGTAACGATGATCTAATTTCGTTGAAGGGTTCGGAGGTAAATGGGGTAAATAGGCAAAGCAAGCAGGTCAGATTCCATAAAATTGTGTGTGTCACCCCAATACCACCCCCATTACCACCCCACCCTATTATTAAAGGGAGTAAAAAATTAAATTGGGATTTAGTGTGTGTACAAGAACCAAGGGCCTTTAAAATTTATTTTGGCATTAGTTACCCCTTCCTTCCCCAATATTGTATTCATCTTCTTTTTTTCAAGGCTTCTGTGCATGCTTTAATAAAGCCTGATTTTTCATCTTTAGGACTCTTGAGTTTCCTTTTCTGTGGCTCGTTTATAAATCTGTTATTAACACTGCTCATTCGTAAGTCCTAAATCTACAAAAATATATACCATTAGAATTATGAAATAGATATACTTAATCATTATTAAGGTTTTATTTTCATTAAGTATATTTATTTACTTTCTATCCAGCAAAGAAGAGTGGAAAAATATATTCAAGGATTTGTCAAACCTTTGGAAAATACAAATACCTAATTATCGAGGTACAAGATTTGGTTGGACAAGACATTAAATTTAAACCACCCGTAATTAAATCCATAGGCCATAGTTGAAGCTGTTTTGAACATCATCATCATTAGAAACCTGTATTAAAGTCTGAGCCACCAAAATTTGTTGATTTATAAAACGAATGAAATTTGAAGTGAAGTGTAACAATGGCAGCTTAAAAAATAGAAAGTATACTTATGTATTTTACCATATTAAATTATAAAAAAGGGGTTTGATGTTTTTTCACTTTTGGTATTATGCTTGTTAGTTTTTATATAACATCTAGATAGAAACAGTTGTGATACATGAAACTTATATGCCACATAATAAATCTGTAATATTCATTTTCTTGTAATGGTCATAGGATATAATAAAGACGTTTATTATTATACTTAGAATGGGATCTAACTTTACCTTAAAACAACTACCATGCTTTTCTTGATTTCAATAATAGCTTATTAAGTACGATCTTTCTCTGTTTTTATCCTAAGAATGTTCTTTCATTTACTGTTGTTATTATTTAAAATATGAACATAACGCTTCAACGGTTTTGTTTACAAAATAAAAAAAGTATTTTCTAGTGTCTACTGTAAAAACGTGAGCTGCCTTTAAATGTCTTTTACAGAAATCAAGTCCATTTATAAAAAACGATCACAAGAGTAGCTTTCTTAGAAGATCTTTATCTGAATTATTAGATTGGAATATTTAACCTTTCCCACGTCTCACCTATTTATTCTTATTTCAACCAATGGAACTAGTATTCGTGGGGTAAAAAAGTTGTTGAATTAATTTATGTGGCGTGTTTAGAGTTTATGATCAAATAGAAATTTGTAAATTAGTCGATTATTACAATAGCTGATAATTTACTATGTTAACCTTACCTTTACAAAATGTACGCCGACCAATTAATTTGAAACATTGTCGATATAAACTAGAAATTTCAAACGAGCCGCCACATACCTGGAGCATATTTTGAAGTTGTTGACAAAGAATTTCATTGCTACCAAATTCTGACATTCGTTCTATTTTAATTACATTGATTTATTCTGTATTCCACGAAGACGTTGAAAATACCGTCTGGCGTAAGGTAAACATAAAGTTGTTTCGAAGACAACAAATTAATGCTAAATTTTTTACATTGCTAATATTAAATTAAAAAATAACCGCCGCGCCGTATATTAAATACGAGATCAATTTTCATATTTTAGATGAAAATTTCACAATTAGTGACATGTTCTTTTTTTTCTTTTTAACAAAGTAGTGAGTATCAAGTTACTGTTCATAAGTCATAATGACATATAGTTAAATTTAACCCAATAAAGAATAGTTTACAAAGTTTATATAGTGTAAATACTATATTAATAAATTATAAAAATGTATCCTTAATTAATATAGGTATCTCTTATAAATAAATAAATGTTTTAACTATCTTCTAGATCACTTGAATGATCCTATTAAGCCTAGACTTGTGTGAGTAATGACTACGGTTACGGTTGTCTGAACAACGTTTCGGCAGAATCTCATGAACTGAAGGTTCAGTTCGAGCAACGAGGAACAGCAGTAGGCAGCTTTCAGTGAGAAGCTGAAGATGGCAGATGAGATTCTGCCGGAACGTCGTTCAGACAACCGTGACTGCTGGAGGAGTCGACCATCGACGCGGGAGAGCACCCGTAAGTACAATAACAATTCATTTAACGCTCGCGAAAATCTAAAAAACAATATATTATATATATCGTCGTTTAGACAACCATGACTCCTGGAGGAGTCGACCATCGACGCGGGAGAGCACCCGGAAGTACAACAACACTTCATATATATATATATATATATATATATATATATAAAATATTCATGTCTGAAGATTTGGTTTAGTGTTTCTGTTGTTTTCTATTTTCTCTTCCAACTCTTCTTTTAGACTTTCGTTTACATCCCATCCCCATTGTTATTCATTATTTTGACATTGTTTTTAAGTTGAATTTTCATTAAAATAAACTGGGCTTACACAAGGACACACCCTAGTATTTTCTCTTCTATATCCTTTATAAAGTTAGGTGAGGTTCCGATACTGTTTTCCAGTTCTTTAATCCTCATAATTACAACAGCGGTAGGGGAAAAGCGTAAACAATATCCTGTTGACAGCGGATGTTCGGTGTGGTCCCAAAGAACAAAGGTGACCGTCTCAATGGGAGGGCATAACCGCTCACTCAGACAACTATGCAAAATCAAAATTGATTTTGGAACTAGTCTAGTTTAATTTTTGTTATGTTCAATTTTACTGTCGTTGTTACGGATAAGACAGGTAAACGATTAATTATGGTAATTAGTTAATTATACAGGGAAGTGATTAATTATGGTATCTTATTACATTTTATTAATAGGGAATATGTGAGCTGTATAACAGTAACATATGTATGTACGCAGAAGCATAAAGATAATATAGTTAGTAAAACTTCTTAGTATAGAGAGTAAATTTTAATGCTAGTTATAGTAAAGTTTTTCGTCTGCCTGGTATTTGTAATAGACACAAATCCAGCAGGTGGTCCAAGTAACTAAGGTAATAAAAGACCCAATTGCCGTCACCAGTGAACAATAGCAATCAAGAATGTATATAAATAATACAAAATTTAAACTTAATATTTATCGCCAAAATATGCAGTCTCTCAGAAATAAAATTAATCAATTGGAAGCACAACTAAATATAAATAACTGAAACTCATCTAAAACTATTTGAATTAGACAATGTCAGTAAACGAGGTTATGTAAAAACAACAGCTTATTGTAGAACCTACATGAAAAGGAGGAGTTATTATATTTCATAAATCATCCCTTGGTATTGGACATAACAGAGATTAGTAAATTGAATACAATATCAGTTGAAAAAAGTTTTGAGGTATGAGGTATCAGGAGTTGAGATAAAATTTGACAATAAGAAAAATTATATTCTGGCAATCTATAGATCACCCTTAGGAAATCTGGATATATTTTTTGATAAATTAGAGACGGTTTTAAGTAATCTATTACTAGATAAATCCATCGATCGTCCTGTGTGGGGATTTAAATATTGATTACTGATCAAATTCAAGAGAAAAGTACCGATTTTGTGATCTTTTTAACACCCTCGAAATTAGTTTTCACGTACAAGAACCTACTAGGTATGATCTGCATTCATCATCTGGAATAACTATATATATATATATATATATATATATATATATATATATATATATATATAAGCGCGATAACTGTAATTTTACTTGTCCAGTAGTATCCAATGGTATATCAGACCACACGTCACAAATTTAAAATTTTGATATTCCTAACTATATATCCAGAAATTTAAATAATACTGTTAGTACTAAATCGTACAGTGACTCTAATTATCAAACTTTTTTAAGCTATATTAGTAAAGAAAATTGGTTTGAGGCATACAGCGCAAAACTTTTGATTGAAGATCTTACAGCCTTTATAGACAATATGTCCTATTATCTAGATGTAAGCTTTCCTGTTATATATACCAATGCATGCCACAGTAAAAATACCTGGATAACACAGGGACTAAAAATTTCGTCCGAAATATTAAAGATATTGTATAAAGTTATAATAGAGACAAATAATCCTGCTCATATAAACTATTATAGATCATACAAAAAATATATAAAAAAAATTATTAAAGCAGCAAAAAACGGAATAATGAAAAAAACTCTAACTGATCTAACAATAAATCTAAAGCAGTCTGGTCTAAAGTCGAGGCAAGAATTCAAGCGATGCACGTCAAGAAATTTTATTACTAACATAATTTTTAATCATCAATTACGTTAAAAAGAGTAATTCATGACACCCAGTTATTAAACTTTTTTCAGAAATAGGTACAATTTAATTGTCTTATTTATATAATCGATCTGTGACGTGCATCGCTTGAATTCTTGCCTCGACTATATTATTAATACTGAGCTAGATAACAGAAATAACCAATCTGAGTATATAAAGAAATTAAAATGGAGAAAGGTAATAAAAAATACGGCTGAAATTGTCAATTACATGAATAAGTATTTTACAGAAATTCCTAATAAGTTAGCCAAATCTTTATCGGTAGTGAGTCAATCAGGAAACAAGCAACAAATTATAAAAACTATCTATATTTATAACTAAAGTTATGCAGGTGTGTGATGTGGCGCTGATCCAGGAACCTTGGATTCACAAGGGATAGGTAAGTGGCTTGAAGGGAGTTGGCGGTGAACTTACCTGTTGTAGAACCGCTGCAATTCCCAGAGCATGCACATTAGTTAAAAATAACTGTAAAATAATGTCACTAATTGATATCTGTTCTAGGGATCTAGCGGCAGTCAAAATCAGGGCCTCGTGTGGGGGTGTGCCGAGAGACTTTATACTGGCCTCTGCGTACCTTCCATATGATGACCCCGAGCCACCACCAACCAGAGCCGTGGAGGAACTGGTGAGGAGCTGTAGAGGAAGAGGATCTCAGGTCATCATCGGGTGCGATGCAAACGCGCATCACACGATCTGGGGAAGTACCAACACCGATACTAGAGTCAATTTTTGAATTTATTATGCAATATAATTTAGACATAGCAAATGTAGGTAATACTCCAACCTTTGTAACCACACACAAAGGCAAGAAGTGATAGATATAACAATAGGAACAACGTACGCGTGTAACCTAGTTAGCGACTGGCATGTGTCTGAGGAGGAGAGTTGTTCAGACCACAGACACATACGATTTAATATAACGGGTATGGACTGTGTGACTGAAACATATCGTAACCCACGCAGGACGGACTGGGAAGATTACAAAGTAGACCTTGCTCAGGAACTTGACAGGGTTATGAACACTGTTAAAAATGAGGAGGACTTGGAGTTAGTTGCGGAACAAATACAGAACGCAATAATCTCCGCATATGAGAACTGCCCTCTGGTGGTAAGGAAATCCACTAGGAATGTGCCCTGGTGGAACAATGACCTTGCCATAAGGAGGAAGGAAGTGAGAAAGAAATTTAATATTGCAAAAAGATCAGCAAATTGGGATGACTACAGGTCCTCTTTGACTGAGTACAACCAAGCATTGAGGAAGGCGAAGAGAGACGCCTGGAGGAAACATTGCGAGAGCATTGAGGGTATCTCGGAATGTGCCAGACTCCAGAGAATTCTTTCAAAGGACAATCGGTGCGTAGTAAACTCTCTCTTAACTGAGAGAGGGAAATATACCCAAACAGGTAAGGAAACAATGGAGGAATTACTCCTCGTGCACTTTCCTGGCTCCACAATAATTGAAAAATCACCAGAGGAATGGCTAGGAATGGAACTGGAGACAACTGGTAACAGGGTCACCAGGGTGGACTGGGCAGTGTCTAAAAAGGTGATTGATCAATCGAAAATCAGATGGGCAATAAACTCGTTTGAACCATACAAATCTCCGGGATATGACGGAATTTGGCCAATAATGCTTCAGCAAGGTTTAGACTTGCTAGCATCAAAGCTATGTGTGCTTTATAGAGCCAGCCTAGCGCTGAGCTGTATACCAAAAATTTGGAAACCAGTTAAGGTGGTATTTATACCAAAGGCGGGGAGAAACTCCCACACTCACGCCAAGTCCTTAAGACCTATAAGTCTTATGTCATTTCAACTTAAGACGATGGCAAAAATGCTTGACAGACATATCAGGGATGATGTATTGGTTAGAAGCCCACTACATCAAGAACAATATGCATACAGAGCAGGCATGTCCACAGAAACGGCACTTCACCATCTAATTAGAAGGGTGGAAAAGACGTTGGAACATAAGAAGGTGGCACTGAGTGTATTTCTCGACATAGAGGGGGCATTCGACAATACCTCCTTCAACTCCATCATCAGAACTGTAAGAGAGCGTGGCGTTGAGGACACCTGCTGCAGGTGGGTTGGCTGCATGCTCAAGGGCAGGATGGTATTTACTACCATGATGGGTGAAACTTTAGGTGCCTCAGTTGCAGGGGGTTGCCCGCAGGAGGGTGTGTTATCTCCCTTGCTATGAAACCTGGTAGTTGACGACCTATTAGTGAAACTTACCAATGAGGGGTTTGAAGCTCAGGGGTATGCTGGCGATATAGTCATCATATCAAGAGGAAAGTTTAATAACATAGTTAGGGACCGTTTACAAAGGGCCCTGAATATGGTCAAGAAATGGACCGATGAAGAGGGGCTGAGAATAAGTCTCTCTAAGACCAATATCGTTCCATTCACTAGAAGAAGAAACCTGGAGGGAAAATCTATATTTATAGACCCTGTCATCGAGAATGAGATATTTAATATAATTGCTGATCTTAAGAGTCAAATTCAGTTGGTATAGATAAAATAAGTGCAAATATGTTAAAATATGTTGTCAACTACATTGTGGAACCGTTAACATATTTGATAAATTGGTCGCTATCTAGGGATATTTCCAGATATTCTTAAAGTTGCTAAAATCATTCCAATACAAAAAAAAGTGTGATACATCGATAAATCGTTAATGGATAACTATAGACCTATATAGTCTAGTATACTTTAACTTGGCGTGTGTATGTATGAGTTAATGTTTCCGTACGATTTCATTTTCTCTTGTACACAAAGATCCAGGAACATTATCCACGTAGACAATGTTTCTGGACTATTGCTTTAACTTTGTGTACAATATGGGAGAAAATGAAATCGTACGGAAATACTAACTCATACATACACACGCCAAGTTAAAGTATACTAGACTATAGCAATACTGTCATCTATATCTAAAATTTTGGAACGAGTGGTATTCAAAAGAATAATTGCAATTTCTATACAGCATGATATTTTATGTGACGAGCAGCACGGTTTTCGAGGAGGCAGATCAATAACAACTGCTATGCTTAGTTTTCTCAATAATTTCTATGATAATGTAAACGAAACCCATAGATGTTTCGGTTTGTTCATGGACTTGAGCGAGGCTTTTGATCTTGCAGAACATAAATTACTTATAGAAAATTATATAAATATGGATTCAGAGGGAAACTAAATGAGCGGTTGGTATCATATCTAACAGAAAACAAGTCGTAGAAATATATGACGTCATATCTCACACATTAGGTGTAACTTGCGGTGTACCACAAGGTTTGGTATTGGGTCCACTACTATTTATATTTTTGTAAATGACCTTCCAAATGTTGCTAATGAATGTAACTTAATAATGTTTGCTGATAATAGCTCTTGTCTAAATTCTAATGAAAATATCAATGATTTAAGAATGGACGCACCGCAAAAAATTGAAAGTTTTGTTACAAAATTCAATAGTGCCAAACTGCTAATAAATAGTGATAAAACAGGTTTTATACATTTTACACTTAACATTATAAATTACAATTAAAGTTGCCTTCTCAGGATTAAAGACAAGTCCTTAGTTCAAGTTAACTCTACAAAGTTTTTAGGCATCCACATTGATAACTCATTCAATTGGTATGTCCATATTGATACATAGTGTAACTTTCATCTATATGCTTTGCGTTGTATAATTAAAATATATCACTAATCAAAGTGATATATACAAGGTGGATCATTAATAATAGGCCAGGGACATGGATAGATTCTTTGGGTCAAAATATGAGGATATAACCCAACATGCTTTAGTAAATGTCGCTGTGGAAAAAGATACAGGGTGTCAGAGTCAAATTATTTTTTCGCTTTTTTGCAATAACTCAACAGCCTCTTGACTGATCTTCGCCAAATTTCCTAGAGGAACTTTTTTTATTCTAAGAAACAACAATTTATGTATTAGATCACGTTAGATCATAGAGGACGCCGCAGAACCTTATCTGATGATGAATTGTTTTCATATTTTTTTTTACTAAACGTTGTGGTACTTCTGACCAGAAAATCTAATGTGGGCGTCATGTCCACGTATAAAACTTACACTTGGTAGAACTTGATAACTCCAACCGTTTTCGAGGAAAGTGCCGTTAAACATTTCAATAATTTTTTGAATTTGAAACAAAGAATTTAAGATTAACGTTTGGTGTAATATTCTTGCTGATATATTACATGCTTTCATGCTAGACATACAGAACAGAGTGTGGTTTATGCAAGATGGAACTCCCCCTCATTTCTCCATTGAAGCCAGGAATTATCTTGATGAGACTTTCCCACGCAGATGGACCTGATTATAATCCTTTGGGCTATTATGTGTGGGGACATATGAAGTCTTTAGTCTATGCAAATACTATCAACCCAAGAAAAGAAGTGTGGGACAAAATACAAAAATCTGCGAATTTTATTAGAGGACAGGAAAATGTATTTTTCAATGTAAGAAAATCTCTTTTGAATGATGATTTAATATTTTAATTGAATTGTGTTTGTGACAAGTTCAATACCACTGTAACTAGTTTTATAAACAATAAATATTATTATTATTATTGTTATTATCCAATTATCATCAGTTTCTACCTGACACCTTTCGTACCACAAACATTTCGCCAAATTTTGCTCCTCCTGGAGAATTGTTCAAAGGCGCCTTTTGACATCCTCATGAACAGTTTAGTGCCAGGAGCAGTTTAGTGTGACGTAAAAAGTATTTCATATAAATTCATATTATATGGAATATTTTAAAAGTTTTTATTCACGTGATGAATTCTACAACTGTTTACAACATTATGCAGTACGTAGAAATAGTTAAATATTTTGTGCAAGTTCTCATTTCAATAAAAAGTAGAGCTATAATTTTATAATCCTAAATTCGACCTAAACCGTATGCGACTTAAGGTTCAATTTGTTTATATTTCCACCGCGGTATACATTCACGACACACTGTGGTGTGTGTTGCATATATTCGCGCACTTTTAACTGGTATTGACGTCATCACTAAATTGGTCCATTGGTTGTACACGAGTACTAATAAATTATTCGCCGTTGGGTATGCCCGACTGAAGCTCCTGCCGTTATTCGCTCGTCATAATTTAAATCAAATACGAATGATAAAAGATGAGGCGATGAATTTTGAAATTACAGTAGTATCTCACTTAATTATACAATGAATAAAGATACACCTTTCATAGGATGCATAATACGTCTAGTTCCTTTTAGTGCTAATATAATTAAACCCATAAATTAAAAGCAAATGTATGGTCTTATAATATTTAATATTATAGTGGTATTATCTTTTGACCACATCATATATAACAGGAAGTATCCGTTCTCATCTTCTTAGAAAAAAACCACTTTCCACATTTGAATTAATCGTTTTTTATTTCAAATTAAGTATCCATGTAAATATGTGTATAAAGTAGATATAAATTTACGCTACAAATATTGCTTTGCTTTGTTGGGAATAGATATGGAAATTGTTATTAAAAAAAATTATATTAATTCTATACGAAATGATAAACATTAAGCTGATAATAATGTAACATTGTTGAATTTATTCACTGACTTTTAATTACTGTAATTAGCGTTTATCTGCATAATAGATATATTGCGCATTAGTTACAAGTAATTTATTATACATGAAATTTACTATTTTCATTAAGACTAGTTCCTGAATTTTACACTTTATTGTGACTTTCATGTCCCATATGATATATAATAGGGGAGCACGGAGACTTTTAATTATTACTTTTTCAGTTTTTTTAACAATAATAATAATGATACTTATTAACCATTCTAGGTACAAAATTTACATATGACAAGTCAGTTTAAGTTGACAATAATTTATACAAAAAACAAAATATGAAATATGGCTTTTACATGAGTAAAGACAAACATAAGTATATATAATAGTAAACAAAATTTATGTATAAAGGAAGTACCTACTTTAAAATAAATAAATTTTAAAAGGCATCCGATTTCCTAATTAAAAAGTCCTGGACGCTATAATAGGCTAGTCGTCATAGGGTAAAATCTGACCTTAGAAAAATTTCGAACTTAATGAAACTTTGAAATGTTGTTTGTGAGTGTCCATTAGTGCTACGACCAATCTATCCAACAAAAAAACCCTGCGGAATTAATTTTGGGGAGGGGCGGAAAACCCCAAAATTGTTGTACTTTTTTCGGTTTTTTCGAAATATTTCGAAAACGGTTGATTTTAGCAAAAGGCCGGTTTTCGATATTTATTTTTCAACATATTTACTGGACTTGTGGTATCTAATTCCATTTGCATAAGTTCAACTACCCCCCCCCCCCCCCACAACCACCACGACCTCCTCCCCCTTTAAAATGTTCATACTATACTATACAGTGTACATGTAAGGTTTGAAAGAGCATAAAATAACCCAGCTCGTCTCTTTTCACTAGTAGATGTCCATTAGGTGGAAAAAAAGAACATTAAAACACAGTATTTTCATATGTAGTATATTATAGCGATTCTTACTGTCTAATAAAGTAAATTTGTAAGGAAAATTTTAAAGTAGGGAAATGTAAAGTAAATGTTAATGAAGTAAAGTTAATATTTTAGGCGTTTGGCACAGTACGGAGTTTCATCTTCTTCACGCTCTTCTTCATTGTCGAGCATAATCATTTCTTTTTCGTGCTCTACTTCTGCTTCGTCCTGGAGATCAGGCTCTGGCGAATGTTCGCATGCATGCTCCGAGCAGTTCTTGCAAAGGGTGGAGTACCGCAGTCCTGCTTTCTTGCAGCTGCAGGCTACATTGCTACACCCTTTCTTGCATTTACAAAAGACGATATTCAATATGTTGTCTGGGGCTGCATTACGTGTGGTCCTGCAATATCGTTACCCAGCCATGTTTGAACCTAGAGATATGTTCGGAAAACATGGCGGGTGGCTACGTTTGTCCAATTGGAATTTGGTTTGGCCACCAACTTAATAAAAAGTTGGTAGGTAGTCTAAAGAATCTGTTTCCATGCTCCCTCCATACAGTGCCACTAGAAACTTCTCGCCTGCCTCGGAAATCTGGTAGAGGGTAGCTTCCTGGTCTTTGAACACAGCTACTAGGTCATGTAGGGAAGTGTTCTCGTAAATTTTGCAGACATTCTCCTTCCCTTGTCCGAAGGGGGTTGAAGTGGTGTCGCACCCACTTCTTACTGCACGCAACAGAATAACTTGTAGGTCGATCTTGCATGAAGCTGCTGAATATAATACTGATGGGGTATTCCTCGTCGACTCTTCTCGAAATAGACGTTGGAGGAAGTGGAGGCTAGGGCTGTCAGTAACACGAAGAGATCTACATCACCTGTAATAATTACACTGTCATATTCAGCAGCCTTCGACATTGCTGTGTGTAAGATCATCACGTCTACATCTTCAGTAGCCTGTTTCACCTCAATCCCCTTCTCTGTCATTTCTGTCATCAGCATTGTGATAAGGCTCCTTTTGTTGGTGTCGTCTCTTGAGCCATTTCCGCTGCAGTTGATGCTGAAAATACGAATTTGGTGGACGAGTGCAGTACAGCCCGGCGAGATCTTTTTGGAGATTTTCGTCCCTCCCCAAAATTCCACAGGGTTTTTTTTTGTTGGATAAATCGGGTGTAGCACTATTGATCACGTACAAACAATATCCCAAAGTTTCATTAAGTTCGGAAGGTACAAATTACATGGCGACTGGATTATAAAAACCACCTTTGAGTAACAAATTTTTGACCATAGTTTTATATTTTTTTATAATTCGGCAAATGGTTTATTTCTGTTGGGAGAATATTGAACAACATAATGCAATTATATTATAGGGAATGCTTATAACTTGTTGTATGGTGTAATGGTATACTTAGTAGATCTCCACGTTTAGTTCTGTATGAGTACCACTCATATCTTTGGGTGAATAATCCAATATTTTTCTTAGTATGTATCTAACATTTTAAAATAAATATACATGGTACAGTGATTTTTTTTTAACTTTTAAACGTCTCGGCGAAACTTTCATCTTAAATATAAGCCTAATAAGTCTTTTTTGGCTAATAAATACTCTAGACCTATCCTTTGAATTGCCCCGAGTATTGATATCAAGAGAGATATGTGAATAAGCAAGAGCGTGGTGTATGTTCAAGAGCCCTGTCTCATCAAGTGTATTTTTCAATTATAATAGCAAAATAGGCCTTATTAAGCTGTGGACACATGTGGTCGATATGTTTGCTTCACGTCAATATACTGTCTAGATGTATTCCAAGCAATTTGACATTTTGTGATAAGGCAATATCGTCGTGTATCATACTGTGTGGCAATCGTTTCTGCAGAACAAAGTTAATAATGACTGTCTTACTTACATTTAAAATTAGTCTGTCCCTCTGCGTCCAAGTACTGACCTCTTGAAATATTTGATCGACTAGTGAATGTAGTTGCTCTATTGAGTCCGCTGGTAAGTTTACTGTGAAGCCATCCGCAAATATTGTCATATGCCCAGTGGTTAGATAATCCGGGAGGTTGTTAATATATACATCTTAAAGAGCAGAGGCCCTAAGGCAGAGCCATGAGGTACTCACTCCTAACATGACGTCATAAGTGTCTGAGTATATGTCATTATGTTGTACTTTTAGAGTTGTACCTTTCGTGTAACGACCAATCCATGATAATAGATCGGCCCTTTTTCCAATGTTCTATGGTTTTGGTTTTAGAAAGGAATTAATTACGGTATCGAATGCTTTTGATAAATCGAACATTATTGAAACAACGTATTTGCCATCATCTAGACAGGTATATACGTAGTTTAGCACGTAGCAATTTGCCGATTTCCCAGTAGTGAAGTCATGTTAAAAAGCCGCCAAAATATTATATCTTTTAGTAATCGAAATAAGTCTGTCGTAATTAATTCTTTCAAATAATTTACAAATTACACTCAGTATAGAAATTTGACGATAATTTTTTATGTCTTCAGGTGAAATAGGTCCAATTTAGGATAGTTTTTTTATGATTTAAAAAATTGTAGACGCTACGCAACTCTTGCAAATGGTAATTTTTTGACAATTATTGTACTCTTCAATTTAGTGTGAACTGTGGTGCAATAATTTAGCAATACAATGATATTGCGTAGTGAAGTACAGGGAAAGCGTAAAGTGGCCAAAATTTGAAATTTTTAGTTTGGTGCTTACGGCACTAGTTGATCAGCAGATTACAAAATAAACAATTTGTAGTTCAGCGCTCGGCGGGGCACATAGCCCGGAGAGTAGCTGTTGGTTGCAGTCTGGTTACGTTCCTTATAGCAAAATAAGGATTTTATAGAGGAGTTTGCGACTAAAAATATTATGTTTAACTATTTTGTTTATAAATTCACCTTCTTTACTTAACTGCTGACACAATTTGCAATTAATAACTTTTAACTTGTCAAATCTATTCCCAGGCGATAAGAGCGCACTACTATGATCAGATTTGGATCAACAGTATGTATAAATAACAATGGGTGACTTAACGTCAAAAATATTATATCAACTAATAAAGTTGCATATGTTTTCATTTGAAAATTAATAGAACTAAACGTAATATTTGTCAAGGACTTTATATAACACATTGACACATTGGTCTGTATGAGACACAAAAGGATAATTATTAATGTGTCATTATACTCGTGTATTGAGGATGGCTTCATATGTAATTAAAAAACTGTTCAACGTTTAAATGCATCTGTGTTCATCGATCACTAACATTTGACGTTTGCATGTTTGAGACGAATTAATTAGCTGAAATATTAATTATAAACATCCTCTTCAGAGGCCTATTTCCCTAGGGCGAAAACATTGCATTTTTAGTTATCGTTTTTACACTATTAATGTTTTGTATTTCATTATGCCATTATATTATTATAGCGATATAATTCGCAGCATTAATCTAATTTCTATTTCCTCTTATTTAGACGTTTTACCATGTAAGTATGCGGATTGAACTTAACGACAAACAAATAGTAAATCAAATCAAAAATCAATTTAATTCACCAAACTCAGGACATAAGTGACCAAGTCATAAAGTAATACAATTCACATGCCTTTAACATGACAGCGTTTTCAGGTAATCGACAATTTTCAGAAGCAGATAACTCGAGAATGGTTGATGATAGAAACTTTTTGTTGAAGTAAAAAATGTAGGAAATTTTGTCAGCTTTCAAAAAGATAATACTTTTTCTCTTGGACCAACAGTTTTCGAGTTATAAGCGAAGAACCAAAAAAAGTCAACATTTAAGGCTTTCCGGAAGCCACCCCACGCAAGGCTGACCTCCTAGGGTATGGAAGTTCTAGGATGTTTCCTCCTAACTATCGCAAACCCATCCCTGAAGCAAAAAATTCTCCCTCCTCCATGTGGTCTACAACCCCATATTGAAAATTCGTTGACTGAACTGCTTCTATTTTGTATATTATATTTTTTGTAGATTTATCACCGGGTCTCCTGTGCGTAATATAATATTGAAGTTACAGTGAATAATTAAAACATGAGTGCAATAACATCTCTTTGGATTTTGGTGCAAGTTTTTCAACGTCAAATTGATGACGTTTCGGAAGTAGTCTCTTACCGTTTTCAAAGGATTTTTTTGAAACTCCTATTTTGAGGTGTATTACTCCAGTCGATTTGCGGGGGGGGGGGGGTGAGTTTGTATTATCAAATTCCGGAAACACCCCAAAAAACACCTCTTTCATTAATCAATAGTCGTCTTCTATATTTCTGTAAATATAGAAGAAGACTAATGACCTTCAGTGTACAAATTATCATAAACTATAAATAATAAAGTATTATTTTTGTAATATGAAAATTATTTTTGTATATTGAAAAATAAAATAAACAAGCTTCCATTATAGTCCTGATTAAAATTAGTTACAAAAAAATCGTATTCAATTCATTTAAGTTATTTTTTTTTATACATTTATTTAACGTCGGCCTATTTCCGCTACTGAGGCCTAACACCGACGCCTGTAGACGAGCTACCCCCTAACATTTAATAGACAAGGGACCGACGGCTTTATATCCCCTCCCAAGGATGGTATGTCTCCTATACAAACCTCGCCTAAGGTTGTATAGCTTCCGCGCATACACTGATATACAAGCCGCTGGAAGATGTATGAGGCGAGGACGCGGTTTCCGTTGGAATGGTCACCCATCCAACTACTAACTGCGCCTGTCGTTGCTTTACATCGCATACCGAAGTATGTACATAGTAAAGACGCACCTACGCTCGCCCCAAGTTTTTTGCAGACATTTTTTTTCTTTAATGTAAGGGTCGTTTCGTCTCTTCCTTGAGCGAAAATTTGATATAAAAGTTTACAATTTATACCGTCTCCTCTATAATCATCATATAATACTATACATAAAAAAATCTAAAATTATTTTTCCAGTTTATTTTTATTCAAGGGTAGTTTACACCCCTATCGGGGTTGGAATGGATTTTTTCACTGTAAATATTATGAGTTACAAAGCTGGAAACAAAATCATAATTAAAAATTTTGTTATCGTATTATTTCTATTTTTTTTATTTTGGGGTAGTTTCAATCCCCTCTAATTAACCTTAATATTAAAAACAACTAATAAGTTTCTCAATTACAAGTACAAAAAAACAACATTTTTTTGATAATTTCATATTTGTTCTGAGAATACTGCGAAGCAACTCCCTTGTAAAGGCTGTTTTTGCCCATTTAAGGGTATTTTACCCATTTTATGGGTATGGGACCCCTAAATTCGTGATCAGCGACCTAAAAAATATATAGGGTACCAGAAAAAAATACATTTCATAAGATAATTTGAATATTGCGAAAAACCCCCAAAAAGGGGTGTTTTCTGCCCCAAAAGGAGTGTTTCCGGAATTTCCACCGAGCGAAACTTTTGAATCGTAATCAGGGACCAAAAAGACTTGGTTTAAAATATACTTTGTTCCGGTAACTGATAATACAATCAACCCCGCAATTCGACTGGAGTATATGTCAAATACACAGCTTTAAGATTCTATTTATGTTATTTCCATAGATACTTACTACTTACACAGAACACAGAACTGATGATATTTTTTTTAGATAATGTTGAGTTTGTTAAGTTCTTCTTTTAACATTGGTAGCCAGGTTGTACAAATCTTCAAAATTATCTACAGAACAATTGGATACGCACTTATCTCCATTTAAAAAGATTATTGCTGATTCTTTAATTTTTGTTTTTTTGTCATCTGCTTTTTTTGTTAAAATTTTTGCCGAGTCCCAGTTTATTCTATGTTCATTTTCCCAAGCATATTCACAAATCTTTGAACGTAAACGTTACTGGCGCAGAGGCTTTTTTCCAATAATTCTATTATTTTTGTAGATTCGGTGATTTGTTTTTGAAGAGGATAATAATACATGTGGTAGAAAACCCAAATAATAGGAAAGAATACCTCTAACTAATAAAAACTTGTTATATACAAATTTCATAGAGAATATTATGTCATCGATAAATAGAATATGAGAAGAGAATTTAAAAAAAATTACACCCTGGATAAACAAAAACCTGAAACAGGCACAGATCGAAAGAAACAAAGAGTTGACAACATCAGATTATTATTGGGAAGAATATAAATGAAAAAGATATCCGGTGACAACAGTAATAAGGTAAGAAAGGGTAAAGTATTATGAAAAGAACATTGATGAATATAGAGGTGATAAGGAAGGAAATAAGTGAGGATATGTAGTTCTCAGTGTGTTTGTGGATTTAAAGTAGCTTTTGAAACTATTCATAGAGGCTTGCTAATTAAAAAAAATTTATAAATATGGTATTGAAAGTAATGTTTCAAAATTTTTAAAAGATTATTTATATTATAGGTATCACAGGAAGAAAGTCGTGAACAAAATTCTAACCAAAACTGCTAGTCCATACGGTGTCCCCCATGGAAGTGTTTTGGGACCTCTTGTTTTCATCATATATGTGAATGAAATTCATATGTAATTTATAAGTAAATTTGTTTGCTGTTGCCAATGTAATCACGAAATCGATATTTTGTATGATTGGTTATGTGGCAATAAGTTGAAACTAAATTCTGATAAAACCAAATTGATGGTTTTAGATTCTAAATTTCTTTGTAATGAGAAGACTAAAAATATAATATTGACTTTAACACCCTGCTTGTCTGTTAATATCAACTTTTATACTAAGGTAAGTTTAGTTAAATCGTAATATTTTAATGTCAGAATCCCACTGTTGCTCTATGGACTATTATTTACGGACCACCCTGTATACTACTGTATTACTATTGCTTAATTTTTTTACATTAATTTTTTGTATTTAAATAGCAATGCTAATATATATACAGGCTGTCCATTTTATCAGGGCCCTCGAGAATATCTCACTTAATATCGGTCATACAAAAAAAAATGTTTTTACTAAAATTGTGCCGATTTATATAACCTACAAAATGGTTTAAAGAGATTTGAAATCCATGGCCTACTTTAAGAGTTATGGTGGAAAATATCAAAAATGCGGAAAAGGTTTTATCTAATTTTTTTGCAAAACCGCTGCATTTTGAGATTTACTCTTCAGGCTGTTAAGAAAATTATTTTGAAACGAGCGGGAAATGGCTCCATTAAATAGAGTATTTTCCTCCCTTTTCAACGATATATCACTTGCCATATTTATTCATTGGTACTACGTTAGTAATTATAAAAACAATAATTTTTTTTAATAAGCACTATCCTTGCCGTGGAGAAGTATGTTTAAATAAAATAATTCAATAAGTTGTTCAAATCTTTGCTATAATAAAACATTAACACAATTAAGAGGAATAAAGTAAATTCAGGTAACAAAAACAAATTAATAATAAAAAGAATATAGCACACAGAACATTAATATTTATCTAATCCTCAAAATAATTTTTTAAGTGTTCAAAGTGTCTACCGCGATTTCTTATGTACAATCGAGCGCAGCGAGGCACTGCATTTAAAACATTACTCAGCATTTCGGGGGTAACTGTAATACATGCCTGTTGGATTAGAGCTTTTAGGTCCTCTACATTTTGCGGTGTCGTCGAAAACACCTTATCTTTAATATACCCCCATAGAAAAAAATCCATTGGGGTTATATCTGGAGAACGAGGGGGCCATCGAATAAATCCATTGGTACCTATCCAATGTTGAGACAAAATATCGTCTAAATAATCTAGGCAAATCTGGGAATTGTGAGGAGGAGCTCCATCTTGTTCAAAATATTGAAAGTTGTGTCGATTCTCTTAAGGTAGGTTATCTAAGAATCCATTAAATTCATTTCTCAAAAAGTTTAGGTACCTTTGACCACTGAGGTGACTATCATAAAAATAAGGACCTATTAAATTGGTGCCTAAAATACCTATCCACACATTTATTGAAAATCAATTTTGAAACCCAGTCGGTCTATGCCAGTGTGTATTTTCAGAAGTCCATTTGTAATGAATATTGCGATTAAAAAATCCATTAATGGAAAAATTTGCCTCGTCGGACCAAAGTATTTTACTACATATTAATAGATCGCCACGCTTCTTTTCCAACAGCCATCTACAAAAAGTCGTCCTCCTTGGTTTGTCTCCCGCTTGGAAATTGTGAACTTTTTTGGCTTTATACCACCGGTAACCATTTCTCTTTAAAATTTGTCTAGCACTTGTTTTATTTATATGACAAGCAATTTGAATTTCTCTTAATGATGTTTCCAAATTTTCTGTATTTTTATTTCTTACATAATTAATAACTCGGTTTACCTTATTTACATTATCAGTAACACTGTTCAACCTTGTCTTCTTCTTTAAAAATGAACTGTTATTTTTCAGTTTCGTAGCTAATTTTCTGAACAGAGTTTTATTCGGCTGTAGTGCTTGTGGAAATCTGTTTCTATATTCTACTTGAGCTAATCCAGAGTTAAAATTGCATTGGCAATATGTAACGAACATATTATAACGATCAATGTGAGTGAAAATCATTTTTGAAAATTTTAAATTCTTAAACGAGTGTGATTGAGTGAGAGTTTAAGTATTAACTGAGATGGTCTGTCAAAAATTAAATTGTCAAGTTTGTTCATAGGCAACTATTTTAAAATAATTGAAATAATAGTGAAATCATGAAATACGAACAAATGGATATTATACTTAAATTAATTATTGCTAAAGACGTTTTAACTTTCTGAGCTAGGAGTGACGCTTTTATGGAGGACCTCTATACATTGGCATAACTGCGAATACTCTTTCTATAATTGCTCCATGTTGCTTTTTTGATTATTATTTTGTTTTTGTCACGAGTTTACTTTATTCTTCTTAATTGTATTAATACTTTATTATAGCAAATATTTTAACAACTTATTGAATTATTTTATCGTTTTATTTAATCATACTTCTCCACGGCAAGTATAATGCTTGTTAAAAAAAAATAATTAAAAAAAAAAATGTTTTTATAATTACTAACGTAGTATCAATGAATAAATATGGCATGTGATATGTCATTGAAAAGGGAGAAAAATACTCTATTTAATGGCGCCTTTCCCCGCCCGTTTCAAAATATTTTTTTTAACAGCCTGAAGAGTAAATCTCAAAATACAGCGGTTTTGAAAAAAATGAGATAAAACGTCGTTGAAACACTCTGTTTTGCAAAAAATTTTCGCCTTAAAATTTTTCTCATATCTCTTCAAATAACGGAGATATTTGGCGTAGACGTTCTCCGGATTTTCGATATTTTCCGCCATAACTCTTAAAGTAGGCCATAGATTTCAAATGTCTTTAAACCATTTTGTAGGTTATATAAATCGGCAGAATTTTCGTAAAAATAATTTTTTTGGTACGACCGATATTAAGTGAGATACTCTCGAGGGCCCTGATAAAATGGACAGCCTGTATATATAAATAAACAAAACAGAAGTTAAATTTTGAAGCAACTCCTTTGCACACACTAATGTAGACTTATAAATTATAAAACGCAATATTTTTTAGGAAATTGCAACACAAGATAAATTTATGATGAGTTCCCACTGCTGACTTAATCAAATATTTAAATAATTAAGAAGCTTCGAGCGGTGCTTCAAAAGTACCTACCAATGTTACATAAAAATGTTGGAGTGTGTAATAAGGTGGAACATACAAATATTAGTGTAACCCATTTGCTAGTCATTCTACACATGATGATAATTTGTTTTATGGTCTGCCGCCGCATAAGATTACTTTAATCTATTTCCTCTGGAGATGTGGCTCAACAGCCCATCCAACCATGGCAAGCTGGAAGCTATGCATACGATAACGTAGTATGCGTGTGCCAAGGGCGGCTTTACAGGGACAAGGGAGGAAGCAACCACCCATAGAGACAGTTTCTTGTCTCCAATTGCAGACCTAAACTAATTTATAATTTACTATTTTGAATTTAATGACACACCTCAATATAATTGTGTTCCTTTCAGCTATTAGGAATGTTTTAAAATGTGTGTTAATAATAAATAAGTAGTCTAATTATAGTTTGGCAGACTCAGAAAATTGTTTTGGCTTTAATTATTAATATTGTGCATTAAAATGTCTATTACCGTTACCAGCATACTCTACTGGGTGATTTTTTTAACTTGAAACTTTCAAATATCTCTACTAATAGGCCCTCTATCAAAAAAATGTCCATAATCAAAATTTAATCATACCGCGGAGACAAACATTAGTGCTAAAAGTAGCCAATCTCCCCCTCCCTTCCTCCTTGTAGGTCGGATGTTATTTCTTCTCTTCGTGTATTTTATGTTTTGGGTTTGTTTTTTGCAAGAAATAACTTTAGGAAACAACACATTTTACTCAGTTCGAAGATTATTTCGCAAACAAAAAGGCTGTTGATACTACTTCAGAATGGAGTATTTAACTGTACAAGAGAAAATTGAGTGGTTTTGGTTTATGGAGAAGCTGGCAAGAGTCTTGATGATGCTGTCGATCTCTACGCTCAGCGTTTTCCGGATAAAATCCGGTCACGTTCTTCATTTTATCGTACTGTCAAACAATTTAGTACTGACGGAAATGTTTAACCGAAAAAAAGAACCTGTCGAGCAACAGTCACTAGAGAAAATAATATAATTGTTGTATTAGCTACAACGGCTGTTTGCTAATCCTCTTAGTTAGTACATGAGAAATAGCTCGTGATTACGGATTGTCTCAGGACAATGTTTGGAAATTTTTAAAACATAATAATATCAACCTCATGTGTCTTTACATCAAAATCTGCATGGTGCTGATTTCTAAAATAGGGCAATCTTTTGTCAGTGGGGACTAACTAATACAACGAAACCCCAATTTTTTTCCTTATGTATTGATCACTGACGAGTCGTCTTTTACAAACCACAGAACGGTTAATCGACATAACAGAATACTGGAGTGTTGAAAATCCGCACTGGCTTTACCAAGTTAAATATCAGCGTCCTTGGACTGTCAACGTGTGGTGTGGAATAATTGGCAACAAACTCATCGGCCCCTATATGAAGGTAACTTGAATGGTCAAATGAACCAGACATTTTGGAAAATAAACTACCAACATTACTTAAAGACTTGAGCCTAGAAGTGCGACAGAACATGTGGTTTCAACATGATGGTTTTCCAGCACAGTATTCGGTGGTAGCACGAGAAGTAGTTGACCATGATTTCAATGGTTGTTGGATTTGTAGAGCTGGTCCAGTAAATTGGCCAGCTAGATCACCAAATCTTACTTCGCCATATTTCTTTTTGTGGGGCTATCTCAAAGACAACGTTTACAAACAAGTACCAACAACACGTGGGAATGTGATTGAGCGAATCAGAAATGCTTGTGTCGAAATTCAAGCAGACACACTTCTCAGTTGTCTACAGTAATTTCAGATGCGGATTAATAAGTGCATTATAGTCGAGAGCCATCATTTTGAGCACTTACTTTAATTGAAAGAGATGAGGCGAAGGGACTCATATAAATCAAGCACCCTGAAGAGAATAGAAAACTACTACGCTAACGCCATTTTTCCTGGGTTACGCTAAAAATAGTTTATTCACCAGCCATTTATATTTCTACAGGTAAGAACTATAATAAGTGCCCGTGCTACCTAAACAAACTAAACACCATCAAACAGCGAACTATTGCTTGTCTTGATAGTGACTAGCATCGAGGTTCCATAGCAGTGGTGATATTACACCTCTTTGCGGACAGCCTCTCCCGACCATTCCTCGTACAGAAATATCTCCCACACTGATTTGTTCAGCTCTCTTCAAGGTCATGTTGGATATCCAGCTTCCCATGATCGTGGGGACATTCTTCTCCACTAGGGCCACTGTAATTTTTGGAAAGGTGGTTCTGTCGAACGCACCTTCTATATCTATGAAGACACCTAGGGTGAACTCTTTATTGTCCAAGAATCTCTCAATCCGACTCGCTACTGCATGGAGGGCGGTGTCGGTGGATCTTCCCATTGTGTATGCGTGCTGGTTAGGATGTAAGGGGTTGTCTTTTACTACAACATCCCTTATATATCGTTCACATAGCTTCTCCATCGTCTTGAGTAAGAACGAGATTAAGCTAATAGGTCTATAGGCTTTGGGGGTGGTATAGTCCATCCGCCCTGCCTTTGGGATGAACACAACTTTCACTTCTCCTCATGTCTCTGGAATATAAAGGTGTGCTAAGCACGCCCTAAATACTCCAACCAGATACGGCAGTAATTCATCCAGTCCCAATTGCATTGCAGTGCGGGATAGATTCCGTCAATGCCTGGAGACTTAAAAGGGGAGAAGCTCAGTATTGCCCATCTTATTCTGTCCTCACTCACTATTTGGATGGCCATTTGCCAATCCAAATCCAAGGGTTGGGTAACACCCTGTATGTAGGTTCAAATAACTTGCAACAAGAATCTTCACAAACCACTGATTTATTAATCACTTAATTTTACAATAATTAATCCTTAAGAATAACACAACTAATTATACTTTAATCTAACATAAATTCACTACTTTAAATCACAACTTGATACTGTTTCTTATTCCATCTTATCACTTGCTTGTCTAATATTAAACTGTTCTCTATGTCCATGTATACACGCGCCGAAGGTATGTTGGGAAATACTAGAGCTTCGGTTTGGCAAGAAATATTTGGAAGAACACATGAGATTGTTTATAAAAATTCCACTATTTCAAGCAATATGCCAAAGGGTTGCAGCAATCTGGCGACTAAAGATTGGCTAGCCTTGTTTTTATAGTAGCATAAATATTTATCTTCGAAACGGCGCTTGAATTAATGAAAAAACAAATAAGAGTAATCTCGAAAATAAAATCAATTGTTAAGTAATTTGTTAACCTTATCTGCAGCAGGATTTCGATAGGAATCTGGCCGCGATGCATTAACCAAAACATGATCATTCATTTTTTCCACATTTTGATGAAAAAACGGATGAGGGTAGATTTCTTGCAGTGAGATCTCGTACTATTAGTTTAAAATCCTGTTACCTAATTTCTTTGTTCGCAGTGAAGTACTGTTACAAGAATTTTCCGCCCAAAAGTCGTACGGTAACATTAAATTAAATGGATCATTGGCACCGATTATAATTGAAGCAATTAGCTGTTACAAAACATTTACAAATATATTGGTGAAAAATATTTTATTCCTAATCGAGACGGTAGCAGAAATCTGTTATTTATTTAATTCTCAGAAATCATCTGACTTACAGGGATGTGACTTTGTACGCATATTGATAATGATATAATCTATGTTTTCACGTTATTTAAAAAAAGTATTATGCATGAAATGTAATAAACATGAAAAGTAAGTTTATTTGTATATTAGGTGGTACATAATAGAGAAAGTAATTGCAAAAATGAAAGTAAATTTTGAAAGTGGAGACCATACCATTCAATACAACGATTGACTCATCGAGTACCAGTTGATCTTCTTACTGTATGTACTTTAAAGTTAACTAGAGCCAATAATTGTATATAATCAATCATATTCATGTAGAGAAATTTCAGTTACAAAAAAACAAACCAAATAATTGCAGTGAAGCCAATCAAGTATCCAAATTGGGCGGTAATTAACAGTTTTTGATGACAAAACCAACATTTAAATTATAAATATTTAATAGGTCAAGTATGTATATTTTAATTAAAAAAATAAATAAAACAGGATGCGGGTTGACAGAGCCAGCAGTCCTTTCATAAACAGGTGCTTATTGCAACACATGCAGATAAATTATTTAATGTGAACGCTTAAATGAATTACTTCTGCAGAATACCCTTAATCTTAAATATTAATGCAACTACTGACAGTTCTTTATAGGTGATGTCTATCCCAAATACGAAATTAATCCAATTTTGCTTTTAAATTTACTTTTAGTTCCAGTAATTAAAGTTATTACCATGACAAACATATATACTTTAAGAATTGCATTGAATTAAAAGACGAAGGGGTGCGCGATGCATTAAATATATATTTTTGTAGGTTAGATTAGGTGATAGTGTTACAATATAATTTTTTACGGAACTCTATATTTTTTTGAGAGATAGATGTTTTTCAAACAAATTTGAAAAGTCTAATAACATGTTATTAAAATTTCTATTTATCCGAATTTTGGCACTAAGAAAATCTAGTAAGCATACCGGATGACAGCGATATCATCTTGCCCCTCGTGTTCCCCTGGCTAAATTGGAAGTCCAAAAAAAATCAGCAAATACGTCGAAATCTGGAATTACACGTCTGTATTAACTGTGCCGAATTTCATTTTGATATCTTGAAAAACAAGAGCAAAACAGGGATGCCAGTGATATCATTATCAGGTGGTATACTTTACTTGTCTTGCTATTCTTTCTTTATCCAGTTAGTGAGTTAGTTGGTAAAGATATGGGTATAAACAAAATAAATAAATAAATAATATAAATAAATAAATAACACCACAAAAATTAGTCAACCCCCATTTCTAGAAACCAGAGGCTTGTGCGGTAGGGGTTACACATTGAAAAACGCGGACATACAACCATATCCTCCGACAGTGTCGGAGCCGGGGCTCGAACCCGGTAACGCGATAGTCTTTAGATTAATCGCGATTGCCACCTCTCGCTTAACCAATGCACCTATCGGCTATCGGAATAATAATAATGATTTTAATAATATTTATTTGCCCAACAGAATAACCCCAATTACAGGACAACTTATGAAAGTGTACATAAAAAAGTATATAAATGTATAAGTTGATATCGAATATAAGTAAAAATTAAAAAAAGAAAAATGAACTTATACCACACACAACCTTAGAATGCGAATAACATGGTGAAAAAGAAGAGATAATTAAGTAGATAAAATATTATATTAAAAACTACAACAGATTAAAAAGGAGAAATTGAAGTGAGTCACAGCCATTTCTAAAAGCTGTTTTTTGGAACATATATTTTGATCACAGTGATAATATTATTTTTGAAGCCTACAACACCCGAGGAAATTATAGACACAATAAAAAAAATTAAAAAGATTAGTCTGCTACAGGTATTGATGGAATATCCACTAAAGCCCCAAAATATGTCTGTGAGAAAATCACGGAACCTCTGGCATATTTAATTAACGAATGCTTCAAGCAAGGCCATTTTCCAAGTATCTTCAAGATTGCATCAGTTTTGCTAGTGTTCAAGAAGGGCGATTAACTTGATTTTGAATATTATTATGTGTTCTCTCAAAATTTTTAGAAAGATTAATATTTAACAGAATATCATCATTTTTAATTAAACACAAAATTATAACAACAAATCAACATGGCTTTCAACAAAATAAATCAGTAGAAACTGCCACCTTCCAGCTTCTGCAGTTTGTATAAGACGAAATTGACAAGATTAATCACGTTGTTGGGTTATTCTTCAACCTAAGCAAGGCATTTGATACTTTGAATGTTGATTTCGTTGTAAACAAGTTGCAAAGGTTGGGAATTAGAGGTCTACTATTAAACCTTATTAAGTCATCCATGACTGATAGAAAACTACATGTGAAAATATATGGTACAATATTCGAAAATTATGAAGTCGCTCAAGGAGTCCCTCAGGATTCCGTACTGGGACCATTACCATTCTTATTATTTGTTAATGATCTCCCTACTATTATGCAGGAGGGATTGGTTGTCATGTTTGCGGATGACAATCCCATGCTGCTTTCAGCACGGGACCCTGTAGAACTTCGTGATAAAATAAAGAGGATTTTACAATTATATCAAGACTGGTGTCATAGTAATACACTTTTCTTGAATATTGGCAAAACTCAATGTGTATACTTCTCGCAACGCAGATCACCCTCAGAACATATCATCAAAGTAATGCCTACCGAAAACTTATCAGCAACTGTCAAGTTTCTGGAAACTATGATTGACAATAGTCTTTGCTGGGAAGAACAAATTAAACATGTTTGCAAAAAAATTAATTATGCATATTTCGCATTAAGACAGTTGAAATGTGTCTTTAATATAAAATCACTATTAAATGTTTATTATGCAGTAGAGCCAGGGGCGTGCGTATTTACGAGTTTTGTAAATTCTCTAATATAATATGTTTACGCTGTTTATTTTCCTTAAGTTTGGAGAATTTTGACAAATAACATCAATTTTGAAGGAATCAAAGTCCTCGGATTTGAGTTAACTATACATGAACTACCATATCTTAAATTTAAAATATTATGCTTAAATCTGGCAACATTCTCCACGTATTCAGTAGTGTTTGGTGTGTTAAACCGTTATAACTCAGTTTAAAATCAGTGTATATAGAGTGCGGTCGTTTATTAGTTGGGCGGTATTAATTTATTTTTATAAATTACGTAATTGTGGTATCATAGTGCCTTAAAATTTTATTTTGTTAGTGCTTTAGTGAAAATAAGTGTAATTGTGGGATATTGTAATATTTTTAAATGTGCAAAAATGGGAGCGGTTCCCGGTTGTTCAAAAGAAGTGGTAAAAATTCATACCCCTAGAAAGTCTCCATTAAGCTTCAAGGAGAAGAAAATTATTTTGAATGTATATCATGCATTGGAGAAAGATCATCCTATGGTACAGAAATCAGGATCAACAGGTTTAGTTAACATGACTTCAAGGTATACCGGCGTGAGTGAGCGGACCATTTACAGAATTTTAAGAGAAGAAAAAATGAAGGGGATGTTCAGAAACGTAAAGCGAAATCTGGAAGAAATAAAATAATATTAGACAAATTCTAGAAAAATGGAATTCGACTTAAAGTTCATAAATTCTTCTATGAGAACGAAATCCCTACTGTTAAGAAAATTTTACAGTCCCTGAATGATGATGAACATATACCCAAAATGGGCAAATCGACGTTAAAAAAATATTTGCATGGTATGAACTTTCTATTTGCAAAAGGAAAGAGAAATAGCCGCCTACTTGAGAGAAATGATATTATTTGTTGGCGAAGGAATTATATTCGGGCAATTATAGCTACCCGTGATAGAGGAAGAAAATGCTATTATTTAGTTGAGCCGTGGTTAAATGAAGGACATACTGTAACGCAATTTTGGCAAGATAGAAATGTAAAAAGTGTCCGTCAAGGCCATATGGAAGATTAGTCAACAGGATTAAAAATACCAATAGAAAAAGGAAAACGCTTAATAATAACGCACATAGGAAGTGGAAGATGGACTTCTATCGTTCAAGTGGCAATTATCATAAGGACATGAATGCGGATGTTTTCGAGGAATGGTTTGCAAAAATTCTTACTAAGATTGAACCCGAATCTGTCGTTATTATGGATAACGCCCCGTATAACAGTCGATTACTGAAAAAATTCCCAAGTGCATGGTGAAAAGCGCAAATTCAAGAATGGTTGGATGGTAAAGGTATCCTATTCGATTATGCTTCGCTGAAAGCCGAACTGCAAACCATAGCGAGACAGCATTCGCCGATATATAAGAAATATATTGTGGATGAAATGGCTAAAGCTAGAGGTATTGAGGTATTACTGTTGCCACCTTACCACTGTGAACTCAATCCCATTGAGCTTACTTGGGCTGAAGTAAAGAGTAATGTTGCAAGAACACGTTAAAAAAGTTGAAGAAAAAATGTGGAGTACAGATATTCAGATTGACGTAGTGATTGAGCCAATAATAATAAATGTAGGAACCAGCAGTGATAGTGACAGTGGTGAGTGAATGCTAACCTGTGATAGTGTCATGTAGTGATAGTGACAATGGTGAGTGAGTGATAATCTGTGATAGTGTCATGTAGTGATTGTGATATTATGAATTACTTATTATTGTGGAAAATTATTGTCGGTAAGTTTTGATTTTTATTATATTATTTTAACAAGAACGTTTATTTATGTTGTTATAGAACAGTTCTTTATTTTTAACTTTGGTATATACTGGACGATACTGTCATATTCTATGATGATAATGATTGGCAGACATTAAAAAAAAATAGAAAAAGACTTACATGTGATTTTTGAGTGGTTTAACAGCAAACTACTGACGATAAATTATAATAAAACTTTTTATATGCCATTCACTACATATTCAAGATATCTGCCCACCTACAATATACTAACTATAAATAATAACTATGAGCTACCAATAGAGATTTCATCCGTTCAGAACTTGAAGTACTTGAGAATATATCTTGATAATAACCTTAAATGAGATATTCATATATACTATGTAAGTAAGAAAATAAGAAGCTTGATATCTAGATTTAAGTATTACTCTGAGTTGCTTCAAGCTGAACAGATGAAAATCCTCTATTGTGCTTTATGCGAAACACATATTATGTATGGACTAATAGTTTGGGGTGGAGCAGCAAATAGCCACCTAAATAATCTACAAATTTTACAAAAATTAATCTTAAAACGAGTATTTAAACTGCATTGGACTTACCCAACAGAAAATTTGTTTAGAGAAACAAAAATGTTTGATATCCGCCAACTATTTTGCCAATCCATCCTTGTCAGACAATATCAAAATAAACATGAATTAGTAAATATTGATCATGAATATAATACTAGATTCAAAATATCGTCTTCAGTAGTACCTAAAACACAAAAATCAATATTCCAAAAATGTTTTACCTATTTAGGACCAAAGCTTTTTAATATGTTACCTCCTCTGATAAAAACATTAAGTTCATTAAGATTATTTAAAAAACATTTAAAGAAATGGATAAGTGAGCAACCCCGCTCAAAATTCCATCAATTAATAGAATCTTCAAATAGATAATCACATAGTATACCGTTTCAGTTGGTCAATGAAAGCAAAAACAAAAAAAAAACATATGTATGTATATATGTGAGTATGCGGTACATATGTGTATGTGTATGTATATATGTGTATATGTATGTGTGTATATATGTTGCGTATAAATATAGTAAAATTTTACTAGATTCGTTTTCTTGCCTGTAGATGCCTACGTTTTTATTATTATATATGTATTTTTATCGTTTTCTGTATGTGTATAATAATTAGTTTTTATTAATAAGTATATGTAAAAAGTATTTACAATATGTATATATCGATATAATTACAATATTACATTGTCCTTTTCGCTCTAAATTGAAAGGAATAAATATAAAATGCTTAACGTTACTTCTATATTACCTTAAATGATTCTTACACTTTAGTGCAAGTCTTTGACTTATGTTTTGTGTGGTATTGTTTGAGGTTCTAGTAATCACATGCACATCAACAAATAAATGCTAAAATTGCATTTTGTTTTTATTTGTTTTTAATTTTGAAGTAATATAATAAATGTAATTTTTTACACAACTGCTAACAAGCGCTTGCTTTATGTAGAATCTGTATTTATTTCAAGCAAATTTATTGTCGTATTATTATATAATTAATGTGAATTGTGTATATTATATTGAAATAAATATTATTATATTTATATATATTATATATATTTTTTAACTATTCTATTTTAACAAAAATGTATATTTATGTTGCTAGAACAGTTATTTATTTTTAAGTTGTAAGTCTATTTATTTATTTTCTTTTTTAACCTGTTACTCAATAATTAACAACCCTGCCACCATCCTTTCCAGGCAAGGAATATGCTCACGTCTTCACGTTGGGCCCTGCTGGGCAATAAGAACAACTGGCATGGTTAAATTTTTTATAAACATCAACCATTCTACAGTTTTAATGTCGGATTACGTAAGTATTCCACTCCTAATAAAATTATGCCTGCCATTAAACATTTTCTTAAAAGAACTCCAGTTTTTCTTTTTGGTCGAGTTGAGCGTGAAAACAAATTTAATTATATATTTTATTATTTTATGAAATATTATTATTTTATATATACCTGTAAATACATATGTGGCGCCACTGGGTGCCCGGGAATCCCGGGATATACGATTTCTTTCTTTCTTTCCAAGTTTGTTTACGACTGAATAGTTAGTCGAGCAAATTATTAGCGGCACGATAAATCATTTATTCTATGCGGTCGACTAGGTCATCAAAATTGTTTGTTGGAGTCCTTGTTTCCATTTCTACTAGGCGGATAAAACTTAATATATTTCTCTCGATTCAATGGGATTATATGGTAGAACGAGGTGCCGCTTTAGTATCAGATAAGAGCTACTATTCTTTGACGAGTGTACCGCTTATTTTTTGCGTTACTCACTCGAGTTTTCGGCGGAAGTATAGGGTGTTTTATGTATTTCTGCAAAAATTTCTTTTGGTCATTACTTTGTAATGGAATGGAATAATTAGTTTTGGTAAAAATACATAAAACACGCTATATTTCATCAACGGATGTCCAACCAGCTTTTTCTATGGGTGACTCTAATTACCTTCGGTGTCGTCTGCCTCTTATTAAACCATGTCCATTTTCTTGTGAAACGCCCTGTATAATAACACCACAGGTAATTACGACCTCCTTTTCCCAAAAAGCTCTAGAAGAACCTTGTGTGGGAACCTTATGTTATTATTCATATCCGTGTATAGTAGAAAAATTCCTCTCACAGTATTTTCCACTGCCACGACCGGGAATCGAACCCGGAACTTTTGGGTGAGAGGCACGATCATCAATCGTAGTCAGTCATAATTTGCAAAAACAAACGCACAATCTTTTATTACAAATTATGGAATCATGTTTCTAGCCGATATCCGCATTTGTTAAGGTGCGAGGTGGAAATTGCGTTTAGTCGAAAGGGTATTGTGCTACCGGATTCGAGCCCCAGCTCCGACACTAGCACTGTCGGAGGATATGGTTGTATGTCCGCATTTTTCAATGCTTATTTATTTATTTATTATGTCAAAACAAGATAACATTTTGTTTTTAAGTTATTTCATAAACAGAAACAGAGTTTGTATTTAATAAATCACAATTATTGAAAATGACATCTGTGTATTCGTGATCAATATCTCGTTCACCTGGTTTCGAGTAAACACTACAAAAGAATTTGCGTAAGATATTAACAATTGCCTGTTCATCTCAATATTGAGCTTCGTCATATGTCATTTTACTAGAGTAAAAGTACTTGTACTTGGGGTGTAATGGGGTAGTGAAGCGCAAGTTATAGCCTCTCCTACTCAATTGTTAACCTCACCTTCGCGATGAGTTCAATTTGAACTTGGTGCACCCTGTTTTCACTAACGAGGCTCTAACGACCGAGTAAGGGTGAAATAACCCTTACCTTTTGCCGTGAGCACATCCACCTTCTCACGAAGAGTGCGGTAAAAATAACCCACCGCACACAAAGGTTGCTTTTGGAATCGTTTGGTTACCCCATCGTCGCAGTCTCCTTCTGTGCCATGGGACCACACCACTCGCCTTCCGCAACCGAGCTGGTCAGTTGCATACCTGCTCCAGTTAAAACTTCAAATGCAGCTTCGTTTTCAGTCGATTAAGGCTTTAAAAAAATGATGGAGCGTTCAAGTGGGACAAAATCATCCGGAGGTAAAATACCCTCCCGATCGGATCTCCGGGGGAGGGTGCCCACAGGGACACCTCATCGAATGCCGAAAAAACACCGACAAGTTAAATCCAAGAAAACTAATTCTTTCATCTACGGTGCTTGGAATGTTCGTACTTTGAACGACAGCACTCGCACCGATCGGCCTGAAAGAAGAACTGCTCTAATAGATAGAGAACTTCACCGACTCAATGTTGAAGTTGCAGCTCTCAGCGAAACTCGATTTTTGGAGGAAGGCTCTCTCACAGAAAAGTACTACACCTTCTATTGGAAAGGTCTTCCCACCAATTCAAGAAGACAATATGGAGTAGGATTTGCCGTTCGGAATCAACTTGTATCCAACTTAACACAAGTACCACAAGGCCTATCCGAGCGTCTAATGCTGCTACGCTATGAGCTATCAGATGGCAACGCGGTAAATCTAATAAGCGCCTACGCTCCCACTCTGGATGCAAGTCACGAAACCAAGGAAAGCTTCTATCAACAGCTGGAAGAAACCCTCTGTAGAATACCTAAAACGGAACGACTCGTTATTCTTGGCGATTTTAACGCTAGAGTAGGGAGAGATGCAGACACCTGGCCAGGCATCATAGGCAAGAACGGTTTGGGCAACATGAACGCTAACGGTTAACTACTCCTAACTAAATGCGCCGAACATGATCTAGTTATAACAAACACCATTTTCCGACAAAAGGATAAATTTAAAGGCACCTGGCGTCACCCCAGATCAGGTCACTGGCATCTACTGGACTATGTTATCGTACGTAGGAAGCATCTCAAGGACGTCCAAATTACAAAGGCGCGCATTGATAGCGAATGTTGGACCGATCATCGTCCTGTTGTCTCTAAAATGAAAATTGTTATGAGACCCAAACACCGAAGAACTCAAGTAAAACGTAGACTCCGTCTCTGTATTAGTAAATTGCGTGACCAACAAACCGTCGAACAGCTAAAGCAAAAAGTTCAAGAGAATTTGAGCGCACTAGAAGAAACCAATTCTGTAGGTGTCGCTGCTACCTGGACACAAATTAAAGACAGTTTAAAAAGTGCGAGTGAGGAAATTCTTGGCACTGCAGCAAGTAAAAAACAGGAGGACTGGTTCAATGATAATGAAGCTTTCATACAAGAACTTCTTGACCGCAAACATATTGCCTTCCAAAACGCTATCAACCACCCCAACGACTCATCAAAAGCAGAAGCTTTTACCCAATCTAAGTATGCAACGCAACGCGAAATCAGAAGAATAAAGAACGAGTGGTGGGCAAGCAAGGCCAGAGAAATTCAAAGGTACGCCGATTCACACGACTACAGGAATTTCTTTCAAGGAGTAAAAGCAGTGTACGGCCCCAGTCGGAAAAATATGTGCCCTATTAAAGATTTAAATGGAAATCTCCTCAAAGAAGACCAGGAAATAAGAGCCCGATGGAAAGAACACTACTCTAACATTCTTAACCAGCAAAGTCAAGCCGATCACGATATTATAAATCTTATACCTCAATATGACACCTTCGAAGACTTAGATAAACCACTAACAACGGAAGAGATCTTAACCGCCATTGGGCAGCTAAAAAATAACAAATCTCCCGGCGCCGACTCACTCCCAGCTGAGATCTTTAAAGCTGTGTCGTCAGAGCTCATACCCTACCTCAAAAAATTGTTTGATGTCGTGTGGGAAAGTGGTCAAGCTCCGCAGGAGTTTCGGGATACACTTTTAATCAACCTCTTCAAAAACAAAGGGAGCGCTGCGGACTGTGGAAATTACAGGGGTATAGCTCTCCTGGCTGTTGGAGGGAAGATACTCACTAAAGCGATGGCAAATAGGCTAACACCTGTTATGGAAAAGTTACTTCCTGAAACACAGAGTGGCTTTAGACCAAACCGAGGCACATCGGATTTAATCTTCACACTTAAACAGCTTCAAGAAAAAGCACTCGAACATCAAGGAGAAATTCACATGGCCTTCATTGATTTAACCAAGGCGTTTGACTCGGTGGACAGGGAAGTGCTCTGGAAAATTATGTTCCGCTTAGGTATCCCTAGAAAATTTGTGGAAGTATGTCGCAGTCTACATACAAACAACAACGCCCAGGTTATGTATAATAATGAGGCAACCGAACCTTTCCAAACCCTCACTGGAGTTAGGCAGGGATGTGTCCTGGCACCCCTACTCTTTAATTTGTTTACCACTGCTCTAACAATTATTGTTGACAACAAACTGACAGTCAGAGGAATAGGTCTCAGATACCGTTTTGATGGCGGTCTTTTTAACATAGGGCGCTTTAGAGCTTTCACGAAGACACGCACACGATTCATTTGTGATCTCCAGTATGCGGATGACTGTGCACTTTTAGCCTCTACGCCGGAAGAGCTTCAAGAACTTTTAGATGTGTATGCCCAGAGCTATGATTCCTTAGGACTTAAAATCAACATTGGAAAGACTAAGATTATGTCAACTCCTCATCAAGTGAACCAAATAGACATTACACTTAACGGAAATTCTCTTGAAGTGGTGGATCAGTTCAATTACTTAGGCAACGTTGTTAATGACAAAGCAAACATGGACAGCGAGATTCGCAATAGAATTAACGCTGCATCTAGAGCACTCTGGGGACTTAGAGAGAGAGTATTTGACAACCACGACCTTGCTTTGTCAACGAAAATGGCTGTCTACAGAGCAGTTGTCATTCCAACACTGCTATATGGATGTGAAGGCTGGGGTCACTTACCGTCGTCATGTGAAAGAATTAGACCGTTTTCAGCAAAGACACCTCAGAAGTATGATGAAAATCCGTTGGTTCCATCACATATCAAACGTGGAAGTACTCAGGAGAGCAAACAGCCTTCCAATTGAGGTGCTTATTTCAAGAGCACGCCTAAGATGGGCAGGTCACGTTCATCGTATGCATGATAACCGCCTTCCTAAATGTACACTTTATGGTGAATTGCTAAGCGGTAGAAGAAGGCGTGGCGGTCAACGAAAGAGGTTCAAAGACGCTCTCCATGAAAATCTAAAATCCTGCGGTATTGCAGACGAGCAATGGGAACAACTTGCAGCGGACAGAACCGAATGGCGAGGGGTTGTGGCCAGCTATCAAGGAAATGTTACTGCAAGAAGGCCGAATCCAAGACCTAACCAGGTCTATGTTTGTCCTGACTGCGGTCGACATGTGCTCTCCCGAATTGGCCTCTATAGCCATAGTCGTGTGCACCGTAGATGAATGGGAATTACAATGGACTACACCTTTTACTTGTTTTTTATTGTACACAATTTATCGACTGTAACATTTTTATACTCGGACTCGAGTAACGGCTAACGACTAGAGTGTTGTTTTTTAGAATAAAATAAAACTGTAGGCTTAAATAGCGAAGCTCAAAAATGTGCGGAAAATTTAACTAACGTAAGTTTACAACTACTGTCGTTTAACAAAAAGAAATAGCAAATCCCCACTTAATTATGTAGTACCAATTTTCATCATTCAATTCTTAATTGTCCTCGTCAGATCCGTTGAAAGAGATACTTTTTTATTGTAAATTCTGCTTTAACAATAGCAATTATATGGCATCTTAATGCCAAACACAATTTACAAGGAAAGAGACTTTTTATAAATTTATTTCTGGTGTATTGAACGAACATAAAGACGCCCACATGAAGAGTGAGCTTTTACGGGTTGTTTTTTCCTTCATATTGATATGCTTTTTTATTGTGTAAATAATAGAACAGATACCTTGCCTTCTGCGATATGCTTCTCCCTCATGCCATATACACACCGATTAAATGTAATATAAAAAAACAGAAAAAGTAATCTTCTTTGAGTTACCTCGCATGTTATTCATATTTGTATGATAAGTACCATACCTGAATTACTAATACGGTGACGGTATTATTACAAAGAAAAGTAAAAAGTATACATCTGAGAGATAAAAATGATGGGGCTCATTAACTATAATGTAAATCCCAGGATGTGGTAATATTAAGAGAGTTATAAATAAGACTCCACTTTATTCTAATGCCACTCGTTTACGCACTTATGCATTATTGTTATTATTGTTATAATAGTGCATATTAATGGGCCGTGTACACCTCTGCTCTTTTTTCATCGTGAAGTAATGATAGTTCTGCCTATTATTAAATCTGTCTAACGAACCGCTCATAATGAGCACATTCTCTAAAAATTCGTTTATATATAAATCATTCAATAGTTGCTTTGTAAAATATACCGCGAGAGAATTTAAGGGCGGCATATTGACTTTTTGAAGCAGCTCTTACTAAATGTCATAGAAAGAAGACACAGTATGCATACAGTATGGAAGAAATGTATACATATTATATGGAATATGTAATAAACAAATTCATGATTTCATAGGGATATTATATGGTTTTTAAAGAATCCAGAGGCAGGTCATTTTTATTAAAAGCTTTTATTAAACTTGCAATGTTAGTTAGTTAGTTAGTTAGTCAGTCAGTCAGTCAGTCAGTCAGTCAGTTAGTCAGTTAGTCAGTTAGTTAGTTAGTTAGTTAGTTAGTCAGTTAGTTAGTTTGTTTAGGTCAAATCTTGCAATCAAAATTTTGATTATTTCTAATTAAGTTAGAGCTTTGAGATTTTGCACATGTGTGTAAGTTCCGTGACAATACACTTTAACATTTCCATATAAGAAAAAAACAAGGAGGCGGCTTCAATATGGCGGACGACTTTACCGTTTATGATCCGATTCGACTTAAAATCGACAACTGGAGGTTTTCGAGATTGCCAATTTTGAATTCTTGGTCAAAATTTAGAAATTCAAAATGGCGGCGCCAATATGGCGGACGACTAGGTTGCCTAGGTCTGGGAACGAAACAATTTTCATTTGAATTTTCCATTTGTAACATATTTCATATTTAATATTACAACTTACTCCTTTATTTTAAAAATTATCTTAATATTAAAAATTACAAGTGCATTTAGCTATATTTACAAAAATGTATTTACAACTAAATTTTTCTTTATACGGTGAAAAAACAGGACAATAAAGTGATTATTTAGGTGTCCCTATATATTGTCAACTATAATTATTACTAGGGCTGGAAATATAATTCATTTAAAGTTACCACCTAATAATTTATGCCCATGATTATTCAGCCATTCAGCAATATGCAATTCTAAGTATCGCTTATTCTATTTTTTTGGTACAAATAACTCTTTTATTTAGGTAATAAATATAAACTATTACCTTCAAACTACCACACATTAAATGAGGTTACGTAATATTGAAATGTCTTTAACCCCTTGAATAAAATGCATTTGCTTACATATTTTCGACCATATTGGTAAATTTATTAACAATTTCAGGTAAATTTGCCTTTCACTAAATTAGTAAATCAAATATTCTAACTTAATAATAAGTTCAACTGAAACAAACCTAATTATAAATGTCAGTTAGAGTATTCTACGATATCTCACTAAAATTGTGTGTACATAAACAACCTACATTAATATAATATTTAGTTTTCATTATTGTAATTCTTGCAGATGGACATCGCAAAACTATACAATCGATTTAGAAATTAAATGAATTATATCAGATTCAGTTGTTTATGCATAATTTTGTTCTTATACACGAATATTAGTCAGCTCAATTAAATTTAATAATGGGCATTCGTTCCACAGATAACTGGCAAAAATATTACCCACAAGTCGGCGGCTCTCCACAAATGTACATGCAGAAGGCCCAGCTGATGGAACAGCTGATGGGTTGTGTTCTGGTATTCTCTGGCATACATATTCGTGACGTCACAGGATCCGTATGTTTCCTGTCACCTGGGGACGTCTATTCGCAAAAGTTTCTTTAAGAACGTGTCCTCTACACAAATAGTTTTACCTTATGAGAAGCTTCTCATAAAAATATGCTTCTATACGAATAAAACATTAAAAATATGTAATACCTTGTGAAATAAATTTAAGATTTATGAGGCATAGCTTTATAAAATATAATGGATACATATATTGCATAGCATAGTACTTATGTCTTTAAAATTCCATTAAACAAACTTATAAATTATGTTATATTTCTAATAAAAACGATGTAATATTATAAAAGTTGACTATTATAACAATTTATTTGACGATAAAACATTTATGTTTGTTTAATAGCTAATAACTGGAGAGATGTTTTCGATTACATTTAATTTTAATAAATTTGTAACACGAACATCAAATTGCCTTGTTCAATTTTTTAGTCGATAAAACAAATTTATACATTTAATTTAAGTATATAATAAGAACGAATATTGTAGTAACTGTTGTGATACAAACAAGTGTCCTAAATAAAATGTAAGAACAAAATTGTTGGTAAATAATTTGTGTTTATTGCAGTTTGTGTTTTAGAGCCTAAAACAGTTTCCGAATTTAGATAATCTTGATATGCTGCACGTACAGTCATGTGCAAGCTCTTGTGCCAATAATTTGACTTCCTCTTACATTAGGAATGATAATACCATTAAATCAAGGTGGATATTTGTTAGTTTTAGCTAAAGTCTTCGAATTTTATAAGCGAAACGACTCCAAAATTGAATAAAATATAGCACATGTTTTATTCACATCTTCCCAAATAGTACTAGGACATATCAAATACAGCTTAGGAACGTCTGCATGGGACATTCGAGACGTCTGACGTAAGTCGTACAGAAGACGTCTTGGGGATGTCCATTGTTACGGATCAAAACATCTTTAAGACGTCTTATTTTAGTCCATTCTAGACCTAAAATGGACATTTATATAATATTACAAAGACATTTTATTCTGGTCCATTCTAGACCCAAAAAAGACCTTCACGGGATTCTCAAGTAGGTGAAAAAAGTCTTTATTAGCAGTGACATAGTCAGGTAAAGTCTAATGAGCATGTGAATGAGTTGATAAAATGCATACGATTACATGTGTGGCACAGAAAATTACTGCAATAACCAAAACTTATTGTCGCATATGTCTACCGAGTTTTTCTGCTATTGAGATAACTTTGTGTGCAACACATACGAAACAGTATGCATATTATTAACTCATCCACACATCCAATTAGACTTTACCTAATAATATACAGCTTGGCTACCAATATGATGGATGCAGCATTATGCGTTGAATCGGCCTTTCCTCTGTTTATTGTACACTGCCTGTCTGCCATATTAGTGGTCAATCTGTATACACCACAGAGACTAGATAGGCTGAATTAGAGGGAAATATACTGAAGAATACTGCCTCAACTCAAAAGTTTACACAATTCTCAATTTTTTAGTCCTTTATACTCATCAAACTTATAATTAAATCAAGTGGAATAACAATATAGTTGGTACTGGGAATCAGGAAATAAAACAAAATTTTGTTCTTCTAAACTATACATAAAACCACAGCATAAAAACACTACAAAACAAAGGGGTTTTGAAATATCGCAGGAAATACGTCGAAATGAAATGATCAACTCAACTGTCAGACACAAAGCCAACCCGAAAACAACGATGTCAAACGAATGCGGTTGTGCTGTAATGACATTTATCGCTGGAAAAGCGCGGTAAATTCAAAACTTAGAAGTTATTAATTTATAATTTTTTAGAATTCCCAAGTTTTACATCTACGACGAAATTCTTATTTCACGCAAAGAATTATTGATTTCGATATGAATGTATTATTTTTCAAAACATAATATAGAGAGATAAACAGAGGAGCTGGTTATTTAGCTTTTACCACCGCGACATTTTCAGGTCTATTGTAAAAAAAAACACAATATAATAAAGCTAGGAGGCCTAATATGGACATACTAAAGACGTACATTTTTTGACGTCCCAAAGACGTCCCACTCTAGACGTCTTAAGGAGGTCCATATTGGGTCCTAAGACGTTCAGACCAAATTAGGACCAAAATTGGATGTCTCTGGGACGTCGTGTGCTATCTGGGTTTACATTAACTTTTCTGAAATTATACATGGGGAAACAAATTAATAGAATTTTGGTTTCGTTTTTGATCAGTACCAGTAAAGAAATATCCAGATTAGGGTAATTACAGTCCTCAAATATCAAGTAATCAGCAAAATTATTTGCGTTTATTTGAAAATTATTACCGAGTATTAATCTCAAACACCATTATTTACATTTTCTATTCTATTATACTGAATAAGATATGACAATTCACAAACATTATTTACAACAGAGATGTTGTTGCTATCATTAATAAGAAGGTTAACTTAGTCAGCTAGATTGAAATCATCTACAATTACAATTTTTTCAAAATATAATAATTAATAACACAACAAAAAAAGCAAAACCGTAGGTAAGTTGATTTGATTAAGTGGGTGAATACATGGTAGTAAGCTGTATGAGACACAATTAATATTCTATATGTGTAAGTATTTTTACGATCTATAATCAGTTGTATTTTGGTT
This sequence comes from Leptura quadrifasciata, assembly GCA_963675555.1. Classification (NCBI taxonomy): domain Eukaryota; kingdom Metazoa; phylum Arthropoda; class Insecta; order Coleoptera; family Cerambycidae; genus Leptura; species Leptura quadrifasciata. The sequence continues at coordinate 7,503,580 of OY776674.1, forward strand.
CGTTTCTTACTGAATATCCAATGTTTAACTTTTTTTGACAATAGAGTTTTTTAACGCCTTACTTAAATTAACGTCCTAGCGGAGTTTAGCATTTGCTATTCCACCTCTCAACCAGGACACATATACATAGAATATTATACAACGACATGGTCATCTGTCGCAGCTGAGAGTCGAACTCAGGTGTGATACAGCAACTAGCCGTGTTGTCTCTCACACAACCTCGTCTAGACACTGCTACCAACTCGGTAACACATGAAAACACCAGTAAACATCCATACCCTAGCCAGGATTCGAACCCGGGACTCCTTGGTTGTAAACCTAACATGTAAGCGTTGAGCCATTGAGCTGGTAAGTAAGTCGATTTAGATCAAAAACTTTGCACTTTTCATATTGTTCCTCAGAAGAATTACATCAGAGATTTTCCGTAAATAATTTTAAGTACACATTTTTGAATGGTTTTTAAATTCTTCATTCTACAATCTACAAATACTTTATATGGTAATTTGTAGCATTATCCCATGCCATAATTACATACATTAAATGCGATTGAGCATAGAAGACATAGTTTTTATTTATGTTTTATCTATATCTGTGTTTGCATTAGTTATTACATTTACATATTTCCATATTTTTTTAGGGTCATTTTCAACTGGGTCCAAAAGATTTTTATAATAATTTATTTCATTTTGCTTTATTAATACATTTAACGTTTGATTGTACTGTTTAAATTCATTAAGAGTATTCAAATTACTCTTATTTCTTTGTACCTCTTTACATAATTTATTTCTCCTATTAATAGACTTCGCCAACCCCAATCTAAGATTATCTTCTTTACTTCATTCTTTTTAATTCTTACCATAGCTTGGTTTATTCCTCAAGTCACTTTAATTGATTCATCTTGCATTGTATTATTGGCAATACTAGGATTATGTCTTAGTATTTTTATACACTTATTTTTTTTATTCGTTATTGACGTTATTTGTTCCTCTATTTTTCTTGTTTTCACCTATGATGCGGCAAAACAATGCAGTGTAATTTTCTTATGACCAATAAAATTATTATTATTATTATTATTCTATTATTTAGCATAATAATCTCTCTAGTTGGTATTTGACTGCAATATCACGGAAAAAAAGTGGTGAGCGGGTAGGACAGTAAGATGGGAAAACAGAGAAAGTGAAGAGGACAACATAGGAAAGTAATAAAATGTAATAAATAAATAAATAAATAATAATTTTATTGTCCAACAGAGAAACCCATTTACAGGATAATGTATTACGCTGAAATTGTCACCAGATAACTAAAAAATAGATCTAAGAAATATTTTGGACATGTCTAACATCGAGATGCTGTATAGCTACTTCTATTAAATTATTGAATGAACTATGATGAAAGTCGCATATGTGACATATATTATTAAAGTATTGACGTTCTAGGTGTTTTACACTTAAATGCTAGACTATGCCACATGTTTATTCTAGGTATATTAAAATTAATATCACGAAGTAAATCCGACCAATCAATCATATTATTTAATAGCTTATGTAGAAATATTAGCGACATACAAGTTCTTCTTTGATCTAGGCTGATGATATTGAATCTATCCGTTAAATAGCTATAACTTATTCCTCTTTCGGGGTAAATACCATCTGTTTTAAATGCTAAATATTTTAAGAATCGTCTTTACACTCGTTCTATTACCAGCTTTTGACAATTGTAGTACGGATATCAGATTAGAGCAGCATATTCAAGCCTGGATCGGATATACGTGAAGTACAAGATCTTTAGCGCCCCAATATCGCTGAACTTTTTACAGTTTCTTACAATGAAACCATAAAATGACATAGCTTCAGACACTTTTAAAGTCATATGAACATTAAAAAAAAACTTAGAATTAAATAGTATACCTAGGCCTTTATAAGAGTTACATATGGATAATGTTTTATTATCGATATTACAAGCATATTCATAAGTTACCGGTTCCTTGTGAAGCTGTTTTGCATTTTGAGACATTAAGATGTAATTTATTTTCTATATATCAACACTGAATATAATCCAGTTCATTTTGCAACTTCCTACAATCATCAATGCAAGTTATAGCTGAAAATATCTTTAAATCGTCAGCACAAAAACGTTTAGAGCAGTCAATTACATCATCTAAGTCATTAATAAATAAAGGAAATAGCAGTGGGCCCAGGTTGGACCCTTGCGGAACACCAGAGGTAACAGTATAATTAGAAGATTGGAAACCATTGTACGTGACATATTGCTGTCTCTTACATAAGTAGAATTTAAGAAATTCAATGGCTTGGGTATGAAATCCAAATTTTGTCACTTTATTAAGCAAGATACTATGGTTCATTCTATCAAAAGCCTTTGGAAAGTCTGTATAAACGACGTCCACTTGTCGTCCGTTCTCATCCAAAATATCTGAGGTATACTGAGTAAAAACAGCTAAATTAGTAACAGTTAATCCCTGTTGATGATTTGATATCTGATCTGATAACATATAAGTATATGCGATCATACAGAATAATTTCAAGATCATTTGAAAAGTTTGAGAGAATGGATATGGCCCTTTAATTATCGACAAATTTTATCAACCTTCCAGAGGCTAGGAGACATCCTTGTTTTTAACTCAAGATCAAATATTATACGTAAGGGTACAGCTAAAACACCTGCACAATTTTTAACCACAAAATATTGTATGTATGTTATGAGGATCCGAGGTCATGTTGTTCTTTAACTTCCTTATAACCAGGATGATTTCGTTTTCAGAAATATTCTTAAATCTAATATTTTCATAATAATCACAATTTTGATTAATATTTACATCATAATCTATAGGTAATGAATAGACACTATTAAAAAACTCTTCTCTTGTGGTTTGTCGTAAGTATTATTTTTATATGTTGTTTTTCCAGGAATTATTAAAGTTCCCCTCTTTGAGTGAAAGTATGACCAGAAGAAACGCAGGTCGTAAGAAATTGATAACTGAATATTCCCAATGTACTTATTATACGCAGTAGCTATTTTTTCCTTGACCAGCAATGAAAACCTTTGAAATTCTTGTAGTATATTGTAACTAAGGGTTTTCTTATACTTCTCAAAACTCTGACTTTTTACTTTAAATTCTTTCTGATATTAGAGGCATACCAGGGTGGATACTTATGTTTATATATCTTGTACACAGGGATGTTCTCATCAAAGATGGTGTAATGCTTTTCATAGAACTCGTGTACAGCTAATTCCACGTCATTAATTTAAGAATGACCAGTGTAACTCAAGGCATTATACATTATACAAAGACATAAAGTCAGCCTTCCTAAAATTACATGTTCTCTGATTCAGGCTAGGTGAGAATGTTGGCTCATTTGCACTAATCATATGAAACCTAAGTTTTAGAGAGGGTGATACAAATCTTCTTTAATTAATGGTGCATTGCCTCGCATACTTTACAGTTAATATTAGATATAACCAAATCGAGAAGTCTCCCAATATTGTTCAGTGTATTATTGCATTGTATAAAATCAAAGAAAGTTAGAAAATTTATGGTGCAGCTAGTTTTTCTATCATTAGTATCTAACTTTACACAATTAGGAACATGTGTGTAATGGAAAGATAATGAGACTATTGGAAGATAATGGACAAATGTAGTAATTTGTAAATTTTAGTATAATCTAAAACAAATATGAAGTTGCGAAACCGTTTTTACCATCTTCTGACAAATTCACACAATTACATTAAAGTGAAGTTCAAATTGATCTGAGCATAAAGACGCCTTTGATCTTAATAATAGTCTGCTCTAAAGTAAAACGGGCAAGACGTGAAGATTTTTTTAAAGAATGACGAAAGTGATAAACGTTAAAGTGGACAAATATCATTTTTAAACTCAAGCTCATTGCATTGAGGAATGGAAATGAGTAGGTAGAACAAATTTTGATGTTGGTAATAATATAAAAATATTATCTTGTTCGGTCCTAGTTTTAATCTTACTGCACTTAATAAGTTGGTAGTAATTAAAAAAGGTAAATAATACATGCCTAAATTATTCTCAGATAATATTTTAATATAAATATGAAAACTTTCAGGATGGATTAAACTTTACTAACTAGCTGAAAAGTCGTGTCGGTAGTTCATTACAAGATTTCAATTTAATTTACAAAACCCACAGAAAACTAATGTAAAACAAGTTATAAAATTAGCAGGTTGTGTTAGTTATTAATAATTTTATTTAAAAAACTTAAAACTGTTTCGAAGTTGACGGTATAATTACATGGTATAGTGGCTTACTAACCGCTGTTCAAATTATACACTTCTTTATATTCCAGAGGCAGTTCGATAATAATTATTGTTTGAAATATAGAATTATGCTATCTTCGAAACAGCGATAAGATGAAAGTGTATACATAAAGCAATATCTGGAGCGAACTTAAATATTGGTTAAGTTAGAATATTTTCAGAAAATGGTCTTTTATTGAATCGGGCTAAATATCTTATTAACAAAGAATCATGGTATATAGACGTTATAGGTATCTGCTCTAGAACACATCTGCTGAAAAAGGCATAGCATGACTCATGACAGTGATGGGAGATCTGGAATTAAGACTTCATGAGGAAAAACAGGAAGGAAGGATACTCCAGGAAAAATTAAGACAGGAAGAAATTACACGCCAGGAAGAATTGAGAAAAATTATACAAGTGCAACATGACGCAGCGCTCTCCTGTCAGCCACTGATGAAATCAAAAATGAAATTAAGGATGATATAGGGACTGTAAATTATAAAGTTGATGACGTCGAAGAAGAAGTAGATAAGGTGGAAGAAAAAGTTGATGTGATGTGGAATAAAAGTTGGCAAAGTCGAAGCAACAGTTGTTACTGAGGTCGAAGGAAAAATGAGTAATATTGAAGAAAAATTTCAGCGACAGAGCGACTTATACAGCTGTTGAGGGAAAAAGGACTCCAGTATTTCATGGTCAGCATGGTTTCAGAGAAAACATGTCTATAGAGACAGCTTCTTGTCATATTCTGGACTTTGTATACCAAGAGCTAGATAATGGCAAATATGTAATGTCATTAATGTTTGACCTGTCTCGTGCCTTCGACACGGTTGATGTCGAGTTCTTGTGTCAAAAGATCTTTTCTATGGGTATTACGGATAACTTGTTGTTGTGGATTAAATCATACATGACTAACAGAAAAATGTTAGTAAAGTATGATGACAATTTTTCTGAAAAACAGAACGTAGATTTGGGAGTTCCTCAGGGCTCTGTGCTGGGACCTCTGCTTTTCATGTTGTATGTAAATGACTTACCACAACACATTTCAACTGGTAAAGTTACTATGTTCGCCGATGACACAACAGTAACTATCTCCGCACGGACTCCTGAGGAACTATCATTTCACATGAACAATGTGTGCGACGAACTTGGTGCTTGGTGTCATCGAAATAGATTAATATTAAACGACAAGAAAACAGTTTATTTGAATTTTCACAGCAAAAAAATCTTGCCGCCAAATTTTTAAATAGAGAACAGCATAAGTTTCTCGCAATGTACTAAATTTTTAGGAACATACTTAGATAGTAAACTGGGATGGGACAAACATATTGATTATGTCTGTTCCAAGTTAAATTCTGCCTTCTTTGCGATAATCCAGATGAAATCATGTCTAAATACGGAAGGCCTGTTGAATATATATTATTGTTTGGCATATAGCCACATTTCAAATAATATAGTCACCTGGGGAGTTGGTAAATCCATAAATAGAGTATTCGTAGGCTAGAAAAGAATCATTAGACTAATATTTAAGTTAAAACCCATGGAAAGTTGCAAACCTATTTTTAAAGCTAATAATATTTTAACTGTCCCTTCTATATTTTTATTTAAATGGGCTTTATATGTTTTAAAAATAAACTGCACTTTTTACGTGTCGGGGACTCTCATTGCTATGGTACTAGACATGGAGGTGAGTTTCAAATCCCAAAACATAAAACTGCTACTTTTAAGAACTCACCAGCTTGTAGTTTTATATATGTCTACAATAGATTACCAGTTAACCTGAAAGAAATTGCAACTTATCACGCATTTAAAAAGGAAGTTAAATTATTTTTTATTGAAAAAACTTTTTATACCATTAATGAATTTTTAAATTAATTCATGGTTCACGTTTTCATTTTACGTGCTATATGTTATACATTTTTTACATTTGTATATACACTTGTACATTATACATTCTTATACATCGTTTTATACATTCTTGCACTCTGTTTTATATGTTTATGTTTATATTTTTTTTTACATTTTGTTACGTACCTTTAAACATTTTACACTTTTGTATACATTTATATATTTGTACATTTTTATACATTTTGTACATTGTATGTATGTTCTATACATTTTTATATCTTTATACATTTACACTCTTATACATCTTATGCACCATTACACATTTTATGCAACTGTATATATGTGTATATATATATTTTTTACACTTTCATACATTTTTAGTTCATTTCTATGTATTTTTTATATTTCTACAAATTTTTGACAATTTAATGCGTATGCACTTTTACTAGTAGGCAAATAATTGACATATCATATCGTCAAGCTTTAGAATTGTTACAGATGATACTAGTGGCGTAGCAAAAGGATTTTAAAGGTTTAGAGGCTGCATTCGACTTACGATACGGTGACTAACACTTTGCTCAATTATATCGGACTCGGAGCTGAAATCACGTATACAAAAAGCTGGGGAGAGAAAGAGGTTACGAAGGACTGGATAAATAATTTGTAAGGAAGGAACAACAGAACGACGACGGAATTGGACCTATACTGAAGGCAAAAGAAGAAGCACGTGGCCGGAATGGAAGGATGTTTTGGATAAAAGTGTCGAGCTGAAAGCTTTATGGGTGTAATGGGATTATCTAAGGCTTGAAGATGGACTAATATGGAGAGCATGGGAGAGCCCGGATGAGAAAGAATTTACCATGCGTTTGGTGATACCCAGGTGCCGGGTACCAAAAGTTCTTCGGGAAGCGCACGAAGGAATATTCGGAGAGCATTTAGGCAAAAGTAAGACCTTGGCTAGAGTACGGGAATGGTTCTATTGGATAAATAGTCGTCAGGATGTAGGGGCTTGTTGTCGCAGTTGCAAGGGTTGCACGGATGTGACTGCCGAGGAATCACCACAGGCAGTGATGACCCAATGAAGGCTCGATAAGACCGCAATGTGAGTTCAGCAGTGCAATACGGCAATAGCGACATGCAACTTAGTCAGCAGGCGCCACCTAACGGTCCAGTGTCTGTTGCAATCGAAAAATAAATAGCCTGACTGGGCTTAGCATAGTTCAAATGTGCTTCTAGAGGGAACAATATTAAAACATAATTTTTCAGTCGGAGAATTTACTATAAGGAACGTAACCAGACTGCAACCAACAGCTACTCTCCGGGTTATGTGTCCTGCCGAGCGCTGAATTCCAAGTTACAAGTCTGGCGAATTAACTGTAATAATTGCACATTACCAACAGAACGCTAATACTTGGATTGCAACAAACACCAGCTGAAAGACTGATCCTACTTGGCATCTGCTGACTATTTTACACAGTGCGCTGGCGAGAGCCAACAGCTCGAAACTGAAGTCTGCAGGTGGTGGGGACGACTGGCACGAGAGCTTCTTTTACGTAGGAAAAATTTTTGAGACCTTAACTTTTCGTACATGCCCTAAATTGCTACCCTTATTTACCGCATTTACCCCCGAATCCTTCAACGGGATTAGATCAAAATATAACCTCGTTCCAAATCTCGTTACAATATGTAAGTGTACTAAATTTAAAGTCAATATCACAAACGGTTCCAGAGTAAACGTGCGCACAAAAAAAGTTACAAACAAACAGGAAATTTTATTTCGCTCAAATTTAAAATCTCGACGTTTCATAACATTTTAAGCCTATTTCAACAAAAAAAAATTAATTTTTTTGCGTTACTATACTTCCACTGGACGTGGAAGTAATTATGCAATTTTCTTTTTCGGTTGACCCATTTGCGTTTGCCTCGTGCTTTAGAATCATAAGCATTTATCATGTAATTGGAATATTCAGCCCGATGCGATGTCCGGTCCAACTTTACATATAACTTGATATATAGATTTATAGATATAAGAAGTTAAGGGTAGTTTAGTGATATCTGGGGAATATATATGAACTGAGCCAAGGTGGTGCGGAGCGGTACAAGGGCCGCCCGGCGCTATCAGTTGTTATTTATATTATATAAATCTATCCCTTAATCTGGCATAGGGTCGCATGATTCTGAACAGTGGAAGGCAATCTGGCAGATCCGGCTTCGGATTTATGCTCGGCCGGAAGCGAGTGCGTTTAGGAATTCCGGCTGATGATTTGCGGCTCATGTGACCTTCTCCCTCCACGCTCTGTTCTATACACGTCGCCACAGGGTGTTGGTTTTTGTTATTTTTTTCTGCACCGTTTTTAGGGGATGTGTGTGTATATTTTTATTAACTCCGGCACTTTTTGATATAAATCAACATTTTTGTGTGATGCTAAAGGGTGTGTAAAGATAAGGTGTTGATTTATTGAATGATTTGACGTTTTTGTTTTTATATTCGCGATGTTATACGGTATCATGGGGTATAAAGTTTATTTATACTTGGCTTTTTATTACCTCACCGAGTTGATTTAGGCATTAGCCCATAAATAATTTTTAGTTGATTTTATGATTATCGGCAGTAGAAGCATCCCCATTACAATGTAAGAGATATAACATTTACAGTGTACATCAATTATGATTATCGGCATTTATTGGCATTTGACAATTAAGCAAAGCGTTTATAGAATCATTTCATTAATTTTTTACTCGGATCAGGTTGAAACAAATAATGTTTAAATTTAAATATAAGTGGCTCATGCCGTACAGAAAATTACCTTAAGGTGGGCATATCCAAGAGAGAGGGAGAGAGAGATCCGATAAGGAAATATTTATTATTTTTGGCCGGAGCCAAATAAAATATATTACCAACCTTCATATGTTGTATTTTTAAATTAACTAATTTTGGAAACAACTGAAATTATTAAACATAATATTTTTAGTCGCAAACTCCTCTATAAATCCTTATTTTACTATAAGGAAAGTAACCAGACTGCAACCAAAGTTACAAAACTGGCGCGTTAAGTGTAATAATTGCATATCACCATCAAAACGCTAATGCTTCGATTGCAACAAACACCAGCCGAAAGACTGATCCTACTTAAAGGAGCTCCCTTGCCAGTCGTCACACACCACTTGCAGACTGCAGTTTCGAGCTGTTGGCTCTCGTCAGTGCAAGGTAGGTATGCGACGACCGACATGAGAATCTTTTGACTATCTGGACTGTCCATCACACCACCAAGCCGATAAAAAAAGTTATGGCCAAAAATAATAAATATTTGCTATCTCTCTTCCTCTCTTGGGTATGCCAAGGTTAATATATTGTTATAAGTATATTTTATAATGCAATATTAATGGAGATAAAATTATTAAATAATATATTAGTGTTAACAGAAAGAGTTGGAAGAAGTACCTATAGATAGAAAAATAGCTATTCAAGAATAAAAGAATATTAGGCCTGTTTGACAAGCTGTTTGGAACCTGGTAGCTGAGGAGGAATAAAGCCTGTGAAGAGGCGAAGACATACTAGTACAGCGAAGGTCGTATACTACTGTTTTTTTATGGCATTAAGGCACAAAACCATACGGCCAACCACAGTTTAAAACAAAATTTATATTATAAATTATTAGTTATTAACATATTCAACAACATATCTAATGTAAATGTTTATACCAAACAAAGGATACACGAGGGTCACACGCTCCTCGTCCAGAAGTCTATCAGGACATTTTTCAGAACACACACAATATACTACAGTTAAAACGTTAAATTCTCTGATCAGGAATACACTTGAAGTAAATTTTAATAACTGTTAAATATTTGTTGCGGGCTTGGTGCATATACGACCCGCATCACACATATGTGTTTCGTGGGTCACATATCGCAACAGTCGCGAACCGAGATATGGCTACCGTACGCTATAGGCGCCGTCACGTGCTCCCAGCTGGGAAGAACGGTGACGTGACTTCCGTCTGGTGTAAAGGGTAGAAGGTGAGAAATACTTAGCTTGGTGTACGCTGCCGATAATTCCTAAAAGCTTGTTTATTTCAGCCATCTTATTGGATTTTGGATTATCCGCAACGGTAAAATTTCCTTCGTTTTAAGTTGTTGCAGTCCATCAGAATATTTCGTTGCTATGGAGGGAGTGTAATCCGCATCTGTGCGGAATTTATGTGTGCACATCACATCATCGTCATCTTTTTCGACTTTACCCACGTATTTCAAATATTTATAGGCTGATTGACAACTTTTCCTTGGGAGTATCTTCACTGTAAATTGAGCTGCAGTATTGTACAAAAATTATGGTGAATTATATCCCTCAACAAGTCAGAGGTTTGTCAATTATTTCTTTTGTGGATTATATCTGTTTTCAATCGTTCTCATTAGGCACGTTTTACGTGCATTTCCGACTTACAAATTAAATGGGTATATCATAGGACTGGGTTAGAAATTCCACGGACTGGATTAGAAAGTCCCACACACTAGGCGGAATGTTTCATGATTTAGGGAGTGTATAAGCCCACCACCCTCGTCTGTCACGAAGTCAACACCGTAAGGTCAGAGAACATGTAGGGCTGCAGTTTCATCACTGGTTGACGTTTGGGTATCGTACCAATTTTGTGATAAGTGTCATCATCGTCATGTAAAAGTAAAGACAATAAAACGGCATATGTGGGAACTGTGCTAAATGCTGTTATATGGTAATACTGAAATACAATTTATTTCAAGGAGCTTATCCTGTTTTGGCCACTGCGTACAGATATCTTTTGACGTTACCAATAACGCAAGTAAAATGTGAAACATCATTTTCAATTTTAAGATGCCTAAAGAATAGGTTGCGAAATAGAATATTTGACAACAGACTTGAGTCTTTCATGATGACGAATATAGAAAAATGTTTGTTGAATGATGTTGATAACATGGAAGTGATCAACACTCTATGCGCTTCGAGCAGTTTACTTAAGAAAGCTCTAATGTATTAAGGGGCCTTCTTTCTGTTTCTTTTGATTCCTTACACTTAAGAATATATTTTTGTTTTTTTTTTTCTAAGATATTCATATAGACAATATTAGTCATATTAATCATAGATTATTATATATCTACTGTTAAAATGTCTTATTTTTTTTATTTCGTTCATTGTTTTTCAATGTCAATAAATTTTAATAAAAATTATTGATGTTTAGTGGCGTTTTTTAAAATGTTTTCGAGACGGTAACAGCCTGCTCTAGACCATCGTTGAATCAGACAACGCGGCTAGTCGCTGTTACTAGCTGTCCTGAGTTTGAGTCTCAGCTGCGGCAAGTGGTATGCCGCAGGGAATGGGTGTTGTATAAGTTACTATCTGTTGTATGTGTGTGTGTGTGTGTGCATCCTGGATCAGTAATGGAACAGCTTTGGCTAAACTTCACCAGGACGTTAATATGAAGGTGTAAAAAAATAATAATTGAAATGGGCCGTTTCCCCACAATTGCCAGGGCCGGTTGGACCGACCCCATCCACCCCTGTTCCCACCCCTATTGCACACGTACATAAGTGTATAGGGTTTCCCTATACGTCTAGTAGCAATCTCCGTACTGTATATATAGTTGTTAGATTTACTTTTAGTAACGATTTCCACATGATGCCAACTTGGTTGACGAAACGAGCGTAGAGTATTCGAATTTCGATGTTTCAATTATTGAAAAGACTACGACAATGAGACAGTAATGCAAGAGATTGGAAACATCCTAATAAAATACCTTGTATGCGTTTTAATCCCATTACATAACTTGTAAAATTAAAAATAAAAAACGTGTGTTTGATCTTTGATAGATACTTCGCAATACATAAGTCCAGGGAAAGGCACAGTGTCTATGTTTATTTCGCCTCGACAGCAGCAATAACTATCAAGGGATAATAGCCTTCTTATCATGCACCTCCGCCTGTGTCGGATAACGCGTGTTAGGGATTTATATAAAAATAATTTGATACCGTAAATAAATAACCTAGATAAATGTTCTCTCAACACAAATGAATAGCCTTTTATTCAAATTGATTAATATAAAAAAATGTAAAGAATGCACGCTATCCTATCGGGCCGTGTTATCTTTATAGCTAATATTTTTCGTTGGAGCTTTGTGCTCCGGATATATGCATGTTTCGCGGTCACAATTTAATGGAGAAAAATTGAAGAAGGGGCCGGCAGCACTAAATAATTTCATTATGTGGAGAGAAATTGCATGTTATCTTTTATTTACCTAAGTTAAACACGAGCCGCTGTAAATTTGTCAAAATTTCTTATTTAATCACACCAACTTGCGTGTTTCTTCTACGGGCGTTCAGGAAAATTGCGCTACACAGATGGCGTTAAGAATCTTTTACCACACATACAGTACGTATTACTTAGCCGCAATGTGACAAGATAATCGAATCGCCGTATGTCAAGAATATTTATATTACTCTCATAATTTAGTTCCAAAGACGAGTTTCTAGTTCCTTGCATAGGTACATGAGTACAAGTGGAATATAGTTACAAAATATCAATTAGTTAACAAGTCCATATAAGTTGAAATAAATGATTTCAGCCATTAAATATTTCTTCAGGGATTTCATGATAATACATTATTATAAACCTAGTGATTGGAACTATAGGCGACTAGTAGCTATATACTAATTTGTACTACATACACAGAAGATCCCTGAATCTACTAGCGTGGCATCTAAAACTTAAACGCGACAGAACCTTAATGTTAACAGTATAATATTAAATTAGGTAGGTATTTCGTTGGTAATAGTAGTAGTAGTATTAATTTTTATTGTGGCCAAGTTCTGGTCATAGTAGAGTTGAATAGCTCTGATTAATGTTGGCTCTATGTCAAGTTTTTCCATCTCACTCCACAACTGTGATATTGGCACACTGTCATATGCTTTTTCCAAATCTATGAAAGCTATATGTGTTTCTCTATTTCGCTGGATCCTCCTTTCTGGAGCTATTTTCAGAGTGAAAAGGTTGTCTGCTGTAGATCTGCCTGCTCTGAATCCTGCTGGTTCCTCCGGTTGTTTGCCTTCAATGTCTTTTTCCAGCAGGTTTCTCAGTATTCTAGAGTATATTCTTACTATTGTCGGTATAAACGTGAATTTGTGCCAAGAGTAAAGTATTAGTCTTTTGAGAGGAATATAAAAATGTTACTGAAAGAAGTTATTGCTAATATTAATAGTAGTCCAGATATGAAATTTGAACGTCGTATCTCAAAGATGATATTTTTGCGAAAATTATGATTAAAACAATTTTATAAATTCAACGAAAGCACATAATTTATTGAATAAAATGATAACAAAACTATTATATGCGTTGTCTTGCTACTGATAAACATTTTTCAATGTTTTTTCTAAATTTTTCATAAACTAAATTAACTGTATCCTCGATTATGTCGGCTATTGATTCTGATATGTTTCCCTTTAAAAGGATTAAATTATCTTTTAAATCATTGTCATAAACTTTTTGCTACAGGTATCCCCACAAAATGAAATCAAGAGGGGTTATGTCTGGGGAGCGTACGGGCCATCTTATAGGACCAAACTGTCCTATCCATTTATTGTAGAAATGCTGATCTAACCAGTTTCTTACACTAATTGCACTGCGTGCAGGACAACCGTCATGCTGATAATACAGTTTTCGTTTGTGCTGAAAATTTATATTATCCAGAACAGGCATTACAAAGCTTTTCCAACATCTATAAGTGTTCTGATTTGCGGTTGTGTCGAAAAAATATGGCCCAATAATTTTTTTTAGAACGTATCGCACACCAAACATTTACTTGTAATTCAGCGCACGGCGGGGCATTTAGTCCGGAGAGTAGCTGTTGGTTTCAGTCTGGTTACGTTCCTTATAGTAAAATAAGGATTTTATTGAGGAGTTTGCGACTAAACATATTATGTTTTAATATGCCGCCTCTAAAAGCACATTTAAAAATATCATCTGGTCTGGACGAGTTAACTGCACATGTAGTAAAACATATAATATTAAATACAGTTGACCCCTTATTATACTATTAATCAATCATAAACGAATACTTTCCCGATACACTTAAAATTTCATCAGTTAGTCCAATATTTAAAAATAGAAACTGACATAGATAACCACCGACAAATTTCTGTATTGAGTGCAGTATCAAAAATTATAGAACTGATAATAAGTAACCGTATATTATTTTTTGAGAAATATAATTTATTAACAAATTATCAACATGGTTTTATAAAGGGGAGATCGACTGAGAGTGCATCTGCTAAAATGTTTGAGTTTGTTTATAGGGAATTGGATGTTGTATCAATCTTTTTATACCTTTCTAAAGCCTTCGCCTCAGTTAATAAAGACATTGTAATCAGTAAGCTAGAGGCAATTGGCATTAGAGGTAATTTATTAAATTGTTAGATTTCTTATATGCAAGACAGGAGTCTAAAAATGTAATGAAGCGCAATTCGACAGATTCGATGTTATTTTAATTGTCCCCCAAGGATCCGCATTAGGCCCGTTACTGTTTCTAATATACATCAAAGAACTTCCTATGCTTATTAAAAACGGATATACGATCATGTATGCGGATGCCTCTACGGTAACTGTATTAGCCAGAAATCCGGAGGAACTTTATAACAAAGTACAAATTGTCATGAATGAAATGAGTACTCACACCATGATTGTAATAATCTAATACTGAATGAAATAAGACAGTATTTATGCATTTTAACCTAAGGCCTCCCGTTGTCTTACCTGGAATTTCACTAGTTAACTGTTCGAAGTTCTTAGGCACTTTAGTTGATAGTAACTTATCGTGGGATGAACATATTAATTATGAATGTAGTAAGTTAAATCAGACATACTTAGCCATTAGACCACATTTAAATAAAAAACTTCTTACAGTGCCGAGTATTTATATATATAAATGTTTGCTCTATGTTAAGAACAATTTAGAGTCATTTGAAGGTTTATCGGACCATCACTTATATGATAGGTGGAACAAAAATATATTATTCATCCCCTTACATAGGACCTCAACATATAAAGATTCACTCGAGTATAATTGCATAGTATTATATAACAAGTTACTAAGTGACACAAAATATGACAGTATCAAAATACAAAAATACTGTTAATATTAAAGGAAAAAAAATTAGTGCCTTATTCCTCAAAAAGAAACAACACTGAAGCTACGGACACGTGTTTCGGAGTTATTACTCCTTATCGGCGTAGTGTAGCTTAGCGAATATACCATAGAGTTGAGCAAAACTAATAAACTCTAAGATATACTCGCTAAGCTACGCTACGCTGATGAGGAGCAATAACTCCGAAACACGTGTTCGTAGCTGTATTATTGTTTCTTTTTGAGGAATAATAACTTTTCTTTCTTTAATTATTTGACCTAATAAGCCCTTCATCCTTTATTTTGTATTTGCCAGGTGGAAATAGAGTAGTACATATAGGACTCCTCGTACTGACTGCTCTCATTTGAGGCCAAAAATGTGGCACATGAAGTATGAAAGTACAAATGGAGTACTGTGTACTGTAACTTTCCTACATTTATTAGTTTTGCTCAACTCTAAGATATATTCCCTAAGCTGCGCTACGCTGATGAGGAGCAATAACTCCGAAACACATGTCCGTAGCTACATTGTTGTTTTTTTTTTAGAAATAAGGCACTAACTTTTCTTTCTTTAATTATGTGACCTCATAAGCTCTTCATATTTTACTGTTAATATTATTGGAAAATGGTTACTACAGGCGAATATCTAACACAAGAATTATTATAAAAGTTGTTTTTATTTATATTAAATGTTGTTTTTTTCACATTTTGTAAGTGCTAATTTGTTATTTTTATATTTTTATCTAGTCAAATGGCTTTACATTTACATGTTTTTTTGTCATCTGCTTCTGTTTCATGGCTAGCGTAATATTTATCTCATTGTTATTTATTTGTTTATTACCTTTATTATTATATTTACTGTACTTACCATATACTTACTATTATTAGGGATAAAATAAAGGTCATTCTGAAATCGTCTTAGGGTTCTGCACCCCTCATTAGCGCATGGACAGTCACTATAGAAACACCCTGTATGTCGTGTTTCTTACCTTGAACAATTTAGCTTGCATCATAAAAAAGTATCTCGGCAAGAACACTTATTAACCCAATTAGTCACGAACAATACAACAAAAGATGAATTATCCAATCAATTAAGTCAATTTCAGTATGAGCTATGATACGTTTAACAGCAACAAATGTATCGGCAAGTTAGATCATCATTTTAATTAATTATATGAGATTAAATCTCTATGAAACCTATATAAATTAGTGGTAATATCGCTTCAATCAAGTAAAGTTATATCCCTAACCGGAAAACCGGTCGTCATCCACGCAGACGGTAACCAATAGTTTCGGAAGACTTATGACTTTAAATCAAAGGTGTCGATTTCATTTGCTTAATGAAGCATAATTTTAGTTATAAAGACATTTCCAGAGCAGTATGGTTTTAGAATGAGTTTCAAGCAGGGTTAATATATGTAGCTTAACAACTTTCAATTCGTTTATTTCTTGAGCCTCACTTATCTTTTTCGTATGTTACCTGTACCGGGTGTCAACGAAATTATTAGACGAGCCATAGTTTTTAGGGTTTGGGATTCAAACGCTCAGGAGTAATATGTACCAAAAGCTGCCAATATTTCTTTATTTGATACTCCATGTTTTCCAGTTTCCCCGGATTTCTATGAAAACAAAAGGTTAGCAGTACAGTAAATGCTGATATAAAAAACTACGCCAACTTGAAGTACTCACTAAATAAAGCCTAAAAAAGACATATTTCAAAACAAATTAAAATTAATATTTAAATCGTTACTCAAAATCAGAGCCTTTATTTAACTTTTTATTGTTTGGATTGATTTGTCGTGTAAGTGTAGAAAACATACGGCCATACGCTGATGACTGACTAAATAAAAGAAGAGTTAAATATTTCACGTTTACTCTTTATTGTATGTAAGTCATCATTTGTATATTTCGAATTTCTGTCGTGGATAGCATTTATTTGGAGTTTTTCAAAAAGATAATAAGCTTCTGGCAATATAACCATATTGTTCAGTAAATGTACGGTGTAATATGTTCATAAATTAAACTTCTTGTAACAAACCTAATACAGATATATTGGATTTTTAGGAGTTTATTTTCTTCTGTTAAATTCAAGCAATGCCCATAAACACAGTCACAATAGCCGGCATGTGACAAAACTAGAGACTCACATAGGAGCAGTCTAGTATCACCATCAAGAATGTTTCGTAGATTTAAAATCTGTTTAAATGAGCGAAAACATTTCCTACAAGTTTCCGATGCATGTGGAATAAATTTCAAACAGTTATCAAATGTCGACCCTAAATTTTTAACCTCCCTATCTGTTCAATAATTACATTGTTAATTGACAGGTGAAAATTAGAAATAGCTCTAATAATTCAATTTATTTGCATTTAAGACGAGTGAATTTTGTAAGATTATTTCATTTAAGTCATAATTTATCTTATTTTGAGCCTCGTTTGATGTCAATACATCAAATGCAAAATAAAGCTAAACATGACCAGCGTACATATGTAAAGAACAGTATTTTGTGACTTGTGGTAGCCTGCAGTATAAATATTAAATAATATGGGCCCCCAGATTGAACCATGAGGCACTTCAGAGAATAAAGAGCGTTCAGCAAAGTTTTTCCTCCACTTGAAGTATCAAGACAGATACGTTGGTAGCGATTAAATAAATAAGGGGCGAAGCACGTTAGGATGTTATCATTTATACCATAATACTTTAGTTTTTTATTAACAGTTCCGTATTTAATGAGTCAAAGACCTTTGACATATCCAACAATCTCGGTGAAGTTACTTTATCAGAATTAATTGAAATCAATACTCATCAACAGTTGACATTAAAGCAGCGGAAGTCCCGTGATTTTTACAAAAGCCTGATTGTACTTTTGGTATTACATCATTTTTAAGCACATAATGTGACAGTTGTCGATGGATAACACCCTTGACAATTTTTGAGAGTTCCGAAATTAGGCTGACAAGTCTAAGTTCCGATATGGTGCTTATTTTATTATTTTTAGGTATTGGCTTAACTAGTACTGTCGTGAGCAGAAAAAAATAGGACAACTTTTTTTCTCTAATATAAATCTGTCTCTATTTGAATATGTAATGATTAGCCGAAATAAAACAGATATCACTTTTAATTTATTTTTTATTTTAATGCTATAGTTATTGCTATAGTAAATGAAGGATGGTTAATGAGACAAATTGCACTGCGTTATAACATTAACAAAAATTTGGTGTGCAACATTTTAAGAAAGTGGAGAATAAACGGTACGAATAGTAAAAATCTGGATCAAAGGACAATGGATATCCTACTTAACAAGAAACTAACTATTAATATTTTAATATTTCGTTATTGCATCATTTCTATTTATGACTTCTATAAGTTTGTTTGGCATAGAATTAAATAACCTTATACAATAATTATTAGTAATAATATTTTCCCATGCATTATTTACTATTTCCAGTAATTCTTCGGCATTCCGTGGTCCCACATTTCGTTTTTGGATACTTCTTACGAGTAGTACCCTTACTGCTTCTACAGGGTTAAGATCTGGACTATGACTGGGCCAGTTAAGAACATTGATGTTGTTATCTTGAAACCAGTTAGTTACGGTATGAGCAGTATGAACGGAACAATTGTCTTGTTGAAATATGAACTCATTATTAGGAAATAATTGCGACACAGAAGGAAGCATAATATTGTCTAAAATCCTAATATACGTTTCACTATTAAATCGTTCCTCAATATGCCACAAAACACCAGGACCACGTGCCGATATCCAAGTCCACATATCGACAGAAAATCTACCACTTTTATCATTGTTAGATATATATTTCTCATCGAATAGAGTATTCGGAGGGCGGTAAACACGAATACGACCGCTGTGTGTTGACTGGAAAGTTTTTTCCTCAGTAAAGATTACATTGTTCCAAAAATTTACATTATGCTCTAAAAATTCAAGAAATACAACCCTGCCGAAAAGTGTTCATAGAGGCAGATAAAAATAAAGCTATGAGGTACTGAGACTGAGACTTTTTGAGTCATATCCATAACCATAAACATTACAAGAGCTATTCCTTCGCAATATGATGGAAAGTCGTTATGCAATAGAAGGTCATAGAAACTCATAGGTAAAACTGTTATCGTCATCTACATAGATCCCTCATGCTCATGGAAAAATATATACTTTGCATATTTAGTAGGGAATTAGTAATACTGTCAGAAAATATAAATTTCACAGTGATAGGTATTAATTATTTATAAAACCATTAATATTAGTAAATGGCTTATACCATATCTAATAATGCATATATGAAATGAACATTTAAGCAAATAAGTCATATTATATACCTATTTAACAAGAAAAAATTAAATTATTTGGGTTATTAATGGTCATATTTACAATTTCCTCGGAAATTTCTTTCAACCAAGCTTTTAAAATAACGTTAATAAATGTGACCATACAAGTTTGATATTAAAATTATGCACCGCTAATATTAGAATCGATCACAAACTAAGACGTACTCTTATGTCAAATTCTTCAAAAGACTGTCAAATGAGGACGTCACTGTAGACTCCATTCTAGAGTAACAAATTAGGAAAGGAATTAATAATAAAAATCTGTTACTCTTGATGACCGAACATTGATATATATTAAGAGATTTTATCAATTATTTCGCATAAATACTGATTTAGTGCGCAAACATTTATAAATGCAAGGAGAAACATCATTTGAAATTACTGGCACCTCAACTGCGAATAACCTTAAATTGGGCGGAACAATAATTGTAATTCGTCTGCAAGTTATGAATTATTTGGGCACTAATAATTACTTCACGTTTCATCAAGTGAAAGATACAACACTGGCAGGTGGTTTCACGCAGTAGGTCGCGAGGGCACGTGGCGGAGCCTTCTGCTATGAGGCATTAGCATATCAATTAATGGACCAGCTGTCACAGCCTCCTCTAACTATTCACGTGTTTACATTCATTACGGCTATTCATTACAAGTTTCTATAGTCCTTCCACTTCGCTTGTGTCCATCCTAAGTAGTCCTTGGAGCCAGAGGCGCGCTGAGGTGTTTGAACGCTTAGACCCAGTTTTCCAAAATTATGGTTCTATTTGCGTGCTGTTGCTTAATTAGCGTGGACTGTTAAAAATTTTAAACATGCGATTCTAGATAGTAATTTCGTCCCCGATGGCGATGGATTTTACGACAGATCCAATCTAGTGGGGATTTTACTCCGTTGACCCCTGCCTAAATTTACATAAAATATTATGGTACACAAGAAAGGTGCAGGAATTTTTTTCCATTCGTATATTTTATTAAATGCTTTTTTAATTACTGTAGCATTCACAGAAACACATAACTCATCAAATAAAGTTTGAAGCGCAAAAAAGTATAATTAAATTATTAAAATGAACCAAATTTATTCTTATAACTGTTTATTTTAGATTGCATCCTTATATTTATTTGGCATGTGAAAGTTATATCGAAAATATAACGGATATTATTTATTTGTTATTCATTTTAAAATATTGTTTTAGTGAATGGCACAACAGAAGTTATCGGAAAACGAAAACGAAGGGTAACAGAGTGGTACGATGAGGAGTGCTGCCTGCAACACAGAGAAAAAATCAGGCATTATTATTATTATTATTAGCCGTTACTCGAGTCCGAGTATAAAAATGTTACAGTCGATGGATTGTGTACAATAAAAAACAAGTAAAAGGTGTAGTCTATTGTAATTCCCATTCATCTACGGTGCACACGACTATGGCTATAGAGGCCAATTCGGGAGAGCACATGTCGACCGCAGTCAGGACAACATAGACCTGGTTAGGTCTTGGATTCGGCCTTCTTGCAGCAACATTTCCTTGATAGCTGGCCACAACCCCTCGCCATTCGGTTCTGTCCGCTGCAAGTTGTTCCCATTGCTCGTCTGCAATACCGCAGGATTTTAGATTTTCATGGAGAGCGTCTTTGAACCTCTTTCGTTGACCGTCACGCCTTCTTCTACTGCTTAGCAATTCACCATAAAGTGTACATTTAGGAAGGCGGTTATCATGCATACGATGAACGTGACCTGCCCATCTTAGGCGTGCTCTTGAAATAAGCACCTCAATTGGAAGGCTGTTTGCTCTCCTGAGTACTTCCACGTTTGATATGTGATGGAACCAACGGATTTTCATCATACTTCTGAGGTGTCTTTGCTGAAAACGTTCTAATTCTTTCACATGACGACGGTAAGTGACCCAGCTTTCACATCCATATAGCAGTGTTAGAATGACAACTGCTCTGTAGACAGCCATTTTCGTTGACAAAGCAAGGTCGTGGTTGTCAAATACTCTCTCTCTAAGTCCCCAGAGTGCTCTAGATGCAGCGTTAATTCTATTGCGAATCTCGCTGTCCATGTTTGCTTTGTCATTAACAACGTTGCCTAAGTAATTGAACTGATCCACCACTTCAAGAGAATTTCCGTTAAGAGTAATGTCTATTTGGTTCACTTGATGAGGAGTTGACATAATCTTAGTCTTTCCAATGTTGATTTTAAATCCCAAGGAATCATAGCTCTGGGCATACACATCTAAAAGTTCTTGAAGCTCTTCCGGCGTAGAGGCTAAAAGTGCACAGTCATCCGCATACTGGAGATCACAAATGAATCGTGTGCGTGTCTTCGTGAAAGCTCTAAAGCGCCCTATGTTAAAGAGACTGCCATCAAAACGGTAACTGAGACCTATTCCTCTGACTGTCAGTTTGTTGTCAACAATAATTGTTAGAGCAGTGGTAAACAAATTAAAGAGTAGGGGTGCCAGGACACATCTCTGCCTAACTCCAGTGAGGGTTTGGAAAGGTTCGGTTGCCTCATTATTATACATAACCTGGGCGTTGTTGTTTGTATGTAGAATCAGGCATATAGAAAACTTCAAGGCCGAACAACAAGACAAGTAGACGAAGAGTACAAGCAACTGAGACGAGACGAAAAAAGAGTAATAAAAAGAAAGAAAAGAAGCATATAAAAAGCCAAATGCAAGAATTAGAAAGGCTTAATACCCAAAATAAATCGCGAAACTTTTACAAAAATGTCAACCAAAACAGAAAAGAATTTAAGCCCAGAATATCAATGGTTAAAAGCGCGGAAGGGGAAGTTATTAGCGAACCAGATAAGATATTAGAGAGATGGGTTGCAAACTTTCAAGGAAGATTAAACACTGGAAACTAGGGAGAAGTAGGCGAAGACAGAGGATAAAAGAGATAACATTCCAACAGAGGAAGAAGTAGTTAAGACAATAAAAAACTGAAAAATCACAAAACTCAATTAATAGCCACCGCATAGTTACACTTCTCGCCAACAGATGGCTGTATTTCATTTCCAGAAGATTATTTTTATAAAAATGTATAGCGAAAAATAAGTGAAATTTAGTATAGCGTTAGTTGTAATGATGCAGAATATATATTTGTTTTTAAAACCTAGAGGATGGTGAGACTGTGTCAAACTGTTAATTCAACCATATTCACACCATCGATTTTCTTTGTGAATAAAGATGTATAGTACTATCCAAATTGTGAACCTCTTCTTTTTCTAAATCAAAAATATTGGAGTCAGACAAGCATCAAATTTTAGTGAAAAAGGAATTGTTTCCAGTGTCAATTTTTTTTAACATGTTAGTTACATCAAATATCATGCGAAATGAACATTTTCTACCTCTAGCAACCGCCGCTATGCAAGTTACCGACCATTTTGGGAAAAATCGACCATTTTGGTCGTTCTTTCTAAATATAGATGAGTATATCTCGGTACGTGTAGGTCCAAAAAAAGTGAAAATTGAGGTTATTCGCTATGATATAGGCTATCAGCGGTTACAATATGAAATGTTTATCATATTGCACACATATCCTCAAAAAAAAAATTAAAAACTCAAAAAACTGCTAAATTTTAATTAACTTCGGATCTTTTAACTGAAATTTTATGAAATTTTCAGAAACTATACTTTATAACGTGAACGTTGGATAAAATTTTAAGTCAGAATATCTAATACAAGTCTCAAAAATTGACTTCAAATTTTAAAATTGATTGGCTAATAACTTTTGTGCATCGCATTGTATGAAGATGGTTAACAAGAAGAAATTTTTAAACTTGAATAATTTTTTCGAAAAATTTCACTTCCTTTGATAAAATTCAATTTTTATGTATTGTTAGTTAATTTTTGACATATTCTGATCTAATTTTTCGAAAGGGCAATAAAAAATCATTTATATATAAAACAAAATATTACGCATACATATGAAAGAATCGATTTTTTATATTTTTTCGTCAATTTTTTCGAAAAATTCCACTTTTTTTATAAAATTCAATTTTTTTGTATTAATAATTAATTTTTGACATATGCTGATCTAATTTTTCGAAAAAAAATTATATTCTGTACAAATAGCATTAAAAAAATTAAACAAATGAATATTTTCGTGATTAGAAATTGAAAATTGTCGGCACTGAACTGCATCTGAAAAATAATTTTAATCAAATAAACCGCCATAATTTAAACATGAGTTATAATAATTTGTCCGACTATGAATTGTTGTATAATTTTTTATGGATGTAGTACTACTGATTGTAAAGCATGAAAAATTCAGAACGTTTGAGGAGATTGCACAATAATTTTTCAACTAAAGTAAATATAATTGATATCCTCCCATGAGCCAAAAAATGTTTCTGATTCACAGTAAAAATAAGCAGCAATTTATTTCCCTATTGTGTAATCAATTTAAAAATAGAAATATTGAACATGAAATAAGCAGCTGATGCAAATATTATTCGTACCACTGGCGCTGTTTCGAAAAAAAAAAAAAAGAATAAATAATGGAGAATGCGATATTGTAACTGTCGATCAAAACACAGATTTGCTCGTTTTATTAATGCATTTTGCCTCATCTTTATCAGAAAATATTTATTTTTATAAACCTATGACAGGAAAAACGGAAGACAAACATTATTCACAATATTCTTTCAAAAAACAGATTTAAAAGAACATGTGTTATTTACACATGCTTCTTGTGGTTGCGACACTACGTCAACTTTTGCAGGAATTGGAAAAAATAAAATTAGTCTTACTTTGCAAAAATATAATTTTTTGAAAAAAGACACTTGTTTTCTATGATCTTGAAGCAACAGAGACTATGCTATTTTCAGCAGCCGCAGATTGCATACAAGAGTTATACGGATCGAGCCCAATTAAAAAAACAAGTTTGGAAAAGTTAAGATTTAATTGCTTTCAAAAATACACATCAACAGCATGTAAGCTGACTCCGCTACCACCCACTTCACAAACTGTAACTCAACATTCTTTAGGATTGTATTATCAAATCCAAAAATGGTTGTTCCCATAAAATAGTAAGCCTGCATGCAACTACGGATGGCACCTGACCTCCAGTGGCTTATTACCTGTGTGAAAAACGTTAAACCACTACCAGATTCACTTATGAAATCAATTGCATACAGTTGCAAATCAATAGGTAGTAAGTGCATGTTCTTGTAAAAAACTAGGATTAAAATGCAGTGTAGCATGTAAGTACTACGAAGACTTAAATTGCTTTAACTGTGAAGATAAAGATTTGGTACCTCAATTCAATTCAACAAAGATTTATTAAAATTAAAAGCATAAAAACAGTTGCCTAACCAGAGCCTGCCCAGAGACCGACTATGCAACCACCGCGCTGACGCGGTCGCGAATTGTAGGATCGGCCCGAACAGATCTGGGTCGGCGAAAACAAAAATGGATAACAACTAACCTAAGCACCTTTTGCAACAAGCAAATAAAATTAGGTAATACTATTTGAACATAAAACAATACAGTTTTTTAAGATTTGGTACCTGAGACAGAAGAAATTAATGAGTTGCATGAAAAATTGGAAAATAATTCTGAAAAATTTTCTGTAACTGAAAGTCTAAGTATACGTGGAACCGATACAGAGTTAGAGGGCAGTGTTAGCGAAGCTTCTTCATTATCATTTACTGATGTTTTCTTAAATGTTTTCTTAAAATGTTTTCTTAACCGCCTCTCAAGTTACCGAAGTAACCCCCTGGAAGATCTCAAGGATCTTGTACTAGGCAAAGAGAGATGAGGCCCTACAGTTTAATGTGGACTCGGAACCACTCTTGGGGCAATTTTTTTAATGAAAAATTGTTTCGCCTTGCGGGAATCGAACCCACTTCGCTAGGCAACTCAGTTTGCTAGCCAGTAGTAGACAGGTCGATTGATCAAGAAATTGATAGAAATTAAAATGATGATGTATTGTATTTTATAATTATGCTTCAAGCGATACAGAAAATCAATGTGATGATTCTTTATCAAGTGAGACAAAACGAAGGCGATTAATATAATTGCTCACGTATATATATTTTTTCAATTTCGAGTAAAATGTTTCCATTTTTTATACAGTATTTAAATACAATAAATATACATTTGCATAACAAATAGTGCGTTTATTGACCTATATATAAATATGTATACGTATAATTGTTTTAAATTAATATATTTTTTAGTGCTCTTTCGAAAATTAATTAATTGGTGTTTATCAAAAAAAGTGAAATTTTTTGAAAAAATTTCGGAAAAAATACAAAAAATGGTTTTCTGCACTTTTTTCAAGTTCACCATCGTAAAGTGCATGCATAAAAAAAACCTACATCTTTTTTTAAAGAACCCATACGATGCGATGCACAAAAGTTATTGGCCAATCAATTTTAAAATTTGAAGTCAATTTTTGAGAGTTGTATTAGATATTTTGACTTGAAATTTTAACCAGTTTTTGCTCACATTATAAAGTATAATTTCTGAAATTTTCATTTAATTTCAGTTAAAAGATCCTAAGTTATAACCACAAAATTAAAATTTAGCAGTTTTTTAACTACTTTTTTTTTGAGGATATGTGTGCAGATACAAATTTCATATTGTAACCGCTGATAGCCTATATCCCAGCGAATAGCTTCCATTTTTTTCGCTTTTTTGGTAATATTATGGTTATTTAATTGACTATCCATTTTGTATCGTATCTTATTACTACCCAAGAGAAAATTGGACATCTTGGACAGGGTGTAAAAATAAACCAAGGTATTCTAATATCCTATTTTCGGTTATTTGGAAATTATTTTATGAAGTTAGGATTTTTCCTGCTATTTGGTATAAGTTTTTGGTTTTACTAAAATATCCTGACGATTAGTTTTATTTTAAATATATCTGAGAAAAACTCCTTTCCTAATTTTGCATCTGAAATTTATCAAGATTTATAACAGAAATTGCCAAGCAGGACCTTCGATTAGAAAGAAAAATTCTCAAACGTTGGTTTGAAGTTTGGAGCTGCTCTAACTTCCTCTACTATTAAAGGTAAGTTATTCTTGCACTTATTAATTCCCTTTAAATAATTTTTCTTATTGTGTAATTGCTTAAATTAAATTATTAATTGTCTCCCTAGCTTCTTAATAAACTTGGTCAATTGATTGCATAGTGTATATACTTATTATTTATATTTTGTGTAAACCTATTACAATGTTTAATAAATTGCATTTTTTGATTGTTCTTCTCATACTATAAGAATATAAAAAATCTGGGAACTCATATTTTTGTGGGCTTTAGATTGTAATAACCTTTAGCTACAAAATTGATTTCTATCAATCAATTGTGAATGTCAAGAAGAAAACAGATTAGTCCGCGCTATTCCTAAATGGGAAAGTCTGTTCAAGTTGTATCTTCTCAATTTTTTTTTGTCTTTACCAATTCTAAAGATGTCGGTCTACACGATTTATGAAACTGTATATAACTAGATAATATCTATTTCTTACCTTCCAAATTTGAAACAGCTGTAACGCAAGTAATTTAAAAGGTGGCTTGCAATAAGCGTTCCATCAACAGCTCTTGAGAAGCAAAATAACGTCTATTTTTATTTGAAAACAGTTTCTTGGTAAGATGATCAAAATTAAGATATCCAAATTAAACAACGCCCAACCAGAGCTATTTGCAGTAATTATTATATCATAACAGCACTAAAATTGAATTTCCCCAAGGATATTTCAAATTTTTTAACCAATAACAAATAAATTAAGAACGTAAATTAAGAATAACCTAAAGTAAAGCTGTATAAACAAATTATTTATCTAATTTCAATTTCATTACGTCAACCGGATACTGGAATCTTAATTACATATTTCCGGGATCTCTTGCAAATATTATTTTAAGATATTACAAACATCGGTGTACAGGTAAGCATAGGCGCCCACATTGTTATGCCTTAAATTTTACTTGGTCAGCGATACATAGAGTAATGTTGAAGTTAAAAATTATGTGCTCAAATTATATTTGGATATTCTAAGATAGCAATTTTAGTATTGAAAGTACTATTACAATCGTATATATGGGATATCTCTTACACATTTCTCGATCGACATGCAACGGATTTGTCTACCGGTCAGCGTCGGCGCAGCAGTGGAGAATAAAGGAATACGAGATTAGACTTGATTGGCGTGCAGTCAGCGGCTGGCCATTTGAGTGGTATAGTTCATGAAAAAGTTGCAGAAAAGACTTAAAACGCAAAAGTTCTGTGACAGGAATAAAAAATGGGTACCTCCCGTTTTCGGGGGCGCTGAAAAAGATGGTGGTTTTTTTAAGGTTTCCACTCCTCAGCAACTACCCCTAATGTCAAAAAACCACCCTTCATTCGCGTTTCTTTCCATCGTAGGCATGTGAATCGGTTTCTTGGGCAGGATTCGGGTAGGTAATATAGATTATTACCTTTAACTTGTTTGTTTACGTTATCTCTGTGAATCATAGTAGATATGTCATCTGTATACATAAACACATACATCTGTTATATAATATGGCCTGGTAAGTCATTAAAGAAAATGAGAAACAAGACTGGACTTGCGACAGAACTCTGAGCTCACCAATTTCTATGTCAACGATATGACTGATGGTCGAGAGGTAAGCGCACTTGCCCTCAACGGCTTAATTTATAAACTCAAAAATGTTTGTAAATTTCCTGTGCATCTCGTTTCACTAATAAAAAGTTATTTGTTTGGCAGGCAAATAATAGTAAACATAAATGGTACCCACTCGGCTCTTAAACGCATGTCAGCCGGCGTTCCGCAGGGGGCTATATTGTCACCCCTGTTGTATAATATATACCTCGCGGATACGCCGACAAGCCAGTCAACAGATATAATCCTCTATGCCGACGACACGGCAATCTACGCCAGGTCCTTTTATGCCGTTACGGCCTTACAAAAAGTGAGGTACCATTTAAATACTTTACTAAAATACCACCAAAAGTGGAAAATAAAAATAAATCCTGAAAAAACTGAAATTATTACGATGCACAGGAAGTTTACAAATATTAAAACTTTCAATAAAATTAAAATTAATGACACGGTTATTGAGGAAAGGAGCACGGTCAAGTATCTAGGGGTAACCCTGGATACGAGACTACGCTTCGGACCTCACATAACCAGAGTAATAAATAGTACGTACGCTGCCTTAAGTCGACTATATCCATTAGTCAACAAAAGGAGCACATTAACTAAGGATAACAAGTTAACCCTTTATAAAGTTATGTTAAAACCGATCCTTACCTATGCATGCGCGTCTTGGAACACAATTTCAGATGCGCAATGTAATAGATTACAAAGGACACAGAATAAAATCCTTAGATTACTTACAAGTACAAATAGGTATACTCCTATAGAAATATTTCATAGAGAGTATAACATCCCTCTAATCAGGGATTATATAATAGAAACTTCCCAAAAATTCTTTAAATTAAAGATACACAATTCCCCGCTTACCACTAATATGGTAGACATACGGAAACATCATAATTTTGAGCATACCCATAAGCTCATACATGAAAATCTTCCGATTTATTCGTATAGATAACATAATTTTTAAAACGCATAACTTTCTTATAGGTACAAGTGGAACTATGATGATTTGATGTGTCCCTGAAACATTGCAGACATACTTGTTTTAAATAAAAATATTATTTTAATTTATTATGAATTGTTGTTTTATTTTCTTATTTAGTTTTATAACACTGAAACCATCGGTGAATTTTTAATTGTAAATATAAATTTTTTAAGCAGGTTTTTTTCTCGGCAATGAGTTTCCTGCGAGTTTATTAGATAATTTTATTCATCATATAGAATCTCATTAATTTTTATTTTTCTTAAACTTTTGTATTTAAATTGACAGTTAGTTCAATCTTTGTTGGAGAACGTTTTTTATTTGATTAATTTTTAATTCTGTTTTTAACTTCCTCTCTTTCTTTGAAAGATTATTATTAACTACTTTCTTAGTATGATGTACTTATTTAATCAAAATTAAATATAATATAATGAGAAAAACTCATGTGTATACAAGGCTACTGGTAATTCGATACATTCCTTTGGATATGTGATGGGGCATGAGCTAAGGAGTAAATCTAGCCCTAACATGCATTATGCAAAACTCAATAGTTTTTGAGATATTTCAATTTTTTTGTTTTTCTCAAAAAAGTAGATCTTAATGTCTTAAAAGTTAATTTCCGAAAAATCAACTTGACATTTTAAAATTTTTTTTTACTGGATTACTTGTCCAATATTATAGATATCCGTTTGGAATGAAAAATATCCGGAAACATTTCGATCATGTGAACATTTAAAATAAAAACTTGTAAACATTTTTTTTTAAAATCAGTTATCAAATTTACCTATTAGGTTTTTTCAAAAAAATATTAATGTAGCACGCGTACAAATTATTATAAAAACTTCCTTATTTCAATAGCTATCTAACTAGGTAGAAATGTTTAATGTACCCTTGATAGTTCTAATAAAAAATTAGAAAAGATAATGCTGATGGCGGAATTTATTAAACGACTAATCGTTCATTTTCATTTAAGTCAGTCAGTCCTTGACTTTGACGTTTGTGCATATATGTCATTAACTGACATTCTTATCTCCGTGTCCCTTAAGTTTGTTGGTCTTGTTAAATTAGTTATCGAAGATTTTGATTTTGCTCGTAGTTGTTGTTATTAGTTGTTGTTATTGTATTTTCTGTGCCATGACCGCGTATGCCAACGCAGAATGTTTGTCATGTTTGTCTATGGATACTGTGGCGGCAACGCTGCTGAAGCTCGCCGAGAATATGGTCTTTGGTACCCTAACCGCCGCTTACCAAATGCACGTGTATTCAGTGCGGCATATCGAAATATCGCTGAAACTGGCTCCGTGAAATGTAGAAGAAGTGACGCTGGTGCTCCTCCCGTTTATGAACCAGATGATGAGTAAGAAATATTGAGATATTTTGAGGAAAACCCAACTATTTCAACTAATAAAGTCGCAAGACTAACCGGAGCGTCAAAATGGAAAGTTTGGTCTACGATACGTAGAGTTGGATATCATCCTTACCACTATACCCCTGTCCAAGGCTTGGAGGAAGGTGATCCTGGAAGGAGAGTGGAATTCTGCCGCTTTATGTTAAATTCAGATGCAGAAAGTGCAAATTTTTTAACAAGTATTTTATGGACGGACGAGTCGAAATTTAATCGCGAGGGTATAACAAATTTCCACAACCTACATTATTGGGCAGAGGAAAATCCCAAGTTAACACGTGAAACTAGTTTCCAAATGAAGTTTTCTATTAATGTGTGGATGGGAGTCATTGGCCACTATTTAATAGGGCCACACTTTCTTCCTCAAAATTTAAACGGGGAAATCTATGAAAATTTTTTAAGAAATGGTCTGGCGGTGATTCTAGAAGATGTTCCTCTCGCCGTCAGACAGCGAATGATGTTTCAGAACGACGGATGTCCAGCACATTATCGGCTGACAGTACGACAGTTACTTGATCAACGTTTCCCTAACCGTTGGATTGGAAGAATACCTTGGCCAGCGCGAAGCCCTGACTTAACACCCCTTGATTATTACGTATGGGGTGTTATGAAGGAGATGGTCTATGCCACACCAGCCAATACTATAGAAAACCTTAGTCAAAGGATAGTCGATGCTGCCCAACACATAAGGCATAATCTGACAACCAGAGTAACAAGGACGAAAATAAGAAGACGCTGCCGTGTCTGTATACGGAATAGGGGCTCCCATTTTGAGCAAGACATATAAAAAATAAAGTACAACTTTGAAATTAATGAAGAATAAAATTCGTACTACTTGTGTTATTTTTACTAGTATTTTCTTAGAACTATTAAGGGTACATTGAACATTTGTACCTTGTTAGATAGCTGTTGAAATAAGGCAGTTTTTATAATAATTTATACGCGTGTTACGTTAATATTTTTTTGAAAAAACCTAATAGGTAAATTTCATAGCTGATTTAAAAAAAAAATTTTAAGTTTTTATTTCAGATGTTCACATGATCGAAATGTTTCCAGATATTTTTCATTCCAAACGGATATCTATAATATTGGACAAGTAATCCAGTAAAAAAAAAATTTAAAATGTCAAATAGATTTTTCGAAAATTAACTTTTAGGACATTAAGATCTACTTTTTGAGAAAAACAAAAAAATTAAATATCTCAAAAACTATTGACTTTTGCATAATACATGTTAGGGCTAAATTTACTTCTTAGATCATGCCCCATCACATCTCCAAAGGAATGTATCGAATTACCAGTAACCCTGTATAACTTCTACTATAAAATACTTAATAAAAGTTAGTTACTTAGTAAAAATGTAATTTAAATTCTTGCATAAAACGAGCGTGCAACTGAAAAAAGCTCAAACGATGGCCTTACGCACAGAACCATCAATAATTACGGTGTTTTAGCTGCTATAAAACGTTTGAAAAAACGAGAACTATTTAACAATGTTGATGCTACGCGTAGATAGGGAATAATTATATAATGCTTCTGTTCGGGAACGGCACATTAACAGCCCGTAACGGCCACATAGCAGTTTAGCCTTTAACACAAATGATTTTAAGGTACCGAATGCATGCGGGTTTGAAAAGCAGAGGTAGATGCCATCAGGAAAAATTTGTATTATAAATTACAATATTTCAATGTTTTATGCATTATCTGAGGGAATCTGCGTTTCCGTGTGTGGCATTTTGACGGCTGTTTGTGTGATGATTGAGTGATGACCACTACTCTTTTGAACTATATTGTTATATAGTGCGAAAGCACGCCTTTTGTTTGATTTTGATGGCACCATTGTTAACACGTCTTCCGTTAGATTTGATTCCCAATTCTGTTGATAAATTGATGTGTACGTGCTCAAATGGCTTATTTTAAAACTTTTGTTGTCCCGTCCAAATGATATTCTAAGCGTCAAGAGAATGCATTTATCTTTCTTTTTATGATGCATTAATGCCTCCTTACTGATGTGCGCTTCTGCTGAAGTAATCATTTTTATACAGAGTGGCTCTGTTCTTACATTTTACAAGAGAGACAAGAAACGTTTCACGTAAAGTATATTTTAATTTTAAAGTAAATAATAAATAATAATAATAAGAAACCAGGATTCTTAAAAAATGTGAAACTTAAGATTTACAGATGTTATGGATGTTATGTTATTTCATTTAATCATGGAATCCTACTCCTTTAAATACCATGAGAAAAATGAAAAATTTTGGAAGTACAATAAATATTAACTTTTGTCAAACTTAGTGTCATTCCTTACTCATGAAAAAAAAATTAAAAATATGGTCTTAGAGGGAACATTAATAAGCTTTTGAGTTCATATTTGTCAGAACGTAAACAACTTGTTGAAATTCAAAGAATTAAATCAGAGATACATGAAATTTCATTTGGAGTACCGCAGGGGTCAAATTTGGGACCTATGTTGTTTCTTTTATTTGTTAGTTACGCACCTAGTATAGATGAACTCAATAACTTGGTGATTTTGCTGACGTTAATGTTACCTATAAGTTCCAACTTACAATGTACTGCTGGTGTACAGGAATGATGATTAAATGAAATTAAGTATGTTAAAAAGATATGAGTAGCAATTCATTTCCCAAGAATAAGGTCTGTCAGGTGTGTTGTTTTCAATGTAGGATGCAGCGAATAAAATATGAAATCAGATGGGTATAAATGAAGTTTTACATAAAGTATTTTCCAACTAAAATCCTCCGCGACGAGCCCCCAAAGATAGGGACAGGGTTTTCGACTATTCCGTAGGCCTTCGATAACATGGTCTGACCCAGGTGCCGGCCGTGGAGCGGTCCTAAACGGAGGCGAATGCGCTTCTCGAATTGTACCCCGAAGTATATAAGGAAATAAACCAAAAGTGATATTCAAAACTGCGTGCCGGGAGCGGGAAGCGGCCTAAAATAGCAAGAATCACATGTCAACAGGTGAACAGCGAACAATGGAGAAAGCATGCTTACCGTTTTGTCGCCTTAAATTCTACTAAGCTGTGACAATTTTTCCTCAAGACTAGTTCCACAACATAACTCAATATTCAAAATAAGAGAAAACTTTTGATGATCGCCTAAATTCATAAATCCCGCATGGACGGCTACAGAAGAATATGGCAATCACGACAAATCGGTCGCGTGCTTTTCAAGACGAATGTCGGATGGATAATTGCCGAGACGGAAGTTACTTCAGAGCCCTCGACGTTCAATGATTTAGCATGCTATTTTATATACATTATGAGGTACAGTGAGCTGCCTATGGTTGAACGGTATTAACGTGGCCAGTTAGCTGTAGGTTCGTAACAAATAGTATTGAGCAAGTAACTGATACAATTTTTGGGATTATTTATTGATAATGACCTTAGTTGGGAAGCACATATTGACAACTTGTGTACAAAATTACCCTCCGTATGTTTTGCGCTTTATAGTCAAGTTAGTACTATGAATTAACGCTGCATCTAGAGCACTCTGGGGACTTAGAGATAGAGTATTTGACAACCACGACATTGCTTTATCAACGAAAATGGCTGTCTACAGAGCAGTTGTCATTCCAACACTGCTATATGGATGTGAAAGCTGGGTCACTTACCGTCGTCATGTGAAAGAATTAGAACGTTTTCAGCAAAGACACCTCAGAAGTATGATGAAAATCCGTTGGTTTCATCACATATCAAACGTGGAAGTACTCAGGAGAGCAAACAGCCTTCCAATTGAGGTGCTTATTTCAAGAGCACGCCTAAGATGGGCAGGTCACGTTCATCGTATGCATGATAACCGCCTTCCTAAATGTACACTTTATGGTGAATTGCTAGGCTGTAGAAGAAGGCGTGGCGGTCAACGAAAGAGGTTCAAAGATGTTCTCCATGAAAATCTAAAATCCTGCGGTATTCCAGACGAGCAATGGGAACAACTTGTAGCGGACAGAGCCGAGTGGCGAGGGGTTGTGGCCAGCTATCAAGGAAATGTTGCTGCAAGAAGGCCGAATCCAAGACCTAACCAGGTCTATGTTTGTCCTGACTGCGGTCGACATGTGCTCTCCCGAATTGGCCTCTATAGCCATAGTCGTGTGCACCGTAGATGAATGGGAATTACAATAGACTACACCTTTTACTTGTTTTTTATTACACACAATCTATCGACTGTAACATTTTTTTATACTAGGACTCGAGTAAAGGCTAATAATAATAATAATAGTACTATGAATGTTATGCTATCATATTATTATGCAGGGATGTACTCGAGAATAAGATATGTATTTTATTTTGGGGATGTTCACATCATACACTTCGAATTTTTCGCTTACAGAAAAACACAGGCAGAACCATTACTGGTGTATCCAAATATACGACATGTTGAAGTATATTTAAAGAACTACATCTGTATATATATATATATATATACACAAACATAAAATGTATTGAGGTTGCAGTCAGTGATAAGGTATTTTGGCCAATAAAAAGAAAACTCTTTGTTATTGTCAAGCTTTCGCTAATGTTTATTAGCTTTCTCAAGACATTAACTTGAGGTTAACCTCAAGTTAATGTCTTGAGAATTGAGATATTCGCTAATTAATTCCGAGTTAATTGAAATTTCAATTAACAAATCCAAAATATTAATTGAAAATATGTGAAATCTAGTTTTTGATCCGGTACCAAAC
Source organism: Leptura quadrifasciata (assembly GCA_963675555.1). NCBI lineage: Eukaryota > Metazoa > Arthropoda > Insecta > Coleoptera > Cerambycidae > Leptura > Leptura quadrifasciata. The sequence continues at coordinate 7,538,893 of OY776674.1, forward strand.
CGAATAGCAACTATGTGCTTTTTAACTGAATTAATCACTTAGCAAAGTTTCCAGGTCAATTTCTTGATCGAAATTTGATGGAACTTGGGCGATATCTATAACAATTCTAACTCACAAAAACAAAAGAGGATATGACTTAAACTGACAGTTTGACAGTCGGCAGTCATAGAGTACCAACCTGAGAAATTTTAAAAGTAAATCGACTGTTATGGACTTTTAGATCATTTCTACTATTTTTACACTATTAGTTTATAGACAATTTTTATACACTAATTATAATAAAAGTTTGCATTTAATATTTTTATGACGCAGATAACTATTTAACAAAATGGTATATTTCCCCAGCCATCTGTTGGTGGAAAGCCTAATTTAGATGGTAATTTTAATAGGTAATTAAGGTGAAGTGACATCTATCGGTGAAAATGTAATTTATTACTCCAGATTGATGAGTTGATCAACTAAAATATTATTTTTATATGTTACTATTAATTTGTCGAAATCAGCGAAATATGGCAGGTCATATGGTTATTATTCCAATGAACAGTAGATAATTTATTTCTTTAAAAAAATCTGTTTACAGATGAAGTAGGATTTACCCGTGACAGTACTATAAATTATCACAACAACCACGTGTGTTGGGATAAAAATCTGCTTAATATTTTTCAACTCAGGCATGCAAGTTTATGACTGGTGTTTCCGGACACCCTGTATACAGAGTGCACAGATGAAAACTCCTAGGAGTGATATTTCGGAAATTAATATAGATATTATGTGTGTGGTAGTATGTGCAAATGGCTTCAGTTTTGGATATAAATCATTTTTCAATGTTAAGGATGCACTTTGAAATTGAGGGCATTTAAAAAACTTTTAATTTTCAATCAAATTCCGTTATACAAAATATTTTCCAACCATTTTCGAGATGTTTGAGTTTAATTGTTGCAATTTATTGAAAACTAAAATTGGTGTAACTATTTAAAAATAAATTTTAGACGATAGGTGAATATATGAGTAGATAGTGCGCCCAAAATTCACACTGTTTACTTAAATCATATTTGAGATGGTAAAAGTAAAACTGTTCGACTCATTAATTGTTTCAAGGTCGTACATTTTGATAATTGCATTATTTAGCCAGCAGTGGTGTAATATTGCTATCATCATGAACCTGTCCATGAATGAACCGGCTTCATTTTCTGTTAATAACGAAAGAATTATTGGCAGGCTACGGTTATCAAGCTGAACATTTTATCGGACTCGAACTCACTTTTTGAAAGACGGACGAGCAGCTGATCAGCAGGTGGAGGCTGGCGGAACTCTTATGATAGATACCTGGAAGGTATGCAGTTCGACCACCATGGCCAAGCGACATGTGTGTCTCGATCGACAAGTGGCCAAAGTGCTAATTTCTTTAATTTCGACAATTTACGGCCTTCTGTCAGGGGCACATTTTTGCACATGTTCTTTGGCTTTTTGCCGAATGAGTCGTTATTAACTTTATTACATTATTTGTTTAAATACCCGCCGGCTACATTTCCAAATTTCTTTACACGCTGTTGTTGCTCTTATACAAAATTGTTATGAAATAATTGTCGGAGATTATAGGTACTCACTCTTAGGAGGCAACATGTCCAATATGTTAAGCTGTGCGCGGTTTCTTTGAATTTATCAACAAATGCATAATACAAACAAGGATTTTTGAATTATTTATTATTTTATTGACAAATATAAATAATATAATAATAATAGCAATAATAAATGTCTATTAGATACAGATAATATACAAATACAAATATAAATAGTATACAAAACATTGAATATACAACAATCCAATAAACATGATATGCTCACAAAGTACAAATAGTGTGCGTGAGACATTTGGAATTAAATAAAATAATATTAGATAATATGTAGCCAAGTTTTTTATATTCATGTAAAGCTGTACAATATACAGACATAAAACGTCAATAAGGTGTTTATTGAAAAAGTCAATCGCCGCAGGCAGATTTAGCTCCACTTTCTTTTTTAATGTGTCCCATGATTCGTCCTCGAAGAAGATTGCGGTATTGTCGGCAAAGCTTATGATTTTACCAGCGCAAGGAATTTCAAATTACTTATTTACATAAATTGTGAAGAGTAGTTCCTTGTGGTACACCACACTGGACAGATTGAAAGTTGCTGCGTATGTTCTCTAAGTCTACAACAATGTTGTCTATCCGCAAGATAACTAGACAGGAGTTGTTTGACAACACCACGTAGACAATGTCACTTAAGGTATTGAAAGTATTAGGGAGCTTCCTATTTAAAAATAATTCCTTATTTTTATTTTAAATTTATGTAAACATTCTACAAGAAATTAAATTCAATACAAAATACAACAGCTTTTCGAATATTTTAAAACATCCAGTCAGAAATTTAGATAAATACCAAGTTTAAGTAACGTTTAAAGATTGCCCCAGTACGTGATATTAGTTCTTATCTAAATTATGTTAAAATAAACGACGAGCTCAGTATTTGTAAAATAGGGTTGTTCGCTAGGTTGTATGCAACTTATGCCGTGAAAAAACTAAAACAAAATGAATAAAACATAATTAGAAAACACACGTAGGACTGAGAAAGGGGGATAGTTCGTCGTAGTTAGAACGCGTATCTCAATAATGTAAATAAGTGTATGCATCGTGGACAGCATGGTATACGGACGAAATTCTGACATTCTTGGCATTCTTTCTAGGCCGAACCATATAAAACAACGGGTTAGCGTCATTTGAAGAGGAAGCTACATGCTTGTCTGATTGAGTTGTCTCCCTCCAAGCTTATGACCAAATTATTTACTGCACAAGTTATTTCTACCTAATGAATCTCTACACAAATTAGAAATAATCTATCACTTTCACATATATGCTCTTCGGGCATATTATTAACACCAAAATTGCCGTCATAACCATCGACAACGATCGCATTTACTTTAACTATATTATTTCAATATTCGAGTCGATGCTGCCGTGCACTGCACAATGATCACGTACGCAAGTATCGACGATTGTGTCGAAAAAATCCCGGAAGACAGCATAGTTTTACATTTGTTCCATACTCTACGTTATTATCTAAAAAATTCGAATTTACATTCTGGTTCGGGTGGAAAATGAGTATCTATTTCGCGTATTGTGGTATTAAAAGAACATTAGATTTTTATGAAATATTAGCTTTCATTTTTGAACAAGAAAATAGGATAAAATTATATTCCAATTTGCTCAGTTATTATTTTCAATAATGAATCTAGGTAAAAGTTCACATGCTGAATATTGTATCAAGGAGATTTACGTTTGCTAAATAACAAGTTTAAATTTTAGAACGATATATTTTCAGAGTTTATGCAATGATAAGTAATTTTAACTTCAATTATACTTCAGTTGATGTATTATCAAAGGCTGATTGTGTGCCTATATTGATATGTAAGATGCCACAGGAATGTTTGCCTTTCAAATTATTGTGTGAGGTTTCTCATCGGCGAAGACTTGGTTTTCTATGATTGTTTAATAACGGTCCGTCATTATAATTACTTTACGAACTGAAAACTGTACAGGCCAGCGGTCAGTGCTGGGTCAGTTAGCCCTGTTACCTTTATCTGATTAGAGGGGGTTAGTTCTCGCCAATTGCTGATCCAGGACGTCTTGACTGTTTGAATTACATCGACCAGTCGCGTTTTACGTTGTTGAACGGTCATACACAATTTGGTAGCTGCCGTTTTTGTAATCAATTAAAAGATATTTCTTCAACATTCTCTGATATTTTACATGAGTATTTAATTCTCATTTTACCACGTAAATTCTGTAATGCACGAACATGACATGATTATTGTCCTCTGTTTTGCATGAAGTTTTATTTTCATCATAGCGGTTGCTAACATCATAATTTCAAAACACAATTTAATGGGCTCTTGCCGCATCTTTAATTACAACCACAAAATAACACGGAATGCTATTGTATTACCCGGATCTTGTTATTGTTATTGTATAACAACATGTACAGTATGGTGATTACTGTAGTTACTGTGTGTAAATATTTGGATTATTCTAACTTCATGTGCGGCTATTTGCTATAATTATTTTAAAATAAAATGGTTTTTTTGAGTATTGTCCCGACGATTACTGTCTTTTCTTTCAACTTCACTTTTCTGGTAATATATGTAATAAAATAAGCCATTCAGTATCTAACAAATTTACATGACTAACTGTATCGAATGCTTTAGAAACATCTACGAAGATGCAAAGCGACTTTTTTTTATTATATAATGCATTATAATTCATAGAATTCGAGCATTCCAAGTCATTGTATTTTAGTGCTAACTGTGTTTAGACAAAATACGCAAATTTTACTATATAATTTAGAGCTCGTAAGGGGGAATAGCTGTTTTGGTTTAATTTTTTGTGTCCTTATTTATATAAGCACTTGCAGATAGGTTGGAATATTATAATTCCTATATTTTATATTTTTATAAAATTTCCATCTGCTATAAAATTATTCAGTGATAAAATCATAGTTTACCCTAGGATTTACCTATACATTGGATTTTAAAAAAATACAAACATTGTATTGTAAAATTAGGTATTTTTTTATAGTCAAAGAACCAGAAAACAATTTAGCAGACAACTTACATTAAAATTCAAATTTGACTGATATGTAATATAATTTGAGTAGTATGTTTATGACGAAAATTACTACGTGGTACATCCATTTCATTAATTGTAATTTAACCAATTATATGATAACTCAGTACTTTGTACAGAGCAGTAGAAAAACAATAATTTATCTATTTAACTCTCTATATTAAATAGATTTTTCTTACTGGCAGATATTGCATTACCAATAAAATTAACTTTATACCGCTTAGGAGAGAGTAAAATTTGCTCCACATGTTTTCCTTTTGAAAAACTGACTACTCATGGACACATCATTACTCTGATCTCGCTATTCTGTTTTCATACCCGCTGACTACTTAAATGTAATAGACAGGCAGCTCCCCCAACACGTTTAAGATTATTAGGAAATACTTTGAGCTACAGATTATCGTGAAAAATGAACTTCACATAGAGTTTAACATAGGAAAGTAAAGACATGTTCATATTTGTTGAGTAAGCGAGCATATAAAGAATATTTATAGCATTGAATTGATCAGTTATAAAATTTGTAATGAATACAAAAACTTTAGTAGATGGAGCTGAAGAGAATGTCATTCGTATCATTTAGTTCTTTGGTTTTTAAGGTTTTTCTTTCCTTAATTTATATTTCGCGCCCATCGATGTCCAATTTAGATCTCCAATCAGTAGTTTTTCTATTTGCTTCTGTATTTCTTTGTGCTGTGGCAGGGACATGTTTAAGGTATTGTTTAGTATATTGTTGTTTTCTATACATCCCCCCTTGGAAATTTATTTGATTTGCAAAAAGGGTAGAAGTTCTACAAAGAATATTATGATTTTTGTACTCTGTACGAATTACCATCCCTGAGATATCGCGATTCCAAAAGTTGAAGAAGTCGTATTCTGCATAATATGCACACATTTCCGCACCACCTGTGAGGTAGTGTGCTTGGCGCATTTTTTTCAAAGTGATTCCCCGGTAGGCATAATCCACGATATGTTATGATTTAGTTTTATTAAACAATAAGAAAGGTGCATCAATTTTCTTCTCATCGATATCATAAAAATCTTCATGTATTTGATTCAACATTGGAGCAAGACTGGCCTTGACAATTGGTACATGCTGGTGAACAAAATAATCCGACTTTTTTACAGCCACACTTTGCACTACAACCCTTTTTTAAGAAGTTTTTCTGGAGCTGGTGGGAGTAAAGTTTAAATTGGCTCCAAAGTATTATCTATTAATTTCCAACCCCAGTCTTCTGGGTCCAGTTGGTTGCCTAGCCACACTTGAACTTGATAGTATACTCGATATAAGTATATATAAGTAATATAATATCTATACTCGTCTACACAATCAATTTTTTTTGGAGCTTTTGGATCAATTAAATCATGTTTTCCAAACATTTTAAATACTGTTGTTTTACCCCTTTTGAAAATTGCTGATGTAGTATCGCAGACAGTTATTACATGTAGAAATGAGATATGATTTTGACATCTTGGATAGGCAGATAAACTTTTCGATGAATATATTTTTGTTTGTTGTTGAGCTTTCCCAGATTTCAAAAAGTAAATAATCTTATCAATTGGAGTTCGTGCAGTCAGTAGTATTAACAAATCAATATTTTCACCAACAATGATAGTTGTATTTGTTGTGTTGTATTCACTAAAATGTTCACAGCAGTAAATTTTTCACATAACATTGTAATAAAGCGAGACTTCTAAGTATTTGCAAGAAATTGTTGTTGGTTTGTTGCAACTGTCATGAATTGATCAAAAACGACATCAGAAGATGAAGAAGTTTTTGTAGTTCGACGACGTTGTTCTACAGCTTTAATGTTTTTCTTATAATCAGTATAACCATCAAATACTATAGTCACTCTATAACCAAAATGGGTTACCTCCATTCCATTGTTATTTATTTTTGAGAAAGAAATGAGGCAAGATATGCGGACGACTAGCTGGTTTAAGTCCAGAGCATTCGTAAGAGTGGAGAAACTTACCCTTTCTGACATGTCGACAGACAGCGACAGATTTCTGTTTATTTCGAGAAAAGGAGACAAAGAAAAATTGATGTTAAATTGGGCACCATCTATAGTAAAAATAAGTAGAAGTGTCTCTTTTTCTCGAATAACCAATCTGCTATAGATCAGACTGAAATTTTTGGTAAGAGAAATAAAAAGGTTGTTTAAAATGAATGTTAAAATATATTACATGAACAATAGACAAATTGGTTTGTAAAGACTAATTGAAATTTAAAAAATATATATATAACAAATTTATACCAGGATCCTACATTGATTATTGTTGAGGTGACTGGTTCTGGAACAGCAAACCAGGCCCACAATTGTCTCTTGTTGCGAGAATGGATTTTAAAGTTTCCTTGGCAATTTACGTCTCTTAATGAAATGGAGTGAAAGTTGTAGGAAAATTAACCAACTAGGTGGTTTATGAAAAGTTAACGAAATTTTATCTATGAAAGATAAGCTGTGCAAAAGATATGCAGGAATGAAGAAGCTATGCAGAAACGTATACAGAAATGTATAAGTATATATGTGCATAAACATATAAGTACATAAGTACATATAAATATATAGAAATATATAAGTATTTAAGAATTTAAATATCTAAATATATAAGTATCTAAGTATATACAAATATAAGCATCTAAGCTGATTTCATAAAAACTATAAATTGCCAAAAAAAACGAAAAAGAAAGAAAAAAAATATTTTAAAACCATGTGGTATATATAGTATTTTAACTGCTTATTAAATTTAAAAGAATTGACCTTGAATTTAAATTTATTTTAAAAATAATTGAAATTACATCAAAGACAAAAATTGAAGATTAATTAAATTTTAAATGAGTAATAAATGAAATTACCTGTATGTTAAACACTTGTTAACGTGGATATAAAAATGTAATATCAATTACTGAAGTCCACAGTGAAAATTTATATACGTTCGAATCAGTACAAAGGCTGCAAGCAAATGATTTCTTGGTGAGTTTTACTGATAAGGTAAACTATTTTATCCTACTTACTGGAAAATAATGCTACCAAAATAAGAGAAATCTAATTCCCTAATTAAATTGAAAGCTATAAAATATAAAAATAGTACAAGTATGGCCATCTGTCAATGGTTGAGTTAAGCGCAACAACTTGCCGGTCGCAAATTCTACAAGTTCCTTTACTCACAACTAAAATAGTGGCATATGATCGATAAAAGGAATCTATAATAAAAGTTTTTATTACTTCCATACCACAGCTGATTTGCCTTTGCTTCACAATTCGCAAATACAATACATAACCAACAATATGAACAGCTGTAAATAAATAGTAAAACGTATTGACTATTGTGAGAACTCAGTAAAAATATTACATCTTATAGGATATACTATATATAGTAACGAGAAAAGGTAAGAAAAATAACCATATGAACTTACATAGTAAACAAAAATATAAAAATTGAAATATAGGTATCTGATGTAAATAAATGTTTTGTAGGCAAATTGTTAATTGTTTCCTGAGATGCTGTATAGAACGGAAATACATAATAGTTTAAAAAATAACGTTGAATCGAATAACTTGTATGTATAAGTTACACAAACCAATATTTTTACTTATATTGAACGTCCGATGATGTGTATAGGCGGCATAGGCGTGCATATTAGTTAGTATTTTCGATGTTTCAAATGGTGATATCTCTGGAATGGTGACTCGTAGGGAAAAAATATAAGAACAATCTTTGTAGATAATTGCATGATCTACAACTTTCGTTTGACTAATTTTTATGATAACACTTACCGTTTACAGGGAAAATGCCAAAAACCGATATTTTTTTCCTTAAATAATTTTTTTAGTAGACGTAGGATCGGTGGGGATTTTTGATATTTTATTTGTAATAATGTTATTATTATTATTATTATTAGCCGTTACTCGAGTCCGAGTATAGAAATGTTACAGTCGATAAATTGCGTACAATAAAAAACAAGTAAAAGATTTTCATCATACTTCTGAGGTGTCTTTGCTGAAAACGTTCTAATTCTTTCACATGACGACGGTAAGTGACCCAGCTTTCACATCCATATAGCAGTGTTGGAATGACAACTGCTCTGTAGACAGCCATTTTCGTTGACAAAGCAAGATTGTGGTTGTCAAATACTCTCTCTCTAAGTCCCCAGAATGCTCTAGATGCAGCGTTAATTCTATTGCGAATCTCGCTGTCCATGTTTGCTTTGTCATTAACAACGTTGCCTAAGTAATTGAACTGATCCACCACTTCAAGAGAATTTCCGTTAAGTGTAATGTCTATTTGGTTCACTTGATGAGGAGTTGACATAATCTTAGTCTTTCCAATGTTGATTTTAAGTCCCAAAGAATCATAGCTTTGGGCATACACATCTAAAAGTTCTTGAAGTTCTTCCGGCGTAGAGGCTAAAAGTGCACAGTCATCCGCATCCTGGAGATCACAAATGAATCGTGTGCGTGTCTTCGTGAAAGCTCTAAAGCGCCCTATGTTAAAGAGACCGCCATCAAAACGGTATCTGAGACCTATTCCTCTGACTGTCAGTTTGTTGTCAACAATAATTGTTAGAGCAGTGGTAAACAAATTAAAGAGTAGGGATGCCAGGACACATCCCTGCCTAACTCCAGTGAGAGTTTGGAAAGGTTCGGTTGCCTCATTATTATACATAACCTGGGCGTTGTTGTTTGTATGTAGACTGCGACATACTTCCACAAATTTTCTAGGGATACCTAAGCGGAACATAATTTTCCAGAGCACTTCCCTGTCCACCGAGTCAAACGCCTTGGTTAAATCAATGAAGGCCATGTGAATTTCTCCTTGATGTTCGAGTGCTTTTTCTTGAAGCTGTTTAAGTGTGAAGATTAAATCCGATGTGCCTCGGTTTGGTCTAAAGCCACTCTGTGGTAATAATGTACCTAAGACCTGTAATAATATTCAGCTCTCTGCGAATTATTGTACACTTGCAACTATTTTTTTGTCTACTTTGATCGGATTATAGCTCCATCATATTATGATATGGTGCATTATATTTTAATTATCTAACTTGTAGTTAACTTTTATACATTTTTCATTAAATTTACAAAAGTATAAATTAAATTCCTGGACGAAGGCGTTTAATCATATTATCTGATTCCAAAGAAGCACAATAAAATGAGCTTTTTCAAACCTATAAATTATATTTTCGTAGAAACAAACCATTCTTTTAAATTGCAAGGCATTAACTTTGAAATATGTCTAGAACTTCCTGTTGTTCTGAAACAAGTATAAACTGTTTTATTAATTAACATAGGTTTAACGTTATCCACTTTTATGTGGGTGTCAAAGACACATACTGTTAGTCATCTCTTACATACATATTCAGGTAATTTTTTGTTGCAATTTTTTTGCATTCAAATAAGAGGCTATTGTACCTATTAATACTAATCACAAGAAGTAATTCAAATTTAAATTAATTTGCTTCTTTAATTCCAGACAAATTAACAAGCATTATTCTTTTGTATACACATCACGCATACGAGGCTTTAAGTTTAAAGTTAAATGAACGAATATTTAAAAATCCTTATCTGTGAGAATCGAGTAATTTTTATGGTATATTGTACAAATTCTAAATTACACCTACCATCAAGTTTTTATCGTTCTAAAATAATTTGCATTTACTTCGTAAGCACTTTCTTACTTATTCACAGTTGGTAATGCATGTGATAGATATATTAAAAAATCGTCTGGATCCTTATCCATATAACTTTACATTGCATGGAATAAAGTGCATATGTAGATGAGATAACTATTTTAAATGTCTTTGTGATTGTCAACAGTAAGTTATTAACCTAAACCAAATTAAAACTAAACAAAATTTGACTTGTATTGTGTGTATTGTATGTGATACAGGTAAGAAAGTTAAAAATCTGGGAAATAGTTAAGGACATAAGAAATACAAATGGAGAAACCCGGGAGATTAGGATTAGAAATGATTAAGGTGTTATACTCAAGGAAAATAGAGAAATATCGGATACACCGAACGAATTTTATACAAACATTGGTATGAAAATGGCAAGCAATAATAGAATAAAATAAAATATATATTTATTTACGCTTTAACAATTATAATATACATAATTTTTATTTTACGTTGCAAAAAATAAATATAAATAATCTACAAAGTCGAGACTTGTTGTAGATAAGGTAAGTTTTGTGCGTAATGTAATATGTATTATAAAATATTACAAGCCAGAATAAAACATATCTTATGTCTGTACAAAGAACCTCATGTGGAATAAACTGTATTCTTGTATGCAGATCTACAATTATTCTTCAGAGCTTATAAAAAAATACTAATCATAAGGTAACTAATACTAAAACACTAAATATATTTAAAAGAGTGAGAAATACTAGAAACAAAATAATATAACTAAAAAACATACTATCGGTAATCTCCATAATAAATTATAGCAACAAGCACCCAAATAGATAAATACATACAGTTGTAAAAGCAAGTTATATATATATATATATATATATATGAAGTTTTGTTGTACTTCCGGGTGCTCTCCCGCGTCGATTGACTCCTCCAGGAGTCACGGTTGTCTAACGACGTTTCGGCAGAATCTCATCTGCCATCTTCAGGTTCTCACTGAAAGCTGCCTGCTGCTACTCCTCGTTACTTGAACGACTGACCGTCAGTCAGTTCAGTCAACATTAACTACTTTAAGCCGATTTCTATGTTACCAATTTTATCAACAAATTTTGAAACCCTAATAATTAAAAATATAATTGTAAATTTTTTTGAAACAAACAATTTATTTGATAAAAATCAGCATAGATACAGAGAACACAGATCTACGATAAGTGCAATAGTAAACGCCGTTGAAAAAATATTACAGGCCATAGATAATATACACCATATGCAACGTTCTTAGGCTTTTGATTGTATGCGCCATAATTATCTCATACAAAAACTCGAATTTTATGGAATAAGAAGAGTGGATTGAAACTAGTACAATACTATTTAGATAACAGAAGACAAGTTGTAGTCGGATCCTCTGGCGTGCCATCATCAGTTTTGCCTATTCAAATAGGCGTACCCCAAGGGTCAATTTTAGGCTCAATTTTCTTCTCAGTTTTCATTAATGACTTCTCCTGCAATGTACAATCACAATAATAACTCTGTATGCTGATGATGTCACTCTTGTTAATGCAGGATCAATAATAAGGGAATGGGAAGCCAAAAATCTCGTCAACTACTAACCACTCTGTCACTTGGTATAACTCAAATAAATTAAAAATAATCCCGAGAAAAAACAATATGTTATATTTTCTCCTAATGTAGAGTTTTCCAATACAAAATTTCTGGGTGTATTATAGACTCTAAACTAAATTGGCAGAGCCATATTGAATATTTAGCTAATAAATTAAATAAAACTATCCATCAAATTAGAAAACTAATGAAACTAACAATTAGATACAACTATTACGTTCTATTATAGTAACTTTTATAGTCTGATTACTTATGGAACCTTGATTTGGGGTGATTCAGTGAGATTTGACAGAATTTTCAGAATACGGAAAAGAGCTATTAGAATAATAGCAAATGATAGGGAACATTGTAGACCTAAATTTGAAAAATCTGGTAATAATGACCTTGTATGGTACTTTTATATATCAATGTGTGCTATATGTAAAGAGCAACTGTAATATTATAACACATTCTAGTTTTCATAACTACAAAAGCAGAAATAAAAACAAGCATCGATTATCAAAAACTCAACAACCGTTGAACTGTTTGGCTACACAATTATTTTTTCGCCTAGCATATATGAAAATGAATCATATTAACCCTAAAAATTTGACCGAAAATAAAGTTTATCGTCCCTTGGGCCTCTAAACTCATAACAACATGATTTTGTAGTTTTTCACAATCTAGACACATGTTGTCATTTGATACATTGACGTATCACATAATTTTTCATTAAATGTGAATTTAAACCAAAATTTGGAATCAAAGCAAACAACAAAAGTGTAGAATAACAATAAGTTGTGAACAATTGTAATTCTGGGGTGCATAAGTTAAAATGAATGACAACTCAGACAGTGACGAAGAATCTACGAATACTCCACCGGACTTGCAAGAAGACGCTATCAATGTTTCTGTGAATTTGTTACCTACAAAGTCAAGACAACGGTACGAAAAGTGCTATGAATTATTCAATAACTGGAAAAAGAATAAAAAACAAAAATCGTAACAGAAAATGTACTACTTGCTTATTTATCGGAAAGATCAAAGATTGTAAATGCAGGTACCCTATGGTCTGAATTTTCAATGTTGAAAAGCACTTTTAAAGTCAAGGAAAATATTAATTTTGATAATTTTCATAAAGTTCGAGCATTTTTGAAAAAAAATTCTGTAAATTACCTGCCCAAAAAGTCAAAAATTTTAACTCAGGAACAATGCATTGAATTTTTTAAGGAAGCAGATGATTCGGAATATCTTATGATCAGGGTAAACAAATAAACAAAGATGAATTAATTATGTTTTTTTATTAACATTGCATTGTAGGTTTCTCTTATTATGGGACTATACGGAGCTTGTCGTCGAAATGAGTTGTTGAATATGAAACTTGATCATATAGATAATAGAGGAGACATATTGATTGTTACAGTTCCAGAAACAAAAAATAATATTACAAGAACGTTTACAGTCTCAAACAAAACAGTTGATGGATTGAATCTACTTAAAATATACAACAAATATGTTTCCCTTAGACCTACCCACACTTCTCATAATCGCCTATTTATTTATTACAAGAATAATAAATGAACAGTACAACCAATCGGAAAAAATGCATTTAGCAAAATTCCAAGCAAAATAGCCACTTTTTTGAAACTGCCTGAACCTAATACATACACAGGTCATTGCTTCCGCCGTAGTTCTGCAACCCTACTAGCTAACTCTGGGAGTGATTTGCTAACACTTAAAAAACATGGAGGTTGGCGTCCTTATATATCGTTAACTGCTTAGCAAATAAGATTGGCATTTCTCAAAAAATCCTGACAAACCAAAAACAACAGTCCAGCACTAGAGAAAATAACACAACTGAAGTGTTAAATATTTCAGACCAAATAAATGAAATACCAGTTGATCTAGAAAATTCCAATGAACCATCAACTTCATCTATAGAAATAAGTCACCATGCTACTACCACTTCAAACACTTACCGAATGCCTACAAATTCTGGTATTACTATCCATAACTGTGCTCAAGGGATAATTAATATTAATTACTATAATAAATAAATTCGCAAATTGTTATTCTTAACTTTCTTATTAAATTCTGTTTGTAATTATAAAATCAAAGATTTTTGTTGTACTTTTCCTTTTTTGGTTTTGTTTAATGCTAGGCTAGTTGTGTGTCACACATGCAGAAAACGCATTAGCAGCCCTTAGCTATCAGCTACCCTCGCTTCGCTTCGCTCGCTCGGGCAGCTAATATCCGCGGGCTACTAATGCTCATTTTCTGCCCTTGTGACACAATATACTATAATAAACTACCAGATTATGCCAAAGAACTGCCAGTCAACAAATTGACAGTTTTTTTTATTTTGAATTGAACGTCCTTTCTATAGTATTGCTGAATTTTTTAACTATGAATTTTGATCTTTTTAACTTTTATTTTTATATTAGGCATTTAAAATTTTGCATGTGTGATGTGTACCCATAAATATACATATATGTTTGTGTATATTTTGTACCTATTTTTATATTTTCTTTGTGCTTATATTTATTTATACACTGTCAATGTGAACTTTATAATTAATGTATTTGACAACCTTAAACATGTATCTTATGTGACTTGGGCAATAAATTATCAACCTAAATTATCTATCTATCTATAATAAAATGAGGAATTACGTGAAAAATAACTGGTCCAGAGACGGGTCGGCTCAATACACTAGGTCTTAAGATTTGATTTGCATCTCTCGATGCAAAATTTCGTAATCCTAGCTACCTCTTACATTTGCCGACTTACTTATATTAGTAATGCAATAACAACATCCGTTGGAATGAGGCTTTTATTAACACCAATAAATGTATTTTTTTCCATTTCGATTCCCCTGACGGTAAAGTCGTATCACATTCTCGCCATCTATATATTAAAAATTCATTGAAATTCAAATTTCACGAATAACATTAAGTTTACGATATTGGAATATAAAAATGTTTCTTATTTGAATTTACTGCCATAAAATACATTTTAAAATTTAGAAATTTGACAAACATCGGAAAACAATTTCGAACGTTGATTACCTCTCAAATTCACGCTTCAGGTTATCAAACTCCCTCTGCGTTTCATCGTTCTTTGCCAGAACTGACAGATCTTTTCACGCTCTACATCTTATCTTAAATATTGTTTCTTTGACATCGACGAACCTTGATCCCGATGTTCTAAATAATTATTCTTTGCGATTCTCTACGTTATTTACTCATTGTTCTTTCAATTTATGTCTTTTCACGCTTGTAGTCATGGTAGTACAGGGTGGCCCTAATTCAGTGATACTTTACATCCCCTTTAACATATCGCATAAAGAAGTGCTTTTTAAGGAATCTTTTACTTTTAAGGAGTTTTCTTTCAGAACGCTATTTTTTAAGTTTTATGTTTTCCGCATTTAACAGGCGTGACATCATTGGGGAGGAGAATATACACATAAAATTACTGAAGACTCTTCTAAGAATCCATTAGTATTTAAAATCTACACCAAACACCAAATATAAATTAAAGAATTATTACTAAATCGTGATTCTAACTATGTAATATAAATATATTAACCACATAAATTTCAGTTCCTCGCTATTGGTAAAACCTGTCGGGATAATGGTTTTCATATAGGTATTAATACATTTCTTAAATATTTTTTAGATTGATTGTATTGGTTCGGAGAAATTATGCTTGACGTCAAACTGGGTAAATAGTTATGCGATGTTGGTTCGCTAAGGGTCAAAGTTCTATCGTATACATGACAATAGCGAAATAATCTAAAAAAAGTGATATCGTATAGTGCGTTCTATCATGCGAGTAATTTTTATTTCAGGTTCTCGAAGTAAATGAGAGAATAATAATATGCTTCTGCAGAAATGAGTAACAAAAAGAAATAATAGAAAACAATATAGGTAGAAGCTAATAAGCGAAAGAAAAAAGAAAATGCTAAGTTAGAGCAAGCATATACAAGTTTAAATCACAAAATAGACTAGAAACAACATAGCTGATAAGCCCGCTGATCTTAGTCTTAGCCTAACTTAACTAACACTAACTTAAGAGCGCTCCGGATATAAGCCGGAAAGACGGTGCAAATTATTCTCATATAAATCATTATTTTAAAAAACAGCTTTCACTAAAAGACATTAAAACATGTTACAATGTGGGACGATGAGAGAAAAAAAAGTATATATAAAAAAATTTTTTTTTTCTTCTATTATCGATTTGCAAAAATAATCTTTATCGTCCCGCATAGATATCATTAAAATAAACATTTTCCCTTTTCTAGAACTAAAATAAAATTAGCCCTAATGTCCTCAAATGCACAGAGAAATTTAAAGATTAGGTATAATAAATTTGTCCAATGTCATATTCTACTACATCTCTATCTCTCGCCTTCCAAGCACACCGTACATTCAGCTGCGTCATTTTATTGACGTGAAGTCATTTACAATTAAAATTGGAAGCATGGATGACTAATACACTCCGACCAACTCTTAACTAATCGTGCGTGCATGTACATATCCTATTGTTAGGAACAAAGTGTCTATATATAACAGGGAATTAAAATGAAAAACGAAAGGAGAAAAGGAAATGAAAATTTTAAGCGTTGAAAAGACATTGTTTAGCTTTCATTTTGAATGTGCCAGGTGTAAGTATTTTAAAAGTATTTTCTAATTTATTATATAATTGGTAAATCTTATACCTAGAAGATCTGCGAAATATAGCAGTTTTATGTGGAGGCGGAGATATTCGGCCTCTAAACCTCAGATTCAACGTATGAACCTCAGTAAAGAATTTGATTTTGTTATAGAGGTACGAAGGGCATTTTTATTTACTATAATACGGTGGAACAACATTAGTGAATGATGTTTTCGTCTAGTTGTCATATTGAACCACTTTCTTAACGAATCGTAGACATGCTTTTTGGACTTTTTCTATGCAATTTTTATCAATACTGTCGATGCAAGGATCATGCAGAACATCAGAATAATTAATATGACTTAAGACGAGAGCGTTCGTTAGTTTAATTTTAAGTGAAGTATTCAAGAGATGTCGATGTGGATATAATAACTTTAGATTCGTGTAAGCTTTCTGAAAACATTTCGAAATATATGTTTTGAAACGTAAATATATATCTAAATGCACGCCTAAATTTCTTGATGTATTTACACGTGATAAGTTTGTATTATTTATTGTAATGTTAATATTTTGTTACTCTAATAAACGATTTTTTTTCCAAATACTAATACTGTTAATTTAGTCGAGTTTATTTTTAAAGTATATTTTTCGAATTCCTCAGCCACTTTTTAAGTTCATTATTTATTATATTTTTATCATTATTTAAATTTGAATACACAAAAGAGAAATAAATTTGTGTATTATCTGCATAGTAGTGAATATGATCTAAATTAGTTGGTATATTACAAATGTAATACTAAATAACAGTGGTCCCAATGTAGATCCCTGAGGAACTCCACGTGTTAAATTACATAAATCTGAAACTCCATTTGAAATTTCTACAAACTGAAACCTATATCGGGATGTACCAAATAGTTAAAGGATCCTCGTGCCGGTCGTCGCATGCCTACCTTGCACGGACGAGAGCCAACAGCTCGAAACTGCAGTCTGCAAGTGGTGTGTGACGACTAGCAAGAGAGCTCCTTTAAGTAGGATCAGTCTTTCGGCTGGTGTTTGTTGCAATCGAAGCATTAGCGTTTTGATGGTAATATGCAATTATTACACTTAACGCGCCAGACTTGTAACTTTGGTTGCAGTCTGGTTACTTTCCTTATAGTAAAATAAGGATTTATAGAGGAGTTTGCGACTAAAAATATTATGTTTAATATTCCGCCCTCTAAAAGCACATTTGAACTATGCTAAGCCTAGTCAGGCTATTTATTTTTCGATTGCAACAGACACTGGACCTCTAGATGGCGCCTGCTGACTATTTTACATGTCGCTATTGTAAAAATACCGGGATGTACCAAATAGTTAAAGGATCCTCGTGCCGGTCGTCGCATGCCTACCTTGCACTGACGAGAGCCAACAGCTCGAAACTGCAGTCTGCAAGTGGTGTGTGACGACTGGCAAGAGAGCTCCTTTAAGTAGGATCAGTCTTTCGGCTGGTGTTTATTGGAAACGAAGCATTAGCGTTTTGATGGTAATATGCAATTATTACACTTAACGCGCCAGACTTGTAGCTTTGGTTGCAGTCTGGTTACTTTCCTTATAGTAAAATAAGGATTTATAGAGGAGTTTGCGACTAAAAATATTAAGTTTAATATCCCGCCCTCTAAAAGCACATTTGAACTGAAACCTATTTGTTAAATAATTCTTTATTAATTCAACTCCACTTTCTGAAAACCCAATAAAATGTTGTACTGCTAATAACAACTGATGGTTGATGGTGTCGAAGCTTAGGAGTAATCTAATAATACAACAACAGTTGATTTTCCCCTGGTCAGTTTCTCAATGTCGTCTATGATATTTATCAATGCTGTTGTACAGCTATGGCCACTACGAAATCCTGATTGGTGGATTGGTAAAATGTTATATTTGTTTAAATGAGCACGTATCTGAAAATTCATAATTTTTTCCAAAACCCTCGACAGCACAGGTAAAATACTTATTGGGCGTAAATCGTTATAATTATTAGTATTCCATTTCTTAGGTAATGGCATCACACGTGGAATTTTCCACAAATCTGGAAAACTATTATTTACTAAACAATAGTTAACCGAATTCACTAGGTCCGGTTTATCAATGCAGGGTTAACACTTAACTATAGGATAAATGCCAAACGAAACAATGGGTATCTATCCTTATTTTACTATAAGGAACGTAACCAGACTGCAACCAACAGCTACTCTCCGGGCTATGTGCCCCGCCGAACGCTGAATTACAAGTTACAAGCCTGGCGCGTTAAGTGTAATAATTGCATATAACCATCAAAATGCTAATGCTTCGATTGCAACAAATACCAGCCGAAGGACTGATCCTACTTAAAGGAGCTCTCGTGCCAGTCGTCACACACCACTTGCAGACTGCAGTTTCGAGCTGTTGGCTCTTGTCAGTGCAAGGTAGGCACTTGACCATTTAGTACATTTCGGTATCTTTGGGATAGCGACATGCAAAATAGTCAGCAGGCGCCATCTAGCGATCCAGTGTATATTCCAATCGAAAAATAAATAGCCTGACTGGGCTTAGCATAGTTCAAATGTGCTTTTAGAGGGCGGAATATTAAAACATAATATTTTTAGTCGCAACCTCCTCTATAAAATCCTTATTTTACTATAAGGAACGTAACCAGACTGCAACCAACAGCTACTCTCCGAGCTATGTGTCCCGTCGAGCGCTGAATTACAAGTTACAAGCCTGGCGTGTTTAGTGTAATAATTGCATATTACCATCAAAACCCTAATACTTCGATTGCAACAAACACCAGCCGAAAGATGGCGCCTGCTGACTATTTTACATGTCGCTATCCTAAAGATACCGAAATGTACTCAATGGTCAAGTGATCCTCGTGTCGATCGTCACATACCTACATTGCACTGACGAGAGCCAACAACTCGAAACTGTAGTCTGCAAGTGCTGTGACGACTGGCACGAGAGCTCCTTTAAGTCGGATCAGTCTTTCGGCTGGTGTTTGTTGCAATCGAAGCATTAGCGTTTTGATGGTAATATGCAATTATTACACTTAACGCGCCAGGCTTGTAACTTGTAATTCAGCGCTCGGCGGGGCACATGGCCCGTAAAGTAGCTGTTGGTTGCAGTCTGGTTACGTTCCTTAGAGTAAAATAAGAATTTTATAGAGGAGTTTGCGACTAAAAATATTATGTTTTAATATTCCGCTCTCTAAAAACACGTTTGAACTATCTATTGTTTTATTTGACAGTTATCCTTTGATTACGAGTTCACCTTGCATTGATAAACTTGGCCCTAACAAAGGTAGAATGGATGGACATCACAGCAACAGAATATCAATATTTATTTGATCTAAGCCGGTAGCCTGAGTTTAAATAAATTTGAATTTTAAATTATTGTTATAAAATTTTAACATATCATTAAGGACTCACATTAGCTATTGAATGTTGCAAAAAGTAGTTATTTATTTTATTTGGCTTGTCTAAATCGTCAGGTAAATCATTATTTTTAGGCTTATTGTAGACATTTAATTAATTTAATTTTTTCCATAAAACTTTACCAGAATCATTAGCTGCACAATTTTCTAAATATCTTTTTTTTGTTTTCATTGTGTATTTCCTGGTTCTTAAGATTTTTATAATAATTCAAATATTCTATATTTTTTTATTCTTTGCATTTTGCTTCTGCTTTATTGCGCAACGCAATCATTAATTTTATATTATCTGTAAGCCAAGGTGGGTCTCTTTTTGTTGTTTTAATGCTTATAATAGGAGCAACTCTGTCAAATATAGTTATAAATAATTTGTTAAAATAAGATACTTTTACGTTAATATCATATATATAATATATATCCTCAGAAGAAGTAAGTATTAAAAATTCCTCTAGAATTTTCCGATCAATGCGTTTAAGGTTTCGAAACTTTAAATAATGGGGTGCCTGATTTTTGTATTTTTTTTTTAACAGAAAATTAAAGAATGGTCCGATTGTTCTTCTGGTACATCTATAACGCTGCCTCACATCATTTGAAAGCAGCAGAATATCTATTAACGTTGAGGTGTGCTTTGTAACACGAATGGATAAATTAATTATTTGTTTTAAATCAAGAGAATCAATACATTCATTAAACAACAAGGTTTGCGATTTTCAGAGTCAAACAAATCTGTGTTTATATCCCCACCGCACACAATGTTTCCGCTAATTGTCATTAATCTGGACACGGACTCCTCAAATAAGTTTTAAAAATCTAGAATATTTTTATTCGGCGGCCTATATAGAGTACCAATGACATAAATGTTTTTAGATAAATTCAATCTTACCCAAAGCTGCTCCAGTGCCTCGTGAGAGTTTTGTTCTATAACGTCATACCTCAAATTTGCTCTCAAATATATTCCAACTCCACTTCCTGATGTGTTTCTATCATTTCTTATAAAATGATAACCACTTAATATAATACACTTTTACAAAAAGAGAAAAAAAATATGGTATTAGTACAAGTAATACATTATCTTTAATGTGTGATTGTACACTACAATAAATATAATAGAAAAAAAAAACAACACAAAATATCAGAGTAATTTATAACGTAGCTGCTTTAGTTCCAGCTTATTTCTTTATTAGCTTGGTTATGTCTTCTATAGTTTTCAATCAATTTTTTTTTCCAGACATATTTGTATAAATTTTTCATGCATTTTGTTTCCCAAATTTCTCTTTAGCAGAAAGCAGTAAGTCATATCTTATCAAAGACCAGGTAGCAGGAGTGCTAAGAAGAAGGGAAATGCAAAAAATCACCAGGAAGACATGAAGAAATCCTTTACTGAATACTTTGCACAAACACCAAAACACTTGATCGTGCAAACGATTTATTTTATACTTATGCTGGCAAAAATGTTCATCATTTCTTCGTCTGAAAAGAGAAAGTGTATGAATTATTATCCAAGACATGATTATAATAATTATTGACTTATGCAACATTTTGATGATGGGCTATGATGCATTAACAATAAATGTTTCTATTTTAAAACCGTCTTCAATTTTTTTGCTATATATTCTGCAAGACATGCAGTGTGTAACTCATCAGTCAGGAATATAAATTACACCTGGTGTATAAGGATTTTATACTTCTGTTAAATTATTTAAAAGGTTACTATTTTTATTTCTTGAAACCGTTGGTAATATACGTCGATACACTGCTCTTAAACTCCCCCTTTCTTGGTATACACTTAGTTCCAATAAAAGAAAGAAAGCTAATTTCCCTTTATATAGGGTTTCCAATATTAATAGGCAATGTTGAGCTTACAAACGACCTGCTTCTATTTAAATTGACATATACTTTCATGGGCCATTGCTTACAGTTCTTCTTTCGTGGTTGTATGAAATACAAATTAGATTGTTGTTCTTGGATCCGTCCAGTTAATGGATGTAGTGGAAATCGAATTTAAATTACTGAAATTCATGTAACGAGGGTATACAGTGAGTGTCAAATTAGAGACTGGCTATCGGTAGGTTGAATATTAACATAAATACCAAGGAATTGCTACCGGAGGACGGATGTCGATGTGTATACACTATTATTTTCGTGTGAATGTTCAAATTTACTTTAATTGAAGAAAGAAAATGAAAAGTACTCGTGAACGCTATACTGAGCAAGTTTCGTGAAGCAAGTTGCCATCATCTGGAGTTGGTATAAACTCTTACACATCATAATTAGGAGATATGTTTAATATATTTCATTGGCTCCATTTGACACATTACTTTTTCTTTTATATATTTCAAAATTATAAAAATATAGATAGATCGAATTATACCACTAATTAATAATATAATTTATGTTTGCGTCGCTCTGTATATGTGTTGTCATGTAATTTTTCTTCCTTGAAAATGTTTTTAAGAAAAGAAAATCGTTTTATCCGCCATAGAAATAAAACATATAAATATTCAATAATTTCGATATATATTGAGAAGAAACCCAATGAACGTGTAGTTCCTTTAATTAGTGTTACTGTTCAGTTAAATAGTTCCTTTTCAGGAAACTCGTATTCAATGGTGTTTCAAAGGTTCTTATCTTTAGAGAAAAAACTGAATTACCCCAACCTTAAACAGTATGTTTAAGTTATTCAACATTATTTGGCACGACACACAAGTCATCGTTCATCTTCTACAATTTACATTCCGCATCATGCTTTCAAATCTCATTCTGCTAGTACCATTATTCGTATACATTTGATGCTAGCTATCAAAGTGACAGTCATTAAGTCGTTAAGTTTGCTGGTTCCAAGTTACAGGTGGATGTTTGTGCAATGTTTTTAAGATTTAAATTGTTCAAAATGGTTTTTACAGCTGATATTCAACAGGTACATCGTCAAATTAATTTATGCCGTTAAACATTTCAGTAATTTTTTTAAAGACAAATTCAATAAATACACTTTGTTTCACTAAATTTGAATTTCTCTTTCAAAAAATTATTGAAATGTTTAACGGCACTTTCCATCAAGTGTGCCTTTTATACGTAGAAATGATGCCCTCATCAGATTTTCTGGTCAGCAGTACCACAACGTTTCGTCAAAAAAAATATTAAAAAATGTATCATCAGATACAGGTCTTGCGGCGCCCTCTATGATCTAACGTGATGTAAAACATAAATTATTGTTTCTTAGAATAAAAAAAAGTTCCTCTAGCAAATTTGGCGAAGATCAGTCAAGAGGCTGATGAGTTATTGTAAAAAAACAAAAAAATATTTTGAACTTTGACACCCTGTATCTTTTTCCACAGCAACATTTTACTAAGCATATTTTTTCCTCATATTTTGGCCCAAAGAATCTACCCCTGAACTATGGCCTTTAATAATGGTTCACCCTGTATACAAATTTCATAAATTACTGCTACAAAAGAAAAGCCATTACTCGATAAACAACAAAATTATCATCAGTTACAAAGGTTGTTCTTATTAAGTATTTTTTAAATTACGATTACTGTATTATATGTTTAATTTTTAAAAGCACAATACCTGAGGAGACTCAGAAATATTATTAATGTATATTATACTGTATAAAAATCACTCCATATTTCCCTGTGCCACAGTTGATTGAAAAACTTTCAGGCAATATTCGCTCGACTCGCTTGCAACACGTGGAGACCTACTCCATCAATGAACTCCCCTCCTGTATCCAGGGCAACGCTCCTGGATACGCACTACGTAGATTCTCATGAGCGTTCAGAAGTTGCGAGGAAACGCTTATCCCTTCCCGAACTTTGATAAGCTTTGGCAGATAATGACATATTTTTTCAATACCCTGACAGGAACATGGGCATGAATAATCTTTTTCAATTAGCATTTTCAAATGACGAGGAATTATGTAGTAGATAGGGTTACGGATCTACATGTATATAGAATTAAAAATTTTATTTGAAATGTTCTGGTTTGTACGTTGAAACTTTTAATATGTATTAAAACCAAACATCTGTCCTATGGCTGTTGATAATTAATTGCGCAGTTTTATTAAGTCTTTGAAGTTAACATGCAGCAAGTAGCTCTTTATGCAATAATAAGTAAAAAGGACATTTTTAATCTTTAAGAGTGAAAATTGTCGATGTGTAGCTGAGATGGACAGCATTTCATGCAATAAAAATACAATTTTACTTCTAATTTCGCACACCTTTTTTCTGACTGGGCTATTCCTTGTAATCTTTTTAGATTTTTTATCGATGATAAATGATCAAAAACAATTAATTAACTAAAATAATTCCAATAATTAACTTTGATGCGCATAGAATCTTAAGGACTAATTTTTGTGCCATAATTTTCCAAATCATTCCTGTTGGAAATTTTACACTGTAAAAATTGTATGTATTTATTATGGATTTTCTTGTGATACTTTAACAATGTTATTAATATATTTATATCATAGTTTACACTTAAATAATAAATATTTCTCCCATCGAACTGCTCTCTTGAACGTGGTAACATTAACTTTAGTGCAAATGATTGCTCTGTGCTCTAGATTTTTTCCAAAGCGTCTCCAAATTAGTTATTACAATATGTACAACACATTTCACTTTCAGCGTGGTGGGAATGCCTAAAGTATGTATTAAAAAATACCGATTCGAATTTAGTCGCGTTTCGTTAAACCATCTAAAAAGTTTATGACTTTCGGCAAGTTGAAAGAACAGACGATGTGTTTTTGTTTGTCTTATCATTAATTAACTAAATCTGGTATAATGTTTAAGATATTTTTTTAATCCGTGTCAAGTATTTTGACATGGTACTAATGAAAGGCTGCTATTAAGACTTCACCACATGGAATTTATAGATGTTATCCAAATCCAAACAATTTCATGCTATCGGGTGCTTATTTAAGGAATAAGCAGTACTAAAGTCTAGTAAACTTTAATTTGGCGTATGTATGAACTGAAACTACGCGTACGACTTTATTTCTGTTGCACACAAAGTTAAACCAATGGCCTAAATACATTGTACACGTAAGTCTACCGAGTTTCTCTCTCATTTAAAGAGAGCGGAAATATGAAATGTACAATAAATAGAGAGAGATAAACAATATATCTGTAAGCGATTCCCCATTTCTACAGATTTGTTAATCATTATTATGAACCATTATTTATTTGGGTTAAATGTCGTCTCATATTGGAATAAAATTCGTCTTTATATGAAATATTTCAGTTATTTTCAGTATCAAATAGCGGATTTTCATCCGACAAACGAACATTGTCAAACCACTAAACGTATTTTCTAGTACTTACATAATACAAGTTTTATAGCAGAATTGTTGCCCTCGTGTAGCTCAGTATGTAAAAATACTTCAGAGGAACTACTACTAAGAGATGCGTGAAGTACTTGAGAGTGAGACTGACGTTTAATATGCACATTAATGAGACAATGCGGGCGGTCTACTATCTGTCCGGGAGTCTGTATCCGCTCATGCAGACTCAACGGACAGGATAAGAAATTGTTGTACGCGATGGTGGTCAGGCCGTCCATCACAAACGCGGCGCCGGTGTGGTGGAGCATGCCGGCCACAAAAATGAAAAAACTAAAAGTGTTCGAACACAAATGTATGCGCCTCATATCAAATTCAGGAAGGTACACCTCCCTCAGAGACCTATATTCAAGTTGTAACGACATAACCCCGATAGCGGACTACGTCCGGTATATCTCTCGAAACTTCTACTCGTTCAAGCTGATAGCTCGCTAATAAGATGCATAACGCAAATTAGACAGTTTAATGCCCCATTTCGGATTAAACATCCCTTGCCGGGCCAAGCGTTACCGATTTTCCGGCAACCTCTGTCTAACTAACTATTTGCTGATATTTCATACCTTTTGTATCTTTAAATCTTTTCTGTCCCCCCTCTTCCTTTCTGTTTGTAACCTCTTTTCGTGTTTGTTTTATGTTGTCTTTTTCTCCCTGAATTCTCGTCGCAGAATCTTTTACCAAATCAAAATCTTTTGAAATCAAAAATGCTTAAAATCAAATAAGCCAGCCTTGCGCAGCCCGGATCTCCTATATCTCGCAGAGGGTTTCTGGTTTGGACTGATGTGCCTGCGTCATCTATAAAAAAATTGAAAAAAGTGCAAAGTGAAAAAGTTCTTAAAAATAAGTTTTTTAAAATCTTTTTTATTAGATTTTGCTAATGATACCTGTTTTTTTTACTATTCGTCAAAGATGTCTAGCTTAAAATTTTGTCTTTTAGTCACCGCGAGCGCTGTGGTTGCACGGTCGATCTCGGGGCGGGTTCTGAGAAGGTATTTGTTTGTTGTTATACTTGAATAAAGATTTGTTGAATTTGAATTTGAATTGTGTAAAGATACTCGAATTGAATTAGCAATGGAATACATCCTAGTTCAAATCCTGTTGGCTATTTAAATGATTACGTACTTCTACCGAATAATGTGCTCTGGCCCCATCCTGCATATACCACATATTAGTACGGGAGGTAACCAAAATTAGCTGTTATCGCCTAATGGATATGAACAAGTTATATCAGTAGTTTTCAACAATACAAAACGAAAAGTCCTCTACCAAAAAGCTTGACAGTGGTGCGTTTCATGGGAAAATGATTTTCCGTTTGTAAAAAATCAAATCCTCCATGTTTTTTCTCACCGCGTGTTCGTTGCCGGTGAAGGTAAAAATTTTCTTTTAATATGTGCTTACACGAGTCTGTTATTTTCAAATTATGAATACTTCGAAGGCATCTTTTTTGCAACAGAAATATTCTATGAGAGTCTATAGAATTTCCCCAGAAGATTATTCCATATCGTATGATAGAATAGACGTATGCATAATAAGCAGGCAAACTTGTACATTCATCGACAGACTGAGATAACACTCTCAGCGCGTACAGAAGCTACTGATTTTGGGAGTTAGATGACTTACATGGGCCTTCCAGTTGAGTTCCTTACCAATTATGACACCCAAAAAGACCGTAACTTGACCCTCGGAAACCATATTCCTCCAACTTCGAGAGTATTTTTGAAGGTTCATGCTGTCGAACGCTTTGGAGAGATCCAAAAATATCCCAGCAACATATTCACCTGAATTTAGGGAGTTTACTATTTCCTCAACGAATTGAAATATAGCTCTTATTGTTGATCTACCTTTTGTAAATCCGTTTTGTACATTCGTTAGTAAGCTTCCTTGTTCCAAGAAGTAGAATGCAGGTTTTCACGGCCGTTGTCTAATGAAGTAGATTCTTCCGGGTCTTGCCGTGGTCGTCGAACTTCACTTGACGTTTCGCTGATCATCCTGTCAGCTTCTTCAGAAGGATTCTAAAGACTGAATCTGTTGTGTTACACTCCTCGTTATATACCTAGGACAGACAGAAGAGACAGAAGAGAGCATTAATTAGAACCTTGATCCATAGAGCCAACACAATATGCGACGACGAGAACAAACCCGAGGAACTACAGAATGTCCAACAAGCTTTAGAGAAGAACGGATACAGTCAAAGCAATATACAACGGGTAGTAAATAACCAGAGGAGAACTACAGAAGAAGAACAGCAACAACCAACAACGTATGCATGCCTACCCTACGTCGCGGGAGTCACAGATAGGCTGAAGAAAATTTTATTCAAAAAGAAAATAGGTGTACGGTTTCGAACAGTGAAGAAAATACAGCAGATGCTTCCCTCAGTCAAAGACCCTGTCCCCAAACTGTTATCAAAAGGTGTTTACCAGTTGAAGTGCACATGTGGTAAGAGCTACATCGGACAAACAGGACGGAGTATCCAGTGCAGAATCAAAGAACACCAGAGAAATACCAGATTTGGATACACGGATAGGTCGGCGATAGCAGAACATGTTCATAATAACGAGAACCATAAAATCGACTACGAGGACGTCAATATATTAGACAGGAATACGCGCTATTATCCGCGAATCATTAGGGAATCACTGGAAATTATGAAAAACGTGAACAACTTTAACAGAGAGGATGGGTATCGACTTAGTAACACGTGGAGACTGGTATTGCCAAGTACCAGCACCGTAGTAAGTCATGGTCAACCAAACACGACGAATGAGCAGCGAAGCGAACCAAGCGCGACCAAAACGTCAAGTCAAGTTCGACGACCACGGCAAGACCCGGAAGAATCTACTTCATTGTTCCAAGAAGTTTAAAATTCTGTTATAGATAATTTTTTCTATTATTTTAGGTACGTTAGATAAAAGGGCAATGGGTCGATAATTTTCGATTTCGTTTTTCTTTCAATTTTTAAAGATAGGTGTTATAAAAGCATCTTTCAGTGCGTTGGGGAAACTACCCGTCAAGAAACATAAGTTTATTAAGGTAGTTATTGGCCAGCTAAATTGGAAGAACAATATTTTAATACTTTGGCAGGGATGTCGTCAGGTCCTACAGAATGCGTGTTTTTTAAATTCATTATTACCTCAATTACTTCAGCTTCATCCGTCGGCTGTAAGAAAAGTGTTTTTTGATTGAATTTAATTTTAAATTCATGGCTGTCGTGACTGTCAAAATCAAATGAATCGCAAACATTTATAAAAAACTTATTCAAATTATCTAGGGTTTCAATTTCATTCCAATTTCTGTTTTCGGAAATATCTTTAATTTGAAATTTTTTTATTTTAGCATTGGGGTGCGTAATCTGTTTGACAACGGCCCACACTGCCTTGGTTTTATTTGTTGAAGTATTTATGTGGTTAGAATTGCATGCTTTTTTTTCTTTATTAACTAAATGTTTTAAGTTTTGACAAAATGCATTATAAATGTCCTTATCCACTTTGGTTTCAAACATTTCTCCCTTGATTTTACTTTTTGTTTGATTTCGTCAGTAATCCACGTTTTTTTGTTGTTCTTGATTTTTTACTTGTGTTTAGGGAAATTTGAACTAATACTAATTGAAACTGGAAAAAGATCCAATTAGTTTGGCAATCTATAGAAGTATGACACCTTTCACTAAAGACATGGATGCTTCTTGGACACCAAACGAAAGCAAAACGCTACCTCAAAAATTCCCCCTAACTTATTTTCTTCAGCATAAAATCGGACTGTCAAGAATGAAGAATAATACTGTATTTGAGTGGTACGGAAAAAGAAGACGCACTTAAAGTGGACTGCGCCTAAAAGAAGAACTACATTATTTGAGCTCTACTCTTGAGGAAGCTGATAAAAGAATAATTCTACACAGAAATCATGTTGCTAAGACTTCAGATGCCGAAAGTTCACTAATATCCCTAACTCCTATCACTCTTTGACCACATGAACTAGAGAATATAAATATAGAATAATTAGTGAATCAGGAACAATCAGATGGCAAGCGGTAAAGGGCGCCATTCAATACGTTTGGCGAATGTTATCAAGAAACCTATAGGATAGAGTTACGGTGAAACATACGCCCAACAGGGAACCACGACAGGAAACGTGCTACTAGAAGTGCCATAGAGCAAACCGAAACCAACTAGACAAGTGCATGGGTCACAAAAGTCGGTTGAGACGTTGATTATTGTGATAAGAAGCAATGTGGCAATAATAATGAAAGGCTTTAAGGTATGCCGCCAATTATTATTATTTTTTATTTTGTTAACGAAGTCGAGTGTGTAACTTCATTTCCTTAGGGTTGTAGATGAAGATTTGTAGAAATTAATGCCAATATTATATTTTTAAATATGTTGAACACCTTTTATTAATTAACCTAATGGATTATGGCACCTGTTATGGTTCTTTAGTTCCCGCGATAACCGTATTTAGTTATTCATAAAGATATATTTGAAAGGTGCTGATAATGTGATAGTAATTATACTTTAGAATTGATAGTGACTTTGACATAAGTGTAATTTATTACTTTATCATTTCACTACAGTTATTTGAGCATTTACGGTGATAATTTTTATAATAATACGTTTGGAACTGTCGTAATTATGTCACACGTGCATTCATATGCGTGATATCACACTTTAAATTTGTAATTCTGTTGAAAAGTAATATTACGTTTTGCGTTGCACTGACACATAGTAAAATATCTAATACAGAATGTTTTTAAAATAGACATACATATGTTATACCAGAGCAAATGCGTGAGTGAGTGATAACATTGAAAAATATATATATTTTTAAATTTGCTTTTCTTAAAATCGTACTAAAAAGTAAAAAAAAATATGCAAGAAAAGCAAGGTGTACGCACTTTGTATGATTGTACACATGATGTGCCAATTACATAAAATCATTCATTGGAGCTGAGTTCCGACATATAAACCTAACGATTTTATGTCTGATCAGGCGAAAAACCTTTTGTATTCTACGTTCTGCCTGAGGTGACGCTCAGATAGTATGTTTAATAAATTTTCACCCCCGCGCCCTCTACGTGCGGATATTTGCAAAAAAAAATGAAATGCTGTATTGTCACCCGATCTTAGTAACTGTGCAAAATTTCATGAATTGATTATGTCAGGAAGCGTGTTAAATAAATGATGCAAGATTTGACAAACATGAAAACTGAAAAAAATACCATATTGTAAGTTAAAGAAAAGCAAGTGAAAATAACGTTAACACAAATTATTTATTAAAAAAGTTATAGTGATTTCCAATTACTACAACAGAGTATGTTATAAATCATCACATAGCTCGATAATGAATACAAATATAACACCAATCAATCGCCAATATTTTCAAAAAATGTTTTTAAAATGAAACAGCCATCTGTAAATAAAATTTTCTTCAGTTTGTGAACCGGGAACTTTCAAAGTAAATTTATTTTATAAGACTTAAAGGTCTCTTTAATTTATGCAATTATTTTCAGTTTTTCTCTTAGTAGTGCATTCTGTGAGTCGGATGAAACCTCGAAAAATATGAATTTTTGTTAGCCCAACGAGACTATGCCCCCCCCCCCCTGTTTTCGAGAATGCTGAACACGGTGCTGAGTACGAATTGCCCTTCGAGTTGGCAGAACCAAAGTGCCGGTTCTTCTGGCCAAAAGGGTGGAATTCTTACGGACACACGATTCACTTCAAGCGCTATTTCTGAAACGTTTTGTTGCTCCGTATCTGGCATTTTGTTTTGAGTTTTTTTTTACTTGCACTGCACTTAACATGACTAATACGAGTGCTACTTCTGATCACGTCGGGGTCACCAATTGTTGTGTGGGTACAACTAATAATGTTCTTCGGAAGGAGTTATTTATTAAACAAAACTTTAACAAAAAGTGGTTACGAATCTTAAGTTTAAATATACGAAGTGAATTGTTTGAGAACAGAAATATGACTGACCTCTTTTGCCTGCATTTCGGCGGTCTCTCGTATACCTCTCGAGGGATGGGTAAATGAACGTAATTTCCAAATTACGGTTGGCTATTGTAGTTGGCCATTACTGCCTCCAACCTGTCGGCATTTTTGCCTTAAAGGTATAACCTTTATTAGTTTTACGATTATAGTATTTCCGTGCTTAATTATGGGAAAGTACGCTACAATTACATATTGCATCTAAAACCTAGACACAAAGCATGCACCACCCATTTTTTTTTTCAGCTGAACAGTCAATCAAGATACACAACAAGATGGCGTATACATAGTTTAACCCTTTCGGGGATGGCTTTTGGCCGCTTGGGGGTGGGGTGACCTCGGAGAGATTTAACCACCGCCATCGTGGTCAGCATCCTCGAAAACGGAGGGGGGGGCATGTTAGGCTAAGAAAAATTCATATTCCTGTCCGACTTACAGAAAGCACAATAGTATTGCTGTCAATAATTTCATTAAACTATGAGAAATTCTGTAGCATAGCGATAAGGTTTTAATCCGCATATTGCACAGCGCGACGGGCGGAAACAAGACCAAATCCGCAAAACAATTTTTCGTGAATTCTCTCTAATATTTCTAGTAGTTTTCGTACTAGGACAAAGTAACATAAAATAAACCAAAATGTCTAATATATGAATATGTGTTACAGTTTGTGAATAAATATCTACATGCGGATACAGCTGTTTTCTAATTTAAAGCTTAATAAAATGCTCGAAAGCTTAGGTCCTGTTTAAAACCATCAAAACCGACCCTTCTAATTATCATAGCTGAGTGGGTTAATGCGCGAGGTGATAATCGCGATTAACCACACGAACATCGCACCACCGGGTTCGAATCCTGGCGCCGGCACTGTCGGAGGAAATGGATGTATGTCCGCGTTTTTTCAATGTGTAACCCCCTTCCGCACAAGCCCTGGCTTCTGGAATTGGGGGTTGTCTAATTTCTGTGGTGTTTATTATTATTATTATTATTATTATATCATTTATCAATAATTTAGCTAACATATTTAAAAAAATTTTGAGAGCCATATTAATAATTATAATAACAAAAATGATTTCATATCGGTTTATGGTATTCAGGAGAAAAATCTACGCAAAGGCAATTGCCGCCGTTTTAACATCAAAAACATGTAAATCACTAAATAAAAGTAAACCAAATCTGTTCGTATTATTGGATCTCGCCAAATCATTTGACACCACAATTATTAGATGCTCTAGAAGATCTCCATTTTAGAGGTCAAATACTGGAACTAACAAAAAGTTATTTAAGTGATCGGAAACAAGTCGTCAAAATAAACTCTACCTTGAGCAAAGAATATGTTGTTGAATGCAGTGTACTGCAAGGTACAGTATTAGGCGTATAGTATTTTTATGCATAAATCTTTCATTCCATTCGTCAACTTAATTTAAAAAAAGGGTTAATTAGTATTAAGTTTTTTATTGTTATAAAACCATTGAAATTTAAACAAATATTCAATCTTAACTCATTGTATTATTGAAAAACCATTTAAATCTTTAATATATTCATTTCTTATCTCGACTTGTGAGTATTATTGATATCTAGCTGTAGCCGAACCTACGACATACCTTGATAAATCATTTTTTAAGAAAACTTTTTAATAAAAAATATTCTTTTTTGAGATATGTATATTATAACAATATCTTTAAATTTACGATTGGAAGACAGAAATATTGAAGGAAATGAGAGTGTATAGAAACTAATAACATTTTTCACTTTCAAAACCCAAAAGAATGATTATCAGTTGTAATTTACCAAGGGCGCGATAATTTTCTCTAATAATGAACCTGAAGCTTGTTGCTTAGTAATTACCCGAAGCTGTAAAGCAACAAGCTTGAGGGTCATTATTGGACAAAATTATAAGGATTTATCAGTGCACGCGGTAAATTCGGTGAGATAATTTTTTGAAATTCTAATAATATGTCAAATCGTGAACGTGACATTTTAGATAAGTTATAAAACTGTCAATAATTTTTCGTTGCATAGCAACATAAGTGATAATCTCCTTAGGGAGATTATCAGTGTAATCTTTTAATAATTGGATGAATTTTGACATGTGACTAGAAATGGACGGATTTTATTGGATTTCTATTTAGTCAAAAAATTATGACCTAAAATAAGAACGGTGCCATATTGGTTCTAGGCGAAAGTGCATATAAAGAATGTCACCAGTCAACTAATTTTTGCACATTTTGGGGTGCATTGGAAAAATGACCCGGATCTCAAAATCATATCGTTTTGTTGTGGAAGAAGTTGAGGAAAATCTCTCGAAAATCCAGCCGACAGATTATACGAAGACTTTTATAAGTGCCTAAATATTGCAGTACATAGCAGCAGCAGGATAGCAAATCTTTGGTGATTTATAAGAAATATTTGACAATTTTTTTATTACTTAAGAAAAAATATACTTACTTTTAAAAAAATATAAGTAATACAGTTTTTAATAAAGAACAATATAAGAAAATATAGTATTTTCAGAATAAGAGGGTATTTTTCCGAGTTATTTTGAAATGACTACAACCATTATTTTCGCATCCGTCTAATCAATACGATAATCTTGCACTATAATTGACCGTTAGTTGATTTTCAAAATGTTCAATCTCCAAACAGAAATCTAAAATATTTTTGAAAATATGCAGTCTGTTTCAAGTTTGGTAGAAGAAATACGTGACTGATCTATAAGGCAGATAAGTAACCAAAAACGTTTTTTGCGTTTCCTGTAAATATCTCCATGTAAAGATTGAACAATAGTTATTCTAATGAGTTTTTACTAATTATCCTCTTTTCCAAAATCAGTAGCTATAATTATAAATGATTGTAAAGCAGCCACCTCTAAAATAGATTTCTTAAAGTTGCTTATTTGACAGCGCCACTGCCCTTAGACATTTAGACACTAATAAAGATATAATTATAACGTAAATTTACCGATTTCTTATATGACAAATGCAGATATTTGAAATATGATCTTATTATTTTAAACAGAGTCATATTTATTCAAGTCAAGAGGACGACAAAGAACGTATAAAATAAAATCTCGGAAATAAAGAGGAAACTTTATCAAGATATAGAACCTGTGTTGAATAAAATTTTCGATTTTCGTTTCATCATGTCAAAACCAAATCCATCTCAAATACAGGCATGTATTTAAACATTGATATGCTATTCGCCCATCGTCATTTTGCAAAGTCGATGTAAGTAGGGTTCGAGGAAATGTGACTGCCATAACACTTGCAGCTTTCTAAAGGTTGCTCGATCCCGCATTTGTCCTTAGGGATAAAGTATGTTCTCTATTTCCCTTGAGTTTCGCCTTCATGATGATCGTTCATATATTTCGTCAACTCCATGAAAGAGTAATGCGTCTAATATAAACGACCTAACAGCACATTACGGATAATTTTATGTAAAAACGTTCAGATATACGAAATGGCTTTTGTCTCGTAACATTTTGGTATCTGGGAAATGTGTAGTAACTAACGTATTTTAATAAACCAGTCGGCATTATTTTCAACAAATATAAATAACTATATACAGTGTGACATTTCAAATCTGAACACCCTAATAAAAGTTGTATTTAAATAATCGACCTTGACCGGGTTTTTCTTGGAAGGTAGTAATACAAAAAGGTGTATTTTTGGACAAAACGTCATATATTATTTCTACTGCGATTTGAGTAGCGGCTAAAATTCAAGAAATCGTATCAGCAATTACTTCCAATGGGGTAAGTAAGGGTAAATAGGCAAAGCAAGCAGGTAAGAGTCAATAAAATTGCAATTTAGGACATGTACGAAAAGTCAGTCTCAATTTTTTTTTTGGCATCGCCACCCTCTCCCCCTCTTCCCTCACTATCGCCCCCAATACCACCCCCGCACTATTATGAAAGGGAGTAAAAAAATTAAAATGTGATTTAGCGTGTATACAAGAACGAAACGTCTCAAAAAATTTTTTGGCGTTAGCTTCTCTGGAAATCTAATTTTACTCCACTAATTTGTCATATCTTTTTTAAATATTTTTTTACACTTTTCTTAACTGTGTAGGGGTAATTTCTAGACATGCATTCCTTATTCTATCTCGGAGGTCTTCAATCGCCTGGGGTCTTGATTTATATATTTTTTCCTTAATACCTCAAAGAAAAAAGTCCATTAGTGTTAAATTCGATTCAATTAATTAGATGCTTGTTGGGACCTATCCACTGATTTCCAAAATTATTATTTAACCACTTTCTCACTATTACTGCATTATGTACAGAACACCTACTGGAATGTTAAATTAACGTGGTCACGAATGAGCAAACTGTCTAGTACTTCCGAATATTAATTCTTAAAAAAATTCAAGAATTGAAATCTATTTAAATTGTCTTCAAAGAAGAACGGACCAATAATTATATTATGGAGTGAATATTGTCTTTTACAGCTGATTACCCATTGTGGATTTTCTACTGACTAGTAGCGAGAGTTTTGGGATGAAAGTTGGTGGTGAAAGTGGTTTCGTTGGTGTACAATTTTCCCCTTGAGCCCATAAATAAAATTCCAATCTTCTATTTTCTATCTTCATCTCCGGGTTCTAAAGTATTTAAAAACTTTGGTTTGTATAGTTTCACATGGATATTTACAAGACATCTTCTAACAGCCTCACTTGGAAACTTTAAATCTAGACTGGCACCTCTTAAGCAGAAATTACGACTATTACGAGACTAAATTTTATCATTATGTCTTCCTAAAAAATGTGCCTGATTTCTGTCACTGTTAATATGTTTTGATACGGAACCTCTCTAATTGAAGACGTCTAATATTAAATTCCTCAGCTGTTTCTCTTACCGAACGAGCATTACCACCAATCAGACGAACTATTTCAATTTTGTTCCTCAAATTTAGTTGTTCCATAACAAATACCACTTATTTTTATAAATACTTAAAAAATTATTCGCTCTGTAAATGAAGATTAACAATATTGTTTGATTGTTTCAGCAATTGCCTTTTCATGGCTAACGTATAGGTAGCAAAGGAAATAATAGTTTAGAAAAATAAGTCAGCATAATATACTTTTTAACGAGAGCATTATCTGATACTGTAATATTTGTCAAGATTTACGAGTTTACCGGAGAAAGCTCGAAAAAATTATTTTCTAAAATCGCTGAAAGAGTTATAAAAGGTGAAAGACAGAGTCCATCATTCACAAAAATTGAACCTCAAATTAAAAATAATGGGAGATTACTGTACGTCACTGTTATCAATCTTATTAATTTTTAATTAATCAGTAATATTATTAGAATTAATTTTGTTATCTGTTTTCCATGACTCACTATGTGCATAAATTTTACTAATTCGTTTTTTTTATGAAATTTTGTGCATGCTCATTTAGTGCCCATTTTTAAACAAAATAATCAATGTAATTTTTAATTCTAGAATGAGAGCGAAATTTTATAACTACCGCCAACTCTAGATTGACAGTTTATATTTCATAAGTTTTAAATGAAATGAAAGTATGCGTAAGGGGGCGAGCGTGGGTGCGTCTTTACTATGTACATACTTCGATATGCGATGTAAAGCAACGTAAGGCGCGGTTAGTACTTGGAATGGGTGACCGTTCCAACGAAGACCGCGTCCTCGCCTTACACATCTTCCAGCGGCTTGTATATCAGTGTATGCGCGGAAGCTATACAACCTTAGGCGAGGGTTGTATAGGGGATATACCATCCTTCGGAGGGGATGTAAAGCCGTCGGTCCCTTGTCTATTAAATGTTAGGCAAGTAAAAGATCCCTACTCTTCTTAAGGGAAGAGGTTCGGCAAAAATTCCTGGTTGGGGGTAGCTCGTCTACAGACGTCGGTGTTAGGCCTCAGTAGCGGAAATAGGCCGACGTTAAATAAATGTAAAAAAAAAAAAAAAAAAGTATGCGTAATACTTTATTTAAGGAATGTTTAACTCCCTATTCAGCAATATGAGGTTTTTAAAACTTTCTGCCTTTCTATGTAGGTATTTATATTTATTTTATCATATAGTGTTGATTTGCGAAATACATTCGTATAATACACCAATAAATACGTACATAAAATAACATCTGTATTTAAATACTAGCGTGCCAAATTTTAATAAGCTCAGAGACAGCGTTTCAAGTTTATTTGAAAAAAAACTTTAAAAATGTTAAAAATGTTAAAATAGATATAAATTTAGTTAAGTCGAATTATTTTGATAGCTGGAACCTATGGTGACTCCAAGTACACGAAATATCGCGACATCCTGTATATAAAAAACATTTTATGAAAACAAATCACGTAAGCCATGAATGATCTGAACTTTTCAAATAAATAAAGAAGTTCTTAATAGCTTTCTGGTTATACCCGCTCTTTTTTATGTATGCACATTGTTACAGTATTAATTTTAATTTATAAGACACTTCACGCATTGCCAACATAATTAAATTGTAAAAAGCAAATAAGATATAATTACATTGAAGTTATTTAGTTCATTAACGAAACAAGAAATATCTTATTAATTTTTAAGTTAACATAATTTCATAGTTTTGTATGGAATTTCTGATTCACCAAATAACTGATCTTCATCGTCACCGTGCATATGAAATTCATCTTCGCTTTTAGATGAATCATCTATTTCTCTACGAGATTTTCAAGGGTGTCAGATACACGGTGCTTATAAAAAGCTACGTCACTAAACCAAAAATTACATATTAATTTTACTTTTACTAATTGTATTTTAAATGGAAACTGGTATTACGGTTTTGGAGAAAATAATTATTAAATTCTTTGAATTCCATGACAGCCTCTTCCTACATTTGTTAGAGGCAAAAATTATTTAATCCTTTAAACCGCATCCTCTGCAACATCCCGCCTTGAATTTTCTAGAGGGAACTAGTCTTGCCAACTTATATTCTAGTGAAAACTGATAAAATAGCTCAGATAACGAAGCCCAAAAAGGCCGCTCGGCGGAAATAAATCGTGCGTAGTTCCAGATTTCCATACGGTGGTAAGGGGTATCTCTCTGAACAACATACTAAAAATTCTGACCGTTGGAGTGTGAGCGTTGGGAGAGGGGAGGGTCGAAAGGTCTGTTTTCACATTTTTCGTCAAACGGCGGCCTCTAGCGGAAATTAAGGTAAGTTAAATTTCCTACCAACATAGTTCATTCATTCATTTTTTCTCTACGATCAATACTTACTGAGATACGAAGTTGCTGATAGCCTTGCAAAAAAGGAGCTGAAGCACCGTTCATTGGACTCAAACCGCTCTGTGGCCTAGCTAAGGGACATATAGCGGAGGAGATCCAAGAATAGGAAAAAGTCCTACTGGAGGAATACGGAATACTCCAGGCCAAAGACAAGTGAAAAAGTTTCTAACTTATTCAGGAAAGAATGCTACAAGGCTTCTCGAACTTGAAAAGTCCGAATTAAGGTTAATTACCTTCTAACTGGCCACTGCCCCTTGATATATCATCTCAAGAACATGGGCAAAGCGGTAGACAATAAATGCAGATATTGCGATACTGCAATTGAAACTAGGGAACACATACTTTGCGAATGTAAAGTGTTAGTCCGCCCTAGGCTAAAGTTCCTAGAACAGGCGGAATTAACGCCTGTCCACATAGGGAAATTAGCTCCCAGGAAAATCACAAGCTATGTAAAAAGTCTGGGAATCTTGGGTAACCACTAGATGTAGGGTAAATCACAAAAGATCTTTTAGGTCGAAGTGAAGTAAGGCTGTTCGAAGCCAAGCGAACCCGTAAAACAGTCTATAATCTACTGAGATACGGGGGGTGCAAAAATGGAAAACTCTGACTTTTTTAAATAACCTGTATTATAAAAACCGTAAATATATTTGGGCAATGCCGAGGTTTTGTCCGTGATGTGATAACGACAGCCGAGGTCAGCCACCTCCCTCTTGTGTATTGTGCATCTCTTACCGGTTACCATCCTGAAACGCATCTGTGCGGTTGCTGATCTTCGCGCTGCAGATGCGATCTATCATGAGAATTGCCACAACAAAATTTTCATAGCTTCTGAGCGAACCTCGAGGAAAAGAGGACGCTCAGAGGCTGAATGAGTTTCTAAGGCAATGGAGGAGATATTTCAATATATTGAAGCAAATGGCGAGTGCCAGTTCCCCTTGGACGAGTTTCGGGAACAATACCCACTACAAAAACTATCAAAGAGAGAATGAAGGACTAATATAAGGACCGTATTATTTTCAGCCGAATAAGCAATAAGAAAACTGTTGTGTGCTTTCGCGCTACAGATGAACATTTTTCAAATGATATGAGGTATTCTTTGAGGTTTAAAGATCCACAAACAGAACGGCAGAGTATCGTCAGAACAGCAGTCACAATAATATTGGAGAATATTGAGTCAATGACAATTCTGTTTTACCACCTACTGAGAAATTCTGTAGTAGCACAACGGAAATGATAGATGATACGCCCCGGGCCTTTATGGACTGCTTACCAACAACGGAAAGAGCGAAACTCAAAGTAGAAAAGAAAGTGACTGCTATATCACATGCCCTGGTTGCTGCCATTCGCCCTCGATTTTTTGTATCTCCTATCCTACACATTGTCACCCTGTTCATCCACAGAAAGTTTCGGTCAAAGAACTTGGTTGAGCTATTTGCAAGTTTGGGATTTAGTGGAAATTATCGTGAAGTTCAACAGCTGCAGCTATCACTTGTCTACCACCTTGAAGTGCATGCTCCAAAGGAAATATTCTGTCAATACATCTTTGACAATGCCGATTTCCAACTCACCACAACAGACCCAATAGTTCCAGAAGCCATTTTGAATAATATTTTCTGCCGATGTTCCACTGGATGTGAGGGTCGTTGTGGATGCAGGAAAGCTGGGATCTGGTGTTCGATGGTGTTCAGCATGTGCCACGGTACATGTACCAGTACATGCCCCAGCGGAGAATTTACTCGACGACCATGAATAATTCCGATGACCTTACGATTCACTTTTTCAACGTTTATATGATCATTGGCCATCAAATACTTACTTTTGCTGTTATTTCTAAATTTGTTGTACACATTCACTTTATTCGAATAAGTCGAATTTTTCAGACTTTTAGATTTTTCCACCACCCGTATCTCGGTAAGTATTGGTCGAAGAGAAAAAATAAATAGAACTATTAAAAAATTTAATTTACTTTCATTTTGTATATGACCCTTTCTCCGCTAGATGCCGCCGTTTCGAGATATTCACGAAAAATGTGAGAACGGACCTTTCGAACCTCCCCCCTCCCAACGCTCACACTCCAGCAGTCAGGACTTACAGTATGTTGTTCGGGGAAGTACCCCCTACCACTGTACAAAAATCTGGGACTATACGATTTATTTCCGCCCATTTTGCTTAGTCGCCTGGACTAAAAAATTTGAACTTTCGAATGAAAATGACAAAACAACTTTTTCTAGTGTTTAATAAATAAAGAGCAACAATTTGTCAAGGGAAATATATCTACTTAAGATAAATAAAGTAATATGTAATTATTCCATAGCTAATGAATTTCCGGGAAAGTATTGCCATAAATATAATGCTGAGAATTCAAGCGGGAATGTTCCCTTTATTACGGGGAGGTTTATTACATGCTGTTAAATTTCTTTATTTCAGTGCATTTCATGCAACAGATACTCGATATAACAAGTCATTATTGTTAATTATGACAAAATACTATTATAAATAAGAACAATTTGTTATTATATTAAAAAAGGGTCTGAAAAGTCGGTGCATTTCACGGTCTACAATTTTATTCATTATAGGCCATTGTCGTCTGCTATTTTTTGGTTGCAATTTTATGCAAGGAGGTCTCGTTAAATTATACTTAAAATACAATAAAATTCGGATTAATCACGACTTGCGATCACTCCTTTTGCATGTCTGGGTACTTTAATTATTGCTTCCTGCATTCTTTTAAATTCGTCTTTAATTATGGGATATTCATGGGCCGTTTCAATGCCGTGACATCTTTAATTTTTAACTTTATGAAACAATATAAAAACTGCTGAATTTTAATTTACTATCGACCTGGAACAGGATGCATTTATTTTCTTTAACATGAAATCTCCAACACCTAGTTCTTCGAGATTCTTTTAAATTTATATATTTACTTACATATTATTTATTTCAAAATAATTGTCCAGAACGTACCCCCGCAGCAAATATTAATATAGTTGAACTGTATTTGTGACAGTAAGATAGTGAGTCTATATTCTTTGACATAAATAAATAAGTAATTCAGTTATTTACCACTACAAAATACATGGTACAAAGTGAAAAGATACGTTTTTCCTTTTGCCCAGCAGTTTAAAAGTAGAAACCAAAGCTAGAAGAATTTGAAATATATAAATTTAAAGGAAAAACATATTTGAAAAACATGTATTCAAGTCCAGAACTTGCCAATCTGCTGTATCCCGCTGTATATATGCCAGCATAGCATTAAGAAAATATTATATTCTTCGCTTTTTTGTATAACTGTTAAAGAACCGTTATGATGCTCTTCCATATTTTCTTGATTCACCAGTGTACCGTGAGCGTTGCTCTGACTTCTGCCAGATATAGCGATCTTCAATTTCAAAAAACGCAACGAAAATTTTACGAGCTCATTATTAACGGCGGTGAACCATTCGGTATGGTGTCATCAAACAAGCCGATGTACATTAAAACCTAAAGGTAAGGGATTCAATTGGTGGGCGGAATAGTACATAGAGTATTATAGCGGCATTTTAATGAGGACGTAAAATTTCTGTTGCATTTTTTATTTGCATGGTGAAATTGTAAACGACTATCACCAGGCAGGCTACGTTAGATTTAGATCATGTTTGTTGCTAGCAGCAAAGTCATGTGGCACAT
This sequence comes from Leptura quadrifasciata, assembly GCA_963675555.1. Lineage (NCBI taxonomy): Eukaryota > Metazoa > Arthropoda > Insecta > Coleoptera > Cerambycidae > Leptura > Leptura quadrifasciata. Next base: position 7,581,078 of record OY776674.1, read on the forward strand.
GATAAAGAAAAAAAGGACGGCAAATGTAGATGTTTGTGACATGTGCTGCCGCTTTGTGGAATGATATGGAATGTTTATGCTATTTGCATTTTTCTCTTTCAACATTGTTTTCAACCGGCAGCTCGTTATTATATTCCTTATTTTTCTTGGCGTTCATCCCAGTTTGATTGGCCTTTTATTAGATTATTCATGATCCTCTCAGTTGTTGTTATTCGCGTGTAGCATGGTGTTCCCATTTTTAGTTTGTTGCTTTTTTCGGCAGACGTATTGGGTCTTCCGAGTACTTTACTGAGTACGTTTATGTTATTTCATAATTGTATTTCTCCTATATTTGATGTCGTTTCTCCAGTTTTATTAATTTTGCAAGTGTGTAGACGATGTTCCATTCAGGGGACATCGGTTACGTTTTGTTCTTCTACTAGCTATTTAGTCCATTTGACGAGGTCGCGAACATCAAAAGTTTGTAGGATCTTCTGTAATATATTCCGCCCCCTTCCCCCCGTCTTTGAGGGTGAAAATAATGGTGGTGATAGTTTCGAGTTCAGAAATCCTTGCGTATTACCTTTATTAAGAAAAAACCACCCCAATTTCCAGCTTCTCGGTCTTGGGTTTGCAAGGGCTCGTCGGATCGAGTTTTTCTTGGGAAATAATAATAAATTCAGTTAATTTTCACCAGAATACCCCGCACTGACCCCCGCCCGGACCCCCGGACAGGGTTTTTATTGGTTTTCTAGGGCTGTGATCATGGTGGTGATGTTATTACTCACTCTACCGTCCTACAACTACCTCTAACGTATAAAAACCACACCCTTTTTCATGATACCGGTCCTAGGTATGCGGGGATTTATCGGATTAGAGTTTTTATGGGAATATCAGGGAAACTGACTATTAATAAACCAAAATGATCTAAGCAACACCCGGATATTTTTAATACATTTATTTATCGTCGGCCTATTTCCGTTACTGAGGCCTAATACCGGCGCCTATAGACGAGCTACCCCCAACCAGGAATTTTGCCGAAACTCTTCCCTTTAGAAGAGTATGGATCTTTTACTTGCCTAACATTTAATAAACAAGGGACCGACGGCTTTACATCCCCGCTGAAGGATGGTATATCCCCTGTACAACCCTCGCCTAAGGTTGTATAGCTTCCGCGCATACACTGATATACAAGCCGCTGGAAGACGTGTGAGGCGAGAATGCGGTCTTCGTTGTGAACACGCACGAACATTCTAAGTTCAGAAAATAAAAAATGATTGGTGCGGCGAGCTTCGTATGAGACCTCAGAGGTCGTGTGTGCACTTTATTTGTTGTTATTCGAGGTTGGGGTGGTCAGTTATTGAATGGCGGGAGTGGGCCAAACGCTTCGCCCTGTACATGTCCAGAGCTAGATTTTCCTTGAATTTGATTAATTAGGCTTAATTTGCACTAATTCGATTTTTTTTATGTAGCTGGCAGGGTCAAAGGCTGCACCCTGTATAGTCTTTTTGCACGGAGTTTAGTTTTTATTTTAGCAGGCTGGGTCAATGACTACACCCTGTGTAATTTTTCTTGAAATGAAATACTTCAGTTTAAACGAGAACAAAACTATCATTTATTAAACGTAAAAACAAAGTTGCGTAGTTAATTCACTTAAGATAAATTTATTTAACACTATTGTAAATAAGTTAACGTATCGACACTTGAAATTTCTGCCTTAAACCGGGTTCGATTTAATTGTTATGCACGACTTTGTTAGTCTGAGAAAATTCACTTTTATTTAATTGTGCTAGGGCGATTTGATTTGAAAAGAATTTAAGCACTGGGGCTATTTTATGAATGTACTTTTTAAGTAGGATCTGCCTAGGAAGTTGCACGGGCACTGGATTTTGTTATCGCGAGATACATTAAAACACTTGACTTTTAGGCTCTAAGTGCTGGGGCTACCTAAGAAGAAGGATAGGCACTGGATTAACTTATCGCAAAAGATACCGCAGATATGAATTTGCCTTGGACTTCGCGCGCTCCCTTGTTTATACTAATGATGGGGACGAAGCTCGCGGAGGTCCGGATTATATCTGAAAAGGACGCCTGCTACTCTATAGGGCTCAAATGATGAAATATTATGCAATAGATGCTGAAATTTTGGAATCTCGGGTTGAAAATTATATCATTAAAAAGGCTATGGAAAATGGAACAATTTTGTATAAAAATGTCAGCGGAATCTAATTTTGTTTTTGAAATATGATCGATAACTTTCGGTATGTATTGCAAAAGATCCTACAAACTTTTAATTGACCCTTTTGGAACTTCGTTAAATGGACTAATTGTCATTGCTGCTGCTGTACTTCCTGTACAGTTTCTGTCCTTTTCATTTAGTGTTTCAGATACCTAGCCTGCAAATGTGATCAGAAGTCAATCAGATTAATCCACAAATAAAATATTATTTTTTTCAACATGCTCACGATATAGAGTCTTTATCATACAAGAGCAAGTTTTCCTATTATTTACAACATGCCTTTTAGCAAAATGTATCGAGGAAAATAAGAAATTTTATGAGAGCCTTATCTTTATTTTCAAATACATAGAAAAACTTTCTCAGTTTTTACCAACGCACAACCACAATAATAGGAGTTACACAAATTATCACTTTCGCTCACCAATCTTTATTATAAAAATTATTATATTAAAATCTATTAAGGTTTTTTTTTGTTTAAATTAAATTATTATTTATTCATGTCTATATATTTGCTGCGGGCACATTTCAAAATTAAACACAAATCTAAAGGTGTCTTCAGAAACTAAATCTGTGACTTGTTGAAAATAGGGTCTAAAAGTTATTTGAATTTAATAAATAACTTTACTGTTTGAGGCCAAGAAATCCATAAAAATTAATCAGTCTGATGAACCCCGTTAGAGATACTTTATAAACCATAATAAGTACATAGTTTTGAAATACATCAATGTGTAGAAATATTAATGTTTCTACTTTATGAATTTTGGTTCAATATGCCAGGACTATTAACTCTTATAACAGACTCATACTTGGCCACCTCATTTTCTAATACTTATAGCCAAGCAACCAATAATATGCTTCTTATTTAAAGCATTTACTCTATTACAAATTAAATTGATTTACATCCCACTTTTGCCACACCCAGAAAATCGTTATTTCTATCCGCAACATGTAATATTATCGGATAATTAAAAATTTTCATTAACTTATATTAAACAATACGTTCTGATGTTACGCTTTTCTTGTGTAAATAATTAATTAGTGGCAAGGAATAGAGCTTCCGCCGACAATGAAATGTTGGGCTAATTTTTCAATCTGATAGTTTGATTATTAGGTACCAAAATAAATTTAGGCAGAAACAGCACTATCTAACACATGTTGAAACGTTAACTTGATTACACTGTTGACAGGAGATAACGACACATTTGTAAATTAAAATAATTAAACAGCTCAAAAGTATTAAGTAATTAATATTGTGGGTATTTTAATGGTTACTCATTAAATTCATAAATTACTGGTTACCAACAAGCTATTTTTACTATGCGGTGAAGTTCTTCACATCATTTATAGGATAATACAGAGCTTCTAGCCGCCCAGATATATTTTGCTGATATTCATACTCATTTTCAGTAAAAGACTACCTAAGTAGAACTATGACAGGTGTAGTAATATGAACTCAATAATTTCAGTTGTTTGCAAAAATTTGTTAATTTAAATTTAAAAATAGTGGCAATCTTCATATTATTATCTTGTAGTTTTAAATTAACAAATATTGCAAACAACTAAAAAATTGAGTGAAAATTCATATCAGTACACCTGTCATAGATCTATTTAGGTAGAATTATACTTTTTTCCAATATATGTGTTTAAAAAAATAGTTATGTCTAAAAATAATAAATATTTGCTTGTCGGATTTCTCTTCTCTTTTGGATATGCCCATCTTAAGATATTTTATTTTGTGTATATATATATTGTTATATTATGTTCAATTTAAAGATAAATAAATTATTTGCAAATTAACCTTTTGATTACTTTTCCTCTTGTGTAACCAAATAGAAATATTACCAGTCTCAGAACAATAATTGCAGAAAATTTAAATATAACAAATGAAAATTTAGGTTCAAAATGTTGTGAATATACTCTCTTTATCTCAGGGTAATCGATTCCACAAAACTTATATTAATTTTTAATTATTATTGAGATTGAAATAAAATTCAAATTGACTGTAACAAACAAAATTATATTAATTTTTTAGAACATTTCTGTGCAAACTGTACTCTGTTCTATGCTCAGTTCACTTGTCAAAATCAAGATCTCCACCGAATAAAAAGCCAAAGCTAAAAGCTGCCCATTGCAGCAGTAGGTAGCTTTAAGTAAGAACCTGAGGAGCTTGCTAGTGAAATATTATTTTTTAATATTTCTGCCCTCTATAAGCACACTTGAACTATGCTGAGCCCAGTCAGGCTATTTATTTTTCGATTGCAACAAACACTGGACCGCTAGATGGGGCCTGCTGACTATTTTACATGTCGCTATCCCAAAGATACCGAAATGTACTAAATAGTCAAATGAACCTCGTGTCGGTCGTTACATGCCTACCTTGCACTGACAAGAGCCAACAGCTCGACACTGCAGTCTGCAAGTGGTGTGTGACGACAGGCACGAGAGCTCCTTTAAGTAGGACCAGTCTTTCGGCTGGTGTTTGTTGCAATCGAAGCATTAGCGTTTTGATGGTAATATGCAATTATTACACTTAACGCGTCAGGCTTGTAACTTGTAATTCAGCGCTCGGCGGGTCACATAGCCCGGAGAGTAGCTATGTTGCAGTATGGTTACGTTCCTTATAGTAAAATAAGGATATATATGAAAAATACTAGGTTCTCGGGTTGAACCGCTTCTGAGGTTATTAATGTCTCGACGTTTCGGCTCCCGTTTTGGAGCCATTTTCAAGAGAAAAAGTGGGTCAAGAAGAAATTGTCAAAGAAAATAATGCTAGGAGTTCGTGGAACTGGTTCGATTCCGGGGCCTCAATCTGCCTACTCCCCAGATCTCACCACGATCCGTCTCTAAGGCCTCAATCTGCCTACTCCTTGGAGCGAACTCGGGTTATTGCTATAGTAAATGATGGATAGTTAATGAGACAAATTGCACTGCGTTATAACATTAACAAAAATTTGGTGTGCAACATTTTAAGAAAGTGGAGAATAAACGGTACGATTAATAGAAATCCTGGATCAAAGGATATCCTACTTAACAAGAAACTAGCTATTAATATTTCGTTATTGCACCATTTCTATTTGTAACTTCTATAAGTCTGTTTGGCATAGAATTAAATAACCTTATACAATAATCGTTAGTAATAATATATTCCCATGCATTATTTACTATTTCCAGTAATTCTTTGGCATTCCGTGGTCTCACATTTCGTTTTTAGATACCTCTTACGAGTAGTCCCCATACTTCTTCCACAGGGTTAAGATCTGGACTATGACTGGGCCAGTTAAGAACATTGATGTTGTTATCTAACTTAACCAGTTAGTTAAGGTATGTGCAGTATGAACGGAACAATTGTCTTGTTGAATATGAAGTCATTATAAGGAAATAATTGTGACACAGAAGGGAGCATAATATTGTGTAAAATCCTAATATACGTTTCACTATTAAATCGTTCCTCAATATGCCACAAAACACCAGGACCACCCACATATTGACGGAAAATCTACCATTTTTGTCATTGTTGGATATATATTTCTAATCGAATCGAGTATTCGGAGGGCGGTAAACACGAATACGACCGCTGTGTGTTGACTGGAAAGTTTCTTCGTCTGTAAAGATTACATTATTCCAGAAATTTACATCATGCGCTAAAAATTCAAGCGCAAATCCTACTCGAGCTTATTTATGTGCAGCTTTAAGTAAGTATTTCTGTGCTGCTGCATAACAGCGTAGCTCCGATTCTCTTACTCGCCGGCGACCAGACTACTCGATCCAGGAAAACTCATTTCTTCAGTAGGCTGAATAACTGAGTAAAATGGATTTTCTACTAAAGCATTTACCAATTGCAAATCTTGTCGTTAAGTTGATATCCTTCGTCGCCCTGATCCAGGATTTCTACTGATCGTACCGTTTATTCTCCACTTTCTTAAAATGTGACATACCCAATTTTCGTCAATATTATAACGCAGTGCAATTTCTCTCATTAACCATCCATCTTCTGGTTTAGCAATAACTCCAGATTTAACTAAATCGCTTATATGAGGCATATTAGTTTTTTGCACACTTGCAATAATTTATGACAACTAACTGACAATGTCACAAAAATTAAAGTTAGATGTACACAACTAGATTGTAGGAAAATACCGTTATAAGACTTGTCCTATTTCTTTGCTCACGACCGTACAAGTAAAAATCATATCAATATATATATTTAAGTTTAGTGATTTTTTTTTATGATTCAGCTAATCTAAAGCAGCGAGTCCTTAATAAACTATTAGATCTAGTGGGACAGTGATGGATATCAGATTGACTGTTGAAGTTACTAATATTTTTATGATATACCTAATAGAGTGCAATAAATAAATAGTGAAGGAACGGGCATTATGCCCATTTTAATAAACAATGATTGGCTATGGTCAATCATTCAGAGTAATAACCACATGTAACGTTATATGAAAATATGTATTCGATGCAAAAATTAACAAGTACTCATAGTAAATATAAATCTCACATAACTAGTTTGGATTTTCTTTCTTTATCTGTATCTTTTGGGGACATATCCATTTCTGCCATACATACATCTAGGGTTTCTATCTCTATGCTTCCCTCTCTTTATTATTTTTGTCTCATTATTCTGCTCCATTTGGACAGTACTTTTATATACTCGTTTTTTTATTGTCCTTGTAATATCTTTTTCCCACAGAATTGAATTTAGAGCTCCTATGACTTTACTACCTTTATTATTTCTTTCTATAATGTTATCCTTGCTGTTACCTTGTTTGTTAAATATTTAGATTTTTCAATCCTTTTATACTTTCATTTTCTAGGATGAGGTCATTTTGGTTGTCTATATTACTAGGTACTCACATTTATGCATATTCATTAATAGACCGACCTTCTCGTATTCCTCCCTTAGTTTTGTAACCATATATTCTAAATCCTCTTCATGTTCAGCAATCACAACCTGATCGCCAGCAAAATACAGGTTTTAGAGTGTGTCTTCTTCTACTTTGAATCCCATTTGTATGTATTTTCGTGTCCACCTTACAAGGGCTCTGTTCAAATAGATTTAAAAAAGAGTAGATGATAGACAGCCTCTGTCTGAGTCCCTTAGTGGCTGTAAAACTGTTCGTTAAGCTTGTTCTCAGCTTCATACTTGCTGAGCAATATCTGCAATAGTTCTGCCAAAAATTATTTTGAAAGTGATTTTTGAGTTTTAAATAAATTAAATGAAATAGAAAAACAAATAGCATAGATTTGAAATGGATTACAATGAATTAAGGAAAAAAACTATAATTTATTGGACTATGCCTTTTAGTTCCTTCCCACCTTAACATTTGAAAAAAAATGTTTTCGATGAAAAAGCGATATGTTCAAATTTGGAGGCTTCGTGAATAGTTATTGATGAAATTAAACGAAAAATTACATTTTTCCCATGGACTTATCTGCCGCAGAACAAATTTTGGTATTCCAAAGTACTCTAGACGAATGTCTTAAAATGCTTTAAAAAACTGAACATCGACTCAAAAATTCTCGAAAGTCTCATGGTATACTTAGAATGTTGTCTTGAATATAAATATGTAAAAATATACAGGGTATTCCCTTTAAAAATTGAAAGTTGCGGTCATTTACGGGTAAACCGGAATTGGCCTCATACCGTTTCTTATGTTCAAAAATCCATTTTTACAGGTAGTTTATGCACCCCAAATTTCAAATGGATAAGTTAAAGGAAATATAGCCTGTGTCACTCGGTAGATCGAATTATAATTTTATGTTAGTTGCATGATCAAAATTACACCTTAAGTATACCTAAATTTCAGTTGATAAGATGCGTAGAATGATTAATAAACTGCTACATTTTCGCCATTAATCGCCTCATAAAGCAATAAGCAATGAAATTGAAAATTTGCCTTACATTATATCAGTTATAACGACTACCCTTAAGTAATAACATGAGATTTCACGACTAAATTCATACATAATGAGTCATTTAATTTTTAGCGTGCAAAAAGAACATTAGTGGTGTCGGAATATTAAATTATAGTCAAATGAAGCATGTATTAAACAAGTGCAGACTAAAACTCCTCCTGACTCACGCCACAGGTGCTCGTTCTGTTTATTTACCTTATCGGAAGGCAACACACCAGTGACATGGCAAGAGCTTTCGTGCTATTTAATTCTAATTGAATTCCAATAGAAATTTCAGGAGAAGTTTCAACGCCGATTCTCGTTGGACAATTGTTTGATAATTAATACTTACCTTCGTTATTAAAGTCATATTGATTATAATACATTTGAAACTTTTAAACTAAAAAACTTAAACTATTTTAAACATTAGAACTAAAGGAACAGTAAAATGATCTTCAGCTAGTAGAGGATTATGGACAAAACTGTCAAATCCTTTTACACAAAAATTTTACAGAAATTAAAGCTTGGAGGAGTTGCTGCTGTAGGTATCAAACTTTTTATATGATGCAACATTTAACATTTTAACGACAGGTAAACTGTACATACTTACATTTGCTGTGTTATATCTTTGTTTTGATAAAATCTTGTCAGCCTTTTTATATCATCCCGAATTGCAAATGTATCCAATGGCAAAAATATGGCATCCACATACAGAATGTAACGGTATAAATTTGCCCCAAAAATAATGTACATAAAGAGACTCAATTTGTGGCTGATATGATGTATATAGTTTGGTTTTGGTCATCACGGAAGACTCCTGTAGGTGGCTGAACCTAAAACAATATTGTTGGTTAGTCTAGGTGGTTTTGGATTGAATATAAGTTGTTTTTGTTGTAATGTGTTGTTCATATACCTTGAAGTTGAAGGATTGTACATTAGAGTTTGATTTCTAACACTTCGCGCCTCTATGAAGTTGTTTTCCTTAATTTTTCTTCCCTCAACAATATACTTGGCAATTAGTTTTGCTCGAGATTGTTTTATTTAATGCCTGGAATGATTTTTTTAATTACTTACTCTAGAAATAAGATTGTCTGAATGCATGAACCTTACCAGCTGGTTTAATATGTAACTCAATTTCGAGTAGCCGTAAAGGTAAGTTGTACGTTACAAGAATATGTACATACAGTTTTAGTTAATTATTAAAATAATAATAATAATTAGGAGTGGGTTTGCACGCACCAGTCAATCGCGATTAAATTTGTAAGTAATCGAATTAAATCGTCCTGTCGATAACACAGAAGCCACACTAGTCTAGGCGGCGTACAGGACAGTACGAATGTAATCGCGACGTGATTTTATGTTTATACGTATCTACCAGTTACAGACAAAACCTCGGTGACACACGAAACATCTCGAACTATTGTGGATGGCGCGTGTTTAGCTGGCATAAAAGATGAAATATTAGCAAATCACCGAATTTAGCTATCAGGAATACATAACATATTTATTTACGTAAATACCGCCACTCGAAGCTCTCACGCTAATTGAGAAATTATGAGCCAAACCCTGCTTTGACACACGTCTACCAATGGTCATCGCTATAATGCCGCCTCTAGTAACAAAACTCCCAACTATTTTACGCGTAACAAATTCGTATTCGACATTAAACTTTAATAGGAACAAATATGCAGACTTTTCACTTTTTTTCATGCTATTGTATTTTATACTATAATTTAAAACATTTTATGGTGAATTTGGGACGAATTAGTAAAACGTTCGCGATGAATAATCGCCCAGGAGAAAATTGTGGAAATTTAATTTTATCTATTATTGCAATATAAAATATAATAGGTCCTTGCTTACCTTAGGTTTGCTAGTTTACATAATGAAATCGATTCTGAATTCTGTTGGCTCGTTTTTAAGAAGAGTGTAAAATGAGAATGAGGATATTTTACGCACAATTTGACCTTGGTAACGCACCCTTAAAAATTGCAATATCAGTACTAAAAATTGTCTAAAATGTAACTTGATACTGCGCATGCTGGACTTTTAACGACTTTTCATTTATTTCAGATTGGTGCAGACAGTATTTCTAGGATGTACATTCCAACAACCGCATTTTTATGTAGTTGAGATAGATAAGGACGGCGATTGAAATGTACTATGCGGCAGAGGCTCTAAGGCCCCCGCTCATAAAGGATATTTATTATTCTCTTCCTCTTCTCTTTAACGTCACACCTTGATAGTTTTAACCCATGTATTAAATTAGATGGCCTCCATTTTACCGTATGGCTTGTCTAACAGTGTCATGTTACTTGCAGTTTCCTCTTGCCTCACCAAAGCTGTCTCCCATCAGCTCCTTGAATATGTCAGCCCAAACGTTTTAAAGGACGTTCTCGTCAGGATTTCCCGTCTTGTGTTCTCTAAATCATTAATGCAGTTTCGAACTGTTGGCTCTCGCCAGTGCTCGCCAACAGCTCGAAAATGCAGTATGTAAGTGGTGTGTGACGACTGGCACGAGAGCTCCTTTAAGTAGGATCAGTCCTTTGGCTGATGTTTGTTCCAATCAAAGCATTAGCGTTTGATGGTAATATGCAATTATTACACTTAACGCGCCAGGCTTGTAACTTGTAGTTCAGCGCTCGGCGGGGGCACATAGCCCGGAGAGTAGCTGTTGGTTGCAGTCTGGTTACGTTCCTTACAATAAAATAAAATATTATATTTTAATATTCCGCCCTCTAATAGCACATTTGAACTATTTTTCTGGAAGAAACATATGTTAAAGAAGGTAGAATGGCTAGGTGATGTGGTAGATATTCGTTACATGATGACCAGCATTTTGCTTATTGCGGCATTGTGAAATAAAGTAAAAAGAAATATATTGCAAGAAACGAATAATTAAATACTGCAAATATAGTATTTATTTCCACATGGTACATACATTTTTGTTTCATTTTTCACGTCACGTAATATGTGACCCCTTAAAAATGATTATCGAGCTACGCCACTGAAACAACAAAATTGTGCCTATGTATGCAGGTTTGGACAGGTCAATAAGGGAACTAGTCACACCAACCTTGAAGGTGTTTAAAGCGGAAAAAAGTAATAAGCAGCAACGCGCTTGATCGATATGGTAATATTTATTAGCAAATTTACTGAACGAAAGTGTAAAAATTGCTGTCGGACAGTGCCAAACTATGCACACCCATTTGACTAATAAATATTAAACTTTTTGAATGTAATGAATATTTACTTACTTGCTTGCTTAATATTTACAAACGGCGTATATATGTGATTACATATTCATAATGCACACAGTTTATTTTTAAATTAGATAACGATTTGAACCAATATCTTCGAAATACTTTACGAAAATGATGTTGATACTAGATTAAGCTAAAACATAATCAATCGATATATACAGGGTGTGCCAAAATACCCGAAACCTATCTCTTAAGGTACTGCACGAGGTACTGATTCTACGTGCAGAAATAGCAAGAAAAGGAAACTCTTTATAAACTTTTTCCGAAAATGTTCCCTAATGGAAGATGGTGCCCTAAGTGCAGGTTTTTAATGATTATCTCGAAAATACTAACTATAACTTTCGTTTACAACTTTGCATTATTAAGGCTTATTTTTATTCAGTACTAACCAAAATTAATTCCAAATTCCATGGGTGGAAAAACGAGGGATAGTTACCCTTTGTTAACTGATTTTAGTATTTTAAGATTTAATTATGATTCCCTAATGTTTAATATTAAATAAAAAAAGGCTTTCTTGATAAACGAAATGTTGAGGACTCGTTTGATTATAAATAAACAAAAATATAATTCATGTTTTTTCACAATAAAAAACTGATTTACCGGCAATTAGTAGTTGTTTGTGTGCACATATGTCTGGACATTTCTTTTAAGAGAGTTACTTTCTATGAGCTGCCTAGTGGAATAATGATCAAGAAGTTCTTGCTCATGTAAACATGTTTATTATTAAAGAAACTAAATTGAAAAAAAAATACATTATGCATTCCTTTTTGCTCGATGCATGTCTCAACATGACAACCAATAATATTTGTAACCTTTTGCGCCATTTCCCGAGTCTTCATGTCGTCCTCACTAATAGTACCATGAAAGCGTACCAAATCTTTTAAATGACCCCATACAAAATAATAACTCAGGTTTAAATCCAGCGATCGAAGAAGCCAACTTCCACAAATCATCACACAAATGAATCCTTAATATTTACTTTAAACCCCTTTCTCTCGAAAATGATTTATCATACAACTAATTATTGTCGATAGGCCCTTTTTATCCAGTATTAACCGAGAAACCAACATAAAAATGTTAACTAAAAGAAAACATAGAAAAAATAGATAACTATTCCTCGTTTCTTCTCCTGTGGATAAAATTAATTTTGATTAGTACTGTACAAAAATAAGACTTAATAATGCCAAATCGTGAAAAAAATTACTTCACGGTATTTTTGAAAGAATGACAAAGGCCCAGAAAAAAAATTGGCTGCACCATGAATTCAAGTCATATGTATTTTCGCCCACAAGTAAAAATACCTCCAAAAACCCATTATATCGTAGATTTCATGAATTTACTCAACTCCAAATAGTCAGACTAAGAATCGAATAAACTAATCCCTTTTATCTTCAAATAATCTGTGGAGTGGATTCGGCTTACGCTTCCTCCCTGTCACAACACTTTCTATCTTCAACATCCAACAGAAGTCGATGATACTCCGTGGACATGTTTCGGTACTTCTAATCCGAATGAGTGGAATCGCTTTATTCGTGTAGAAACAAGGAAGTATTTATAAGTTTGCTTCATCAATTCATAAATATGTATAGAACTGTACCAGATATATATTTCTACTGTCTTCGGAGTAGACGGACAAATGATTTGGCCAGAACCTTCGGTCTTAAACTGGGAGCGAAGTCAAAGATCCATGCTGAAACCTGATTATGTCAGGCCGATAGCCATGTTGATTAAGGTACGAGGCGGCAATCGCGATTAATCATACGGGTATAGCGCAACCGGGTTCGAATCCCGGCTCCGGCACTGTCGGAGGAAATAGTTGTGTCCGCGTTTTTGCAATGTGTAATTACCTTTAGCATAAGCCTCTGACTTCAGGAATCGGGAGTTGTCAATTTGTGTGGTGTTTATTATTATTATTGTATATCTTTTCATCTGTCCGCAAAACTCCCAGAGTCATATGGCTAGTATGTGTGGAGTTTTGTAAACTTTCGGGTTTATGGGGTTAAGGAGTTATGATGTTGTAAGCTACGGGCTTATGGGGTTATGGGCTTTGCTGTTCATGGATTGTGGAATTATAGAAAGATAAAGTTTTCTGGTTTAAACTTTGTAACTCATGAATTTTCCATTCAGATCGTATATTCTTCGTTCGATCCCCGGGTTATAGTGTTTTTGGGTCATAAGGTTATGAGACTTGCAGATATAAGTTTATAGGGATTAAGTCTGAAAAGGTTATGGGATTTTTAGCTTGAATGTTTGGAATTCAGTGAGCTACGGAGTTTAATTTAATGTTGTGAGATCTACGACATAATGGATTTTCCAAAGTATTTTTGGATGGATTACCAGCGGGCTAGTAATTTCTACAAGAAATAGGGATAAACTTAAATTACAATTAAATAAAAATAGAAATAATTTAATACTTACGCAAGAACATAAAAGATATAGAAATAAAGTTAACGAACTTCTCAAAAAAACAAAAAGAGAATTTTATTGTAACAAAATTGCAGAAAACAAAAATAATATAAGAAAAATTTGGGAAATAATAAAAGATGGTCTAAATGAAAATACTAACAACTGCCAAACATTAATGTTAAAACATGATAATCAAATTATCATAAATGAAAATCAAATTGCAGAAATATTCAATGATTATTTTATAAATATTGGAAAGGAAATGGCAGATAAAATCTGTTACGAGAAAGTTTCGTTTTTCGCGCCCCGTCGAGTCTCGCATCCCGTTATAAAGAGCTGGAAAGGCTTGGAATCACTCCGTGCGGGCGAGGATGAGTCATCGATTACGCCATGTTGCGCAATACTGGAAATTTTAAGATTTGGAAATTAAAAGTTATACAGAGAAATCGGCAATAAAAATAGGAATTTATTAAAATTATAATGAAAGTTGGATATATTTTGGTTTAGAAGTTATTTGAGTTTTTATTAGTAAAATCTGACGCTACCCCGTAAGGTATTAACGGAAGTCCGATGTTAAAAGTTGTGACGCTATTAAAATGTTCCCGGTAGGTGCGTAGTGCATGAAGATAATACATTAAAATGTTCCTAACGGGTACGAATCGAGTTGAACGGAGATATTGTATGCTTGTATGCTATTATACGAGAAGTGATCAAAATGGGTGTAATTTAAAATAGCAATCGGGTTGCAGAATTTTGATGAAATGAAATTTGAACTTTTTAGGCTCGAGGCACGGAACGTGGTTTAAGTATACAGGGGGTGATCGAAAAGTAATAAGGATAAAATGCGAAGTGGTTGCAAGAAAGTTGGGAAACGAGTTCGAAGGTTAAGTTTAAACGTAGTTACGTATACGAGGGGTGGTCAAGAAGTTTTGAAATTTTGAAAATGAAATTGTTTATAGAAAATTGAGGGATTGAAGTAAGACGATGAAAATTTGGGGTTAGATAGTGATTTAGGTTAGGTTGATGAATATATGGGGGCTATATTTTTAAGGGACGTTTTTTGTGAATTTTCTTTTATAAAATTGTTGGAATGAATGTTGGGAGTGTGTTCTCGGTGATTTTACGTTATTTGTGAATTATGGAATGTGCATGAATTTTTTCTGATTTTTGTGACCTTGGATGTGGTTTTTTGTGGTAAACTATGTCTGGTGGACTTTTTTATCATGGTTTGCCATGATGCCTGAACTAATATGAATTTTTTGTTAATTTTCCATTTTTTGATTTATGTTATTTGACTTATAGGGGGAATACCCTATAATAGTTGGAACGGTCACCCATCCAACTACTATCTGCGCCTGACGTTGCTTTACATCGCATATCAAAGTATGTACATAGTAAAGACGCACCTACGCTCGCCCCCACCATGTCCTTGAGATAAATAAACTTCATTTATTCATTCATTCACTCAAATTTCAGCACCTGTTTGTAACGTTTTAACAAAATAATTGTAACTAGCTTCAGAAAATGTTCATTGTGCCTACTCATTATAAATGACTGAAAAATTAAATACAAAACTGCTGTTAGACGACACAATGTTGCGTTGTTTGCTCAAAATACCATTGTAATTATTCTGTGAATGCAGGGGCAAAATATACTTCTGGAAAATCCTCCATTATAACTGGAGATATGTGTTTCAAAGCTATTATATTATATTCCATTATAATACACGCAGTAATATAAGGAGGAAAATTCGGTAGTTGATGACTGACAAAGCCCTATATTTCATGTGGTACGGTATTATGTGTGTAAAACGTATTAAGTAGGGCGGGGTTGCTGTTTGTGTACACAGAAGGGAGACAATTACGGTATCTTCTTCATTATTGTACCTAATTATTAAGTACAAATTACTGAAAGCTCCAAATGAAAATATAGTCAAATTATAGTAATATTAGTATTATAAAGGTCAAGTGGCGTTGTGTATATGACCAATTTGTTTGTAAAATTACGTTGGACTTCTTTGAATAAATGTGTCCGCAACAATGATTAGTTTCGAAGCGCTTAATATAATGTGCACAGAATATTACACATGTAAAAATTGTACATATTCATATGTCAATATAACAAGGTGCTTAATATTCTGCAGAAATTGTTTCCATGTATGTATAGTTCTTAGATGACCGAAACAAACAAAAATTATCTTTCATAGTGCTTTGTTTTTCAATTTTTTTTTTAATTACATTTATTTAACGTCGGCCTATTTCCGCTACTGAGGCCTAACACCGACGCCTGTAGACGAGCTACCCCCAACCAGGAATTTTGCCGAACCTCTTCCCTTAAGAAGAGTAGGGATCTTTTACTTGCCTAACATTTAATAGACAAGGGACCGACGGTTTTACATCCCCTCCGAAGGATGGTATATCCCCTATACAACCTTCGCCTAAGGTTGCATAGCTTCCGCGCATACACTGATATACAAGCCGCTGGAAGATGTTTGAGGCGAGGACGCGGTCTTCGTTGTGAACACGCACGGTCCTCTGGTTGTTGGGAAAATAAAAAGTTTGGGCTGGCTAGCTCCGTCTAAGACTCCCAGAGGCCGCTGGTGCACTTAATTTCTTTAAAAGTTAGGTTGAGGTGGTATGTCCTTAAACGAAAGGATTCGGCCAATAGGTACACCCTGTATAAGCTCAGAGCAAAAAACTGCTTTTTATTTCTTTGTAAGGGCCTAAAGCTAATTCACTTTTGTTTTCTTGGGTAGGGCCTACTTGAGTACCCTGTAGATATTTTTCTTTAATAATAACACTGTATTTAAACACGAAATTATAATCTTTTTATTTATGCGAAAAGCACAGAGTTGAATATTTATATTATTTAAAATTAACAAATTTCTTTTAGGTAACGTATCGACATTTAGAATTTTGCCTTAGACGGTGCGGGTTTCGTTATAATTTAATCAGTTCTGAGATAATTCACTTACAAACTAAAGTTACGAAGAAGATTCATTTTTATTAAAGACTAGGGCCCCGTGGGCGATAAAAAAAATTTAGCACTTGGGCTGAACAAAAATATAAAACACCGATTTTTTACTAGGAGCGGCCTAGGAAGAGGACGCGAGTACACTTTCGGTTTCGCTAGCTACTCCGGAAAACACAACTTTGGGTTTAGGCTCTGTGGCGACCAAAGGGTAACGCGGATAGTAAGAAATTATTCGTAGATACACCGGGAACACAACTTGCCGGGGGCTCGGCACGCTTCTCCTTATATACAAATGACGGGGCACGACGTAGCCGAGAGCTGGATGAGAGCTGGATGAGAATTAAAAAGGGTACCGGACATTCATTTGGGCTATTATGGTGCAATATTGTGCAATAGTTGCTTAAATTTTTGAATTCCTAATTGAAAATTATATGGCTAAATCGGCTATGAAAAGTGTAATATTATGATATGAAAATGTCAGCGGAATCTAATTTAGTTTTGGAAATATTTACGATAACTGCGGATATGACCGATGTCTGGAAATGGCCCCGTAAAGTAGCGTTGAGGGTTCGACTTTAATTCATATTAATGTTACATTTATTGTTACATGTGATGCTAGGTTTGGTCAAGATAAATTTATTTAGGTCACGCTAATTCCTATTTAGGGTAATGGAGTGAAGTTGGCGACGAGTTGCCAGCATGAAAAAGGGAACTAGTAAATTGGACATAGGTTTTTTGATTAAGAAAAAAAAGCTGAATGTGGGATAACTAAATGAAGATAGGGACGAGTGGCCAGCAACTCATAGGGAACACGTAAACTGGTCTTGATTTTAAGAAGGTTGATTTATGGGCGACTCGGGAAGATAAGTAAAAGATGTTTAAAGATATTTTATGGAAATTGGATTTGACGCGAAGATTAAGATACGGTGGCTTGTAGAATGATTTGGGCAGTGAAATAAATTTTGATAGACTGACGTTTGGGGAGTAAATTGCGAATGGTTTGAGATGGTGAGGGGGGTGTATTTTTAAGGGGTGTCGTTTGTTAGTTTTTCGGTATGGTAGGTGTCTTAAGAACTTTTTTATGGTGTTTGCCAGGTTGACCTTGACAAACGATTTATTTGGCAAATAATGGTTATTTTTTGGTCGGCCATTTTGGTAGTATGGGGAATATACTACAACAGTTGGAACGGTCACCCATCCAACTACTAACTGCGCCTGGCGTTGCCTTACATCGCATATCGAAGTATGTACATAGTAAAGACGCACCCACGCTCGCCCTTTTTCAAATTTTCAAATAGATACTATTAGTGACTGGTCTTTTTTAGAGTCATTTAATGATATCAATCTAGCTGGTACATTTTTTATGAGAAATTAACATCAATCTTTGATAATCATGTGCTTATTTATAAAAATAACAAACGCATATCCTATCCCATCATGGTATACCTTAGATAGTATTAATAATATTAAATTAAAAAATTACTATAATAAAGAGTTTAAAAGAACAGAAGCTGCAGTCTACCTAGAAAATTTTAAAAGATTGAGGTCGTCAGTAAATTGAAAATTAATGCTGCATATGGATAATATTTTGTTGAAATTGAAAACCGACCCTTAATTTTGAATGTCAGTGAATTTGCCGAAAATAATGTTTTGAATGCCATTGGAAAATTAAAAAATAAAATGACATCAGGGCACGACCAAGTTCCAAGTTTATTAGTTAAGGATTATAAATATATTTTCGTTCAACCTTTGCTCATATTATTTAACATGGCTCTTAAAACTGGTACTTTTCCTCAAGTTTGGAATCTAGTTCAAATCTGTCCTGTGCTCAAATCTTTTGATTTTTCTTTATTAGTTAATTATAGATCAATCTCCGTTTTATGTAATTTTACAAAGGTTTTAGACATCTCTCTGTATCATAAAATGTATCCTTGTAATTTCAGAACGGTTTATGGAAAGTCGGTCAACAGTTATGAACCCGGCAACATTTCCTCAATACGTACCTGAAGCAATTAACGATCAAGGTCAAATAGATATGTACAGATATCTCTAAGGCTTTTGACCGAATAGACAATGGAATCATTATTAGCAAATTAAAAGCCAGCGGATTTAGCGATACTCTTTTAACACTATTTACATCACACCTTAACGAAAGATCTTAGTTTTTGTCATATAATGGTATTAATTCTACATCTGGAATCCCTCAGGGATTCAATCTTGGACCTTTGTTATTTTTATTATTTATCAACGACATAATAAATCTCATTCACTGCAACTTGTTCTTATTTGCTGATGATTTAAAAATACTGATATTGAGGATTGTGAGTTTATTCAGTGTCAAATAAAAAATCTTGAAATTTGGTGCCAGGTGAATAGACTACAGTTAAATATCCAGAAATGTAGATCTATGAGCTTTACTCTAAAAAACAACCAATCGAATTTACATATAAAATAAATTCAATATATTTAAATCGATGTGAAGTCATAAAAAACTTCGACGTAATTTTTGACACCAAACTCACATTTGACGTTCACATTAGTCATGTATCATCCTCATTATTATTGTGGGGTTTTATTATTGGAAACTGTCGGAATTTTCATAATACGCAAGCACTAAAAGTTCTTTATTACTCTTTTGTAAGATCTAAATTAGAATACTTCGCTATTTGGTATCCATTCGATAATAACCAAAAATTTGTTATTGAAAATGTACAAAGAAAATTCTTCAAATATGCATTTCAAAGTTTACGGTTTTTATCCCGAATGTTACTATAACCAGTTACTACTTGATAATTTTGATATGCCATCACTACAATTGAGGCTTGTTTTAGTTAGTTTAAATTTTGGTTTTAAACTTCTGAATAATAAAATTGATAGCATGCATCTCCTTGGAGAGTTGAATTTTCGAGTGCCACAGGAACATTGGTATACTTCAGGCTGGCTTGCATCATGTCGCGTTGCTGTAGAATTAGGAGTAAGGCAAATTGTCATTAGCTTTGGAATCAATTCTTAGAAACCAATTTATACAATCCATAGTAGCTTTAGATGAGGCAGCTTTTAAATGACGTACCAATATGGTCATCTACAGGAGGATCATGGATGGACAAATATATGATAAGTAATGATACTGTCAACAACATAGTGGCGACTTCTTGAGCTGACATTTCCAAGAATGTTATTTTCATCAATGATAATGTTTGCTACTATTGTATAATGAATACTGGGTGTAACACGAACGTGCTTACGTTCAATTTTTGAATAATGCCATGGTACCGATATGATTCCATTTGGAAAAAATGAGTTTCGTTCAATAAATTGTCCCCAAGGGTAGTTCGGATTCCATTATAAACTGTAGCCCCTTCGTTCAGAAAACAACCTACAAGTAACCTAACTAAGAAGAAAGCAACAAAGAATCACAATAAACATAAACAAGTAACATTTATTAGCAAGTAAGAAATTCATCCCGTCCCGACATTGATGTCATCGGCAAAGCCTATAAATATTTCCCACAGACTTTTATTTGTAACCTCAGTTAATAAACTCACTTTATACTTTATACATCTTTGCTTATTCTGAGTCAACGTTGTCTCTATATTTATCATTAAAATCATTTTTTAATAACTTAATCGATCAATCCAAAATCTAACTTATGGTTCAATTAAAATTTTCTGTAATATGGGAAATTGTACCGAAAATGCCTTTTACAAATTTCCGGCCAGATTAAACGTTGCCAAGAAAAAATATGTTAAGGTTAACTATTTTGCTTCCTAAAAAGAAGATTAGAAAATTAAAAATATATTCAGGATACGGGATGACGGGTTGAGAAATTTTTTTTATTTTGCCATCCAATATGGATATAACAATAGCATTTATTAATATCAGTACATAAAAATGAATACATGAGTATAATTTATTAAAACGACAGCACAATTATCAATAAGTGCCTATCAAAAAATATATTTAAAAAGAAATAACTTCCTTATTGAACTATAAAATATCTAATCTTCCTCCACTATTTAGTACAAGGTTATTTACAGTATAATGTGATGTTTAATAATATTTAGGTACGCTCGGAATATAATGTAAATAAATTTAGTTTTGCCGATAATGAATCGTTATTTGGTAAATAAATCCTCATTAACCTAACAATGGCTTTGCTGCATAATTACGCGACGTTCGTGCTTAAATCAGGTTAAATATTCGACGACTAATAGTTGTATCGCTGTAAATAACACCATCAAATACAAAATTATATCATCGTAACACAGAAATATGATATACAAATTAATTAATAAGAAGAATAAGAAGTAATAATGTATATTATAAAGTTCAATTCAAAGAAGCTAGTCAAAATGTAAAAAAAGTATGGGAGCTAATAAAAGAATCAACAAACGAAAACAAAAAACAAAATAAAACAATAATAAATGAAATTCAAACAGAAAATAAGGTATTAACAGAACCCAAGGAGATTGCTTGCGAATTTAATACTTATTTTTCTGAAACTAGACACAAAATGGCTCAAGATATAATAAACAATAATGAAATTTTGACAGAAAATACAAAAGTTATAATAAAAAAACTCAATATTTTTGTATCCAGTTTCAGAAAATGAAATTATAAATAGTATAAATAGTCTAAAAAACAATAGTGCACCGCGGGCCTTGATGCTATTCGGGTAAAAACAAAAGAGTCACTGATTTATATATTAAGACCATTGCAATACATTATAAATTTGATATTCAAACAAGGTTATTTTCCACAAGCATTAAAAAAAAACGATTATAAAGCCGTTATTTAAACAAGGCAACGCAAATGTTATCTCTAACTACCGTTCGATATCTCTTATTAGTAATATTGCAAAAATTATAGAAAAATGCATTAAGAAGCGACTTTTAGAACATATTGATAAATATAATATAATATCAAATTTCCAATTTGGATTTAGAGAAGGAGTGTCCACTGTCGATGCAATGTATAATGTGACAAGTTATTTATATCAAAAGCTAAATAATAATAAAAAGCCACTGGCAATATTTTTAGATGGGGGAGGCTTTTGACACGATTTCTCATCAAAATCTACTAAAAAATTAGATACATATGGTTTCAGAGGCATATGCGGTGATTTACTCAGAAACTATTTAAAAAATCGGAAACAGATTGTCAGCATAGACTCGGAGAAAAGTGAAGAAATACTAGTTACGTATGGAATACCTCAAGGAACAGTTATTGGTCCAATTCTTTTTCAAATGTACATAAATGACATGCTTAATTTAGATATTTCAGGGGAAATCATATCTTATGCCGATGACACAAAGGTACTTCACAACGTAAAAACTTGGTTAACAAGAAATTTATTAACTAAATAAAACAAAAACAAAATTTTTAACATTTTCTTTAAATTCAGCAGGAAAATCCCATATTAATAAACTAAAATTGCATAAATGTAAACACCTCAATCTCATCACTTGCGACAGTTGTGAAGATTATATTGAATCAACTGAAAACATCAAATACTTAGGCTTATATATTGATCAGTTTTTGAAATGGGATAAACACGTGGAAATATTAACAGGAAAAATTCGAAAGTTAGTATATAAATTTTATCAGCTTAGACAATACATGGATTTACATTATCTCATAAATATTTACAAAGCCTTAGTAGAGTCTATAATTAAGTGTGGTTTAATAATTTGAGGCGTGACTTGCAAGTTTAGGTAATAGTTTTTACTAAGAATGTTAAATGATAGCAAAGTATAAAGGTGCAAGGATAATCTGATTTTTTTTTTTTATTATTGGCATTAGGACATAGTCCATACAGCCAGATACACAGTTAAATTTAGAAGCGGCTAAAGATCTAACCCTAATTCTAACGTGAATAATAACTAGATGAAAACGATAAGGAATAACAGGGACACAGACTTCTCGCCTAGGGGGATAATTTGATCGTGGTTAAAATAATTTAAAACAAAATTAGTTTTCATCAAAACGTAAATTTTATTTTGTTACCAACCTAATTTTATCAACGCAATTGTCTGAATGTGCATATCTACATCTTTTAATATAGTAGCAGATGAGGAAGTACCTAATTAAGAACTAAAACAACCAGCATATATGTTGTGTTGACTTGTACAGAGATAAAAATATTTTGGTGCTGCATTATCATAATATTCAATACGCGTTCACTTCTATAATAGATTCGTCTATCTTATCCGTAACTCCGATGACAAATAAGTCCGTGCCCCATAAAAATAAAAATATTAAACAATCCGTTAGAGATATGGGCAGTCAAGCGTATTGTTTTAAATAATTTAAAGAAAATATGTGATATACTTTTGTTACTTCTGTTGTGTAATTAATGACTAATATTGTCATAAATATAGAACGCACGTGTTTCATACCAGATAATACATTCATATCATCGGTATTTCTCACACGTCTCCTAAAAAATATATTATAACAACAAAATCGAGCGTAATTAGGTTAAGGTTGCTATTTATCAAGAGCTCTTGTACTTCCTACGCTGCCAGGCAAATTCTATTTTACAAATAAAATCCATCAAAAGTTTCAAATGGGGTATTTCATAGCTGTCGTTTTATTCGTTGAGATTTTAACTGCTATTTTTTTATACACAATGTGTCTCAGTATCATACGTTCGGTGTTAAATCTTGGACATGAAATCGCCAACTGTGGATCCCTTGCAAGGTATAACTCCCAACAGGGTGCTCTATCTTTTTGAAGGAAAAAAGCTTGAAAAAAGGTATTAGGCATTTCCAGATAGCAACTAGCTACTCAACATCTAACATTAGTGCAGTTTATCTATTCATTCTGAAGTGCTATACATGGTGGTCCAAAATTATCTCCAAATGTTTCTGCATCTGATAGTACGTAAAAAAATAATAGTAATTTTTATACACACATCTTTCCGAAAATGAATAATAAGGGAGATATTTTTTATTATTAGCCGTTACTCGAGTCCGAGTATAAAAATGTTACAGTCGATAAATTGTGTACAATAAAAAACAAGTAAAAGGTGTAGTCTATTGTAATTCTCATTCATCTGCGGTGCACACGACTATGGCTATAGAGGCCAATTCGGGAGAGCACATGTCGACCGCAGTCAGGGCAAACATAGACCTGGTTAGGTCTTGGATTCGGCCTTCTTGCAGCAACACTTCCTTGATAGCTGGCCACAACCCCTCGCCATTCGGGTCTGTCCGCTGCAAGTTGTTCCCAATGCTCGTCTGCAATACCGCAGGATTTTAGATTTTCATGGAGAGCGTCTTTGAACCTCTTTCGTTGACCGCCACGCCTTCTTCTACCGCTTAGCAATTCACCATAAAGTGCACATTTAGGAAGGCGGTTATCATGCATACGATGAACGTGACCTGCCCATCTTAGGCGTGCTCTTGAAATAAGCACCTCAATTGGAAGGCTGTTTGCTCTCCTGAGTACTTCCACGTTTGATATGTGATGGAACCAACGGATTTTCATCATACTTCTGAGGTGTCTTTGCTGAAAACGTTCTAATTCTGTCACATGACGACGGTAAGTGACCCAGCTTTCACATCCATATAGCAGTGTTGGAATGACAACTGCTCTGTAGACAGCCATTTTCGTTGACAAAGCAAGGTCGTGGTTGTCAAATGCTCTCTCTCTAAGTCCCCAGAGTGCTCTAGATGCAGCGTTAATTCTATTGCGAATCTCGCTGTCCATGTTTGCTTTGTCATTAACAACGTTGCCTAAGTAATTGAACTGATCCACCACTTCAAGAGAATTTCCGTTAAGTGTAATGTCTATTTGGTTCACTTGATGAGGAGTTGACATAATCTTAGTCTTTCCAATGTTGATTTTAAGTCCCAAGGAATCATCGCTCTGGGCATACACATCTAAAAGTTCTTCAAGCTCGTCCGGCGTAGAGGCTAAAAGTGCACAGTCATCCGCATACTGGAGATCACAAATGAATCGTGTGCGTGTCTTCGTGAAAGCTCTAAAGCGCCCTATGTTAAAGAGACCGCCATCAAAACGGTATCTGAGACCTATTCCTCTGACTGTCAGTTTGTTGTCAACAATAATTGTTAGAGCAGTGGTAAACAAATTAAAGAGTAGGGGTGCCAGGACACATCCCTGCCTAACTCCAGTGAGGGTTTGGAAAGGTTCGGTTGCCTCATTATTATACATAACCTGGGCGTTGTTGTTTGTATGTAGACTGCGACATACTTCCACAAATTTTCTAGGGATACCTAAGCGGAACATAATTTTCCAGAGCACTTCCCTGTCCACCGAGTCAAACGCCTTGGTTAAATCAATGAAGGCCATGTGAATTTCTCCTTGATGTTCGAGTGCTTTTTCTTGAAGCTGTTTAAGTGTGAAAATTAAATCCGATGTGCCTCGGTTTGGTCTAAAGCCACTCTGTGTTTCAGGAAGTAACTTTTCCATAGCAGGTGTTATGGCCTATTTGCCATCGCTTTAGTGAGTATCTTCCCTCCAACAGCCAGGAGAGCTATACCCCTGCAATTTCCACAGTCCGCAGCGCTCCCTTTGTTTTTGAAGAGGTTGATTAAAAGTGTATCACGAAACTCCTGCGGAGCTTGACCACTTTCCCACACGACATCAAACAGTTTTTTGAGGTAGGGTATGAGCTCTGACGACACAGCTTTAAAGATCTCAGCTGGGAGTGAGTCGGCGCCGGGAGATTTGTTATTTTTTAGCTGCCCAATGGCGGTTAAGATCTCTTCCGTTGTTAGTGGTTTATCTAAGTCTTCGAAGGTGTCATATTGAGGGATAAGATTTATAATATCGTGATTGGCTTGACTCTGCTGGTTAAGAATGTTAGAGTAGTGTTCTTTCCATCGGGCTCTTATTTCCTGGTCTTCTTTGAGGAGATTTCCATTTAAATCTTTAATAGGGCACATAGTTTTCCGACTGGGGCCGTCCACTGCTTTTACTCCTTGAAAGAAATTCCTGTAGTCGTGTGAATCGGCGTACCTTTGAATTTCTCTGGCCTTGCTTGCCCACCACTCGTTCTTTATTCTTCTGATTTCGCGTTGCGTTTCATACTTAGATTGGGTAAAAGCTTCTGCTTTTGATGAGTCATTGGGGTGGTTGATAGCGTTTTGGAAGGCAGTATGTTTGCGGTCAAGAAGTTCTTGTATAAAAACTTCATTATCATTGAACCAGTCCTCCTGTTTTTTACTTGCTGCAGTGCCAAGAATTTCCTCACTCGCACTTTTTAAACTGTCTTTAATTTGTGTCCAGGTAGCAGCGACATCTACAGAATTGGTTTCTTCTAGTGCAATCAAATTCTCTTGAACTTTTTGATTTAGCTGTTCGAGGGTTTGTTGGTCACGCAATTTACTAATACAGAGACGGAGTCTACGTTTTACTTGAGTTCTTCGGTGTTTGGGTCTCATAACAATTTACCCCTTAAAAGGGGGATAACATATTTCAGTTTCTCTGCAATATCTTCCGACTCCCTTATAATATCAAATTCATATTTTAAACTTAGTCATAGGCCATCTGAACATTAGTTTACGTTGTCAAACCGTCTCTACTGCTTTAAGGGTAGTTTTAGGTGGTGACCGTCAGTATCTTTCTCATAACTTCTTAATTTTTTTCATATTTCAAAAAATTATTATAAGAAACTAATTTTCAGATAAATAAATAAAAAATGTATTCTTATTGCATTTTCAAGATGGCGTCGGCAGCAAGTAGCAGAGCGAGTGACTCTGCAACAAATACGTGCAAACGTTGCAAAAAATATGTTTAAGTGGTTAAAAGTTTGTGATAAGTAATAACGTAAGTGGTAATGGATGTGTTAAACAGCTGTCGAAGAACATGTTGTGAAATTGTTGAACCCCCGCGGTCAAAGATGTCGAAAAGTGAAAGTTATAGTGACCTTGACCAAAACAGTTCGTTCGAAACAGTGATTGAAAATCCCAAAATTGACACCTACTTAATGATGAAAAGTTATTAAATCAGAAAGATATTATTATTGATAATATGCAAGATAATATCTGGTCGCTGAAGGAACAAATCAAATTGCTATAAACAATCCACCCGCTGCCATCTATTCACGAGAAGGAAAAAGAAGCCAACAGGTAGTGGTCCACCTGAATGTAGCAAGAGTAACTTTGTATCTTCGCTAAGCCACCGGACCGCAAACACTCCCAAAAATGACAACATAACCATACATTCAAAAACGCATAGCCGGCCAACAAACAATAACAAACCAGTTAAAAACAACAACCCAACTGCCAGTAATATGGATCAACAAGACGAAAATGTTAATCAAAAAGAAAATCATTCAAACTTAAACCGTATAGTAGGCAGCAACACAATGTACGGAAATGTGGCTGCAAAGAACAAGATGTGGATATTTGCTACAAAATATAAACGAGTTATAGTAAAGAGAACCTAGAGGAATTTCTGCAAAAAAATTCCCGCATCAAGAATTTATTGTAAAGCAGGTAACAAACCTTTAATATCGGCGTAGATGAAAACATGATACATAAACTACGTGAGCCAGAAATCTGACCAAATGGTATCCAAGTTACGGACTACCTTTTTAGGAAACAAGATGCAGGAAGAAATAATTTCCACGCACATCCAGAAACTGGAATACGAAATAATAAATTTAAACATACGCAGCGTAGCGAACAAGGTTGACAAAGTTAATATTTTATTAAGTAACCTAGACTATCCTGAAGTCTTTGTTTAACAGAAACGTGGCTTTTACCTGAAGAAGTTCGATCAATACACAATAGCAAGTTGTTACTCTCGGATCACCCAAAGAGGCGAAGGAGTGGCAATTCTGATTAGGGATGACCTACAGTTTAAAGAAAAAAATCTTAACTCTTTTGATAGTGCGACAGTTTGTTTGAGGCGGCCTTGGTGAGTGTTTACAGGTAGTTTATGACTATCATGCCTATACAGATTTCCGGGATCTGGCAAAAAGTACTTCTATTCTAATCTTGAAAAATTACTTACACTTTTACTCCAAAACAAGGACCCTAGCTTTATCTGTGCAGACTGTCAAAGCAAAAATAAATTAAAAAATATATTTTACTCATTTGGTTATAGCCAGTGTGTGCATAACTTCACTCGTCTGCAAGGGAACGCAAAGACCCAAATCGATAATGTTTTTTCCACTCTGGACGCAGAATTAATAAATACAAGAATTATTGAGACAGGTCTCTCGGACCACTTTGCTCAAATAGTTACATTAAATGTCCAAGACAAAAATCTAATAAACAAAACTGTCGAAAAACGCCTTCTAAATGAAGAAAATCAAAATTTACATACAACGTACATGTTAGAAATTAATGAGTGCGAGGTACTTGATATAATTAACTCCTGTAACAAAAAAATCATCTGGAAATAACGGAATACCTTGTTACTTATTGAAGGAAGTAGCAGAATATATAGTTGCCCCACTGACATACCTAATAAACCTCTCGTTGATAAATGGATATTTCTCAGATGAACTAAAAACAGCAATAGTAGAACCGGTGTATAGAAAAGATGATGCCAGTGAAATTAAAAACTATAAACCAATTGCCTTATTGTCAGTATTCTCGAAAATATTCGAAAGAGCTTTTTAAAATAAACTAATATCATTCCTTGATAGACGTGAGTTAATGTCAGCTAGACAGTTTAGATTTACCAGAGGGCGCTCTACGCAAGAGGCAATACTCTCATCCTATGGTAAAATTTTAGATAATCTTAACTATCGCTTAAAAACAGGTGGAATTTTCTATGGCCTATCGCGAGCATTTGACACGATTAACCACTCAATTCTATTGAGTAACCATAAACTTATGGAGTTAGAGGACATGTCTTAGCATGGCTAAAGTCTTACTTGACCTCGTTACATATTAGACTTACAAAAATATATATATATATATATATGTACACAAAATGTGAGGAATGTTGTCTTCTTTAACTTTGTTGTAGACATTTTCGTCGTTGGATTAATCGCTGCGGAGTTATTTACAAAAAACTAATTTTTTGTACCTTTTATTCAAGATGGCGGTTCGAACGGTCCCCCCCAAGGTCAAAAACTTGGATTTTTTTGTCAAAGTCCAGATCTGAACAATATATTTAAAAATTATTACTACCCCACCTTTAGTAAGGCAACGGCCTTTTTTGACCCGTACTGACTGCATTATAGAGAATGTTTTCAAATATTACTTTGACATTTCTGTTATACATCAGACGTTGGTTCTTTTTTTTTGAAATAATTCGAGTTTAATTGTATAAACAAAGATAGACATATTAAAGAACAGAACAAAACTAAGAAAATAGGGAATCTTTGTAAGTGATGGTCTAAGTGAAGAAAATAGAGAAGAAAGGAAAATATTAGTATCTGAAGGAAAGAAGAAGTAAACACAAAGAAGCTACTATAATAAGCAATAAATTAATTATAGAAGGGCAGGCTTACACAAAGGAAGACTTACAAGAAGAAAAACAACGTGATTTACAAAACATTTATTATTCGCCACCTGCTATTAGGCAAACTGCTAGTGAACGATCAACACCAGTCACAAAACCAACCGGAAGAAGACCTTAAGGAAAAGACAGAAGAAAATATAAAGTAAACGGGTGAAGAAACGATTTTTGAGTATACAGAGGAGAAGGAAATAGCAGGAGGTCATAAACGAGAACTGGAAAATACATCTGGAAAAGCCAACAAGGACTCAAAGAAAAAATTAATTTGTAACATTTCACACAGACTCACCCGAAGTCGCAATAAATGAATTGATTGTACTATAATAATTGCACATATTATCTCATTATTAAAATAAAATATACTGTAGTTTAAGAAAAATTGTAAAGTTTTGTTTCCCGTTTGTAGTATAAAACAGATCTTTTTAATTTTTATATGTTCTTTTGTTCTGTTACAATAATTATTCTAATTAAATATTTTATTGAATATACTATTTGTTGAGTGTTATGTTATTTTACTTCAAAAGGTTTTAAGATTTTATTTACCTCTCTTAATCATTCACAAATACAAGAATAAGGTTCCATTGGTAAAATAATTAAGAGATATATTATTTGGAGATTGTATAAATAAATATTTTTCCTTTTATTTGTGTTTTCTACCACATGCCTTCTTCAAAAACAAATCACCGAACCTACAAAATAATATAATTATTGGAAAAAGCCTCAGCAAAATACATTATTCCTGTGTTTATTCCGATTTATATTATTTGTAAAAAATAATCTCCGACTGTTCCTTTGACATAAATGTAACAGGCGCAGAGGTTTTTTCCAATAATTCTATTATTTTGTAGATTCGGTGATTTGTCTTTGAAGAAGACAATACATGTGGTAGAAAACCAAAATAAAAGGAAAGAATATTCGTATAATGCCACAAATAACTTTCAGACAATATTGTATAAATGAATGTTCCATAACTAGGTAAATTATGTAAACTTACACTCACTCCCGCAGGTAAGTGGTACAACTGTGAAGAAGATCCATTGATCATTGTACGCTTAAGCTGTAACTCTAATAATTTACAAAATAAAGTTTAAAACCCCGTAAGTGCATAATGATGTGAGTGATCATTTGAAAATTGTAATAAATAAATTTTTGAATGCACCATTGGGATAAATTGTAATAACCTGGCTTTTCAAATAATCACAATGTCCCTTACTGAGGTACCAAGGAGTAATAATTTACCGGAAATCTATCGAAAACCATTTTCCTATTAGAAAATCCGGAAAATTCTGCTCTATGAAAGACCTTAATTTTATCAAATAGTGCGATAAGTAAACATTCTATGATTAATAGTATTAAATTGAATACATTTCCTTAATATTGTTATATAACACGTATAATATACTTTATTTGTATGGTAATAAATTGATTTTCATCGATTATTTCAACTTCCGTGTTATTAGAATAGAACATGGTATTTGTTAATTATAATTTGTATGAAAAATGGTAGGTAGCAGTAGATTACACATGGTGTAATCTAAAGTCACAATTAAATTTTCGTCTTTCTAATATTAAATATCAACAAAGCAAACCGTAATTCTAGTACGTTATCAAAAAGGGTAACAGGGCCATTGTCAGTCACAAAAGAGTAAGGGTGTTTTATTTATTAATTACAGGACACGTATTAAACGTGAACGAAATTCTAACAACCCTTGAATAAAAACAAATTTTGAAAGCGTCATCATTTCCTTTAATTATCAATTTTGTTTCTGTTCTTGATGATTATCTTGATTTAGAAATGCCTTAATAATTACTGGAATAAAATTAGTCTTCAATGGGCAAGGGATGATGTGTAACTGAGTGCTTTTTGATTAACCTTCCGATCAAAGAAAATAATGTTGTTAGATCTACTAGTTTGTATGAAAGTTACTAAATTTTAAGCGGACGAATTGATTTGGGTAAGACTTTCTTTATGTGGTATTAAATTTTTCGAAGGTGGTTATAAGATATTTTATTTGATAATATGGTGGCCATCTCACATTTCGTTGGAAAGTTTTATTCTTTTCTTCTTTTATAGGCTTTTCATACATCTTCTCAAAATTTATGAAAATAGATGTCAGAGTATGAAATACCATCCTAACATCAAAATCATCTAAACTGGAGCTGTCCAAGTAGCATTTTTAGGCACAGTTTCGGAACAAATTTGATAGTGAGAAAACAGTTCTGTAAATGTTCCGATTCTTGTGAGAAAAACAAAAACTTAGACAGATTTCCTGAAATTGTTACCAGTTTGTAAACTTTTACATATACTTTAACAATATTATTGAACAGTTTAGTAACCTTATCTCTCTTTAGGTATAATTTTTCTTCGGAACAAGCATTTCAAGACATTTTCAAAATATATTAATAACAATAATATAATAATAACATTATTAAATGCAATAGGATATATACATGAGTATTTACACTCAAACAATTTAAAATGTACTTATAATCCACGCAATGGGCACAAAAATAATGGGGTTAAGTTGCAAAAGGTCAGTCAGAAATGAAATTTGGTAGGATCGTAGACATATGTCTACTCGCCGCACTTTTTGAGGAACAGGTTCGTTATTTGGAGTGACCTATTCATTTTTTATCTGCGAGCAATAATTTCCGAGATACAACTCGCCAAATTTGGAGGTTGATTTGCAATTTTCAACAAAATCACATATTCATTTCATTTCTGTCTGACCGTTTGCAAGTCAAAACCCTCCATTGCCTGGACTATTAAACAACATAATAAAGTTAAGAGTATCCACATGGAAAATCCGCGCTTGGATATTTAGTGAGATTTAGGGCCGGTTTATCAGTGCAAGGTTAACTCGTAACCAAAGGATAACTGTCAAACAAAACAATAGATAACCATTGTTTCGTTTGACATTTATCCTACAGTTAAGTGTTAACCCTATATTGATAAACCTGCCCTTAGTCTACATGCTATTTAAATAATATTTAATATAATATGCTGAATATAAAAGAAACAATATATACTTAATAAAACAAAAAAAAAATAAAGCAAGGAGAAGAAAAATAAAACTAGATAACACCATGTCAAGATCATGGAATAGTAACTATTTATATAATATTAAGAGTTTCAAAAGAAGACTGATAATACACTACTGTGGGTGTAAAGTTGATATGTTGCACAGATAGAGGTAAGTAACACTAGGTAGTCAAGTTGGCTGATTAGGTAAGTACGTCATTGAAAGTAGTATAAAGTCTGCTAAAAATTTTTATACGTATAGTTATTTTTACGATCTGCAATCAAATGTATTTTGATTCGTTTCTTATCAAGTATCCAATGTTTAATTCTTTTTTTATACAATTTCAACGAGTTTGTTGTCTTTATATCATTAGGAAGAGAGTTGTATATTACAATTACACTACCTAAGTACCTGTGACTTCTTTGACCAACTGTTTTGTCAATTTTTGGAATTTTTACCGACTCTATTTTCTATCTCGTGTTATGAGGATGATTGATTGACTCCAAACTTCTCTTGGTTTTATAAGAACAGCAAAAATTGACAAAACAGTTGTCTTAGATCAAAAACTTTACATTCTTAATACAGTTCCTCAGAAGAATATATCAGAGGTTTTTGATAAATAACTTAGAGTATCCGTTTTTGCACCATTTCTAAATTTTTTATGTAATAACTTGTAGCATTACCCCATGCTGCAATGCCATAATTTAGATGTGACTGAACCAACGCATAGTAGAGCATTTTTAGTTTACTTTCATCTAGAACCAATTAAAGGAATTTAAATTTTGGGACCAGGCAACGATTTTATTTACTAATACCTTAATATCTTACGCTCAACTTTATTTTTTAGAGTCACCCAGTCATTATCTTAAAAATATATAGCCGTGTTATCGGCAAAGCTGAGTATTTAATTATTTTGCCACTGATGGGTATATCAAATAATCCATTAACGTGTATTATGAAGAGTAATGGCCCTAGGACTGTACCCTGAGGAACTCCGCACTTGACTGTTTTAAAATCGCTGCAACTGTACCCAATCTTTACGCAGTAAGGTCTTTCACACAAGTAACTTTGCAGTAATGTATTCGCAGGACCATGAATTCCAATATCATTTAGAGTAGCTAACAACTCCGGATGACTTACCATGTCAAAAACTTTTGCTAGGTCAACGAAGACGTATAAAGAGTTGTATATGTGTGTTGTCAAGTCAGTTATTGCATCATCCGTCGACCTACCCTCTCGAAATCCAAATTGATTATTTGATAGTATATTGAATTTATTAGAAAGCACATTAATCTCTCTTTTAGAATTTTTTCATATATTTTCACAAGACTCGAGAGTAAAGAAATTGGGTGGTAATTAGTAAGATCTTCCTCGTCATCTGATTTATATAAATGCTTTATAACAGTTACTTTGAATGCCTGAGGGAATTTTTGTTATGTTGTTTCATAATACGGAATTGTAGATCATTTATAAATTAATTAGCTTTAAAGACAATATATTACTCGTTAGTGCGATCAAAATTAGAGTATTGTTTTCTCATTTTTAGCCCCATTTATAACTCTCACTCAATGGTATTGGAAGCCGTATAAAGGAAATTCTTGTAGTTTTTGTATTTCTTGAGGGTGTATCCTGAGAGAGTTTTAGTCAAGAGTTGCTCCTAAGTATATTCAATATGGAATCATCAAAGTTTTCTGTTTAAATTATTGCATAACAACGTTGATTGTTCTACTATTTTTTCACAAATAATATTTCGCATTCCTCGGCATCAGGCAAAACAAAACTTTTAGACGATTAATTAAATCACCATCACCAATCTTCTTGTTATCATCCTACTTTAATAAAATATCCAATCCATTGCGATATAAATAATTGTACTTTGTCACCTTTGCTAAAAACTGCTCGAGAATAGCTCAGCTAAGATTTAGCTACATTGTCTTGTTCAGTATGACACTCAAAACTTCAAACACAAATTTATACATGAGTATGTATAATATTCAGTTTTAAATTGTTTACCTAGCTGCCTAGACTTAGATATTAGTTTGGTTTTATACTTGTATGATCTATTTATTGTTTTTTGTATTTGTATTGTATTTGTATTTTCATCTTATATTTATATAGTGTTGCCCTGTAAATGGTTTCTCTGTTGGGTAATATAATAAAATTTAATTCAATTTAATCTACAATTTTTTAAACAGTAACCGATTTGTGAAAGTAATTAAACTGTCCATCCATATACTTAGTTTCTAAAAATATATCGTTATGTTACTCATGTATAGAGTATCAATCTCAAGTTAGTCTCAAGTTTATTCAACGTTTTTTTTATTTTTATTTCGCTCTTGCATGTATATAGTGTTTGTAAGATATATCTCAAAATAAAATTTAAAATGTTTCTATTGTATTATTATTATTATTTTTTTTAATATGATCCGAGTTGACATTAACAAGTTCTGCTAATACTCCCGATTAAATAAACTATTTATTTCTTTAATTCCTACACATATTAATTTTAACGAATTTAACGTTATTTTATCCACTCAGTGTATCGTAAAACCTCGCGTGAAGAAATGCAATTCCAAACCACTCTCCCAGCCAAACAATATCTTAAATAAATCATAAAGTTTTGAAATCTAGCACTTAATATTCATTTTATTAGTAAAATAAGCTCTAAACGTTCCTTTACCGAACCTCAAGATCAAGGCAGTTTTTAATTGCGGCCAGCTGATAATAAATATGGGTACCAGCGCTCCTTGTCTAATCTTAAAGGTGAGAAGGGAAGGACAAATGAAAACATTGTGGAGATATTTGATACCTGTTTCGTCCGTCTGTCTATATGAGGGTACCTCTATGTCTGCATCTCACGGAAAAAAATAATTATAAGTATGGGCTGGTCTTTTTTGTTGGGTTTTAAGGTCTTCGTACATCCTTTCTAGGTAGAAATTAAGGTTTATAACATGCCATTAGTACACCCACGATGATTTATTTTTTATAACCATTAATTATAATAATATACTTTTACTGTCGGTATTTTCAAATATAAAATATTAAGCAATATGGAAATTTAATCTATTTGTTCAAGTTGTATGTTAATATATAACTGGATGTAATAATTACGTTCAGTTATTGCTCATTGCAAATTTTATTGGACCCTTAGAAAATCGTTAAAATTTTATCCAATACGGACTGAACTAAAAATAATGTAAATATTCTTCCCTAAAAAAACTGACCAACCGGGGATATATATTTGACCAACGAATACTGATCATAACAGGTTGTAATGAAAAGTATCTTTCGGCATCAATGTTGAGCAGGTTTATGCAATTTTGGAGATTTATCAGAAAATTAGAAATAAAATTTGACCTACTTAAACTAATTTAAAATTTTGTATTACTTGGTTATCATCATGTTAAGCAAAGGTTAATACAAAAAGAATGTTTTCATTTTATTACTAAAATATATTGACGTGATATTCACTTATTCTTAACGTAAAGAACACGTTCAGGTTAATTTGACTTGTGTGTTGTGAATAAAATGCATTTTATTCTGAGTAGAGAGGTGCATGCATGTTTTTTGTTTTCTATTATTTGTTCTGTTCGATAAACTATCAAGGCACTTTACAGAACGCAGATATTTTCAGCAAATACATGCAATTTTTGTATTTCAGCCATTAAAAACAGATAGAGATGTTTATAACATACAGAATGACTTTAAATAGATTTGCAACTATCTAATATAATAATAATAAATAAATAAACACCACCTAAATTAGAAATGTTACAGTAAACAGATCTGTTTCACCATTTATATTTCCTAGAAAATAACAAATGTGGTTGTCTCCGAATAAATAAAATTGTGTTATGAAATAATAATAATATTGACTTTATTTAAATAAATGCATATTACAACAATGTGTATTTTTACATTTACATCCTTATGAAGGAGGGAAGTTCAACCGAGGGGTTTAACCTATGCGGAGAGTAATCAATAGTGTCAGTATATTAAATAACACTAAATTATAATTTAAAATGGTGTGAAAATTGTAGACAAAAAGTTAATTCTAAATGGCAATTAATTAGGCTTAAATTTAATTTTTTTTTTTACCTTCTCCTGAATAAACTAGTTTTATCAACACCAGCAGAATTAGATGTATTTGATGTACTTATTCTACTTATTATTAGTATTTAACAATTCGTGCTTAGGGCCGGTTTCATAATGTCGGATTAAGCTGCGGAGTGACCTTGAAAAAATATGTATTACAATCGCAGTAATCTTCAGTTTACAGATTAATTACGTCACATCAAGGTTAAACTTCAAACGGTTGATGGGGACCATTTAAACCGTGGATTATCAGATTTCAGGACTCATAACCTCAGAATTGATAAAATTAGGTGTTCTATTTTTATATTTGATATATGTACCCCTAGTATTTGGTTATTTACTATGTGATGGCGATGGAAAAATTAATGTAATTGACGGAAGAATGTAATGGAAAAGTAGATTCGGTTATTTAAGCGTTCAGTTATTATTTTATTGGAACAAACTAAAAATTTATTATTACATCCAGCAGAAGGCTGAAGATTTTACTTTGGTTTCTTCATACGTTCTAAATTGGTTTATTGGCATTAATAAGAAATAGTTCAAGTGGTTTTTCTGTACTGTTTTGGTATAATACTGATCAGCTGTTATTATTACGTTAAATTTTCGCAGAAATCATTCTCTAACACTTTTAACACATCTGCTCATTACCTCACAGTTCTATGCATGTGGAAGGAAGCTTATTGTTATTAGAGACTTTCGAAGTGTACACAAGTCAACTGCCTCTCGTTTATTAAAAATATTTCTGTAATATTGTCTGAAAGTTATTTGTGGCATTCTACGAATATTCTTTCCTGTTATTTGGGTTTTCTACCACATGTATTATTATCCTCTTCAAAAACAAATCACCGAATCTACAAAATAATGGAATTATTGGAAAAAAGTCTCTGCGCTCGTGACGCTTACGTCAAAGGAATAGTCAGAGGTTATATTTTGCAAATAATACAAATCGAAAACCTTAAAAATAGTTAAGGACAGGTTGCTAAATGATAATAATTTGGAAACTAGAACTAAATTAAGTGTAAATAGCATATCCCATAGAGATAATGACTTTGAAGATTTTAAACGCATACGAGCATTGGTAAAAACACAAATTTCAGATGCATATGAATCATACACAGGTAATGTAGAAGTAAACGTAACGGATAATCCTAAACAATTTTGGTCCTATAACACAATAAGAAAGGCGAAATGAGGATACCGGGTAAAATGCATTGTAACGGCATAATATATGACAATCCTCAAAACATTGTCGGAGGATTCGGTAGCTATTTTAACAGTGTATATTCAAAACTGTCCAACGAACTATTACCCTTCAATAATATAACTAATTATCCGTGCATTAATCTTGTACAGCTTTCTGAACTCGATATATCTGAAGCCATTAAAAAATTGAAAAATAAAATGACTTCTGGCCATGACCAGATTCCTAGCTTCTTAGTAAAGGACTGTTCTAATGTACTTATTTACTCCGCTGTTAATGTTATTTAATCTCTCACTTCGAACATCTACATTTCCTGAATGCTGGAAACTTGCTAGGGTCTTTCCGATTCATAAGAACGGTGACGTAAATGATATACTTAGCTACAGGGGTTTTTCTATTCTACCCAATTTTGCAAAGGTTTTCGAGGTGTCGGTGTACAACGTA
This sequence comes from Leptura quadrifasciata, assembly GCA_963675555.1. Classification (NCBI taxonomy): domain Eukaryota; kingdom Metazoa; phylum Arthropoda; class Insecta; order Coleoptera; family Cerambycidae; genus Leptura; species Leptura quadrifasciata. Next base: position 7,619,049 of record OY776674.1, read on the forward strand.
ATATATCCGGCTATAAAAAATTTAATTTCCACCTGTCAGCATGGTTTTAAGGAAAAACACTCTACAATATCAAACCTAACGTGTTTAACCCAATTTATTTCTAACACTCTGGACAAACGGGGGCAAGTGGATGTGGTGTACACCGACTTCTCAAAGGCCTTTGATCGTATTGATCATAGAATTTTAATTAATAAACTGAACAACTTGGGTTTCAGTGATATACTTGTTAATTTCTTTCAATCTTACCTACAAGACAGATTACAATCTGTTCAGTATAATGGTTTTAAGTCAAACACGTATGTTGCAACATCTGGCGTACCTCAGGGATCGAATTTAGGTCCCCTCTTATTTTCTGTATTTACCAACGATTTATGCGATACACTGAATTGCAACAAACTTCTCTTTGCGGATGATCTGAAATTATTTAACGAAATTAATACCATAGAGGATTGTGCGAGATTACAAGAACAAATAAATATCACTGAGGATTGGAGGCTAGTGAATAATTTAACGATGAACATTTCAAAATGTAAAGTTATGACTTATACACGAAAGGTTAGCCCAATTGAATATTCATATAGTTTTAACAGCATCACTTTATCACACTGTGAAAATATTAAATATTTGGGTATACTGTTCGACTCCAGATTGGAATTCACAGTACATATTAATTCGATAGCTAAATCTGCGTTAAGATTACTGGGTTTTGTCATAAGAAATACAAGAAATTTTACTAATACAGAAGCATTAAAAACGCTATATTTTTGTTTCGTCCGTTCTAAATTGGAGTATGGCTCAGTGCTATGGAATCCTATCTATGAGATACACTCACAATCATTAGAATCTGTTCAATGGAAATTTCTAAAATACTTATCTTTCAAAATAGATCATCGGTACCCAGTACAGGGAAATCCGAATAATTTAATGTTAATGAGATTTAATATGGATTCATTACAAAGCAGAAGAATTATGTCAAGCTTAATGTATATCTACAAAATTATTAATAATACAATAGACTGCCTAGAACTCCTCTCCCAAATAAATTTTAGAATTCCACGTTTAGGCTCGCGTCAAACTTTCACCTTTGCACTACCGTCAAAACGAACAAATATTCTTGGTAAATCGCCTATTTATGCTATGATGGAAATGTATAACTCTCTTGGCAACCATTGTGATATGTTTAGTCTTTTCTTGTAGAATTATTCAAGGGGCGTAAAACTATCCATTAGAAATAGGCCGTAACTCTGTATTTTGTATTTTACAATTTGTACTTTGTATTTTGTATCTTGTACTACTTATACTTTATCGTTTATACTTCATTTTATATCTTATATTTTGTAATTTGTATCTTCGTAAAATTGTCCTGTAACTGGAGCATTCTCTTGGGTAATAAATTCTTTATTATTATTATTATTATTATTATTATTATTATTATTATTATTATAATGGAACTCTTAAAAATGTGTATAAAAACAACCTATTTTCAATTGGACAATGAGTTCTATCAGCAGGATTTTGGTATGGCTATGGGGTCTGCATTATCACCAATTTTAAGCAACATATTTATGGAGAACTTTGGGAACACACATGTTCAAAATTGTATAAACAAACCGGTTGTCTGGTGGAGATATGTTGACGACATCTTTGCAATTTGGCCTCATGGTGTCGATTTACTAGATAGTTTCTAGTAGTTAGTTTCTAGTACAAAATCAATATCCTGAAACCTTTGTTGATAGAGTTTTCATAAATGTTGAAGATAGGGACAATCAGGTGCGACAAAAACCTGAACGTCATTATACAGCAATAATTCCTTATGTATACAGACTATCGAAGAAGCTACGCCGTATAGGTGACAAATTTGATGTTAGGACGATATTTCAAACGAGGAACATTTCAGGATCTATTTTAACAAAAACAAAACCGATAACAGGGAGCAGAATTACTATACTATACATTACTATATAAATAATAATAATACATGTTTATTTTATAAATCCGGCATTTGTAAAGTTTAAGTCATGGTTTAGTCTCATGTTTAACCTTAAGATAAATGTACAGTTAATCTACATAATACAAAACTGGCCCTTAATATGTAGCTTGATATGTACCCCAACGCACCTTAACGCATTCAAAAATTTAAACGTTTCCCATCGTTTTTGTAACCGATTTACCAATTTCTTATATAAAAGTAATTTAAATCAATATAGCAATAGAACATAATACAGATGTTTTAAGCAAATTTGCCACTCCTTGCAGAACCTAAAGAATTTGAAGTATGCACCCGTATTATTAGAAGCAGAGAGTAAAAAATCTAAAATATTTACTTTATCCAACGACTATTGCCGAAAGTAAACTTTACCTACCCTAAGTATACCAATAACTACTTATAGCTGTATATCATAATAATGCAAGTTATTACATGTACGTATATTTTTATGGAGTATGCCAGGTTCCTAATTTGTATGTTGTTATTTACATGTGTTTCATATAAACAAAAAATATACAAGTATGTTTCTACGAAGAAAAATATTACCTGCATCATACGAAGAAATACAAATTAATTTTGCACGATAGTAATCTAAATACTTGTTGTGTTAAACCCGTCATTTATGGGGTCATATAATGGGATAATAAAATCACCTCGAGTGGGTTTCTACATCATAAAACACTAATTATAGGTTCCGATATTTTATAGCATTTTAACTTGTCTGGGTGTATAAATTTATGGCAACTTTATTTTTGCAATATTTTAATGTATACATATAATTAAAATTTAGTTACATGGCTCCTCAATATTTCCCATCATGACACTTATCAGTTGGATTTATAACGGTGATGCATCGATGCGTTAGTAACAAATTTTGAATTAAACATATTTTTAAAAAAAAAGCAAAACGATGTATATCATTCTCATTTCGTTTTCTATCTTGCTGACTCATATACATTTGCTATGGAGACCGTTTCTACTTATAATACAATGTATATATCGTATTTTAAAATTTTCACTATTTAAATTATTTACCCCCGTTATTACTACTTCAATTCAGAAAAATATTTGCTGTAAAAATTTTTAATTTGTACTTAACCATTTACATTTTATTCGATGTACAATGGTGGAAGCCGAAAAGTAAACGACTATTTGAGCAAGACTATTTTTGAGTAGTGTGCATTGGGGTATATCCAATGGAATAACCCATAAGAAATTATTGTTACAGTAAATCGCATAACAAAAAAATGGCAAACTAAGTAGCCTTAGAAAAAATTTATCAATATTTTGTTGCGGCACCATCTGCTGCAATAACATCTTCTAATCGAAGTTATTTGAAAGTTCTTCCCACGAATATTCAATAGTGTCAAACAGTTCTACAGAATTCTTGTATATAATATCTTTACAATGTTGTTTTTTAGTTTTTCGCGGGTGTTAAATGAAGTGTTATTGTACTTCCGGGTGCTCTCTCGCGTCGATGGTCGACTCTTCCAGGAGTACGGGTGTCTGAACGTCGTTTCGGCAGAATCTCATCTGCCATCTTCAGGTTCTCACTGAAATCTGCCTACTGCTGCTCTTCGTTGCTCGAACTGAACTGTCGTTCTCCGCGTTGTGCGACTCCTTATATAGGCTGTGGTCTAAGGTGCGCCTGCGCGACTGGCCACGTGTCACTGGTCCCCTACTACTTGTGGGAGGCGTAGCGGGCGGCCGAGCCAACCCGACAAGTGGCCTCGGTGAAACGTCATGCTCCACGTGACTTCTCGTTGGTGATTGGACATCCTCGTGTCCAGTCGTTGCCGTAGAATGCCGAGGTTCTCTCTGATTGGTCAGAGCTCGGCCCTGACTCCTCGAGATAGGTCTATTTCGGGCAGGTTGCCGTGTTTCTTCACTATTTGTCAATGCTTGAACGTGCCTCCTCGTGATTGGTTCGTCCACGATGGATCGTCGTGTGTTATCTGTTACGTATCTTCCTACAAGAGCGGGTTTCCAAGAACTGGGTAATCTCTGCATATCATAGCGTAGCCTCCCACAAGTAGTAGGGGGACCAGTGACACGTAGCCAGTCGCGCAGGCGCGCCCTAAACCACAGCCTATATAAGGAGCCGCACAACGCGGAGAACATCAGATCAGTTCGAGCAACGAGGAGCAGCAGTAGGCAGCTTTCAGTGAGAACCTGAAGATGGCAGATGAGATTCTGCCGAAACGTCGTTCAGATAACGGTGACTGAGTTGATCATCGACGCGGGAGAACACCCGGAAGTACCATAACACTATCTTTACAATGTATCCCCAAATATTTTCTATTAGACTCAGGTCTAGAATTATAGCTGGTCAAGGTAGTAAATTTATTTCATTCTTATTTATCCACTATGTATGGGTGAATTATCTTGAAATAATAATTGTCATGGTTTGCAAACTCATTCGCAAACTGCAACCTTATTTGTTTACTTTGTTCGTTCATAAATACTTCTTTAGCTGCAACACAGTTTCCTAAGTTCACTTGTTTTATTCGTTTCGTGCTGTACGAATTGTGCCTGGAAAATTGGTTGCTTGACAAGCTTGCACTGCGGTTGAACAAGGATTTTGTTGCACAAAATTGCGCCTTACGCCTAATTGAATCGGTCTTTGCAAACCTATTCCCTCCGGCCATCGTCTTTTTATGATGAAAATGCAAAGCTCTGCTAATATTTAATTCTGCAGCGACCATACACATGGACCAGTTTTCTTCCAATTTAGCAATTGTCCGCATTTCTGCGCTTTCTGTTAAATACCTCGACATTTTTATAAATTTTGCAATAAATATTATTGATAATTCGTTTTACGATTTCTGCCAAACGTGAAAATTTACTAGCAAGTTCAAAATCTAAGACTTAACAGGAAAAGAAGAAAAAGAAAATTACCTATTCTTTTTCTATACCATTGAACTAAATTTATTATGTTCTGAAAATATAGTATTTCACTGTCTGAAAATATATTTCCTAGAGACTAATCCCCTTACATATAATCACTATGAATGTTAAAAAATTGTTCAACTTTGTCTAGAAAAGATTATCTAGGGACCCTCTTACTAGCGGCCTCCGACAATCCAAATATCTCATTCTCAATATGAAAACCGTAAAATATCTATTATTCATGCATAGTCGGGTGTATATTTACTGGACATTCAAAAAATGCAACAAAAACTCTATGAGCTAATTATTAACGCGGGTGAATCATTCGGCTTGGTCTTATCAAACAAACCGACCTATACCAACCTATAAAGATAAGTGGCTCAATTTGCAGGCGAGATAGTACAGATATAACGGTATTTTACTCAAGTCGTAAAGTTTTTGTTGCGTTTTTTGGCTGCCCAGTAAATATACACCCGACTATATACAGTTGGTCTAATGTGATCATGTCAAATACCTGTAGAACATTCCTAACATTACATTAAGAACATTAAGAATTGTTAGAAAAGGAAAAGAAACAAAATATATAATCTTGCTCACTCCATGTCACAACAGACCAAATTATTCTTTCTACTATTGAAGTGTCTCTAGCCATCAATGCTACTTAATCATTTCCCTCTCATCTGAAATCGTCAAGATGGAAAATAAATCATTCGAAGTTAAATTATAGTTAGAAACATCTTACAAATAGTATATTGTATCATATGGAGTAAAAGTGACATTTTTTGTGTGGAGGATGTACTTGACTGACGAGCAAAGCGTGTCCAGCAAGAACAGTCGAGCCAAAATCAATTTAATCCTCATAATAGTATATTGTTTTATTAGGAGTAAAAGTGATACTTTTGTGAAGAGTCTGGAGGTTTGTCAGACAAACGAAGTGAGTCCAACAATTTGCAGACGAGTCACAAAAGTAACTTTAGCTTCGAATAAGACATGTTATTTTTTCTGCAAACGTCGATTAGCTATAAAAAAAATAAAGATGAAAAATTTAGTTGTGCGTTGCCATTAGCAACGGAATTAAAAGTCCGCTCGAGCGGAAGAAAAAGTACTTTTACTTCCGTTGCTAATGGCAACGCACAACCTTCTGAATCATGGCTCGAGCGGACTTTTACTTCTACAGCTAAAGGCAACGCACAGCTAAATTTTTTAGGCTTATTTTTTTATAGCTAATCGACGTTTGAAGAAACAATAATATGTCATTTTTGGAGTAAGAGCCACTTTTGTGACTCGCTTGTAATTACAAACCAATTGCCGGACGAATAAAGTGAGAGACTGCAGACTCGTCACAAAAGTGTCACTTTTACTCCTAATAAAACAATATACTATTACTACCTCTCACAATCAATGATGATACCGGAAGTAAAAGACTTCAACTTCCGCTCAGATGAAGTGTCAGAGAAAAGACAGTTTAAGATAAGAAAACTTATCATAAGTCATGTTCTTTGATGTTTGAAGAAAAAAAAAACCATTTACTTGGTTACAACCCCATAGGTGAGTAAATATAAATAGATATTTTATGTATAATGAATAGCCTTGATTTATAGGGGTGCTTTTAGAACTTATAGAAACTAGTTTTTTGATAGAGTCGACGTTTCGATTTATTTTGAATCATCCTTTGTGAAAACAATTATCACTTCAATCAACTACTTATTATCATTAATTTCACAAAGTTCTGAGGATGATTTAAAATATATCGAAACTTCGACTATATCAGAAATTTAATTCTCATAAGTTCTTGGCATATTCCCATCTGAAACAACCCCTATAGATATTTTGTTTTTCACATTGAGAATTAGATATTGATACTATTTTCTTGAGATTTGTAAGGGGGTTGGTCTCTGAAAAATCTTTTCTAGATAAAGTTCAACTATTTTTTGAGAGTAATAGTGACTACTCGTAAGGGCGATATTCTGTAGACAACCATATTTCAGACAATGAAATATTATATTATCAGAGCATGAATTTGGATAAGCAGTATAGATAAAGAATAGATAATTTTCTTTTTCCCCTTTTTACTTTTTCTAGTCGATGGGTTAAGGTGCGAGGTGGCAATCGCGATTATTATTATTATTATTAGCCGTTACTCGAGTCCGAGTATAAAAATGTTACAGTCGATAAATTGTGTACAATAAAAACAAGTAACAGGTGTAGTTTATTGTAATTCCCATTCATCTACGGTGCACACGACTATGGCTATAGAGGCCAATTCGGGAGAGCACATGTCGACCGCAGTCAGGACAAACATAGACCTGGTTAGGTCTTGGATTCGGCCTTCTTGCAGCAACATTTCTTTGATAGCTGGCCACAACCCCTCGCCATTCGGTTTTGTCCGCTGCAAGTTGTTCCCATTGCTCGTCTGCAATACCGCAGGATTTTAGATTTTCATGGAGAGCGTCTTTGAACCTCTTTCGTTGACCGCCACGCCTTCTTCTACCGCTTAGCAATTCACCATAAAGTGTACATTTAGGAAGGCGGTTATCATGCATACGATGAACGTGACCTGCCCATCTTAGGCGTGCTCTTGAAATAAGCACCTCAATTGGAAGGCTGTTTGCTCTCCCGAGTACTTCCACGTTTGATATGTGATGAAACCAACGGATTTTCATCATACTTCTGAGGTGTCTTTGCTGAAAACGTTCTAATTCTTTCACATGACGACGGTAAGTGACCCAGCTTTCACATCCATATAGCAGTGTTGGAATGACAACTGCTCTGTAGACAGCCATTTTCGTTGACAAAGCAAGGTCGTGGTTGTCAAATCATCGCGATTAATCACACGGACATCACACCGCCGGGTTCGAATCCTGGCTCCGGCACTGTCGGAGGAAATGGTTGTATGTCCGCGTTTTTTCAATGGGTCACCCCCTTCCGCATAAGCCCTGGCTTCTGGAATTTGAGGTTGTCTAATTTCTGTGGTGTTTATTGTGTTATTATATACGTATATAAAGTATGCAGAAATGGATTTTGAGTTTTTGGTGACTTTACACGTCTTTAGATCCCCCGAAGCCAGAAAAGTAGTTGTTAAAAAATATCTGTCACGCACATAAAGCTCAAACTACATGGTTTTGTTCAAATTTTGTATGCGTATTCAAGACGTCCACACCTCGAGGAATAATCGACTCTAACTTAAATGTGGAGGGAGTTAACCTCTATAACCGATAAAAAAACGTAAAGTTTTTTTTTCCGTCTCTGACGACTTTGATCGAATTTATCACATGGATACTCATTTGGCACTAGTATAGTCCGTTACTCCCTAAAAATGCAGAGACAGAGGCTGTGGGAATAAGGTTAAAATAATTAAATTATTTTCTTTCTTTAAAACGGTTTTAGTGATTTTGATTCAATTTGACACAGAGATAGTTCCCTAGTATCAATATAAGATGGCGAGACTAGTTTCTTCTAGAAAATTCAGGGAGGGTTATTGTAGGGGTGTATTTTAAAAAGTTAAATATTTTTTTCCTATTATATTGATCATTTTTTTAGAATTTATTCACAAAAAATCACAGTGGCTTCAGCCACCCTCTGCATACATAGTTTACATTAATTAATGTTCTTCAGAATACATCGCCCTCTTGTCTTCCTTTTTATGTACCAGCTGTTAAATGGCCTATCTCCATTTAACAATTTTATATAAAAACTAGTATTTTATTTATAATTCGTTCGATCTGTATAGCTTTTTGATTCACTTTTTGTAGGTGAAACTGTTTTCAACTAGCAGAATTTTGCTTGTATAACTGCTAAACAATTTCACATTGTTTTATGTACATATTTTTATATGTTAGGAACTCAGTCATGTTTTTTTACACTATTATGTATCTCTGTTCTAATTCTATTACAGCATCTCAGGAAACAATTGTCTAAAACATTTATTTACATTCAGATACCTATATTTCAATTTTTATATTTTTGTTTACTATGTAAGTACATATGGTTATTTTCCTTACCTTTCTCATTACTATATATAGTCTATCCTATAAGATGTAAAATATTTACTGAGTTCTCACAATACGTTTTACAATTTGTTACGGTAGTTCATATTTTTGATTATGTTTCGAATAGAAATTACAAATTGTTGCAATCTAAGTCAGCTGTGGTATTATAGATTCCTTTTATTGATTCTGTAATTTGTTTGAGTAGGGGAATCTACATAAGGCAGGTAGTTGCGCTTAACTCAACAATTGACAGATGGCCATACCTATACTATTTATATATTTTACAGCTTTCAATTTAACTAGTGGAAATAGATTTTTCAGGTTTGTGTAGTGGCATTATTTTGCAGTAAGTGGGACAAATTCGAACGTATATAAAACTTAACTGTGGACTTCAGTAATTGATATTACATTTTTATATTCGCATTAATAATTAGTTAAAATACTATATGTACCACATAATTTTCAATTATTTTTTCTTTCTTTTTCATTTTTTGGCAATTTATAGTTTACGAAATCAGCTTATATATTTCTACATTTATATATTTATGCACTTATACATTTATACATTTCTATATTTGTGTATACATTCATTAACTTTTCAAAAACCACATAGTTGGACAATTTTCCCACAATTTTCAAACTTCGTTTCATTAAGAGACGTAAACTAAATTGCCAAGGAAACCTTTAGACTCCATTTGAGCAAGAGACAATTGTAGGCCTGGATTGCTGTTCCAGAACCAGTTACCTCAACAATACTCAATCCCGGAATATAGGATCCTGGTATAAATTTGTTATATATTTTCTTTTAAATTTTAATTAGGCTTTGTTAGCCGATATTATTAAGTAACTTCAAAATTTCACTTTATACAAACCGATTTATCTATCATGTTATATATTTTATCATTCATTTTAAACTATCTTTTTACTTCTCTTACCAACAATTTCAGCCTGATCTATAGTAGACTGGTTATTCGAGAAAAAGACAATTCTAATTATTTTCACTATAGATGGTTCCCAATTTAACATCAATTTTTCTTTGTCTCCTTCTCTCGAAATAAACAGAAATCTGTCATTTATGCTGTACATTTCAAAGAGGGTAAGTTTCTCCACTTTTAAGAATGCTCTGGATTCACGGCGCTTTGCTCCGACTTAAACCAACTAGTCGTCCGCATATGTTGCCTCAATTCTTTCCCAAAAATAAATAATAAGGGAAAGGAGGTAACACAGCTTTAGAACCGACGTTGAAAATGGCAAAAAAATCTATTAGATATTTAGTGATTCCTTGCGTCTTAAAAAGTTTGCGAAGGTTAATCATTTTTAATTATTAGCCAATTTCGGCCATCTATGGCAAAACCTATTAAAAATAAAATCGTTAAATGTTTTAAATCTTGTAAACAGTTTAAAATGATTTACATAATTATTTAAAATTAGCCATAAAATCAACTGGAGACAAATAAATATACGATATCGCACACCTTTTTTGCCATTAATTATTACTTATTCCAAAGTTATAAATTTCACTTAGACACTTTCGGTAGAATTTGTTGTATTGCCTTGACATTTGGGAATTAATTTGAAGATATTTCCAAGCCATTATAAATTAAATTATAGGCCAGGAAACGCGGGTAATTATTCTCGTCTGTGCAATTTAATGTATTCACACATGCAACCAAATTGCAGAACTAGTTTAATAATAACGAAAACATTTTTCAGAAGACAGACGTATATTTATGTGCTCCAAGTACCATAAATTTTCAGGTATACCTAAGCATTAAGTCATCAACATTAATACCATCGGTACATTGTTTCAAAATGAATTTGTGTACCAACAGATCTTGCAGTGTGTTTACACAAGAGGGTAAGAAGGCTATGATTGAATTTTTACTGATCATAATCTAGTCAGCTGGCGCATATCCAATCTGCCGGCACAAATAAAATGCGGTACAGGAATCTGTAATAGTTTATTTTACTGTCACGAAGACATAATCTCTTGAATTCCTTGGTTTTAAGTTTAACTAAGATAAACAATGATTCTAGATAATGTACACGAGGCGAGGCTTTAATTGATGTATTTATAGTACGGTGGTCAGAAAAATAATTATATATGTATCTTAAAACATTTTTTACTAATGAGGAAGTTACGAAAGAATTTTTATCTGTTTCTAATTACTGCAACAATACGTTGTGTTTATCTGTGAAACGCATACCACAATTTGGTACAGTCATTGATCAAAAACGGAACAATCGGTGACCAAATTTCGGGCTGATATTAGTTTTTACTTGCAATTTGCAGCGGTATAAGCAAAATAATAAAATATTTTATATATGCACCTTTTTTAGACCAGTGTCGAACCGGTTTTCAGAGGCCAACAATCCACAAAACTCTTACCAGTATATGGATGATCAGAAAATTTAGGATTAATTATATATAAATGGGGGAAAATCGATTAATAATAATAATAATAATAATAATAATAATAATAATAATTTTTATTGTGTCCAACTGTTCCGCGAAAAGCCCTCGCGCCTTTTCCAACCGCCTCCGCGTGTTGTAGAAAATCCGCCGACTGCAGATCAGGTGGAGAACTTCTGGAAAACGCTGTACGAGGAGAGGCTTCCACTCAACCGAGATTCTCCTGCCCTTGCACACTTTGAAGCCTTTTGTCAAAGGCTTCAGCGACCACAGGAAGTGTGCGAACCAATAACCCCAGAAGAGGTTCGTAGGGCTCTTGAGGGCTCTAAGAACTTTGCTGCTCCAGGTCCCGACGGGATAAATAACTTTTGGTGGAAAAAGTTATCGAGCACCCACCACCATTTGGCCAGAATTTTTAATTCCTGGTTAAATGGGGAGCAGCAAATCCCTTCTTGGGTTGTTGAGGGGCGGACAGTGCTGATCCCCAAGAACGGAGATTTGTCCAACCCAAAGAATTACAGACCGATAACCTGTCTAAACGCATGTTACAAGGTGTTTACACGCATTTTGTACATGCGGGTGCTCCACGCAGTTGAACCGGTTTACGAACGGATATATGAACAACGAGGGTCGAAGAGAGGTGTCGCTGGCTGCAAGGAGAACCTGTTGATTGACAGATGTGTCACGCAGGACTCCATGCAGTATAAGCGGAACCTCTCTATGGCCTGGATCGACTACCGCAAGGCATTCGACATGACATCGCATGAGCTCATTGTTCACTTGCTCCGATGTCTTGTGGTACCCGGTCCCGTAGTGAGATGTATTGAAGAACTGATGCCGCTCTGGAGGACTCGCTTTACCATAACATCGGGTAACGATAGAGTCCAAACAGAGTCGGTAACATTCAGAAGAGGAGTATTTCAGGGAGATTCTCTCAGCCCCCTTCTGTTTTGCATCTCACTACTGCCATTATCCGTCTCGCTCCGGAAAACCCGTGGCTACAACTGCGGTACCCCCGGCGACAGGAGGCATAAGGTCACCCATCTATTTTATATGGATGACCTTAAACTTTATGCCTCTGGAGAGAGGGATCTCCAACAGTCCCTTAGGGTGGTACAGGAGTATACGCAGGCTGTCGGTATGCAGTTCGGGTTGGACAAATGCGCACTGATCCATCTCAAGAGAGGACGATGCGGTGACTATGGAGTGGACGGAAGCATCTTACACCATCTAGATGCCGGAGAGTCGTACACTTACTTGGGTGTCGAGCAACGCTCCACCCAAGAAGTGAGTGTAGTGAAAAACGCTCTCCGCGGCAAGTATCAGCACCTACTCCGACAGATCTGGTCTTCAGAACTGTCGGGGAAGAACAAGGTGTCTGCTACAAATATGCTTGCCGTTCCGATCCTTCTCTACTCTTTCGGAGTAGTGAAGTGGACTAGAGAAGAGCTGCGTCAACTCGATGTAGTAACCCGCAAGAAGATGCATCTCAATAGGAGCTTGCATCCTAAATCGTCCGTTCCACGGTTATATCTCCCACGACATCGGGGAGGCCGTGGACTCTTGAGCTTGGAGAGTCTCCATAGCAGGATGGTTCTGGAGGGAGCATGTAAGGTCATCAGGAGTTCGGATCCCCTCCTCTGCATGGTCCGAGACCATGAAAATGCAGAGGTAGGAGCTTTTCTCTTTAAGGCAGCACGGAGAGCAGCCGATGAACTTGGTCTCATCTTCGACGTCGAGCGGGTAAACCCCGACTCTGTCACCGAGTTGGAACCCGTTCGACTAAAAGCCCACATTAGAGCTGCAGAACACAACATCCTTCTGCAGCTCCATAAGGATAAGCCATTGCACGGAATCTTCTATAAAAATATAGAAGACCTCGGCTTATCCGAAAGGCTGACCTTCGCCTTCTTAAGGTCAGCTGGGCTGAAGTCTGAGACCGAGGGATTCATAATGGCTTGCCAGGATGGCGTATTTAACACTCTCGTCTATCGACGTCGTGTCATGGGTATGGAGGTCCCTGATGTCAGCTGCAGGGCCTGCCGCAGGGCGCCGGAGACTGTAATGCACTTACTGTCGGCTTGCCCGACATACGCAGTCTCGGCCTATATTCATAGACACAACGCAGCATTACGAGTGCTTTACTATCATCTAAGGCACTCGTATGGGATAGACGAAACACCAGTGCTGCCTTACGTTCCGGGGGATATTGAGTCCGTTGTGGGGAATGAGAAGTGCCTAATTTATTGGAACTACTCGTTTCCCACCGTCAGGCAAATACAAGCCAACAAGCCTGACATAGTACTCCTCGACCACCAACTCAAGACAATGTATGTCGTGGAATTCTCAGCTCCCGCTGAGAGCAACATTGTCTTGAAAGAGGAGGAAAAACGGACAAAATATCGAGATTTGCTCTTCGAACTCCGCAGGCTTTATCCAGGCCATTCTGTTAAAATAGTGGTACTGATTATAGGAGCCCTCGGTGGAATGAGACAGACGCTGCTTTCAGAACTAAAGATCATACCGGCATGCCGAGATTCGGCAGAGATCTTAGCCGGCAGAATGCAGAAGGCTGTCATCCTCGGTTCATTACGTCTACTCAGGGCACACGATTCGCGGACCCGGTAGTCACTCACCCCACGGGCGTGGGGAGTGGCTATTGGTATTACCAGCTCCCCTCTGTGAGGGTCGGAGCCACAGAGTAGGGTGACTGGTTTTTTGTAAAAAAAAAAAAAAAAAAAAAAATTATTGTCCAACTGATTTTATAAAAAAAATATGGGACTCGTCATTAAATGGGGTCTAATAACCCTGTATAATAATGTAAATATACAGTATATCCGCGGATGGGGTTAACAATAGGTGTAATTGCTAAAATTTTTCACATTTCGAGGAAATGTTATTCTTTATAAAAGTTTTTGCTTGATAAAAAAATAGTAATGACGTTGAGAAAAATTATATTTTTTATACAGGTTGTTTAAAAATTACAAAAACTTAAAATTCCGCAAGAGTAAACTAGTTCTATTTTTTATTGTGGAACAAAACGTGAAATAAAAAGTTGTTTCAAATTATATAGTCTATTCAATTCCAAAATTTCATTTGAATATTGCAATATTTCCGAAATAAGTGATTTTTTAGTAAAATAGTTATAGTTCTTGCTACATTTTCTATTTTTCTAGTCTATCCAATTCCAAAACTTCATTTGAATGTACAGTATTTCGGAAATAAGTGAATTTTTAAGGAAATGCTTATCGGTTTTTGTCAAATTTTAATTATTTAGAAATTTTGTTTTATTTCGACAAATAAAGGGGTTGTACCCTATAAAAAATTGGAGTCCTATTTTAGGAACAATCTGTATAATTCTTGTAATGTTCTATTTGATTGTTAGTTGTGTTGTTACCTAATTACGTCTACATATCATGACATATTATCTGAATTAAAAAATATTTTATAAATGTTAACTGTCGAACAAAAAATTTTTTTAGTAGAGTGTTATGGAAACGGCGAAAGTTCATACCGTTACGTTCTTGAAAAATTCAGTGAGAAATATCCCAATGTGTATGTTTCGAGAACGGCAGTTCATAAATTGGTGAAAATTTTTTAAAAAACTGGTTCAGTGCTAGACGTAAAGAAAAAGAAAAACACATATGACTAAAATGACGCTGCCACAACATTAGTGTTAGCATCTATTGCTGAGTGCTGAGAATCCACAACTTTCGTTACAAAATCGAGCCCGGCATTTGGAGGTGGTTAAGAAAACTTGCATCCAAAAAATTTTGAAAGAAAATAAAATATTTCCATACAAACCACATTTTAACCATACCTTAGAAGGGGGAGATGAAGCAAAACGACTGGATTTCTGTTTATGGGTTGGAAATGAAATTTTAAGTAGCAACACGAATTTTTATAAATTTATCATGTTCTCCGACGAATCAACCTTTTTAACAAATGGGACTGTAACTTCACAACATATTCGGTATTTGGAGTGGGACAAACCCCGAATTTAGAATTTCCACCGGAAGGCAATATAAACAAACAAAATTAATGTCTGGTGTGCCATTTCATATCATGGCATAATAGGGCCATACTTTTTTGAAAATACGTGCAATAGTAATTCATATTTGCATATGCTAATACCTTCTTTTCTGATCAGCTGGAAGACTTGCCATTGGGATATCGCAATAGAATGTTTTTTTAACAGGATGGATGTCCAGCACATTATGCCTGCGCCGTACGTTATCGGCTTAATAGAAAATTTGGACGACGATGGATTGGTCAAAATGGTCCAGTTTTGTGGCCCCCAAGAAGTCCAGATTTGACGATTGCGGATACATTTCTCTGGAGGCGTCTAAACAAATTACCTACCGGCAACCCATAGACAACGACGTTGACATTCTAAAGCAGCGTATTTCGGCAGCTGTGCAGTCAATTTCCATTGAGGAAGTTAGAAGTAGTTTCCACAACATTCGGAAAAGATTGGAAACATGTGTTCAATATGGAGGAGGAATTTTTGAATTGTAATATTTAATAAAGTCAGAAATAGTACATTATACACTAATAATCGTGGTAGTTTCATTATTCTGGGAATATCCAGAACCTTCATATATGCATTTATTTTAATGAATTCAAAATTGTCTATCTAATATGTATTCGCCTTGTTCGAATGCAATTAACTAAATAGAAAATGTAGCACAAACTATAACTATTTTATTAAAAAATCACTTATTTCGGAAATATTGCAATATTCAAATGAAATTTTGGAATTGAATAGACTATATAATTTGAAACAACTTTTTTATTTCACGTTTTGTTCCACAATAAAAAATAGAACAAGTTTACTCTTGCGGAATTTTAAGTTTTTGTAATTTTTAAACAGCCTGTATAAAAAATATAATTTTTCTCAACGTCATTACTATTTTTCCATCAAGCAAATACTTCTATAATGAATAACATTTTCTCGAAATGTGAAAAATTTTAGCCATTACACCTATTGTTAACCCCATCCGCGGACATACTGTATACAATAATAATAAAAAATTTGTATAAGACTGTTTCACAAGTAAAACTTCGTTCAAATGTGCTTTTAATGGGCGAAATATAAAATCCTTATTTTACTATAAGGAATGTAACCAGACAGCAACCAACAGCTATGTGCCCCGCCGAGCGCTGAATTACAAGCCTGGCGCGTTAAGTGTAATAATTGCATATTACCATCAAAACGCTAATGATTTGATCCCCTTTAAGTAGAATCAGTCTTTCGGCTGGTGTTTGTTGCAATAGAAGCATTAGCGTTTTGATGGTAATATGCAATTATTACACTTAGGGTCTGTTTCTGAAACGTAAAATAAAGTTATCTATTAATAAATGTCATAGTAACAATTGTTGCCACAATTGTAACTCGAATAATTAACTCTATTTAACGTTTCAGAAACTGGCCATTAATGCGCCAGGCTTGTAACTTGTAATTTAGCGCTCGGCGGGGAAGATAGCCCGGAGAGTAGCTGTTGGTTGCAGTCTGGTTACATTCCTTATAATAAAATAAGGATTTTATAGAGGAGTTTGCGAGTAAAATTATGTTTTAAGTAAAACTTCGTCAAAACATAACATAAACACAGTTAAGTAGTAGTATATAGACAAAAAAAAAAATACCAACCAAACCCCTGCACACTATATAAGCACTTCAATTGTAATCTTTCTCTTATCCTATTTTTAAATATATTAATATTTTCACTTGTTTTAATGTGATGAGGTAAGTTGTTGTATAGTCTAATACCATAAAAGAGTGGTGAATTATGTGACAGAGTAAGCCGGTGGGAGGGAATATGGAAATCGTCTCTGTGGCGCGTATCACAACTATGAAATTCACCATTTCGTATAAACTTGGTTAAAAATGTATTGAAGTAGGTTAAAAACATATATACCATATACGGTAAGAATTTTAAATTTTTTGAAGAGATCTCGACAACCCCTGCCACCACACTAATTATTCTCTTTTGTGTTATAAAAATATCTTGAGTCATTTGACCAGCACCCCAAAAACATATAGCATAAGAAAGTCTAGAGTGAACTTGAGCATGATAAAAATTGAGTAATGCCTGTTTATCAAGCACCGTCCTTAAATTACGTATTTGAAAGCAGATTTTAATTAAGTTTTTAGATTAAGCTTTCACAGTGGGCATTTCATGTAAGGCATTCATCGATTGAGAGACCAAGAAATTTCACTATTTCTAATCTATCTAATGATATTTCCCCGGATTTGATATTGATATCAAATCCGGTGAAATATCATAGATTTTTTGCTGATTTCAATTGCGATGCGTTTAGATATGTTTTGGTAGGTTCCTTGACATCATCATCATTCTACGGTTATAGAAGGACCACGCATGGACCTATGGGCGCCCTCGTGCAAACCAAAATCTTACTATTTTCAGAGTCTTTTAGCGCAAATATTTTAATCTGCATATCCTTTGGCGCCCCCTCCGTGTGCCACATGTCGCACATATGTACGACGCGCCAATGGTATTTAATGTCAAGCACTAAAGTTCATTTAACTTTAATAGTAAAGTTTGTTGTTTTTCAGGGCAAATAAAATTAAATTTCATGCGACGTAACTCTACAATTTTTTAAATGTTTTATTCACCGCAAACGTAAATAATCAGAGAATCATACGATCTACTGGACGCCGACCTGAGAAAAGACCGGAAGTGCCTATAGAGGTGAATCACAGCTTTTACAGGTCACTTGATGAAGCCACAAACCACTATAATTGTTATCTAAACAACTGGATGACTCATCTTTTCGTATTAATTAGTGAGCTTATTTTTATTTGTGTAACTGTAAAAATTGTAGCGCTTGTCGAGTAATTTATTATGCAAAATTTACGTGTCGTGTTTTGTTTTTAAATTATGGATAAATATAAGTAGACTTTTACGCTTTCCTTTTGACGGGTGAGTCACTCTGGCTGTATATCTTCAAATATAATATTTACATGATTCATCCATAACCATAACAAAGAATACCTACCTATTTTACAATCGATTTACTAATGTGCAGTATAATAAGTAACAACGACAACATAATAATATTTACATTTTTATTGTTTCTTAATACAAGAAACTAAAAAAATTATGATGTCATCTTCGATTTAAATACAATTTAAATAGTAAATCGCTATTTGAGTTACACATATGCAGTATGTACTTTTTAATTATACAGCCGGATTTTCTTCAGAATAAGGTCGGCAAATAGATGAAGGCAATAATAAAAATAATAATATTAATAATTTCTACACAAAAAAAAATTTACAGATAGATACACTTCGACACCACATTTTTATCGTCTCATAACCACAATATAATGAAGTATATACGTATTAAATATAATGAATATTGCGGTTTTGGAGAAAATCATTACTTAGTTCTTTAAACTCCGCTCCTCACAGCCCCTCCCTGCATTTTTTGGAAGAAAAAAATTGTTTTTTCTATAAAGGACCCCGCACGGAAAATGGCCCTCGGTTAAATTGCACCAAATTTTAGTATGTTATAGGTCTTGGCCTTCTGAACAATAGTTCTCATGGGCACAATGCCCAAAAGTCAATATAGCGGAAGCCACTACTTGTTCAAGACAGAACCACTAATAGTCCATTTAACGAGGTTCCAAAAAGGCCAAAACATCAAAATTTTGTAGGATACATTTCCCCCTCCGTTTTCAAGGGTGAAAAAAACGATGGTAACAGTTTCTGAAACCCTTGCGTACTACCCCTATAAAGGAAAAACCACCCCAATCTTCCGACTTCTCGGTCTTGGGTTTGCGAGGGCTCGTCGAATCCGGTTTTTATTATTTTCTTCAAATTTTATTTGTATTTATCGCACATTTTAACACGACACATGAATAAATGCCTTATTAATAGTACTAATAAAGGGTACCACGGTACCGATATGGTTCCATTTGAAAAAATTGAGTTTTGACCCAAAAACAATTTTGGTGAATTTTATTTGCTCATAAATCACGTAATTTGGTGTTTTTAACGGGATTTCAATTTTTGTAGCAATACACGGGTCGTTTAGAATAAATTGGAACCATCATGGCATACTTAAATAGAAAATTAAACATTATATTATAAAAAAATTGATGTTTGAAATGTCACTTATTTGGCATCGTTGGATTCAGAAAATTTGCATAATTCAAAAATGCAATAATATACAGGGCGTTTCATTTAAAAATAGAAAGTTAGTGTCACTTCCGGTTTCAATTGTATGTCAAAAAGTACCGCTTATTATGTATTGTCGGGGCAAGAATTCAGGCGATGCACGCCACAAGTGACGTAATTGAAAACAATTCAATGCCAACATAATTTTCCTGACACCAAATTATTAAGCTTTTTTCAGAAACAAGGACAGTTCAATGTGGCTTCATAATCCTTAGCATTATTGTCATATTTTTAGAAATAGAAGTTAATTAAATCGTATTTCGTCGCGAAAGGTTGGTAATATAAATTTACTAAATTTACAAAAGCACCGATATTTTAAATTGATTCACTGTCGATTTTATTGATTCGAATTGTTTTATTGTTGATTTCATTCTCTCGTGCTTTTAATTAACTGTTGTTTCCCTGTTTTATTTACCATCAGTTCTTTTCAGAACTAATATAATTGTATTATTAGTGTTATTCGAGTAAGTGGAGCAAGATTTATTTGTGTGAAAACAAATTAATGCATTATATTTTTAGGTTACCAGTCAAAATGCCGAAGGCATTACCATTACCATTAACCGCTGTAAGAGAGGCAAGTATAATTCCAGAAGTTAAATATATATCATAACATAACCAGTAAATTTCAGAGAGTTGCTAATGCTTTAAACATAAGTTTGAGTGCTGTTAGCAACGTTTCCAAAAAAATGCAGACTGGGGATGCTTTAGGTAGCCCTAAAAGAACTGGACCAACAACAAAGCCTGTATGCGACATTGATGACTTTGACCAAGCAGCAATTCGAAATGTTATTTATGAAATGTACAGAAACAGTGAGTATTTATTAAAATAACGTATGGAAATATTTATTAAAGTATTTATTATTGTTTTAGATCAACATATTACCAGACAATCGCTTTTAGAGCTGTTGATTGAACGGGACATTTACAAAGGAAGTTTGAGTAGCTTGGGCAAAATATTGAAAAAAAAAAGGTTTCAAATTTCTAAAAGATAATCCACGTAGAGGATTAATGGAATTGCCAAATATTGTTTTCAGCCGCGTTTTTGCAGAAATATGTAAAAAATATTTCATTGCGGTATCCTCGACAATTTGTGTATTTAGATGAGACTTGGATCTTTGAGCATGATTCTGTACAAAGATCATGGCAAGATGGAAATAAAGAAAGTGTAAAAAAAACAAAACTGAAGGGAAAAGGTGTGTAAATGTCTGTTTTTTTTTTCATAAACGAGTTTTACATACAGGAGATTTTAAAAAAATGCATTTTTTTTGTACTTTGCACGTACAATCACAGAAAAAATATACAATGTAGCTAAAATTCGTTTCTGAAATGATGGGACCCTTGTATATAATAAATTTATTAAATATAAATTTATTTATTATTAATGTAGAAATATATTTTTAGGTTTATTATACTTCATGCTGGAAATGAAAATGGTTTTATTCCTGGGGCATCATTATTATTTTCGTCATCAACAAAAAATTCTGATTATCATGGTGAGATGAACAAAACAAATTTTTTGAAATGGTTTGAACACCAGTTATTAAAACATTTGGAAGAACCGTCTTTAATAATCATGGATAATGCTAGTTATCACAGTAGTTTGGTGGATAAAATTCCAAATTCGAGTTGGACAAAAGTCAATATTATATCCTGGCTACAAAACCGAAATATTGATAATGAAGAAGGAATGCTTAAAGTACAATTACTTGAGTTGGTGGCACAGTACGTGATTTATTATATATTTAGAGATTTAGTGCGGGTACATAAAAAGTGCACTGCTTTTTAATTCTTGTGAGTACGTATGTACACTCGACTCAGTATACATATCACAACAAATTTTATCAGATACTTCTGATTATTTTCATTTATTAATATCAAGAGTCCAGGGACAGAAATTGTAATTTGTAGTAATAATAACCGCCCAAGGAATATGAAGCTGATAAGCTGGCACAACAATACGGTCATGAGGTCCTCAGACTTCCACCATATCAATTGAAAAAGTTTGGGGCATAGCAAAAACATATTATAATAAATATATTGGGAGAGATGGTGATGGTGTGGAAAAAGTAATAAATATGTGGACGGAAGCATTAGATACTATTACCCCAGAAATTTGGCCAAACACTATTAAAAACACAAATAAGGAAATACAAAAATATTGGGACAGGGAAGTGGCTTTTGACAGAGAAGATATTATCCATCCCATTATTATTAATTTAAATGGATCCGATACAGACGACAGTTCAGACGAAGAAGAAAATATGTGAATGGTTTCAATTTGCTTAAATATGTAAATGTTTTTTCTCTTATCAAGAATAGTAAATAACTAAAAAATGTATAATTGTTTAATATCGTAGTAATTTTATTTAATTAGCAGAATTTAATTATAATTATGATTGTACTATTATAATATATATTATAAAACTCATTGTCCAATTATTAAATAAAGTTCATTTGAGAAATTATTTATAATCTATTTTTATTCCAATTAATCGAATTTTGATAGATTTTTGTTATATGTATTGTGGGCTGCAGACGTTGCAGTTATCACAGGCACAGCATAAAGCTTTATGCTGTGTCACAATTCATCATTTTAATGATACATTTTCAGTTGTGGCAATACAATTTGCATGTGACCTGAATTGGGGGTTGCAGCTATTTCAGGTGCAGTCGCTTTGATTGACTTCCTAATCTTCATATAATTATAGTAATTTTGTCGATCTGTGACGTGCATCGCCTGAATTCTTGCCCCGACTTTATGTAGTATATCCTAAATTTCAATCAATTATCTTCAAAACTAAAGAGAAAAAGGAGGTATACCATGATCCTGTTACACTCGGTATAGCATGATATCTCATCCCCCATAAATGTACGTTTTTAATAGCTTGCTTGGTAAATAGAGTGATTATTATTATTATTTCACAAGAATAATAATAATTATTATTATTATTACAAGTAATAAACATATTACGTACTAAATGTCGCACGCCGCTTCACTTACGTGAGCGGAAAATGCCACTGAATGTAAGATAGACAATACGGGCAACACTTGTAATGTGTATTTTTTAAGTTTACTGAATCCGCCGTCGCCTTATAGAATTTTTCTATAGTTTCGACGCTATTCATGATAGCACAGTGCAACGCAGCCTATGTTCATTCTGAGAAAATAATACATACATTGAGCAGTGAAAGTTTTATTGGTTCAGTTGAAGTTTGTGCGTATACACAGCGCAGGGTCTAGTATAGATTTTCATGACAAAGCGAGAAAATCTAGTGCCCACCTTATGTGTACTGCCCCTGCGTAATAGAAAGTATAAGCAAATTATACTAAAATATTTATTGAAGTACAATATATATAAAAATATGATTGTGAGAATATTACCATTTAAAAAAAATATATTCCATTTGATTTAGTCATATAAAAATAGTTATTCGAGGCACATATTTTAAATTTCCTACTTAACATTAACATAAAGACAAATTCTTACAAAATTATACAAACTTACAAATCATTTCTAGCCACTACTCACGTTATCATTTTGACAGATTTGAGATAGAGTTATGTCTGCAATTTGCTGCTCTAACTGTTCAACTCTCTTTTTCAGTTTTTCATTTTCCTCCATTAAATAGTTATTTTCACTCTGTGGTATGGAGTCATGAGGATATTCATCCCTCATATTGTTACAAAAATTTTCTACTTTAATGAACTCTTTCACCATCGCCATTTGCAAATCTAAAAGCATTCGTTTCATCTGGTAAGTAGTATGTGTAGCTTGAAATTTTATGTCTGCCCTAATTTCGTCTAATGAGGCTTTCAATTCATCCTTCACCGCTCCTTTCGCTGCAGCTTGTATATCCGCTAGCGTAAGGTTATTAGTAGCAGCTGTTTGATTGAAGCCAATAATTGGCGACATGACACTGCATTGTTTTAAACTTTGAGGCAACGATTTTGGAGTCGAGGAGTATTTCTGTTTAGAGTCGCCTAGACCCATTTTTTCATGGAGAGTCTTAGTGGGATTGGTGGTAGTGGTGGTATCTTTGCTTTCCTGCCACTTTGACGTTTCTTCATTTGTAGTGCTATCACCTTCTTGGCGCAATGATTCCACCGTAGTGTTCTTGTCCAAACCCAATGCAAGGATAAACGAGTCACCTCCCTCCATTGAGTTGCCCGACGTTTTCATGCTATCAACCATTTCGTTAGAAGGAACTTGGATAAACATTCCAAACAGCTCGCTGTTGCGCTTGCTTGTCTCCTCAGAAGACGGAATGGGAATTGCGCTGTCGGCAGAAAAGCTACAAAAACTAGAGTCAGTTGCTGTCTCTAACGAATTTTGAAAAGCAAGGTGCCTTATAGCGCTATTATGAGCTTCAAATGAGTGGACGGGTTCTTGGATATTTCTCGAATCGTAGATGTAAACTCTGCCATTCTGCGATGCCATAACAAAGTATGTACCGCCAGGAGAAAAGTCCACAGCCATTATATTATTCTCGACTGAAACACTGGCTATGCATTTATTGTCGACGATGTCGTAGAAGCCGAACTGTCTGTCTGCACCAGTCGACACGACTAGATCGGAATTTACGGGAGAAAACGCTACCGACGTCACGGGTGCATTATGAGCCTCCATGCAAAACTTTACCTTATTAACGTTACTATCCCAAACTGCCACGATGCCCTCGTTGCTTCCACCGATAATAAGGTTTCTTTTTATCAAATTGGTACGCAAGCAAGTTACAGAACTAGATTTCGGCACTCTGAGTGTGCTAGATAGAGTATTTGTAACATTACTGTATAAGAGAACGTCTCCATTATTGCATCCTGCCACGCAATGCGTATCTTTAGCCGTAAAGTCAACATGCGTTATTATACCTGATGCTCGAGGAAATCTTTTTTTCGTATTCCTTATCTTTATGTCGTAAATCAATACTAGCCCGCATTTTGTGCCTAATGCAATAAGTTTCTTCGTTGAGTTCTGAAAAGCGGCACACGTTGGTTCCTCTATGTCGTGGATAGATTTTACTAATTTTAACTGATCTCTTACACTCACTATTTCAGTTACTCCCGAGTATGGAACTATCGCCAGCCAATTTCCATCTCTGCTCCACGAAATACTCCGGATCGGTCCTTCTACTTTCGATCCCGGTTGGTAATTGTGTGTGACATTGCCAGTTGGAAATTCATGGAATTTTACGGTTGTTGAAGCTGATGCGATAAACATTTCTCTGAAAATAAAAAAAACCGAATAAACTCTGGTAATTATAAAGTTGATAAGATAAAAAAGGTTATTGTACCTATAATGTTTGATGTTAAAATTATTAAATTTTTTATCGGTTATGCTAGATTACCAACGTAATAATTGTATATAGCAGATTTTTACAGCAATTACTCAACTCTTGTGGATATAGTGGAATGACTGGTTCTCTATTCAACGCTGTTTCATGGAAAATTATGTAAGGTAATTAATAATAAACGCATTCTTCGTTTAAACTAATCAACTAAAAAATGTACTTGAATAAAAATAATATTTTATCTCCTTGTCAATATGGCTTAAGGGAAGTTCGACACAAGATGCAGTCACATCTTTATATACATTTCTACTTCAAAACATTGACGAAAAAAAAAGTATGAATGTCTATTTTTTGATATGTCTACGGCTTTTGACACGGTAAATCATGAATTGCTCCTAAAAAAATGTGTGCTTATGGTATAAGACTAGTACCTAACCCTTTGATTCAGTCATATCTAAGTCATCATACCCAGAGAGTCATTTTAAAAGTTGATGGTAACCTGTATGAATCTGATGATAAGCTGGTGCCAACTGGAGTTCCACAAGGTAGCACTTTAGGATCACTCCTTTTTCTCGTTTTTATAAATGATCTACAAAGTTATTTAAAAGCAACGAATACATTCCACGTTACACAATTTGCCGATGATGTGGCGGTTGCATCTAGGGCAGACAATGTACATGAGCTGTCATCAAATGCAAACATTTGCACCTCATTAATGAACAGTTATTGCAACAAATTTGGACTAAAACTTAATAGGACAAAAACTCAATTGATGATGTTTGCCAATAACACTCCTGACCATAGCTTATTGGTAAAAATAGATAATTTATCTATAAAAAAATAGCCAATCTGTTAAATTATTAGGTATAACTGTGGATTATAACTTAAACTGGTCTGAACACACTGAAGACTTGTCAAAAAAAATTTCTACTAGATGCTATGTCATTTGGCAACTTCGTTCTTGTGTGAATTTAGAAATATTGAAAACTTATTACTTTACACAAGTACAGTCGCTATTAAATTACGGTATTCTCTGCTGGGGCAACTCCAGCTGAATTAATGGTCTCTTCATTGTGCAAAAAAAAATAATTAGGACTATGTTGTTCAAACAATCTACCGATTCGTGCAGGGATTTATTTGTATTACTTAGAATACTAACGCTGCCAGCTTTATATATTGTATCATGTTGACTATTTATCAAGTCTAATATTAACCAATTTATTTAGCATTCCGATCGAAATATACCATACAGTTTGAGACACACGAATAACATTATGTTGCCTAAACACAAGCTCTCTGTGGTTAGTAATGGTGTGACAGTTATGCCCATTAGGATATACAATCATCTCCTTAAGTATCTGAAAGAAATATCTGGCTTAAAACTGTTTAAATCAAAATTAAAAGAACTACTTTTTAAAAGATCGATTTACACTGTCGAAGAATATTTTAGTGTTAACCTTTAACACTGGTAACTAGTGTTACGTAATTGTTTCAAATACTTCTTTTTATATTGTTTGTTTTTTTATCAATTTATTGACCAAGTTTCCCAATAGATTTTGAACACCATTGTTTTTTTATTTTTTTTATTTCTTTTTTAACTGTGACGCGTTTGCATATATATATATATATATATATATATATATATATATATATATATATATATATATATATATCTTTAGAGTAAATGTTGTCTGTCTTTGACTTGTTAAGCTGTTTGTTATATTTACTTCTTTTATCTATTTATTCATTACTTTTTTGCTATTTTTATTGTATTCTTATCTTGACTTACCATAATATATACTATTGTATCTTTACATATGGTGAATAAATTATTATTATTATTATTATTAATATTATATTATTATTATAAATATGCAAAACGCAAAATTTTATAAAATAATAATAGTAATAATAATTTTATTTTAACCCAATTTTCCATTATTGTTACTTTCAACAAAAAAAAAAAAAAATGGACCTGACTTCATAAGGAAATCATTTTGTGCTTAGCATTTAGAGGTATCAATAATTAGTTAAAAGTTCCCAGGTCATTATTTCGATAAATATTAAAGATATTTGATTTTTGTAAATGGAGAATGATCGACACCTTGGTGTAGTATTTCTTGAAATAACTGTAGTTTGAATTTTATAAAAATCGGCCGTTTTGAATCTAAGTACATGAATTTCTCTCTTCATTCCTTCAGTATCAGTACATGCATATTCTGACTAACCCATGTAACTTTTTATTAATAATTCTAGAATGCCGATTATTGGAAACTTTCTTCATTATAAGGGAAGTGCACTGACGTCTGTAAAATCGCGTGAAGTTCTTTTAATGAAACCTAACATTTTTAATGATTTGGTAACAATTAGAGAAATGTGAGACGTGAAGGTTAATGATGGGTCGAATATTACACCCAGGTCTTTAATAACAGAAACATTATCAAGGGATGTGTTATTAATATAATAGATATATTGAAGAGGATTCCTGTTGCCATAGAACAACATAGTATGGCACTTACTTGCATTAAGTTCCATACCATTACGGTGACATCATGCGATAAGGCTATTTAAGTCTGTTCGTAATTTATTGCAATATTCAGTGGTGGTTATTTTAGAAAACAATTTAAGATCGTCGGCAAATAAGAGGAAACTACCATTAGTAAAACACTCGTGAATGTCATTTATAAATAAATTAAATAGCAAGGATCCAAGTGAGAACCTTGTGGTACGCCTGACGTGACTTGAATTTCTTTTGATCTGAAATTGTTTACGCAAACGATCTGTGTACACTCAAATAGGTAGCTTTCGAACCATTTCAAAAAAGAACCATTTATGCCTACCAATTTCAACTTGTCCAGTAAAAATCGGTGGTTAACTCTATCGAAGGCCTTTGCAAAGTCTGTATAGATGGCATGAACCTGGTATCCATTCTCAAGAGCTATGACAGGAAGTCAGTGTAAGTGAGTAAATGTAATTCTGTGAATCTTCCTGACGAAAGTCAAATCGATTGTCGATGATGGTAATGTCAATTTGTGGTGTCAAAAAATCAGTAACAAGACTTTCGAATAGTTTTGGAATAGCACTCAAAATGCAGATGGGTCTGTAATTAGTTACGTCTCCTTTATCTTCAGATTTGTGAATAGGCGTAATAAAGCTGACTTTCCAGAATTCTGGAAATTCACCAGTTTCAAGGGACAAGTTGAAAATAAACAAAGGTCTAACTAGGATAAAACTACAGTACTTAAGGATGATCGGCGGTATGTTGTCAGGTCCAGGGTCTTTATTGATATCCAAGTTACTCAATTTCTGATAAATGTCAGATATACTAATAAAGCAATTTGAGATGTTCAAGGTGTTAGTTGAGAGTAGGGTCGTCATTCGACTTTTTAGAGTAAACAGAGGAGAAGTATTCGGCAAACATATTTGCTTTATCAATCCCCGAACTACTCGTTAAGTTATTATAAGGTAGTTCATTAGGAAAAACACTAGTTTTGCGTTATGAATTGACAAAGTTCCAAAAACTCTTCATATTACTATGTAAAGAAGTTTCCGTTAAGCGAACATAGTCATTGTAACAATTTACAGTCAATCTTTTACAAGTTGATGGCAGATTGGCAAAAACATTGTAGTCTTCAATGGAACGAGTTATTTTATATCGCTTATGCGCGTTTTTCTTAGCTAGAATGTGGCTTTTACTCAGGACTATACCAACGAGGAATCATTTTTGATATTTTCTTAAGTGGAACAAATAAATCAAATGCAGTGTACATTATTTCATAGAATATATCAACAATTTCATTAAGGAATCTATTACAAAATAACTCATCCCAGGAAAACTGGCTTAAATTATCATTAATTGCATTGAAATCGGCTGATTTAAAGTCACTATAAAAACCATCAGCGAGGGTATCATTCTCATCAGAATCCTTTAGGTGCTTGAGGACAACGTATAGTGGAGGATGATAAACATCTGGATGTATTAAGACTTCATCAGATAGATGAACTGTTAACAGTTAGTAAACAAAAGTTTGTAGTGCATTTCAATTAAAGTGTCAAATTTCAAGCGGTTTAGTGGGAAATTATCCATTACAAATGGTTCGACATACTAATGAAGATATGTTAAATATGACTTTAACATACAGGGTGCTTCGTAGATGACTGACCATACACTACTGAGGGGTTACACAACCCTAAGACGATATCAGAATGGCCTTTATTATATCCCCAATGCCTCTTGTTTCTGATATACAGCGTGTTTTTTATTTTTGCCAAAATGCAGATTGATGGCATTTTCTTAGTGGCTCTAACGACTTGAACTAAATTTAATACATATGTTCCACTAAAAATTCATTCATTAATTTTTTTTATTTTGACTTACCTAAAACATCACCCAGTATATGGATTTTGGAAATGTACAATACCGATTTTAAAAAACTCTAATAGTGTACCTAAACCATGTAGTTAGTTTATTTGGCACGCCTTTAACTTCTCGAGAATTAAAAGCTCAGTTTCACAGTAAATCCATTTAAAAATATTTGGCTGACTTTCGGTCACAGAAACATCAGTAATAACATGGACGACTTTAATTTTCTGAGGAAAGATTTAATTTTACTGCCTGTTAGAATGTGCCACAACAACAAAAAAATGCAAAAATGTATAAATGTGAACAAAAGTAAAAAAAATATATATTAAAAATATAAAAAATGTGAACAAACTAAATTATTTCCACGTCCAGTGGAACCCAAAAAAAAGAATTTTTGTTTGTTTGTTGAAATAGGCTTAAAATATCATGAAAGGTCGATATTTTAAATTTCAGCCAACACAATTTCCTGTCTGTCTGTCGGTCGGTCTGTTTGTCTGTAACTTTTTTGTGCGCGGGTTTACTCTGGAACCGTTTATGATATTGACTTGAAAGGACCCCACACAAAATATATGGGTTTTGGGTCCCAGTTAAATTGTCTGCGCTTGTGGTATGTTATATTTCATGACGTCTTGGTGAAAAGTTCCCATATGCACAAAGTCTAAAAATGAACAGTTTTCGAGATATTAAAGTCGTAAGGACTGAAAATAGAGCATTTTCCGAATAAAAAGGAATCATATTAACTTGAAAAGTAAGACCTTTCGTTAAAAACTCTGAATAACTAAGTTGTAGGTAATCAGATGGGGTATTCGAAAGTGACCTTCAATGTAATTTTAAGGTCAAACTGATTTTCTTTTCATAATAGGCTTGCAGATTTTTTTGTAACGGAAGTGAAAAGCTAAAATCGTACGGTGGTTTTACTTAAGTTTCATATCAACTGATCCCTAAGTTATTATTACGTTTAAATGCAGAGTCAAGCTCTTCACTTCCATTATAATAATATAATCAATCATCTAGAATGAGTATCAATAGTGATATCTTACGAGCGTTGGACTCGAATTCTCTAATCAAAAATCTCGAAAGGTCAATTTAGTGTAGGATATATATAGGAATGGAATATTCGCTTATAAGTTTAATGTAAAATGTTAAACATTTTTGCGATTGTTGCCCTGCAATCACCAAAAATTATAAATATAACAACATTAAACAATATGTAAATAAAAAGGTCCTCATGATTTAAATCCCAGATTCCAGAAAGTTATGGATGTTGATTTTCTGAAAATCATCGATCTTGAGCAAGCCTCCACCCCAATTTTGCTTACACGACCCCGAAAATGTTCACTCGGTCCTGCATCATTTGTTTAATTTTGATGTTCGAATTTACTACATGTTCCAGGTATTGCATGTAAATGGCAACACTGCTACAAGGAACGTCGTAAATAAAATAATATAACAATTCTTTTTAAGAACTTGTTTTTCTTTAAAAAGTCGGACTAAAAGGTAAAAAATAAAAAAATAATAATGCACGATTGCAAGAAAAGCAAGACGTGCGCGCTTTGTATACAGGGTGTCTTACCGGGAGCTGAATCGGTCGCTATAGAGAAAAGTACGCATCAGAAAATTTTAAAAATTTAGATAATTACTAATGTCGGTATGGCCAATCCAACTAAAATAATTACAAGCAGCTGGCACTTCCGCTTATACCGAAAGTCGATACCAACTTGCTTATTTCAAATCGAACACCCTATAAGATCCTCATTTGCTTCTTGTCATATTTGACATTTTATAGAAAATTTAACAGGTGCAACGGTTTGCAAGAACCGTTATAACTTTCTTCGTGTAAAAGACCCTCATTTGCTTCTTGTCACATAAAAAGAACACAAGGAGAACTACGTTCTACAACTGAAATATATTCAATAATATCATATCAAGTGTTCCGTTTTTCGCGTTACATTTTGTCAAATTCAAACCGCGAAAACTTGTTTAGGTCAAATGGAACACCCTGTATTTTTTACGTCAAGTTATGTAAAATTGAATTCCCTTTTTTCTGACATTAGCATTGTGGGGGTTAAAGTTATAACTTTTTGAAATATTTGCGATTTTATTAGAAATTCATGAATTTTTTTAATCATTTCATCAAAATAGCCATGATTAGAAACAATCAGTCATTATCTTATGTCAAAAAATGCCAGCACGTTTGAATTATACCAACAAAAACTTTTTAAATTGGTTTATAATTTATGGAGAATGTGATAAAGTAATATCAAGAACTTGCAGCACATTTGCTACTCGATATCCACAAAAATGCAAAATAGCACTAACACTGTAACATGCGTATTAATCAAATTGAAGATATGGCATGAACTAAGATAGCAGAGATAAGATCAATTTAAAATATAATTTCATTTTAATTTAATAATTGCCCTCGAACCTCGACACATTTTTCGCACCTTCGGATTAGTTCCTCATGGGTAGCTTTTCTAATTGAATCCTGTGATATGTTTTGAAATGCATTTCTTACTCTTTGCATACAATCTTCAATGGGTGTTAATGGGCTCTCATAAACTTTATTTTTAATAGTTCCCCAAATGAAATAATCCAGAACTGATAAATCGGGCGAGCGAGGAGGCCATAAGAAAGGTCCATTATTGGCAATCCATTGATCATAAAAAGTTTCTTGTAAATAATTATTAATTAAATATGCGTTATGTGGGGGAGCACCGTCGTGCTGATAAAAAATGTTTCTATGTTCGGCGAGAGGTAAATTTTCTAAATAGTTATTATTCAAATTTTGTAAGATATTCAGATATCTTTCACCTAAAAAAAAAAAAACAAAAATTTACCTATACATATTAGCAGAAGAGAAAATTTAATTTACCGTTTTCCTGATATAATTGTAATGCCACCACTCTATCGTTTCTTATGGCACAGTAAACATTGAACTGCCAACTTTCCTGAAAGTTTCTCTCTCTGAATATATGAGGATTTGAGTAACTGCGAATTGTGTCTATTAAAAAGTCCATTTTTAGTAAATTTTGCTTCGTCTGTCCATTTTATATTTCCCAAATAAGAATCGTGACCCTCAGATCTTATTAGAATAAACTCACAAAAATTCTGTCTTCTTAGGAAATCTGTTTCTTTTAATCCTTGAGCCACATGGAATGAAAACGGGTGAAACTTATGTTTTAATAAGATTCTGTGAATTGAATCCTTGCATAGTCCCGATTCCAGCACACCACAGCAGCTTGTCTTAATGACATCCTTGGAAATGCATGAAAATATCCCAGAATGACTATTTCAATGTTTTCGTCATCAACAATAGGCTTTCTTCTTTGCATTTTTGCCTTGACAGAGCCATAATTTTTAAAATTTTCCAGTATGCGTCTTACAGTATTTGGTGACGGTTTCCGTTTTTCTGAATATCGAGTAGTAAATGTGCTGTAAGTTCTTGATATTACTTTATCACATTCTCCATAAATAATAAACAAATTTAAAAAGTCTTCATGGGTGTAATTTAAACGTGCTGGCATTTTTTGACATAAGATAATGACTGATTGTTTCTAATCGGCTATTTTGATGAAATAATTACAACAATTCATGAATTTCTAATAAAATCGCAAATACTTCAAAAAGTTGTAACTTTAACCCCCACAATGCTAATATCAGAAAAAAGGGAATTCAATTTTACACAACCTGACGTAAAAAAATACAGGGTGTTCCATTTGACCTAAACAAGTTCTCGCGGTTTGAAGTTGACAAAATGTAGCGCGAAAAACAGAACACTTGGTATGATATTATTGAATTTATTTCAGTTGTAGAACGTAGTACTCCTTGTGTTCTTTTTATGTGACAAGAAGCAAATGAGGATCTTTTATACGAAGAAAGTTATGACGGTTCTTGCAAACCGTTGCACCTGTCAAATTTTCTATAAAATGTCAAATATCTCTGAAACGGCTAGGTTGAGGTATAGGATATGCTCGACTCAGAATTTTATGGTCTTTTCGAAAACCCTAAAATATATAGGGTGTTGCATATGAAACAAGCAAGTTGGTATCGACTTCCGGTATGAGCGGAAGTGCCAGCTGCTTGTAATTATTTTAGTTGGATTGGCCACACAGACATTAGTAATTATCTAAATTTTCAAAATTTTCTGATGCGTACTTTTCTCTATATCGATCGATTCAGTTCCCGGTGAGACACCCTGTATATTTTTACTCACTCCTTCGTTTTGCAGATTTTTCAATTTTCACTCCCGCGGCCCCTACGTGTGGATATTTGCAAAAGTAACGTTGGAATACTGTATTGCCATCCGATCTTAGTATAACTGTGCAAAATTTCATGAATTGATTATGTCAGGAAATGTGCTAAATAAAGGATGCAAGATTTGAAGACAAATCTGTGAATTAAAGAAAAAGCTACACAAAATACTAAAAAGCGGTTTATAGTTCGTGAAATATACGTAATTAATGCCTCGGCATTTCAGAGAAAATAAATATATTTTCACACATCTGTTAAAATGACAACTGAAATACAAAAATATTTAAAAATATTAGTAAAAGAAATTGCATGAAGCTTTTTACTATTTGACAATTTATATGCTTTCTTTTTACCACCCTATATATTCTTTTCTACTAAATGTATTTTAAATTTTCTTCCTTTTTTTAGTGAGAATTTTACCCTTACACATTTTATTCATAAATTATTTTCTAAGGTATAGTAAATACGGCCAAAATTGAAACTGGTCAGTTTTAAAGCACAGGACCGTGCGCACTGAACTTGATATTTTGTCCTATATATTTGGCAATGGTATCGAGATTCGAACGGTAGTTGAAACTGCACAGGCGAGTCCGAGACTGGCAATGTAATCAGCCTGAATGAACCATCTACGACTGCACTGGTTTAAAGATAATAAAACGGACAGGCCTACTAGCACAAAAAAACTCGTAAATCGTTTCTTATCAGTCAACGTGGAAGTCTAACAACGTGCTGTCTATGTGCCAGTGCAGTGCATAAATACCTATTATAATGTCAAGGGTAGGAGTTTAGTTAGTTACTGTTCATATATATATATATATATATAAATATTTACTATTGTATAAAAGGTAAAATATTTTAATTATTTACTAATTTACCATGGCTTTCCGCAGACCATTTGAAACAGAGGCCAATATAATAACGCCCGAAAATCCCGAAATAGTTGAACCGGTTATTGTCGAAAAGCCGAAATAAATTTAGAGTTCAATAACCAAGATTTACACGTACAAAGTCAACGTATTATTTTAAATATACATGAATGTATGAAAAGCGAAAATTCTGAACAATGTGAGAAAGAAATAATACGACTTATTAACGAATTAACTAAAATATCAAAATCAATTCAAACAATTTAAACAATATCAAAACAATTTATCGCGTAATTCAAGAAGGCGATGTTATAGATCACAGCGCAAAGAGGAAACGGAAAAATACGAAATTAAAAAATATTGATGATGCCACTAGAGATGTAATACGGCGTATAATTTATAATATGTATGAAGAAAATATAGTTCCTACATTAAAAATGATTCAAGAAATATTGAGCGATTATCCTGATTATAATTATAGGTCTTTAGATACACTACGAAATGTCTTATTAGAATGCGGTTTTAAACATAAAAAACTTGACAGTCGTATGGTAATTATGGAATCGCGACGTATACCCGCTAACCGATCTGTTTCAGATACCCCAGGACGGACCACCACTACCAGAGACATGACGTTTTTCTACCCAAACCCAACCTCCTTGCGGGCGTCGGACAACATACCGTCCAACGCCCGTTGCCCTACCTGCTCCGTGGAGTCCGAAAGTGCTAAAAAAGCACTTAGGGTCTCCACACTCCCGAGCTACACAGCTCATATCCTTACCTTTCCGATGATCCGGGGTAGGACACACCTTTACTGTGTCCTACGTACCGGCAGTCAATCCCAGCCAAAACTTCCTAAAACCCAATTAGACCGATGACTACCCACGGGGGTGACAAGCTGGCGAAGAAAGAAAATATCAAGACAAGAAGAGCGCCAGAAGAGACCTCTGCCAGCGAGGTTGAAGAGCCAGGACCAGGGGAGGTCCGCAGAAAATACCACGACACATCTCGCATTTGCGGGCTGGGTCTGGTAGAAGTAAGCGGGCCCACCTATCACGAAGGCCGGTCCAGGTCTACAGGGATAATCTAGGAGCAAAGAGTAGTAGTCCTACTCGGCCCTAGTTATCGAGACCGTCATCAAGCCAATGGATATTGGCGCGCGCGACGTATAGTTTCACTTCGAGTAGATTATTTGGAAAAAATTAGAGAATATCGTAAACTAAACAGGCATATAGTGTATCTAGACGAGACGTGGTTTGACACGCATGATGTTGTTCAGTATGGCTGGGTAAATAGTTCGCACAATTGTGTTTTAAATACTCCGTTGTTCTAGAGGAAAACGCGTTATCATACTTCATGCGGGAAGTGAAAATGGGTTTGTACTCAATGCGTTGGTCTTGTCGGCCAAAAAAATATCGCAGTCTTCTCCAGACTATCACGAAGACATAACAGCCGATCTATTCGAAAAATGGTTTTCTCAACAGCTTCTACCAAATATTCCGCCAAATTCGGTAATTGTATTAGATAATGCTTCTTATCACTCGCGTATATTAAATAAAATACCAAATAACAGCACAAAAAAGGAAGACATTTTAAAATTCATGAGAAAAAAAAATGGAAATTCCTGTAAAAGTTACAATAAAACGCGAATTACTGAAAAGAATAAAAGAATAGAATTTCAAAAAGGAATATGTTACTGATAACTTATCCAATATACACGGTCATACACTTTTGCGGTTACCTCCATACTATTGCATATTTAATCCTATCAAGATGGTTTGGGGAATACTAAAAGTACGTTTACGAAAATGTATAAGAGAAATATAAGAGAAGTAATAAATGACATTGACAATAATACTGATTTATGGAAAAATTGTGTTAGGCATGTAATTGGAGAAGAAAATCGATATCCAACGCTACCCCCTAGTACGCCGATTTTATTTCAACTGGATAATGATTCCTCCTCAGAAAGTGAAGATTCGGACGCGTCAATTAACATTTAACTTTTCTTCATTTTTTCATTCACTTTTTTATTGTTACATTTCGTGGAATATATTTTATTTAGTTGACAAGAAATTTTAATTTAAGTTACTTCATTCTAGAGAAATATTTAAATTTTGTTTTTATTTGTGTTTTATATAAGTATACAAATATTTATTTTTGTTTTCATATAATAATTCTTTGCTTTGTTCAAGAAACTTACGTTTTTATTTTAGAAGAAACTTAAATTTTTATTTTATTTTTGACTAAAATCGTTGCCCCTCGTTAATCTAACCTGTCCCATCCCCTCCTGGCAAGATATGTTCATACCTTCTCGTTGGTCCTTGCTGAGCAATAACATATTTCAATATAATATGGGTACACTTCAAAACTAAAACTAATAAATTTAAATATTTAGACTTTATATCTAAAACTGATATAATACCTCAAAAATATGTTATTGGTGAAATGAACCTAATAAGCAAAAAATAATAAAAATGAATACAATTTTAACATTTTATTATGACAATCATTTCTATTTACCTCCGCCCATGTACAATAAAGAGATACCGACTGTTTTTGTCGGCATTTAGTTTTTATACGGTTTCAATTCCGGTCGTATATACTTTACATCAGCTTTAGAAAGATAGACAAACGACAAATCGACAGACAAGTCGACCTTAATTATTGTAATATGCACAATTTGAAACGTAAAAATCTCAAGGATACCAAATTTTTTTCACGATTAGGAATTTCTTCAGGACAAATTATTTTCCTATGCCGCACATTTCAACGAGCTTTACGACTCGGCTTTTAATTATAAATTTAGAGATAGTTTCAGTAAGGTATTTGTTTAAATTCATTTTCTTCCATAACTTTCAC
Source organism: Leptura quadrifasciata (assembly GCA_963675555.1). Lineage (NCBI taxonomy): Eukaryota > Metazoa > Arthropoda > Insecta > Coleoptera > Cerambycidae > Leptura > Leptura quadrifasciata. Next base: position 7,656,167 of record OY776674.1, read on the forward strand.
AGTTCACGAAGCGTCTCGATTCAAAGATTTGTTTTAACATGTATTTTCTTTATAGCTTCCTAATTTTTCGCATACTAGCCTTCGATTTTATCTTTACATGTTTGTTCACTCTATTTAACGGTGTATAGCTGGTCAAATTTAAATTAATTTAAATGTAAAAATTATCCTACTGGCTTAAATGTCCTTAAATAATTTCAATAATTTGAATGTATTTATAAAAATGTACATATTTGCTGATTGTGAGAAATTTGTTCTAAAATAAAGTGTTTATTAGATCTTTTTTTATGTTATCAAATCAAATATATCAAATCAATTTGAACTGTACACTGTACATTGAAACACAGTTTTGTGTTAATAAAGACAATAAGTGAATTCTCGCTCCCTCTATGATATGAGAGTTGAAACTGTGTATATTAGTGTACAAATGAAGGAATAAATTTCTTTACTTCTGTTCTGCGCGCCACCTAACATTGGATAGTTACAGCTCAAGTACGTAGCGACAAATTAGGTACGCAATGGGGAGATGTCATCCCAGTCACTGACGTTGTTGAAAGAATCAGCCGGCGATATTGTTTGTTGTGCCACGTAAATCGTTAAGAGGATAAATTTACTTTAATAACCCAGCAAATCTACATAATAACATGTGAGTACAATTAAATATAACTATGTTAAAGCGTGTATTGTATTTTTTGTAACGTTCACGTTCATAACCACAAATATCTAGTGAAAACGTTAAAATTTAATGTAATGTCACGTTTTGAGTGCCTTTATCTGTTAAATAGTACATCTGACAATAAAAGTACATACCTTAATCCGATATTTCCTAATTTTTAACTTCTATATTTATCACTAATATTGTATTTTCACTCGGCTCCCAACAGAATAACGAATTTTCTTTAAAATCCCCTTTCAAACAACACTGACATTAGAAGCATGTGGCTCCACGTATTAGTATTTTACTTAACTTTATGGAGAATCGCTGTTTTATCTATGGCGGCATATTCAATTTGAAAAGTGTTCCTTCCCGTAAGGCAATTTGTAAGTACTATTGCGGTCGAATTAAAGTAATCGACTTTTTATGAAGTAGATATGCTTTTTCTAAAAAGATCTGTTGTACCTAAATAGGGATTTTTATGTCAGTCTTGCCAATTAAATTATTTTGACAAGAAACTATTGGTGGTATCATAATAGGCGTGTTTTATTGCTAGTTCGAATCTACTCTTACGAGTAGTAATTTTGATGTGTCAATTAAAACGGTTCATCAATGTTGCCACAAGTACTTTTGCGATTTAGTGTAAAATGTTTAAGGTAGGTACTACTAATGCTTGTGGATTTGTAATTTGATTTTCGAGAAGCGAAAACTGTTAATTAAACTAAAACAGTTCTAACATGAATCAGAATAGCTGCTGCTGTTGCATCAATTTTGATAATTTTCAAAGGCTGAACGCAACGGTGATTTTTAATAAGCAATGAACGAATGAAACAGACTGACTGATGTGTAAGTTTAAGTTTCACGTGTTTTTGAGATCATGTGAGAGACTAACGACCATATCACATGACGATTTACACCTCAGTGATGAGTAATCTCTTAATAAATAATAACTAACTAAAACGAAAGAGATGTAATCTTGATCACCCACCCCTTATATTCATGATTTATTACTCCGTTATAATATGCAATATACATTATAGAATCTGAATGTGTAAATATACCTAATACATCATTTATCAATTACCTTTTCGGATTTTGTCTGAAAAACATTAGGTGTCACTACCCCTTAGTAGAAAATCGACCCGCAGACTCGCCTGTTATAATATAATTATAATATAAGTACGCTTTACTTATAGTTCGTGAATTTCAAATTTATTGTCGATTTTATGTAAAATATTTACTTGAGTAATTTTTATAACCTCAATTCTAAGCTTGTTTTTTGTTATTGTAAGACCACTATTTAGTGACTTTTTACTTTGTGACTAGGAATCTACTCTTCCAACGATCAAATTCGGTCGTAGGGAAAGTAGCAAAAGTTGAAAAAGTGGTGGTCAATAAAACGTCAAAAAACGGTTCTACTTCTACGAGTAAAATGTTTCTGGGCACAATAAAACGCGCCTAATGATATTGACAGTAATAAAAATATATTGTGATTGATGTGTCAATGGTGAGAACCATTATTACAACGGGAAAATCAGTCGATTAGATTTTTTTTTTTGCTAAAATAGTACATTCATTTCATTCTGACAGAGATAGATTTTTAAAATGTGAATTCTGTTGCTGGGAGTTATATTACCTTGTCAATAATTATTGAATACCTATTAGCCCAGTTAAATGGCAAGATTTGGATGAAATAACTCAGAGCGGGCTGAAATTTTGGGAACAGGCTTATTTTGTGGTACTATCGTGAGCAGAAAAAAATAGAACAACTTTTTTTTTCTAATGTAAATCTGTCTCTATTTGAATATGTAATGAGTAGCCGAAATAAAACAGATATCATTTTTAATTTATTTTTTATTTTAATGTTGTAGTTATTGGTATAGTAAATGATGAATGGTTAATGAGACAAATTGCACTGCGTTATAACATTAACAAAAATTTGGTGTGTAACATTTTAAGAAAGTGGAGAATAAACCGTACGATTAGTAGAAATCCTGGATCAAAGGACAAAGGATATCCTACTTAACAAGAAGCTAACTATTAATATCTCGTTATTGCACCATTTCTATTTATAACTACTATAAGTCTGTTTGGCATAGAATTAAATAACTTTATACAATAACCATTAGTAATAATATTTTCCCATACATTATTTACTGTTTCCAGTAATTCTTTGGCATTTTGTGGTCTCACATTTCGTTTTTGGATACTTCTTACGAGTAATCCCCATACTTCTTCCACAAGGTTAAGATCTGGACTATGACTGGGCCAGTTAAGAACATTGATGTTGTTATCTTGAAACCAGTTAGTTACGGTATGGGCAGTATGAACGGAACAATTGTCTTGTTGAAATATGAACTCATTATTAGGAAATAATTGTGACACAGAAGGGAGCATAATATTATCTAAAATCCTAATATACGTTTCACCATTAAATCGTTCCTCAATATGCCACAAAACACCACGTGCCGATATCCAAGCCCACATATTGACCGAAAATCTACCACTTTTATCATTGTTAGATATGTATTTCTCATCGAATCAAGTATTCGGAGGGCGGTAAACACGAATACGACCGCTGTGTGTTGACTGGAAAGTTTTTTCATCTGCAAAGATTACATTGTTCCAAAAATTTACATCATGCGTTAAAAATTCAAGCGCAAATCCTACTCGAGCTTCATGTTCAACTTTAAGTAAGTATTTCTGTGCTGCTGCATGACAGCGTAGCTCCGGTTCTCTTACTCGCCAGCGACCAGTACCACTCGATCCAGGAAAATTCGTTTCTTCAGCAGCCTGAATAACTGAGTAAAATGGATTTTCTACTAAATCATTTACCAATTGCAAATCTTGTTGTTGAATTGATATCCTTCGTCGCCCTGATCCAGGATTTCTACTAATCGTACCGTTTATTCTCCACTTTCTTAAAATGTTACACACCGAATTTTTGTCAATATTATAACTCAGTGCAATTTGTCTCATTGACCATCCATCATCTGCTTTAGCAATAACTCCAGATTTAACTAAATCGCTTATATGAGGCATATTAGTTTTTTGCACACTTGCAATAAATTATGACACTAACTGACAATGTCACAAAAATTAAAGTTAGATGTACAACTAGATTTTAGCAAAATACCGTTATAAGACGTCCTATTTTTTTTTTACTCACGACCGTACTTTTAAACATATCAAAAGTCCTCACCCGTAGACACCGGCGAAGGGGAGGGTGGGGGGTAGAAAGTAGATTTTATAAAATCGTTTTTTCGCAAAAACGCGGAAGGTATCATTTTTACTGTAAAATATGTACGCATTAAAATTATGGGTAGGTAACAAAAATACGCACAATTCCGTTTTTTTTAACTTCGTACGACCTATTGGAGCCGGATAGGTTTTTGAAATTTTGACAGGTTTGCGACGCAAAGTAAACGTTTTCGCTAAAATCTTGAACGCAAAATGTTTTAAATGAAAGTTATAAAGAATTCAATTACGAACAATTTCCTTTCATTTTTCATTTCCATTCGATCAATATAGAGATTTGAATCTTTGAACAACTTTATAGCACGCACTAGCATATAGTGTCTAATGAAAGTTAGAAAATTTTGAATATGTTGGTGTATGTATAAAATCGTTTTGATAATGACTGAATGGAGATAAAAAGGAAAACATGAAAAATTGTCATTTTCAAGTGCATTTTGACAAATAGCTATTTTTTTATTGGCTTTAGGCAATACTAACACTAAAAGTTTTTTGAAGAGAATTAAATTCTATATGTGTAAAATGAGCTCCAACTGACCTTTATACGATGAATGGTTCACGAGTTACAGCTGTTTAAAGGTATGAGCAAAAATTTCTTTTTATTATAAATTAAGATTTTCCTGCAAGAATTATGCATAACAATTTTTTAAAAATTGGTTTTGACCAATTTTTATTAATTTATATACATGAAAGTAATGCAATGGCATAAGTACTTCGCAAGGCGTATTTTATTTAAAAAAGGTTTTTGTTCCGAAAAATTGAGCTAATATTATTTTTTAATTCCTGTTTTTGTATATATCATCGTTTCTTTTGACTCTACGACAAAATTTCATAAGACTTAAATGAAAGCTTATAAAATTTCCTACAAAATACATTTTTTCGTGTATGATTTTCAGTAAGTAGCGACAAGGAACTGACGATTGAAAATGCGGTTGATTTTTAATTTTTAGCAAACATGCAATTTTCGTCACGTTTGAAGTACAAAAAGTAGGGTTAATAATATTTTTTCACTTTTTGATGTATCAGAAGTTATTCTGTGGACATTTTTGAGCCGTCTTATACTGGACTCATATTTTTAGGACGAGTCGTAAGTACTATTTACACACAAAGAAGATGGATCCGTTGTCATGTGGCGCAGCGGAGGCTCGAGCGACCGTTGTACGTTATCACACAGCGTATGCGTAAAAAATTGCGAATGTAGAATAATTATTCCTAAAAGTGGTGGTAAAAATTATGCGTTCACATTCGGATTCAGTGACCTGGAAGCCTTTTCATATTTTTAACTATACTTCATTCCATATCTGTTGCATACTATCCATTTTCCGTTATTATTAATTTTCACCGCTATAGCTCATCTAAGTATCACTGATTGCACGTTAAAAATTTCATATTTCTGCCAATATTGACTGAATGGAAATGAGAAATAAAAGAAAATTGTTCGTAATCGAATTCTCTACAACTTTCATTTGAAACATTTTGCGATCCGAATGACCATTTTCGAGATTTTTGCGAAAAACGTGCGCGTTTCCGTTGCGTCGCAAAACTGTAAAAATTTCAAAAATGTATCTCAGATCCAATAGGTCGTCCGAAATTAAAAAAAAAACCCGACATTTTGCGGATTTTTATTACCTAAAATTTTCATGTCTATACATATTTTATAGTAAAATTGATACTTTCCGATTTTTTAAGGAAAAATCGATTTTTTTACCTGTTTTTCCCCCCTCCGCTCCGGCAACGTCTACTGGTGAGGACTTTTGATATGTTAAAAAGTACCACAAAATAAGCAAAATTTCAGCCCGATCTGATTTATTTCATCAAGATCGACAAATTTCGTACCATTTTGTTGGACTGTATACCTACTTAATAATAATAATAATAATAATAATAATAATAATAATAATAATAATATGCCTTTATTACGCAGAAAAATACGTATAAAAAATACAAAATGCAAGAGGATGGCGGTATTCATATACAATATGCTCTTCCATACAACCATCCGCGTACAGAAAAATATTAAAATAAAATTAATAAATTCAAAATATACTTCAGATAATACCAAGCTGATCATGCACAAATATAATACAATTAAAATTAACAGTATAAATACCAAACAAAAACTATCGTAAAAAATAAAAAAAACAGGCCAAAATGGAGTAATATAGAACATACTCCATATACTAATTTCTCAAACTGAATATCAGATCTTTTGCGTGTTTTTTTAAAAGAATGAATTGAGGAGAGCGACTTAACATCATTGGGTAAGGCATTAAATATTTTCACAGCATTATAGCTAAAGGAACGCTGAAACTGAGCTGTTCTATGCTTGGGAACACTAAACAAATCACGTTGTCGAGTAGGACACGAGTTCAGATCACTATTTTTAACTAATTTACCTGCCAAATAATCAGGTTTGCCATATTTCAAATTACACCTTTCTGCGAGGTTAAGCCATTTAGATTCCAAAAAACTAGCCGAAATATGGTCAAACTTGCGCACATTATAACTGAACCTCAAACATGCGTTCTGAACTTTTTGCAAACTTTCTTTATCTTTACATAGTAAAGCAGGCCAGTACACGATGTCACAGTAAGACAAAGATGATAGGATAAGAGAGTCACATAACTTTAACTTAACATCTGAACTTAAAATTTCTTTATGAGCATATAAGAGTTTCAACTTGCCATATGATTTTTGCACAAGATAGTTGACATGTTTTGAGAATCTGAGATTAACGTCAATTCAAATTCCGAAATTTTTACAATTCTCACTACTTGATAAAAATTTTCTACTTAAAATCAATTCTTTTTTACTACCAAATACCAGCATTACAGTTTTTGACTCATTCAAAACAAGACTATGAGCCGACGAAACCTCAGAAATTACTTGTAACTCGTCATTAATTCTAGATACAGCAGTTAAAAGGTTTTGAAAATTAAAAGAGAAATATATCTGAGTATCATCAGCATATTGGTGGCACACACAGTTTTGAAGATACTCACTGAAATCAGCCGTATAAATAGAAAATAGTAGAGGGCCCAGAATACTACCCTGGGACTCCTCTAATAATATTAACAAAGTCTGAAGACTCATTATTTAAAATAACACGTTGGCGTCGCGCAGTAAGATAATTATTAAAAAAAGAAATAGCCGTATCAGAAAAACCAAAATATTTTAATTTTACACAAAGGGTAGCATGATTTAACGAATCAAAAGCCTTACTGCAATCTAAGAGAATTAAACAAACCTGATTGTTGACGTCAGAAAAGACTATTGGGATCATTTCCGGTATAGAGAGAATAACTAAACATTCATACTATTTTTGAGCCAATCGTTTTATTGAAGTTTCTTTTTGCTTGATAGTTAAGTACTAAAAAAACCGCTGCCCAAGGAATCGCTACTTCCAATCCAGATTTTGTATCCAAGTCTTATTGACACTAAATCCCAATGTAATATTTTACTCCCTTAACAATAAGGCGGGGGTTGGTTCTCATATACACACTAAATTCCAATTTAATTTTTTACTCCCTTTAATAATTGAGTGGGGGTGGTAGTTAATGCCATAATAAAATTTTTTTTGACGTTTCATTCTTGTATACACACTAAATCACATTTTAATTTTTTTACTCCCGTTCATAATAGTGTGAGGGTGGATGATGCCAAAAAAAATTTTATGAACTCTTACCTGCTTGGTTTGCCTATTTATCCTTATTTACCCCCGAACCCTTCAGCGGAATTAGATCAAAATATAACTTAGTTTCACATCTCGTTATAATACATAAGTGTACCAAATTTCAAATCAATATCATAAACGGTTCCAGAGTAAACGTGCGCACAAAAAAAGTTACAGAACGACAGACCCGACGGAATTTTTTTTCGCTCAAATTTAAAATCTTGACGTTTGACGACATTATAAGCCTATTTCAACAAAAAACAATGTCTTGCGTTACTATAGTTATATTGGACGTGGAAGTAAAATACATTATTTAGGAATTGCTCAAGCAGAACTCCCATACTGATAAGAAACCACCCGGTTTTCTTCTTTATATCGACGTTCTTCCACCTGAACATGCGATATAAGAGTACTAAGTTTAAAAAATCATTATTAACAAATAAAAACTAATAAAATTACCCAGCTTTTCTGCATTTATATAAACATTCTTACTTCTCATATAGTAAAGCCGACAAATTTCAGCCAAACTCATGGGTAATTCAGTTAGAATTTCAAAGCAAAATGTTCATTAAACGACTAAAAAGTGTAATTGTGGCCAAATTTTGGACCCTTATGAAATTTTGCCATAAATAATCTAGAAATGTGCACTAGAGTTTTAAGATAACCCCGAGGATAACCCAGAGATTTTTTAAATCTTTGACCATTTTCTACTATTGAAAAAAAAACATTATAAACAAATCGAATTTTAACAAACAAAAAAACTTAAAATTTGAAACGCCACATTTTAAAAGCTCACAATGAAATTAACAATTTTTCATAAACTTTCAAAGTTTATAGAAATATTTTATATTTGAAGTTTGTTTATATGCCAAAGTTTAATTTGTTTATAACCAATTTTTTGGATTGCAAGATTTAATTTAATTGTATTGTATTGAAAAACATTTTTATTGTGATTTTTTTTCTTTTCAGAATGGTGACTGATGTTCATCTGGCAATTTTATCAAATGCCCTGGGAATCATTTTGTTTCTGCTAGTGGTTTTATTCCATTACATCAATGCGAATTATTCCCGACAATAGAGGAAGGTTTTTGTATTTTAAGTGTAATAAGCATAAAATTGTAATGAACCAAGTTAAGATGTAACACATTTATATTATTTTGTAAATAAAATATGTGATAACAGAGTCCTTATTTCTCTAAGTATCTAAAAATTTAGAAAAAACAAAGCTGCTACTAATCCTAATTTTTGTCAATATGAAAGGTAATGAATAATTTTTTATTGAAATGTAAACATTTAGGCTCTTTTCTACACCTAAAATTATTTATTTATTTAATCATAGAAAAACAATTTGCGATTTAGTTATGAATCCCCATTGGAATATTTTCATTGAACTGAGATCAAAATGGAAATATTTGTATCTGGAAAATATATATTTTTTTGTTTTTGGTACAGAAATAGTTATTTTTCGCCGATTAACAGCAAAGTACTAACTTTGCTGACTAATATCAAGTGTCACTTTACCTGCCTAGGCAGGAAAGTGCTCATTTTCCCTGCCTAAGCAGAAAAGTGAGCACTTTCCTGTCTAGGACACTAGGCACTTAGTTTCCATGGTAACCAACTAGTAACAACTGCGATTCTTAATGAATTTTTATTGAATTTATTACAACAAAAATGGAGAGATTGAGAATTGTAATAATTTCATTATTTTAGAATATATTTAAACAATCGACGAAAAAATTATATGTTCAATTCAGCAGCAAAATAGATTGACTGCCTTGGCTGAGTTCTTGAGGAATTATCAGCCGCGGCAGTCAATCTACCATTTTGCTGCCTAGTTAAACAAATAACTATTGTTTAACTAGGCAGCAAAATAGTAAATTGACTGCCGCGGCTGATAATTCCTAGCCAAGGCAGTCAATCTATTTTCTGCTGAGTTGAACATACAATTTATTCGCCGATTGTTTACATATTTTCTAAAATAATTAAATGATTACAGTTCTCAATTTCTTTATTTTTGTTGTAATAAATTCAATAAAAATTCATTAAAAATCGCAGTTGTTACTAATTGGTTACCATGGAAACTAAGTGTCACTTTCCCTGCCCAGACTTTGCTGATTGACGTTGTAAACTTAATAATCAAAAATACGGTTTTCATGAGGGCGTCAACTGTCAAATCAGGTACGACAACCTACAGCCGCCATATTATAATGAAATATCCTAAAAATAAACTATGTTACTTCGCCCTATTTGAATTTCCGCTTAGTGGCGTCACGAAAGTTTAATTTATTTTTTCTCAGCTTAAATAATAAATAAAATTATATATAAAAAAAATAAACTTTGAAGTAAATCAAACACATCATTTTGTTACATTATATAATTTTTTTTATGATATAAAAGTTTGTCACGAGATTTTCCCGTGTAAAGGAGATTGATTGAAAAATATTTTTTTTTTACCTACAAGTCTTTTTTGACCGTTTTAGACAAGCTTTCAAGTGAAAATATCCTAACCCTAAAAAATGGAAAAAAGTTAATTTTTTTACCCTGGATGCTTTAGAGCATAAAAATTAACCTTAGATTGAAATTTAAAGTATAAACAAGCTATATCTACAAGGATTTTTAAAAATAGTATTTCATTTAATATTTATGTTTTAATATAGAGTGAAAAAAAAATGATATAAAGCTTAACTTTCACGTGCAATTTATATGAAATAAAAATTAAATGTAGTTGTACCATTGGAAAACTGAATTCGTCTCTTTAAAATGCTACCTTTTCTTTTTCGTTTTTATTTGGTACAAATTGTCTTTATTATATAGCGGCGGTCGAGGAATATTTCATTTCCCTGTGCGACGCGCTTGAAATATTAAGCGAACTGTAATAATTTCTCATGCCAAGGGAAATTTTTTTTTAAATAAAACATACTATTTTTTTTTGTAAAATTTCCCGCTCTTTCACGTGGTGCTATCCGTTTTTTGTTTTTTTCCCATTGTTTTACGAGATATTAGCAAAAAATTGAATTTTTCTGTTTCAGAGGGTTTTTTATGAGGGTTCGCGGGGGTAAATTTTTGTAAACTTTTTTGAGTCACTTTCTACTAGCAAAAAATTAGCCTTTCATGAAACAATTAGCGAGGTACCAATTAATTCTAGCTTTTCATCAAAATTGGTCTCTGACAACTGAATTATAAAATTTTTTACAACTTTAAATATGTTAGTGTTTTTTATAATTTAGTTTATAATAACTTAAGCACATTTGTATGTATCCTGTCGAGTTCTAAAAATCTTGTATAACTCAGGTAGGATTGAAATTAGCCACGATCTCAATTTTTTTTGTTTCAATATTTTATTAAAAATACCTATAAAGTACTAAACTGCAATAAATATAAAGTTGTTCGGTTCATCAAGATGTTAAATTTCCCTACCTTATTAACTAAAGTTCCATTTACGGAGTTTTTATTATTTGTTTGCGCAAAAAGCCAGTTTGGCTCACCCGCGCCTATTTTTAATTTTTTATGCCTATATTTATATTTAGCTTACCTTTTTTAACCTAAATTAAAGAATTTTTTTAACATTTATTAGATTTCGTAATGAAAAATTCAATCTAAGTATCATGATTAGATTTATTTTTTCATTACATAGGTACTGTGAAAAATTATATTTATTCAGTGGCACAGATCTTCAAATACATCAGTATATTTTGAATTTTTGAAAATGAAAAATATTTATGTGTCGTTAGAAAATAGTTAGTTAATGGATAATTTAAAGAGATTGAAGGTGATCTGGTGTATTACTAGTTGCATAACATATTCACTAACTAAATATGGGTTACACTGGTGGCAAAACAATAAGTTTTGTTTTTGTCCTGTTTTAGATCAGCCTGGTTTTCTATCACTTATTCAGGACATGAAAGCAAGTCTATAGTTAAGTTTTGTGGAATGATATGAGTGGGGAACATACTTTTCTAACGTTTTTTTGTTGCAAATTAATGTTCTTCTACGGTAAGTATTTCGTAAATACTTATTTTTAAATTACAAGAGAGTTGAAGGTTGCTTATGTTAAAATTTCGAACAGAATTGGAGGATCGGGAAGCCCATCGGACTGTTAGTTATTTTGTAAATATATTAAACAATTGGCACCTGATAAGTTTCAACACATTAACATATCTCCGAGAACAATCAAGATATTTTGCTAACACTTGGTGGATGTATACCTATTTTATTTCAGAGTGGGCTAGAACTATCGCATAAAGACCTCAAAATGTTTATTAAAACGACTAAATTGTTTATTTACATTTAAAATTTTAACACCCTATATAATTATGCCATTTGCTTCAATATGGGTATACGTTTTTCTAGTTGTAGTATGTTCTCGAATAAATTTGATCAATTAATCACTAAATTACAATAATTAATCACTAGTTATAACTTTCATCTACTATAGACTTATTACTGTTCTTATCCGATTATTTAACTCTTTTAGAACCGAACTGAACTCACACTGCAGTACGTTGGATCTGCTACTTATATATCCATGGCGCTTATTCTCGATTAATCCAGTCTGACATTCGAGACGTTTCTACTCTTTCCAGTGTATTATACGAGGCAGCCCCACCCTGGTCCGGCTGGTGAACTATTTATATTACTACTTTTAGTCACAAACTCCTCTATAAAATCCTGAGTTTACTATAAGGAACGTAACCAGACTGCAACCAACAGCTACTCTCCGGGCTATGTGCCCCGCCGAGCGCTAAATTACAAATTACAAGCCTGGCGCGTTAAATGTAATAATTGAGCACGAGAGCTCTTTAAGTAGGATCAGTGTTTCGGCTGGTGTTTGTTGCAATCGAAGCATTAGCGTTTTGATGGTAATATGCAATTATTACACTTAACGCGCCAGGCTTGTAACTTATAACTCAGCGCTCGGCGGGGCACATAGCCCGGAGAGTAGCTGTTAATTGCAGTCTGGCTACGTTCCTTATAGTAAAATAAAGATTTTATAGAGGAATTTGCGACTAAAAATATTATGTTTTAATATTCCGCCCTCTTGAAGCACATTTGAACTATGCGAAGCCCAGTCAGGCTATTTATTTTTCGATTGCAACAGACACTGGACCGATAGATGGCGCCTGCTGTCTATTTTACATGTCGCTATCCCAAAGATACCGAAATGTACTAAATAGTCAAGTGATCCTCGTGTCGGTCGTCACATGCCTACCTTGCACTGACGAGAGCCAACAGCTCGAAACTGCAGTCTGCAAGTGGTGTGTGACGACTGGCACAAGAGCTTCTTTAAGTAGGATCAGTCTTTCGGCTGGTGTTTGTTGCAATCGAAGCATTAGCGTTTTGATAGTAATATGCAATTATTACACTTAACGCGCCAGGCTTGTAACATGTAATTCAGCGCTCGGTGGGGCACATAGCCCGGAGAGTAGCTGTTGGTTGCAGTCTGGTTACGTTCCTTATAGTAAAATAAGGATTTTGCGACTAAAAATATCATGTTTTAATATTCCGCCCTCTAAAAGCACATTTGAACTATTTATATTACTGGTTGCCCATTAGGCAGGTTTGCTTTTACTCTGTCTACTTAGGCCAGGGCCGAAGCCTTTGAAAATGGTAAAAAGTGAAAAAAATTTAGAACAGGATGACACCTATTGCTGATTATCTATCGCTGAATGTGTAATTTATTATTACAGATGGGTAAATTGATATACTACTGTTAACTTAAGGAAACCAGCGAAAGATGGCACGTCACATATTCTCTCAGAAGATCGATGTTTAAAATAGAACACAGTTATTATATTACTCCAAAATACGACACCTTTATTAAAATTCCTCTATCTTCTACAAAAATTTATTAAGCAAAGGGTACAGTAAGTTATAAAATATAAATAGAACATCATTAATTTAACAATTTGTAACTATTTGCCTGCAATATTATATTTTAATGATCGAAGTTAATTGCATATTGGTATAAATGCAACACAATAATATTAGTCTAATGGATACATTCATTCTAAAAATATTTCTAACTGCCTTAGTGAATATTCCCTTTATCTACTGAGGTTTAGTCTATTGATGATAATTTCTGTTAAAAAAACAATATAGCTTACAATACATCCTAAGCATAAAATACCAAAAGCTCCTTCCACATGGGTCCACTGTAACTTCACCACGTTGTGTTCATTGGTATGACCATAGTAATAAAATTTTACAGCCTGCTGAACCTTGTTATCCATGTATAAACGGACAGCCTAAAAATATATAAAAAATTGTGTAATGACCATAAGGTTTGATAAAGAATCTCTTAATATAGGAATAACCTCTCTTGGCGATATTGTAACTGGCTGCTGGTGGATTTCTTAGCACTGATTATGAATTTTGCGGTACATATTGCCAGTATGGCAGATTTTCGATAAAATCGGGACTAAATATGCAAATAAGAAAGTTATGATGTAGTAAGTACCAACAAGTTCAAGCCATTAAGGGAAAATTGCTTATAAAGTTGAACATTTTCATATATCTAAATAGCCACCATGGTACACAAATAACATAGTACGAGACGTAAAGAAAAAATATATAATCTGGAAAAATATAAACAAACAAAGAATGCCAATATCTACAGGAAGTTTAGTGACAAGAAAAAAGATAAAGGATGAGTTAAGAGAGGCTGCTGAAAATACAAGAAACATGAGAAGCGATCCGCAAAAATTCTGGACTTACATTAACGGTAAAAAAGGTAGCAGTTCCATTTGCGATAATATTACATATTATAAAGATACTCAATGTACGAATACCCAGGATATTGTTAATTCCTTTGCTACCTTTTTTCAAACTGCATATTTAAAACCTGACAATGAAGATAAAATATCATTTCTACGAAAACGCCAGAAGTAATAGCACCAACTTATCTCTAACGTCATTTCTGATACAGAAGTATTTAAGTCATTGAAGAAAATCAAGCCTAAGCTTACTAAAGGACGTAATAACTTTTCCCGCATTTATCGTCAAAGACTGTGCAGTCATCTTTTCCGGTCCCTTCACAACAATATTTAATTTGTCACTAAAAACGCGTACATTTCCTGATGTGTGGAAATACTCGCACTTATGTCCCGTTTTTAAAAAAGATAAGTGCGTGGCAAAAATTATAGACCCATTACAATTATCTGAGATTTCGTTAAAATCTTTGAGATATGTCATTATCCAGTCACGTACATGCCAAAATTATTTGTAACCAACATAGATTTGTTCCCGGTAGGTCTACTGAAACTAACCTTGCATGTATAACGCAATTCATTTCTAAGGAATTGGATGCAAACAGGTAAGTCGATGTTATCTACACTGATTTTTTCAGGTCCTTTGATCGCCTGGATCGCTGTACTCTATTAGAAACATTAGGTAAGTTTGGATTGATGCAGTTAGAATTCTTCTCTTCATATCTAGAGAATAGGCATCAGTATGTTGAATACCATGGTTACAATCGTTTGACATCCTAGCCACCTCCGGTGTACACCAGGGTTCTGTACTGGGCCCGCTTATGTTTGTTGTTTTTATAAATGATATTTGCAGATAATCTTAATATGGGGAGTCTCTTACATGCCGATGATTTGAAAATATATTGTATAATCAAACAAGATTGTGAAAATCTTCAGAATAACCTAAACATAGTAAATGACTGGTGCCTATCTAATAACTTGCTTCTCAACATATCTAAATGTAATTCATTCACCTTCTCTAAAATGCGTAACCCTATCAATTACGACTATCATATAAACGATCAAATCTTGCAGACACCGGATACAGTAAAGGATCTTGGAGTTATTTTTGATAAGTGTCTAAGTTTTAAGGAACATATTAATTGCACCATCGCAGCGACTTGTAGGTTTTATAATTAGAAATTGCAAATGGCTCAGTAATACTGACATTATGAAACCTCGGTATTATTCATTTGTACGTTCAAAATTGGAATATTGCTCGTTGATTCGGTCCCCAAGATATGCTATTTACATAAATAGTGTTGAGAATATTCAGCGCCGTTTTGTTAACTGCTTGTACTTTAATGAAGATAATATTTATCCAATAATTGGGTATCTGCAAAATGTTATGTTGAAAGATTTCACATATCTAATTTGGAAAATAGAAGAATACTACATTCAATAATTTTTTTTACAAAATTATGCTAACATTTTTGATTGCCCTCTCATTTTGGACCAATTGGATTATTATTATTATTATTATATACCTCGTATAACAAGTCGGAACTGTGAAACATATCTTCCTACGCCTCTATATTTGAGATATGTTGGAATATTTCTGGTGATTTGCTGAATGAACAAGGAAATCTGGGAAATATGAGAATTTTCATCTTTGCACTCAGTATTCTTTATGGGTTCGAACTTCTTCGTACTTGCTATATTAACTAGATGTCTAATGTTTTCTTTTGCATGACCACAATACTCTATGTTAATTAAGAAATATCACTGATGTATTGTATCCAAAATAGGATTTTTAACAGTTATTGTTTAATAACGTTGGCTGGTTAGACAATTTTTATGGCCAGATTCATAATTAGCACTCAAAAATATACAAAAAACCAATCACAGCATCACCGAGCCTAGGAAGTGTCGTTCGCTACAACACGTCATCCTCAACAATAAAATAATTATCGAGTTGACTATCAATTTATTCTGTTTGCCAACTTTAAAAAAATTCCTTGATACTAGTTTGTTGAGAATTACATGCAAATATATTTTACCTGATTCTGCCAATGTGATATTAGTCCAGCCTCAAACATCCGTAATATAAATATGTCTAGTAGATTCAACAAAATCGAATTCTTCCTTGTCATGATGACGCATTGTTCCCAATAAAAGTCTTCTTTCATCAAAAGGAAATTTCCAATAACATCATCACTAATGTACGCCCCAACTGCATAATTTTCTAAAAATTGTTTCGGTATTTAAATAACTAATTAAATATATTCAGTGAATTATTTCCGTTTTTCAAGGATAGTGATGTAACGTGAATCAAATATTAGTACTGCCTGATGTCCTCAGATATACTGAGAGTAAAAATGGCTGGAATCACAGAAGAACTGGACGCCGATGGTATACTTAATTTTTTAAAGTTACAGAATAAAAATGTTATGAATAAATGTATACATTTATTCGCTTACCATGTGGTAGACGTTCCACCGCAAATGCAAAGGTCCCTTTCAAGGAATATTCTCTTAAATTTTCTTCCGATGTTGGTACAAACTGTCTCACAATTGTTTGATATATAGGCTAAAACTTGAGTAAACTAAAATTTGAGTTTGATTAAATGGTTATTAAGAATAAATTGAGATCTACATCGTGTTCTAGATCTACCTCACCAATCTAATGTAAATGCTAACTTGCAAATCAATGTTATTTACACAGACATTCACAATTCGACACATTTGATCACAATTTTTTATGTTTGAAATTTAAAGAAAGTGGCTTTTCGAAAAAGTAGCTACATTTTAAATCTATTTTCCAGTTAGACTTCACCACATTGAACATTATGTCCAACGGTTTGAGGGACTTATTTCAGGTATACACCAAGGTTTCTTGTCAGGTCCATTATTCTTCAATAATTTTATGAATGATATTACAGTTAAACTGTTAAATAGGTGTCAATTATCTTTTATTAGCGGACGATATTAGGTTGCAAATTATTGGAGGACAACTACTACTACATAAATCTTTAATTCGATTCAGATTGGAAATTTGTCGATTATTTAGTTTCATCTTTATAGTTTTTTGAATTTCTTATACTAAAATCACTATTTCCACATCCAGATTTTTTATCGAAGTCTTATGCACACTAAATCCCAATGTAATATTTTATTCCCTTTAATAATAGAGTGGGGGTGATAGAGGGGGAGGCTAATGTAAAAAAAAATTAGAGGCCCTTGGTTCTCAGTAAATCCCAATTTAAATTTTTACTCCCTATAATAATAGGGTGGGGATGGCAATGGGGGTGGTAGAGGTTGTAGCTTACGCCAAAAAAATTTTTTTAAACGTTTTGTTTTTGTATACACACTAAATCTCATTTTAATTTTGTTTACCCCCTGTAATAATAAGGTGAGGGTGGCAATCGGGTTAGTAGAGGAGGTAGCTAACGCCAAAAAAATTCTTTGAGACGTGTCGTTCTTGTACACACACTATACACACTAAATCACAATTTAATTTTTTTACCCCCTTTAATAATAGGGTAAAGGTGGCAATGGGAGTAGTAGAGGGGATAGCTAAGGCCAATAAATTTTTTTTAGACGATTCGTTCTTGTATACACACTAAATCACATTTTAATCTTTTTTACCCCCTTTAATAATAGGGTGGGAGTGGCAATGAGCTTGATAGAGGGGGTAGATAACGCTAAAAAAAACCTTTTTAGATGTTTCGTTTTTGGATATACACAATCATATTTTAAGTTTTTTTCCTCCCTTTCATAATAGTGTAGGGGTGGTATTAATAGTGGGGGGGGGGGGTCTGATGCCAAAAAAATTTTTGAGATCTTAACTTTTCGTATATGCCCTAAATTGCAATTTTATGGACCCTTACTTGCTTGTTTTGCCTATTTACCACCCTTATTTTTACCCCATTTACCCTGAACCCTTCAACGGAATTAGATCAAAATATAATCTAATTCCAGAACACCTTACAATACATAAGTGTACCAAATTTCAAGTCAATATCACAAACGGTTCCAGAGTAAACACAAAAAAGTTACAGACAGTGAGACGAACAGACAAACAGACAGAAATTAATTTTTTTTCGCCCAAATTTAAAATCTCGATGTTTCAAGACATTTTAAGCCTATTTTTGCGTTGCTATACTTCCACTGGACATGGAAGTAAAAGTAAAAAGGTTACCCTTTGAAACTTTCCGCTAATGATTTTGAAATGAAAATGACGTTACTTCTAGTATAGTATATCCCTTTTTACAGCTATATTCATATTTTCTCCCGAAAATTATTTAATTTCAATATAAATACCCTCCCTTCTTTTGGGCTAGATCGATTAGATCATTTCGGATTAAACACACCTTACCATACCAGATATTACCGATTTTCCGGCAACCTCTGTAGCCAAGCTTCAACAACTATAACTTTCGTTTACCCTATCCACCTTTACTAATATTTCATATCTTTGCTTATCTTTAAATCATTTCTGTCCCCCTCTTCCTTTCTGTTTGTATCCTTTTTGTCGCGTTTATTATTCTTGTTTCTTTTTGTGCATTTTTGTCTCTAACTTCACTTCTTGTCACGAATCTCTAGCAAATTAAAACATTATGAAATCAAAATTCTTAAAGCTAAAAGTTTAGGCCAGCCTTGCGCAGCCCGGCGTTCATGCGTTTTCGCAGAAGGTATCTCGTTTAGATTGAGGTATCTGCGTGAATTGAAATTTTTTAAAAAAAGTGTTACAGTGAACAAGTTGTTTAAAGTATGTGTAATTTTAAGTTTTTTAAAATCTTTTATATTTGATGTTTTTAATGGTATTACCTATTTTTATTAGCTTTGTTAAAAGGTGTCTAGCTTAAGTCTTAAAATTTGTTTTTAACCAAGCCAGATCCGGTCCGCCCGGTCTTGCAATCGACCACTGCGATCAGTGCGGTGGTTGCACGGCCGGTCCCCGGACGGGTTCTGGGGCGGTATTATTTATTGGAATTTCGAATAAATCTGTTTTGATTGATTGGAAGCGGCATCTCGAAATGGGAACCACACACGCACCTACCGCTTAGGGCATTCTGATTTTCTTCCCAGTATTCGTACTCCACGATACTTTTGGGAGGGCGTGTGAAAAAATTTCCTATAAGATGATGTGCTACAGGTATATTTTAAACCACCGCATACTTATGATACGGACCGTCAAGTGGGAGGTCGCCGATTCTCGTACATCGGCAGATGCAATCGTCATTACCTCGATTTGAACTAAGCTTTTAGCCTTCAGTTTTTTTTTGTTAGATGGACAAAAGATCATGTTATAAAAAAAATTATAATTCTTAGAAATATCAACGAGAAATTATTATTATTGGAATTTTTAAATATTTCATTTAAGAAAATAATGATTTGCTATAGTTTTCGAGGTTTTTTATAAAGGATTTGTAAAAAAAATAAGGTTTTTAAAATTAATTTGAAGATGGCAGAAAGAAAAAGCGAAATAAATTAAAGAAACATTAAATAATACAAGCAGTAGTTTTTTATAGAAAATAATTTACTAATAACGTGCGCTAAATAATAATTATTATAAATTATAATGACACAAATAATTATAAATTTTTATTTTTTGTATGACTGGTGGTCGAGAGGTGAGCGTACTTGCCTCTCATCCAAAAGTTCCGGGTTCGATCCCCGGTCGTGGCAGTGGAAAATACTGTGAGAGGGATTTTTTCACTATACACGGATATTGGGTGTGTGTCCTTTGTCTCTAAATGTGTAGCCCCCTCCCACACAAGGCTCTTCTAGAGCCTTCCGGGATAAAGGGGGTCGTAATTACCTGTGGTGTTATTATTATTATATTATTAAAAAGATAATCATGTCAAATTGTCTCCGACGTTTTCGTTTCGATGTCTTCGACTTCTTTGCATAGTAAACATGCTATAGAACAATTTAAGCCACCTTTTCTACATCCACAAGCAAAGCGGTAATTTTCAATGGGTAAACTTTTTAGATTATGGCAATAGAAATTCAAAAAAAAAATTAAATCCATTTTTATACCTGGGCTCCGCCATTTTTCATTTATAATAACTAATAATCTCTATTATATTTACCTCAACAGTATTTTCAATGGATGTTATCCACGCATTTTGGGTGGCTCCCCAACGTAATCCACTTTCGACAAATTCTTTAACAGTGTTTATTGGATTTTCGTATCTTGGAATAGTCATGACAGAAGAAAGCCCACTACTGTAAGTACTCGTTAAAAATAAGCTTAATAAGAATAGCAAGCTCATAAAATATGTCCCGTTAAATCCCTTGGGAATTTCTTTTACTGTGATTGGTTGAAGGACCAGCAATTTCATAATGCTCAATGTTGATTCACCAAATAGCTGCAGTTTAGTTTTCTGAGTATGGTTGTATCTGAAAGTAACTTTCATAATTTAAAACTTGTTTAAATATTTGTGAATCGAAAATTAAAACAAGATTAAAATTAAACAAAGATAATGTAACCATCTCATAGGAAATCTCATATTTCTTTAATTTAGTCGTGTGCGTTTTTTACTTAAAATTAATTTTGATTGGGCATAAACAGGACAAAGATAACCTGGATCCACTTTTCTTTCAAGATGAACTTGGGCCAGTGAAAACTATTGTGGCTTATTTAGTAAGATAATGACTGTGCCACTCTTATGAAACGAAATCACTACTAATTTTACCGCCGGCGGCAGAGCAGCGGAAGCTAGTGCACCTCACAGCAAGATATTTTGCCCAATAGCTGGCCAACATCAGAATATCGAGCACGTACACTAAAATTAATATGAATTTTTGACTCGCTGATTACTAATCCGATGTTAGAAAACAAAATTGTTAAGTAAATATATCCGAAAAAACCCGCAAAAGACGAACTGAAATATCTTTAATAAAGTATTCGTTATCTTGTTAGTTATGCAATTTGAAGCCTACACCTTTGTCTCTGATCATTATAATTTCAGATTCATAATCAACGGTTCTATCCTCCGCATCTCTCTCCTTATGAAAATTGGTTCCAGCCAAATTTCTATAGGCCCCCATACACGGACAGGGATTTTAAACTATCTGTCCCGCCGTCCAGATCTGCCAGATCGCATCTGCCATCTCTCAGGGTACAAATATTTTGGTCTCCATACACGTAAAGATCGCATCGTTTATTTTCGCCAAATATCAAAAGAAATATCGACAACAGAGTTGGTCCGTTGCAGGACAAAACGTTTAAAATTCCATTCCGTATTTGGTAGCCTAATAACTGATGATGTTGTACTTCTTGTTAGCTGTATTTTTCAAAGTGTATACCTAAATATCTAGAAAACCCTTAACTTCATGGAGTTGGGCCCATTGAGACTTTTAATCTGCATGGTTTGCAGTTCAACATACTCCAGTTTTATAAAATTTGACTGAAACCACTTTACATAAGGACAGATCGGGGTCTTTTATGGACAGGTATTAATTTTAGTTTGGACATTGGCTGGACATTCTGAATTTTGACCGATCGCTTAGAAAAATATTCCGCTGTCCGCCAAACTATTATGCTGTCTTTGTTGTTTCAATTTTCGAATTTTTTGAATCCGTTAGTCGTCATAGATACTTACTTGGTATTCCTAGACTGGATTTTGGTGTACAAATAACGTATGAGGTATAAACTTGTAATACTGACTGTAGACGTGATTCCAATAGCAATCCACATCTCAGGTGAATATGAATATAAAGGCGTTAACCACCCTGGTGCTAGCCTAAAATCATTTTATATGAAATCATATGAAATTTTAAGATAATTAAAGTTGCTTAAAGCAATTAATGTAGTTCTTTTCATTGTAAAATAATAAATAAATAAATAAACACCACAGAAATTAGACAACCCCCCAATTTCAGAAGCCAGAGCTTGTGCGGAAGGGGGTCATACATTGAAAAAATGCGGACATACAACCATTTCCTCCGACCCGGTGGTGCGATGTCCGTGTGATTAAGCGCGACTGCCACCTCGCGCCTTAATTCACTCGGCTATCGACCAGACTAAATAAAAATAAAGAATAAAATTTTAATCGGCAGCAAGTAGGTTCTCTATCATTAACGATGACCTCTAACATGATCGATAGTTGTATATAATTAGAAAAGTAGGAGATGATAGTCTTCACGCGCCGGTTCACTGAAAACAAAATCCTAACACCAATCTCGATCTCGGAAAATAAAATTTCAAATAAGAGCTGCGTGAAGTACTTGGGGGTCAGACTGGATCAGCGACTACGCATATAAATGATACAGTACTGATGATTTACTCTCTGTCTAGAAGTCTGTATCCAGTGATAGTCAGAGGTAGTAGACTTAATCGACAACATAAAAAGTTGTTGCACACGATGGTGGTTAGGCCGTCCATCACATACGCGGCGCCGGTGTGTTACAGTACGTCGGCCATTACAATTAGAAAACTACACTGTGTCTCAGCACAAATGTATGCGCCTCGTCTCTATTCCTGGAAGGTACACCTCCCTCAGAGACTTGTACGCACTTTGCCATGACATAACCCCAATAGCGGACTACGTCCAGGACATCTCACAAAAATTCTATTCTTTCAAGCGATATGTGACAGTCCACTAACAAGAACCATAACACAGATTAGACAGCATAATGCCCCATTTCGGTTAAAATATACCCTACCATACCAGACGTTACCGATCTTCCGGCAATTTCTGTGGTTCTGTGGCCAAACTTCACCAACTATAACTTCCGCTTATCCTATACTCCTTTACTGATATATCATATCTTTTGAATCTTCAAATCTTTCATGTCCCCCTCCTCTTCCTTTCTGTTTGTTTCCTTTTATCTAGTTTATTTCTTACTTTCTTTTTGTACATTTTTGCCTATAAATTCATTTCCATTCAAAAATGTTCAACAAAACACCAAAATTCTTGAAAACCAAAATTTCTAAAACCACAGTATAGACCAGCCTATGCGCAGTCCAGTGTTTTTACACCTCGCGGAAGGCTCCTCATTTAAGTTGAAGTGTCAGTGTCAAAATTAAATGGTGAAAAGTGAAAGTTTTAAAAATGTGTAGTTCTTAAGTTTTATAAAATCTGTTTTTTTAGATATACCTTTTTTAATCTGTTTGCAGCAGAAAGAGTATAGGCCTAAAGTTTGAACTGTTTTAACCTGTCAGTTTTTGTAACATTAAACTGTTTAATATAAAAATGCAGATCAAATAGTATTATATAAACTTGTGTAGTAAGAATAATAAACAATGTAATTACCTAGGAGCTGGTACCAAACAAGTTATTCCGGTCCGAACTAATGGTTTGGATAAGTCTAAGAAATGATAGTCCACTTCCCAGGTGTACAAGGCAGCTAAAAATAAGATTAAAATTAACAATCAAGCAAATTGTGCAGTATTTGTAAATATCTAATAAGTTTAAATAGCCTGTTTTCAATTTAAAGCAATATTTATTATTATACAGGATCCAGAAATAATTCCAGAAAAAAAATTTCTTTAGAATATGTAGAGAAAATAACAAAAAACTTGCATTTGAAACATTTATTCGTTAAAAAACATTTAAAATGATACAATTATTACATATATACTCAGAAACTTATTGTATTTGATTGTTGTAAATATTTCCTCTCCCTACTAATAAGAGTGTTTATTTCCTCTGTGGTAGAGACAAGTAAACTACGTCTACGTCTATTTTTCATAAACATTCGGCAAATAATAATGGAGGATTATTGTAAGGAAAAAATTATTTACACTAGAACAAGAATAAATACTCGAAATTTTCCAAAATCACCAGATCTATCAGAAAAGATTTGTTTCACAAATCATGCTGGCATATTCTGTGTAATATTATTCTTTTCAGCTTCTAACATCACTAACAGACCTGCAACTTGTCACACTTAAATTGCTATTGATACTAACTAGGATTCCTTCGTTCGTTACTTTTCACATACCTACTTATAAATATATATAATTTTAACTTATAAATATTTGATAATTAAAGATTACAGGATATTATTTAAATTTCATTATCTGAGCTCAACCAGCCGTCGAGTTTCAGCGCTTGTGTTTCAGTGATTATGAAACTGGATTTCTATTACATTCCATTAATATTATTACTCGTTGGTCCAGGTATCCATGTAATTTTTTAAGTTGAACTTCTCAATTTAAAATAAGCCGGCGCCGGTATATTGAGAGCACTTCAGAACATAATTGTTATTAATAAGTACATATTTATCACTCATTTTACTATAACTATACTTACCAAAACCAACATCCGCTTTGTCAGTTACTAAGTTGCCCAACAGTCCATTTCCAGTCCAATTATCAAATATTTCTCCCCAATAATCTTTGGGATTAACAACTGCAACTGGTGTCGCGTTTAATTGCTTCGCAAACATAACAGCAGTTAACATTTCCGAGCCTTGAAAATCCTGTATGGAAGAACCTAAAGATTAATTAAAGTCAGCTAAAAGTAAATCACCATCGAGAGTTGACATGAATGAATGATGATAATGTGAAAAATAACTATAGTAAATAATAGAATGAAAACAATTAAAGCTCATTTATTTCGAAGCCTAATAATTTGTGGAAGGTTGAAGTAGGTCATGACAGCTAAACGCAAAATAAAATAAAATTGGTAAAATGGAACCCAATCTATGTTACTCACATCGGGACATTTGAAAGAATTCAGGCTGTTTTTAAAGTCTGCAGTGTATATATCAGATAGTGTATACCCAATAAGAGGGTTCCCTCATGAACTGTTATTAACGCGATTTGACCTTACAGAACTGTCAAAACGGAGATCAATATTGTACACAAAGTTAAAGCAATAGTCCAGAAACATTGGCTACGTGGACAATATTTCTGGATCTTTGTGTACAAGAGAAAATGAAATCGTACGGAAATATTAACTCATACATACAAACGCCAAGTTAAAGTATACTAGACTATATGTGCGTATATGTTGTTTTTAAATATATGTTATCTATTCTCCTTTTTGATTTGTAAGATTATTTCCACTGTTTACTCTTTTTGTCTTTTATTGTCATATTTACGGTTCTTTTTTTTTAGTGATAGTCATATTTATTCGTGCTGTTTTCTATTGTCACATTTTATATTTAGTTTACCTCCGTATCCTGTAATTGGGCTTCCGCCTGTTGGATATGTATTTAAAATAAAAAAATAAATTAGTTGTATATTCTCATTAAAGTTCCACACAATAGGATATAGCCCTGTTTCAAGATTTGTTCTTTCTAAATGTCAAGACAAGCATTTTCAATACAAGAAAATATGCGAATACTCACCAATTATACTATATGGCTCATAGTGGAAAGTCGCCATTTTCAATTCTTTTCCCATTAGGTTTCTCAACTTATTTGGATACAAATTTCTGTTGTACACAAATGATTGATTTTTTGAAAACCAAATATCCAGAAGCAACTTTTCATTATTATCTGAGTTCCCGACATATTTATGTGTCCATAAATTATATATAATTTCTTCTTCAGGTAAATATAGCTTGCGTTTTATTGTTTTGTGTTCATACTCTTCAATTATTAGTAAGTCAGATACATATTGAAGTTCTTCTAGTTGAAAAATTTCGGATAAGTTCTCAATCATATTATTTCCAGGTACAAACAAATATTTTCTGTTGTTAAATCTTTCCATTTTTAACCTGATTGTACGTTCAAACATTTTAAATACCCACAAGGGCCTGCCGCTGTTTACCACAACATCTTGGCATCCAAAGTTATGAAAAATAATATCGGTGGGAATATTTTCTGATGCTAATTCTATGTTAATGTTGATAAAAGCAATATTTCCTGTATAATCGACGGAATTAAACTCGTCAGTGAACATTATTATACATCGTGAATTAAGGAAATATTGTTGAAGTATAGTATTAATTAATACGTCCACGTATAAGTTCATGTTTAGTTCACTTTGATGTTAATACTTATCGAACTTCGTCTCCAGTTAGTTTGATTTCGTATAGTTTATAGTTTAACAAATTCATGTATCGTTCGTGAATTCAATAAATTGTGTTCTTAAAAGTAATTTGTCAGTCTACGTATTATCCTCGTTAAAAAATTTAGGGAAGAGAGGCAACTTATGTCAATTCTGATACAAGGAGGCCTGGTGAAATCATTGAAAAATGTAAAAAATATTTAAGAATTTGTTCGCAGGACTTTCCACATCAGAAACGTGCAAATGTTCTAGTTTGCTGTCTTAGTTTTATTTAAACCCTCTCATGGAGGATTGAATAGTATTTTCCAATAAAGAGCTCTAACAACGGAAGCAAATTATCCTAACACGCAAGCATCTCGAAACCATGCATACAAAGTATTAACGAAATTAAACTTTCATTGAATTAAAATTAAATTAGATATTACCTACCAAACGTGTAATGGGATAAATGTGTTCAAATTTAGTAATACACCATGGGGCTCAGTCCTCCTAAGTCTAAAACTAAGATATATAAAAAAATGAGTTAAATCAGAACTATCCGCACTAATAAACCACCCTTATTTTCACAGTATAAAAAATTCTACCAAGAAGAGATATTAAGAATGGAATTTTATGCCCCCTTAATAAATTTCAGTATTACTTATACATTAACATTGCTAAAATTACAATTTTCTACAGTCGTCTCTTTGTTGGAAAAAAGACAAAATATTGTGAATAAAAATCCGTCTGTTGGTTTGTCCAATGTGGGTACATTCATTTTATGATTAAGGCAACAATAATGAGTTATGCTGTTTTAAATATAACGTTATATGATTCCTGCGATTGACATTTGCATCTACTGGTAGTTGAATTTACTGAAGAAGGTTACTTAAATATGTTTCAAACCACTCCAAAGCTTTGACTAAAATCTCTTAATATTTTAGTTTAGCTAATGATAACTGATAATTTAAACAATCAAATACTTTGGAGTAGTCTGAACATAACAGTTGTAGCTACCCTGGACTTATCAATTTGAAGGTGATGGAAAAATTTGGGCATCAAAATCATTTTCAGCACGTCATAATGCATAAAATAATCTAATCTGCGACATAATTTTTTTTGTCGTTGATCCGTGTTACTTATGACTTTTATTTTCAATTATAATTAATCGTGTAATTTAGTTTTGTCTGTTGAATACTTAATATCTGTAAATCATATGTGGTAACTTTTTACATTAGTCATTATAAAAATACTAGTAATAAATTGTTGTTTTATCTCTCCCGGTGTATCGTCCACATTATACTTTAAATGTACAAACACTTTGATCACTACGACAATTTAAAAAACAAATAAATGAAACTAATGTCCTATAAGGAAAGTGGACAATATAAACTAATAAAATATCTAGATCAAAGGTAAAGTTTGTTTATTTTGTGACCACAAGACAAAAGTGGTAACAATATATTTGTTTTCCTTGAAATCGTTATATTAATTTTAAATGAAGTGTGGAAGTAGGTTTGTAAATATATGCAGCACATATAATAGAAATACCGATTGACTAAAGATTATTACTTTTCTATTTGAAAATTGGCTGTATTTAAAATAGAGCATAGGATATTTAGGTCAGTTAATTCAAACATAAATAAATTTATTGGAATTTTTAATGATTTATAAAGATGACGCCCTAATCAAAAATCATTTTGTTTTTTAAAGGGTTCAAAACGGTTCTTGCAGAATATCACATTTCTGCTTCATCTTTCGTTAATAATGGCTGTTGTTAATCTTGTAGAGAAAATAATTCTCTACAATTTTCGTCAATGTACAGGATGTCGAAAAACTCTAAATCGAAAACTGCAAATTCCAGACGTAATTTAAATCCATTGCAGCCACAAATTGTTCCGAAAATTAGACGACTAGCAGGGTGAAGATTTAACCAGATCTGGTTTCAACAAGATGGTTGTCGTTTTCATGGTTCTGCCGTAGGCCAGGATTTCCTAAACATCACATTTCCTGGTCGTTTACTGAGATGATGGAGAACCAACTAGATTCCCTGACCTGGCTCCAAGTAGCTTCTATATATGAGGACACGTAAACTCTCAAATTTATAGATTCCAGGAAAGCGAGAATTTGACCTCAGCCACCACTACTCCAAGCCTCCAACCTTTGTAGGGGGTGGAAAATTAATGTTTGTTTTTATGATAAAAAAATGATAATTTATAGGAGGTGTTTGTTTGGGGAAGGTGGTAGGTGACTAAGATTGTGTAATCAATCCCAGGGGGTTGTTTTCGCAATACAAGGGAGTGGAATTTTTTTAATATATAATTGAAATATGCTGTAAAAATATGTTTATTAAAGTGTTTTTATAAATTGATTTTCCACCCCTTTGAAGCGTGAAAACAACCCCTGTTGCCCGTTTCACAACCCTGGTCACATACCACCTTCCTCAAATAAACACCTCCCATAAATTATCAATTTTTTTCTCATAAAAACAAATATTAATTTTCCACCCCCTACAAACATATGTTTAATTAAAGTCCATCCCCTACAAAGGTTGGAAGCCTGGAGTAGGCGTGGCTGAGGTTAAATCCCTCGAGGGACCTTCCGTTCTACTCGAGGGACAATAATTAGTCGAAAACTAAAAGTACAGTAAAGTTTATTGAAATCGATAACTATTACAGAAATGACAGATTAAACAAAATTGTACATAAAATAATAACAATAATATTTCATTCAAAATTTTCATATCGTTTCATGTTGCAAAGAAATTACCTAAGAACAAGATGTGCTTGTTTGTAAAATTTTTTTTACAACTTTACCTAGTCAAGATACAACTATTTTTGTTATATATATAGAGAGACATACACATATGTATACACATATCTATGTGTTACATGAGTATGTAAGAAAGTTTTGTTGCTATTAGGGGTTGGATCAAATTTTGAAAAGGTAATAAAAAGTAGCAGGGGAAACAATTAAAAAAGTATGTTTTATGTTTGAAAATACAAAAATAATATTTGGGAGCGTCAGAAAGCTAATACGACTTGTATGCAGACCTACATACGCGTGTATGTACGCATTAATTTTTTTCCACTTCCGGTTTCGCCGGAAGAGACAGTAAGTTTCTATTTTTAAACGGAATACCCTGTATATTATTGCATTTCTGAATTCTGCATAATTTTCTGAATCCAACGATGCCAAATAAGTGACATTTCAAACACCAATTTTTTTTATAATATAATTTTTAGTTTTCCATTTAAGTGTGCCAGGAGGGTTCCGATTTATTCTAAATGGCCCGTGTAATGCTACAAAAATCGAAATCCCATTAAAAACACTAAATTACGTGATTTATGAGCAAATAAAATTCACCAAAAGTGTTTTTGAGGCAAAACTCAATTTTTTCAAATAGAACCATATCGATACCGTGGTACAATTTATTAGTACTATTAATAAAGAATTTATTCATATGTCGCATTAAAATGTGCGATAAATCCAAATAAAATTACAGCTAAAAGAAAATAAGAAAATACAATTTTATTCCTTGTTACATATAAGGTGGTTTTGGAATACAAAAAATTTACACAAAACATTACAACAGTTAAACATAATATTTTTAGTCACCAACTCCTCTATAAATCCTTATTTTACTATAAGGAACCTAACCAGACTGCTACCAACAGCTACTCTCCGGGCTATGTGCCCCGCCGAGCGCAGAATTACAAGTTACAAGCCTGGCGCGTTAAGTGTAATAATTGCATATTACCATCAAAACGCTAATGCTTCGATTGCAACAAACACCAGCCGAAAGACTGATCCTACTTAAAGGAGCTCCCTTGCCAGTCGTCACACACCACTTGCGGACTTCAGTTTCGAGCTGTTGGCTCTCGTCAGTGCAAGGTAGGTATGCAATGACCGACATGAGAATCCTTTGACTATAGTACATCCCGGTATTTTTACAATAGCGACATGTAAAACAGCCAGCAGGCGCCATCCAGCGGTCCAGTGTCCGTTGCAATCGAAAAATAAATAGCCTGACTTGGCTTAGCATAGTTCAAATGTGCTTTTAGAGGGCGGAATATTAAACATAATATTTTTAGTCGCCAACTCCTCTATAAATCCTTATTTTACTATAAGGAACCTAACCAGACTGCAACCAACAGCTACTCTCCGGGCTATGTGCCCCGCCGAGCGCTGAATTACAAGTTACAAGCCTGGCGCGTTAAGTGTAATAATTGCATATTACCATCAAAACGCTAATGCTTCGATTGCAACAAACACCAGCCGAAAGACTGATCCTACTTAAAGGAGCTCCCTTGCCAGTCGTCACACACCACTTGCACTGCAGTTTCGAGCTATTGGCTCTCGTCAGTGCAAGGTAGGTATGCGACGACCGACATGAGAATCCTTTGACTATAGTACATCCCGGTATTCTTACAATAGCGACATGTAAAACAGCCAGCAGGCGCCATCCAGCGGTCCTGTGTCCGTTGCAATCGAAAAATAAATAGCCTGACTTGGCTTAGCATAGTTCAAATGGTTAGGTTCCTTATAGTAAAATAAGGATTTATAGAGGAGTTGGCGACTAAAAATATTATGTTTAATATTCCGCCCTCTAAAAGCACATTTGAACTATTACAACAGTTGTTCAAAATGCTGTCCATTAACGTCAATGCACTTCTGAACTCGCATAGCTGTTTCTCGAAGAACGTTCGCCAATTGCTGGGCCGTTATACTATTAATTGCTCGTCTTACTCGTAGCTCCAGGTCTTCACGGGTTGTAACGGCGGTTGCATAGACAATATATTTTAAATGACCCCAAACAAAGAAATCAAGGGGCGTTAAATCAGGTGAAATTGGAGGCCATCTCACAGGACATTCGTCGAAATTACATTTTCTCCGAATCTCCGTTGAAGGTAATCAATTGCTGTCCTTGAATTATAGGGGGGAGCGCCATCTTGTTGCAAATACATTCCCTGTTCTAAATCTAAAGGTAACTCATCTAAAATATTCTAAATATCATTTTCCAGGAATCTCAAGTATCTGGCACTAGTCAGAGGTCCTTCAAATATTAATGGACCAATGATTCTACTACCGATTATTCCAAGCCAAACATTGAAACCGAACCGCACTTGAACGTTACCCTCCCGTAATAAATTTTGATTTTCATGTGACCAATATTTTGTATTTTGTGGGTTAAATAATTCCAAATTTGTAAACCTAGACTAGTCTGAAAATAAAATCAGTCCCAAGAAATCATTGTTTGGCTGCACGTTATTATACAAAATCCAATTTCAATATTCCATCCTACGTTCGTAATCACTTTCGTACAAATGCTGGTGCAATTGTTATTTTTAAAAGATTTACAGTGGTATTTGTCAAAATTCGGCTTACTGTTTGATGACTGATGTCCATATCCAACTTGCCTTAAAGAAACAGTTTTATCAACTTCTATTCGAGCCAAAACATTAATTTCCGTTCCTTCGGCAATAATAAGTTTTCTTCGGGATCATTGTTGAGCACAATAAAAACACCGTTAAACCAACAAATGTTTGACAAGCTAAATATTTCATTGTTTTATAGTGTCTAGCAAAACAAAAAGTTTTACCCTTTTTAAACGTTACATGGATTTATTGTATGACTGGTGGTCGAGAGGTGAGCGCACTTGCCTCTTACCTAAAAGTTCCGGGTTCGATTCCCGGCCTTGGCAGTGGAAAATACTGTGAGAGGGATTTTTTCACTATACACTGATATTGGGTGTGTGCCCCTTGTCTCTAAATGTGTAGCCCCCTCCCACACAAGGCTCTTCTAGAGCCTTCCGGGATAAAGGGGGTCGTAATTACTTGTGGTGTTATTATTATTATTCATGTTATCGGCACAGATTTTCACAATTTTACGCACTTTTCCGAAATCACGGAAATGCGTGTGAAAGGTTCTGGCATTTTTTCGTTGTTTTCGCGTAGAAAACGTCGACCTAAACGCTTTTTGTTCGGTGTCAGTTTTCTAGAGAATGCCTAAGTCGCGAAAAAATAAGTGGAAAATTTATGAATTTTTCTTTGTTATCTTGTAGAAAACGTTGATCTAAACGCTTTTTGTTGTTTGACATTTTTGATGAAATTCGTAGTTTTCGAGATATCATCGATTTAATTATAATTTGATTTAAGGATGATATATTCACTTATCGATTCAAAAAATCATAAGTTATGAATATGTATTTAAAGATTCTACTACAGTCGAGGCAAGAATTCAAGCGATGCACGTCACATATCGATTCTTTAAATAAGACAATACAGCTAAGAATCTTGAAGCCCCATTAAACTGCACCTATTTCTGAAAAAATCTTAATAACTGGGTGTCAAGAATTACTCTTTTTAACGTAATTAATGATTAAAAATTATGTTACCATTAAAATTTCTTTAATGAGATCACTCGTGACGTGCATCGCTTGAATTCTTGCCTCGATTTTATAAAAATGTGGCAGGTGCACCAGAATGAACCAGAACGTGATGACTAAAAGAAATATCGAGAATATATCAATTATTTTGCTCAATTTTTAATATATATATATATATACATATATATGAAGTGTTATTGTACTTCCGGGTGCTCTCCCGCGTCGATGCTCGCTCCTCCACAAGTCACGGTTGTCTAAACGACGTTTCGGCAGAATCTCATCTGCCATCTTCAGGTTCTCACTGAAAGCTCCCTACTGCTGCTCCTCGTTGCTCGAACTGAACTGAAGTTCCCCGCGTTGTGTGCCTCCTTATATATACTGCAGTCTAGGGCGCGCCTGAGCGCTTGGCTACGTGTTACCGGTCCCCCACCACCTGTGGTAAGCGTAGCGCGCGCCTGAATCAACCCGGCAAGTGGCCTCGCTGACACGTCACGCTCCACGTGACTTTTCGCTGGTGGTCGCGCATCCTCGTGTCCAATCGGTGCCGCAAAATGCCGTGGTTCTCCTTGATTGATCAGCGCTCGGCTCTGATTCCTCGTCATAGGTTCATTTCGGGCAGGTTGCTGTGTTTCTTCACTATTTGTCAATACTTGAACGTACCTTCTCGTGATTGGTTCGTCCACGGTGGATCGTCGTGTGTTTTCGGTTACGTATCTTCCCACAAGAGCGGGCTTCCAAGAACTGGGCAATCTCTGCGTATCATCTAGTTTATTAAGGTTTTGTGGTCTTTTTTCGATATCTATGACCTCTTTGGTAATCCTTGACATATAATGCTCGATATTAGCTACTGTTCTGGTGTTGTCGAAGTCTATTTTGGGTTCTGCGGATTTTACATGCTGTGCTAGGGACGATGTTTTCTCCGATTGTTTCTATATTATGTTTACGTAGAAGTTTGCCAATTTTATCTGTCGTCCCTTTTACGTTTTACGTTTATTCACAAATTGTTTGCAACATTGAGGCGACTACTGAGATGAGGTTTCTTGCTGTGCTGCTGAGTTTTCTGTGGAAAAATATATATTGAGTAGTGATGAGAGGTAAGTGAAACCTCTTAAATGGTCAATTGCTACTATACACCATAGATGTCTCCATGGGCGTATAGCGACTTGCAATTCTGCAAGTACCTGAGAGCGGCGACCTTTCACTCCTAGGTGGACTTAAGCTACTGTTATAATATATGATTTGCAGGAAACAACTGCTCAGCGGGCAAATACCCCGACTTGCATTGAATTACACCTTACAAATTATGAAAGAATGGCAACCAATATCATTTGTCAATTCCCTGACCGGACATAGACCGGTTTCGAACTTATTAATTCTCATCAGTATGTCATACTTTTAAAAATATACAAGTAATTTATGAGCCAACAGGCGAACTACTGCTTACTAGTAGTTAATGAGGCAGACCTCCTTTCACTCTGCTACCAGGGATTAAGCCTCTCTGTAAGAGGGCGGCACATAACTCTACGTTTCGTCAGATAAACAATTATCATTCATTTTATCGTCTTCACCCTTCACAAAAACAATTTGAAGCAATGTGCCTCCTCACTCGCTTACTTTATGAGCAATCCAATGCATTAACTAACATTATGAGAAGTTTGTACGTTCGTGACGTGGAAAAGTCTATAACTAAATTCGTAAGAAGTTACAATTTTCAATGATTTTAACAGGCCTCCTTGTATCATAAGTGACATAAATTGCTTCTCTTCCCTAAATTTTTCAACGAGGATAATGTGTAGGCAGACAAATTACTTTTAATAACATAATTTCATTGAATTCACGAAGGATACAGAATTTGTTACAAGCTATAAGAAACAAAACGAACAAGAAACGAAGTTCGTTAAATATCAACCTTAAGGTGAACTAAACATGGACTTATACGCTGACATATTAATTAATACCATACTTCAGCATTATTTTATTAATTCGCGATGTGTAATAATGATCACTGATGAATTCAATTCTATTGATTATACCGGAAATATTCCAGTTATCAATATTAACATAGAATTGGCATCAGAAAACATTCCCAATGATGTTCTCTTTCATTACTTTGGATGTCAAGAAGTTGTAGTAAAAAGTGGCAGGCCCTTATGGATATTCAAGATGTTTGAACGTGAAATTAGATTAGGAATGGAAAGATTTAACAACAGAAAATATTTGTTTGTGTCTGGAAATAATATGACTGAGAATTTAACTGAAATTTTTCAACTAGAGGAACTCCAATATGTATCTGATTTACTAATAATTGAAGACTATGATCATAAAACAATAAGACGCAAACTATTCTTACCAGAAGAAGAAACTATGTATAATTTTTGGACACATAAATATGCCGGGAACTTAGATAATAATGAAAAACTGCTTCTGGATATATGGTTTTCAAAAAATCAATCGTTTGTGTACAACAGAAATTTGTATCCAAATAAATTGAGAAACCTGATGGGAAGGGAATTGAAAATGGCAAGTTTCGAGTATGAGCCATATAGTATAATTGGTGAGCATATACTGTGTCCTAGATTGGGGATGCATGCATTGCTATCTGTTATTATTAGAGATGGAGAAACGGTTAAATGGAGATTTGTTGAAGAATTTTGTGACCGTTTCGATGCCGTTTTTAAATTTGGCTTAGCTATCTTCGTTTCCGAAATATTTTCAAAAAACTGAAAAGGCGCATTTTAAAAAAATTCCCGTATCTGCCTAATTTGATGACTGGTGATATTACATTGTTGGACACTTTTTTAAGGCGCTTTCGTTGATGTTACCAAAAAAATTCTATCGTCATTTGTTTCTCAGTTAATGTCACTAACTTTGTTTTTCTTATGGATACCATATTGGATTTTTTATATGCTCAATAGTACTCTTAATTGCGCTTTCAATGATGTATCACAATTTCAGGAAAAAATTATTTACTGGTGTAAAATATGAAAAAATTTAATTTTCTAAGTAGGTTATGAAGAAATATCTTTTAAAAATAATCCGCTTATATTAGTTTCAACTTAAAATTAAAGCAAGCAATTAAAAACTTAAAGAAATTGTTCAAAATGTCGTCCTTGTTCAATAATGCACTTTTGGCGTCGCCTTAATATTGAACTACCTGCTCTCCTTAAAGCATTTCTGTTAACAGCAGCCAAAATATTTCTTACACGTTCCTCTAAAATATGAATGTTTTCTGGTGGTTCAAATAAATAAACTTCGTTTTTGTATGCCCCCAAAGAAAATAGCCCAACGGAGTGAGATCTGGAGACCTGGCTGGCCCTAGAACGTTGCCATTATTTGCAATTATTTTATTATAAAAAATTGCTCTTAAGACTTGTGTTACTAGGCCACTATTATGTGCTGGACAACCATCGTGATGAAACCAAATCTGGTTAAGATCTTCTACAGCAAGTCTAAGAGCTGGTATTATTTGTTCTTGCAAAATTCGCAAATAATTTGCACCGTTCAAATTAACATGATAAATAAATGGTCCAATAATGAGATTACCTGGAAAGTATTTTCTATAATTAATTATTATCAATGAACGATTTAAATAAGTTTACCTATGAAGCTACACCCGAGATTGAAACCAAATTTGGTTTGAAACCATTTTTGGCTAATTACGTGAGGGTTCTGGATACCCCAGTAGTGTGTGTTATGTCTATTAAAAATACCACAATTAGCGAATCTAGTCTCGTCTGTCCACCTGTCTGGGTTCTGTAGGCATTTTTGTATAAACCAATCACAGTATGTTACTCTTCTCTCATACTCATTTTCTTGTAAACCTTGAACGATGGTTGGTTTGTATGGGTGATAATGATTTTTCTTTAAAATGCTATGCACATTTGTTTTGGGAACATTTAATACCTGAATTGAAATTTGTCTTACAGATGCTGTAGCATTGTCTTCTACATATTCTAATACAACGTTATTTTCCTCTTCGTTATCTATCTCATAAGTATCATTTCTTTTTCCGTTAAACCGTCCATGATATATTAATATCAAGAAGAAATTAAAAATGAGATTAATTTAAATTTTGGTAGGTATGCATTTTTCGAAGTACTGGAGCTTTGATTGTTTCCGTCTTATTATTACCACAGTATATTTCTTCATCCCATGATCAATTCTCAATGGTGACTTATTTCTGGTGTTCTAGCTGGCTTTAATTAATTTTTAGGTGCTACAATAGACGAATTCCACGGTTCTGAAATGTCAACTATTGTTATGTTTGCGAAGAAATTAAATGCTACACCAGTTGCAGTTGTTCATCAGACGGAGTATTGGGGAGAAATATTTGATAATTGGACTGGAAATGGAATTTTGGGTAGCTTAGTAACTGACGAGGCGGATGTTGGTTTTGGTAAGTATACTTATAGTAAAATTATTGAACACGTAAACCCCGCAGATGAAACCAGCATTATAAAATAGACGGTGAAATATGCATTTATTAATAATTAATTATTACGCATCGAAATGTTCTCAATGCAATGCTCCAAGTACCTTTTAGATCTAGAAGTCAAATAAGGATTCAAAAATGCTATAGTTATCTAGACCAAAGAAAAACAACCTCAATAGAGTTGGACAGAAATTCAGCTTCACAAACACAGAGAAAACTACTTTATCCTAGAATGATTTGCAAAAATTACCTTAAGAAAAACAAAATATAACTTTATTAATTTCTGTTTGCTCTCTTACTACGTTTTTTTGTTTATAACTATCAGTAAGTACTTTAAAACATGTTTTCACTAGAAGCCGGACGATTTGGGTACAATGCTATATATTCTCTTGCAGCCATTTGATTAAATTATTTTTAACATAAAGGCAAAATATATCAAGCTTTTCTAAAAGAATATGTAAAAATGCACAGTGTTTTCCATTTTAAAAATAACCTTAATTGTTATATCACGAGAACTATGCAAGCAATTGTCTATTAAATTGCATTTCGATTCAATTTTCCCCTCATATTTTTATTTTTGGAAAAATTTTTATTCAACAAAAATTTCGTTTTGGGCTCTGGTATTCCGGCAACATATTTGAAATAAAATATTGAAACTATTTCCTATTTATATAAATCACTTATACGTAGTCATTTGGAATTTTAATTTGTTGAGTCCTTATTTATATAAGGCACATGCAGATAGGTAATATTATAACTCATATATTTTATATATAATTTCCTTCTGCTATAAAATTGCTTATTCAGTGATGATTATCAATTTTACTTTCAATTTGGATTGTTTAGAGACTACTGAGAGATGGCGCTAGTTACGCTCCACTACGGTGGAACTTTACAGTGTCTATGAGATGCGAACTCCGGGTATTGAATGTATCACTTGCACTGCACTGACGAGACCCAAAACTAGATCGAAACCGGTCTGCAGTTAGCGACATCCTGAGATGAAGGAGGCCTCGCATCTTCCTCGCAGTATTCGAGCATTCCAAGTCATTGTATTTTAGTGCTAACTGTGTTTAGACAAAATATGCAAATTTTACCATATGATTCAGGCAGGACTCGTAAGGAGGAATAGCTGTTTTGGTTTAATTTGTTGAGTCCTTATTTATATAAGGCACTTACAGATAGGTTGGACTATTATAATTCCTATAATTTATATTTTTATGTAATTATCAATACTGTATTAGTAATCTAGTTGTATAAATATATATTGAATTTTTTGTTTGATTAAAGGCAAAAATTAATTCCTTCTTTTTGTTTTTTTTTTTTTATTTCGATGTGTATGCCTATATACGTAATATATAATATATATAGTCTTAAACATTACATGAATTTTATCCAGCTTAAAGAGTATGCTCTAGCTTCTTGAGAAACATATTATTAGGTTTATGTAACCTGTTTGTTTCTAAATAAATAAATAAATAAATGCATATTTAATTACAAAAACAATACACCTTTTCTTTTATTGATAACAACAAATTGACATTGTTTTCTAGGGTCGTTGGCAATGTGGGAAGAACACTATCATTTTTTAGATTATTCTAAACCAACAATCCGAACTGGAGTAACCGGTCTAGTGCCAGCTCCTAAGTATGTAATATTTATGTTATTTTTATCATACCTACATTACATTGTAGAGTGCACCGCATATAAGACGAAGACAATCAGTACGCAGGGTCAAAAAATTGATCAAAAACCACCCTCAATGTCCTCTTTTCCGTGAACCCGTTTATTTTCCCCAGTTTTTCAACTAATTGTTGTTCCCTCGAGTAGAACGGAAGGTACCTCGAGGGATTTGACCTCAGCCACCCCTACCCCAGATCTCCAACCCTAATAGTGGGCGGAAAATTGATATTTCTTCTTGTGAGAAAAAAATTGATATTTTAGGTGGTAGGTGACCAGGATTGTGTAATCACCCACTCTTCAAGGGGGCGGAAATTTTTTTCATCTATAATTGAAAAATAGTATAAAAAATATTAAAACATAAAAGTGTTTTTATAAATTGATTTTCCACCCCTTTGAAGGGTGAAAACAACCCCCAGGGCCGGTTACACAACCCTGGTCACCTAACACCTCCCTGAAAGGAACGACTACTACAAAATAATTTTTCCCTCAGAAAATGAATGAATTTTATTATTAATTGACCAATTACTTATTTTTTAGAAAATCCATGATTAAATTTATTCATTTTATTAAAACTAAATATTACGTTCTGTACTTGATTTATACATTACTGAAAATTGTTTTAAGGTTGGCTTCAGCATGGTTAACGCCTATGTATTCATATTCATCTGAGATGTGGGTTGCTGTAGGAATCATGTTTTTCTTTTGCATCCTAAGTTTATTCTTGATACAATATTTTTATAGCAAAACTAACTTCAAAAATGTCATGTAAGTATGATTCGATACCGTGAAAGATAAATAAAGAAATCGGGTTGAAACAATACAGATTTGAAATATTGATTCGATTATAAAAAATTAATCTAATACGCATATCTGAATATTTCATCAGTTACTGCGAAATCGCACATTTTAAATAATAATAATAATAAATGTGTCTTTATTTTCAAATTGATAAATATAATAATAAATAGTCAGATTGCAATTTGCAACTTCTATACATAACCAAAAATATGAACTGCCGTAATAAATAGTAAAACGTACTGTGAGAATTCAGTAAATATATTACATCTTATAGGATATACTATATAACACGTTAATTAAAAAGTTAAAGGTAAGGAAGATAACCACATGTACTTACAGTAAACAAAATATAGAAAATTAAATATAGGTATATGAATGTAAATAAATGTTTTGTAGACAATTGTTTCCTGAGATGCTGTAACAGAATAGAACAAATGCTTAAGTTAATGTTAAACAAAAATATGACTGAGTTCCTAAGATATTAAAATATGTACATAAAACAATGTGGAGAGGCAAGTGCGCTCACCTCTCGACCACCAGTCATTTAAAACGGTAAATACAATAAAATCGGAGGCACATGGAACCGATAACATTAACTAAGATGCTTATGCTGGCCTTATCTTACTGTATCGATGCAATTAGAGACATCATTAATTTCTGTCTAAGGCATGGTGTTTTTCCGGCTAACTGGAAAACGGCGCTCGTGTTGCCTATTCCGAAAA
The DNA here is from genome assembly GCA_963675555.1 of Leptura quadrifasciata. NCBI lineage: Eukaryota > Metazoa > Arthropoda > Insecta > Coleoptera > Cerambycidae > Leptura > Leptura quadrifasciata. The sequence goes on from OY776674.1 coordinate 7,696,408, forward strand.
TTAGTACTCCAAGTGTTATAGATCTGAGACCGATAAATATCTTGATAAAATAATAGTTAAAAAGCAATAGCTTAATATCCGCGGTTCAGTCTGGTTTTCACCAACAACACGATACAGGCACAGCATTATTAAATGTGATGATGATATTGCTATTAATATGGACCAGGGAAATTTGTCAATTTTGGCACCGCTAGATCAATCCAAAGCTTTCGATGTAGTAAACCATAAGCTCATGATCGCGAAACTTAAATATATTGGGTTAAGTGACGTTTCGTTAAATTGGTTCTCCAGTTATCTTAGCAACAGGCATCAGAAAGTCAAAATAAAATAAATTATAACGAGTCTCATAAATTAATGCTAAAGGATGGAGTACCACAAGGAAGTATACTTAGTCCAATTTTGTTCTCAATATTCACTCTTGATGTTCCAAAGTGCTTTTCAAAATGTGAACTTCATCTTTACGCTGATGACGTGTAAATTCATTTATCTGCTAACATAACGAATTAGAAACAGCTATTAGTGATATTAACATAGAACTAAATAATCTTTATATGGTGCCATGATAATGGTTTGAAACTAGTAAATCAAAATCAATAATGTTGGAGAATGAACGTGCCATAAGAAACATTAGCCTACACACTTCAGCATAACAATTAATAATACGATAATAGACTAAGTAAATTCGACTAAGAACTTGGGTTTGATGATTAGATAATAATATAAATTCAGTGACCAGGTAAGTAATGTACGTAAAAGTTAATTTGCGGTATTAAAGTCTCTATATAAATTTAAATATGACATGAAACAAGAGAAAACTATTATTGGTTAAAACATTTATATATCCTAAAATAGAGTATTGCAGCTCTGTCTATTAATACCATTTGACTGGTTATAATAGGCAGAGATTGCAAGGAATAGAAAACGCATGGTCCGATTTGCTTGCTGTGTTCCGTTTGGCGAACATTTCAGTCCACATTTAGAAAGGCTAGGTGAAACAGATGTCTTTCAACGTGTTACTTATTTGTACTCGCTATTTTTATATAAACTAATTAAATCCAAGTTCCCTGACTATCTGTATAACATGCTAATATTAATTATTATTATAGTTGATAATTATATAGTTGATATGTTTTATTTCCCGAGTGTAAACAACTAAGTGATCATATAATTTGTTCTAGGCACACTGCTGCTCAGACAAGTGTTACAGAGCTACTGGGACAATCGGTATTCACCAACATAAAATTGATTCTTATTCAAGTTATCTCCAAAGCAGAATTGCCCAGAGGATTGGTCGGAACGTGTTTTATGAGCTTACTTTTAATTGTGAACTTATTTTTAGTCAATACTTATATTAGTGGATTTTCAGCTATCATGACTATTCCGAAATACGACCAGCCTATAAACACAGTTATAGGACTTGCACTGAGTGGAATATACTGGGGCGGTTTCAATGAAGGTTGGGTATACTCCATTGAAAATTATGAAGAGGTAAATATGTATAGAGTACCAGTTAAACTTTCAATATAACACTGACTGATATTGTCATTCTATTTTTCGCTGCGTCAGTCTATTGCAATCAAAGCAATTTTTTCTCGTTTTAAATATTGCGTTGCATGATTAAAAAAACTGTGCTAACTACTCGGTTTAGCTGTTTGTCATATATAACATATACAGGGTCATCCAGCTAAAACTACCTAGTTCGATTACTAGGGATAAACAAATGCTAGAAATATTTTATTCTCTCGAATTTTCAAGTTGTTCTCGTTTTCGTTAATCTTCGTCCGTTACAGTATGAATTTATTCAATCTGATATAATTTACTTAATGCTTCTGTCGGTCTTACTGTCCTAGATAAATATCTTCCATAATAAGAAATTTCTTGCTAGTAATCGTGAACAAGATCCTGAATTCAGTTTCTGTCAATTCAGGAAAATCGTTTATATCAGTTGATGTAATAACTTCAAATGGCAGCTATTTCCTCAAGAAGCCTTTCTGTTCTAATTCTTGTGCTACAGTATTATCTTTGTTCATTTTTTAAAAATTTTTTCAAGAATTTCCTTTGAAACCTCGCACCTGGAAAGAAGCGATTCTATACTAACTTTTTATTTTTTTATGTAAAATTTTGTCGAGGAGTTTAAACCTCGTTCAACGTACCGTACACCGATTCTACTACCCAACATATCTTGATTACAAAACGAACATAATTTGCTTCTTGTAATATCAACTGTTTTCGTTTACAATTAAGAACTGGCTAGCATCAGTACTGCATATTTTTTAATTTCTATAAGAGTGCAATAAAATCACAGAACCTTCTAACCGGTATGAATACATCATCCCCCGGTTGTAATAGCTTGTATACACCATTAACATCACTTATGACGTTTCTTATTATATCGGCAATATTCTGATTTGAAAGGTACTGTCCCCGCCTGGCCACTTTATAACTATCGGTTGTGTAAACGGTGAATGGTTTACAGAGGTCCTTTTTTTACCAGAAAATGATTTGTGTTGATATTCATAATTAGTGCTTTTCGGATGTTTAACATATGCGCCGTCACAAATCAGTACCAAATGATCATTAGTGTTACGCAGTTTCTTTGCAGTGAGAATTCAGCAAATATATTACATTATATAGGGGCTATATAACAGGTTAATTAGAAAGTCAAAGGTAAGAAAAATAACCATATGTACTTGCATAGTAAACAAAAATATAAAAATTGAAATATAGGTAGGTATATGAATGTAAATAAATGTTTTGTAGAGTTGAAATCGACAATTGTTTCCTGAGGTGCTGTAATAGAACAGAGACACATAATAGTGTAAAAAAACATGACTGAGTCCTAAGATAAATATAGAATAAAGAACATATGTACATAAAACAGTGTGAAATGATTTAGCAGTTATACACGGAGAATTCTGATAGTTGACAACAGTTTCCCTTACACAAACTGAATCAAAAATGCTATACAGATCATGCTAAATATAAATAACATACTAGTTGTTATATAAAATTGTTAAATGGACATATGCCATGTAACAAATAGTGAAATATAAAATGCATGGGAGATCGGATGTGCAGCAATAATTCCAGAAAAATCCAAAGTCTATAAAATGTTCAGTGAAAAAGTGTTTTTGACGTATTTTTTTCATAGGAATAAGGCATTAAAATCTAGTAGTCTCTGGGCGGAATATGCAAGGTTTAAAAGCACAACTATCCTTAAAGATGCTATTGATATTTCAAAATTTTCTACCTTGATTGCTTATCTGAAAAGGAAAAATATAGGACACAGACCTAAGAAAGCCTAGTGTATTTACCAAAGAAGACGTTAAACAGTTTTTAAATGAAGCATCTGATATTCCTTCTTCTAAACCTTAAGGTATTTATGGTCATACTAGTATTATATGACAACAAAAGTTAAATATATTTGTATTTTTAGGTAGGACTGATCCTAGGAATAGCAGGGGCATGCAGAAGGGACGAATTATATAGTATGGCGATAAGTGACAGAGAAGATCATCAAGAATATGTCATTGTAAAAATTTCAAATATGAAAACCAATATACAACGCTCTTTTGCCATTACAAATAAAACGATGAAAAATCCACTATGTAGAATTTTTAAGAAAATACAGTGAGCTCCGATCAACTCATACGAAGAGCAATCATTTATTGTTAAATGATCGAAGTGGAAAATGCAGTACGCAGGTAGTGGGAAGGGGAACTATTGGAAATTGGCCATCAAAAATTGCCAAATATCTGAAATTAGAGCAACTGTTACATGGCCTATGTCCATTTAACAGTTTATTTAAAAACTAGTGTTTTGTGGATAGTTAGCACGACCTGTATATTTTTTGGATTCAATTTTTGCAGGTGAAACTGTTTTCAACTAACAGAATTTTACATGTATAACTGCTAAACCATGTCACACTGTTTTATGTACTTAATTTTATATCTTAGGAACTTAGTCCTGTTTTTCTATTAACACTATTATGTATCTCATATCCGTTGTAATACAGCATTATTATCCCAGGAAACAATTTGTCTACAAAATTTAGTTACATCAGATATCTATTTTTCAATTTTTATATTTTTGTTTACTATGGAGTACATATGGTTATTTTCCTTACCTTCTCTCATTCTATATATAGTAAATCCTATAACATGTAATATGTTACTGATTTATCAATAATATCAATACGTTTTACTACTTATTTACATCTGTTAATATTTGTTGTTATGTATAAAATAGAAATTGCAAAGGCAAATCAGCTGGCATGGAAAATAAACTATTATTATAGATTCCTTTTATCGATTATATGCCACTACTTTAGTTGAGTATGGGAATCTACAAGGCAAGTTGGTGCGCTTAAATTAACCACTGACAGATGGCCATACTTGTACGATTTCTATATTTTGATAGCTTTCAATTTCAATAGGGAATTAGATTTCTCACATTTTTTTGGTGGCGTTGTTTTCCAGTAAACAGGACAAAAAAAGTTTACCTTATCAGTAAAACTCACCAGGAAGTCATTTGCTTGCAGCCTTTGTACTGATTCAAACATTATAATTTTTAACTGTGGACTTCAGTAATTGATATTACAATTTTTATATCCCAGTTACAAAGTGTTGAACATACAGGTAATTTCATTTCATTATACTCATTAAAATATTTTAATTAATCTTCAAATTTTGCCTTTGATATAATTTCAATTATTTTTAAAATAAATTTTGAATTCAAAGTCAATTCTTTTTAATTTAATAAGTAGTTAAAATGCTATATGTACCACATGGTTGTAAAAATATTTTTCTCTTTCCTTTTCATTTTTTTGGCAATTTATAGTCTAAGAAATTAGCTAATAATTACTAGTGCATAGCTAATAATAATACTCGTGCATAGCTAATAATTACACGTGCATGGCTAATAATAACTCGAGCATAGCTAATAATTACTATTGCATAGCTAAAATTACTTTTGTACTGCTAATCAGATTACTTTTGTATAGCTTAAATTAATTTCCTGCAGCTTTGTATAGCTAGCTTAATGTTTCGTGCAGCTAATTCAAATATATTTTGTACAGCTAACTAGCTTATATTTGCATAGCTAACATTGCTTAAATTTTGCATAAATAACTTGCATAAACTTTGTATGTGCTTATATTTGGTTAAATTTCCTACAATTTTCACCCCATTCATTGAGAGACGTAAATTGCCAAGAAAAATTTAGAATTCTTGCAATAAGAGACAATTGTGGGCCTGGATTGCTGTCCCAGAACCAGCCACCTGACCCATAAACCACCTAGGATACTGGTATCAATTTGTTTTTTTATATATATATATTTTTTTCACATTTCAATTTGTCTCAAACCGATTTGTCTAATTTTTTTTATGTAATATATTTTGTCATTCATTTTAAACATCTTTTTATTTCTCTTACCAACAATTTCAGTCTGATCTATAGCAGACTGGTTATTCGAGAAAAAGAGACTATTTTGCTTATTTTACTATAGATGGTGCCCAATTTAACATCAATTTTTCTTTGTCTCCTTTTCTCGAAATAAACAGAAATCTGTCGCTTATGCTGTACATGTCAGAAAGGGTAAGTTTCTCCACTCTTACGAATGCTCTGGACCCACGGCTCTCTGCTCCGGCTTAAACCAGCTAGTCGTCCGCACATGTTGCCTCAATTCTTTCTCAAAAATAAATAATAAGAGAAAGGAGGTAACACAACCTGAAAGTTATACTGGCCATTCTTTTAGAAGGATCTCGACAACACTGTTGGCCAATAAATGTGTTGACATATTAGGGCCCAAAAGACACGGGGGTGGAGATCTTCTTCGGTAGCAGAACAATGTGGAAAATTTTTAACGTTGAATTGGAATTCAATCATATATTTTAGTATATAAGAATTTAAACTTAAAGGTGAATAAAGCTACATGCTGTTTTTTGAATGATACAGTAAGGTACCTCAGAGAAAAAAATCTGGTACTCCTCTAATTTTGTTGATGGCATTAGGATAGAGTAAGTGATTGTGTTTACATATTGTTGGTTCAAATAAAAGTAATCTGGAAACATTCAACATATTGTTTGTATGAATAAAGTGCCTCATAGCACTTTATTCTTACAAACAATATTCTCTTCCTTGTACTTATGAAGGAAAATCTTACTATTTTTAAATAAGTAAGCTTGGTGAATTCTCTAACCACTCTTTTCATCATCTGTCATATCTCACTGGGGAAAAAATATTATTATCAACATTGAGAGAGGAGACTGTTTCTGTTGTCATTTAATTTATTAATTAGAGGTTTATTTACTTTACGGGAAAAATTGTTTGAGATTGGGATTTGTACTTATGAAATTTCATTTTAATGTTTGTTTTAACATTTCCATGACAAGAATTATTTTCTGTGCCGTTATAATTTTAAAAGTAAGTGCGCGCGCGTCTTTAGTAATTTTGGGTAATTTCGGATGAAATGTCAAGCTGTGATTTGTGTTCGCGAACATGCGGTTGAGGAGAAAAACAACAAGCCGTTTTTTAGATTACTCCTTATTCAACGCCGCGTCGTTTTGAGGTTAATACAAGATGTTTCCTGTTCAATGCCTTTAGAGCGAACCCTTCTTAGTTTTGGGGATCAGCCTGGAAATTTTAAATTTAGAAGTGCCTTTCTAAATGGTGAGTTGTTTGAAGCCGATTATATTTGTTGTGGAAATTCTAGAGAGGCTTAAAAACGAAGCTACTGAATCCTTGTTTTTTGTATGCCCAGGCCGTTTTGTTGGGTAAGAATGCTTTGCAAATTTTCCAAGAAATGCAAAATTCTAAAGCACTATTCTTTTTCTAGGCAACTTTTGTATGGTTGTTAATACTTTTCCTAGGTCTTACTGTAAATTGTAAATTCAGATTTCGGGAGTTAAGGTTCTGTTTTTATGACGTTTTGGATGTCCACATGCCGATTCCTGCTGGAAATTCTGTTTTGGTTGAGGACGCCACAAGCATGTACTGTTTCGAGACTGGAGCGGGGTGCTAGAGCCTTCTGCAGTTATACAGGGGTTCAATCGCGGAGCCTGAACTGCCTTTATCTATCACCACCCTTGAAGACGTTGGAGTAACCTCTGAAATTCACTATTGTGTTCATAATAAAGTTGGAAGCATGTTGCAGAATAAAATCGAATTAGCCAACCAACACGGCAAGTACAAGCAGAATCTCAATTAATAACGGTACCAATTGTACATTCAATTCTAATGTATCTAAATAATGTTTGTGTGTTTTTTATATGTTTATTATTTAAATAATGTTAGTTCTTTAAATAAATAGAAGTTTCCTTATTTTCTGTTCTTATTTTTGTAAAATAACATATTATTATGTATTATAATAATTCGTCGGTAAGTAAATCACTTACCGGCGTATTAGGCCTAGCAACCGGTAAACATAACCTACCGTCTTGGAAACAGATCTTGTAAATAAACAAAAAAGCTCGATCGTGCAAAAACAATTATACTTCAGTCTCAATAATACAAAATTTACTGAAATTTTAGCCGGAATACCAAGCAATTTTGAACAAATTTGTAATAACAACGGAGGAGAATTTAAGAGAATTTTCGAAGAGTGGGAAATTTGGTTTTGCAGTCGAACGTTTACCGCACGGTAAGTTAATGAAGACACTTGTTCAATTTTTTCATTCATTTATTTAACGTCGGCAGTTTTGTGCGAATAAAACCTTCAGCAACTCCTAGAGATGAGCTACTCCCAACCAAGAAATTTTGCGGAGTCCCTTCTCATTGAAATTGATGAAGTAAATTTTGGTCTAAAATGTTCCTTTTTTTCTATTACCTTAAAACTAAGCTAAACCGATATAGTCTTGTTAAATATATCAATAGTATAGCTATACAAAATAGCTATTTATGACATCATTGCCTGGTACCAAATTTTTTATTGATGTAAGTGAGAATTTATCGTTCTCTGCATTCTTATTGTTCCATTAACTGTTAACTATTGGTATACTTTGGGTTAAAGCTGTTCTTATTTTTCATAGCTGCTAGTGCTTCTCTAATAATTCTTGACCAACAATATGTACTTCTGTCCAATATTTTGATGTCCTAGTCGTTGACTTTATACTTACCGATGAACATCTTCTGCCACTGCTCACGTATGTGTGAGTTCAAGTCAGATGTTCTTTGATTTTGTACTGGATACTTCGCCCTGTTTATCCGATATCAACACATTGTATTAATAGTTTAGGAATATGATTCTTGTCTTAGGGAAACAACTGTATATTTTTAACATATCTGTGACTTCAGCAACGAAAAGTAAGCACGCATATATTGTAGGCTGTTTTCTTCTCTGGTTGTTAATAATTCGTTGTATATCTCTTTGTTCTCTAGCGCTTGTTGGTCGTTTTTGAGTTCATCGAGTTTATACTATCGTGTTGGCTTTGTAGAACAATATTTTCATTAACGATGTCTTCTGCCGTAGATGTTATTGTGATTCAGCATATAGGCAACGATCGGTACTTGTCTTCTTGAAGATATCATGGAGCAGCTTACAGTTGCTTGAAAGTTTCACCAATAAATCTAAGAAAGGCAAGAATCACTTCTGCTCAGCCTCCATCATAGACGTCGAGAAAATCAAATAATGAAGATTCGTCTATGACTATGTGATGAACCTGTCGTTAATATATCTAACACAACTAGCAGTTCGGTTCCTTCTTACTGCAGCGAATAGCTATTTCATCAAATGCTCATATTCATATACTGACGATTACTAATAAAAGCTTCACGCTACTGCTCGTAGAAATCTCCATTCCACAGAAAATAAGTTTCTGATACACATAATTGGATAAAATCCAGAATGTCTTCTTTTAATCCTTTAGATACGTGTTGACATATCATGTAACTATTTGTTATTTCCAGACTATCTAGGGTTGTCACGAAGTGTCCACATTTCTTTACATAGATGCTTGTCTTGCCTATGTAGAGCTATAATAGTATATCTACGACATGTTTAGCGAATTGAGAAGTCGATGATTCGCAAGCGCTTACAACAGGCCTCAAAGGATTTACAAGTTTTAGTTTACCTTGACATCCTCCTTACGTCTTTGGCGCTGGTTTTATCCAGTTCTGGAATTACGATATTTTGAGTTACAGATACATCCAAGCATCTTCCCCTCTCCTCCTCTCGAGTAACATTTCTCATGGGTGGTTTTAAGTTCCTCGCTAAAAGGCTTGATTCGTGTCTTGCTAGTTATGTTTTTTCGGAGAAAAAAACAGCTTTTAAAAAACAACTAAATTTATTCAGACACAAAAATACGACAGCGGAGTAATCTACAACTAACTAAAGAATAATAAATGCATTACATGGATGCTGTTCATTATGGTTATCTGTGGTATATCATATTACGCTGACAGATGAGCTCACGGGTCCACAACTTGCTCTTTTTGCTTCCTCAACCGCCATTTCTATAATAGAGTTTGGCACTTCAGCAACAATGTCTTTGGGCACTTTATTTGGTAGTACAGCGCAGTTTGTACTTTTGGATTACACGGATATCCATTCCTTTGTTACAGGTTGCTCCGTTAAATTTACCACGAACTTCTTGACGACTTTTTTTTTATCTCATTTACTCTTACTGATTTTCTATTTGTTCGTAGGTAATAAGTGAGACTATCCTCCAGAGTGATAATGATGATAATATTAGTCTATATTTTATTCTTCCTTAGCTTCTCAAAACTCCTGGTTTTCGAGCAGTTATCCTCCTCGTAGATTTGTCCAATAATAGAATGCAGGCCGTTATACAATGAAGTAGCATCTTCTGCATTTTGTCATGGTCGTCGAATTGGATTTCGTTGGTTATGCTGTCAACTTCTTCAGAAGGATTTCAAAATTAGAAGCAGATGTTTTCTATTGCTCTCTCTTCGCTTCGTTGCTCATTCGTCATGCTCCGTAGACTGTGACTAAATAACTGCTACTCGGTAAAGCAAGTCCACATCTGTTATTCAGTCGATATTAATTCTTTCTGTTGAATTTTCAGTTTTTTTTTTGTTTTTTATAATTTCTAGCGAACCCGGAAGAAATTATTTGAATATATGTTTTGAAAATTACATTGGATATTTATTTCCACGCTTCAGGCTTATAAAAAATGTATTCAATAGAATTTCGCTTTTATCTGTGTGTAAATAGAAAACATTTAGTGGTGGAACTAACGAAATAATTAATTTTTAGATAACTACGCAATAGGTCCGTTTATTAAAGAAGATGTAATAGAGAATTTCCATTTGATGAAAGAAGACATTTATTGGGCGCACATCATTATAATGACACGAAAGAATTCAGTTTTGCTGAATAACCTCGACATGTTCGTCTTAAATGCTTTCGAAGCTGGATTAATATCATATTGGCAGGCTGAGGTAAATTATATCCAATTATAAATATAAATTTTTAAGTCGCAACCGCTGAACTCATGAACTTCGAGATCTTTAAAAATTTACAAAAATGTTATATTTTATCACCAAACCCCATTTCTTAAATAAAAACCGACAGGTGATTTAATCGATTTTGCTTGTTTGAGACCTTCGTCATTTTACTTGGCTAGTACTAGATTTAAGAATACGTATGAAGCAGTTTTTGAAAAAAATATTTAGTACCTACAAGATGCTTAATGATTTTTTTATACTTTCCTTGGCCAAAAACTTATTAATTTTCAAAGTTCATCATTTTAGGGTGTCGAAAAATGATGATTTTGCACATGAATTCTGCTGACTGTAAATCCATCTAGAATCATCGTGGAAGAAATACAAAAAAAGTTAAAGGAAATTTTCTGTTTATGTAAACATGCTGCTTTCATTTTTATATTTTACTTTGTCGTCTATAGTTAGGGAAGTATTGGGCGAAGTGAAAAAATCCAAATTCTAAATTTTGATGGAAGTGGAAATTTTAAAGCCAATACATGCCAAATGTATCCAAATCGGCATGCCGTCTGTATGTCTGTGCAAGGTCCCCCAGGTACCTTTGAAAGTTTAAAAATTTGTTTACAAAGGGATTATAATTTATGGAAAGATCACAGCCCTCATATGCGAACGTCAGCTTTTTGGCAGCAGAGCGTCGTAGATAGGATTCTAAAACAGTATAAGGGTGCCTCGTGACTTAAAAATTAAATAAAGTTGGACTTAACATCTTGCAAATCCACGAACTTAAAAAAAATTAAGTGGAACTTATTCCAAATGACAAAAGAAACAAAACTGCTAGATGTTCAGGCTAATGAGCAAAAACAGAACAAGTATATTTGACAATAGAAACATTTATTAAGTAGAGATATAAGTATATGAGAAATAATTTTAAAAAATATTGCAAGCAAAATATTTCTAAAATGTAAATACAGTATGTATTTATTTAGAAAAATGCATAAATATACATTTCAAAAAAATATATATATACAGGGTGTCTCACCGGGAACTGAATCGATCGATATAGAGAAAAGTGCGAATCAGAAAATTTAGGTAATTACTAACGTTGATGTGGCCAATCCAACTAAAATAATTACAAGCAGCTGGCACTTCCGATTATACCGAAAGTCGATACCAACTTGCTTATTTCAAAAGGAACACCCTATATATTTTACGGTTATCGAAAAGAGCATAAAATTCTGAGTCGAAAATAAGCATATCCTATACCTAAACCTAGTCGTTTCAGAGATATTTGACATTTTATAGAAAATATGACAGGTGCAACGGTTTGCAAGAACCGCTATAACTTTCTTCATGTAAAAGATCCTCATTTGCTTCTTGTCATATAAAAAGAACACAAGGAGAGCTACGTTCTACAACTGAAATAAATTCAATAATATCATACCAAGTGTTCCGTTTTTCGCGTTACATTTTGTCAACTTCAAACCGCGAAAACTTATTTAGGTCAAATAGAACACCCTGTATTTCTTTACGTCATGTTATGTAAAATAGAATTCCTTTTTTTCTGATATTAGCATTGTCGGGGTTAAAGTTACAACTTTTTGAAATATTTGCGATTTTATTAGAAATTCATGAATTGTTGTAATCATTTCATCAAAATAGTCATGATTAGAAACATCAGTCATTATCTTATGTCAAAAAATGCCAGCACGTTTAAATTATACCAACTAAAACTTTTTAAATTTGTTTATTATTTAAGGAGAATGTGATAAAGTAATAACAAGAACTTGCAGCACTCTATATCGATCGATTTAGTTCCCGGTGAGACACCCTGTATATATTGACCCTAGGGGCCCTATCTATCTATCTGCAAATAAATAAAGTTTGCACAATCTTAAAAAAATATGTGTAATCTCACACTGTTTCACTCTTTAAAAAATAAATACAACTCCGTAGTACACTATACTGTTGCTTAGCATAAATAAAGTAACATTTATTATTTTCGGATGTTAATTTAGCATGCGTGCAATATTGCAATATGTTTAAATAATGAGTTGTAAGTATATAAAAAAAAATTATAAAAAATCTGGCCTTGCTGCGTGCTGATAATGGAATCCTGGTGGTAGATTCGATGGTGATTTTAGAAGTGGTATCAGCAAAAATGTTCCAAATGCAAACAGAAATAAATGTATAAATTCTCCAGGTGAAACCTACAGCCATATATACTTGTAGGTTTCCTTAAAATGTTTCCAAACATATTCCAAAATATAATTTTAAGGAAAAAAATCCTAAAAATTACAAAAATGTTCCTAAACAACTTGAGTACCACGGCTAGAAATCAAACTTGGAACTCCTAGGTGAGAGTCAATCAATCAATCAATCAACAATTCTTTGTTTAAGTCAAAATTTAAACAATTGCCTCCACGGAGCCCATTTCGGGACCGTGCAGCAATCACGGTAGCGAATTGCAGCGTCCGGCAGACTACGTTTGGCTTGGCTAAAACAATTAAAACTTAAACCTAAAGTCCTTCTTTTAACAAACAGATTAAAAAGGTGTTAAAATTTCTATATCTAAATGAACAGATTTTTTAAAACTTAAAAACTAACAATTTTCTTAAATTTTCAGTTTAGTTTTTTTTTAATTTTGGTACTGACGCAGACACCCCAACCTAAACGAGGAGCCTTCCGCGAGGTGTGAAAATGTCTGGCGGCACATAGGCTAGCCTAAACATTGTTTTCAATAATTTTGGTTTTGCGAGAATTTTGGATTTTGTTAGAATTTTGGTGGAAAATGAATTTAGAGACAAAAATGTACAAAAAGAAAACAAGAAACAAACCGAACAAAAAGAAATAAACCGAAAACAAGAAGGGGACAGAAAAGATTTAAAGATTCAAAGATATGAAATATCAGTAATGGTGGATAGGGTAAGCGGAAGTTATAGTTAGTGAAAGTTTGGCTACAGGAGTTGCCGGAAGATCGGTAACGTCTGGTACGGTAAGGGGTGTTTGATTCGAAATGGGGCATTATGCTAACTAGTAGAAGTTTTGAGTGTTATGCTGGCATAGCCCACTATCGGTGTTATGTCTCAACGTGCGTAGGGTGAGAGTATACTAGACTCTCAACCAAATAGTCATATATGCTGTATGATAATTCTGTATATACTACCACTAATTTTGAGATATATTTTATTTGGAGAAAAATATTCACTATTATTTTCCATCATTACACCTTCAACAGTTTAATATTTTTTGCTTTTTTCAGGCAGTCAGATTACGTATGAATAACAAAGTTCAAAGAGCTGTAAAATTGGATTACAATGGTCACAACAGCAATCACAACGTAGAGGAGCTCAAATGGACACACGTGAAAGGACCGTTTGGTATTTTATGTGTAGGATATATTTTAAGTTTAATTGTTTTCGTAATAGAAATTTTCATAAGTAAGGTAAAGAATAACAATAATATCATACCATATACTAACTGATACGTAATTAGAAGCATAAAGTCATTACTGTTATTCATAGATATAATGTGTAGATATGCCACAATATTACTGAAGCTGAAATGCTTAAACATGCTTATATAATAAAATATCTACAAACATTTTTTGTGTTATTTTAAACAAAAAAAAAAAACATTGAACTAAGTAAAATAGAAACCCAATCCATAGAAGCAATAGGAAGTGAAGATATAATGCAAATAATATACAGTTATTAAACAAATAAAATTACGATACATTATAATTACTTACAAAATTATTTTAAACGTTTTTTGAACAACATAGCAGTCGAGCTTGTTTTTATAACAGATGGTAAATAATTAAAGGCCCTTACTGCAGTATAACTAAAAGTACGGAGAAATGAGGTAGTGCTGTGCCTGGGAATATTGTATAAATTATTATGACGAGTACTTCTTAGATGTTTAACACGTTTGTAGGTATACCAGTTGGTGAAACTTATCAATTTTATATATTAACGTACATAAATGCACAAAAAACCTTTGTTCCAATTTAAACCATCCAGCTTCCTGGTAGTACGCAGAAACATGATCGATTTTTTTTTAGTTCATAGCAATATCTAATACAGCAATTCTGCAATTTCTGAAGAATCTCTTTATCATTATATAGCAAAGCGAGCCAGTAAACAACATCACAGTATGCAAGCACAGATAAGATGAGTGTGTCACATAGTTTTAGCTTTATATGCACAGAGAGAAAATCCTTAAATAAGTAGAGGGTACGCAATTTCGCAAAGCTTCTCTGTAAAATATTAGATGCGTAACATTCAAAGCGCAGGTTATTATAAAAAAATACCCCTAAGTTCTTACAAGGTTCAGTAAAATTTAAGTCAACATTATTAATGTGTGTAATAAGGCTGTCACTATTTTTAATTTCAGATCTATTTTTACCAAAAAATAAGCATTTGGGTTTTACCCTCATTTAATTTGAGTTCATGAAATTTTGAAAATTTGATCCAAATCTTTGTTAATAAATTTTTTACTCAGGTCATATTACCGAACATGGATGATAAATCTGCATGTCTGTATCCTGGTGGCTAGAAGAATATTTTAAATGATTACCAAAGTCTGCAGTGTATAGAGTAAATAACAAGGGTCCCTATATATTTCCTTGCGGTACACTTTTACTCAAAATTTCAAAATTCGATGTTTCATTGCCTATTATAACTCTTTGTACCCGATTCGCTAAGTAATTGCTGATAAAATCGAATGAAAACGCAAATCAAATGCAAAAAAAGGTAACTATTTTTTCTCTCACCACAAGCACTTATTATGTCATCTCTAACCTGTAGTAATGCTGTTGTAGTGGTGCTATGTTGAGCTTAGAATCCTGACTGTGTACTTAGTATAACATTATTAATGGTGAAGTGTGAAATTAACTAAGTGTTCATGCATGATTTTTTTTTTTTGACAAAATATTGGCCTGAAGTATGAAAATTCATTCGGATTTTTTATTTTGGCAATAGGAATAGCATTAGCTTGTTTCCAGTCTGATGGGAAAGTTTTAATCCATATACATGTATTTAATAAAAAAGTAATATGAGCCGTATGAAAGGAAATGAGAAGAGATATTGTTTTCATATCAATATCATCAATCCTTTTAGCATTTAATCTAATCTGTGAAATAACTTTTTCAACTTTTTCTTCATTAACTGCAGAAAAATCAAACTGACTAGTAATGTTCGGAAGTATGTTATCATTATGATATTTAAAAAAATTTCTTATTGTTGTAATAATAATAAATCGACTTTATTGTGCAAAGAAAAAATTACAAAGATATAAAATAGAAATAACTTTTTTATAACAAAGAAAGAAAAGGGATAACTAATAGAGAAAGATAGTTATACCACAAAATGGCGAAGTCTAGCTGATAGCTACTCATACTCAACCATGATGAGGCACATTAACAATTCCTTAACTTAAAGATGGAAAAAAAGATTACAGAGAACCTGACGAACATTAAATAAGAAAATATTGTAAACTTATTTTTAAACCTTACATTTTTTATATGCACAGAGGATCGTGTGTTAAATTTATTTTTCAGAAAAGAGGAGTTGGAAGACACCAATATTCTATGTACAAAATTACTAAAATGATGAATTCTCCGATTATTCATATTAAGCCATCTACATTCATTAATCTTATGAGATATATGATCCGATTTTCTTAATCCAAATATAGTGCGACAACAAGAATTTTGAACTTTTTGAATGCGATCCTTGTCAGATTGATCAAGACGAAAGCCAAATACAAAATCACAATAATTAAAATGAGACCACACGAGTGACTCGCATAACATTTTTTTAGATCTAAATTTAAAATGTGACGATTTGAAAATATTAGCTTCAGAGAAGAATATGCCTTTTGCTTCAATTTTTTTACATGGCCCTTAAATCTCAAGTTAGAATCAAACACAACCCCAAGACATTTCGCTTCGTCAAGAATCGGTTAAGTTGTACCATCAATTTTAATATCAAGGCTAGTGCGTAGAACTTAATTTTATTGTTACTACCAAATAACATCAATTTAGATTTAGCGGAGTTTAACTTTAAATTATGCTCGACTGATAAACTCAAAACTTTATTAAGCTCATGATTATGATGTCACACGCGTCTACCATATTTTCAATACGAAAATGTGAGTAAAGTACAGTGTCATCTGCATAGACTTGTATCAGACAATTTGAAACAGAGCAAAGAGTATCAGACGTGTAAATAATGAACAACAGAGGACCCAAAATTGACCCTTGGGATACACCTGCTAATTTATCTAAACTTGGAGAAGAAGCATTATTAACTAAAAAATTTTGTGAGCGTCCATTTAAATAAGATGAAATAAGTTCAATAGCGGGCTGATCAAACCACAATATTTCATTTTAGCACATGTCAGTTCATGATTGATTGTGTCAAATGCTTTATAAAAATCTAGTATTACCAATACACTCACTAACCCTTTATCCAATGTCTCAAACATGTCATTGGTGACAACAGCTAACGCAGTGGTAGTACTAAATCCTTTTCTAAAGCCGCATTGCGAATCAGGCAAAAATTTATTGAGTATGAAATAATCATATATTTGGTAAAATAAAACTTTCTCAAAAATTTTGAACATGGCCAGTAAAACGCTAATTACTCTTAAATCGGAAAATGTGGATTGGTCATTATTTTTGGGTAATGGCTTTCCTACTGCAACTTTCCATAATTGTGGAAAATATCTCAGTGCAACAATTTATAGTATGAGTAATCGATGCCTGTTGCATTTGTTTTAATATTATGCAAAATTTTATTAACCTCAGCAACAGAATTAAGTGAAAAACTAAAAGATGTATATGGGTTCTTTGAGTTATTACGGTAATAATCAATTTTATTGACGCAATTATCAGTAACATTTTGAACAAAAGATGCAAAGTAATCATTAATTTCAGAAGGATTGACTAAATTATCTGGAATATTTATTTCTTTATTCGAGCGAACATTAAGAGTTTTGAGAGCTGACCATATATTTTTTGAGTTATTTTTCGAGCAAATAGACTGTAAAAAGCCCTTCTTTTTTCTCCTTACCATTGCCAAAGTATAATTACGAATTTCATTATACCTAGACCAATCATTGTTAGTACGAGTACGTTTACATTTTTGTAAAGCTCTATCTCTTTCTTTTATAATAATTTTTAACTTAAGGGTAAACCACGGCGCATGAGGTTTAGTAAACCTCACCTGTTTAACTGGCGCATGCAATAATTTTAGTTTATCATCAATGTTGTTCACGAGAATTATATTAAACCGAGGGACGGCATAGAGATCAGCGGAAAAAAAATTTAGTCAAAATTTTTATAGCAACGATAAACTACTTATTTAGGTTTCATCTTGAAACACTTAGTTTTTATACCACAACAAACCATTCCATTGTCAGAGATGCCTTCCATAGAAATTGTACCAGAATTATTAACAATCTCATTATCCGATATAATCAATGTTAATCGATGGAATATTGTTCAAGAAGTAACTATTAAAGTCATTCGGATTGCCTACATTTTACAGGATGGCTGACAAGAGCAGAATTAATGCTTAGCCATTTCAATGTACGCCAGAGCGTCGTAGATAGGATTCTAAAACAGTATAAGGGTGCCTCGTGACTTAAAAATTAAATAAAGTTGGACTTAACATCTTGCAAATCCACGAACTTAAAAAAAATTAAGTGGAACTTATTCCAAATGACAAAAGAAACAAAACTGCTAGATGTTCAGGCTAATGAGCAAAAACAGAACAAGTATATTTGACAATAGAAACATTTATTAAGTAGAGATATAAGTATATGAGAAATAATTTTAAAAAATATTGCAAGCAAAATATTTCTAAAATGTAAATACAGTATGTATTTATTTAGAAAAATGCATAAATATACATTTCAAAAAAATATATATATACAGGGTGTCTCACCGGGAACTGAATCGATCGATATAGAGAAAAGTGCGAATCAGAAAATTTAGGTAATTACTAACGTTGATGTGGCCAATCCAACTAAAATAATTACAAGCAGCTGGCACTTCCGATTATACCGAAAGTCGATACCAACTTGCTTATTTCAAAAGGAACACCCTATATATTTTACGGTTATCGAAAAGAGCATAAAATTCTGAGTCGAAAATAAGCATATCCTATACCTAAACCTAGTCGTTTCAGAGATATTTGACATTTTATAGAAAATATGACAGGTGCAACGGTTTGCAAGAACCGCTATAACTTTCTTCATGTAAAAGATCCTCATTTGCTTCTTGTCATATAAAAAGAACACAAGGAGAGCTACGTTCTACAACTGAAATAAATTCAATAATATCATACCAAGTGTTCCGTTTTTCGCGTTACATTTTGTCAACTTCAAACCGCGAAAACTTATTTAGGTCAAATAGAACACCCTGTATTTCTTTACGTCATGTTATGTAAAATAGAATTCCTTTTTTTCTGATATTAGCATTGTCGGGGTTAAAGTTACAACTTTTTGAAATATTTGCGATTTTATTAGAAATTCATGAATTGTTGTAATCATTTCATCAAAATAGTCATGATTAGAAACATCAGTCATTATCTTATGTCAAAAAATGCCAGCACGTTTAAATTATACCAACTAAAACTTTTTAAATTTGTTTATTATTTAAGGAGAATGTGATAAAGTAATAACAAGAACTTGCAGCACTCTATATCGATCGATTTAGTTCCCGGTGAGACACCCTGTATATATTGACCCTAGGGGCCCTATCTATCTATCTGCAAATAAATAAAGTTTGCACAATCTTAAAAAAATATGTGTAATCTCACACTGTTTCACTCTTTAAAAAATAAATACAACTCCGTAGTACACTATACTGTTGCTTAGCATAAATAAAGTAACATTTATTATTTTCGGATGTTAATTTAGCATGCGTGCAATATTGCAATATGTTTAAATAATGAGTTGTAAGTATATAAAAAAAAATTATAAAAAATCTGGCCTTGCTGCGTGCTGATAATGGAATCCTGGTGGTAGATTCGATGGTGATTTTAGAAGTGGTATCAGCAAAAATGTTCCAAATGCAAACAGAAATAAATGTATAAATTCTCCAGGTGAAACCTACAGCCATATATACTTGTAGGTTTCCTTAAAATGTTTCCAAACATATTCCAAAATATAATTTTAAGGAAAAAAATCCTAAAAATTACAAAAATGTTCCTAAACAACTTGAGTACCACGGCTAGAAATCAAACTTGGAACTCCTAGGTGAGAGTCAATCAATCAATCAATCAACAATTCTTTGTTTAAGTCAAAATTTAAACAATTGCCTCCACGGAGCCCATTTCGGGACCGTGCAGCAATCACGGTAGCGAATTGCAGCGTCCGGCAGACTACGTTTGGCTTGGCTAAAACAATTAAAACTTAAACCTAAAGTCCTTCTTTTAACAAACAGATTAAAAAGGTGTTAAAATTTCTATATCTAAATGAACAGATTTTTTAAAACTTAAAAACTAACAATTTTCTTAAATTTTCAGTTTAGTTTTTTTTTAATTTTGGTACTGACGCAGACACCCCAACCTAAACGAGGAGCCTTCCGCGAGGTGTGAAAATGTCTGGCGGCACATAGGCTAGCCTAAACATTGTTTTCAATAATTTTGGTTTTGCGAGAATTTTGGATTTTGTTAGAATTTTGGTGGAAAATGAATTTAGAGACAAAAATGTACAAAAAGAAAACAAGAAACAAACCGAACAAAAAGAAATAAACCGAAAACAAGAAGGGGACAGAAAAGATTTAAAGATTCAAAGATATGAAATATCAGTAATGGTGGATAGGGTAAGCGGAAGTTATAGTTAGTGAAAGTTTGGCTACAGGAGTTGCCGGAAGATCGGTAACGTCTGGTACGGTAAGGGGTGTTTGATTCGAAATGGGGCATTATGCTAACTAGTAGAAGTTTTGAGTGTTATGCTGGCATAGCCCACTATCGGTGTTATGTCTCAACGTGCGTAGGGTGAGAGTATACTAGACTCTCAACCAAATAGTCATATATGCTGTATGATAATTCTGTATATACTACCACTAATTTTGAGATATATTTTATTTGGAGAAAAATATTCACTATTATTTTCCATCATTACACCTTCAACAGTTTAATATTTTTTGCTTTTTTCAGGCAGTCAGATTACGTATGAATAACAAAGTTCAAAGAGCTGTAAAATTGGATTACAATGGTCACAACAGCAATCACAACGTAGAGGAGCTCAAATGGACACACGTGAAAGGACCGTTTGGTATTTTATGTGTAGGATATATTTTAAGTTTAATTGTTTTCGTAATAGAAATTTTCATAAGTAAGGTAAAGAATAACAATAATATCATACCATATACTAACTGATACGTAATTAGAAGCATAAAGTCATTACTGTTATTCATAGATATAATGTGTAGATATGCCACAATATTACTGAAGCTGAAATGCTTAAACATGCTTATATAATAAAATATCTACAAACATTTTTTGTGTTATTTTAAACAAAAAAAAAAAACATTGAACTAAGTAAAATAGAAACCCAATCCATAGAAGCAATAGGAAGTGAAGATATAATGCAAATAATATACAGTTATTAAACAAATAAAATTACGATACATTATAATTACTTACAAAATTATTTTAAACGTTTTTTGAACAACATAGCAGTCGAGCTTGTTTTTATAACAGATGGTAAATAATTAAAGGCCCTTACTGCAGTATAACTAAAAGTACGGAGAAATGAGGTAGTGCTGTGCCTGGGAATATTGTATAAATTATTATGACGAGTACTTCTTAGATGTTTAACACGTTTGTAGGTATACCAGTTGGTGAAACTTATCAATTTTATATATTAACGTACATAAATGCACAAAAAACCTTTGTTCCAATTTAAACCATCCAGCTTCCTGGTAGTACGCAGAAACATGATCGATTTTTTTTTAGTTCATAGCAATATCTAATACAGCAATTCTGCAATTTCTGAAGAATCTCTTTATCATTATATAGCAAAGCGAGCCAGTAAACAACATCACAGTATGCAAGCACAGATAAGATGAGTGTGTCACATAGTTTTAGCTTTATATGCACAGAGAGAAAATCCTTAAATAAGTAGAGGGTACGCAATTTCGCAAAGCTTCTCTGTAAAATATTAGATGCGTAACATTCAAAGCGCAGGTTATTATAAAAAAATACCCCTAAGTTCTTACAAGGTTCAGTAAAATTTAAGTCAACATTATTAATGTGTGTAATAAGGCTGTCACTATTTTTAATTTCAGATCTATTTTTACCAAAAAATAAGCATTTGGGTTTTACCCTCATTTAATTTGAGTTCATGAAATTTTGAAAATTTGATCCAAATCTTTGTTAATAAATTTTTTACTCAGGTCATATTACCGAACATGGATGATAAATCTGCATGTCTGTATCCTGGTGGCTAGAAGAATATTTTAAATGATTACCAAAGTCTGCAGTGTATAGAGTAAATAACAAGGGTCCCTATATATTTCCTTGCGGTACACTTTTACTCAAAATTTCAAAATTCGATGTTTCATTGCCTATTATAACTCTTTGTACCCGATTCGCTAAGTAATTGCTGATAAAATCGAATGAAAACGCAAATCAAATGCAAAAAAAGGTAACTATTTTTTCTCTCACCACAAGCACTTATTATGTCATCTCTAACCTGTAGTAATGCTGTTGTAGTGGTGCTATGTTGAGCTTAGAATCCTGACTGTGTACTTAGTATAACATTATTAATGGTGAAGTGTGAAATTAACTAAGTGTTCATGCATGATTTTTTTTTTTTGACAAAATATTGGCCTGAAGTATGAAAATTCATTCGGATTTTTTATTTTGGCAATAGGAATAGCATTAGCTTGTTTCCAGTCTGATGGGAAAGTTTTAATCCATATACATGTATTTAATAAAAAAGTAATATGAGCCGTATGAAAGGAAATGAGAAGAGATATTGTTTTCATATCAATATCATCAATCCTTTTAGCATTTAATCTAATCTGTGAAATAACTTTTTCAACTTTTTCTTCATTAACTGCAGAAAAATCAAACTGACTAGTAATGTTCGGAAGTATGTTATCATTATGATATTTAAAAAAATTTCTTATTGTTGTAATAATAATAAATCGACTTTATTGTGCAAAGAAAAAATTACAAAGATATAAAATAGAAATAACTTTTTTATAACAAAGAAAGAAAAGGGATAACTAATAGAGAAAGATAGTTATACCACAAAATGGCGAAGTCTAGCTGATAGCTACTCATACTCAACCATGATGAGGCACATTAACAATTCCTTAACTTAAAGATGGAAAAAAAGATTACAGAGAACCTGACGAACATTAAATAAGAAAATATTGTAAACTTATTTTTAAACCTTACATTTTTTATATGCACAGAGGATCGTGTGTTAAATTTATTTTTCAGAAAAGAGGAGTTGGAAGACACCAATATTCTATGTACAAAATTACTAAAATGATGAATTCTCCGATTATTCATATTAAGCCATCTACATTCATTAATCTTATGAGATATATGATCCGATTTTCTTAATCCAAATATAGTGCGACAACAAGAATTTTGAACTTTTTGAATGCGATCCTTGTCAGATTGATCAAGACGAAAGCCAAATACAAAATCACAATAATTAAAATGAGACCACACGAGTGACTCGCATAACATTTTTTTAGATCTAAATTTAAAATGTGACGATTTGAAAATATTAGCTTCAGAGAAGAATATGCCTTTTGCTTCAATTTTTTTACATGGCCCTTAAATCTCAAGTTAGAATCAAACACAACCCCAAGACATTTCGCTTCGTCAAGAATCGGTTAAGTTGTACCATCAATTTTAATATCAAGGCTAGTGCGTAGAACTTAATTTTATTGTTACTACCAAATAACATCAATTTAGATTTAGCGGAGTTTAACTTTAAATTATGCTCGACTGATAAACTCAAAACTTTATTAAGCTCATGATTATGATGTCACACGCGTCTACCATATTTTCAATACGAAAATGTGAGTAAAGTACAGTGTCATCTGCATAGACTTGTATCAGACAATTTGAAACAGAGCAAAGAGTATCAGACGTGTAAATAATGAACAACAGAGGACCCAAAATTGACCCTTGGGATACACCTGCTAATTTATCTAAACTTGGAGAAGAAGCATTATTAACTAAAAAATTTTGTGAGCGTCCATTTAAATAAGATGAAATAAGTTCAATAGCGGGCTGATCAAACCACAATATTTCATTTTAGCACATGTCAGTTCATGATTGATTGTGTCAAATGCTTTATAAAAATCTAGTATTACCAATACACTCACTAACCCTTTATCCAATGTCTCAAACATGTCATTGGTGACAACAGCTAACGCAGTGGTAGTACTAAATCCTTTTCTAAAGCCGCATTGCGAATCAGGCAAAAATTTATTGAGTATGAAATAATCATATATTTGGTAAAATAAAACTTTCTCAAAAATTTTGAACATGGCCAGTAAAACGCTAATTACTCTTAAATCGGAAAATGTGGATTGGTCATTATTTTTGGGTAATGGCTTTCCTACTGCAACTTTCCATAATTGTGGAAAATATCTCAGTGCAACAATTTATAGTATGAGTAATCGATGCCTGTTGCATTTGTTTTAATATTATGCAAAATTTTATTAACCTCAGCAACAGAATTAAGTGAAAAACTAAAAGATGTATATGGGTTCTTTGAGTTATTACGGTAATAATCAATTTTATTGACGCAATTATCAGTAACATTTTGAACAAAAGATGCAAAGTAATCATTAATTTCAGAAGGATTGACTAAATTATCTGGAATATTTATTTCTTTATTCGAGCGAACATTAAGAGTTTTGAGAGCTGACCATATATTTTTTGAGTTATTTTTCGAGCAAATAGACTGTAAAAAGCCCTTCTTTTTTCTCCTTACCATTGCCAAAGTATAATTACGAATTTCATTATACCTAGACCAATCATTGTTAGTACGAGTACGTTTACATTTTTGTAAAGCTCTATCTCTTTCTTTTATAATAATTTTTAACTTAAGGGTAAACCACGGCGCATGAGGTTTAGTAAACCTCACCTGTTTAACTGGCGCATGCAATAATTTTAGTTTATCATCAATGTTGTTCACGAGAATTATATTAAACCGAGGGACGGCATAGAGATCAGCGGAAAAAAAATTTAGTCAAAATTTTTATAGCAACGATAAACTACTTATTTAGGTTTCATCTTGAAACACTTAGTTTTTATACCACAACAAACCATTCCATTGTCAGAGATGCCTTCCATAGAAATTGTACCAGAATTATTAACAATCTCATTATCCGATATAATCAATGTTAATCGATGGAATATTGTTCAAGAAGTAACTATTAAAGTCATTCGGATTGCCTACATTTTACAGGATGGCTGACAAGAGCAGAATTAATGCTTAGCCATTTCAATGTACGCCAGAATCCCTTAGGATCTATTTTGATGATTCAAATAAGCTTTCATTTCGGACATTGTTACAAGATTTCTAAGCTGCTTATACTCCTCCCAAGCAGCCATAAGTTTTAACTTTTAGCTTTTAGCGTCAGTAAATGGATCACAGATATGCTAAAGTGGAGAGCCATTTAAATTAATGTGGGGAATATAGAGCCCCGGTAAAAAGAGGCTATCCATAGGGAGGCGCTCTATCACTCCTACTGTGGGTCATGGTTGCCGATAGCCTATTACATCTCTCACCGAGTCTGGCTTCTTAACAATAGGTTATTTATTTATTTCTTACTTATTTACTTAGTTACTTACTTACTTAGGTAGTTATTTATTTCTTTCTTTCTTTCTTTCATTAATTTCCAACAGGTAAAGCACCCAGTTATAGGAAACACATATAAAGTTGCTTAATATAAGAAAGTAACAAGTAAATATAACAATATACCAAAATAGCGAAACAAACCGTAAGCAAAAATACATAAATACCAAAAACGTATATGTATACACATATAAATTAGTAAGTAGTAAATGAATTATGTTTGTGGAAAACAAAAACGTACAAAGTATATACAAAATATAACAATCAGACTAATTAAGCCAATAAATTTAGAAAAACACCATTTTGCACATGTTATAGATCGGTGACATTGTCATAACGTTGGTATGAACAATATTGCGGTAAAAAGGTTAATTTTGACGGGACTCTAATCTAGGAACAAAAAAGTTCAACTTATTCAGTAGGATGTGTCAATCAATATTATAATTAACCAAGTTACACAAGAATTTTACAGCAGCGCAACTTCTTTTGATTTTTAAAGAACTTAAATTGAACATATTAAGCAATAAATCATTGTCTGTGCCATGCTCAGGATAGAAGCCATTTATTTTGTAGAACATATATTTTACACACCTACGTTGTATTGATTCAATTAATAACTACTATCGAGTTTTTATATATGGGGAACCAAATAGGTGATCCGTATTCCAGTTTACTTCTAATAGACACTTACAATAATTTAGTCACACTAATATTTTGAAAATCTCTCTAGTTCCTAAAAAATAAACCCAGTACTTTAGATGCTGATCGAACCATTTCGTCAATGTAATATGTGAAGGAGAGTTTACTGTCAAAATAGATTCCTAGATCTTTATAGTTTGTACAGCGTTCGAGAATGATGTTATCTAATTTATAGTTGTAAATTAGAGGAACACATTTTCTAGTAAAAGACATTATCTTACATTTTGCAATATTTAATTTATAAAAATTATTTGAGCACCAGTTCAAAATTTTGTCAAGTTCAATTAGTAATAAAACATAATTATCCAGGGAGTTTACTTCCATGAATATTTTCAAGTCATCTGCAAACAACAATTGATTCAAGTTGATGAAGATATTAAAAATAAAAGGGGATCCAAGTTTGATCCTTGTGGAACTCCAGAGCTTGCTATATATGTTTGTGATCTATATCCTCCGTATTCAACAAATTGACGCCTACTTAGTAAATATGACTCGAATAATACAATACCCTATTTGAGAAGCAATGATTCTGATCTTTGATAGCAATAAAAAGTGATCAATTTGATCAAAAGCTTTCTGTATGTCAGTATAAATAACATCAACTTGACTTTGAGAATCTAAAGTTTCTGATAAATACTGAATAATACAAGCCAAGTTGGTAACAGTTGATTTTTTCTCCATAAATCCATGCTGAAATGGCGATATCATATTTTTTACTGAAAAATGAATATAATCATACAGAATAAGTATAGCAATGGGTATGTAATTATTGATACAGGAATGGTCACCGGATTTGAAAATAGGACATATCCTCGCAGTTTTCCAGATATCCGGGTATTTGAAAGTACTTAAAGCTAAGTTAAACAGAGTAAGTAAGGGTTGAATAAATGCTGCGGCGCAGTCTTTTATTAAAAGACTAGGAACAGTGTCAATTTCTGCTGTCATTTTGTTCTTTAGCTTTTTAGGCTCTTGTAAATGTTAAACGTATCATCGAAAGTACATCGCGGGTCTCGAGTCGGTATACACATCAGAGAAATAATTCGCAAATCCATTTACAACAGACTGCGGGGTTTCATACGTAATGTCATCATAGTGAACAGTGCCCGGGATTCTAGACTTACCCTTTTTGCAGTGCACAAACGGCCAAAATTTAGACGGATCATCCTGAACTGTATTCTCAATACGGGGTGCATGTAATCATTATATGCAGTTAACTTGTCGCATAATTAAATACCTAAGAGACTTAAATTCATCTAGGTAGTTATTTATTTTAAATTTTTTATACTTTTTAAGTGCCAAATGTTTTCTACGAATATTATTTTTTTTTTCAAAGTTAAACCACGGTGAATAGTTCTGAATAGTACTTTTAGCCACAGGTACACATTCTTCAAATATCCTTTTTAAAATGGTATAAAAGTTATCACAGGCATCATTAACATCAATATATTCTTGCAAATGTGACCAATTGACTTGTGACAACATATTATATATTAGGGGAAAATTTGTTCGACGAAAATTATATCGTACATTTGTACTACTATCACCATTATATGAAAAATTCTGTGGATTATTATTCATGAACTTAAAACCCATGATAAGTGATGGGTGACAATTATCCTCTTTAACTAGCGGGGCGTTATCCCTTGAGACATTACATTGAAAATTTGCAAATATTAAATAGAATAATCTACCATTAGCATTTAATACAGAGTTTTGTTGAACGTTGGCAAAATTAACGACCAATCTGGATTTTGTATCATTTGAAACAATGTTATATAATGGTATATTAAAATCACCACATTACAATCATCTAAAAGATAATCCAGTGTCACATAAACGTCCAAGAAGTCTTCAAAATCTTTAACATTAACTGATAGTGGGATGTAAAGCACATGAACATAAAGTACGGTGTTACAAAATGCTATTTTACTGCCAATGATATCGATGGTTGGTACTCTATTATTTAAGATGTCTAAATTAAGTTTAGTAACATTAAGATAGGTCCTTGCGACCAGCAAGACACCTCCTCCTCTGGTAAGACCAGTTGACTGAAAATTTCGGTGACTCCGAAACAGCAAATACTAACTCGGTAAAAGTTCTTGGCTGGTAACTTCATTCGATAACCACGGTTCACTTAGTCCTATAATATCAAATTCGAGTACAGATGCGAAAGAAGATGAAGATGATATTACCATTGCATTCTGCTAAATAGAAAATGTAAAGTTGTGCAAGTAGCCCTCAAGTTGATTGGCAATTGGCACATGGAATATTCGCTCTCTGTCAACCCTCAGAACATAGAGTTAATGCTATTCACCAAGAAGAAGATATATGGAAGTAAAGGTGAAAAAAGCATGTGCTGCTTTTTGGCAGTGTCGCGGAGTGGCAGGTAGGTCCTGGGGCTTTTCACCCAGATTATCCCTGCGGCTACACACTGTCGTTATAATACCCATGGTTTGCTATGCAGGCATAGTCTGGTGGCCCAGAGCACAACCTCACCCTTCTACCAATTCAGATCCAGGCTTGGTTGCTATGGTAACACTAAAGTAAACACATTTTATTGGTTAAAAAATGGATTTGTGAATTTTTTAGCTGTAATTTACCAAGGGCACAGAGAGTCACGTGATAATTTTTTCTGAACAGAAAGCTTGTTGCTAGTAATTACTTGAAGCCACAAGCTTGAGGGTCATTATTAGAAAAAATTTATAAGGATTTATCAGTGCACATGGAAAATTCAGTGAGATAATTTTTTGAAGTTCTAATAATATGCCAAACCATGAATGTGACATTTTAAATAAATTATAAAACTGTCAATATTTTTTTGTTGCATAGCAACATAATGACATAAGTGATAATCTCCCATGGGATGTTTTCAGTGTAATCCTTAATCCTTTAATAAATGAATTTTGACAAGTGACTAGAAATGAACGGATTTTATTGGATTTCTATTTCGTCAAAAAATTATGAAATTGATTTAATCCAAATAATAAAATCATAAGAATTGTCTAAGTTGTAAGTAACAAAAACTCTTTTCAGTAATAACAAAGCGATACGGGAATATAGAAGATATTTATGAATATAAAAATTCATTCTTATTATCATTATACTTTTCACTTTTAATAATTATAATTATTGCTCTTCTACTGCGACATTTTAAGTCAGATACATATTTTGACATTTTAGTCTGACGATGAAATAGTTACAACAACCATCAAAATATTTGAGCATACACTCTATAAAATACGCGACGCATGTTTTACCAATAATATCGACATCAAATGGAAGAAATCGCTAAAAGCAATTACCA
The DNA here is from genome assembly GCA_963675555.1 of Leptura quadrifasciata. NCBI lineage: Eukaryota > Metazoa > Arthropoda > Insecta > Coleoptera > Cerambycidae > Leptura > Leptura quadrifasciata. Next base: position 7,725,659 of record OY776674.1, read on the forward strand.
GATGATGCCAACATGGCTAGCGAAGGGCCTCAACCCCCATCAGAAATGTAAACTAATGCGTTTTCTCAATAATGCCCGCTTATCCTTCTTGTATCTGTCACACTGCCAGAGGTTATATTAATTAAAGAAATATTTGTGAACATTTTATTGAATAAACATGTTTAATAACTTGAGTAACATTGTGGCACATCTACACATACCTACAATAAATAGTAACTACTTTAAGGCTTCTAATTACATTTCAATTGGTATATGGTATGATATTATTGTTATTCTTTATTTTACTAATGAAAATTTCTACTACGAAAACAATTAGACTTATTGTATATCCTACACATAAAATACCAAACGGCCCCTCCACGTGCTTCCACTTTAATTTCTCTACGTTTTGATTGCTGTTGTGACCATTATACTCCAATTTTACAGCTATTTGAACTTTGTTATCCATATGTAAACGGACTGCCTGTAAAAATGTAAAAAATGTAAAAATGTTTCAATGAAAACCGTGGAAAATAATACTGAATATTTCTCACCCAGTGAAATATATGTAACCATTTCTAAGTACCAGTATATACAGAATTGGCACAAAGCATGTATATGACTGCTTGGTTGAGAGCCAAGTAGTATAGAGAATAACTGTATAGTTTGGTATATCAGTGATAAAAGTAAGTAACATTATTGGACTCAATACTGAACATTGGGGTACACCAGTATTTGTATCGATTAAATTTGATATCAGTTTTGGCTCTGTACACATTGGGACATATCCTCAAGATGTGACATTACCAGATAACTACTATTTGTGGAACACTTGAAAACATTTTATTTATTTAGGTAGGTATTTATTCATTAGATATTATGGGACACGCAATAGAAAGCTTTATGCTGAACATTGGGATACACCAATATTTGTATCGATTTATTTTGATATCAGTTTTGGTTCTGTACACATTGGGACATATCCTCGAGATGTGACATTACCAGATTACTACTATTTTTGGAAGACTTGAAAACAGAGAATTTATTTATTTATTATATATTATGGGACACATAATAATTGAAAGCTTTAAGTTCCACATATGAGCATATAAAAATTTGCTAACTTCGGAAACTTTGATTATAAATCTAATGAATTCTGAAACAGGTATTTTAGTTGTGGTATTTACATAAATTGGAGCTATGTCTATTAGCCCGGAATTATTAATTAAAATTTTAAAGGTGCCCAAAACAAATTCCTTGAAAGGCATATTTTGTTGTGGTGTGTTAGGTAGGAGAGGAGTTCTCGTATTATACTAAAAGGCTCTAAGGTTTCAACTGGAGTTTCATGTGCAGTGAACTCTATACTATGTGATCAGTCATTCTTTTTACCCCATTTCACGTAATAAAAACAAATATTTCTGTAAGGATCAATAAATTATCGAATTCTTGATTTAATAAATTCAATTCTGTAAATTTGTTTAAAATATAATCATCAGAATAGAAAGTGGGTCAATGCAAATAATGCTGAATTTTAAACAGCTCTGTAGTGTTAATAAATTAACCATTTTTACTTAATTTTTCAAACTGTTATAGGAATGTTTTTCAGCTTCATTGGGTATATCGAGGACATCCTTAATGCTGCTAGTCTAAATGTTATATGACTAAAATTTATGAAATAGAGGAAGAGTGTAATGACTAAAATTTATTTTCACAAATAGAATCACGTTCACATGAACGGAAGCAATACATTGCATGGGGCAAATGTTATTTGGAAATTTTTATTATTCATTAACCCTTTTAGCTCCACTTACAAAAAATAACCCTCATATCTGTAAATCTACAGGGGCATGCTTTTCCACGGAATTAATGTAAAAAAAATAGATGCGTACTTCAGGGGTTAATAACCTATTTATAAAATTGCTATATCCAGAAGACTCAAAATTTTGTATTGTGTGAGTATTGCATAAAACATAATTTACCTCATCCTGCCAATATGATATTAATCCTGCTTCAAAAACATTTAAGACGAACATATCAAGGATATTCAGCAAAATTGAATTTTTTCGTGCCATTATAATGCAGTGCATCCAATAAATGTCCTCCTCCATCAAATGGAAATTCCCTATTACATCTTCTTTAATGTATGAACCTAGCGCATAATTATCTAAAAATGATTTATTTCGTTAATTCCATTAAATGTTTTCAATTTACACATAGATAACATGTTGTTGAAAACTGCTTTGAATATATTTTTTGGAGAGTATCAAGCGGAAACAATACTGGAACATAATTTTGCAAACATAGATTCATCATAACAGTTCCTTCCGGGTTCATCAGAAATTATGAAAAAACAAGAACAATTTAGACAGTCACAATCAATGGAGCATGACGAATTAGCAACGATGTGAAGCATCGCCGATAAGCAAGAAAAACCAACATGTTTTGGAATCCTTCTGAAGAACTTGACGGCATAAACAATAAGGCACCGTATCAAATTTGACGGTCGTGGAAAAACGTGGAAGAAATTGTATTCTACTCTTGGAAAAGTCTATGGGGAGGATAACTGCTTAAAAACCAGGAGATTGGAGAAGCCAAGGAAGAAGATAGATAGACTGCTATTATCACCATCACTCTGGAGGATAATAGCATGTATTATCTATGAATAAACAGAACTTTAGCAAGAGTAAATAAAACAAAAAGATAAGGGCGTTTCTAAATTTAACGGACCAATTACTATCAAAATATCTGTGTTATCCAAGAGTATAAACTTTGCTGTAACACCAAATAAAATATCCGACTACATTAGAAGATTGGCGGTCGCGGAAACAGAAAAACTGAGACACGAATCAAGCCGTGTACCGTGTACTGAATGAGTTAAATCCACCCACGAGAAATATTACTAGAGGGGTGGAAAAGACACGCGGAGATATCCGTAACAGTCAAGATATCGTCGTTCTAATACCAGATAAAAGCAGCATAAAAGACGTAATGAAAAAAAGAAGAATATCAATATAAACTAAAACTTGTAAATCCTTTGAGCCCTGTCGGCAACATATGTGAATCACTGACTTCTGAATGCGCTACAGCTACAGATTTACATAAGCAGGACAAGCAGTTATGTAAAGAAATGTGGAAACAGTGGCAATTCCACAGAGTTTGAGAATAACAAACAGTAACGTCATGGTGAGTTTCGGCGTAGAACATCTGTTCAATAATATACTAATGTAGGGAACCGTTAACCTGATACGTGACCAATTTGTACCCAAAAGATTAAGAGACGGCATTCCGGGTCTTATCCATATGCATATGAACAACCTATTTTCTGTGGAATGGATGCAGAAGTATGGGGCTTTTATCAATAATCGAAAATATATTAATGTTAGCATTGAGCAGTGAGAAGAAACGAGTTGCGTTATGATGAAGTAGATTCTTCCGGGTCTTGCCGTGGTCGTCGAACATGACTTGACGTCAACTTCTTCAGAAGGATTCTAAAGACTGAATCTGTTGTGTTACACTCCTTGTTATATACCTAGGCGCCGCTTCGCTTCGCTGGTCATTGGTCGCACTCGGTTCGCTTCGCTGCTCATTCGTCGTGTGCAGTGAAGCGAACCAAGCACAAGGGTTTAAAGCCAGGTACCGCTCATTTATTTTGATGAGGGTAAATATTTTTCCAGTCAGGCGTCTTCCTTCTCTGGCGGGGCGATGAGCGTCCTCACCAGAGTCCTGTGCTGACTCTCTGTGTAGTCGCCATCCGGCTTTTTGAGTAGCCCTATTCCATTTGAGTTATCTTTTGCAAGAACTTTTTGTAGGCGGACTGCTGGGGCTAGTTAGCCTATCCCTTTGCAGAACCGTCTACATGATCTTCTTTTAGACCTCCTCAATTCTTTGTTGTAAGACAGCTGAGATCCTTATTCCACCAGGGCACATCTCCTTGGACTGTCCTTTGTTTAATGGGACAACTTTTTTCATAATATGATATCATGATGTTTTGTAGTTGATATGAGGCTATATCTAATTCCTCGATTGTGTCGATGGCATGTGCTACACCTTCGGCTTCCGTCTTCAAGTGTTCTTTATAAACACTCCAGTCCGTCAGTCTAAGTATCCTACATTCCCCGAGGCTTGTTACAGTTGCCTCCAAGTCGAATCGTATGTATCTATGATCTGACATGGAAGGCTCGTCTGTAACATGCCAGTTTTTTATTAAATCAGTTATGAGTGCATCAGCGATAGTTACATCTAGAATCTCTTTTCTGACCACATTCATAAAGGTGGGTTCATTTCCTTTGTTAATAATGTCGATGTTGTTAGCGAACAAATATTCAAATAAGCACTATGGTGTTGGTATCTGTACTGCCCCACATATAATGGTGTGCATTAGCATCATCACCTATTATGTAGGGTTTGTATTTCTCGCAACATATTTGTTTTTAAAATGACAGTTAATAGCCATTTTACTGTATTAAGTATAGGTAGCCATGATATGAACGTTGGCAGATATTGATGCTTAGTGTACCGTGATATTGAAAGACCTCCAGTACGCAACTTTGTGTCTCATATTTTTTGAGCATAATTACTAGCTCAACAGGCTAACTAGATTTTTTTTATTTTTAAAAAGAACCTCTAAATAGTCCACGATATCATAAAAATCAAGAGAAGAAACCCATTTTTTAATTTGCCCTTAAAAGATATTCATATATCTTTTATTTTTGTCCAATACAATTAATGTACTTATCCTATTGTGCTTTATCCGCTAAAATTAGTATCGAAAATTGTTACTATGCAATAATTTTCGATATTAATTTTAGTATAGGTACTAAGTATAGGTACAGCAAATAAAAGGTAAATGAACAAGTAGGTCAAATGTAAATAATGGGGTTCCTATTTTGGTTCTTATGATATCGTAAGTTGGTTAGAGATTTTTTTTCTTTAAATAAGAAAAATCAAGTAATTCTGTTCAACTGCTGATTATGAACAAAAAAGATACAAAGTTGTGTATCAGAGATCGTCTGATATCATGGCACACTAAGCTTCAACATCTGCCAAGGTACATATCATGGCCTAGACTTAATACAATAAAATGGTTGTTAACTGTCATTTCAAAATAAGTTTGATAGGCTCAAAACAAGAACAATTAAGTAATATACAACTCTTCCAATATTCAACATTCCAACTCCTTAAATAGCAAAGTTACAGAGTGTTACATGGCTGCTGTGTCACCCCGTATACATTGCTGAAACTTTCAAGCAACGGTAAGTCAACGACGAGGACGTCGAAATATTTGACAGAAGTGCAGGTTGTTATCGAAGAATTATTCCGTAAAATTTTCTAGTTGGGGAGTCGCTGATAAGTTTTAGTCGTAGAAAACCGACGACATTAAATACATTAATGAAAAAAATGTGCCTTTATTAACTTACCATGGGGTAACCGTTCGACTGCAAAAGCAAATTGCCCATTCTTTGAATATTCTCTTAAATTCTTCTCCGTTGTTGCTACAAATTTGTTCAAAATTGCTTGGTATATCGGCTAAAATTACAGTAAATTCTGTGTTATTGAGATTGAAATGTAGAATTATTAATAACAAATTATCATTTATTATAAACTGGCATCTAACGAAATCCTAAATTAGTATAACTTTAAAAAATAGAATTTCTTGGATAAGAAATTATATACATATACTATTTCAATGTAGTTACAAAAATTCGTGGTACTTAATAATAAATATTGTTATAATTTAAAAAGTATGTATTTAAATGAAAATGAGTGTAGCACAAAACATGCACAACAATATTTAAAGCGAATTGGTGGCAGTGAATCATTTGTTGTGATTGCAATAGACTGACTACTTCAGGTATATGTACCTCTTCAAAATTCTTAATGGAGTATATCCAACCTTCATCGCCGGCCCCCCACTGTATTTCACTTAGTGCAAGTTCTGTAACTTTGTTTATAGGCTGGTCGTACCTTGGAACAGTCATGATAGCGGAAAAGCCACTAATATAAGTATTCACTAAAAATAAGTTGACAATTAAAAGTAAACTCATAAAATACGTTCCGGTCAATCCTCTAGGTATTTCTGCTTTGGAAATAACTTGAATAAAAAATAATTTTATAATGATGAATACCGATTCTTCCAATATCTTTATCACACTTCTCTGAGCAGCAGTGTGCCTAGAAGTAATTTTATATAATTAAAAGTCATTTAGTTGTTTACAGTCGGGAAATGGAACAGCACAGATTGAGAATAATTGACTACAATATGAAATTTATTGATAAGTGGATTCTTCTGAGAATTCACTCTGAAATCATTCGCGCAGAAGATTTAGGGAAAAGAAGAATTATACTACTTATCGGAAGGTGGTACGGACGCAAAAAAATGCAGTTTCTGGCAACAGCCCATACTGCACCTGCATCAAATTTGAACAGAGAATCCACTGATTGCCCTGACGTGAAGTGTTTGCGTGAACCAAAACTATCTGTAAACTGAGCGATCTCCCGTTGAAGAGGCGACACTAACTGGTTCCGATTCAAGCAGGATTCTTTCGTAAGCCACCACTGCATGACCTAAATCGTCTCAAATGGTGCTCGCCCTCTCTTACGTATTTGCTTTTACATGTACATGTACTGAACTTGAAGAATTACTGGCTTACATTAATGAATAAGAAAATAGAATAATTCTCACTCTCATTATCTCAGTAAGAGATACCCATTAGATTAATTTTTTATAATGGAATCAATATTTCATATCTGAGTTGTTTCAACTTCCCGATTTTTATCAAATTTGTCTTTCTCGGAATTGATTGATACTTACTTGATGTTTGTGAAGTTATTTTTGCCATAAAAATATCGTATAGAGGATAAACCTAAGATACAAAGGATAAACATGATTCCTACAGCAATCCACATCTCAGATGAATATGAATACATAGGCGTTAACCATCCTGAAGCCAACCTTAAAACAGTTTTGAATAATATATAAACAAATAAATAAATAAATGTTTATTTGCCACTGATACATTTTTTTATAACATCTATTGGTTTAGAATATAAACAAATAAACACATTAGTCCCACATAAGGTAAACCTTGTTCGTGGGCCACTATGCAACTTATTCATACTTATTGTTATTTTGCATTGCTTATCTGTTCCAAATTACCCATCTTTTTAATATTTTACTTCCACGTCCAGTGAAAGTATAGTAACGCAAAAAAATAATTAAATAAACATATAAACTATAGGAATTATAATATTCCAACCTATCTGCAAGTGCCTTATATAAATAAGGACTCAACAAATTAAACCAAGACAGCTGTTCCCCCTTACGATCGCTGAATTATGTGGTAAAATTTTTGCGTTTTTTGTCTAAACACAGTTAGCATTAAAATACGATGACTGACATGAAATGCTCGAATGCTACGAGTAGTTAATAATAACAAATTTTCAAACAAACAACCTTCTATTAATGAATGCTACAGCCCCCATATTTTGGGTTTACCAAAAATTCATAAAGAGGGTGTTCCTATGAAACCGGTAGTGTCGTGTATTAATGCACCGGCTGATAGACTATATAATAAACTCAATTCGACTTTACCACAGTTGATCAAGTTTCAATCCCCCTATAGTATACAAAGTTCTTTAGAACTTGTGAACAAATTGGAAAACATAACCTTACCCAAATGCCAAATTAGTTTCCTTTGATGTTAAAAGTTTATTTACCTCTATCCCTATTCATGAGCTTAAGGATATATTACAACATCTTATCTCGAACAATGAATTGAATCAAAATGAACAAAAAGATTTACAAACATTAATCAATATGTGTATTAAACAAAATTATTTCAAATTCAATAATAAAATATATACACAAGTAAACGGCTTACATATGGGTAGTCCGTTAAGCCCATAATTAGATGAAATATTCATGGCAAATTTTGAAAACAATCTTTTTACCGCAAACAATAATCTCCTTAAATACATACATTTTTGGGTAAGATATGTTGACGATGTTTTTGTATATGGATCGGTACTGAGAGACAATTGTCGCATATCATTCACTTTAATAACTCCCTAAACAACATAATTCAGTTTACAGTTGAAATGGAAAAAGAACGGTCAATAAACTAAACTTTTTAGACATTACGGTGACACGTAAGGAAGATGGGTAAGAACTTGATATTTATAGAACGCCAACTTTTACTGACACTCTTACACATGCAAATTGTAATCAATCTTGGAAGATAAAAATGTCACCGCTTCATCTATGTACACAGACTATTATCTCTAAAATTTAAATATTGTTAACTAAAGAAGTCAGAATTCTTAAAACACTAGCAAAAAACAATGGCCATGACGAGTAACTTATTGACAACTTAATAAAAAATAAACAAAAATATTTTTGTAACGTACCAAATATAGAAAACAAAAAGTGGCATAGTATAAATTATGTAAATAAGGTTAGCAACTCAGTATGTAATAAATTAACTAAATTAGGCATTAATATAATATGAACGAATAGAAATAATTTAAGTCGCTTGTTGGTTAGCAATAAAGAAAAGACAGAAGATATTAAAAAATCAGGGGTATATGAAATAAAGTGTGACGACTGTGATGCCATACATATTGGTCAGAATGACCGCAGCATAGATGTGAGGTTAAGAGAACACAAAAGTCTGTTTTACACAATAAAAAATCAACTGGTTTTGCCGAACATTGCATTGAGCAAAATCACTTTTTTAACGGTAGTAGTGTTAAACTTTTGGGAAAATCCTAGACATGCTTGAAATTTTAGAAATTAAGAAGGCCGTAAGAAACCATAAAATGTTATAAATACACAAACAGAATTTTTTAACAATCTTGTACTAGACACCATAATACAATTAAAAAGTTCGTAGTCCCGGGCTGTATTGTTAAATTTAAAGAAATAGCAAATCAAGTTGTTATTATCCCCCCTCTAAGTAGGTAGAATATTTCAAGGATATATATTGTATACCATCACTTTTAGGTTAGTTGTGTGTATGTATTGCAGGTATTATGAAAATAACATAAATCGTACATACTTGGGAGCTGGCACCACACAAGTAATTCCAGTTCGGACTGTTGGTTTCGTGAAATCAAAAAAGTGATAGTGCTCTTCCCAGGTCCCCAACGATGCTAAAAAATCAATGTCAATTTGAAATAATAACATAAAAGCTTTATTATTTTGTAACTAAGTATGAATTTATTGTTATAATTATTTAAATATTGTTTTTGTACTTGACATGGCCTAAAAACTAATTTTATCTAATAATAAAATATTTCAAATAAAAATTGTTTATTTTGGAAAACTGTATCGGAAAGATATTATATATATTGTGGTCAAGGGGGTCAGGGACGGCTTCAGGTAGAGTCTAACAAGAAGTTTTCGTCGAATCAAGACGTGCTTAAAATATATATTTTTTAATACTATCCAAATGGTTTTTGAAGACGTCTTGTCAGTGTACCAGGAAATGTTCCAAGGATGGCCCAATAATAATTTTTTGTTGAATTCAAAATTGTTTTATTAAATGAAAATTGCTCAGAATAGAACATTTCGAGGAAAATTCTAATCTATCGAAATGATTTTAATTCAAATATGATGTCAGAATGCTAGAGGCCTAATCGGGAACACAGCAACGCACACCTCCTCCTCGTTTTCGACGGTGAGGAATACTATGGTGACAATGGTTTACACCCCGAGCGCAAATCACCCCTTTATGAAAAAAATCATCTCCTTTTCAGATTTTTCGGGTCTGGGCGTGCGAGGGCTTATCGGATCAGGACTATCGACTACAAGCCCGACCCCAAAGGTTAAAAACCGCACCCCCAAAAAAACCTAAATAGTTTCAAAAAGATTCAAATTGAATAGAAATTGGTATACCCCCTCTTTCGAAGGCGAGAAACACGATGGTGGCAATATTATTTCACCCACTTTTTCCCAACCACCCCAAACGCAAAATAGTGACTTGCCACTCGTCTATGTCTTTTAATATGTATTTTATAACCCATAAGTTAAACGTTTGCAAAGAAAAACCAATTCGGATTACTTCTGCTTTTCTAATTTTCATCCTACCATCCAGGTTTTTTGCTTATTACCCAAATAATATGTTCATAATTTTAAATATCAAATAACTGAATTCAACTTTAAACAGTATACCTACAGAAACCAACGTCAGCTTTGTCCATTATCAAATTTCCCAGAAGTCCATTGCCCGTCCAATTATCAAATATTTGTCCAACTTTTGGATCGGCAAGTACAATGGGTGTCATATTATATTTTTTCGCAAACATAATTAAAGTGGACATTTCGGACCCTCGAGATTCCTCTATTGAAGGACCTACAAAAAGTAATGCAAAGCTACCAACTTAGGACAACAGAAATATTCCACTCTCGACGACTAATAGGTGTCAAAATGTTATTAATTAAAAAAAAAATTTCTAATTAATATTTGATATCTAGAAACGTAGTATCATGTTCATTTTTAATATTTTCAAATTTCATGGCTTTCCTCTGAAATTTTGAACACAGGCATCATAATTATACTATTTAAAAAAAAGCAATAGCACCTATTATTTTAGTGCATGCTGGCAGAACGCCACTTTAATGATGACGATAATAGCCATGACAATGGCAATGACCGTGATAATGATAATGACAACGACAATAACAACAACAATAACAATAACAATAACAATAACAATAACAATAACAATAACAATAACAATAACAATAACAATAACAATAACAATAACAATAACAATAACAATAACAATAACAATAACAATAACAATAACAATAACAATAACAATAACAATAACAATAACAATAACAATAACAATAACAATAACAATAACAATAACAATAACAATAACAATAACAATAACAATAACAATAACAATAACAATAACAATAACAATAACAATTGCAATGAAAATAACAGTAACGTTGACAATGTCAATAAGAATGAAAGTTACAGTGGTAGTGATAGTGACAATGGCAATGACAGTGACAGTGGTAGTGACGGTGGCAGTGACAGTGCTCGTGACAATAATGTTTTGTCTCTATAGACCATTCCAGAATGACGTCGTTGACAGTTCGGCCATATTTGCTGGGTGGCATACAAAACCATTTGCGTATGTAAACATTACGAGTATTTCATCATTAAATTGTTCAATCCTGGTCTAATTGATAGAAAATGCCACATTTTTGTATTGCTGTTAAATGTTCAATGCGTGATGAAAGAGATCATGCGTTGTTTTTCCGATTTCCTGCTATTTTAACCAATAGGGGAATCATTTCAATGCATTGCCTATAGAAAGAAGAAATACTCGGATTAAGGCTTTGGGACGGGGGCCACTAAGTAAAAGCCACCTAAAACACGGTCGTATTTGTTCAAAACATTTTATAACTGGTAAGTACTTAATTTTTGTACAAAAACTCCTAGGTTTTATAAGGTTAGAATTAAATGATGTGTGTGATTTTAGGAAAACTAGAGCTGCTTTAGAGGATAAAACTACAAATACCCGCCTTTACAAAAGGCCAAACTCAGTTGTGTCCTATAGATTTGAAAAACACACTAAATATTGCAACTGTACGGGTTCATATAGAAAGAGTTGTAGGTTTGCTCAAAAAAAAAATTAAGATTTTTTATGAAACAATACCCATAAGCATGTTGTCAAAATGAGGAAATTGAGTGCATTGGATAAAATTGTCGTGGTATGTAGTGCAATCATAAACATGTGCCTTCTCAAATACCAAATAATATAAATAATGAATTTTCTATGTACCTATGTGTTTATTAATAAAAAACAATTTTAATTATATGTCCCTATTTATTTCAATATATTGCACATCAGTAATAATAATAATAATAATAATAATAAATGCCTTTATTTAACCTGGCGGGATGTCAGCGTAAAGCTGCTATTAACTCCAACCAGGATACAAACAAATTAATCATAAAATACCATATTTACAAAAACTAAAAGGAATGAGGAAAAACCGGAGGAAACATCAATCACATTTGAAATACTTAAATAAAAATATGAGTAATTAACCTATATAACATATTAAATTTAATGGCAGTAACATTATTATATTATATGAAGAGAATCCTACCATTTATTGTAAAATCTAATAATAACAATAAAAAAAACAATAAATAAATATAAATAAACCATGTATACAATATATTTTGCTTCAGTTTACTTTTAAATTAAAATTTATGTATTAATTTTCTTTAAGTATTTTTTTTTTAATTATTAAATTCAATTTAAAAGATCTCTTAGGAGCTGTTCTTATATGACAATGCTTGAACGTTCTCTTGAATTCTATTATAATAATATGTGGCACCATAACAGAAAGCTGACTTAAATGACGTGGTTCTATGCTTAGGTATGTGCAATATATTATTTACGTGTCTAAGGTTGTTATCATGTATATCTGATCTAAATTTAAGTTTTTCTCGAAGATAGGTGGGGACGTTACTTATTAAAAGGGAACATAAGTGAAGAATCCATCTTTTTTTAATGTTTAATATTCTGTTCTCAACCATTATCGGCGTTATGTGATCTCGCCTCCCAGCTAAGGTGGCAAATCGAATGCATGAATTCTGCAGTTTTTGGATTTTGAATAGAACATTGTTTGTTAGACAAGGCCCGTAAACTAAATCACCATACGACGGAACAGATAAAATAAGTGATTCAACTAATTTCAGTTTTACTTTAGTAGATAATATATATTTAAACTGGTACATGTATCTGAGTTTAGCATAACAGGTTTGGATTATATGATTGACATGGTCATTGAAGGTAAGCTGAGCATCAATTCTTAAACCGAGATTTTTTACGCACGCCGAGAAATTTATTTTAGTGCCATTTAAAAATATACTTATGTCGCCTATATTCAACTTGCTTAATAATTTTTTTGTTCCAATATTTACAGACGCAGTTTTTTCAGCATTGAGTATAAGACCATGAGTATCTGAGTATCGGGAAATTCGTTCTAGGTCGTCATTAATCATTGTACAGGCATTCACTGCATCCAATGGCTCATAAGAAATATATATCTGCTGATCGTCGGCATATGAGTGAAATACACAGTGCTTAATTTGCCTGTATAAATCGGACATATATAAAACAAATAAAATTGGGCCCAAAAGGGATCCTTGTGGAACCCCTCTATCTAATGTAAGTGGCTCCGAATAAAAGCTTTCGCTACAAGTCACGATCTTTACCTGCTGACTTCGATTACTCAAGTAAGATTTAAACCACTGAATAGCATTTTCTGATATTCCCAAATAAGATAATTTTGCAAGTAATAAATTGTAATTTAAACAGTCAAATGCTTTACTATAATCTAATAACACTGTCGTAGTAATTTGAGAGTGGTCAATAGCTGTGAGATAATCATCAATGATGTCGGTCAAGACTGTCACTGTACTATGTTTGGCGCGAAATCCTGATTGGCGGTGGGGTAAAAGACTATTTGTTGTTAAATATTCAGTAAATTGTAAGTAGATAATACGTTCCATAACCTTTGACAAAACAGGTAAGAGGCTTATTGGTCTAAAATCTTTAAATATTTCTGGTGAATTATTTTTCGCAATAGGTGTTACAACCGCTTGTTTCCATTGACATGGAAATATATTGCTTTCGATGGATATGTTAATAATAAAAGTAATGGCCTCTAGACAATAGGGTAAGCAAAGTTTCAACATTTTTAGTGAAATATTGTCAACACCTGCCGCGTTTGATTTGATATAGTGAACAGCTTTTTCGACATCTTCTGTAGAGACTTTAGTAAAATTGAAAAGGTTAGAAATATCTATGTTTTCGTGATAATTGCTTTCATAGTGGTTTATAGTGTTTTCTTAAACTTGAGTTGGAGGTACGGAATTAATAAAATACTCGTTAAAGTTATCTCGGTTGCGCAAGTTCTGTGGGATGTCCATATTACCCTTTTTGTTGTTTATACTAAGATTCTCAATAGTTCTCGACCATTCCCGAGAATTTGATATTTGATTATCTAAACGCCATTCCAAGTAAGCTTTCTTTTCTCTACGAATGGATGAAGTTACTAGGTTCCGTAGCTGTTTGTAGTAAATCCATTTAGAATTTATTTGCTCTATGGTATATTTGTTATTTTTTTGTGCTTGTTTATATTTAGAATACGCAACATTTCTGAGTTTGATCATGAACTTAATATTGTCGGTCAACCATGGTGCTGGAGGTTTACTTATTTTAATTGTTTTTATTGGTGCAAAATTATTAAAATGTGATAGAATATTGTCAGTGACAAAGTCAACTTGATTATTAATATCCTCCATGCTTTTCACTGCTGACCAATTAATTATGCTCGCGCTGAACGAAAATGAATCAAAATTGAAATTCTTAAAATCACGTATCTTAATTAACCTTGTGGGACTTTTTATAGTCGGGCAGTCTATACAACAATACGTTAAAAGATTATCGGTCACATCGGGCATATGAACAGTACCAGTTTTGCTAATGTTTTCTGGTTTAGTTGTGGCAATGATATCTATCAGGGTGGCAGATATATTATTAATTCTAGTGGGGTCAGATATTACCTGTTTTAAATTATAAGTTTGCAATATATTGTCAAAATACTGTTTAGGTCGCCAAGTATAATTATTTCTTCAGACAATGGCAACACAGTTGCAAGTTGGTCGTCGAGTACGGAGAGTTCGCTATAATGAACATTTGGAGGTCGGTACAAAACACCTAAAATAATATTCCGCTTATTAATTTTAATTTCTATCCAAAGCTGTTCGACTTGTGAAACATTTTCTAGATGATCCATTCTTTTAAAAAACATTAAATTTGACCTTATGTAGAACGCAACGCCTCCACCTCTACGATTAGGCCTGTCAGCGCGGCATAGAAAATAACCAGGAATTTCAACAGCTTTGGAAATAATTTGAGGTTTAAGCCAGGTTTCTGTTACGCCCACAATATCAAAATTTTGCATTAGAATGTAGCCTTTTAGGTCAACAAAGGAGTTTATAAGTGACCTGCAATTAATATGAGCTATAAATAAGTTTTGATCATTATTATCTATGGATTGGATTGACATGGTTTATTTCAGTTCAATTAAATGAAAATATAGATATCTATAAACAAAATGAATAAAATATGTGTAATTAAAATACAACATTAAATTCTAATAACATAATATGGAACAAGGTAACAGTTAAATATTATATTTAAGAAATATATAAAAACTATAGGTATATAATATATTGGCTGTTTGGTAGAGGGGAGCTTTACTTAACCTTCGATCTTGTAACAATTTTCGTTTGCTTATTCTTATTTAGTTTTTCCTTTTCCACAACATCAGTAATAGACACGAGAGTATTATCAGTGCCAATATTATTTGGAGTAGCACTTGAGACAGAAGGGATTGGTTGAATTCTATTTTCTGTAAATGCAGTATTTTCAATATTTTTGTTTATTTTTAAATCACTATAGATGTAAGTTTTTCCTTCTAGTATAAGTTTCTTATATCCCAGTTTGGCGTTTAACTTTTTTCCCTTTGCCACTTTAAAATGTTCATACAAGACTTTCTGTTCTTCTTGATCGCTTTTTATAAGATCGTTTGATATGGTTAAACCAGTTCCTTTTAACTTATATGCTTCTTTAAAAACTTCTCCTTTTTTTATATTTGATATAAATTGAACCAGTATAGGACGCGATTTATTTTCTACCTCATTACCAATACGATAAACACTGTTTATATTTTTTACTCATTGTAAAACAAATATTATTTAATATTCACTTTATTCTCTTAAAATATCCAAGTTCAGGTTCAGTCAAGCCAAAAAGAGACCATAAATTAGGTACGGACATAAATAGGCGTAAGTTCATTTTTATCTACCAAAAGGAGGATGTTCCTGAGACAAACCTCTTGTTTCTACTTTTTTGGCCAATCCATATCCCGTATTCGCAACATTTCTACATTTTTCATGGAAGGTACTGGCCAAACGGAAAGTCAGTGGACGCTGAACCAGGACTACTGTCTTCGATGGTATTTGGACGATCATGTACATCTGATACATGTACAGTGAGCAATGGAAATGCTGGTGTTCTTTAAAATAATAATCCAAACTTGAAGTAACTTTTCCCTTTTTCGTTGAGAGTGTTTAACCTACATCAAAAATTTAAAAAATGTTAATCAAGTTTAAAACCTCTGTAGCATATCACAATTATACACATTAACATATAGAATCTAATTGTAATGTAAAATTACGCATTAACTTTGATTTCTCACCTTCCCAATGACAACAAATACCTCATCACTGATTTGTTTTGCCAAAATTCCTTGAACAGGGCCAGATTCACAAAGCTTGTAGGCTTGCAAGCTTTTATAAGGCTTAAATTATGGATCAGTATAATAACTATGACTTAGTATCAAATAATTCACGAAGTCCATCATGGTAATATGATTTCTTCAAGCCTGCTCTCTTCAGGAGGGATTGCATAGTGGTCAATATTGTCAATAATCTCGATTTTTTTAATCATATCTGCACTTAATATTACCTGTAAGGGTTACATAATATTCACTTCGAGGCATCTTGGAGAAGAAATTTGCAAAAAATCACAATAAACTCAATCCATAGCACCAAAGGCGAATGTAAACACATGAAAAATAATCGCTTTGTGTGCCACCCAGGCAAAATGGCGGATCTGTCAAAGTCACGTGTTCTGGAATGGTCTATTAGCAATAATAATAATATAATAATGTTTATTTACAAACTTTCATACACAATATAATACCATAAATAAAATTAATAGAAATTAGTAAATAAACATAACTAATCACTGAAGTAGAATATTTCCTACGTGTTAGTAATAAAGTTGTACTTAATACAGTCATCTAGGACTAAAAGTTACTTCTATAATAACTATAAATATTGTTTATGTCGAATTTAGTGAAAGAAGACATATTCGGATAATTAAACTTAATCCAGTAATTATTACTTAATCGGGTAATTATGACTTAATCGGCTAGGTGAATCATAGCTGGTTAAGTTTTAATCTTTTCATGTACTTGAGCTGATATTATTTATTTGTAATTTTTCAGATTTTATCCATATTTTTGTGTTCTTAAACAAGTGTAAGGTATTTATATACTTTAGCTCATTGGGTAGGATGCTGTAGGTATATTTTGAAAGTAAGGTATGTATAGCTTTTCTGACCAATAGTTAGTTATTTTACATCTAAGATTTATACAATTGTTTTCTTTATTTCTTGTGTCATATTGGTGTTCAATTGGTATTATATTATTCTTATTCTTAAAATTATAGGTAGGCATATTACTACGAATCAAATATTCCAGTTTCTTTATACAAATTATCTGACGCATAATTATAATCTTTATTATATATTATTCTTAAGAGTTGGTCGGACTGTATTAGTCATCCATGCTTCCTATTTTAATTGTAAATGACTTCACGTCAATAAAATGACGCAGCTGAATGTACGGTGTGCTTGGAAGGCGAGAGATAGAGATGTAGTAGAATATGACATTGGACAAATTTATTATACCTAATCTTTAAATTTCTCTGTATATTTGAGGACATTAGGGCTAATTTTATTTTAGTTCTACAAAAGGGAAAATGTTTATTTTAATGATACCTATGCGGGACGATAAAAATTATTTTTGCAAATCGATAATAGAAGAAAAAAAAAAATTTTTTATATATACTTTTTTTTCTCTCATCGTCCCACATTGTAACATGTTTTTAATGTCTTTTAGTGAAAGCCGTTTTTTAAAATAATGATTTATATGAGAGTAATTTGTACAGTCTTTCCAGCTTATATCCGGAGCGCTCTTAATACCCATTTTTGGATTACAGTTAACTTTTTCATATAGCA
Source organism: Leptura quadrifasciata (assembly GCA_963675555.1). Taxonomy (NCBI): domain Eukaryota; kingdom Metazoa; phylum Arthropoda; class Insecta; order Coleoptera; family Cerambycidae; genus Leptura; species Leptura quadrifasciata. The sequence continues at coordinate 7,743,548 of OY776674.1, forward strand.
GTTGCATACTCCACCACACTCTATTATGCGATTGTACTAAAGCATAACACAATATGTTTAACTGATTAAAATTTAAGTAAGGTTTTAAATACTTAATTTTTGGAAGCAGACTTCTAATGTTTGTTATAACATTGTTTATTTGTAGATCCCAACATAAATGCCTGTGAAATACTATTCCAAGATATTTAATAGATTTTGATTCAGGGATTACCGATTATTATTAGTGGACCAAATAAGGCTAAGTTATTACTGTATAATGTGAAAGGCATGTAAAAAGTCTTATATTAAAGTTGACCGTCAACAGATTATAATCAAACCACTTTGTTTTCTTTAAAAAATATTGCTGTCATCGGTAAAGTTCAGAATTTGATCATTATGATTATTCGTTTCTAAAAGCGAATTAATATACAAAGTAAGTAAGATAGGACTCAGTACTCTTCCTTGCGGTACTCCGTACTGTATTATCTTAGGCTCACTAATAAGATCATCAATTTTTACATATTGAAAATGGTCTGATAGTTTTTTTTAATAATCTCAAGACAATTCCTCTTATTCCGTAATTTTGTATTGTATGTAATTGCCGCTTGTGACAAACAGTATCAAGTGCCTTTGCAAGGTCGACGAATATGCAAAGGGATTGAATTTTTTCATTTAGAGCTTTATATATGTAACGCGTTAATGTGGCTATTGCATCCTCCGTAGACTTATTTTACTGAAACTCAAAGTGATTTTTCGATATAATTCTATATTTTTTAAAGAAATTCGTAAAACGGATCTTAATAATTTTTTCAAAAATTTTCGCTACCGAGATGGGTCAATAGTGAATTACACATTTTTTCCTCCTCCTTTATATAATGGTTATATTAAACCTATTTTTAGAGAATCGGAAAAATTTCCAGTGCTAAAACATTTATTTATAACATATTCTAGAGCTTTCGCTACTTCATCTGCTATTTCTTCCAGTGTTTCAGCATGTATATAGTCAAACCGGGAGGTTTTTTGTTTTTAATAAATTTTTTTTTACTTCATCAATATTTGTTGGATACAGTTATTGTAGAGGAAAACGATAAATGAAAACAGTCACAGACGTAGTGGGGAATAGAGAGGATAGTGGTGATGCATAACGCATAGCTGTTTCTATCACATCACGTTTTACGTCTTTTATGTCGCGTGCATTAGAATGAGAGAGAAGGTCAGGCTTGTGTTGTTTGCCAACTAGCACGAACGACATGTGAGATATGGTACTTCAGAGGCGGACTTAGTTTACTTTCATATACGGCGGAGTAAGGTGTACGGGTGTAAGTGCAATTAATACATTAATACATTAGTTTATATTTGTCTTGCTGGTATGTAACTTATTTATTACAAAAATGAGTCGATCGAGTGATTGTGAGTGTGAAAGTGACAGTTATAGTGATTTCAGTGATAAAGAAAACAAAATTCCAAATGAGTTTCAAGGGAGAAAAAAAGGCATTTAAGCAGTGACGGGAAATAAATTTGTTTAAATGTGTATAATACTCTTTTACAGCGACAAACTAATGACTTTAACTTGCGTGATTTAGATATATTAAGCGAAACAGAATCTTTAACCCACGTTCCCTATTCCACATTGTACAAACTAGTGAAAACAGGTGTTACCGAAAGAAAGCAACGTTGCGACGCTGGTATATCAAAAATTTTAGATCTATCAATAGCAATACTTTTAAAAAATGTAATTTATGATGCATATCAGAAAAATGAAATCCCGACTGTTGACGTGGTAGACAGAAAACTAAAGGAAATGGATTGTCCTTTGAAATATACGACAAGAACTTTAAGGAACTGGCTGAAAAAAATTGGAATTAAATTCAAAACAATTAATAAACGCGTGGCGATTATGGAAAGCAGACGAATAGTGGATTGGCGACATTCATATCTAGGGGAGATTAAAAAGTTCAGAAGGGAAAATAGAACAATTTATTACCTAGATGAAATTTGGTATGACACTCACGATACCGTAAAAAAAGGATGGACTGATGGAACTAAGAAATGTCTACCACAGTCATTGCCTCCAAATAAGGGGACTCGATTGGTTATATTACACTGTGGATCAGGTGATGGATGGGTAGATAATGCATTGAAACTATGCGGGAAAAACATGGAAGAGTGTAACGTGGATTATCACAAGAATATGGAGGGAGTAATTTTTGAAAAATGGTTTGAAAATACTCTAATTCCAAAATTAAAGCCAAATAGTGTTATTGTTCTTGACAATGCGAAGTACCATTCAAGAGAATTTTATAAAATTCCTAATAAGAGTTCGACTAAATTGGAGTTGCAAAATTTTTTAACGGATCACGACCTATATTATATGGACAGTTATACTAAAGCAGAATTGTTGGAAGTCCTTCATACGAAAACATTTGAGAAGAATTATGTTATAGAGAGTATAGCTGAAAGATTTGGCCTCAAATTTTTAAGATTACCACCATATTATTGTATTTTCAACCCAATAGAATTGATTTGGGGAAAATTGAAAAAAAATATCAGAAAAGGAAATACTTTTCCAAAATTCGACAAAAAAGTGATAGAGTTAATTAAAAATGAAGTGTCCAAAATTACCAAGGAAGATTAGGAAAAGAGAATTGCCAAAGTGATTAGAATTGAGGATGATTATTTGGAACTTTGTGAATTTAATAAAAATGGGGAAAATAAATTCATTATAAATTTAGAAGAGGATAGTTCATCATCTGAAAATGAAGAAGAGGGGGAGAACGCACAGGATTCTGAGGGAGAAGTGATTGTGATGACTTGTGATTGAAGAAGTGGTAGTGATATCAAGTTTATTATTTGTGTCCATTTTTGTGTTCAATGATAGTGATCGTGACATCAAGCTTATTATTTATGTAAATTTTTGTGTTCGTAAGTATTTTAATTTATTTTTATTTATTTAAAGAATTCAATTATATTTAATTTTATTTATTTGGAGAATACATATTTTATTTACGAAAATTTACTATTTCGAGTTTTGTTTTTGTTTTTAGAGGTTTATTGTTATTTTTTAATTTATTTTGAGAATACCTTTATATTTTTTTACTTTTACTATTTTAAGTTTTTTTTTGTTTTTAGATGTTTATTGTTATTTTTTTTATTTATTTTGAGGATACCTATACATCTTTTTACTGTTACTATTTCAAATTTTTTTTGTTTTTAGAGGTTTAGTTTTATATTTTTGTATAATTTTCTTTATCCTGTATTAATACTCTTTACCCATCCTATCATGGCAAGATATACTCATACCTCCCCGTGGTTCTTGCTAGGTAGTAACAATTTACTCAAATACTAAGTGAACTAGGATATTGTAATTACTGTATAGTCAGTAGTGTAAATTGTTGCCAGCTAAACTGAGCCCACACAACAAAAGCCAACGCAATTTTCTTATGGAAAAGTGACTTCCGTTAAATTGGTTGAATTTTTGATATGTTGTGTATCCTATCTCTGTATCAAATGCATCAATGTCTCAGATTTGCTTAATAACACCTAAACAGTATAATTGATTGTCTTATCATATCATATGACGTCATAGCAGGTCATGTCGTGTCACAGAACCTCATAGTGGTCACTTTGAATTTTATTGTGATCTGAGCACCTAGAAGTAAGAGAAAAGAATGTTATTTAAATCATGATGTTCTATGACACGATATTACATACTATGACGTCATATGACGTGACGACGTTTGAGATTATATGATGTAATATTTCAATAAATAAACCATGACAGTTATGAGGTGTTTTCAAACCACTGTGAGACCCTAGAAGCAAAAAAAAGAGTACTGATTTAACCCAGACCCATACACCTCAAATAAACGATAATTCTTACTTTAGCAAGCTTTATCTCAAGACTCTGAAAGTTTGTCAATTTGTGCCAATTGAGACATTTGATCAGAGAGATGGGATACACAACATATCAAAATTTCAACCAATTTAACGCAAGTCACTTTTCCATAAGAAAATTGCGTGGTCCTTTAAAAGCGTAAACAGAAATAGGTACACAATATAGTTAAGTCCGGGCCTGCCTTCTTAGCGTCACACCTCGCACCCCCCTCTCAATTTCATCTTTCCCGCACTATACATAGAATTGTGTAGAGGCTTATCTGTAAATTATTTACAGCATTCCATAAATTTTGAGAGAACCCCGCATTCTGATTTATTTCCGATTTATAGTATTGGTTTTTGGTTGTTTCAATTAATTGGCACAGTTTATTTTTATATTTTTTGTATTCTAGCTTCAAATTGTTATCATCTGGGTTCCTTCTCACTTTTTGATACATATCATTTTTTATCTTAAACGATTGTAATACATTTTTGGTTATCCATTTCTTTCTAGGTTTTCCTGAGTTTTTTAATTTAAGTTTTTAATTAAATTTTATGAATTTGGTGTTGCGAAGATATTTTGTTATCTATGTTTCAATGTAAAACATGTATGCAATTCTTAATTAATATATCTTTCCTGTAATGTACATGAAACCACGTTAGTTAAAAAATATATAGTGGATAAATTGAAATAGCTATTTTAATGTAATTTTGGAAATTATCTAAACGAAGTGATAACAAAATTATGCTTAAATAAATATTCTATTATGCCGGACCATGCTTAGCAAAAATGTGTGGATAAGAAGCAATATATAATTATATACCAATTATGCTAAATGGTTGATAAGGAAAAATTGCCATTTTAAAATCCTTTCCCATCTGATTCATCAACTTATTTGAATATAAGTTTCTGTTGTACATAAACGACTGATTTTTGGGAAACCATATATCTATAAGTAATTGTTCATTATTGTCTGATTTTCCGACAAATTTATGTGTCCACAAGTTGTAGATAATGTCATATTCTGGCAGAAACGGGTTACGTCTTCCTATTTTTTGTACAATCTCCTCTACTATCAATAAATTAGATACATATTGAAGTTCTTCTAGTTGAAAAATATCTAATAAATTCTCGATCATATTATTTCCAGACACAAACAGATATTTTCTGTTATTAAATCTTTCCATTTCTAACCTGATTTCACGTTCAAATCTTTTAAATATCCATAAGGGCCTACCACTTTTTATTACAATTTCTTGGCATCCAAAGTTATGAAAAATATTATCAGAGTGAATATTTTCTGATGTCAATTCTATGTTGATATTTATAACCGGAATATTTCCAGTATAATCAATACAATGAAATTCATCGGTAAATATTATAATGCATCGTGAGTCAAAAAAATAATTCTGGATTATTGAGTTAATTAACATATTCACAAATAAGCCCATTTTTAGCATAGGTCGATACTGGCTGAACTTCAGATATTTAGTGTTTCATTTATTGTAATTCTCATTGCATTTAATAATTTATGTTGTCCTCGTTCAAATATTTATAAATAAAATATAAGCGAAATTGATACAAGGAGGCTTATCAAATTTTCAATGGTAAATACAACCGCAATAAAGTTAAAATTAAATTGAACTGAGCTGAAAACAATACATAATATTCGCTTTATGCGATGTAAAGCAACGACAGGCGCAGTTAGTACTTGGATGGTGACCATTCCAACGGAAACCGCGTTCTCGCCTCACACACCTTCCAGCAGCTTGTATATCAGCGTATGCGCGGAAGCTATACAACCTTAGGCGAGGGTTATATAGGAGATATACCATCCTTCGGAGGGGATGTAAAGCCGTCGGTCCCTTGTCTATTAAATGTTAGGCAAGTAAAAGATCCCTACTCTTCTTAAGGGAAGAGGTTCGGCAAAATTCCTGGTTGGGGGTAGCTCATCTACAGGCGTCGGTGTTAGGCCTCAGTAGCGGAAATAGGCCGACGTTAAATAAATGTATAAAAAAAAATTCGCTTTATTTAAATTAAGGTAGTATATAGAGTGTCTAGTAATAAATGTCTCGAAATATTGGGGTTGTGCCTACACCCAAGATACGAAAAAAATTGATTTGAACAGAGATCAGGGAATATTTTCAACGAAGCTGCTACGGCACAAAGAACAGATTTTATTTAATATCTCTGGAACCGTTTGATACAGCTATGATAATTATCGCTTCGGAAATTTTATATTAAGAAAATACTTCCACATTAAAGAAATCATCACAAAAAGACTATGATACGTTCAGTGTAGCATCAAGTCCTATTTTCACCAACCCATCCACTTCTTGATTGCCTTCGGTCCCTGATGACTTATCAAAGAATAACCCAGTCCAAGTACACAGTTCTCAAGCTTTAGAATTAATTCATAGTTTATTTTTGATGTCATAAGAGCACTTTGGGATGCTTGACTACCCAAAATTGTAACTTATGTGTAACTAAATAAGTTAATAACAAGAACTAAATTGAATTTATACACAATAAATGAGTGAATGGAATGTAATTTTGAAAAGTAGTAGTAACAGTAAGTTATAGTGGTTAGTGTAGGTGCATCTTGACTATGATATGTGACGTAAAGCAACGTCAGGCGCGGTTAGTATTTAGATGGGTGACCGTTTCAAATGTTGTAGTGCCTTTCTGGCATAAGTGAAAAAATAAAATTAAAAAGTTTCATAATTTTCAAAATTAATATAATTTTCGGTCCACAACGTCAAAACACAATAAAAAGTTACAAAAACCACAATTTTTCTAATCAAATTCTGAAAAAATTCACAAGCATTCGATAATTCCCAAACTGAGGCAACTGTAATTAGAATTGTAAATAAAGTTATATTGAATTGAATTGAATTGATAATTCCCAAACAAACCAAAATTACCGACAATAGCTTTTACACTTTCGAAATAACAATTTTACAGTCAAATCTTTACTAATTATCGCCCTAAAAAATACTGCCCTCACATGAACTTTAATCTCATCAAATTTGCCCCTCAAATTCATATTCACGACATTAACTTTTATTTCTATTAATTTCCATTCAGATTATTCAAGGTCTAAATTATTTTCGCATTATGTCGAATTATCTCTTTTCAATAATTAACTCATAAACCCGCCCTTTGCAGATGTTAACTTTTAAAAAATAGTTTCCTAGCGAAAAGAATGGACGAGGCACAGCAAACGAAAGCAACAAACTTCAGCAAGTCAGTCTTCAGTGATCCTTTAAGTGTTATATAACTTCGCTTGTGTGAGTTTAAATAGTTTACCTTAATAATTGAATACTAGTATTTCTATAGCTTATTTAACTAATATTGTTTTAGTGCCTTCTACCTAGTTAGCTTTCCTACTTTCCCCTCCCTGTAACCGGGTTATTTTCATTTATTTTATTGTTTTTAATACCTCTAAGAAGTGTTTTTCAACTTCTTTAATTACAGAAATTGCACGAGGTACTTCAAGAGTCTCAAACCACACTCCAAAATATTACTTTTTTTTACCACCGGAGTATCTTTCGTGTTCACAAGGAAGACCGTGTCCTCGCCTCACATCTTCCATCAGCTTGTATATCAGTGTATGCGCGGAAGCTATGCAATCACAAAAACATGATAAGGAATTCATATCTAACTACAGAGCGATTTCATTAATATCTGTCTTTTCCAAGCTATTTGAACTTGCATATGCCAGTCAGCTCAAAATTTATTTAAATAAAAATAATATTCTTTCATCTAGTCAGTATTGTTTTAGAGAGGGTCACTTTGCCCAAGATGCTATCACTTCGCTTATAAATTTCTACTTAATAATATAGATAAGCAAAAAAAGTGTAAGTGTGTCACGAGCCGGGGGTGCTTGGCTTGCGAGAGGTTAATTTATAAATAAAATAATGATGTATAACAAAAAGATACCAACATTTTATTGAAGGTAAAAATATAACAAACAAGGAAAATAGTTCAAACAATAAAAAATAAAATAAAATTTAAAATAAAAAGATCTTACCAGTCCATAATGGGGGAGATGTGTCAGGTAGGTGCTCGTTGACTGACTACCAATAAGTAAGTAATTGTGTGTATCAATCCTGGACTATTTATATGATTCCTAAATACTTATTCAGCAATATTCCTATAAAGGTAGACTTAAAGTTTATGTCTCAACGCGGTTACAAGCTGATATTGAAATATGAAACTTTACATCCTTTATGCTTGTTAAATAGCGAATTTATATTGTAGAAATAAAATATGAATGATAAAATTTAACTTGGAAAGAATGTAAAATTTATTTAACGATTTAGTTTTGCAACTTATTTAATTTATTATTGAATATTTGAAAATTATATTTTGTAGAGAATATGCTAAAGAGTATTTTGGTTAATTTTATAGTGCAGAATAATTATTACTACTTGACACATTTCCCCCTTCCGAATAGCTGGCCACCAGCTTTAACTGCCGGTAATTAGTTAAAATGCTATAAAAATACAATTTACAAAACGTTTGTAAAAACAATTAAAAATGAGAAAATATAAAGCATATAATAATTATATGTGGTGGAACACACCGTATGTCGTACAAATAATATACAATATCTGAAAAATTAAAATAGCAAATAATATAAAGGAAATAAAACAAAAATTTAGTCTTTTAATAGAGTCAATTAATAAAAAGTTTTTGGCACACATTTTTTATAGCACTGGCTTAGTTCGGTCCTGTCTCTTTCCGCACTCTACTTCACGTTAGTTATTTTTAGTTCAAGATATTGGCAACGCTGCATACACTAATTGTCATTTTACGTGGGTCGCGCTTCCAGTCGGTTATCCTTTGGTTTGATAACGCGCGGAGTTTTATTGTTTGTAAGTTTGTGTAGTTTTATTTTACTTTTCAACACTATGTGGCGAACGGTGTAACCCATTTTCAGCATCAGTTGAAGTTATTAGCTGGGAATCTCCAGGTGGAAATTAGTAGGTAAGTGAGTCAGCTTTCTTGACCTGTTGCATTTTCTTATCTCGTAGAAGGTGAATGACCCATATTAACTGTTAGGCCAATAGATGTTTATGTACCCCTTGTTGCTTATTTTTCTAGTTACTGTTTACGAAAACCAGTGTAAACATTTGTGAACTAGTGTAAAATTGGAGGCTTCCATTAGGGTTGTCTTAATTCCATTTCAGTTGTTTAATTGTACTTCTGTTATGCAGGGATTTGGAAAATATGGCGACAGAAATTTGCGGAGTGCGCAAATTTGGAAAAAATGCCAAGATGCTATCCCCTTATGTTAGTTGCTTAACAGAAGACGAAACTCGTACCGGAATTTTTCTGAGAGACAAAAAACATCTTATCCTGGGACTGCGATATGGGTATTGGTGTACTCAACCTTTTCCAGTTCCTCGATCTAGCCACATTGTGTGTAAGGGTTAGCTGCCAATTCTGGGGTTCGTGTGGAGTGGGTCATTTGCCATCGTCAGTGCTCCGTGTGCATTCAACATGAAACAAAGAATAGAACCCAAGTAAGTCCTTATATTTAAAAATAATTCTTTTATAACATTCTTCGATAATTACAGTTTTATTTATCTAATCTATTTATTTATTATTTAAGTCATATCTTTGTCACAATTTAATTTTTCATTTCTTATTAATATTTAAATATTACTGATCTATATTTAAATTACACAATAAGGAATTGTTAATCCATTACAATTTATCCTTAATTATAAAATATAATGATATAGGTATTTATTTCAAGACCTCTTAACTACTATTTTTCCCTTTTTTAATTTTTTCTTTCTCAAAGTTAAAGAATAGTATAAGTATAAAATAGTATCATTTTTGTTGATATTTTTTAAGTGACCAAGTAAAATGGATATTTGCATGCTGTAATATTTAGTGATTTTAAGTTCATCGTATGTATATATGTTTTATTACCCAATGTTAATGATCATTAGTAGCTTTTATACTAGAAAAATTATAAGATTGATATTCTTATTTCATACCTTTCATTTGACTACTTTTAGCCCCCAATATACTACGCCTTTTTAATCTGTCAGCTTAAAATAAGATTTATTTTAAGAAAATTGTGTGCATTTATAATCTATTTCTCGATACAAAAAAACATCTTTCTATCTCATTTATTTACTTATCATTATACCCTCTGTACTGTGTGTATTGTTTTATTACATTTATTTCCTTGCATTATTTATACATAACTTTAATATAACTTCGTTCTAACATGAACTACATTTTCAAGCTGTTAGATAATTGAAGAGATATTTATTTAATGCCCATTTATAACGTTAACTTAAATACCCCAACGATATATCAGTCTTGAAATTATGGCGCCATACTGCAGTTCCTATTAATAATGTACCTATTTGGACATTCTAAAACAAATATAATTTTTCCTTAGAAAAACTTTTTCATTAAATATTCTTGTATACACATTGTTCACATATTTAATTTTTCTACAGTAACATTATACATATATTTTCAATATACTTCTACAATATTATTATACACACATTGTCGACATACTTCTTTTCTTACAATAACATTATACACACATTGTCAATAAATTCCTTTTTCAATAATGACGTTTTTTAAGTACCCTTATACATATTTTTATCTTGGTACTTCCTCTATACTTACTCAGTTTGCATCATTATGCACCTATTAACAGCGATAATTGCACACTTTTACTTTTTATATTTACTTATACTTGTGGCGTAGTGGGGCTTTGTGTTAAAAAAGAAAATTTCATTGCTCCTCGGTATTGTGTATTACACAATTGAGGCTAGTACCTGATGAAAGGTTTGATAAACTTCTACTATATATTTATTATTACTTTCTGGGACGTTTTGTCTCTCTAGTGGCTTATTTCTACATGAACAATTTTTTCGTTACTGGTTATCATTTTGACTAAATAATCCTAGCGATAGATTGTATTCACACTTTACTAGTATATATGGCAAGCTAAATATTTCAAAATCAAAGTAAAACTTTATTCTATTATTATTTATATTTAATATTATCATCAAGTATGGTTTTGCCTGCCTTTAATTGGAACGTGTCCTGTGATACGGTACATAAATGTACACAAGTTCAAAACATTATTGGTGTCCAAATTTCTAAAAAGTATGAGTAAAAGTTTAACAAAACCCTAGTTTTAAAATCTTAATTCTGAAACTTTTGTGTTGGCTTTTACCTAGTATTGTAAATCATAGCACAATCCCCTCAAACTTAAAATAATCTTAGATACAATATATACCCTAACATCCTTTTAGTTTCCATAAAGAATGTCACATTCATACAGCAAGTGTAGAAAATCAAATTCGATCAGGCAGGTGTACAAATAATAGTTCTACGTGAAATTTACTAAGTATGGTTTCACTACCAAAAAATTTAAGTTCATGTAGGTTTTTAATTAAATTTTCCCAAATACCCCTATGGAAATTTCACATTATACTTATTTGTTTAAAATATATATTTTTTTGTTTCTTTCAGGTTCACGACTAGTGGAAAATACATGGAGTTGCCATTTGAATTAATCATTTAGCATGTTGTATACCTGTGAATGTAATTACTTATAACATTTATAATATGTGTTTTCATAATCATACCTCTGATATAATAATTGTAATACATTTTTTTATACTTTCAATAAAAAAATTGTTGAATTTTATATTTTAAAACTTCTAGAAATTAAGTAGACTGTCTTGTGACAATTTCCGCACGTGAGCACCATATTGAAAATGAACATTCTGTTTGAACCTTGGATACCTTAAAACTAATACTTATCATATGTGGTTCTCTCACCATACATATGCGTTATCTCCTTCAACATTAAGAATTCATTATTCATTTATATTCATAATTATTTCATATCATTTTCGATATCATTTCACCGCTTCTATATACTTCATATCATCATATATTTATTTCGCACTTAATACTAAATTTTTCCTTGGTTCAGACAAAATATCTCTGCTCAAAGCATCAAATGTCAAAGGCTGGCACAGTGACCTGATCCCACTCATAACTTTTATTCTCGAATATTAAATTACAACGTGTTTCATTACATGTTTTAGTCTCATTGTTACTGATATGATTTAATTCCCTTATAAATGTGTTATTATAAGTTACTTTAAAATTACATTCATGTTTACTTATTTCTCGTGTATATTCTTCAAAGTTTTTAAGTTTATGTTTCCCTAGTCTGTCCCTATTTTTGTCATATAACCCTGTCTCACATTTTCTACTCAATCTCTCTTTCATCTTAATTTCATTCGCTCTATCATTCTGTATGTAATACTTTTTCCTAGTTCTATAGTTCCTATTCATTCGATTTTTACTTCTTATTAAGTTTGGACAGTATGTAGCCACCATAATCTCTATTTTCTGTCTGTCGGTATTTCCCTTTTTACAACGTATTTTAATTTTATTTAAGTTTTCTTGTCCCCTTTTATTACTTATATACTTCCCTTTCTTTTCTAATTTATATATTTTTATTTTCACTGTCATCTTATCATTTAATATTTTAAATATTGTAAATCTTACCTCATTTTTCTTCGAGAAATACCTTGCTCCTTCTGCAAATTTACCCTGACTCATCTCCTCCATTAAGACTTGTGTTATATGAATGTATTTACGTATATATTATGGTTTATTCATATAAAAATATTTATTATTTTAAAAATACCACAGTAAACGCAAATAATGTCTTTTAAATACCCTAAATCAGTTTAAAAAAAAAAGGATTATCTTATTCATCATCCTCACCAAATAAACGTTTTAACTTTTCTGCCAACTCTTTGCTAACAGGTTTCTGTTGGTTTTTATTTCTTTCAGGAAAGACAAAATGTTTTTTACTATTATTTTGTTCTGAACCAGGGGTAAGAGGTAACCCTGATTCTCTTACTTGGACATTAGTGTAATTTGGTAAATTTAAGTATTCTCCTCTCCTGGCGCTCTCTCCTCCCAAGCTTTTTTTGTGGCATTAGAAAAAGTTTAAAGGAATATTTAAAAAAACTCTAATAAAATAACCTTCCAACAGTAAATATTGATTCGACTGGTTTTAAAATTACTTTAAAAAATTAATAGAAAAAAATGAAAATTAAATCAAGATTAAAAAGTATATATAAAATAGGTATTGGGGTTAAATCGAGGTAAAGGGGTAGAAAAAAAATACTACTCTGTACCAACCAGTCTGACACTCGGCTGAAATACGAATAATATTTCTTATTTTTTGTTTTACTGTTTTATTTCCAGCCAGTTTTACACGGGCACTAGAAATATCACAATACGGGGGGAGAAAAATACTACCCTGTACCAACCAGTCTGACACTCGGCTGAAATACGGATAATATTTCTTATTTTTTGTTTTACTGTTTTATTTCCAGCCAGTTTTACACGGGCACTAGAAATACCACAATTGGAGGATAAAATTAGTACTACGTACTAGCCAGTTGACACGGGCTAAAATACGACTACCAATTAAAAAAAATATTTTCAATCATATTTCCAGCCAGTTGCCACGGGCTAATGGAAATACAATAAAAAAACATTGGGTTTATTAGGAAGAATAAAAACCCTAAGAATGAAGCTAGGCGCCTCCACCATGTGTCACGAGCCGGGGGTGCTTGGCTTGCGAGAGGTTAATTTATAAATAAAATAATGATGTATAACAAAAAGATACCAACATTTTATTGCCGGTAAAAATATAACAAACAAGGAAAATAGTTCAAACAATAAAAAATAAAATAAAATATAAAATAAAAAGATCTTACCAGTCCATAATGGGGGGAGATGTGTCAGGTAGGTGCTCGTTGACTGACTACCAATAAGTAAGTAATTGTGTGTATCAATCCTGGACTATTTATATGATTCCTAAATACTTATTCAGCAATATTCCTATAAAGGTAGACTTAAAGTTTATGTCTCAACGCGGTTACAAGCTGATATTGAAATATGAAACTTTACATCCTTTATGCTTGTTAAATAGCGAATTTATATTGTAGAAATAAAATATGAATGATAAAATTTAACTTGGAAAGAATGTAAAATTTATTTATCGATTTAGTTTTGCAACTTATTTAATTTATTATTGAATATTTGAAAATTATATTTTGTAGAGAATATGCTAAAGAGTATTTTGGTTAATTTTATAGTGCAGAATAATTATTACTACTTGACACAAGTGTCAAGTAGTAATAATTATTCTGCACTATAAAATTAACCAAAATACTCTTTAGCATATTCTCTACAAAATATAATTTTCAAATATTCAATAATAAATTAAATAAGTTGCAAAACTAAATCGTTAAATAAATTTTACATTCTTTCCAAGTTAAATTTTATCATTCATATTTTATTTCTACAATATAAATTCGCTATTTAACAAGCATAAAGGATGTAAAGTTTCATATTTCAATATCAGCTTGTAACCGCGTTGAGACATAAACTTTAAGTCTACCTTTATAGGAATATTGCTGAATAAGTATTTAGGAATCATATAAATAGTCCAGGATTGATACACACAATTACTTACTTATTGGTAGTCAGTCAACGAGCACCTACCTGACACATCTCCCCCATTATGGACTGGTAAGATCTTTTTATTTTAAATTTTATTTTATTTTTTATTGTTTGAACTATTTTCCTTGTTTGTTATATTTTTACCTTCAATAAAATGTTGGTATCTTTTTGTTATACATCATTATTTTATTTATAAATTAACCTCTCGCAAGCCAAGCACCCCCGGCTCGTGACACATGGTGGAGGTGCCGGGCATGTCATACTGAAGAAAATGTCATGCTGAATTGGAATATCATTATCACCGTGGGCTACTTGTGCCATCGCTGGAAGGACTGCAATATTATTTCTATTGAAGATCAGATACCCTACAATTATTGATAGCACGGAGTTCCATATCAAGAAAATTGTATTACTATGAATACCATAGGTATCAGTATATGATAAATTATTATATTCCTCTACGTTACGAATAATTTCCTGTAAGTTATCATTAGTTGATGTTAAGTTTAAATGTGGGATAGTTAAGGTCCAATTTTTATTGAGACATTCCGTAAAATTTTGAAAACGAGGTAGATTGTCTTGGCGTTTCGGATTAAGTATAAATGATTTTAAGTTTGACCAAGCTGCTGGTATAACATGTATAAATGAGGCTTGGTTAGGTAATAAGTCTGAACACGGGAATCTTTTTGGAATTAATTCTTCCTCTTCCATAATAAGTTTACAGTTACAGGGTAGATTGATTTTTATTGCACCAGGTGTTTCGGAAGATTTTAAAGGAATATTTATTGTTTTTCGAGGGCATTTTACATAAGTATTATTTTTTGGGTGAGTTATAATATAGCTTTCTTCTCCTATTTCGGAAATAACAGTATTTATTGATTTATGACAACTCATAGGACAATGGTGGTTAATCTCGTCTATAGTTGCTCCTACGTATAATTTTTTTGCACAAGCTGGCCCTCGCAGTATGTCTGCGGAGAAGCGAGGTAGAAAACAAAGTTTATCGTGAAAAGGTTTGCAATGATGCAGACCTGCACCTGAGATTTGCCTAATTTGATCTGTTGAGGAATGGTAATTTTTTGAAACAGCGAGATATATCGTGTCATGATTGATAATGCATGTTTGGTTTAACCATGCAAATGGTATGGTAATTAATTCAAATAAGTCCCATGATTGGTTAATTTGAGTGATTGGGACCCTAATGTTAATAATAATTTTGTTATTTGTGAATGCACAATCGCAAAGTGGTAGTTGATAAAATTTTGAAATATCTGAGATTGGAATTGCTAGGCTTTGGTTAGAGAGTTGTAATTCTTTTGCTAGGATGGTTAGATCGTGAGAAAGAATAGTAGGGCTAAGGATAGCTATAGGTATTTGATGTTGCCTACATGAATTTAGGATTCCCTGTTTTCTTATTGCTCTGGTGAGTTCTACTATATGTTTGATATTTTGAAATTGGTTGTTTAAAATAGCTAAAATAAAATAAGATTGTTCATCTTGATGTGTTATTAAGGTATTTTTAAATTCGTTTGTAAATTCTTCTAATTCGTGTATTTTACTTTCGGTTGTATTAAAAGCTACCGCAATTTCTTTTTCATATTTTTTGAATAATTTTGAATTTTCTGAAATGTTTGTAATAGATTTTGAAAGTCCTTTATTCAATTTAAGTATTTGTTCTCTCAAAATGTCCTCTCTGGCTGTGACTGTATCTAGTTTATGTTGTGTTACAACCCCACAACACCAAGACAACCCTTCTCCTAGGAAATCTAGAGATCTTTTTCTTCGAAACGCGTTTTCGAATTCCCTAATATTTTGTAAATACTTTACATTCCAGCTTTGTTCAAGAGCCTCAAATTCTAATTTATAAGCATTTTTTACTAGTTCTAAATTGTTTAAGATGATACATTCTGGTTTTTTACTTTCTTTTCTGAGACAGCTCGTTTTACCCTCTGTGTTTTGAATATTTTCTTTTTCGTACCATATTGATTCATAAATTAGTGGAATCGTGGCTTCATAACTTACCGTTGACGGTAGGGGTCTCCAAAAAGCCCCGGCGGTCACCTCCGAATTATGAGGTGTAGAATAAATACAGGGTGCTAGGAGACAAAGAATGATGAACCTGTTTAAAATTATTTATTTTATTATTCACTTTTCTACATTTATTTCTAAGGGAAAAAACTATTTCGAGACCAATATACACCCTCATTAAAAAAATAATAATACTTAATCAAATTAACTTGCATACTTAAAAATAACTTAACCGTATATTTATGTTTCTATCGGTGCTACTCCCGGTGTCCAAGGATCGTTATAAGGTAATATCCGGCTTACATGTACTATTTCTTTCTTAGCTTTTTTTGATGGGCCTTTCCGGATCTCGTAATCTACTTCTCCTATTTTTCCTACGATGTAGTAAGGTCCAAACCATCTTAAGAGTAGTTTTTCTGATCGTCCGACTTTTCTGATTGGGGTGAAAACTTTTACTTTTTCCCCTTTAGCAAATTGTAGGTGGCGATGTTTTTCGTCATGCCTTATTTTATCCGCTGCTTGTCTTTTTTTTATATTTTCTACTGCCAGGTTACGTACTGCTAGTGCTTTTTCTCTTATTTTTTGCGCATCTTGGGACTCGCCTACTTCCATTAGGTTAGCTTCTGTCGGTAGTATTGGTTCTCTACCATAAACTAGCATAAATGGGGAATATTGAGTAGTGTCTTGGCGTGCTGTATTATAGGCAAATGTTACATGTGGTAAATATTCGTCCCAGTCCGTCTGTTGGGTATTTGTATATTTAGATAACATGTCTGCCAAGGTTTTATTAAAACGTTCTGTTAATCCATTACAAGATGGGTGATATGCTGTTGTGTACTGGTTAGTTGTACCCATGCAATTAACAAGTTCACGTACGAGTTCTGAGCGAAATGTTTGCCCCCTATCACTCAGTATGTGTCTTGGAGCTCCATGACGGGTAATAATTTTTTCCAATATAAATTTTGCTACTGGCAGTGCCTTTCCAGATGGCAGTGCCTGTGTTTCTGCCCAACGTGTGGCATAATCTGTTGCAACCACTATTACTGTTTTTCCATTTCTGCTTTTTCTAATAGGTCCAAGGATATCGATTCCGATTTTTTCAAAAGGTGTTCCAACTGGTATTGGTTGTAGTAGCCCTATTGGTTTTCTATTTTGTTCGCCTTTTCTGGCTTGGCAGTCTGTGCAACCTTTAACGAATTTTTCAACGTCTTTTTGCAGAGTTGGCCAGTAGTACCTATTCTTAATTCTATACAAAGTTTTTGCAATGCCCAAATGTCCTACTAGAAGTATATAGAAGCGGTGAAATGATATCGAAAATGATATGAAATAATTATGAATATAAATGAATATAAATGAATAATGAATTCTTAATGTTGAAGGAGATAATGCATATGTATGGTGAGGGAACCACATATGATAAGTATTAGTTTTAAGGTATCCAAGGTTCAAACAGAATGTTCATTTTCAATATGGTCCTCACGTGCGGAGACAGTCTACTTAATTTCTAGAAGTTTTAAAATATAAAATTCAACAATTTTTTTTTATTGAAAGTATAATATAAATGTATTACAATTATTATGTCAAAGGTATGATTATGAAAATATATATCTATAAATGTTATAAGTAAATACATTCACAGGTATATAACACGCTAAATGATTAATTCAAATGGCAACTCCAAGTATTTTCCACTAGTCGTGAACCTGAAAGAAACAAAAAAAAATACGTATTTTAAACAAATAAGTATAATGGAATATTTGGGAAAGTTTAATTAAAAAGCTACATGAACTTAAATTTTGTGGTAGTGAAACCATACTTAGGAAATTTCACATAGAACTATTATTTGCATACCTGCCTGATCGAATTTGATTTTCTACACTTGCTGTATGAATGTGACATTCTTTATGGAAACTAAAAGGATGTTAGGGTAGACATTGTATCTAAGATTATTTTAAGTTTGAGGGGATTGTGCTATGATTTACAATACTAGGTAAAAGCCAACACAAAAGTTTCAGAATTAAGATTTTAAAACTAGGGTTTTGTTAAACTTTTACTCATACTTTTTAGAAATTTGGACACCAATAATGTTTTGAACTTGTGTACATTTATGTACCGTATCACAGGACACGTTCCAATTAAAGGCAGGCAAAACCATACTTGATGATAATATTAAATATAAATAATAATAGAATAAAGTTTTACTTTGATTTTGAAATATTTAGCTTGCCATATATACTAGTAAAGTGTGAATACAATCTATCGCTAGGATTATTTAGTCAAAATGATAACCAGTAACGAAAAAATTGTTCATGTAGAAATAAGCCACTAGAGAGACAAAACGTCCCAGAAAGTAATAATAAATATATAGTAGAAGTTTATCAAACCTTTCATCAGGTACTAGCCTCAATTGTGTAATACACAATACCGAGGAGCAATGAAATTTTCTTTTTTAACACAAAGCCCCACTACGCCACAAGTATAAGTAAATATAAAAAGTAAAAGTGTGCAATTATCGCTGTTAATAGGTGCATAATGATGCAAACTGAGTAAGTATAGAGGAAGTACCAAGATAAAAATATGTATAAGGGTACTTAAAAAACGTCATTATTGAAAAAGGAATTTATTGACAATGTGTGTATAATGTTATTGTAAGAAAAGAAGTATGTCGACAATGTGTGTATAATAATATTGTAGAAGTATATTGAAAATATATGTATAATGTTACTGTAGAAAAATTAAATATGTGAACAATGTGTATACAAGAATATTTAATGAAAAAGTTTTTCTAAGGAAAAATTATATTTGTTTTAGAATGTCCAAATAGGTACATTATTAATAGGAACTGCAGTATGGCGCCATAATTTCAAGACTGATATATCGTTGGGGTATTTAAGTTAACGTTATAAATGGGCATTAAATAAATATCTCTTCAATTATCTAACAGCTTGAAAATGTAGTTCATGTTAGAACGAAGTTATATTAAAGTTATGTATAAATAATGCAAGGAAATAAATGTAATAAAACAATACACACAGTACAGAGGGTATAATGATAAGTAAATAAATGAGATAGAAAGATGTTTTTTTGTATCGAGAAATAGATTATAAATGCACACAATTTTCTTAAAATAAATCTTATTTTAAGCTGACAGATTAAAAAGGCGTAGTATATTGGGGGCTAAAAGTAGTCAAATGAAAGGTATGAAATAAGAATATCAATCTTATAATTTTTCTAGTATAAAAGCTACTAATGATCATTAACATTGGGTAATAAAACATATATACATACGATGAACTTAAAATCACTAAATATTACAGCATGCAAATATCCATTTTACTTGGTCACTTAAAAAATATCAACAAAAATGATACTATTTTATACTTATACTATTCTTTAACTTTGAGAAAGAAAAAATTAAAAAAGGGAAAAATAGTAGTTAAGAGGTCTTGAAATAAATACCTATATCATTATATTTTATAATTAAGGATAAATTGTAATGGATTAACAATTCCTTATTGTGTAATTTAAATATAGATCAGTAATATTTAAATATTAATAAGAAATGAAAAATTAAATTGTGACAAAGATATGACTTAAATAATAAATAAATAGATTAGATAAATAAAACTGTAATTATCGAAGAATGTTATAAAAGAATTATTTTTAAATATAAGGACTTACTTGGGTTCTATTCTTTGTTTCATGTTGAATGCACACGGAGCACTGACAATGGCAAATGACCCACTCCACACGAACCCCAGAATTGGCAGCTAACCCTTACACACAATGTGGCTAGATCGAGGAACTGGAAAAGGTTGAGTACACCAATACCCATATCGCAGTCCCAGGATAAGATGTTTTTTGTCTCTCAGAAAAATTCCGGTACGAGTTTCGTCTTCTGTTAAGCAACTAACATAAGGGGATAGCATCTTGGCATTTTTTCCAAATTTGCGCACTCCGCAAATTTCTGTCGCCATATTTTCCAAATCCCTGCATAACAGAAGTACAATTAAACAACTGAAATGGAATTAAGACAACCCTAATGGAAGCCTCCAATTTTACACTAGTTCACAAATGTTTACACTGGTTTTCGTAAACAGTAACTAGAAAAATAAGCAACAAGGGGTACATAAACATCTATTGGCCTAACAGTTAATATGGGTCAGTCACCTTCTACGAGATAAGAAAATGCAACAGGTCAAGAAAGCTGACTCACTTACCTACTAATTTCCACCTGGAGATTCCCAGCTAATAACTTCAACTGATGCTGAAAATGGGTTACACCGTTCGCCACATAGTGTTAAAAAGTAAAATAAAACTACACAAACTTACAAACAATAAAACTCCGCGCGTTATCAAACCAAAGGATAACCGACTGGAAGCGCGACCCACGTAAAATGACAATTAGTGTATGCAGCGTTGCCAATATCTTGAACTAAAAATAACTAACGTGAAGTAGAGTGCGGAAAGAGACAGGACCGAACTAAGCCAGTGCTATAAAAAATGTGTGCCAAAAACTTTTTATTAATTGACTATTAAAAGACTAAATTTTTGTTTTATTTCCTTTATATTATTCGCTATTATAATTTTTCAGATATTGTATATTATTTGTACGACATACGGTGTGTTCCACCACATATAATTATTATATGCTTTATATTTTCTTATTTTTAATTGTTTTTACAAACGTTTTGTAAATTGTATTTTTATAGCATTTTAACTAATTACCGGCAGTTAAAGCTGGTGGCCAGCTATTCGGAAGGGGGAAATGTGTCAAGTAGTGATAATTATTCTGCACTCTAAAAATTAACCAAAATACTTTTTAGCATATTCTCTACAAAATATAATTTTCAAATATTCAATAATAAATTAAATAAGTTGCAAAACTAAATCGATAAATAAATTTTACATTCTTTCCAAGTTAAATTTTATCATTCATATTTTATTTCTACAATATAAATTCGCTATTTAACAAGCATAAAGGATGTAAAGTTTCATATTTCAATATCAGCTTGTAACCGCGTTGAGACATAAACTTTAAGTCTACCTTTATAGGAATATTGCTGAATAAGTATTTAGGAATCATATAAATAGTCCAGGATTGATACACACAATTACTTACTTATTGGTAGTCAGTCAACGAGCACCTACCTGACACATCTCCCCCCATTATGGACTGGTAAGATCTTTTTATTTTATATTTTATTTTATTTTTTATTGTTTGAACTATTTTCCTTGTTTGTTATATTTTTACCGGCAATAAAATGTTGGTATCTTTTTGTTATACATCATTATTTTATTTATAAATTAACCTCTCGCAAGCCAAGCACCCCCGGCTCGTGACAAGTGTTTATTTTTGATATGCCCAGAGCATTCGATACGGCGAATCACGAAGTGCTACTTAACACAATGGATGCCTGTGGAATCAGAGGAGTACCTAACTCTTGGGTAAAGTCCTATCTCAGTAACCATGCTCAAAGAGTTGAAATAAAAGTGTGTGGCAAATTGTATCAATCTGATGCTCAATTGATACCAACAGGTGTTCCCCAGACTAGTTAAGTCCAATTATTTTTTAATCTTTATTAATGATCTGCAAAATAGTTTTACAGTAGCACATGAGTTTCACGTCACTTAATTTGCCGATGACATGGCAATTGCATCGGCAGCCGACAATTTACAGGATATATCACTTAACGCAAATAGGTGTACTACATTAATGAACAACTACTGTAATAAATTTAGTTTGAAACTTAATAGTTCAAAGAGTAGTATTTTTGGTAAATATAAACATTTGATGCTTATATTTACCAAAAATACTCTCAATTATAGCTTACTGACAAAAATCAACAATCAGTCTATAAAAAACAGTGAATGTGTCAAATTATTAGGCCTAACAGTTGATCAAAACTTAAACTGGTCTAAATATATTGAATCGGAAAAAAATATCTGCTAAATGCTATATTGTTTGACAACTTCATGCTTATATAAGTTTAGAACTACTTAGAATTTACTGCTTTGCACATATAGAATCATTAATAAATTATGGGATTCTTTGCTGGGGAAACTCTAGTAGACTTAATGATCTATTCGTAGTCCAGAAAAAAATAATTGCAAAACTATTTAAATTAATGTTAAAAGAATTAGTATTGCAAAAATCGTTTTACTCTATAGATGATTCTTTGGTATTACCATTTAACGCTGAGTTTAATACTATTTACCTGTTTAAATACTGTCTTTGTCCCTTATATCTGTATTGTTTGTCCTTATATATGTTCTACATATTTATTGGTTTTGTTTATATATTGACTATGTCGTTATCAACTTATATTGTATTCTTGAGTTTTGACGAAATTTATATACATATAATTAATGCATGTCAACTTAGAATATTATTAACATTATTATAATTGTGTAGTGGATATACTATCCTTCAGAGAGGATGTAAAGCCGTCGGTCCCTTATCTATTAAATGTTACGTAAGTAAAAGATCCCTACTCCTCGAAAGAGAAGAGGTTCAGCAAAATTTCTGGTTGGGGATAGGTCGTATACAAATGTCGATGTTAGGCCTGAGTAGCGGAAATAGGCCGACGTTAAATAAATGTTAAAAATAACCCTCAGTTATATTTTAAACTGTAAAAATATGTTAATATAATAAAACGTTCATGTACATCTACCTACATACACGAAAGAACATCTGGAATGTTTGTATGTTTATTTTATACAATATGCAGATAAATATAAAAACAAATTTGTTTTTCGATAGCAATGTATTTGATATCAGATAATTTCTCTATAAAATTAGATATTTTATTTGCTTGCTATTCACGATTTGAAAAATTGATAGTAGTGACAATAATTTAATAATATAATATGTTTATCATAAGAAGATTTATTAGTATTAATTCAGTTATTTTTCCATACTGTTCAGTAGTCGAAAAATAGACAATTGAATAATGTTAGCCATACAAGAAGAAAACCTATTACGTAGCTGTTCAGATATGTACTTAAGGCAGAAGATTATCTGAAATTTTCACATTAAGTTGTTACGGACCTCTAGCGTGTGCGACCAACCATACGCTTTAGCGTTTTGTGGGCCGCATTATAACAACTGCTACACTTCCGAAACACATTTCGCTATTCTCCATGGGAGGGCAACACATTTGTGACACGTGATCAACAGGGAAAACGGAAGCAGCCATTTTTGGTTGGCTTGGCTTGGCTTGTTGGTTAGTTGTTTATTCTGTGAACCTTGATTTTATCCAAGGCATCCGGGCGGATTTTAGAATAATCAACTCAAGAAAATTTCCTCAATCTGTTGTTGTTCCGTTTAGCGGAATATTTTGTGTTTGTGAGTAAATTTTATCTGCGGAAGCAGGATATTAAATTACACAAGGTAAGCTAACCTCTTCACGCCATCTTGCCCGTTCTCTACCCACGTGTTTCGCAAATTTGCAGGCTTTCCTTTGGAAATACAGTGTCAACTCAAAAGGCGGACTCGACCCCATTTATCCGACTGTGGCTTCCAGGAGTTTTGGTGGATTGTTCCCTCATCAGTGAGGTAAATTATTTTTCATTTTTAGGTTATGTCAGAATTTCTCACATTAAGCACGCTTCACGTGCATTTCTGACTGTGAATTAAATCGTGATATCTTTAGGGTTCCACGGACGGGGCTTCTACACACGTCAGTGAGAGTTCCACGGACGGGGCATCCACACACAGTGGAAGGTTCCAGGGCTGGTGAGGCTACCATCAACCCCATCGTTGGGTCCATGTCTTGTGTCCCGAAGACATCTACGTAGGGCTACAGTTCCTCCACGTCCGGACTCGGTATCGTACCACCCTGAATAAGTGTGTTTGTGTTGTGTTTATTTTTACTTACCGGGGACCACCTTCAGTGGTTCCGCTGGACATCAATTCATACCTTTGGCATTTTAACTTGTACATATTTAGAGATTTTATGCATATATTTACATATACTTAAGGAGGTTCTTTAAATGAGACCTTTGTGGCAGAATCTATGACAATTTTATGCACATATTGTAAACCGATGTGTAGCTACACGAGGCATTTTATGAATGTGTTGTAACTGATTAATCGTGAAATTTGCCACACCTTGTGAACATCGCCAGGTTATATTCTGGAGAACCAATTTTGTAAATTGCTTAATATAGTGCATTTCAATTTTAAAGAAAGTGTCATTATTTCGTCTGCGACCACTACATATGGAAAAAGTAAGTAAGTAAACTAATAATTTATCATAGTTTGTGTAAGCTTGGGCTTAACGCCCTGAGATAGTCTGAGCTAGAGAAATTTTATCGTAGGCACGTACATCACTTTCCGGGCAAGTCAGTGCCTACGGTATCTGCTACGCTACAGTAGCCCAAGTGATTTCGTTACGTAATATCTGATAATCATTAAGATCCAACGTATCTATTTGTTAATGTACGTGTAACTCATAGCAAAGTATAGAAAATTTCCAGTTCTGGTACTTCCATATTTTTTTCTTGAAGTCTTTGTAGCGTCTTTTAAGTCTTTGTAGTCAAATATATTTTTTAGTCAACAAAAGCCTTTTCTATACTTCCGTGGACCGCATCTAGCATTTTCAAGTAATGAATTTAATTGAGGTAAGACTACAATTATATATATCAAGCTTATTTTGCAGCGAGTTATAATTTCTACATATAAAATGTATACATGAAATTTTTAATAAATTAGTCATCGGAGTAGCAAGATAAAATATTTCACGATTTCTACTTTCTATACGAGGTATATGAAAACAGTTGCTCTAAAATAAGCGGGCAATCAAAGATATTGTTACTAATTTTATATGGGAATACTATTCTTCTGTTTTGTAGACTAACATTTGAATAATCAAATTTACCATTTCTTCAAATTTCTCCATATTCCTTATGCTTAACACGTCCTGTATAACACAAGATGGATTTTTGTAGCTTAAATCCACTGAAGATGACAACTATTTGTTAATATAGTGTATAACTATTTTGTACTGTTATTGTTAATACCACACTTTAGTAAGTGTATATTAATCATAATTTAGTTATATTTTATTTCGTTATCATTTTTATATTTGTACGGTTCCCAGTTCTTCTAGACGGTTTAGCGCTTGCAGAGTGGTTTATTTGCATATTAGTAATACTTACATAATTCATTGCCAGATGGCGTTACCTTTTATAAAATAGATTTTTAAACTATCACAATTGGTATAAGCACTAGCTATTAAAATAGGGGTCTTTACTTTCACTAATATAACTGCATTTTTAAACTGTCACAATTGGTATAAACACTAGCAATTAAAATAGGTTTCTTTACTTTCTCTAATATAACTGCATTTAGAATTCAATTTGAGTAAATCAAATAATAATATTAGATAATTTTATTAATCTTTAATTACACGACCGAAATTGTAATTATTATATTTTCCAACTTGCTATTGTAACTTAGTACCTTTCAATTTATAAAGTTCTTTTCTGGTTCATTTTTTGTATATGAAGTTAGTTTTCTTTGTTCAGAAAGTGGCATAGAATACTCATTTTCTATTCGACTTTTGAAATTGGAAGACTATTTGAGAACTCGTTCATGAAATTACAGTAATTTTCAAGATTACAACTTTTGCTTCGTAAATTCATTGTGTGGTTTCATCAGGAAGAGGTAAATCTTTTATTAATGAAAATATTAGTAATTATTATTTTAACATTTATTTTTTATTGATTTTTTTAAATTAATATATCTGTAATTTTTTATCAATCGTGTTACTATTTTTTTTTCTCTTGTTCTTCATGGCTTCAGTTCCTACTAATTTAAAATTCATTTTAAATTTAAAGAAATATCAATTCAAATTAAAAGTCAAAAACTTAAATTCATATTTAATATATGATTCATCCTGTCTTATATAATTATAATCCTTTATAAGTATTATTGCTTATAATTATAATAATACGTAACTACCTGAATTCCTCAGTGGAATTGTTACATTTTATTAAAATATAGTACCAGAAAGTATTTATACTTTGATACCGAACCACTGCTTGTATATCAGCCATCAATATGAACTGATTTTTTCACCATTAGATCAATAAAGGTTCAAGACAACTGGAAGCCGGAGCTAGCAGAAAACTTCTTACCAGAATCGGCCAACTCAAAATATGCAAATTGTTAATATCCATTATAATTGTTAAATAGAATAAATTTCAACTTCTAGAAATTTATTATATAACAAATATATTTTTTTGTACATATTTTTTTTTACAAAAGTCACAACAATCATCAATTTTCTCTATTTTTTTTTAACATTTATTTAACGTCGGTCTATTTCCGCTACTGAGGCCTATCACCGACGCCTGTAGACGAGCTACCCCCAACCAGGAATTTTGCCGAACCTCTTCCCTTAAGAAGAGTAGGTATCTTTTACTTGCCTAACATTTAATAGACAAGGGATTATACAAGGTATTATTATTAATACATGTATAGAAAACCCAAATAATAGGAAAGAATATTGGTATTTATTATTTACGACTTACTTAATTTGACTATTTTTCGCGAAAGTTCCAAATAAATACACTAATTCCAACTTAGGGTTGTGTTAAATGCAAATATTTTTACCAACAGTGACGTTAAGTTACTAACTTCTAACCGACGTTGAAAGGTTACCCATAAGTTAGTCAGTTACTAACGTCTAATCAACGTTGGAAGATCACTTAAAAACATATCAAACCTAAATAAGTCATTTTCTGACGTCAAACAAATGTTGATAGGTGTTCCAAACTGAAGGTCCAAGGAACGTTATTCTGAGGTCAATTCACGACTATAAGATTTGAGTTAACATACGACTACTATTTGCACTAATTTTGACGTTGGAATTAGTAAAAAAGTAGTCGGTAATCGGTTGCTTGGGTACTTACCTCGGCGATTTGAGAAACGGTTAAGAAAATTAAAATGAATTAAAAAAATAAATTCAACGACACCCTAAGTATGTATATACGTAAAGTAAAGACGAAAAGTTAATCGATATGTTACCAAATACAAAATTAATTAAAAAATCTCACTTTTTGTGCATAATAGACATCTATTCTGTCACTTAAATTAATATTGCTTTATTGCCATTAATATTTATCATTAGATCATAATCACTGATAAAATATTTGTCTGCAGATTTGGCATAGTGCACCATTGTTTAAGCTATTGAGACACAAATCAGGTAGTATCTTTAGCGTATTAATAGAATTGTATAAGCAAAAAAGATATACATTGAAATATTATCATAATAATTATTTACGGATAAATAAAAGTGGGGGTAAAATGTTTATTTATCCTGACGGACAAGCCGTGTTACGCATGTATGATGATTTTTTAGTGGAAGGTCAGAACACATTACACTAGCCATTGCTGATTTTATTCGGTATTATTATTAATTTACCAGTACAGGTAACGATAATAATGATCTGTGAAGTGAAATTTTTTAAATATGTGTTCGCATTGTTGCTATTATTGGATGGAGCTGTTAATAGTATAGGTAAGTAGAGCAAAAAATATTGTTGTATTAACACATAATTATGTCAAAACGATGGTACAATGTTATATTATGATGTTATCTTATATTGAACAAAAGGCAGACAAGAGTAAAATATGTTTTTTAATCGTCCTATTATAATAGCGTATATACTCATATATTGATTAGTAATTTTGGATTCTTAAAAAGGGTTTCTTATTTTTTCGATTTTTCTGAAGGATGATTTACTAAAAATATTTAAATTTATGACTAGTGGGGCAGATATTTTTAAATGATATATTATTGTGTGGCAAAGGTTGACAATAGTGAATTTTTATGTAAAATAAACAGTACGAACAATTCTTGTCATTACATTGTCTCTGCGTTATCAATTGAGAGTTTAAAGAAAGTATAAACAATATTATCGCGTTTGACTTTAGGTTTAAAAAAACTCTGTTTAAACACAAAAAAATATAAATTCAAGAAGCAGCTGTTTTTATTTTTGCGTTTAAAAACAATTAATTTTTTTTTTCGTATTTGGGCAGACTTTTTTTACCACTTAATCTGCATACCAATAAGGGTATGTATACCGGGTAACCCAGAAAGTACCTATCCCTCCCACTTTTTTCTACAGTTTTAAAAATAAAATTCTGAAATTTGGAAAATCAAATATACAGTGTGACCCATCTCAAATGGAAACCTCTCTGTAAAAATGTATTTATAATCCTATGTTAACGCTTTTTTTTAACTGATAAACCATCGAAAACTCCACTTTATAACAAAAATTTAGAGATAAATTTCAATTTTCAAAGCCTTCTATGTTTATTCTCAATGTCGAAAATGGACAAATTTGATTAGCGATTTTTTTATTGAAATTTTAACTACACCACTGAATTCAGTAACCTCTCAAATGGGTAAATCCCAAGTTTCATGAAAAAATATTGAAAAATGACAGATTTATGACAAAATTAATGTAGGCTCATAGTAACTTTTACTTGATTTTTTCTAAAAATCAAAGTAGCCCATGAAAAATAAACAAAAGAAAGATAAATTAAGTGAATAGTTTTAATAAATATTATATTTTTATTGAGTAATGGCAGATAATAATAGAGTGCCATGGAAAACAAATTATACAGTCAAACGTCAAATCTTTAAAATTCGTATATTCTCATATTCATTGTTATTGAATTATAAAATCGATAGTTATTATCAAGTATTAGTTTATTAGTTTGTAGTTAATTATGGATAACCTAAATGTACAGGAAAAAAATGAACTTGTGCGCCTTAGAGGAGATAATGACAGAACTTTGAAAGAGGTATGCGAGATATTCAACAACAGGCATCCAAATAGGCCCAACATTACTAAAAGTACTGTTTATAAAATAAACAAAATTTTTAATGAATGTGGCGCTGTGAGACGGCGTATTATGAGAACAGATAATGTACAAAGAAGAACCAGGTACGGGCAGATAGTTTTAAATTATTTTAACAACAATCCAAACGCCAGTGTAAGAGTAGCTAGCTTAGATTCGAATTTACCTAGAGAAAATATTCGCCGATGCCTTAAGAAGAATTTGGTAAAACCATTCAAACCCAAATTTTTACACACGTTGGAACCTGGTGATGATAACAGACGGATGGAGTTTTCCTTGTGGGCTCAAGGAGAGTATCTTAATAACAGAAATTTTAATAAAAATATTTTATTCAGCGATGAAGCAACTTTTACAACAAACGGGGTGTATCGTCACACAATTCTAGGTTTTGGGCTGTAGAAAACCCACAGTTTGTCATTAATTGTAAAAGACAATATTCCCAAAAATTAATGTTTGGTGTGGGTTGCTCAATGAAACAATCATTGGCCCTTTCTTTTTTGAAGGTAATATGAATAGCATGCAGTTTTTATAGCTCCTAAGAAATGAATTTTGGAATATTCTACATGAACTTCCAATACAAGAAAGAGTAAATCTACATTTTCAATTAGATCGAAGCCCTGTCCATAATGCCAGAGTGGTTACCAGATGGCTGAATGCTAACTTTCCTAATCGATGGATAGGTCGTGGTAGCCCGTTAATTGAATGGCCACCCCGATTCCCGGACTTAGCACCGATGGACTTCTTTTTATGGGGTTTAATAAAATCTAAAGTTTACAGGTCACGCCCGAGTAATAGAGAAGATTTGTGTGCAAGACAAGCTTGTGCAGAAGTTACCCGGCAACAATTACAGAATGTCGTAAAAAATATTAAAAAACGATTCGACAAGTGCATCGAAATAAACGGCGGCCTTGTAGAGGCTACAAAAATTTAAGAAGTTTTAGTGTAATGTTGTACAATGTGTTATTTTTTTTATTTAATAGGTATCTAATTATTATTACTTTTAATTGTTCATACTTATGTTTTGAAGTCCAATATGATTAAGTTTGTTTAAATGACAATATTTATTAAAATATTCACTTAATGTATCTTTCCTTTGTTTATTTTTCATGGGCTACTTCGATTTTTAGAAAAAATCAAGTAAAAGTTACTATGAGCCTACATTAATTTTGTCATAAATCTGTCATTTTTCAATATTTTTTTATGAAACTTGGGATTTACCCATTTGAGAGGTTACTGAATCTAGTGGTGTAGTTAAAATTTCAATAAAAAAATCGCTAATCAAATTTGTCCATTTTCGACATTGAAAATAAATCATAGAAAGCTTTGAAAATTGAAATTTATCTCTAAATTTTTGTCATAAAGTGGAGTTTTCGATGGTTTATCATTTAAAAAAAGCGTTAACAAAGGATTATAAATAACTTTTTTACAGAGAGATTTCCATTTGAAATGGGTCACACTATAGGTATCAATGGCCACATTTTAACCACTCGGTGGTAAAAAAAACCCCTTCCGATATGGCCAGAAATTGCCATAACTTTCTTATTTTAATTAACACCCTGTATATTTAAGTCACTTTTCCCACGAAGCTGTAATTTCTCATTCCCACGCTTTTTTAGGATTCAAAGTCGGATGAAAAATAACATTTGAAATGGCATTTATTTGCTATTTCTAGTTGGCTTTGGAATTCAGGAACAAATTTAAAAAAAATTGAAGTAGATTTTGAATTGGAATAAAATGGTATTTCTCAATAAACTAAATGTAAGATTGGCCTATTTTGTTCATTTGCTTGGATTTAGAAATGTTTTACCCATTTTTCCATGTCATGGAAACTCAATTTGTCATTACTCCAATTTTTCAAATTAGTACTACCCTGTATGTTTTATTTTTTTATCAGATAGAGTGGTAAATTTTCTTTAGACTAGTTTTCTCGATTAAAAATTGAATATAAATTAAAATAAATATTAAGCTTTTCGTAGAAGCGTTTCAAATTATGTCCATATCTTGCAGTAATCCATGAAAAACAGATAAAAAATTTCACACAGCATTTGTCAAAACGTTATTGTTGAGTGAAATAGAGGCGTATTTATTTTTTGTAAATTTATAATTAGGCGCTTCATTCAAAATAAGATACGATTTACCGTGCAATACACACAAAATGAAAAGGTAGATTTACTTTCATTTACGGCGAGTGTCAGAAAAATGCCCATGCGGCCGCACGTCTATATTATAAAAGATATTCCGATCGTCCTCAGCCATATCGGCAATATTTTAAAATTCTAGAGGAGTAATTCCAAAATGCAGAAAATATTGAGGTGGCAGTGGACAGATTTATAGTAAGCGAAGAAATTGAGACAAATGTGGCTTACACACATGGGTACCCAAATGTTGCTATAGAGAGCTTGCAAAAAGAGATAGATATTGGCCGTAAGACAGTAAGACGTATATTAAAAAAAACATGGTTTTACATGTTACAAATACCAATTGCATCAAGAATTATATGAAAACGACGGAAACAGAAGATTGATCTTGTGTAATTGGTTTGCTCAACACGTATAACTAAACAACAAAATTTTATTTAGTGATGAATCTCGTTTTACGAATAATGGCATACCTAGACAATTAATAGACATAATCTACGTCACTGGTCTAAAGAAAATTTACACGAAATGTTTGAAGGTTACCATCAGGATAGATTTGGAGTGAATGTGTGAGCTGGAATATTCGGTACAAAAATTATTGGTCCCATACCATTTCAAGGACCACTAACCGGTACACGTTACTTAAGCTTTTTGCAAAATGAAGTAGAAAACGGACTGGATGAACTTTCCTTGGAAGATTTTAGAAATATGTACTTCCAACAAAATGGAGCGCCGCCGCATAATGCTAGGTTTGTGAAAAATTGCCTTGGTGCAAAGTTTGACAACCGGAAAATATCTACTATTAGGTGGCCTGCTAGGTTACCAGACCTAGCTCCACTTGATTTTTTCTTTGAGATTACCTGAAAGACAGTATACTCAACGCCGCCTGCATCATTAGAGGAACTCCAAAATAAAATTTTAAATATCTTTGAATCCATAACTCCAGTCGTGTTACAAAGTGTTATGAGAGAAACTATTCGAAGTGTAAACAAGTGTTCTGTAATAGGTGGGCATCATTTTGAGCACCTGCTATGGTATTTAGTTGTGATGTATTATTCTAATTATAGAATAGAATAGAGTATATATTTATTTATACTTTAACAATTATAACATATACATAATTTTTATTTTAAGTTGAAAAAAATAAATATAAATAATCTACAAAGTCGAGACTTGTTGTAGATAATGTAATATATAATATACGATATTGCAAGCCAGAATGAAACATCGTATGTCTGTGCAAAGAACCTCGTGTGGAATAAACTGTCTTCTGCGAAAGAATTCTTGTATGCAGATCTACAGTTATTCTTCAGAGCTTATAAAAAAAATTCCGACTTAAAACGAAATCGAAATTTTGATTGCAAGATTTGACATAAACTAACTAACTGGCTGACTGACTGACTGACTGACTAACTAACTAACATTGCAAGTTTAATAAAAGCTTTTAAAAAGATGATTTTCCTTTTTTAAAAAACATATTCGAATAAGCAAAATTCTATGGCAACAAGGTCTACGCAGTGACGCAAACAATAGTAATTAAAAAAAAAAAGACGATTACCAGGCAACATATTTTAAATATTGTTTGCTACTAACAATTTTATATAATATATAAAATGCTGTCAAAAACCAAAATTATCTGCTCTTGAATGAAGCACTTTTCTTGGAAATTATTTTTGCACTTGATAAAACGAAAAAAATTTACATATTAATGGTTACTTATTTTTTTGTTGTTAAAATTTATAACACACAATTACCTAGTTTTATAATTTTTACCTTGAAATTGATGTGTAACAAGTGTACTATTCTCTCTGTATCTTAATTTAATGTATTCATGAATATATTTATGAATGTGCACAATTAAGTATTTAAATTCAAAGGATTTCATAGGTGTTTGTTTTAATCTAACCAAATGTATAAAATGGTTGAATCCCATTTGATAAGTTAATATATATATAAATTATATATATAAGGGCGACGTTAATATGACAATTTTCAATGCGATAAAAATGATTTTATTGCTCTTATATTCTGAAGTATTCAGGACTATATGGGGATATATGTAAGGAGATTGTCATGCATAGTAAGAACAACGGATGAAGGTACGTTTAGTAATAACGGTCCTTTTCTTCCATTTTGTATTTATCGAAAGAACAAGCTCTCGTGGCTTGCATCCTGTTTATTTCATACACTGTTCAACAGGTACTAAACCCAATTACAGAACCGGGATTTTCTGACAAACTTAACAAACAGAAATTATAGGTATAAATGAAACTAAAATTCATTGACGTTTTATATCTATATATTGTACAGATTTACATTTAGCTGCATTTTATCTAACATTATTTTATTTAATTTCAAATGTATCTCACGCACGGTACTTGTACTTTATGAGCACATCATGTTTATTGGATTTTATATTCAATGTTTTATATACTATTTATATTTGTATTTGTTAAATTATTTATATCTAATAAATATTATTATTAAAAGGATTTCGTTATAATACATTGTACCAAATTTCAAGTCAATATCATAAGCGGTTCCAGAGTAAACGTGTTTACAAAAAAAATTACAGACCGACCGACAGACAGATCGACAGACACAGAAATTTCAAAAAAGACATATTTTTTTGCGTTACTATACTTCCACTGGACTTGGAAGTAATTATGGTTAATGGAGAAGCAAATCTGCAAGTACAATCTCCTAGTAAGAAAGCAGGTATGCCATCACGACCAGTGGTCATTTTGTTTTCAATATTCCTTAAGGCCGTACGAACATCAGTGTTAGAGAAACGCGACACATGCAATTCCGAGTTATTGCTGGCACTAAACTCATCTAATGAATTTTCAAGCGAGCTGTCCTGAGGCGCATGAGATTTACATTTGCATTCATTAATGAGTATTTTAGATTCCAAAGACTTCCATATTTATATGAACTGCATTATTTTAAGAAAAAGATATATATCAATAATAAAGCAACTTGAACATTCCAAGTACAGAATATACGACAATAATACATTTGTTTAATAATTTAATGTGATAATTTTCTTCGAAATGTCAAAGACTGTAATAACGCGATGAGATAGCCAACAGCCCGTATCAAAAAGGCATTTAATGTAGTCTAATTAAATTAACTTCAGCAAAACAGAGGATGTTTAGTTCCACGATAAAATTATGGGTGTACGTCAAGGTCAATACCATAAATGTGTAGTAATAGCACAATAATTGATTCTTCCTCTTATTTGTCATAGTTTATTACTTATGTAGCATGTATGATAACAGTAATATAAAATTCTTCATTTGGTTGGTCAGCTTCAACCTTGTGAAAGAACATTTATCTTGTTTTATAAACGATTATAAATGCTGCTTAGTTGTTGTCTTGAAAAATTAATTTATTAGACTTTACCCCAATTTTTGCCAAGGTTAATGAAGAAATGTATGTTGTATATAAATATACGTGCACTGATTCCTTTTTCTGTGTAGTTGTAGGTGATGTCACTTAACACAACTTCTTGGTATTTTCTATATACTGAGTGGTCACAAGATATGACTCAAGTTTATAATATGTTTATCAACCATTTTTTTAGACTCGTTAATAATAATAATATTTATTTCAGTAGATTATGTTACATAATATAAGAAAGTCATTAAAACTACAAGCTACAAACTTTCATAATATAATAAACATAAAACATAGATGACAAACTTAAAATCCACATAAGTAGAAATAAAACAACAGATACATACTTTACTCGTTTAGATATTCCTAAACACTGTAGTAAAATTTGTTAATTAACAATTTTCTTACATTTTTCTTAAAGTAAACATATTTCTAATATTTTTTATTTCATCAGGTAATTTGTTTGGAGGCTATTATGTTGCCACTAGACTGTGCATGTCTTTTCACTTCTTCTTTCTACTATGTGTAAGCGAAAATGTCAGAAAGAGGTTAACACGTATATTTCCATATGTAGCAACAGCCAGGCAACTTTAATGGCTCTTAAATTAAAGGTAGTGATCTCTAAACTAGTACTGAACTGTCAGAAAGTATTGTCCGAATGGTGGAGACACACATCCATTCGGTTTGTCCCTAGATAATCACTCTGTAGATTGGGCCAATTGTGTCTTATGTAAGATTTATTAATTTAAAGAAAAAGTGGGGATATTTTCGTCATAGACTTGAAAATAAAAATGGTCTATCGTTTCAATAACTTAAATTCATGTTTTATAGCATTTTAAATATACATATGCAATTGAAATTTCAGGATTATTTGGGGTAATATCCTCTCACTAATCACCACTTTTAATAAAGTATAATAAGTCCTTACTTATTTACCTACCAAGTTAAAGTGGGACTTGATTGACCCAAGAAGTACCTGGTTGCGATAAATTTTATGAATAGAGCAAAACAAATAGATTTTCATTCATTGCCATTTGACAGTTTGATGACGACTGCTAAATCACATCCGTGATACAATGATTTATTTTATTTACGGACATTAATTCTGCAAAATATTTTTATGGGATGTAGGTAATTAAAGATTACCTTGGCAGTAACATAAATTTTTATCAAAAATGCAAATACTTAAATCGATTCAACTTTGAGGAAGTTATGTGTGGAGGTTTTTTTTTTGAAATAACAATAAAAATGATTTAATCTTATCGACCATATTCATAGACCATATAGAACAAACTTTGGTCATGAATATTATTAATATTAGATGAGTCATTTAGTATACTCATTATCATCGCTAATTAGTGTTGTGTTCGTGAAATGATTTATTTTTTTCAATAATGAGCTGCATTAATATTTATACGTTTATGTGATATAGTCGTAGATAGCCTTACTTGGCTGACTAAATTTTTGGGAAATTTTAACGAATGAAGTTCAGTCACTGTGTTAATGTTAATTGTGGTGATAAAAATCTAATGTTTCTCTATTAAGCCGACCTTTAACTGACGAACTTAACAAATATTCATTGTTTCCCAAGACATGGCTGATCATGGGAGCATAATATGCAAAATACATCACTTATATTTTTCATTTTGTCTCTCGATAAATGTGACGCAAATGTCAAAGAACGACAAGTGTTGCTCCGCTTCACATATCACAATTATTCGAGATGCTCATGCTACTGGTTTGGCATTTGGTAAATTTTTTAAAATCTGTAAACAAAGCTGGGCCTTTATCCAATAAATGCCCAACATAGAACAAAAAATGTCATATGCGTGGAAACAAATAAAATAATATCAGATATATTTGACAGATATGATATACGTAGCAATTGTTGGACTGGGGCCGAGATGGTCTACCGAGCAAAATGTCTAAGGAACCACTTAAAATTTTTTAGTTTAGTTTACAACCGGTTTCTTTTTTAAACTTACTTTTTTAAACAGCAAAGTATAATTTATATTGCGCATTTTGATCTACTCTGGAATTGTGTGTTTAACGAAATATTTATTTCCAGATATACCGAATGTACAAGGCAGTTATCGAGACAGCAACAAACTTAACCGAAATAACAAGAGATCAACATTTTGTCCTTCTAATACCCAGTGTGTTCCCCTTGGATCGTGTCCCATATTAAATAATTTAATAAACAACGAATGTTTGCTTACGAATAGGTGAGTCTGCTTATCAAAACTCAGTTAGTTGATAAATCAGTATGACAACATATTTTTCTGTGGAACAAATAACTGTGGTTGTTGAGAAGGAATTATAATGAAATTTTAAGTGTTTTAGTACCTGTATAAATTGTTGGTAGAGAGCGCAAGTGTCATAGTAGAGTACATTATATTTTTATATTTATCTATTTTTTATCACCTTCATTATTGTTATTATGTAGTCATGTATTACGTTATATGTTAATTCTGTTCATTAGGATGCATGTATTTTTATTTTCATATATATTGTCATGTTTTTATTTTGTATGCATCTCAGTGTTTGCTTATTACACTGTATTCTCTAAACTTGCTACAAATGTACCTTTTACATAAAGTAGCGAAATGAATAGTTTATTTAGTGACGCTCCTCTACTTTCATCTGCTCTACTCTGCTTTGCTCAGCTCTACTCTGCCCTGCTCCACTCTCCTCTCCTCTCCTCCTCTCCTCCTCTCCTCCTCTCCTCCTCTCCTCCTCTCCTCCGCTCCGCTCCCCTCCCCTCCCCTCCCCTCCGCTCGCTCCGCTAAGCTCGACTCGGCTCTACGCTACTCTACTCTACTCTACTCTACTCTACTCTACTCTACTCTACTCTACTCTACTCTACTCTACTCTACTCTACTCTACTCTACTCTACTCTACTCTACTCTACTCTACCCTACCCTCCATCCCTACCCCATCCTACACTACTCTACTCTATTCTATTCACTTCTGCTCTACTCCATCAATTTTTTCTTTGTGAAACCGGAGTTGTAGGTTTTTAAATCCATATTCTATGACTTAAAAAATGCGCTGTGAAGAAATTGTTCGCGAAAATTCGTCTTTAGCTTGTTAACGAATTAGCGATGGCAATTAATAAACCTGGCGATGAACTCATGACATAAGGAATATTTTACACTTACCTAAGGTTGTTGCAGCATCGGCGATTTAGGATGTGGCTACCAAGGCTCAGGATTAATATGTTGCCCTCAAGCAAGCGAAGGAACGACGTTGTCTCCTGGTAAATTAGTAGATGGACAAAGATGCGGTATTTCGCAAGTTCAAGGTGAAGGATACGATGGCATAGGAGCTTATCCTTGGATCGCAAGGATAGGATTCAGACGTATGGAGGTATAATTAAGAATTTGAAAATTTGTAATGATGTAAACCTTTTTTTTTAGATGTGGTTACTGGTGAAGTGAAATATCCTTGCACAGGGTCAATTATCAACAACAGGATAATTCTGACCGCTGCCCATTGTGCCCTAGCAAAAGCAGATAATTATAAACTGTAAGTAATTTTTAAGAAAATGATTAAAGCCAAGTTTTATTTAGTAAGCAGCAAGCGAGTACGTCGGGCCGCGTTTACATGCGAAATAAATGGGCAACTGACTTGTATCGCACACAAGTGTAATTCTATAGGTGTAGGTATTTATTAGTTAGGCAGTCACAGAGTCAGTACTACGTTGTTGTTCATTGGGGGTAGACGCATGTTTAATTATTTAATTAACAATGCCTGCATGTGTCTACAGCATCTAAAAATTGTAATTATTCTTATAAAGATTATAAAGGGCCGAATCACTGGGCCCTAAGAAGAGCAATATAGGAAAGTTCATAAAATAACTGAATCATTTTGAAATGAAAAATAAAGAATTATAATAGATGCCCTTCGTAATCGGTTGACTACAATATAAATTAGAATGTGTGATCGACAATAAAATGGATTTTATTAAATCTATCACAATTCAGTTTTTAAAATTCAGAAGATAATTAATTGTAATGTTATGTTTTTGTATTCATAATATTTTTTTTTATCCTTGACAACCATCCAAAATCTGAGTTCCCAAAAGATGGCTATGAGGCAATATTAGTGCCCTCTACCTAATACGCTACACCCTTCTTGTGCTAAATAATAACCTAATCGATCATAAAAACTTCTTCTGAAATTTAACAACATATTCGGGCTAATTAGTTCGAAAGCGCTTGCCATCTTCAAACGCAACTCTAAATTATTAGCCTTGTTCTTCTGGAAGCTATAAATTTGTGATATTATGTGGCCCCATAACAAAGTCATTAGGAGCCAGATTAGGAGATCTGGCTGCCTACAAGATGGTTCCCCGTCCATTCAATAAACGACCTGGAAATGTGATGTTCAGAAAATCTTGAACT
Organism: Leptura quadrifasciata; assembly: GCA_963675555.1. Classification (NCBI taxonomy): domain Eukaryota; kingdom Metazoa; phylum Arthropoda; class Insecta; order Coleoptera; family Cerambycidae; genus Leptura; species Leptura quadrifasciata. Next base: position 7,782,803 of record OY776674.1, read on the forward strand.
GCGGCACGATCATGAGGACGATAACCATCTTGTTGAAACCAATCTCGTTAAATCTACGCCCTGTTAGTACTCTAATTTCAGGAACAATATGCTACTGCAATAGATTTAAGTACTTAAGGCCGTTTAGTATACCATCAATGAAAATTGGACCGCTCATATGATCCCTCAGCATATCCCCCGATATATTTAATTTCTGGGGATACTGAGTTCGTAATAAAAAAATGCGACCGTGAAATGCAAAAGGCCAATTTATCAGTGAAAACAATATTTTCATCATCGCTTGCATTTTCCATTACATTTTCACAAAAGGTCGTTCATGTGATATTGTCCTCGGGAAATATCTCATGTTTTCTTACTTTGTATGAGCGTTAACCATTTATCTTGAGATTCCCTCTTACTGTCCTATCACTTGAATCTGCTTTATCAGAAACTGTGGGATTTTCATTAGCGGTGGCCAAAACCATCATTTTTAATTAACATTATGGTGTTGCGAGACTGATTGTCTTTTATGTCTTCCAGGAGGAATGCACCCATGTATTTCGAAGTTTTTTTTTATTCAACTGATTGCGTCTAGTGCAGAGGAAGCCATATTTGAATATGTAGTTTGAAATATTTCTTTAACTGCACGTATTGAACGGTCACCATAATGCCACTTAATTATCTGGATTTTTTCAGTAACATAATGATCTGCATGTAAACGCAAAATAAACGTTTACATACTTCTGCCCAAAGTGGAATAGATGTAAATGCCTTCATATAGCATGCGATAAGCCGCAGCCGTCTCGATCGAGCCGCCACCATTTGCATTCCTTTGTATGGTTGTGCATTATATCTGCTTAGCACTTGTGAATATACCCATAAATTCGTCCGTGTAGGTACTTGACTACCGCTACTTGTATTTTATCAACTTGACATTTTAATTTCCGCTGACTGCTGATGAATAATAAAAACTGCCAAGACTGTCAGACAAGCTGTTATTCAAAATTTCATAAGACGTCAAATAATAATATAGTAGGTAGCCAGATATTACTTCCCTCTGACCTATTTCCACAGACACCAAAACATTTGACAGTACACTCGAATAGATTACTCGACACTCATTTCAGTAACCATGTTAGGATCATCGAGAGTTGATTATTTTTTTCAATTTTTATTTAAAGTCACTTTTTTAATTCTGTGATATACGTACTAAAAGTGATTTTGCTTCGCTCTTGGAAGCATTCGATATTCTCGTTCCATGATATTCGCTTCTCGTAAACTAAATGTCACTTTTAATACTTGTATCATAAATAACTATTAATGTACTCTAGATTTTTAGTGCGTGTAGGAGAATGGATGACGGATACGGCAATAGACTGTGGAGAAGAATTTTGTGGTTTGCCGGTACAAGATATAGCCATTAGCCACGTGGTGGTTCACCCAGGATACCAAAAACAAACTTACAAACACAACATTGCGTTACTGGTGTTGAGGTCGAAAATTAATTACACAGGTAGGGTTATTTTGAACCATTTCTTGTTTGTTGAAAAAATATATTATTCAAGTCTTTATACAGGGTTTCCCAGTCCTAGTTCTACAGCGAGTAACTCGAAATCTGTTAAAGATAAAACTGCTGCCCAAGGAATCACTACTTCCACATCCAGATTTTGTATCCAAGTCTTATACACACTAAATCTCAATGTAATATTTTACTCCCTTTAATAATAGGGGGAGGTGGCAATGGGGGTGGTAGAGGGAGTGGCTAATGCCAAAATAAATTTTAAAGGCCTTTGGTTCTCGTACACAAACTAAATTCCAATTGAATTTTTTACTCCCATTAATAATAGGGTGGGAGTGGCAGAGGGGGTGGCTAATGCCAAAAATTTGTAGAGGCCCTTGGTTCTTTTATACACACCAAATAATAATTTAATTTTTTACTCCCTTTAATAATAGGGCAGGGGTGGCAATGGGGGTGGTAGAGGGGGTGACTAATGCCAAAAAAATTTTGTGGCCCCAAAAATATTTTGCCTCTTGCGATCCAGAGCCTCGCATTGACAGAGTATATGGTGTACTATCTCATGCGCCTCTCCGCAGAGCCTGCAGTTAAAGGTGCGTACGGACTTGACGGGACGCGCGCGCCACACGCACGCGACATTCCAAAATTCCTAAGTGTGGACGGGGAGCGCGAGCGGCGCTAGCGCCGCCTGTCCGAGACGCGCTGCTACCCATCTATTGTCGGTTTATCGACGACAGATCAAAGAAAGAGCGTGGCGCAGTGTGGACGGACACAATGTAGGAGCGTAGCAATCGCGCTAGAAATCAGTTGTTGAGATGGAGTGGAGCGAAGAAGTTCAGTTAGAGCTTATCGACTTATATAAATTAAAATAAGTTTTGTGGAATCCTAGAAATAACGATTATTTTTAAAAAACAAAAAATGAGACACGTGGATGGATATTGCGCAATCATTCATTAACTCCTTACCGGCGCTTCTTTTGTACAGTTCACTACGCCACCATCTAGGTTTTTTTTTAAATATTAAATGAGATGCAATGAACATCGCACCACCGCATAACAATAAACATGCTACAGCTTTCTCCCCGTTCGACATGTTTTCTAGGCCTTTCACACCTACACTGATCCAACTTCATGATACAATAAACATAAGATATGATATTGCGCATGTTGGGCGGAGCTTAGTTCCCTTGGCCTACGTCATATGGTGAGAAATTTTGCCATGTATTCTACCATTTAACACATGGTTTATAGCGGTGTTTTATTATTTGCTGTATATTTTTGTTTATTAAGTGTTTTTCTTTAAAAAAAAATGCGTTGTGCGGTGGCTACGTGTAAGGTGGACAATCAGTCACGAAATTTTAATAAGAACATAAAGTTTTTTCGATTTCCCGTCAATGAAGGATTACAAAAACAATGGCTACATGCCTGCAGACGGGGCGACAAAGTAAATGTAAAATACGCCAGAATTTGTTCGGTGCATTTTAGTGAAGAACAATATGAGAGAAATCTCAAGTATGAACTGTTGGGATTAAATCCGTATAAGTGTCGAAGACTTTTAAAGTCAGACGCTATTCCGACATTAAATCTCCCACAGTCAAAGCAAGCTTCAAAAGCCACAAATGAAAGAAATAAGCGCATAATGAAAAGACAAGGTGCTAAATTGGCTAAAAACATGCTTATTAACACTGGGTAAGTATAATTTTTTTTGTTACAAAAATTCCAGAGCTTTTCGATTCCATTTTACAAAAAAATAACTTGTCCCTACTAATATATTATAAATGCGAAAGTTTGTGTGTTTGTATATTTGTTACTCAATCACGCTTTAACGACTAAACGGATTTGGATAAAATTTGCTATGCAGATAGTCTATATCGTAGATTAACACATAGGCTACTTTTTATTCCGAAATGCGGAATTGTATACAGGGTGGGCGAAAAATTGGTAAACTTTAAAAATATTTCCTTAAAGATTTTTTTTACGGAACTAACTACGGGATGTTGTAGAGGATGATAAATTAATAAACAAAAATTATACTGGGTGATCAAAAAAAGGTTTTTTTTTTTATTATAAATTGCGATATTTTTTCATACTAGGTATATCGGAACGAAAAAAATGTAAAAAAATAAAAATATACAGGATGTCAAAAATTCATTTTTAAAAAATAGAGAGTGGGATAGAGAATAAAAAAATAATGATTCCGTCGATTAAAATATTATACAGGGTAGGTAAAACATCGGTCCACCTTAAAAATTTCTCTCAAAATTCTACGCGAGTGAAGCCGCGGGTATTCAGCTAGTAATAAATATTTTAATATAGTTCCTGTAGTTTCTGTACTAAATCTTGCATGAAAACTGATTACAGCTAGTAATAAATATTTTAATATAGTTCCTGTAGTTTTTATACTAAACTTCCATGAAAACTGGTTATTATTATTACAAAAAACTCTATTGTAGATTTGATAATAGTAATGGTTATGGTGTTGGTGGTGTTGGCGATCCTAATCCTAATCAGACATCCTCTACTGAGTCTTTAAGTCATAATGAAGACCCTAACATTGAAAACATCAATAACCTACCCGATTCATCTGCTACCCGAGACACTGGGTAAGTTTGTTTAACAAAATAATTACTGATTGGATTGTAAACCATGTATTTTTATATCGTAGGCACTATGTATTATTATTTATAATTTTAGAACTAATACTGAGAATAATGATGAAGAAACAATTTCTAAATTGAAAGAAGAAATTGAGACATTAAAAAGAGAAAATAAGGTTTTTCAGAATATATTTACCAGTAACCAAATTGAAAAACTGAAAAATCCCAAAAAGCGAATAAAGTGGACAATTGAAGACATTTCGAAGGCCATAGTTATTCATTCTGCTGGTGCTAGGGCCTATCGAATGCTGTTAAAGAAGGGATATCCTCTGCCTGCTGTATCAACTCTAAGGAAATGGTGTGCAAAAGTCAAGTTGGAGCCTGGAATTTTAAAACAGGTTAGAATAACTTTTTAGTTCATTAGGGTATCTCTTTCAATCATTTTTTCTACTGTTTTAGGTCATGATGATTGTAAAAAAAACGGAACTTACGGACCTCCAAAAACTGTGTGTTATTTCCTTTGACGAGATTAAAGTAAAAAGCCAGTACCTTTACAATAAACCAAACGATGAAACTATGAAACCCCATAATTATGTCCAAGTGGCCATGCTAAGAGGCTTATACGGCAATTGGAAGCAGCCAATTTTCTATGAGTTCGACTGTCAAATGACCAAAGAAAAACTGTTTGAAATTATCAGGTTTGTTGAAGAATCGGACTTTCCAGTGGTTGGGATGGTATGTGATCTTGGTGGAGGAAATAGAGGTTTGCACACAGAGTTAGGCATTAGCACTACACAAACATGGTTTCTTAATCCCAGTAGTAATTCCAAAATATATGTTTTCGCGGATGTGCCACATCTTATCAAACTTGTTAGAAATCATTTTGTCGACCAAGGGTTTCATTTAAATGGGGTTGAACTACACAAAGGTATCATAGAAGAGTTAATCAGACTTACTAGTGCAACAGACCTTAATATTGCTCACAAAGTAACAATGGAAACATTGCACGTGAAAGGAGCTGGTAGGCAAAAAGTCAAACACGCCGCAAAATTGTTTTCACATACAGTTTCTCGGGCAATTAGTAGATGTGGAGTCCTTGGAAAGTTTACTTCTGGAGCATGGTTGGAGTTATCCGAATTTTTTAAAGATGTACGTATAAATTTTAAAAGATTATATATATAAATAAAAAATATAAACAATTAAGTAATATTATTAATCAGTCCAAAAAAAAACATTTTTATATTATTAATTAACAGATTTTTATAGTAGGCTTAATTAACCCCTTAATTATTTTAGGTTAATGATTGGTTCGACTGTCTAAATATTAGAGTGCCAATAGAAGATAGTAGAGACAGAAAAAAGGCGTATGGCATGTCGTTGGAACTACAAAATTCAATTTTAGATAAAATGACTTCTACCATGTTTAATTTAAGAGTCAGGGGTAGAAAAAGTTTACTACCATTTCAAAAGGGAATAATAATAACAAATACGTCGCTAAAATTACTTTTTGAAGATTTAAAAACACGAACCAATATTAAGTATATTCTAACACATAGGCTAAATCAAGATGTATTAGAAAATTTTTTTGGCGCGATTAGAGCTAAAGGAGGACTCCATGATCATCCTAATCCCCTAGAGTTTAAATACCGTTTAAGGGCATACGTCTTAGGCAAAAATGAGGATTCTTTTTCTGAATGTGGTAACACTGAAGAGGATAATACGCCGAATTTAGAACCCTGTGAAAAGTTGCTTAGTAAGCAATATTTTTCTCGTCTTGTTGCTAATAATGAAAATGTTGCTAATAATTTTTCTGATCCCATCCTCAAAGATCTCGACGATTTACAATACGATGGCCTAGAAAATTTAGCTGGCTTCATATGCCACAAATTAAAAGCAGAGGAACCAACCATCTTGAATACAAATGAAAATTTATTCTCATGGATTGATCACCTCTCAGAAGGAGGTTTAGCTAAACCTTCTGAACAATTCATGACAAAAATAGAACACCTCGAAGCAATTTTTGATCGAGTAAATTCTGATTCTGTTATTATTTGTAAGGGTTACTTACAAAATTTGTTGGCAGAGGCGTCGCAAATTGAATGTATCGACAAAGTGAAACATTTATTTTTTAGGTCACGTATGTACTTTCGCATGAGAAAATTAAATAAAGATTTTGTAGATAAATCTTTATCAAAAAAACGTAAATTAAATAAAATTATTACTTAATTTTTTTTTCCATAATTTAGAATGTTTTTAATCTATATGGTTGTTTCCTAAGGAACCATGAGAAGGAAGATTCTAAATGGAAGATTTTTAAGGTGGACTGATTTTTTGTCCACCCTGTATAAAATTTTCCTTGACGAATTTTTTTTTTTCATGCGCTATACGACCCTTCATTTTTATAAAATCAAACTTGGGACATCCTGTATATTTTTTATTTATTTTTTTACATTTTTTCGTTCTCATGCACCTCCCCCGTATGAAAACGTAAAAAAATCAAATAGGAAAACTTTTAAGGTAGATCGATTTTTTTTCCACTCTGTATAATTCTTTTTAAATAATTTCTCATCCTCTACAACATCCCGTAGTTAGTTTCGTTCAAAAAAATATAAAAGGAAGATTTTTAAATTTGACCGATTTTTTGCCCACCCTGTAGAAAATTCGGGATAAAAAGTAGCCTATGTGATAATCCCAGGATATACCCTAGCTGTATAACGAACTTCATCCAAATCTGTTCAGTCGTTATTGAGTAACAAACATACATACTTTCGCATTTATTTATTAAGTAGGGATGTATAACATCAAGAAGTAATAAACAGTATTATTGTATCAGATAATATTAAAGCGATATTTATAATTAATACGATGTCTATGGCCTTTGTAATAAAACATTATTTCAACTAGAAGGTTGTATTATTATTAATTTAGTTTTTAACTTATATAATTTGACGATAATTGTATTTAAATATTATAAGCGCCATAAGCTACAATGCTGTAAATTCAAATTACACGCACCATGTGACGTTATGCTCGTGGCGGACCGTTTTAAGCACGCTAAGGATCATATCTTATGTTTATTGTATCATGATCCAACTTGCTGATCGTGTGGCGGGCGCGTCTCTCTACATGGCTCGCAGCAGCCGCGCTAGAGAACCGCGGCAGTCGCGTGCGCGTAGCAGGCGCGGAGCCAGCGCGCCGCGTGCATGTCGCGCGCGCCTCCCGTCAAGTCCGTACGCACCTTTACTGATCTCAGCTGGTTTCTGCTTAACGTAAGCAGTTGCTGAGTTCGTCTTGTACACGGTTTGGACATGAAGGCCTTACCGTATCTGAGTCCTGGCATGTTCGGCCAATGACTGTTTTTTAGTATATAACTAATATAAATATTTTACTCCAGTCAATGACTGCTCAAAAGAGGGGTGTAGAGTACATGGAATATGTGACACTTTTTGGCTTCAGGACTTCGTTAGGAGTAGCTAGTAGGTAAACATACTAGAAGTCCCCGTCCCTGGGAATATTACAGGCATACCTGTGGTTGTTATTACTGTACAATTTTTTCCATTTATTTTGTACATGGTATTGGCGTAAAAATATTTCTAATTTAGCTAAACTTGCTAACAATAAAAATATGTCTTGCCAAACTCAAAAGGAGCTGTTCTAGTGTTATGCAGTAATTTTGCGAAATATTTATATCAAATGTAGTACATCTCAAGTTTATTAGCTAAGTATCCAAAATCACCGAAAATAGTCGTGGGGTTTGAAAAAATAAAGTTGGGGATGGATTCAAAGAGTTTGCGAGAACATAATTTTAGCGACTACTTTCAATAAAAATTGATTTACCAGTTAATATGTATTTCACAAGAACTCGTTATCTTTAATAACTTTCGAGATAATGGCTGTATATACAGGGTGGTTCTTAAGGAGAGAGCTGTACTTACTGACATATAGGGAACATTATGTTGATTTTAAATACCTATATAGTAATGACTACTTTTTAACAATAAAGTAGGTAGGTACATGTCAAATTCAGATATATTATAACAAAGAAGTGTACTGTTACAACTGTTATTGTTTAAAATATTATTCTGTAATAATCTTAAATCATGCCGTTTACATACACAAGTAGAGAATATGCAAATATTTTTATTTATTGTTTTTGCAATGATAATGTAAAAGCTGCTGAAAGGGAATACAGACTTCGATTTGGTAATCAACTTGTATACCAAATTATAAAATATGTTATAGCGTGTTTCGACATCTTTCTCTAGCGTCCTGTCAGATAGGCCCCACAAGGACAAGAATTAATTTTAAATATCATTGACCAGAACCTAAAAAATGAGCACAAGAAAAATTGGTCAAACATTAAATATCCCTCAAACCAGAATTTGGAGAACGCGACCAAACGCATTCTTATCATATCCAAATTGTACAACAATTGGTACCAGGTAATGAAGTGTTTAACCTTTTTCTCTGGGTTTTATCCCATAGACGTACTATATTAGCAGTATTGTTTACAGGCGGATCTCAATTTACTCGTGATGGTATCAAGAATACCCTAAATTTTCATATTTGGAATCTAGAAAATGCCCGCGCAACAAGGCAAAAGAACAACCATATGTGTGTGGGATGTTCAATAATCATCTCATAGGTTCTCATATTTTTGAAGATCGCTTTAAATTTTTTTCAAAATATCCAAATTTATCAAATAATGTGAATACAAGAGGGATGTGATTTCGGCATGTTTAGGCTACGCCGCATTTTACAGAAACTATCTAGGTGAGCAATATCGAAATAGGTGGATTTGTTCCGTAGCATGGCCTCCAAAATCACCAGATCTCTCGCCCTTGGCTATTTTTTGTGGGGATATTTAAAAACTGAAGTATAGGGAGGAAAAATAAACACCAGAGAGCAGCTAGCAAGAATTGAGCACTTTTGCAATGAAATCAAAAATAATTTAGAAATTGCTAGAAAAAATATAAGTCAAATGACACATACATCAAGAAAGTGTATCAAACTTGATGGTAGTCACTTTGCAAATGTATTGTAAATAATAGTCAAATATTTTTTTTACTTTTGACTAATAATTATTGTAATGCAAAAATATGTAACTACTCTCGGTTGATAAATTATTTTAATTCTAGCAAAATTAATTGCTGTTCATCCTGTATAACTGTCTAGATAATTTATTGCGGTATATTAAGTGACCTTGTCAAAGTTCACGGGAAAAAACTGCTGCTATAATAAATTTACGTAATAGTTTAAAGTCTTGGCGTGAAATTTAATTGTAGCGTAATATTATGTGATTCACGTCAATAGAGCTAGAGATTTTTAAAATTTCCATTAGTGTCATTTGCATTTAATGTATTTTAGAACTCAATAAAATATTTTAAATTTCTTTATAGAAAGAAATCTATATTTTGTAATTCCCTGGCCTCAAATATAGAAATAGTTTCTGCATCTGTATATAAACATTTCGACAAATTAAACGAAAGTTTTTAGTTATTTATTTACAAATAAAGAAATGGAATATATTTCTTAAATAATTCTTATCCTGACGGTTTTATTTATTGTTTGCCTTTTTCTTCTCTTGTTTATTTTTCTCCAACAGCTTATTCCGTGTTTCCAATTTGATTGATTGAGAGTTTAAATGTTGTTCTTATTATATTGTTTTACGTAAATCAATTTCCTCGTCTTATGTGTCAGACGAATCGTCAATTGACCAAACATTAAGGCGCGATTGTCCGAAACAATCGCCACAACTGATGCATATTGGAGCCTTATTTTCTGACATTCACACAATGGATTGCGACCATTTCTATAATTGCAAAATACTCTAATTAACAGTCAATCTGAACAAGAGGATGTGACAGTTGTCTTGTCTTCAATAGATATCCATCGCCAATCTTTAGGATAGAGCTCATTATCTGATCATTTCTGCACTTGATAAGAAACTCGCAAGTTCATTAAATGAAGTTCTTTAGCTGAATTGTAGGACTAGTCCAGGGAAAAACGTATTCCTTTAGAAGAAATCGACTCATGAGAAGCATTACTTTGATAGAAAACTTGACCCGCAACTTTGCAAATGCCCTTGCTATTTTAAGAGTTTTAAAACTACTTTTTTCCTATATCAAATTGAGCAGATACTCTGTTACATTCAGAGAATGCTTGTAAAGATAAAATATTGTCTCTGCTAATTTCATGGTTATCTAAACTTCGAGATGATTAGGTTTTCCTCATCCTTGTCTTTACCTAGTTCTAGAAAAAATTCTTTATCAGCGATTGCGACTAAAACATCAGTCGTATTTATACATGATTGTTTGGGTGTTGTTTCTATAATTAAGGCGTCAGCCTCATCTTAAATTTATTTAACGTAAAAAATGTTACTTTTAAACTATTTAATATTGACATTAATTTAGTGTTAGAATTGGAAAAAAAATATCTTGACTCGATAATATGTTAAGTTTTCATAAAACAGAACGTCAATGTGTAATGACATTTAGAATCAACGGAGTTGATCCACTATTTTGACACCAAATAAGATGAAAGCAAAGAAATGTAAAAATGAAAGTTGTGAAACAATTCCTTTTTATTTTTCATATCCATTCGATAAATATTGGCAGAGATATGAATTTTTAAACATCTTTATAGCGAGATATGAGAACACATGTTTCATAATAATACCGATACAAACTCGAAAACGATAGATCGTACGTATATACAGTTCCGAGTGAAACTTAAAGAAAATCTAATTTTGAATATGATAGTGTATGTACTGTCGTGAGCAGAAAAAATTGGACAACTTTTTATTTCTAATGTAAATCTGTCTCTATTTGAATATATAATGAGTAGCCGAAATAAAACAGATATCACTTTAAATTTATTTTTTATTTTAATGCTGTAGTTATTGCTATAGTAAATGATGGATGGTTAATGAGACAAATTGCACTGAGTTATAACATTAACAAAAATTTGGTGTGTAACATTTTAAGAAAGTGGAGAATAAACGGTACGATTAGTAGAAATCCTGGATCAAAGGACAAAGGATATCCTACTTAACAAGAAACTAACTATTAATATTTCGTTATTGCACCATTTCTATTTATAACTTCTATAAGTTCGTTTGGCATAGAATTAAATAACCTTATACAATAATCATTAGTAATAATATTTTCCCATGCATTATTTACTATTTCCAGTAATTCCTCGGCCAGTAACCGGTTAGTTACGGTATGAGCAGTATGAACGGAACAATTGTTTTTTTGAAATATGAACTTATTATTAGGAAATAATTGTGACACAGAAGGGAGCATAATATTGTCTAAAATCCTAATATACATTTCACTATTAAATCGTTCCTAAATATGCCACAAAACACTAGGACAACGTGCCCATATCCAAGCCCACATATTGACGGAAAATCTACCACTTTTATCATTGTTAGATATATATTTCTCATCGAATCGAGTATTCGGAGGACGGTAAACACAAATACGACCGCTTGTGTTGACTGGAAAGTTTTTTCGCCTGTAAAGATTACATTGTTCCAAAAATTTACATCAAGCTCTAAAAATTCAAGCGCATATTCTACTCGAGCTTCTTTATGTTCAGCTTTAAGTAAGTATTTCTGTGCTGCTGCATGACAGCGTAGCTCCGATTCTTTTACTCGCCGGCGACCAGTACTACTCGATCCAGGAAAACTCGTTTCTTCAGCAGCCTGAATAACTGAGTAAAATGAATTTTATACTAAAGTATTTACCAATTGCGAATCTTGTTGTTGAGTTGATATCCTTCGTCGCCCTGATCCAGGATTTCTACTAATCGTACCGTTTATTCTCCACTTTCTTAAATTGTTACACACCGAATTTTTGGTCAATATTATAACGCAGTGCAATTTGTCTCATTGACCATCCATCTTCTGCTTTAGCAATAACTCCAGATTTAACTAAATCGCTTATATGAGGCCTATTAGATTTTTGCACACTTACAATAAATTATGACAACTAACTGACAATGTTACAAAAATTAAAGCTAGATGTACACAACTAGATTTTAGCAAAATACCGTTATAAGACTTGTCCTATTTTTTTTGCTCACGACTGTACAAAATCGTTTTGATAACGAGTGAATGTAGATAAAAGAGAAATGCATGAAAGATTGTAATTTTCATGTGATTTTTTTATTAGCTATTTTTGATTGACTTTAGGCAATAATTACACTAAGGGCGAGTTATACAAACAAAGTTCAGTTCCAGTTCAACCTAAACTCGGTTAAAAATCCTTGACTACCATTGTTGCTACAATTGTAACCTTGGATTTTGAACTTAGTTCAAAGTTGAATCACGTTTGTACAACCCGCCCTAAAGGTTTTTTGAAGAGAAATAAATTAACTGTAAAATGAGCTCCAAGTGGCGTTCATACGATGAATGGTTCACGAGTTACAGCTGTTTAAAGACTTGAGTATAAATTTCTTTTTTATTATAAATGAAGATTTTCCTGTAAAAACTATGCTCGCTCTGAATTATTTCATCCAAATCGACAAATTTCGTCCCATTTTATTGGACTATTTTATGAGCCTCTATTTAAATTTGTACGGGTAAAATTGTATACGGTCTGTAGTTATTATTTTTTAAAGTATGCTGGATTTTTGAATAACTTTTACCTAATTGATCGACTGCATTATTTATACTACATTCAGAATTTTCTACAAAATAATACAATGTTTCAAAAAAGTCTATTCGCCAATAAATATGGATAGGCTTACTTTCAAAATGAAGCTGTATGAATAGCTGTTCTTCCTGGTTTGCTTGAACTACACGCTTTTTTCTACTAAAGCTGGAGGTATTATTCACCTTTCGGTAAATATTTTGGAACGTATTTTCTGATGTCTTTGGACGATTTGGATACAACACCCTATATGTTATTTTTGCTGCACGTTTATTTTTGTTATTTAGTAAAGTAAATATTTGGACTTTTTCTTCCTCACTGTAAACCATTTTGATTATTTCATTAAAGAAATGTCACTTATCAAACATAATAGTTGTCATTTTCATAGCTCACTTTAATAATATAAACTTTTCCATATTTAGAGTACATAGTTTAACTAAATTATTCGACGTTTAATAACTCAAAAACAGTATAAGGTAGGGGTAACATATGGTATATTTTAGAAATAAAAAAAAGGATCATTACAAAAATTTAATAATATACAGGGTATCCCATTTAAAAAAATATATTATTTTTTTGTATCCCATGAAATCTGCACGCTACTGTACTTCTGATAGCATTTTAACAAAATTTAGTCATAACCACACAACTTTTATTTAATTTTTTTTCTACAGGCAGTAATAACGATGATAAGGGGTGAGTAATACATAATCAATAACCCTCTACATAGTTGTTTCAGTCGTAAAGTCAATTGGAAGAAAAATACTCGACTGAAATCAATTTTTTAACCACTTTAATATGTGTATCAAATATGAGATTTATATAAAAAGTGATAATTACAATAAATTGGTGCTTTCCTGTATTTCATAGTTAATGTTATTAATACCAGATCACGGGTGTTAGATTTTATAAATAACAAGTGCCGTAATTGGCAAAATATTGAAAAGGTTTGTTGACTCTCTCATGATATTAAAATTGACTTTGTAAAATATTATGTAAATTTCTATGCTTCACATCTGAATAGTTATGAATAAAATATTATTTATTTAGTTATTTGTAATATCCGTTTCAGTTACTGCACAGCCAATATGCTTACCGGAATCGTGGTCAGTCACTAATAATAATGGGCTGCTAATAGGATGGGGAAAAGCAGCGGGGCAGACAAGTAAGTATATTTTAGATAAAGTAAAATGATAATAATAACAATAATAATACTTTATTTACGGATATGCGTCAATTGGGTCACTACAAACATATGACAATTAAATCTCACAATAATAGGCACTAATTGCAAAATTATTAAAAGTAAAATTGAAATAAACACATACCAAATCAGGAACTACTGAACTTTTAAGCACTATAATCAAATACACTACTTGACACGCGTTTCGCTAAGCATGTCCACATCATCAGGATATGAATAAGATTGATTTTCACTTTTAATCATATCCAGATTCGAGAAAAATATTAACGATTTAAAGATATTCTATAATAATTCACAATTAATGTTAAACTTTTTAGTTTATCTAAAATGAGCATTATCGACCAATATTATTATTTGATCAGGTTTTTTTCATTGTAAGCAAGTGGTTACAGCGGCTCAACATGGTATAGTTAAAGACAGATTTACTATAACAACAAATCTCAGGTGTTCACCAGGAATCAGTTTCAGGACCACTTTTCCTTATCTTCTTCCATTAATGATATTATTGACAGGTTTATAATATCAATATCATGGGTAAGTGAGGGAAGGTGGTTAAAAAATAAAGGTATATAGTGGGAATAATCGGCATAAAATTTCGCGTGTAATAATCAAGTTGAAAACGTTAAAATACTGGCTTATCCGCAATAAAATTTTTAAGAAATCTAGACCTGTTTGACATACATAGATCAGTCCGCCATCTTGAGAAAATTAACGGACACCAAAAATAGTCGAAATAGTCGAAATTGAATATTGTAAACATAAGAGGGACTGATTTAATCAAAGTTGTTGAAAATAAAACACATCTGTGAGCAAATCGAATGCACCCAATGCAGGCGGTGTACACTCTGCGCGGCATATAGATGTGGTACATAATGTGTAATCTATGCATATGTGTATTTAGTGTATAATTATGTATGTATAATCTGTATATATATATATATATACAGGTTGTCCATTTTATCAGGGCACTTGAGAATATCTCACTTAATATCGGTCGTACAAAAAAAATATTTTTATATTTTTACGAAAATTGTGCCGATTTATATAACCTACAAAATGGTTTAAAGACTTTTGAAATCCATAACCTACTTTAAGAGTTGTGGCAGAAAATATCGAAAATGCGGAAAACGTCTAGGCCAAATATCTCCGTTATTTGAAGAGATACGAGAAAAATTCTGAGGCGAAAATTTTTTGCAAAACAGAGTGTTTTAACGACTAATTTTTTTCAAAACCGCTATATTTTGAGATTTACACTTCAGGCTGTTAAAAAAATTATTTTGAAACGGGCGGGAAATAGCGCCATTAAAAAGAGTATTTTCCTCCCTCTTCAACGATATATCACATGCCATATTTATTCATTGGTACTACGTTAGTAATTATAAAAACATTTTTTTAAAACCAATAAATTTTGTTTAACAAGCATTATACTTGCCGTGGAGAAGTATGATTAAATAAAACGATAAAATAATTCAATAAATTGTTCAAATCTTTGCTATAATAAAACATTAACACAATTAAGAAGAATAAAGTAAATTCAGGTAACAAAAACAAAATAACAATTAAGAAAACAACATGGAACAATTATGGAATGAGTATTCGCAGTTATGCCAATGTATAGAAATCCTCCATAAAAGCGTCACTCCTTACTCAGAAAGTTAAAATGTCTTTACCAATTAATTTAAGCATAATATCCATTTGTTTGTATTTCATGATTTCACTATTATTTCAATTATTTTAAAATAGTTGTCTATGAACAAACTTGACAATTTAATTTTTTGACAGATCATCTCAGTTAATAAAACTCTCACTCAATCACTCTCGTTTAAGAATTTAGAATTTTCAAAAATGATATTCACTCACATTGATCGTTATAATATGTTCGTTACATATTGTCAATGCAATTTAAACTCAGGATTAGCTAAAGTAGAACATAGAAACAGATTTCCACAGGCACTACAGCCGAATAAAACTAGCTACGAAACTGAAAAATAATGGTTCATTTTTAAAGAAGACAAGGTTGAACAGTGTTACTGATAATGTAAATAAGGTAAACCGAGTTATTAATTATGTAAGAAATAAAAATACAGAAAATTTGGAAACATCATTAAGAGAAATTCAAATTGCTTGTCATATAAATAAAACAAGTGCTAGAAAAATTATAAAGAAAAATGGTTACCGGTGTTATAAAGCCAAAAAAGTTCACAATTTACAAGCGGGGGACAAACCAAGGAGGACGACTTTTTGTAGGTGGCTGTAGGGAAAGGAAGCGTACCGATTCATTAATATGTAGTAAAATACTTTGGTCCAACGAGGCAAAGTTTTCCAATAATGGATTTTTTAATTGCAATATTCATTACAAATAGACTTCTGAAAATACATACTGGCATAGACCGACTGGATTTCAAAATCCTTTTTCAATAAATGTGTGGATAGGTATTTTAGGCACCAATTTAATAGGTCCTTATTTTTATGATGGTCATCTCAGTGGTCAAAGGTACCTAAACTTTTTGAGAAAAGAATTTAATGAATTCTTAGATGACTTACCTTCGAATTCAACAGGCATGTATTACAGTTACCCCCGAAATGCTGAGTAATGTTTTAAAACCAGCGCCTCGCCGCTCTCGGTTGTGCATAAGAAATCGCCGTGGACACTTTGAACACTTGATATGATATTTTAAAAATTATTTTGAGGATTAGATAAATATTAATATTCTGTGTGCTATATTCTTTTTATTATTAATTTGTTTTTCTTACCTGAACTTACTTTATTCTTCTTAATTGTGTTAATGGTTTATTATAGCAAAGATTTGAAAAACTTATTGAATTATTTTATCGTTTTATTTAATCATACTTCTCCACGGCAAGTATAATGCTTGTTAAACACAAATTATTGGTTTAAAATAAATGTTTTTATAATTACTAACGTAGTACCAATGAATAAATATGACATGTGATATATCGTTGAAAAGGGAGGAAAATACTCTAATTAATGGCGCCATTTACCTCCCGTTTCAAAATAATTTTTTTAACAGCCTGAAGAGTAAATCTCAAAATACAGCGGTTTTAAAATAGAATTGATAAAACCTCGTTGAAACACTGTTTTGCAAACAATTTTCGTCTTAAAATTTTTCTCGTATCTCTGCAAATAACGGAGATATTTGGCCTAGACGTTTTCCGCATTTTCGATATTTTCCGCCATAACTCTTAAAGTAGGCCATGGATTTCAAATGTCTTTAAACCTTTTGTAGGTTATATAAATCGGCACAATTTTCGTAAAAATAAATTTTTTTGTACGACCGATATTAAGTGAGATATTCTCGAGGGCCTTGATAAAATGGACAGCCTGTATATATATGAGTGTATATGAATATATATATGAATTGCAATTGTTCTAACAGTAAAATTTAGCTTTGTAGTTTAGTTTGGTTGTGATAAATATATTTTGTATACTTAATTGTGTGGTTATAAATAAAGACGTTTATTATTATTATTATTATTATAAGAAGGATAGCTGCAGAATTTGATTTATGTAAAACTACTGTTCATCGAATTAAAAGACGATGGAAGAATGAAAAGTCTATTGAAGGAAAAAGAGGAACAGGAAGAGAAACTATTACTACAGTTGAGCAGGATGCTGATTTAGTTGATTATTTTTTGTTGTTTGAAACAACAAAGAAGACACTCACCATATTTTAAGATGCAAGGAAAAAATGCATGTTGTTACATTTTCTTTGATACTCCTTTATTTTACTCCATTACCATCTAAATATAATATAATATACGGAAGAATGATGGAAGAACACTTCTACTATGCTAATTCTATTTTATTGTATTTGTTTAAAGAACGACGTTGAAATATATTGAAATAAACGGTTTGAAGCAAACATCTTTGTCACTAAACTTGGCTTACCTATTTTATATTAACAAAATATTTAAGGGTAATATACTATTTAATTAATTAATTTGATAACAAATTTGATAACATTTTCTGTTTGCGCTCTAATATAATTTTTATTTTTTATCATGCTGAAATTACTTATATATTTTGCAGCGACACCACCTCAACAACAAATTTTGCATTTACCCATAATCAGTATCCAGGAATGCCTTAAAGTGTACGGGAAGACTTTACCCATATCTGAGGAACAAGTTTGTGCCGGAGGTGAGCTAGGAAACGACGCCTGTAGTGGATTTGGAGGAGCACCACTGCTCGTAAGACATGGGGAGACTCATTATCAGGTAAGAATTGAGTATCAATTAAAACAGTATTATCAAAATTATTATTTTATTGGTTGGTCTAGCTAGTCTAGCAGTTACCAAATTACATACGTAAATAATACATGATGCAATGCCTAAAGTTTTGTCAAAAAATTCTTATTTCTAAGTATTCTCACAAGCACTCCCTGTTGGGTGTTTATTTGTGATCTAGACGCATTCACGTTTTTACCACCTCTACTAACGACTCTGTATTACTTTACTAACATCAAGAGTAATATTCCAGTATTCAGAAGACAGCGTTGTAAGAAAAATTCAGAAAAGATGCTAGGATTACCAAATTATTTTGGTATCCTTTTTAAAATTTAAATAATAATATAGACTATATTCTCCTCTCTCAGATTTATCCTATGCATTTCTGTAGTTGTTAAATATACTAGAAGCCCAAGAAGTCTGGAAAGGGCCAAATATTTCGAGAAATACATATTGGATCCTTTATAATTTTAAAAGTGCTATCCAATGATATCAAACGAGTTCCCGCACCCCCTCCTCTTGAGATGGGGCGGAGGGTGACTTTAAAATCTTAAATGGGTACCCCTATTTTTTATTGCAGAATCAGATTCTAGGGCAAAAATTGCGTCAAGTTTATCTGAAATGTTTTTTCGATTCGTAAGAGATGGCGCTGTAATCGCAAACATATTTTATTATTATTAAACTTAATACCATAGAATGGATTTTTCAAGAAAATGAACTAACAGTTTTAAGATACCTTTTATCATTAGCCTTTTAAGTTTTTAAACGCTCCTACTGAAAGAATAATTATTTTAATGGCATGGTTTGCTTTCTCTTTTTGAATTGTTTCCTAGTTTGTCTGACTACTCGTTATCCAATTTCTCAACTGCTACGCATCGCAGATGATTAACTGGCTTCGGATTTAGATGTCAGAATTATATCTTGTACTGCCGTGAGCAAAAAAAATAGGACAACTATTTTTTTCTAATGTAAACCTGTCTCTATTTGAATATGTAATGACAATGACAATGTCACAAAATTAAAGTTAGATGTACACAACTAGATTTTATCAAAATACATTGTAAGACTTGTCCCATTTTTTGCGAACGACAGTACACTTTAAACCTATTGAATGGAATCTATATTTAAGTTGCTACTGTAGATGATTATACATTTCTTTATAATATTAGTAACGAATTAATATTACAGTTGGGCGTGGCCAAACGTTTAGTAAAGTACTCTTATTTGCTCTGTATGTTGAATATACACAAGATCCCATTTATGTAAATAAATGAATAAATTTGATCTCAAATCCTTGTTGATAGAACTTTTGTAAAGTATAAATAAATGTTCTTTATTAAAGCTCTGAGCAAAAAAATATTTTGTTTCCCAAAGCACTATATACTTGTTATTGTTCTGATCTGTATTGTTTGGCATTATGCTTAAATCGTTTGTTTTCTAAAAATTAATGTTCTGAAATAAATGAAGTATCTATTATTATTTTGTGATTTTCAGGTGGGAATTCTCTCCTTTGGATCAGATCAATGCGGGGCAGCAGGTGTACCCAGCGTTTACACAAATATTAAAAAATATATTACCTGGATTCGTGAAAACACCCCGCAAGTATACAGTACTTAAATCCACTTTATAATTGAAACCGAAGGACCAAATAAATACATTAGAAATACTATTCTAAAAACAACCAAATTCGTGAAACATTAATGAAGTGTAATATTTAACAAGATTCTGTAGAAAGAGTGATATTTTGTAAAGTAAAACTATGTTGTGAAGTCTTGTGTGTGATTTTATACATAAATGGGAATAGGCCTTGTTAAATTGCAGAGGAATTGTCTAACTTGTTTCTTAAACGTCATTAAAGTATGATAGTGGAGTGAAAATAAAGCTAATAAATAGAAATAAAGGAAGTATCTGCGAAGGGAAATTTTTTAGATGGCATATGAAGTACACATTTGAGGATAATATACAGGGTGTTCGTTAAAGAATGGACCATACCTGAGGTAGGTTGTTTGAGCAAAAATAACTCGTTTTAACATCTTAGTACCATGTTGTTTGCTCAAAAAATTATGGGACGTCAAAAGCAAATTTAACCGTGTACTTACTAGATTAAAATTTAAATTTACATAATTGGGTATTTTATCGATTTATTTGTAATATGAGCAATATGACTGGAGACATTGGCAAAAAACGAGTAAAAAAATGCTTTGCAAATATATATTGTTTAATCGAAATGTCCGAATCGAAGATTATGTAGAGGATATATCATCCTTCGGAGGGGGTGTAAAGCCGTCGGTCCCTTGTCTATTAAATGTTAGACAAGTAAAATACTGGCGTTGGTGTTAGGCCTCAATAACGAAAATAGGCCGACGTTAAATAAATGTTAAAAAAATATGTATTTATTTAATGTCGACCTATTATCGCTGCCGATACCTATTACCGATGGCTGGCAGAGGATCTGATCTACCTCCAACCAGAAATTGTGCCAAACTTCTTCTCGGTCAAAGAGTAGGGATCTCTTGCTTGCCTAATATTTAATATTTCACTGACGAGACCTAAAATTAGGTCGAAACCGATCTGCAGTGAGGAATGTGTATATATTCATTTTAATTACTAAAAATTCGCGTCCACGGGAGGACAGTTAGCAGTAAGTGTTGACATGTATGAGTACTTGGCAAGCAATAAATTTGTTATTAATTGAGTTGTGTATTCTAATTACCGAGTAGTAATTGTGAACATCAAACAAGGTGTAGTACAAGACTTTTTTTAAAGAATTGTCTTCACTTAACTGCAACTTAACTAAAACTATAACCATATTGTCTTTAATCAAACTAATTTCAATAAAATCAAGGTCAATCTCCCATTTTGTTCGACGACTTCGAAATTCATGACTTAAGAGTTAACTATATCTGCTTGGAAAGATTGGGGATATGAATAAAACGGCAATTATTATTTCGTTTTTATTTATAATAACCTAATAAATCTTCCATACCTATCTAATTATAATTTTTGGTAACAACCATCGACTGATGAATCTTCAGGAATGTAGAAACTATGTACAGTTATAGAAATGAGAATTTAAATGTATCACATGATGAAAAATGGAGTAATCCTAAAAATGAAGTAACAAATGTATATACATAACAATAATAATAGTACAAGGGTTAAAATTTATTTTTAAGGCAAAAGTATTAGGTATTATTTAGATTAATGCATAAGTTATTTGGGGGCTTTGATTTACAAAGAAATACTTATTTATTACTACGTTCATCGGTAAATCAGTGTTTACTAAATTTTAATTACATCAGTTTTCTTTTATTGTCTTTGTAAATCTAGCATAGATTAAGGAAAATTTTAGTTGAAAAATAAGCCAACCTTACGTATACTTTAAATTTGAATAAGGCTAATACAACCAATGGGGTATCAACATTTTACTATATTAGTTAAAAGTATGGATATTACGAAACATAGAATAACATTTAGAGTAAAATTATTTAGCAGTAGTAAAGGAATTAAAGAATGCTTAAATAAACCACAACATTTTGACAACTTATCAGTAAATAAAAAATGCTAAAATATGTCACCAAGGATTGTATACAATTTCATTTTGAATAACCTTAATTTTGAGGGTAAAAAAAATTAATTATTAAAATCGAAAACATGCCAAATTAACAAACCAAAATGTCGACAGCTCACTAATCCATTAGAAGAAATTTGTCGGAAGTTGGCCTTGGCAATTTTGAAATTTACGTTGTCATGGAGTTAAATAAACTAAATGACAATTCACGAAAGGGAATTTTAAACGATTTGTTCCGCTCGCCGTCCAGATCTGAAAGATCGCATCTGCCGACTCTCAGGCTACAGATACTTTGGTCTCCACACACGTAAAGATAGCATCGTTTACTTTCGTCAAATGTCAAGTCGTTGAAGGGACGGGGGCAGTTCAGTTAATGGTAAATCCTCTTTAAATTCCGAGGCCTCCGAGGGGCCTGAACGAGCGTTCAGATATTTTAATCCAGAAGGGATTTGTTGTGTCAGTAAAGATGAGGAGGGTTCAAAAAAATAAGAAAAATTACACTTTATGAAAATGAAGAAAAGACAAATCGAACAAAGTGGATGAAAAAGTGTCTCCAGGAGAAAAAAAATATATATGGACATATGCGTTTAATCCGAGAACTAAGGGCAAATGAAGAGGATGATTTACAAAAATTATTTACGAATGCCAGGTCAAGTTTTTCAAAAAATTAGCCAAATCGTCATAAGTTTCTCCTTTCATATTTTAATTTACGTACGAACTGTCTCTAATTTTCCACAAACATATTTTTCTCTATATAAATCTATAAAATCGGTTAATATTTTTTTTTGACCATTCCATCTTTTACTGACACCTTTACTATCCGAACGGAAATGATATATCCATGTATGTGTGCCGACAGGACTGAACCTGCAACGATCTGCCCTGTGACACATCTGATGTTTTACCATTCAAATCCGTCGCACGCGACTAAAACATCGACAGCAGATTTGGTCCGTGGCGGGACACATCATTTAAAACTCTCTTCCGTGCATGGGGGCCTATTATTTTATGTGACGTCGCTTGTTCGGATAGTCACTCTTAATCACTTAAAGGAAGCCGTCGAAAAGGTAGAAGAAACGTATAATGCCATCCGAGAATGGTATCTTGATAAGGGGTTCTATATATATTGTCCAATTCAGATTTGATGAAAAGTGATATTTACAACAAACCAAATATTTAGCGGTAACTTATGGATATCAGACATTTTTGCGAGATTTTGCTGTAATCTATTACAATCGCTTACTGAGTTAATCGAGATAAATAGTTTGAGGTCGTCAGCATACATAAGAGCTGTCTCAATTTCCTGACAGATATCATTAATAAATAGTATAGGAAGTATGGGTCCTAGAACTGAACCCTGCGGTACTACTGATGTTGCCGAGACTTGAACAGATGCGAAACCATAGTAATGCACAATAGCCTATTAGACAGATATGAACAAATGAAATTAATAAAGTGCGAGGTTAGTCCAAACGCTAATTATTTCAATAAAATACAATGATTAAGCCTATCAAAAGCTTTGCAGAGTTCAATATAAATTACATCAATACAACCTGACCACCATGATCCAATGATGTGGCGAGAAAAATTGGTAATACTTATAAGATTAGTGGTTGATGATCTAGCAGCTAAGAAACCATGTTGATAAACTGAAATTTGAGATTTGACATGAAAAGACAAAATATCATGTAAAATAACTTCAAAGAGCTTGTCAAAGTTACAGAGGATAACTATTCGTCTATTATAGTTCTCAACTGCATTCTTGTCGCCTTTTTTTAAATATAGGACAGATTTTCGACCTACACCAAATTTGAGGAAATGTTTCAGACTGAAGCGCTAAATTAAAAATAATAGTCAGTGGTACAGTAAAGATAATGGCGCAAATCTCTTAACAAAATGATGGAATTCCATCAGAACCCATGGTTAATTTGTTTTTAAACTTTTTCAAAGCTGTGGGCACATATTCCTCTCTAATTAGTGGTATATTGAGCTGTGGGATATTGGACTCTTGGAACTTTGACATAAACGTTACACACGTAGAAGTTATTTTTCCAATGTAATAGTGTGGAAGATACGTGCGGTAGAAAAACTATAAAAAGAAGAAAATAATACATAATCCACCCTGTGGCACTAGAGAAATCAATTTCATCTAGTTTTCAATTTATTTTCATTAAATTATTTATATTTGTTGATAAATGTCTAGGTAATTTGTTTCAATCAGCTCAGTTTTCATGTTAGATTTTAATAGAAAGTATGCTTACCTTATAACTAAAAACTTATCCATACTTTTAACGAATATTCGGTACATATCATTTTAAAATCAACCTACATAAGACATATTACTCAAACATCGATCTCACTGATTATCTCACTTATTGAAACGTTTTTCAGGCATCTAACGTTTTGACTTAAGAACAATTTGAATTTGACGAAAGCTTTAATATCAAAATTAAGTAAATATTTGTAAAGACAGCTTTTAATATAAAGAGCTTCTTATTTTCCGTTTTTCAAAATAGCCAAATTCAGAAATACAGTACAACTGTACAAAGTTCCTTGAAATATTAAACAAAGGTAGTCGGTATCGCGGTTCAATATTTAACAAATCCTTTTTCTACTGTACTGTCACTGTAGAATCTTGGAAGATGGGATATGTTGGATAAACGAAAAATTCAATTATGACTTGATTTACAGAGCACAACTTATCCCAAATATGGCTAGTTTTTGTGAAGAGATAAGTAATACTGATCTCAACAAAATTTAGTCCAAGATAATTAGAGAAAGTCGCCAGAGAAAACACTTTTTTCCGAGAGCGATTGAGCGATTTTTCTCCGGGAAAGGTGGCATATGACGTAAAAAAATCCAATTTTCTTGAATTAACACATCTGTATTCTGATAATTTCATATGGATGTGACATTTGGGCTTCAATATAATTTTTACGAAAAAAACCTGTCGTTTCTGTCCTGTCATTACATTTTTTTAGACAAAAAAGTTACAGTCTCGAAAATCAAATCTCCCTACTTTGGAAAATATGCATTTCAATGGAAACTTATAAGAGCAAAAAAATGTTAAGAAAACCTCATTCTTTTCGACCAATTTTTTTCAGATTTTTGGAAACCTATTTTATCCCGCACTTTCCCTCTCAAATTTTTTTCAAATTTTATAAATTGTGAAAATTTCATGTTTGGGTTTCTAGCAGATGAATATCATTCATTCAAAATCTAATATGATAACTCTCTACATATACTGTTGATCCAATTCTGATCGGCTAGTACATAATAATAAAGTTAAGCCAATGAAATCTGTGTAATGATCTCCACCGTACGAGAAATCAACAACAATCTCAAAAAATTACAACGAAACTTTCATATGCGCTCAATATCTAGTAATTAGTATCAATAGAAATGTCATCTATTGTTCTATTCTGATCACAGTAGAATAGATCAACAATTTTAGAAACTGTTGTATCGAAATTTCACAGGACGTGATTTTGGAAACTGCATCGAAAAAAATTTGTACTTTAAAAATTATGTTTATTATCCGATGTTATGTAACACTGCAACTCGCATAGGATATCGTCTGTGAGGGTGGATTGGCAGTCCCTCAAGAAAGTCTCAGAAGGAAGATTTCTCAGGACGTTGAAATATTTACCCTTAATTTTTAAAGTTATTAGTTGATTTTGTCAGGAAACTAAAACGTTTTACGCCGTATTTGCCCATATGTCATTTCTCATTGATTCGGAGTACCTTTCATCATTTACTGCGTACAAGGCATCCTCTTTGCTCGAACATAGGAATAACAATTTATAACCGATTGCTCAAAATTACCTATGTGAAACTAATACGTATAAAGACAGGTAAGCGAAGAAGCTCCAAAGATGTATACATTAAACTTTTCAGTTGAATTATTTTAGTGCCGGTCGATTGCTATAACATAAGCCATTGGATGGTCGTTGGATATTGCATGAGGTCTTCCAAATGCGCTCCATGTGCGTTATGAGCCGATGTCTTTGTTAACCTTCTATAGTTCCATTTGCACAACTAACAATTTCCAAAGACTCAATATAAAATTTTCAACTGAATCCCGCCCTCTTTCATTTGTGTCTTACTGAGTTTACTAATACCAAAATTCTCTTCCATGAAATAATATTAAGAAGTGCTAGATACAAGAAAGTTCCAGTTGATACTATCTGTTGGAGAACTGTTAAGCAAAAATCGAAGTATAAATTTCGTATTTATCGTCTGTCTGAGTTAAGTCGAACTCATCACAAGGGAACGTCTTTCAGACCGTCTCAGCATTCCCGTAGGTACTTTTTGATTGTATTTGTTATTTTAAAAAACACATCATATACAACCGTTTCGCACAGAAAAATCGCTCGAAAAAGATGCTTTTTCTGGAGACTTTCTCTAATCATCTTATCCCAATTAGGGACCATTTTCGATCATTATATGTAAATTCAAACTCAAAATGTGGCATATAAAAACTCTACTGGCATTTAAGGACCTAATAAGAATCAGATTATGTAGCTTAGCCGCCTATAAGTTGGACAATTGTTCAAAGTTTATCATGCTACGGCAGAAGATGAATCTGAGAGTGAGTCTGCAGCTATAGAAAAAATAAAAACTGCCAAAGCAGCTGGGTTTGTTAATATAACTGCTGACTGCTTAAGTTAGTTGGTGAAGATAGAATGAGAATCATTTATAGAATATGCCAAAAATTATGGAAGGCGAGGATTTGGACTGATGAATGGAGAAATCACTTTTCGTGCTACTATAAAAAGAACGATACAGGCTTTAGTATGTGGGCCAGCCAGGATGTTACTGCCATTAGGTGGGACTAGACGACACCTACGTTTTTAGATTGTCCTATTTGTAATTTAAAAGGAATCACCTTCTGGACTTTTCTGATTCCCCGTTAAATACGTTTTCTAGCCGCCATTTTGAAAATTTTTCACCTTTCTTAATATAAATATATTACTTAATAAACGCTACATAAATTAGACAACCCCCAATTCCAGAAGCCAGGAGCTTGTGCGGAAGGGGGTTAAACATTGAAAAAACGCGGACATACAACCATTTCCTTCGATAGTGCCAGTGCCGGAGCCAGGATTCGAACACGGTGGTGCGATGTCCGTGTGAGTAATCGCGATTGCAACTTCGCGCCTTAACCCACTCGGCTATCGACCAGACATTACACAATAATGCCTGTATCTCAGATACCGTTGATGCTAGATGAAAAACACCTCTTAGTAAAGTTGTTTGGAATGAAATTTTTATGCCAGTTCGAGTTTGAGGCAGTTTAAGACAGAAATTTCTGGTTTTTGTAATAATTTTTAAAATTCTGATTCTCCATTATTTGGTTTCATTTCAGGTTTGCCGAAATTTGCTGAGAAAATAGTTTTAAGTGTAAGAAAAATGATAAAAAGGAAGTTAGAGGAAAAATTGATGGGAAGATGCGGGAATGAGTCGAATATGAACGACCTAACCAGCCCTCGATACAACCGTTTCTGGAAAACGATTTATGAGGCTACAACAGTGACACAGTTTATCCCTATTTTAACATTACATTATTTCAAGGTAGTTCTCAAGGTGTAGTGATTTCTGGATGGTGACAAAATTTCGTAAAATTTCTTCCACCGCGTCTCTCCTTACTTGTGTATCATTTCTTGTTAAAATATCGAATCCAATACACAATGAGGTTTCTATCTCCTCCAAAGATGAGTATGAATATCCATGGCCTAATCGATTTACTGTTCTAATCAAACTTACAGTGCCTGTCAAGGTTTTGATAACGCAAGGGATCAAAACACGCTTAGGAGTTAGGACTGCACCAGAAGTTACTGCTGTCTAATGTCTTCAGAAATAGATAAGCTTCACGATCCGAGATGAGTACTTTTGCTTTGCTCCAAGTAATATATACATAAAATTTCTAAGATCACCAGGCAAGAAAGAATATGCGGAATTTAATTCCTCTGGATATGGTGGCCAAGATTATTCTTTGGCTATTCCTTTTATTTGCTTTCGCAAAGCAAGGCAACATCATTAATCACAGATTTTGGTTTTTGTTATTCAGCGTGAGCCTCAAGCTTCTTCTTCAAAAGAGTGTATTAGGTGGCAATTGCTTCGACTCCCAAGTTGTCAGGCACGACATAAACTCGGTGTGATACTGTGATGATATGCAATGACTCGTTGAACTCTGACTCTAGATTTCTTCGAATGTGATTCTTAACAGAATCTAAAACGTCTCGAATGCCCTTGGATTGCAGATACAATATGAGTTGAGAAGTCAGTTCTGCAAGTGGAATAATTCCAGGATTTGAGAAAAGTTCATTTGAAATTCTATAAAAAATCATATTAAGGGTGACTTTCTCAGCTATTTGGTACAAGCTGTTCACGACGCGGGCATCTTTATCAGGCCTTGTGCGCATGTAGTCTTTGTAACAGGTTTTACGGCAATGTGATTCAGCTGCCACGATGTCTCTTGAAGTTACCAACAATATTCTGTTCTATTCTGTGTATTCTAAGTGTTGTGCAGCAATTTCACGAATGGTTCTACTGCTAATTTTAGGGGCTCGCGACTATTTGTACCTTTCATATACTTAAATATTTTCATTCAAAAAAGGCAGGTCTTATCATGAGCTCTGGGCTGCACAGCAACATTTGGAGCTTGCCTCATGGAGTGCCTTGATTCTGGAGTAGTTTGTTCCGTGGAAGCTTGATCCTCTTCTTTTGAAGACGTAACTATTGTAGTTGTGATTTTTGCCAAGGATTTTGGGTTAGGTGAATTGTGACCTGCTTTCGTTGTGATAATATAAACACTTTGGTCAATGTTGCAGCCTCACAAAGCGTTTCTTACTAACGATTGCCTCGAGGGCTGGTTCGTTCGTTCATTTAGCTTTCTTCTTTTTACTTTTCTTACCCTTCAAACTATTTTCTCAGCAAATTTCGGCAAACCTGAAATGAAACCAAATAATGGGAAACTGTAATTTTAAAAATGGTCTTACAAAAACCAGAAACACAATATTCAGGAAATCATTTTATTTACAATTTCTGTCTTAAATTGTCTTAAATCGGAATAATAGCTTCACTATTATAGGTAAAATTTGAATCTGAATAACTAACTAACTAAGAGATATTTTTCATCTAAGATCAACGGTTTCTGAGATAGAAGCATTATTGTACCAAAACGGTGACATTTCTTCAAAATGGTGACTAAATAACGTATTTAACTGGGAATCTGAAATGTCCAGAAGGTGATTCCTTTTAACTCACATATAGGACGATCTAAAAACCTAAGAGCCGTTTAGTACGTACCACATAATGGTAGTCAACTCGATTCTTGTTAAACCTGGCTTCGCACTTCAGTAATACGATGTATATTCTTCAATTAAGGCTTCAGGATTTTGGAAAGTACGCCTGAGAAAGCAGACTTCGTTAAAGCCGGGGTAGAGAACAAACACTGAAGATAGAACAAATTATTGAGAGAGCATCAGACTTTCCGTACAGCAAAGGGAGGCCAACTAAAATAATCTAAGTCATCTGTAAAGATAGAGAAGAAAATAATTATGTATTAGTTCATGACGATTATCAATATTAGATTACATCTTGTAAAGTTCGCGTCTATGAAAAAAAATCAGAATAAAAATTATCTTTCGTCAAAGTCAAATGAATCTTTACAGTTGTCAGACGAGCCGCATTATACCTATGTTTGTTAGCGCAGCCTATTCGAATAATTATCAAGCACCTCTGCTGGAAGTCATCGTTCATAATCACATTTGTTATTCGAATAAACTACGGAAATATGAACGCTTTTATTTATACCAACGCTTGGCAAACAATACATGTTAAGTATAAAAGTTTATTGCTATTAAAGAATTAATAGTTTATCTATAATTCTCTTACATTATTGTGCAATATTAAGTCACAGTGTGCATCTATTAAGAAATAACAGTATTGAAAAAATAGAACAGTTGTTGGACCCATATCTGTACAACTACAAGGAACCGAAGGTGATTTTATATTTAAAAATTTCTTTTAAAATTATTTACAGGATGCACATGATTTATGAGTGAAGTAAGTCGTAATTAAAAAGTCAAAGTTCACTGTCATCAGATAAGGACAATTGTTTATTAATAAAAAATGCATTTTCACATGACCAATAATAGCCCAGGAGCCAGCGGCCGTTGATAATTAGTCATTTCATTAAAGCTGAAATTTTGTATATGCTTCTTTCGACATTCCACGTAAGGGAATGGACCATCAGCTTGCGCGGTTCTGGGGGGTATAGCCGCAGCAGCCTCCCATACGCGTAACGTAATTATTAAAAAGACTAATACAACAAAACTGAGACTTATTCGACATGTTCATGTTATTGAAAAGTAACTAAAAACATAATCAGTTGGCTTCAGAGTGAGGGATTACGGTTCAGCTTTCCATGTAGATATGTGAAAAATATGCGCTGAGTAAACTGATATACCACAAAAGCTGAAATTTGGTACAGTAACACCTAATTTAATAAACTACACGAATTTTAGCCCCCCTTCTGTGTGCTATATCGATGGACAATTACATTTACTACCCGACGATGTAGCACACGAATTAATTGAGCGGTTTCGTATTGGAGGTACGGTCCATCAAAGTGCGAGGTACAAGGATTTCGCCGGATTCTCGAACATAGCCAGATCTGGAATCTAGAATTGGTTGGGAAGGTGGTCAATAAAAACTATTGAACCACAGCACTTAGGCCCCATTGGGCCCATTGCACATCCTCCCTATAGGCAGACCCTCGCCTAGGCCTCCAATCAATCTAATCTTGCGAAATAGATAGTGATGCTGCCTAGGGGAATCTCCCTTACATCGGCCAAAGCAGGCCATCGTTCTCCCAATATGGATTTTCTGATCGATGAGACGACAGAACAGTCACAAAGTACATGTTGGAGCGCCTCATCTTCTTGTTGAAGTGTTTCGGTTACTTTCATATCATGTGGACTTTTCCTTAACGGACAGTGTCCAGTCTGAATTTTAGTTATAAAACGTAGGTTCCTTCTGGACATTTCCAGGTAGTCCATTGCTGTACTCTTGTTGGGATATTTTAGTAGTTCCCTAGCAAGATGACAGATGTTTGTTTCACCCCACATCTTCTTGAATCCATTGTGTGTGTTCTCTTTAATTATTTGTGTTATCGCCGTGATCGGTAACAGACTGGTCAGGCCTGGTCCAAAGATACTTGAGCCTCCTGCCTTCTTGACCAGTCTGTCGGCTACATTGTTGCCACTACACTATGCATGTCCATTCACCCAGCATACCAGTGTGTTCTTCATGCTGGAGGTACACACAAGTGCTTGGTGACATTTCCATACTGATCTTGTGGTAATTTTGTAACTTGTCAGGGCTAGTAATTATAGTCTACAATTTGTGTAGATCCTGATCGTTTTGCCGGCTTGTCTACGGACAATTTCCTTTGCAGCTATGGTTATGCTCGCCAGTTCCGTTTGTACTACGCTGGTGCGCCCATCCATAGCCCATTTATATTAGCTTTCAGACTTCTGGAGTATGTTCCACATCTTGCCCCATCCTTCTTTTTGATCCATCTGTGAAGATTTTGATCACACCTTCGCCAGCAGCCTAGTTCTCACTATTCGTCTGCATTATGTATGGTCTGTTAAAGACAAACCGGGAAGAAATGCCATCAGTGCACGCCTGTACAGCCTTTCTGGCAGCGTCATTCCAGAGGCGACTTCTGGCCTTCCCACAGCCTACATTTGGTTGTATGCCAACGAATTTGAGGCGTACTATGTTGTCAGAACCACTTCTCCCAGATATATATCTAGTGGTAACAGATACAGCATTACTTTCATAGCTCTCGTTGGTGTTGTTCGCATAGCTCTGGTTATGGCTCTGCACTTGGCTGAGCTTGACCTTAGCTGTAGTCTGTTCGCTCTTAAGCTACCAAACCACAGCTCCATAGGTTATCATTGGCCTTATGACTGTAGTGTATATCCACATAACTACTTTGGACATCGCTAGATATAATCATCATTATCTCGAGTTCAGCAAAGTTCAATCTTGTATTTTTTTATTCGATAGGCAAAAGGTCATGTTATATGGACTTAGAAGCGCATCATAAGCAAACTCAAGACGCCCGAGATACGAGTCACTAAAGTTGCCGGACGGTAAAAATGTCACATATCCCTGTCGTTCCGGAGGGGATATCTCGAAACGGGAACGAGATAGGCGCCTTCCGTTTACGGCATTCGAATTTTTCCCCGGAATACGTACTCCCCGGAATTTCGAGTTTTTTGAAAATTTTCAAAGTAGGGATTGAAAAATGTATTACTTTTTGACATCATTTCGTTTGGTAAGCCGTAACTTTCAATGAAAAAATTGACCCCCCTTTTTTGTGCTATATTGATAGCCAATTAAATTTGCTATGCAACGATGTAGCACATGAATTAATTGAGGCGTTTCATATCGGAGATAAGGGCCGTCAAAGTCAGAAGTACGAGGATTTCGCTTCTCGGACGACACGCCCGCACTTAGATGAAATTGAATAAATTTTTTAATATATTATTTAACTTCATAAATATGTGCATACGCATTTTGTATATAAATACTAGAATAAATGTTGAATATTTTTATATAATTTGTTGTCAAAATTATTTTCCTTGATCTTGTATGATTCAAAAACTGCATGCACCCGCTACGTTTACGATAAAAAACAATAGACATCTGATACCGCAAAAGCTGAAAGCGAAAGAAAAGTGCTCAGCTGATGTACTCAATCATGTAACGCGTGAGCGCGGATAACTATATGCTGCGCCTTTAACTCGTCAGCTGAGCACTTATCCATGGCAAAAAATTCAGCGGACTATTTTTTTCGTGTAACTAATTGAATTAGCTGTTACTGTGCTAAATTTCAGTTTTTGTGGTATCAGTTTATTCAGCGCATATTTTTCACATATTTACATGGAAAGCTGAAGCATAATTTCCCACTCTAAAGTAAGCTGATTATGTTTTTTAGTTAATTGAACATGTCAACATAGTCTCGGCTTTTGGTGCATTAGGTTTTTTTAATAATTATTTTACATCTGGGCGGCTGCTGCAGATAAACTCCTCACAAGTGCGCAACCTGATGGTCCATTTCCTTACGTGAAATGCCGATTAAAGCGTAGAGAAAAATTCCAGCTCTTGCGCTTTTGGTGATCAAAAAAGATCGCTAGCTTCTGGACTATAAAAATTACTTTAAATTCACTGGAATCAAAGACTGAAAATTCTAATCAAAGTCACTTTGATTGTTCAACAGAAAAGCCTCTTTCTTACAAAATTCTATTGCTGGTTTAAATGTACTATTTCGGGGTCCCTATCTGCCTTTTATGTAGAATACAGAGTATCTAAAAACTCTTGTTTTTGCAACATTTTTTCAGATTTCGCGAGCACTCCGAAAAGCTTCCAAGCAATTTATGGCTCGAGGGCACTTTAAAGCACTGTCAAATTACCAAATAAACTGTTAGAATGGTTAAGCGATTTAAAAAAACATTTTTATAATGTTTTATGGGCTCTAGCTCGTGAGCTATTGTTGTTACAAAGAAAGTTTTACGTAGAAATTGTAGGCAATTTAGTGATCTATAGAATTGGTATCAGACATTTTAATGTGTGGTCAACAATATAGGAAACAATTCGCAAAAACCACTTATTACTAATTTTGATACACTGTAACTTGTAAACGGGTAGTATGAAAATAAGCTTGGAAGAAATTTGTAGAAAGTTTAGTGCTGAAGAAAGAAGGTCCGTATCATTTTTGTCGTAACTTCAACGGTTCGCGAGATATTTATGTTTTAGCTTTTCGTCAAGATGGCATACCTACTCCTATCTTGCCAAATACTCAAGATACATCCTCGAATTCTTTAAGAAACAAAAATGAAAACTAGTTCTGTATCATAGAATGAATGGCAAATTTTTGGTTGTTCCAATATTCCACAATTATCATCATCATCATCATCATCAATAGTGCTACAGCCCTAGGTGGGGGCACGACTTTCTTCAGCTTCATTCGCCATTCGTCCTTATTCAACGCAGCCGGTTGCCAGTGTGCTGCGCCAATCTTCGCAGCATCTTCGTCAACTCCACCTTTCCACCTCAACCTCGGTCTACCTCTCCGACGTATTCCCGCATGTTCTGACTTGAAGATTCTTTTTGGTGGGTAGCTTTCATCAGCTCTTGCAATATGTTCGGCCCATCTCAGGCGTTCAGTCTTAATGTGGGTAACTGTCTCTACCATTGCCAAGTTCAGCATATTTTGCTTAGAGCTCGAAATTATACCTTCTGCGCCATTGGCTATTTTCACAGGTTGCACCGAATATTTTTCGGAGGATTTTCCGTTCAAAAATCAGCAGGAGATTTTCGTCCGATTTGCTTATTGTCCAACTCTCGGACCCATATGTAAGAACTGGGAGGATTAAAGTTATATATATATATTAGGCTTTTAGTTTCCCAGGATAGATTTCGAATTCTAAGGTGTTTAGTGAGTCCAAAGTAACATTTATTGGCTAGCATAATCCTTCTTTTTATTTCATCTGATATCATATTTTCGGTGTTTACTAAGGAGCCTAGATAAGTAAAGTGTTGTACGGCTCCTACATTGACTTCTCCCGTATTCACATTCTGGCCTATGTTTCGGGCCCTGTTCCCTGATGCGGATGCCATGAACTTAATCTTATCCACATTAATTTCTAGCCCCATTTTTTCTGCTGAGGTGGAGAAAGCTTCGAAAGTTTCTTTAGATTTCCGCAGAGATATTCAAAGTCATAGTTTCTAATTTTCCAAAACGGACCATTTCTACTTGTGCTAGAAAATAGTAATGGATCAGTCGTCAGGTAGATTAACATTGTTTTAAATCGGACAAAAGATTTTACTGTTGGAACCAGTTCATGATAGGCCCCTTTTAGACATATCAATTTTTTGCACTTCCATGCTTTCTACTTGTTATTACATTTTGTTGTCGCAACTATCGGTGGTTACTACCATTATGCGCTCGTTCCGCGTTTTCGTTCATTTGGCGTGTTTTTTAAGTGATGACCCCAATAGGCCTAATCCACTTTTTGTTTATTTGGTTAACTTCTAATTCTTTTATTCTCTACTGCCAATACATTATATTAGTTTGGTTCCAACAGTAGAATCTTTTGTCC
Organism: Leptura quadrifasciata; assembly: GCA_963675555.1. Lineage (NCBI taxonomy): Eukaryota > Metazoa > Arthropoda > Insecta > Coleoptera > Cerambycidae > Leptura > Leptura quadrifasciata. The sequence goes on from OY776674.1 coordinate 7,817,758, forward strand.
GATTTATAACGGTATTTACGCATTCTCAAGTCTCTGACGACTGACCTATAAGTAGCACATTATCATAAGAAATAGCTGACAACTTTAAGTGACAACAATAATTGTCCTTATTTGAGACATTTGAGGTTTAGTGAAAGAAATTATCGAATATTCATGCATCACGAGAGTCTGGTTAAAATGCTTTAAATATGATTGCCTAACTTATCTAAGTATCTTCATCCTTTGACTTTTTAGAAAAATTTTGAACACTTTCTAGAACTATTCTGAAGGTTAGTGTTTAAAATGTAACTACAAGTCTAACTAGCCTATTAAATTTTGGTCATTTTAAAACCTATTACCTAATATTCACAATATAAGTACAAATGTCATTTCCTAGAACGCTACATTGAAATTTACACTTTTGAACAATACGACACTCACGAAGACATTTTTTAATTGAGATATGTTATAACATTACGTTAGTAGAGTTACCCAATTTTATAAGTTGTTTAATACTGATTGTGGAATTTATCGTAAAATTTTTAAAATTGCAATATTTCGTTACACAGCAATTGGGTTTCTGAGTACCGACAACGTATTGTGACATTTCCGACTTTCGATTACATTTATCGCCGACATTTACTTGTATACAACATCAATCGTAAAATTTTCAAAATTTGGCACTTTCATCACTAACATCCTTCGGTCGGGGATGTTTAAAGCAACGTAATTGCTTCATCAAGGATTGTTCATCGAATTATACGCCATCAAATAGACAAAAAATTATTCCACACAAAGAAACACGTTTACAACAATACCTTATTTAATCTACAGGTTTTGTTTGCGGCATATGAGATGGGGAAGGCATTGTTGTAAATTCTCGATCGGCAAGCCCGGATTCTTTGGCATAAATTTAAGTAAATCACAAGTTTTTATTTCAAAAAGTCTGACTAGATGAAGTCATCAAAGGTGTACTACTCAACGTCATTCCTTAGTCCAGCTTTGAACTCGGGAGGAACCTGTTTCCGGAAGCAGTCGTCGAAGAATTCGCCCATGCTTTTGTACAGATGTTTCTTTACGCCACTAAGGTTATGGCTTTCGTCTGGGTATATCTAAAAGCAGAAAACGGAATATCAGTTATACGTGTTGTCTATTTTTTCAGATCTCAGTTATAGAGTAAAACTAAACAAACTAAAAATAGTTCAAATGTGCTTTTAGAGGGCGGAATGTTAAACATAATATTTTTAGTCGCAAACTCCTCTATAAAATCCTTATTTTACTATAAAATAGCCCGGAGAGTAGCTGTTGGTTGCAGTCTGGTTACGTAAAATAAAGATTTTATTGAGGAGTTTGCGACTAAAAATATTATGTTTAACATTCCGCCCTCTAAAAGCACATTTGAACTATGCTAAGCCTAGTCAGGCTATTTATTTTTCGATTGCAACAGACACTGGATCGCTAAATGGTGCCTGCTGACTATATTACATGTCGCTATTGTAAAAATACCGGGATGTACCAAATAGTCAAAGGATCCTCATGCCGGTCGTCACATGCCTACCTTGCACTGACGAGAGCCAACAGCTCGAAACTGCAGTCTGCAAGCGGTGTGTGACGGCTGGCAAGAGAGCTCCTTTAAGTAGGATCAGTCTTTCGGCTGGTGTTTGTTGCAATCGAAGCATTAGCGGTTTGATGGTAATATGCAATTATTACACTTAACGCGCCAGAGCTCTCGTACCACCCATCACACACCACTTCCAGACTGTAGTTTCGAACTGTTGGCTCTCGTCAGTGCAAGGTAGGCATGTAACGACCGACACGAGGATCCTTTAACCTGGTACTCGAGTTTTAGTGCAAATATGGTACCCAGTGTCTCTCCTGTTTTCTAATTATTGTTTTATTTTTGTTATGAATTTCGTGATATTTTATCTATCGTTCATAGCAGTGTATTTGCCGCAAATATAACAGAAAACAGTGTAAATACACTGTTATTACCTACGTATGCTGCGTATACTTACGGCAATGATGCCACTAATTAAACTAGCACCAATAAAACAAATTATTGTTATTTTTCAGAGGAAGGTAGTTTATAATGAACAGAATGACGGGCTAATTCGAAAATAAATAAAAAAATTAGTACAATTTGTCAGTTTTTTTAGTCATTCGCTTATGTAGTATATACACTCCCAGAGTTTGGCCCTTTTTTCCACTCACCATGACCTATAAAAGTATCAAAGCCGTGAAAATTGTAGTTAATAAATTTGTGCCTTATATTTAACGCAACGCTGAGCTCTAATAAATTTTAGGCAATATTCACTTTAAAGCGTCGCATCGCATATCACGAAGTCTAACGCTTGCTTCCGATAGCACGAAAGTATGCAGGTTATATTAAATGCATAGATCTTGCCTGTCTGCTATATTAAGTAATTCATAGTGGCAAGAAAGGTTGATATTGTAAAATCCTTGTTCACAAAGTATATTTAAATATTCCCCTGGACGTAACAATGAGAAGGAATAATTTGACAGGAGGCTAAATTCATCTAAGTTCTTTCGCATTTTCATATCTCACTTTTCTCTTGACCAAATTTAATGCATTAGTTAAAATAATATCAGAGGTATGTAGAAATTGTTGTACTTGACAATTTTCACAGAAATTAATCGTTTCTAGAAAAACTAAAAAACCTACTCAAAGATATTTACTTTTTTCTGCTTAAAAGTACCTAAAATATACATTTAAATTAAAAAATTTGTTACTTTACTGGGCTGTAAATTTATATAAAAAGCGTAACTGGTTTATTTAAATTTTCTCTTCAAACAGAAAGAGAAATATGGAACGCTGAATTACAGAATTTTCTCCATTGTAATTAGTGCTTAATTTTGTGTCAGTTATTAAATCAAACAGTAAGGTAGTGCAATCATTTTGAAACCATCTGAATAAGATTTAGCTTAATATTCCAACCTGCTGCCTGAAGAGCGTTTCTGCCTCCGTCAGAGATTTCACCAAGGCCATGGATTGCTGTAAATGTACATTGTCATCCGCCGAACCGTGAACCAGATAGAACATTTTATCTTTCAGTTGGTGTGCCTTCTTACTCACGTCCGCTTCATCGTAGCCCTTATAATTGTCTGTCACATTTGGAAGACCCATATATCTCTCGGTATACGCCGAATCTGGAAATATATACAATAGCTTATTATGTCATTCCTCTACTTCATTTCACCCATCGAGAATGATACATATGCGGCTATTTTGATATGTATTATTCTGAGCTCTGGGTTGTCTTGCATGAGACCTCTATATAATATATACTTATACATATTTATGTGGTACTTCATATATTTGCACAAGGCTAATTTCTTATTTCTATATTTTATGAAGTATTGTTTTAGGTTATCTTAAAATGTGCAGAAGAGTCGAACTATCGATCAATAGACACGAATGTGAAGGAACATTCATTATTCCATATTTGAAAATTATACCGGCCTATACAGCTAACGAAAGATTCTTCATTACATATGTTAACAGAAAATGCGTAAATAAGATTATTAGCATCAGAAACACACCAAAAGAAGTTTAAATGTGCTTTTAGAGGACGGAATATTAAAATATAATATTTTTAGTCGCAAACTCCTATATAAAATCCTTATATTACTATAAGGAACGTAACCAGACTGCAACCAACAGCTACTCTCTGGGTATATGCCCCGCCGAGCGCTGAATTACAAGTTACAAGCTTGGCGCGTTAAGTGTAATAATTGCATATTATCATCAAAACGCTAATGCTTAGATTGCAACAAACACCAAAGACTGATCCTACTTAAAGGAGCTCTCGCGCTAGTCGTCACACACCACTTGCAGACTGCAGTTTCGAGCTGTTGGCTCTCGTCAGTGCAGTAAGAGCTCCTTTAAGTAGGATCAGTCTTTCGGCTGGTGTTTGTTGCAATCGAAGCATTAGAGTTTTGATGGTAATATGCAATTATTACACTTAACGCGCCAGGCTTGTAACTTGTAATTCAGCACCCGGCGGAGCACATAGCCCGGAGTAGCTGTTGGTTGCAGTCTGGTTACGTTCCTTGTAGTAAAATAAAGATTTTATAAAGGAGTTTGCGACTAAAAATATTATGTTTTAACACCAAAAGAAATGGCAACATATTTATAATTTCCGAAACCAGATTCCGAAGATCTTCTGCTACATTGCTAACCGATCCTAGAGCTGATTTTACAAGTCTCAAAGGATATGGGGGCCTGGCGATCTTCGAGAGCTTCTGAGGGGTTGAGGGATACTTCGAAGAATGTGTTGAAAAAAATTGAATGAATATCTCAGTTGTTGCCTAATTTTAAGCTTCTTAAACAGTTACCAAATGTCTTCATCAAGAAACTATTCTAGTAAACAAGTTAACTTCATCAATTTCTATGACATATACGAAAATTTTACCTTGAGAAATATGAGATCGTTCACGTATAACAAAAATATTAACGACCCAAGCACACTACCCTGTGGAGTTCTGATTCAAATATCCTTCTTATCAGATGTAGTGGTACCGATTTTTACCGCAATTCACTTATTTTGGAGATTTTGGTGATTTATTGATCAATAAAATTCCTGTTCAATAAGGCTTCACACATAGGTATAAAAATATACCACAGACGGTCACGAGAGTTCATTTTGCCTTATTCAAATTAACAAAGACCTCACTTTATTCAATTTTAATGGTACTTCAGTTCTGCATCGATACTGGAGTTGATATATAATTTTGTTAGCCTCTAGTTTTTGTATTACATAAAAATTACACTTAAAAATGCAATGCAACTTAATAGATTATAATTAATCTACTGTAAATTGATTCAAGTGATAATAATTAATGTAACAAAGTTACTTTTAATATAAAAATCGATACTTTTGCAAGTTAGGTTCAGATTACTGCTTTGGCCATATTCGAACATGTTGATTATACTCTGATTTGTTCAACTATTTTCGGTGAACCTTCGATCGATTTTAACAATATATTATATGTTTGCATACTTTAATGGGTTGTTTAAATTTGACTAGATATTCTATAATTTAATCACTGGCTTGCAAACCAAATAATTATAGTAACGGGCTGTGTCATCTTGTATTGCTGTATTTCATACCAACTGGATCCAGCCACACATCTCGTTCTCGAATTCTTTTATTTCCTTTTCCTAATTTATGGCTCATCCAACAATCAATTCAAACGCGTGATACGGCTTACATTGGTAATTTATTAAAAAAAAAATTGCAAATCTTACGTTCTTATATTCTACAATATCCTTTGAAATATTTGCGACATATCTAATAATCCATTTATAAATTAAACTCGCTGGTTAAAAAATTCAACCTCTTTGAAGTACTTGAAATTCTATGTATTGTGTCTCTATCAAATATAAATGTATACAAGAATTATACTACAAGATAAAGTTTATTTTAGAAATTAAAAGCAACCAAAAGTAGTCATCCTATATACGTATGTTCATATAGGGTGGGGTAATAGTCGGACATCCAATAAATCTTATAATTTGAGATATACTGTATATAATATTTGTAGAAATCAAAATACGGTATAAATTAGATAGAATTTAATCAACGGATTATTACTATATTAACAACTATTCGTTTCAAGTTTATTTCTAAGCTTAGATATCTACAGCTATATAATATTGTTTTTCATATCATTAATAACCGAGTTTTCATCAATCAAATTGTTTATATATTCTCAATAACAAAAAAATTACAGTTTATACCATCAACTAAGTATGTTTTATACATCAATTACTTTGACTTGGCATTCCACTGCTTTTCTTTAAATAATCTGATCGATTTTAAGACACTTCGACGCCGGCATAAAGCCACGATAATAGCTAATATATAAATCTGCCCCTTAGGCATTTTCTCAGGTGACGAAAAATGTTTTTTACACTCACCATAAAGTTTCCAGTTGGTAACTGGTGCGACAGCTATGGCACATTGAAAAACACTTTTGGGACTTGCCAGAGCTAATGCAGCTACAAATCCTCCATAACTCCATCCCCAAACGGCGACACGACGCTTATCGATAAAATGCTGAGTGTCTCTCAAATATCTGAAAAATAAGTCAATAACTGTTATGAACATTTTTGTTAACTCACCGCTGGAGTACATGCACCAATCCGTAATAGCCCTATCGTTCAGGGATACATGCTTGGAGCAAAACTCAACTGTACGTTTATCAAGTTTTTATGTAGCTGTAATGATAAAAGTTTTACAAAACATGGAATGTGTGAGAAATTGATTTTTGCAAATATTTTAAAAACTATCGATTTCACGAAAATACAATAATTATTTCAAATTTTTCGAAAAAAAAATTATTATTAACAATTTTTTTGCTTTATTTGAGACTTTCATGGCTACAGTCAAATACGCGAAAACGATCTAGATTACTGTCTCCTACAGACAGACATAGAGACACTTCGTTTCATACTATGTAGGATTAAATTAACATACAAAAATATACAGTGTGTCTCACTTAAAAGTGTAGCAGCATAATAATTATTTTGTTTTTTTGTCCGATTTACATTAAACTGATCTCAAAAGATAGAGTTCGCCAAAGTCTGTTTAAGACCACAAAATCACTTTCCATCTTTAAATGCAAGGTGAACTACGTACGATGTTAAATTATATGAAAAAAATCAAAAAATCATAATAGGCATCTTTTAATCAACTTGTTCAAAATCATTCAAAAACTCTCCGAATCCGAAGTTTAGTTAAATTCTAAAAAATGAGGTTTTGATTTAAAGAAACCATTTTAGGCGTTTTAATAAAAATTATTTCTAAAATAATTTATTTATTATTTCTAAAATAATTTTTTGTTAATAATAGTGGACTTGATATTTGTAAAATACGACGAGATGGAAGGACAAGTGTGTTGGTATAGATCAAGTATGTGAGGCAGAACAGTTCACATTAACCAATATGTTCGGTATAAACACTCATATTGTTACGGGAATTCAATCGGTTTATAATTTTAAAAGAAAACACTGGTTCTTCTTTGATATCTTTATAAACAAAATCATAGATACTGTATACAAACAGAAACATACCTGGGAATATGTAGACTAGACTAGACCAAAGCAACACCGAGAGAATAGTGTAAATGCTAATGCTTGATGCGCATCTTAGTCCACTTAATGCTTTTAAAATAAATCATGATTATTCGGATTTTATTTTCCCGAACATGACATTGACAATCGAATGTTTCTGTGTGGGATCCTGTCAACTCAGTTTGTGACTTTGAATTTTTGATATTCGAGAAAACGGTTATGTTAAAGTAAACTTTAATGACGTTCTTGATGGAATTTGAAGATAGAATTGTGATATCTAAGAAGTGTTACTTAAGAAGTTACGTAAATATATATTTTCATTATTTCTTGTAGAGTGTAGGTGCACTTCATTGCTCTTTTTAAAGTAATTTATGTAAGAATACATAGCACAATAGTTTAGATAAATATATAGAATAAATAGTTAATATATTATTATTCTTAAAAGTGGGTCTGCAAGAATCTCTGTAAGCAATATTAAAGATTAATCTTAAAAATCTTTTTTGTATTATAAATAATCGATTTATCTCAGTCGTTTGGCCCCATATGGCAATATTATAACTTAGGACTGGATATACGAATGCATAATACATATTAGGTAAGTAGGTTTGGTGGAAGTTTGCTTTTAAAGTTAGAAATGCAAAATATATTTTGTTCAGACTATTACATGGATGACTGCCATTTTCATCGAAATCTAGTTTATAGTCAACTAGGGTTCCAAGAAATTTTGTACTAGTACTTGATTTTATTATCGTATTGTCGATGTTAAACTCAAACTCATTAGGATGATTGTATTTTGTTTTGAATTTGATAATAACTCTGTCTTGCTTATGTTACTTATTTGTACACTATTGATTAAAATTAGTTGTGACAGAGATAACTTTTTCGTCGATTTTTTACATATGAAATTATCCTTTGGTTTACAGGGCCTCGAATACCCGTTTTTTCAATTTTCTCTATCAAAAATACGGAGTTGATAGATTTAAACGCCCTTGAAAAGTCGAAAAATATTCCGAGGACGTAGTTTTTGATGTCTATATTTTCATAAATATATTGAATTAAGTCTATAGAGGCAGTTTCTATAGAATAGTCCTGTCGAAATCCATGCTGGCAAGGTGTCAATATACTATTATTATTTAAATACTTGATAACATTCTCGTATACAGCCCTTTCTATGGTTTTTGAGAAATTACTTAGCAAGCATATACCTCTGTAGTTTTCTAAGAAAAGTGGGTCGCCTTTTTTAAAGACGGATATAACTTTTGATATCTTTAATTCGGTGGGAAATTGTCCAAGTTGTACAGATGCGTTTATAATTTCAGCAAGATAGTAGGATATTTCATCACAGCATTCAGATATTAGTTTGGTTGGAATTTCGTCTATACCAATACCATTTTCTTTTCTTAACTCAAGAATAATTTTTTTAACATCTACTTGTGTTAATAGGGTAAAAAATATCGAATTACGGTTATTTTTTTCCACAGTAGTGTACGTATTTGCCGGTAAATTAAGCTGATCTATTTGATTTTTTATTGAATTTGCGAAATATTCGCCAAATATGTTAGCAATTTCTTTAATACTTGATATGATGTTATCTTGTATTTTAATATTTAGTTATGTTTCTTTATATTTAGATCTACCTAGCTTTTGATTCGTGATTGACCAAAGTGTTTTGGCTTTATCGTTTGACATGTTAATTTTGTTCGCATAATATTCTTTTTTTTTCATTTTCGATGTTTTTATTAATTTTCTCTTTTAGAAGTTTATATTGTTCAATTAGACGATTATCTGGTACAGATTTTCGCAACCAGTTTAGCGACCTTAAATTATTTAGTTCTTTTATTATTGAGGCTCAGAATATGATATTATGTTTAACGTTCTTATTTATTTTAACTTTTTGTTTAGGTAATGCTACGTTGAAACGCCAATTAAAGTGTGACATAAAGCAATGAAACATATGAACAATATCTATAAATTCTCTATGGAGTTCAAAATTTCTTGTATCAGTAAAAAGTGTCTTAAATTTTGATACTGAATGTTTATTATATTTTCGGGTAATTATTTCAGTTATTTTTGGGCCTTGGTTTACCTCTACATTATTTTACGTAACAAGTTGTCCTAGATGGTCCAGTATACCTGGTTCTAGTATTTTATGATACATATTCCCACCGACATTTGTTATTATGTAATCAATTCCACTTGTTGTGATTTTTTCTCCGTATTTGACTATCCTGGTGGGTTCTTTAATTAGGGAGTTTAATTGGAAAGACTCCAATAGATCAAAAAGAAGTTTTGTTTTTTGTGATAAATGATTTAAGAAATCTATGTTGAGATCTCCGCCAAGAATTAAGGAGGAGGATTTTTTGAGGATGCTACCAAGTATTAACATTAATTTATTTAGAAAGGCGTTAAGATCGCTCTGTATATCGAGACAATACATAAAGTTCTGTTATATTCAATTGCCGCGCATTCAATGCATGATTCAATGGACATATCTGTTATATATTTTATTGCTTACCATATCGTCTCTTACATACATTGCAGTCCCACCGTGTGTACTGTTTTTACGATTTCAAATTTCAAAATAATTCAAAATAATTCCAGAATATTAATTTTGTTCGTCAAACTTTGAATATTTATGTGAAATAGTTTCAATAGACTATTTGGGTCCTTAAGGGAATTATCTGTGGATTTCTTGAGGGTATTTTGTTCGATAAGGGTTATTTCCCTGAGGCTGGATTGCTGAAATTTCCTCCTGATCCTCCGGGTCTAAATTTGATTCTATTAATTATGGATCCATCAGGCTATATGTCTGGATCATACACTTGTTTTACGTAGCGTATTGGAAATAACACTATCATAGAGCACATTGTATCAGTCCTATTTAAAGATTCGCATGCAAAGGGAATATGAGGTGCCGTTATGATTAATCCTTTTATAATGCTCCAGATGAAGTTGATGCATCTAATCTATATAAATGCAAATAACCTAGTTTGGGAACGGATTTCAAACAGTCATTTTTTTGCTGGTTCCAATAATTGGTCTGCGCTGATTATATCTTATATTTTTCTGGGAATATACGTTCTTTTTATTCCATGTTACTTTTCTTGTGCTCCCTTTATAGTGTTGCTCACTTGATCTTTTGAGATAACGTTTTAGTCAATATTGTTTTTGTTTAGAGTAAGATTTCTTTTTTCGTCAGAGGTAGGGTTTGTATTTATATTATTTTCTTGCTTTTCTCTGGTAGGTGGAGCAGCAATTGCCGATTTATTCTTAATAAATTAATTATTATTTACTATTTGGTGTGTAGATGGCCTTGCCGGTTGATTCTGGTATATTTTTTTACTATTACCTTGAGTGTGTTTATTATTGTTTTTTAATAGACTAATTATTCCTTCTACGTCACCAATCCTTTTTTCTAGGTGTTTCACCACGTCACTTAAAGATTGCACTTTAATTTTATGGACATCTTCTTTGATTTTAGTTTGAATACAAGTCTGTTTGGTACAAAGGTTTGTGTCGTTCGTGTAATCGTGTGAGTCAATGAATGCATCGTTTTCACTAGATTCACCTTCACTCTGAGACACTAACTGAAGTTTATTTTTTAATTCACACAGCACTTCACTTGAGGATGATTTTAGGGGCAGCTTTTGATATATAATTAAATCTATAATCTCAGTTTTCTTTAATTTATCGAGCTCTGCGGCTACCGACTCTTTACTAGCAGCCATCTTTTTACTCTGTACTATGATGTAAATGTGAGTTGAAAAATATATTAATGTAGCTACAGGCTAGATGTGTATGTATGTTGTACAGGTTAGATGTTGGTGAGGGTCATGAAACGTTGAAGATGATACCAGTGGCCGAAGCTTGGGGCTGTCATTGTTAGAGTCAAGATATGTATGACGTGTGAGTTTTGACGTAGCTCGTGGGTCACGGTACACATTGAGATGATAACAATGGTCGAAGCTCTGGGCTGTCATTCTTAATGTCAAGATACGTGCAACGTGTGAGGTTTGATGTGGGTCACGGGTCACGATATACATTGAGATGATAACAATGACCGGAGATCCGGGATGTCGTTGTTAGAGTCAAGATATGTGTAACGCGTGAGGTTTAATGTGGGTCACAGTATACGTTGAGATGATAACAATGACCGAAGCTCTAGGCTGTTATTATTAGAGTCAAGATACGTATGACGTGTGACTTTAAAATGATAACAATGATTTAAGCTCTGGGCCAATGGCTTGAGCTCTGGGTCATTGTTGGAGTCAGGATACGTGTGACGTGTGTGTGTGGCATAAGTAAGAGTTGTTGATGTAGGTAATTATGTACGTTACTTGTTATCTGGGGAGACACGTGTTTGAGTTGATTGTAATGAGTTTAAAGTTGGTTACAGATGAATCAATACATGTTTACTTTGTGTAATGTTGTTGTCAACAGGTAAACAGGGGGCCTATGATGGAAATTAATTTACTTTTATTTAAAATTCTGACGGTAACAACTACTCTTGAAATATATTTTTATTATATTCCTTATAACAGTTATTCTTCGTTCACAGCAGAGTCATTTTCTAAAATAATTTTTAGATTATCGGACAACGCATATAATTTAAGTTACAAGTAAGTATGGTTCTTTAGTTTTCTTAGTTATACGTTTTTTTTGTAATTTTCAGTTCATGTATATGATAAATGTGCCAATTAAAATTTCGAACATTCAAAAAGAACCTCCGAACACGTGCATGACTTTGTTTACAATGTAAAGGAATTTATTTAACTAAACCCACTCGCGTTAATGAGATTTTCCGCTGATAAAATTTTACACGAAAACAATACATCTATATTTCATTTTACGTCACATAAATTGGTGTGTTAAATTTACACCCCTCGTAACTTCCTCGAATTATTACATAAGATAAAAATTTAAAGCACTCCTACAATGTTAGTAAGGTTGCAATTACGTAAATCACTTTGCATTGTCAAACTCTGTCATAATATTGAAACATACCTACTCATTTTCGTTCTTACATTTTATTACCAAATGTGCTTGATCGGCGTTTTAAAATCAAACTTCAGCGGGTTTAATTTAATGCTAACTTTGTAAATGAAATAAAATCCACCGCTTGGGATTTATATTCCCCGAGAAAGTGGGTAAATTAAAGTTCATTTAACAATGTTTCAATCAATCTTAACATCAATCCGTTCTTGATGGTTTCTCCAAATTCTTCTCAGATGTCTACCTGTAATCAAATCCCATCCACAGTACTTTGCTTGTATCACTTGATAGCGCATATGTGTACGGTTGAGGCCAGAATATAATAATAGTTTTAAGAATTGACATACCTATATCTGGAGGCGACAATGTACCTAATTTCATTGGTAATGTATGAAGAATAAAAATAGTATTCAATAATTTCATCATCTTTCATCCTCAACCTAAAGACCAACTTCAGGATAGTTGTATTCATTTAACAAAGTTCCGTTTGTTAAACATAACGGTTATAGGTCTCAGCAGATAGGTTATGTATGCACGGGACCACTAGTAGAGGAATATTGCGTATTCTCAATGATGTCATGAACTGGACGGCATATATCCACCAGGAGGGACCACGAAAGGGGCCGTCTTCGTCGAGTGTGTGTTGAAGAATTATTCAGAGGAGGTCTGCAAGAAATAATGACAAGCCAGGTATTCCTTATGTATCCCCTTATGTTCCCACCTCTGTATTAATTTACAACTGTAGAAAGCTTCATGTTGTTACATGGCCTATGTCCATTTAACAGTTTTATTTAAAAACTAGTGTTTTGTGGATTTTTAGCACGACTTGTATAACATTTTTGGATTCAGTTTTTGTATGTGAAACTGTTTCAACTAACAGAATTTTATTTGTATAACTGCTAAACCATTTCACACTGTTTATGTACTTAGTTTTATATCTTAGGAACTTAGTCCTGTTTTTCTATTAACACTATTATTTATTTCGTTCTACACAGCATCCCAGGAAACAATTTGTCTACAAAATTTATTTACATCAGATATATATTTTTCAATTTTTGTTTACTATGGAGTACATATGGTTATTTTCCTTACCTTTTCTCATTCTAAGATGTAATATATTTACTAAGTTCACACCAAAGTCAATACGTTTTACTATTTATTTACATCTGTTCATATTTGTGGTTATGTATAAAATAGAAATTACAAATTGAAGCAAAGGCAGTGGTATGGAATAAAAACTTTTATTATAGATTCCTTTTATCGATCATATGCCACTATTTTAGTTGTGAGTGAAGGAAATTGTAAAGTTGTGACCTGCAAGCTGTTGCGCTTAACTCGGCCTTTGACAGATGGCCATACCAGTACTTTTCTATATTTTTATGGCTTTCAATTTAATTAGGGAATTAAATTTGTCAGGTTAGTTTTTTTGGTAGCGTTGTTTTCCAGTAAACAGGACAAAAAGTTTACCTTATCAGTAAAACTCACCAGGAAGTCATTTGCTTGCAGCCTTTGTACTGATTCAAACCTATATAATTTTTAACTGTGGACTTCAGTAATTGATATTACAATTTTTATATCCCAGTTACAAAGTGTTTAATATACAGGTAATTTAATTTCATTACACATTAAAAATCTAATTAATCTTCAAATTTTGCCTTTGATATAATTTCACTTATTTTTAAAATAAATTTGAATTCAGTAAATTCTTTTTAATTTAATAAGTAGTTAAAATACTATATGTACCACATGGTTTTAAAAATATTTTTCTCTTTCCTTTTCATTTTTTTGGCAATTTATAGTCTAAGAAATCAGCTTACTTTTGTACAGCTAACTAGCTTATATTTGTATAGCCAACTTGCTTAAATTTCGTGCAGCTAACTTATATTTCGTGCAGCTAATTTGAATATATTTTGTACAGCTAACTTGCTTATATTTGCATAGCTAACATTGCTTAAATTTTGCATATCTAACTTGCATAAATTTTGTACGTGCTTATATTCTTAGATACTTAAATTCTGAGATACTTCTTCTACATTCTTGCATAGTTTTTGCACAGTTTATCTTTCATAGATAAAATTTCGTTATCTTTACATTAAACCACATAGTTGATTAATTTTCCTGCAACTCTCGAACTTTCACCCCATTTCATTGAGAGACATAAATTGCCAAGGAAACTATAGAATTCATTCTTGCAACAAGAGACAATTGTGGGCCTGGATTGCTGTCCCAGAACCAGTCACCTCAATCATAATCGATCCAGGATACTGGTATAAATTTGTTTTATATATATATATATATATATTTAAATTTCAATTTGTCTTTCAAACCGATTTGTCTATTTTTCATGTAATATATTTTGTCATTCATTTTAAACTATTTTTTTATTTCTCTTACCAACAATTTCAGTCTGATCTATAGCAGACTGGTTATTCGAGAAAAAGAGACAAGTTTACTTATTTTACTATAGGTGGTGCCCAATTTAACATCAATTTTTCTTTGTCTCCTTTTCTCGAAATAAACAGAAATCTGTCGCTTATGCTGTACATGTCAGAAAGGGTAAGTTTCTCCACTCTTACGAATGCTCTGGACCCACGGCTCTCTGCTCCGACTTAAACCAGCTAGTCATCCGCATATGTTGCCTCAATTCTTTCTCAAAAATAAATAATAAGAGAAAGGAGGTAACAATGTTCGTGTTCGCATTCGTGTTCCTGTTCGTGTTTTTTGTTCGTGTTCATGTTCGCATACTGTAGACCGCTAAATCAAGAGAAAGTTTCGCTACAAACATTACATTGTTTCAAGACCAGTTTATAACTGTTTATGACTTATTTGGCTGCGAACATAAACACGAAACACGAACATGAAGCTTTCTGCAGGGGAAGATAAACACAGAGGTGAGGAACATTGGAATATATAGGGAATACCCGTCTTGCCGTTACTTCTTGCAGACCCCCTCTCGACATATCGTCACCACCCCTCGACGAAGATATTATTCTCGTGGTCACTTCTGATGGACACATGCTATCCGGCTGATGATGTCATTAAGAATCAGTGTTCCTCTACTATCTACGGGGTGGTTAGGGAATAATGGGAGAATTAATGTGGATTTCTATGGATTCAGTTTTTTGGGGATTTCTGAAAGACCTTGTCAATAATAATAATAATAGTATTCAAGTCATTAAAGACAGGATTCGACTTGAAATAAACAATCTGAATGTAAATAATGAAGCAATTTCCGGTGCAATTATAAATATAAGAGGACATCAATTATGCATAGTGGTGGACGCTCGAACATCTTTTATGAGTTACCATTTATTTATATTAAAAATTTCCTAAATAAATCTTTGTTAGCTATTTTGTATAAATATTTTCTTCCTCACCGTAAACCATTTTGATTATTTCACTAAAGAAATATTACTTATCAAACGCATTAGTTGTCATTTTCATAGCTCACTTTAATAAAGTTAACTTTTCCAGATTCACAGTAACCAGATGATAGATCAATCATCCTTAACCTGAAGACTGACCAGCTTCAGAACTATTTATTTAGTCCGGTTTGTTAAATATAACATTTATAGACCTCGGTAGATAGGTTATGTATGTACAAGACCACTGAATAGATTAACAGTGCGCCACTGCGGATTTCTAATGACGTCATAAACTGGATGGTATGTGTCCACCAGAAGTGACTACGAGAAGGGCGTCTTCGTACCCAAGTACCTGTGACTTCCTTGACCAACTGTTTTGTCAATTTTTGGAATCTTCACCGACTCTATTTTCTACGCCGTGTTATGAGGATGTTCAATTGATTCCAAACTTCTCTTGCTTTCATAAGAACGTAACAGCAATGATTGAAAATATAGTTGTCTTAGATCAATAGCCTCAGAAGAATACATTGGAGATTTTTGGAAAATAATTCCATTTTTGCACCATTTTTACATTTTTTATATAATAATTTGTAGTATTCTCCATGCTATCAAGCCATAATTTTGACATGACTAAACCAACGCACAGTAGAGCATTTTTAGTTTACTTTCACCTAGAATTAAATTAAAGAATAAAAATTTTGGGATCAGGCAGCGAATTTTCTTTACTAATATGTTAATATGTTCGTCCCATCTCATATGGCTGTCTATTATTATGCCTAAGTATGTATGGTTTTAATTATTTTTAATTTTATATCTAACTTTTTCTCCTTCGTAACCAGGGAATCAAATTTTGGGAGTCCTCGATTAGTCTGGCAAAGGGTAAGATAAATGTTTTTTTATAATTTTAAGGTTATAGTTTATTTTATTTATTTATTTTTTATTTATTTTATTTATTTATTAACACACATATAATTTAATACAATATTATATACAATTATTGAAATAACTATATCACAAATTTTAGACAAGTAAGACAGGCACCTAAATGACTTAACATTTTAATGTGCCTAATCATTATCAGTCTCCCAGTCATTACCTTAATAAAATATAGCAGTGTCATCGGCAAAGCTGATTATTTTACTACTGATGGGAATGCTATATAATCCAATAAAGTATATTATGAAGAATAATGGCCCGAGGACTTTACCCTGAAGAATTCCGCACTTGACTGTTTTAAAATCTTTACGCAGTGAGGTGTTTCAAAAAGAAAATTTTGCAGCATTGTATTTGCGGGACCACGAATTCCAACATCATTTAGATTAGCTAGCAACACTGGATGACTTACTGTGTCAAAATCTTTTGCTAGGTCAACGAAGACGCCATAGAGACTTTTTTGTTGTATCTAAAGAGTTGTATATGTGTGTTGTCAAATCAGCTATTGCATAATACGTCGACCTAGCCGCTCGGAACCCATATTGATTATTTGATAGTATATTGAACTTATTTAGAAAGCACACCATCTCTCTTTTAATAATTTTTTCAAGTATTTTCGCAAGACTCGAAAGTAAATATTAAGGTCTTCCCTGTCATCGGATTTATATAAAGACTTTGTAGCAGGTACTTTGAATGTCTGAAGGAATTTTTTTGTGCAAAGAATGTATACATGGTGGGGCAATAATGGGTCGGACCTCGATAGCTCGAGTTCTACGATAGATAAATTTTTTTTAGTGAGTATTTCCATATGGTTAATTGCAACCATTTTCGTTTTATAAATAAATAAGTGTCAAATTCAAGAATAATCTTGGAAAAAGAGGTTCCCTTAAATAATTCATTAGAAAAATTTATAATAGGTGTTCGACGAGTTGCCCTCGACGATTGACACGTTCTTTATGCAATTTTGGAATGAGGCCATTTAGTGGGACCATTTCTTCCAATCCATTGAAATGAGTAAATGGTATTTAACCGGTCCTTTACTGTAATGTTTTTTTGTAATTTTTTTTGCTGTTTTCGCTATTCGACAAGCAATAAAACCTCAGTTTGGTATAAATTGTCGTGTACAAAAGAGCATTCATCACACTTATCGGTCGTTACAATTTGTATTGAATTTAAAATATTTGGAATTTTACAATATGAATTTTAATAAAGCGGAATTTGTAGACATGACTTTTGTTTTGGGCGAGTCAGACAGAAATTGTTTACTTGCCAATAGAATGTATCACCAACGTTATCCTGAAAGAAGGATTCCTGATGTTAGCAGCTTCCAAAACTTTCTCGATAGGTTTCTAAAAACTGGAAATGTCGAATATTAAAAAGTGAAAGAATAAAACGTGTTGTGAAGGAAGAAATTGAGTTTTCTGTGGTGCTGGCAACGGTTGAGAATCCCCATGTTAGTCAAAGAGAAGTGAGCTCATTAGTAGGAATAAGTAGACGATCTGTGGGTCGTATTTTAAAAACAAATAAGCCGCATGCATATCATATTCAAATGCACCAGGAATTATTTGATGACGATTTTCAAAAGCGCCTACAATTTTGTGATTGGACCAGAGGTGAAATGCAACATGATGTCAACTTCTTCAATATTGTTTTATTCAGTGATGAGGCAACTTTTCATAAAAATAGATTTGTTAATAGGCACAATTTCTATTATTATGCTTCGGAAAATCCTCACTTTCTTATGCAAGTTGATAACCAACACAGATGGTCTATAAATCTTTGGGGAGGAATTATTGGAGAACATGTAATAGGGCCACATTTTTTGATGGTACAGTGACTGGAACTATTTGTCTTCATTTTTTTGAAAACTATCTACAACTATTTTTGACAAATCTCCCTAAAAGGATTCGAAATAGGATGTGGTTTCAGCAAGATGGTGCTCCACCACATTATTTAAATGCAAGTAGAGACCATTTAAATAATACCTACCTAAATCAATGGATTGGAAGAAATGGACCCACTAAATGGCACAAAAATAAATTTCTTTTTATAGGGATACGTGAAGGTAATTGTTTATATAGACACACCAACAACAGTGCAAAATGTGAAGGAAAGAATAATAACTGCCTTTACATCTACCACACCGGCAGTTTTAGGAACAGTGAGGACCTCATTTCAAAAGCGCATAGGGATGTGTCAATCAAAATTGGTAACATATGTAACATTTATTATAATTTTTTTCTACTAAGTTATTTGAAGAAACCTCTTATTTTAAGTTTATTTTTGAATTTTGTAATTATTGTTCAATAAAACGAAATTGGCTCCAATTAGCCCTAGAGAAGTACTTACAAAAAAATGTTAGTTTTTCATTTCTACATCACATCGTCGAAAAATATGCAGGGTGCTCCATTAAAAAAAAATGAGAGAATTCAATTTAAAATGTTCTTCATTGAAAAGTAATTTTTGGCTACCCTGTACATATTTAGGAAATGAAAATGATTCAAAAACATTAATTAGCTGTCTGGTAACTGGTATTCACATATGTTTTTCTTAAAGTTTTTCTTTAAACCTAAAATTGTGACTGTGGTGATTTTTTTAATATTCATCTGCAGATTGCATTATTTCAACAAAAAAATTCATTACATCCAAGTAGTTGGGAGATATTCAATGCTAATATAGGATTGAATAGAGCCTAGAAAGAGACTTCAAAAAATGCACTCATATACATAGCATTCCATTTAAAAAAAGGCACTTGGTCCTGTAATTTCGTTTTGGATCGCTCTGTATGTTCGAAAATTATTTCCAGTTATAGACTTTTTGTCTAGTTTACATGCAATTTTTTAAAAAATTTCTAGCTCTCGTAGAAGTCGAGATATCGGGGTCCGACGCACTTATGCCCCACCCTGTATAATATGTATGTTAGCGGTTCTGTTATATTGTCAGCTATTTCTTTTACATTTCAGATGTGATCTCATCAAGGTCTGGGGACTTTTTATCACAAAATTTATCCATCGGCTCTTTTATTTCACTTGTATTTGTGTTTTCAAGAAACATTAAATTTCTAATTACTTTTCGTGTTTTTATTACACGATGAGTGTTTTTTTAGTTCATTGGAGTATTTTTTTAACTAGGCATTTTTAAAATAAATTAATTCTAAAATTATTTGTCTTCTATCATATACTGATTACGTCACATATTGTAGCGTTTATTGTCCAGTTTGATTAAGAAAATTTACATATATCTTTTGACTGAGAAATTACAAACTCTACCCATAACCAAACTGAATTAAATTGTTCTCTCTCATAAACGTTCATCAACGCAATCATTAATGCAACAAGAATTAAACTTCATGTGCCCAAATTGAACTACGGGCTTAAATCAGCTAACTTTATAATTTATGGATATCAGCAGCTTATCAAACTAACTAAACAAATAAAATAGCACACTCACTCTGTAACTTCCAGTTGGTCCGCCACTTCCACCGACCCCAGTTTATAATAGACCTTATGGAGAAGTTGATGGCCCTGTCCACCTGATCCTCGACCGTCGATTTGGGCTATTATAAAGTCTTTATGACCTGTCAGAAATGTATTCCAATCAATCCTCCAACGCTCTGTTACCAGCTGACTGCCGGGTCCCCCGTAAACTTGCACTATTAAAGGATAACGGGTGATTTCATCCTCTCTAAGGCCTGGTGGTAAATGGAGACGAACTTGCGCTTGATACCCGCCGGATATTTGAACGGGGAAAGTTTTAATCTGCGGCATAGCCATTTTGGCCACTCTCTCCCGTAGTCGAGTATTATTTTGCAACCAAAGTAAAAGCTTCGGTTTCGGCCTCGCAGTCTTATATAAGCCACTGGTTGGGACCCCAGGCCCTAAACATTCCAAAATGAAATAAGCAGAATTAGGACTAAATATAGCGTTGTGATAAAGACAAGGCGGCTCCTTTTCAGCTGACTTTTGTTTCTGTTTCCTTTTTCTTCTAGGGGGCGGGGTAGTCATTATCGCGTCGTCGTCTTCATCATCCCAATTCGATGGTTTCACACGGTAAATATTTTCGTCTATAGCTATAAAGGGTGGCATTGTAGGGGCGGGTTCTTTTACACATGTCAAGCAAACTGGTGGTTGAAGTGTTGCGCCTGTTCTCGGAGGGACCGACGTTACTCGATATAAATGTAATTGACCTGGTTTACCTTCCGGGATTCCTAAAAAATATCTGAAAATAAAGATTACATTTCAGAATATGTGCAAGCAATACAATAGAAACATTTTATTTTATAAAATTAAGTGAATATTAAATTTTTCCTAATAAATGTATTTAAAAAAAGAAAGAAGATGGAAGAAAGATACAGATCGAAAACTGCTAAATGAAATGGGCTCATGGCATATATCAAGTATATTGCCGAATATTGTGTGCTTCAAAGATTTCTTGTTTGTATATTTTTCATTTTGGCTTTGGCCTTATTGGATTATTCGAAATCTTTTGATTTAATCGATCATGAATTAATGTGTGACAAGTAAAATTTTATGCCTTGGATTAAACTCCTGTTAATTTTGTTAAGTCGTATTTATACAATAGGGGGCAAATAGTGCGTGTAGGTGACGCAAGCTCAACGTCTGCCTTTGTATTATCTGGTGTCCCACATGGTTCCATTTTGTCACTATTATTTTTTGTGCTCTACACGACAGAAACTCTCAATATAATTGAGCTATCATATCGTGCATATGCGGATAATACTCAATTATATAACAGTTTCCAAAAAGATAATTTCCTTCTTGCAGAAAACATGATCAATAATAATTTGGAAACAATATACATATACACCAAATGCAAATAAAAATTTTTTTTGCTTCCTGGCAACCATCTCGAACTCCATTTCTTTAAGATGGCTATGGGGCGGTATTAGTGCGTGCTAACTAATACGCTACATATACTCCCCTTCCAAAAAAAATATAAACAGCCAATCAATCAATATCAAACCGTACCCGTTTAATTGGCAATCGCGCGGGTCGGTTTAACTCTGTCAATACTGATAATCGTCGCTATTCCCCGCTTAAGGATGGTGATGATTTTATCGGAAAGTGAAACCACCTCGTAAGGTCCTTCAAACAAAAGTGAGAAAGCAGGTTTAAGACGTGCTTCTTTAAGAAAAACAAAATTACAAGCGTAAACATCAGGAATTACGAATGATTTTTGAGAGACATGGCGTTTGGGATTTGTAAAATTTACCTTGTCAAACATATCATGTAATTTATTAATAAAATAAGGAACTCCCGTATCAACATGTGATTTAACAAAAAATTCTCCAGGGAGACGTAACGTTTGACCGAACACAAGTTCAGCGTATGAACAATGTAAGTCAGTCTTAGGCATAGCCCTAAAACCCAATAAAATTATAGGGAGTTCTGCGTCCCAATTAATCGAATTAGCCCTCGCTAGTAAGGTAGTTTTTAACGTCCTGTGGAAACGTTCCACTAAGCCGTTACTTTGCGGATGATATGAGGTCGTGCGAATCCGATGGAACCCACAAACTTTGAAAATTCCTGAAATAGTTCCGATTCAAATTGCACGCCTTGGTCAGTAGTGGCATGTATAGGAACGCCAAAACGACATATGTAATTTTGAAATAGCGTTTTGACTACTGTCTCTGCAGTGCAATCAAAAATTGGGTAAGCTTCAGGCCAGCGCGTGAAACGCTCAACCACTGCAAGAATGTAAGAATAACCTTCTGAAAAAGGTAATGGTCGTACAAAATCAATGTGGATTTGTTCGAAGCGGCCCTTAGGTATATCGAAATTACTTATTGGAGTTTTTGTATGCCGATTTATCTTTGAAGTCTGACAATTCAGGCATATATATTCATTATTTTTTTAATTTTTTTTTTGCTTCCTGGCAACCATCTCGAACTCCATTTCTTTAAAATGGCTATGGGGCGGTATTAGTGCATGCTAACTAATACGCTACACTTCGCTCTATATGACTATCATTTTGTATTTCTCTAATAAAGACGTTTATTATTATTATATATTGCATACCATACCATACCTTACTGTATATTTGTAACATAGTAACCATGAAAAATATGTACTGTCTGAAATAACGTAACATACGGACGATGTTAATGTCTTAAAAAAATAGCTAAAGCAAAACAAAATTATGCACTTATCCACATTACTAATGTCACTTCACAAAAGTTTCCTCTAATTGAATTTAATCCTAAAATATTACGTAGAGAATAGCGAGAAGGCGAGATTCGGCTAATGATGATCACATTTGCAGAAATTAAGCTTTAAGGCCACATTTAAATTGAGCCTTTATGGAGATGGCGTCTCGATGGGGGAGTAGTATCTAATAACATTACGTGAGCTAACAAGAAACGTTAGGTCCTTATTTGTTGGTGTTAGTGCCTATTACATTTACATATAATAATTATATCTTGGATATAGATCGTCATAGAGGGTGTGCCTAAGTTAACAATGTTTTCTAACATGGTGTATCTTTCACTAGCAGGTGCCTTAATTGTGTGATAAGGGCCAGGTCGGTTAAGACATGCAATTACACGTTTTAAAATAATCCTCCAATTTGGCGGATGCTTTTCCCTGGAAAAGGTGAATCAAATTATTTTTCTTAATGTTTGTTTTCGGATTGGGGAAATATTCCCTGATATTTAAAAATTTACAACTGAATTGCCAAATATTCATTCATTAGAAATAATATGGTTCTGACGAAATGGTCAGAAAAATCATATGTAATAATTTTTGTTAAGATAATAACTTGATAATTTAATTATGATGAAATAATTCTAGTAGAATTTGGCTATGGCTTGCTTACTTCTAGTGAAATATTTAGGAGTTACTCTTAATGAACATGTTAATTTTTAAGATGAAATCGATGGCGTACACGTATACTAATATATGCAAGCCACATAATAACAAGCAAAGATTTTTGTATCAAAGAAATGTGCCTTGGAGGAGTATTATTTTTAAATGAAAACTATGTCCTTGCTTAAAACATAATATTTTTAGTCGCAAACTCCTCTATTAAATACTTATTTTAATATAAGGAACGTAACCAGACTGCAACCAACAGCTACTCTCCGGTATATGTACCCCGCCGAGCGCTGAATTACAAGTTACAAACCTGGCGCCCAGTCAGGCTATTCATTTTTCGATTTCAACAGACACTGGACCGCTAAATGGCGCCTGCTGACTATTTTTCATGTCGCTATCCCAAAGGTACCGAAATGTACTAAATGGTCAAGTGATCCTCGTGTCGGTCGTCACATGTCTACCTTGCACTGACGAGAGCCAACAGCTCGAAACTACAAGTGGTGTGTGACGACTGGCACCAGAGCTCCTTTAAGTAGGATCAGTCTTTCGGCTAGTGTTTGTTGCAATCGAAGCATTAGCGTTTTGATGGTAATATGCAATTATTAAACTTAACGCGCCAGACTTGTAACTTGTAATTCAGCGCTCGGCGGGGCACATAGCTCGGAGAGTAGCTGTTGGTTGCAGTCTAGTTACGTTCCTTATAGTAAAATAAGGATTTTATAGAGGAGTTTGCGACTAAAAATATTATGCTTTAATATTCCGCCCTCTAAAAGCACATTTGAACTATGTCCTTACTTGCCCGTTTTAGCTTATAGCATTAGCGTACGGTAAAATAAGTAATAGCTATAGAGTTAGGGGCAATTATATTTATATTCGACATACATTGCAGAGAATTATCTAGGGAGGAAAATACAAAACAATTTATTGAAATTATTGACAGTCCCTGATATCTAATCTGCAGTAATTGCTACACCTAAAATACGAGAAGTCGGATATAATAAAATGTAAGGCAATATGATGTACTATTATATAATGTAATGTAATGTAATGGGATGTAATGTAATGCACTGCTATGTAATGTAATGTATGTAATGGATGTAATATAATGTAATGTAATGCAATGCAATGCAATGTAATGTAATGTGATGTAGTGCGATGCAATGCGGTGTAAAGTGATGCAATGCGATGTAAAGTGATGTAATGCGATGTAATGTAATGTAATGTAGTATAATGCAATGCAAGGAAATACAACGTAATGCATTTAGTGCAATGCAATGGAATGGAATGGAATCGAATGCAATGCAAAGCAACGTAACGTAACGCAACACAATGTATTGTAACGCAGTGTAATGCAATGTAATGCAAAGCTAAGTTATGTAATGTAGGTTTGTAATAACGCCTACACTGCTTTTTAGTATGGCCTTAGTGACAACGAAGTTTGAAGCGGATCATGGGCGGTTTTGCAATATTATAGAAATACTACATTTTCTCTTAAATAATCATTTGGAAAGTAACAGAGTTCTACAATTTTTGCGGCAATTTTAAAAATTGTCACGTCTATCTCAGGACTATAATGATACCAAATGATCAGAGTTACGGTGAAACGTATGAAAAATAATAGCAGTATTTTTCTTCCAATTATTCCTGATATCACAAATAGATGACATTATTCTCCTAGTTCATTAATATTTGCAATACAATTTATAATCACCTACTTTCCGGCTGTTCCAATTATTTAGCTGGAATATACTAATGTTAAGTAGTGTAATTCAATATAAGGTAATGTAATATAACGTAATGTAACGCAATGTAATGTAATGTATTGCAATATACTGTAAGCCAACGCAAAGCAAGGCAATACAACTCATTGTAGTGCAATACGATGTAGTGTAACAATTTTTAAGCATCAGCGTTGCAAGCGAATTAATCATAGTGATTTTAGCTTTAGCATTTTACTGAGTTAAGAATTTTTACTCTTTTTAATAAAGAGCTGTTCGAACTGCTCTTATGTTTGAGTCCTGCGCGACACATTGTGTTCTTCAAACTTTTAACTGTAACCTTATTCCTAAACTTAGAGATGTGTTCTAAGGATGTTATCTGTTTCTCCCACCTCCTCATAGGATCTAGGTTATTAAACCTACAACAATCCCCAGTATACACTTTAGTAGTATTTACAGTGGTAGGGGGTGTTCGGGGATGCTACTTACACTACTAAGTTATAACATTATTTCGATACCGTAAAACTACTAATAGTTATTTGCAAAATATCCAGAGAGGAAGGTTTTTGTATTTTGGTTGGTAATCAATAAATTGTTTTTAAAATTTGAAGTAATGCATGATTTATTGCTTTCCTCCTTCTCAGTTTGTTGTAATAAAAATACTTGCATCTTAAGACAAAAATAGATTCTTAAAATCCTGCAAAATGTAACTATAACTACTTTAAAGTGTTTCTGCAATTAAAAAGAACATTTACTGTCATATATTTATTCATAAAATTATTCATGGAATCACAACCATAATCTTCAAACCATAATTAAGGGCTACCCTGTACAGTTATGAACATAAATTTTAGTGAAATATTGATTTTAACATAAAGATGAATTCTGAAACTGCATATTAATGAAAAACTCAACTTACATGACATCGTTGGAGTGGTCCCAGGTAAGTATTCGCGTAACCTCGTATTTTCCGTGGGTGAGAGGAATAATACGCCTCTTGGGGATATTGACAGACACCGCGTGCCGAAAGTTGCCTGCGGGCCCGTCTCTCACAGGAGCAACGGTGATGTAGTTGGAGCTGTCGGTTCCAAACACAGGACTGTCGCCCATGTCCACCCACCCGTGGCCATCACCAGTGATCCGTTGAGTCTGGAATATAAATTATTAGTTTAGTTTAACAGGACACAATTATGTAGCTTACAATATCTGTTAACTGAGCAACTGCTAATAATGGGCATCAGATGCGTCGCTTTGATGGACAAGTCTTTAGCATGTTTGGTAATTAATGAATGTTGTCCTGTAAAAATTGCATAACAGTAGGCTGTGAAATAGTGGACAGCTTTGCTAGAACTTTTTTTTTTTTAATAAAAATACGAAATAGAAGCAAGAAAATTAAAGGTGATAAAACTTTTCACAAATATTTATTTTTACTTACTCTATTATGAACTGATGGGCTTACCTCAGAATCAATGGCATTTTCTTGAAAGAATCGGAAGAGTGTGGAATACATTTTTTGCTAGCTTCTAAAGAAAAGTTTGGCCTCGGTTCTGAGGAAGACTAATATGTTCCGAAAAGAGAAAGTGAAAATGAACATAACCAACTATTTTCCTTTATATTCCAAAGACGATATTTTACTACTATATTACTACTTTTTACAGGGCTGCCAGAAAGACTATGACCAAAACGCATAATGCAGAGCGGTAGCAGAGAATAAGTGAAATCAGTTGCATTGCTCCTACCTACTTGTGGAAAATGTTCAGTCCCGCTTTGATATTTCGATAATTATTATACTACAACCTTCGATGCCGATAAGAGTAGAATCAGTATATATATATAGGGTGTCCCAGATTTAAAGTGGCATGGACTAATGAGAGAGCACAGCTTGCTGAGACACTACCACACACTCACCCTTGAATCTCACTGTTTTCAAGATACATGTTGTTTTATTAATTGACTGTTTTTCTATGGAATATTGCATATATCATAGCATAGCCGTAAAAATTTTAAGTGCAATTAGAATCGAATTTAAGTACCAATACTTCATTAAATAATTATTAAACAAGTGTTTAAGTAAAATTAATGAAATAGCGACGTTAACTAGTTGTTTAATAAGAAGACGCTGCCGTGTCTGTATACGGAATAGGGGCTCCCATTTTGAGCAAGACATATAAAAAATAAAGTACAACTTTGAAATTAATGAAGAATTAAACTCTACTTTTAAAATGTTTTTTACTGTTTATCTAAAAATAAAATTCGTACTACTTGTGTTATTTTTACTAGTATTTTCTTAGAACTATTAAGGGTACATTGAACATTTGTACCTTGTTAGATAGCTATTGAAATAAGGCAGTTTTTATAAGAACTTATACGCGTGTTACGTTAATATTTTTTCGAAAAAACCTAATAGGTAAATTTCATAGCTGATTTAAAAAAAAAATTAAAGTTTTTATTTCAGATGTTCACATGATCGAAATGTTTCCAGATATTTTTCATTCCAAACGGTTATCTATAATATTGGGCAAGTAATCCAATAAAAAAAATTTAAAAATGTCAAATAGATTTTTCGAAAATTAACTTTTAGGACATTAAGATCTACTTTTTGAGAAAAACAAAAAAAATTAAATATCTCAAAAACTATTGAGTTTTGCATAATATATGCTAGGGCTAAATTTACTTCTTAGACCATGCCTCATCACATCTCCAAAGGAATGTATCGAATTACCAGTAACCCTGTATATGGTTTACTTTCTATAAAGGAGTTATTTATACTCGGCGCCTCCGCCAGATATTAGATTATAAATTGCCGTTTTTCTAAATATTTGAATTTAGTATTTTCTGGTAAAAGCAAACTATGCAATAAGTAGTGCATATACATAGGCTGTTTCCATGGCTAGGTAACATACATGGGGAGAAGATTTCTTTCCCAAAATTAAATCTAAAACCTTATGGGCCAACTATCATAAAATGCTTCATTAATTAAATACAGGATAAATCAATTTCTCTAGAATAGTACGAGAATTATTTGAACTATGTTTTATACTACTGTGCTCAAATGCAAGACTGTTTCTCTAGTTCAGATACGATGTACCACCTGCCTTCATTAAGCAAATACAGTTCAAACACGATAAAGTTTCAGCACATTTTACTGCAAACATCAATTATTCAAATACAATTATCCAAGATAGAAGAACATGCATGACCTACATGGTTCCCAAACCTCACGTCTCCCATTTTTTTTTCCTTCGGGGCTTTATTAGACGTCATACAAAAAACTGAGGAAAGAAATGCAATCTTTCACAGAGACCGAGCAAAACCCAGAATTTCAAACTAGTACATCAGTTAATGCTCTAATAGCGTACTGTTTGCATCGAAGTTGTTGAGTGTCATTTCAATTGATTAAAATAGTCTAATTTATTTGCATGTTAGATTAATCAAAATATTTTTTGTCAAAGACGTTACATTGTACAAGAATATTCCGAAATACGTCTTTCCTGAATTTTTAAATATTCCATAATAATTTCTGAACAAAATTTAAAAATTCCTAAAGATTATTTTTTTGAAGTAAACATTAACACATTATACCTCTAAACGTCATCATTAGTTTCATGAGAAATAACTAGAATGCTACCAGCAACTATTAGCCGGGTTTTGAGCCTACGCCGAGTGTTGAATTACCACAGGTAATTACCAATTACGAACCACATATCTCATTAGCAAACCCCCCTAGAACATTTTATTCTATTAAAGTTGGGTGGTCTTGATATTTTTTACCTACTAATTCAAAATCTATGTAGAATTTTAGGTTTATCGCTTAGGGAAGGAACGTGATACCGTCTAAAATTGTAAGTAAATGTGCTGTGTTACTAGCTGTTTCCAAAATACCTTTTATTCTTTTAAGATTTCGTGTAATAATAAGACTATTTTGAGTAATTATGTGAGGTGGTATCTCCGTTACTTTTTTATTTTATATTTATTTTATCCCTTTATTTATATTAACTGGCGGAGTTTATCGTAGTATAATTATTATGACGCCAAGTATGGCCCTTGTATTGACACTTTCGATTGCCTTAAGACTCAGACGATGCAAAATAATTGTGTTTCTTTTATATTTTGTTTGAAAAAAATTAATCTGGTATGCAGCTTTTATTAGCTTAACGTGTATCATATTTATATTAATGTATGTAACTTATGTAATTTTAAACGTAAATAAATCTTGCAACTCAATTTTGATCTACGTTCACCTAACCGATTGAAATTTCATATACGCGTGTAGTTTCGGTCACAATACACTAATTAAATGCTTATGAATTTTACAACGAGCTAAAAAAGTATAAAATAATTTAGCTGCAAAATAAGGAAAAACCTTTTTCCAAAAAAATTACATTTTATTCACCTAAGTTGAACACAATTCTACATGTACTGGTACACGTTCTAGTAAACCAATATTAGAAACTTGCAAGTACCTAAATTCAATAAGAGGTAATTTAATAGCTGTATTAGCGAAACGTGTAATTTCAAAGAGCTATCTGTACATCCTGGTAGAAAGTTTATTTGTTTAAAGAAGACAAATTGCCGCAAGCCTAATGGATACTAAGATATACTGCTTTGACGGTTTAAATAGAAATGTTGCTTGTGAGTACAGTATAAATCTGCAGATCCGAATTTAAAAGACTGAATATATAGCTGTGGGATAAAAATAATGCCAGGCAGATGCATTCCGAACTTCATGGAATGAACAAATCTAGAGTGTAGGTTTAAAACTATTCGATAGACAGAATAAGAGATTTAGAAATATCTAAGGTATAAACTGGTTTTGTTAAAGGTATTCATGCTAGTCAAGTGTTTCCAGTTAATAAATTATTTTTATATTTTTTGTTTCAATACAATCATTACAACAGATATTTATTTATTTATTTATTTATTGAGTTACAATATCCAACAGACAGAGGTCCATTTATAGGATAAGGTTAGAACAAAAGTAGATATAATACAAAAAAGTTAAAAGAAACAGGTAAATAAACAAACAAACTCAAACAAACACGAAATTATAAATTACATGACAAGTATCTATGGAACAAACAAATGAAGTATATAATGATAAACACCTAGCATTAAATAATTATAACTGTTTAATACTGCGAATATTTGTGTCGAAAATATCTATTATAGTATTGACATTATTGTAATTAGAAAATATTTGAAAGAAGAGGGATTGAATTAAGATGTTGGTTCTTGGAGAATGTATTAAGAAAGTTTCAGAATGTCTTGAGTTAAGACGACGTACAGCGTAAAAAATACTGTTGTGAAGGTCTTCACATTTAATAAAATTATGTATAATTTTATAGAGGAACATTATAGATTGCGTCACCCTCCTCTTTAAAATACAAGTAAAATTAAAAGTAGATAAAAGAATATCATGTGGATATCCTCTAGGCGGATAGTTGCCAAATGATTTAAAGTGTAAATTCTTTAGGAACCGACGTTGAATATTTTCTAATGATGTTATGTGACAATGATATATTGGATTCCATATAATCGAGGCGTATTCTAATTTTGATCTTACTAAAACAATAATTTGCACGTATCTATATTTTGAAAATCTTTAATGTTTCTTAAGATGAATGAAGATGAATAGTATATGTATGGAATTAATAGGAGATAGGAGTCTTTCCACATACCATGTGAATTTTAGATAACAAGTAATTAGAAGATACATTGCTATGTGTTAAGACAATCCGATAATCAATAATAACTGATAAACTTGACGATCGATCATTGTCATAAAATAGAATAAATCCAATACTTTAGGGACATTAAATAAAACGAAATAATGATACTGACTTATAAGTTTTATTTAATCTGCCGAAATGTAAAAAATGCTGGTCATTAACGGGGTCTTAAAGATGTAATACTGTCTGTGTTCAAAATTTCCTAATGATATTCAAAACGTTAAGTCAGATGTTGAATTGTTTTGGTCATACTCGTGTATGTACAATATGCACAATACATTCCCGATTTTCTACAAAATCATTAATGTTATTACCACTCAATACCTTGGACTTCTTGCTTTTAAAACCGTCAGACATTCATTTTAGTAGGGCTAATAATTTGGAATAAGTTGCAATATTGATATCATGATTTATGATAACTGTTGTGATTAACATAGGATAAAAGGCCCAAAGCGAGAAAGGTTTTATACTATCTGATAATCCTTGAAAGTATGCCAACATATTACGTTTTCCGAAAATGATCTGAGTCATTTTTTATTCTCCAATCTATAAACTTCTGATAGGCGACTTCTTATCTTTCTCGAGATTTTGTTGGCAACAAGTTGCTAGTAGCAGTTTTTGCTATTTGTGTTGTATCAGGAGGTATTAAAAATTTATTTTCACTGTCGCTTTGTTACATGGCCTATGTTTATTTAACAGTTTTATATAAAAACTAGTATTTTGGTTGTGTTTGGCACAATCTGTGTATCATTTCGATTCAGTTTTTATAAGTGAAACTGTTTTCAACTAACAGAATTTTACTTGTATAACTGTTAAACCATTTCACAATGTTTTATGTACATATTTTTATCTTAGGAACTCAGTCATGTTTTTCTAAATTATTATGCATTTCCGTTCTATACAGCATCCCAGGAAACAATTAACAATTTAAACATAATATTTTTAGTCGCAAACTCCTCTATAAAATCCTTGTTTTACTATAAGGAGCGTAACCAGACTACTCCGGGCTATGTGCCCCGCCGAGCGCTGAATTACAAGTTATAAGTCTGGCGCGTTAAGTGTAATAATTGCATATTACCATCAAAACGCTAATGCTTCGATTGCAACAAACACCAGCCGAAAGACTGATCCTACTTAAAGGAGCTCTCTTGCCAGCCGTCACACACCACTTGCAGACTGCAGTTTCGAGCTGTTGGCTCTCGTCAGTGCAAGGTAGGCACGTGACGACCGGCACGAGGATCCCTTGACTACTTGGTACATCCCGGTATTTTTTCAATAGCGACATGTAAAATAGTCAGCAGACGCCATCTAGCGGTCCAGTGTCTGTTGCAATCGAAAAATAAATAGCCTGACTGGGCTTAGTATAGTTCAAATGTGCTTTTAGACGGCGGAATATTAAACATAATATTTTTAGTCACAAATTCCTGTATAAAATCCTTATTTTACTATAGGGATCGTAACCAGATTGCAACCAACAGCTACTCTCCGGGCTAATTGCCCCGCCGAGCGCTGAATTACAAGCTACAAGTCTGGCGCGTTAAGTGTAATAATTGCATATTATCATTAAAACGCTAGGTTATTTATTTTTCGATTGCAACAGACACTGGACTGCTAGATGGAGCCTACTGACTATTTTACATATCGCTATCCCAAAGATGCCGAAATGTACTAAATGGTCAAGTGATCCACGTGTCGGTCGTCACATGCCTACCTTGCACTAACGAGAGCCAACAGCTCGAAACTGCAGTCTGCAAGTGGTGTATGACGACTGGCATGAGAGCCTACATATTATAATAAAAAAATAAGTAAATAAGTAATGGAAGCTATCAACCAGGAGTATCCAGTTGTTAAAGTGACTCGCAAAGCGGTACGTAAATTAATTCAATAGTTTGATACCACAGAGATCTAAAAATATTGAAAAATCCAAAAAACAATTCAATGAAGAGGACGCTACTACACTTGTAGTTTTAGACTGTCTTACTAAAAGTGTTTCAATGTCAATGAGGGCACCGATTTCATGACTTTCACCAAATTAACGTGCATATATTTAGTCAAAATAAGAAAATTGAATTTCGGCATAATTTCAGTGTATATAAAACTGCAACAAGAAAAGAGCAAAATAGGTAATTAATAATGTTTCTAAATACCTAAATGCACGAGAATGTTGGGGACACGATTAAAATCGGACACGCAATTAAACGGTATCTAGAATATTCATTCGCTCGGTAACTGTTACCAACGAAATTTAAATTAATACGATTTTTATGCCAGTTGCTTGAAAGTTTTGCATGTCTGTCTACAAGCGGATAAAACAATTATTAATAATGCTTCGTAAACTGCTAAACAATACTAATGTAAGGTTAATATATTAGAATTTAACAAAGCATTCTCTAGTTTCTACGGAAATTTAAGAATACTTCTGTTTCTGTGAATATAATAAGTTAGGACGTACTCTATTTTCATTGTCCGCAAACTAAAATAGTTTTCTCGAACCTTAAAACACCCGAAGCTTTTACTATTTAAATAGCAGCAGGTTCGGATCCTACTACAAATTGTAGGGCCCCGTCTCCTTGACTCACACAAATTTAGACCTAGACTTACGAGGGTCATCAGGTGACCCTAGAAGGCGGTTAAAAAAATTTGTAAACATCAAATGATTAACTGGGGGACCATAATAAAGAACTCACATGATTGTCTGGTCGATAACCGAGTGGGTTAAGGCGCAAGGTGGCAATCGCGATTAATCACACGGACATCGCACCACCGGGTTCGAATCCTGGCTCCGGCACTGTCGGAAGAAATGGTTGTATGTCCGCGTTTTTTCAATGTGTAACCCCCTTCCGCACAAGCCCTGGCTTCTGGAATTGGGAGTTGTCTGATTTCTGTGGTGTTTATTTATATTTATTATTTATTATATTCATGAGCATCGAATAAAGAAGTTTTAATTTTTGGAATGAAATGAAATTATTTCATTACTTTACGTTACATTCCAAGTACAATATAAACTTTACTGATAATAATGCTAATACTTTACTCAGACCGCAGTGGAGAAGGTTGTGTTTTGAAAACGCTCTCTCATATGGTTCATAATGTGTTTTAGTGTAACCATGTTATGATTAATGAGAAAGGAAATAACAGCTACACCTTTTGTGAACTTAAACTGTAATTCCTCTGACGCTCCATCTGGACGTCGAAAAATCTTTTGCTTCCGTTCTCATCATTGTGTGCGGCAGTAAAAGTCTTTTACTGATTCTCACGAGCGACATTAAAAGTATTTGAAGAAAAAATAAAAATATTTATTTAATTCATGTTCGATGTTTCAAGAAAAAATAGGATGTTTTATAAGGACTAAAGTTATTTTATTGTGTTTTGGCTGTTCTTGACATCCTTGACACAAAAAAAATATCACTGTTACTCCATATACCTAAAATAATATACTATTAATGTCATCATAGGAATGTTTTTACGGTAGTGAACTGTTCTCGTTTTACTAGATATATTGTTCATTTTAACATTTTGCATTCTATTAGTAATAGCCCAGGCGCCAGCGACCATTCATAATTAGTAAATTTACAAAATTATTAAAAATTTACTTTTTCGACAGCAACATTTTACTAAAGCATATTTGGTTATATCCTCATATTTTGGCCCAAAGAATCTACTACTGAACTATGGCCTATTATTAATGGTCCACCCTGTATATTGAAGTTAGTATAATGCTTTATTAAATAACACCACAAGTAATTATGACCCCCTTTATCCCGGAAGGCTCTAGAAGAGCCTTGTGAGGGAGGGGGCTACACATTTAGAGACAAGGAACATACACCCAATATCCGGGTTTAGTGGAAAAATCCCTCTCACAGTATTTTCCACTGCCACGACCGGGGATCGAATCCGGAGCTTTTGGGTGAGAGGCTAGTGCGCTCACCTCTCGACCACCAGTCATACAACCTCAACGTCATATAGAAACGTATTATCACTTTACATTTGTCTATATTTAATATCTCTACTTTATGATTTATCGATTGATTGATAATTTATTGATGTATACCATTGATACCTTTGCAAATATCCACACGTAAAGGGCGCGGGGGTGAAAATTGATTAAAAAAATTCTCCTACCGACACCTCCGGCAGAACGTAGAATACAAAAGGTTTCTTTTAGAAAAACTTCTGCGTCTTTTTTTCCCGTAAAAATGGTACAATATTAGTTCCTGTGACATTCTGGAATGCCGTTAGGTTTTTATCTCGGAAACCAGTACCAATGAATGAATGTATGTAAATTGGTTCTATACGTTATAAATAATTAAATTAAAACTACTATATACATTTTTTAACTTGCTTTTCTTAAAGCCGTACTAAAAAGTAAAAAATAATAGTAAGAAAAGCAAGGCGTGCGTATCATGCGTGCAATCATACAAAGTGCGCACGCCTTGCTTTTCTTGCAATTATTTTTTACTACTTAGTAATATTTTAAGAATAACAAGTTTTTTTAAATTTATTTTTATATTTCTGATGTAATTTTTCTGTTCATCCAGCATAATGTTTGTTACACTCGCAGAGGGTACTGTAAATACATTTTTTTCAATTCAGTTCCTTGTTTAAAGGTTTTGTTTTTGTGAAAAGAGATCTTAAAGATTTTTTTTTGAAATACAGTTCTAACATCTGCTAACATTTATCACCTACACGGCGTAATTTTTCCGATAATCCAAGGAATTAATGTTGTATAATGACGTTGAGGTATTAGAAGATTTATCATTTAGACTGTCAACAGTTCTGTGTAAGTAAATTTTCATGCTGGCATTATTTCAACGTAAAGAAGGTACGCTTCGTAGAACTTGATATGTTCACCGGTCTACCCTTGAATTCTATTTTCCACCATTTGTGATCCACCCTGTATGTGCAAAAAGTTTCCGAAAATTTCGTTGAAAAATAGACGAGGGCAGCTACTCCATGCTACGGCTTCTTTGGTTTTCCGTTTCCCATTTTTAATAACGCGATTAATCGTACAAATTTTAAATTTGGAGAATCGAAAAACGTAAAAAGAAAATAGTTAAATAATAAATAAATAAATAAATACCACAGAAATTAGACACGCAACTGCAACAACCCCCAATTCTAGAAGACAGGGGCTTGTGCGGAAGGGGTTACACATTGAAAAAACGCGGACATACAACCATTTCCTCCGACAGTGTCAGTGCCGGAGCCAACATTCGAACCCGGTGGTGCGATGCCCGTGTAATTAAGCGCGATTGCCATCTCGCGCCTTAACCCACGCGACTATAGACCAGACAATCGCCTGAATACTTTACGTGATATAATTTGTCAAATAGTAAATTATTATATTTGTATTTCGTATAAATAATATTTACGAACGACAACAATATACGTAATTAAATAGTGCAGCAATTAACCAAATAATTCATGCAAATTAATAACTTACCTCCTTGCAATCCCATTTGGGACTTGTGCATATTGTTACAACAGATAAATTCTGAGGTCGGTTCAACCACACTACGGATATTTCAGTTAGACTAATCCACGATACTGCAGTGAAATAATAATCGCTGCAACAAAAGCTCGTGTTAGCTGTTAATAACATAAATTGGAATGGTTAGGAACAATGCACATAAAGAAAAGTACGTAATTATTGCTAGAATGCTCCAATTTAGTATTTTATTACGTATGCCGTTTAATAAATAACGTTTCAGTGTAGATATTAATGGAAAGCATTACAGCATAATACAATTACAATGCAGTAAAAGATATATAATAATCCACATATCCACAAAATTGAAGGGGTTACAGAGGACACCAGAATATACAATTTTTGTTAATAAACCCATGCCCGTAAAGGGGCCGTTATCGCCCTAGATATAATGAAGATTTTCAACTACACACTACACGGCTATGAATAATTAATACAAAACACCAGCAGTTTAGTATTTTTATTGAGAAAGTGTATTTGCAGATTCATTTTTGCTTTTATTTGTATCTTGTGATAGAAAGCAATTAAAAATACTAAAAAAACACGCTTTAATAGCAAACCGATCTAAAAAGTAAAAAATAATGTTTAAGTATTAAGATTTTGTTCAACGGCGATAGAAAGTTCACTAACTCAATATAATTAAATGATTTTTAATAAGTTTAAAATAACAATGAAGTGATTGACAAAAAAAATCATTTTTATTGTAAAAAGCGTGGGGTGCTTTATATTAATTGTTATAAATATTTCATTGGTAGCCATTGATAAAAGTAGAATTATAAAAATATAGTAAAAGCACCCCACGCTTTTTACAATAAAATGAATTTGTTTTGTCAATTACTTCATTCTTATTTTAAACTTATTAAAAATCATTTAATTACATTGAGTTCGTGGACTTTCTATCGCTGTTGAACAAAATCTTAATATTTAAACATTAGTTTTTACTTTTTAGTTCGGTTTAATAGTGTTTTTTAGTTTTTTTAAACTTGTAACTTTTTTTCGACAATCTTCTTTTTTTTGTGTTGTAGTTTCATTTTTGATTGTTGTTCCCAGTAATGGACAATTAAACGGTCAACCCTCCCAGAGGTCCGACAGAAGGGTAAGGCTCTTATAGAACAGAGTGTGCTTGGTTCCCTGAGATTGACGCTAGCGACATGACATTTTTAATCACCCTCTTGCCATTCATCCCTAGGCACGTTTCTCACCAATATATTGGATTGGGTGAATTTTAGAATTAGCATAATGAACACCGATACATATAGAAACCAGCTGATACCCGCCTGAATCTGAGTATCCGCTAGTAGTATATAATTAATATTATATCATAATGCATGTATTAAAGTTGAAATTAGCGTTTAACAAGGGCTTATACAGCGACAAATACATTACAGATAATTCCGAAGTTACGTATCGTACTCTGGTATGCAATTATCACAAACTGTGCCGCGGTTGCTTAACTCTCGTCAAGCAAACAAACAAATATTCAGGTGAAGGTAATAAAATAATAAAATATATATTAATAACAGCGGCGCCTCCGGAAAAATCTCGACAATAGATTAGTCATTAAATTGTTTTCCCACAATACAGATTTTTGGTATTAAACAGGTAGTAGTTTTGTCTACAGACTGGCAAGCTCAGTACCCAAGTATTTCTTTGGTTTGGATTGATTTAATTCCAACTGACCGGACTGAATTTTTTCTATTAAAGATCTGGCTGTCATACATCTTCTTTAGAGATAAACGGAATGTAATGGAAGAGAAGCTGTACGCTTCTTCTACGGAGAGATATCATAATCGCTGTCAACCTCATTATACTACATTTCTCTTTCTCGGTCTTCGGGAAAATGCTGACCGGAAGGATGGTGGCGGTGAACACGAACGTGCGTCGTAGATTGAGAAATAAAAAATTTTGATTGAGCTTTAGGGCTTAATTGATATTCTGGAGGCCTTCGTGTACTTTATTTTTTTATTTGAAGAGGTTCGAGAGGGTTGCGTCTAAAATGTCGGACAGGGTCGAATGCTACACTCTGTATAAGTGCCTCTGGATCTTGGTTTACATTTTGGGTTGTCTGTGTCGAAAAGCACTGGTTTTGATTTTAATAATTCTGGCAAGGTCAATTGTTACATCCAGTATATGAAGCTTTTTCAGCTTTAAGTACACTTGATTGTAAATTATTAGTTCAAAGACGCATTGATCTAAGTAATGTTGGTAACAGGATTCTTTGAACACCCTGTATATGAATGTCTTGAATTAAAACCATTCTGTTTTAAACGAAATTAAGAATATATATTTACAGAAATCAACAAAGTACGAAATATTTTTTTTTTAACTTAAATATTTAATTTTTTACACGAGTTGTGAAAATGATAACATTGCGATACGGAAATTCCGGTTTGGGAAAATTTTTATTTTACTACTTTTGGTTTAAAAGTCTGAAAAAATTTACTTTTTATTTAATGGACGAGAGCAAATTGGTTTTGTTGAAGCAGCGCGGCCACTCGATTTTGCTAATTTAAGCGTAGGGGAAGCTATATTAAACACTTGGGGTATTTTTAAGACTGTTCGCGAAAGCACAGAAACTAACTTGAGATACACCGCTAACGAAATTAGCCAGAGCGTGCTGCGCTCGGCCTTTTATGCGGCCGGTTGGGGACGGTGCGTGTGGAGATCTGGAAATATCTGGAAATGTCCCCCGCCATTCCGTGCGGACACGACCGCGCAATATTGCGCAATATTTCACAAAATTGCATCATCAATTGTAAGAATGGGAAGCTCTGATATGAAAATTATATGATCGTCTCGGCATGGAAATGGGAAATTTTTTGATATATGAATGTAGTTTGAATCGACTTTAGTTTGGAAGTTAATAACGAAAATAAGTTGAAGAAATTGAATAAATTTGGAATGACCCCGTACAGTTGTTCCGAAGGTCCTGCACCTAAAATTGAATATGGTATGAAATTGTGTCGATGCGTCTAAAGTCTAGTATACTTTAACTTAGCGTGTGTATGTATGAGTTAATATTTCCGTACGATTTCATTTTCTCTTGTACACAAAGATCCAGAAATATTATCCATGTAGA
This sequence comes from Leptura quadrifasciata, assembly GCA_963675555.1. Lineage (NCBI taxonomy): Eukaryota > Metazoa > Arthropoda > Insecta > Coleoptera > Cerambycidae > Leptura > Leptura quadrifasciata. The sequence continues at coordinate 7,856,970 of OY776674.1, forward strand.
CAATGTTTCTGAACTATTGCTTTAACTTTGTGTACAATATGGGAGAAAATGAAATCGTATGGAAATATTAATTCATACATACACACGCCAAGTTAAAGTATACTAGACTATACGATGAATGTAAGGAAGTAAGTTTTGATGATGAAAGGGGACCGGTTGGAAATAAGTATTGATATTAATGGGGATGGTAGTACCGGTACTTTATTGAAGGATATGAATGAAGATTGATTGAATTTGGATATTAAATGCGAAATGAATTGAGAGCCGAATTTGAAGGGAAGTTTGTTTAATAGGAAATTAACGGGAGTAAATTGACATGTTTCAATCGAGGTGCGAAAAGTAGTTTTAATGTTAATGAAGTTCATTTGGGCCCGGTATTTCTTAGTACGGGTAGTATAGGGCGATATTTTGTAAGGTTGGCGCCGTAAAATTAATGATTTAAATAATTTGTGATATTTACTGGTGGATTGAGGTTATTTATGAACTATTGGTGAATCGTGAATTTTTTCAGAATTTGTTTATGAAAATTGTAGTTTTTTTACTAAATTAAGTGTCTGAAGGACTTCTTTGTTGTGGTTTGACTTCCTGAAGTGAAATATTGAATTATTTGTGATTTTTGAAGTTTTTAAATTTTTTCCTTTCGCCAATTTATGAAAGGCACTAACAAAACCACCTCATTTGTGGCAAATGTGGCTTCATCGCTAAATAAAATTTCATTAAAATAAATTAGGACTATTTAGATATTCCCCTGTAGCCAATAGCAAAATTCTAACTGTCTTTCCTCATCTCCCACTTGCAATGTATGCAAAATTTTTGGCATCTAAGTCTTTATTTATTTTGTTTTTTTAGGCATGTTTTAATACTTTTTTGCAGACATTAAGGTTTAAGTCGTTCTAATACTAACCCCGGAGGTTGTTAAAATTTTGGTCATTATTTCTCAAAATGTCAATGATTGGCTTTAAGCAAGTTTTTTAAACATAACCTGTCTCAGTGAAAATTTTATTAATGCGTTGCACATTACTACATAGCTACCTTGGCTTGTTTACGATTCTCTGCTCGTTGAAATGACACCCTGTATGTATATGTATAAAAGTATAACTAATCTAACTAGCTACAGTAGGTAAGAATAATTTCAATTTAAATCAACAAAAAGGCCTTGAGTCCAGTCACAACGTAGAAGAACAAAAAACAAAATCTGTTTTAACTGAAAAAACATGTAATTATAAAATTATCTAATTTTTAGCATAATTCAAATTGAATGCCTTTTAATTTAATGCGAAGTTGTAAGGACTCGAATTAAAATGTTTTTTAAGCCTCAAGTAATTGTTTTATTTATAATTAATCAAGAAGTTGAGGAAAGAATGCTTAATTCAGCTGCAATGTAATTTTAAACTTCTTTTCCTCCATAGATAAAGTAATTTACAGCAGCCAAGAATGAGGGAGTGGAGATAAAGGAATAAATCTTGTAAATGTAAAAGTAGGCGTAAGGTTCCCGGGGGTAATTAGAAGCGGGAATAATAAGATATATTCTATTTTGTTTATTTGCTTACGTGTGGTACACGCTGTAAAGAAATTCATTTGCTTTGCTAATGCTATTCAGTTTTTTTCTGATCTGACAACAAGAAGTCTACCGAAGACTTTCCTCAAGTTTGCAGTTTTTTGTAAAAATGTTTTAAAATGTTAATAATTTTTTTTCAGGGAAATTTTAACTAGGTATACAGAAGAGTTTTTTTGTTTTGCTGTTTGAAATACTGGGGCTCAAGAAAATCATTGGATAAGATACAGTTCACAGAGATTTGAAGGTAAGGTAAGACTTTTTGGAGTGAATAATATTGTTATGTGTCGCCCCCTTACGGGGAGAGGTTTAATCTCTAGTAGTAGAATAAGTGGAAACCTGCCTAAATAGTTACCATAGGATACTAGTTCATCAGTTGGCCCAGAAGTGGCGCTGCCTTATAGAATACACCAGAAGGAGTAGAAACGTCTCCTATGGCAGACTGGATGAATCAAGAATAAGCGCCACGGATATATAAGAAGGAGAAAGAGCTCATCAGTCAGCTCAGTACAGTTCTTAGACCAGCCAAGTGACCAGATAAGATAAAGAAGTAATAAGTGAGTCTATAGTAGATGAAAGTTATAATTAGTGTTATAATCGTTTTGGGCCTGTTAAATTGACTTGAGTGAATTCACTGCACTCTAGATAAAATAATCAAAAAGGGCCTAAGAGTTCAGGTAATCTCATGAATTGTTTGATGTGAAGTGAAATTATTCTTCAAATAGTCTCCGGAATTCAAAAATTTTAAAATATTCAAGGTCTACTATTTAAAATTTTAAACTCGAAGTCGTTTCCGGAGAAACAGAAATTGATGAAACTGAACTTTTACTTAATAAGAAATACAACATTTTTGGCGTATATTACTCCTGATCAGTTTGAATCTTATACTTTGAAAGCTCTGGAAACTATGGCTTGTATAACGATTCCATTGGCACCTGCTATATAAAGTTAGAAGACAATTACGTAAAGTGACGCGTTACGGCTTTTGTTAAGGTCGTAAATTGGTACTTTTATGTTCGGGGGATTTAAAAAACAAAAGAGGAAATAGCTTCAATAATTTACTTTCATATTTACTTATCATTTGTAATAATGTATTTGTCTATGATTTATCGCGATTTATTGATTTCTTTAATTTTCTTTTTCATCTTTATTCTCTATTATTTGCACAATAGTGTATTGTAAATCTAGTAGAAAAAGCCTAACATTCCTGGACGACCGTGAAAATTGCTTATGGAGACGATAAATTGGTTTATGACCCTACGAAAAACCGATGAACCGATTTAACCAATATTCAATAGCGTTCTGTCTGAGGCTTTACAGGTTTTATGAAATTTCATAGTTCCAGATTTAGACTAGGTAGTATGGGTACCGTCGCTTCGAATTCAATTTGGATTCGATATTTTTGCTGAAATCAGTTCAGGAGGTAGTACCGATTATGAAAACCCATGTTACCAGGTGATAACCTGGGTCGTTATTTTATTTATGACAAGTAGAAAAAAAAAATCATCAAATTTTTTTATACTTTTTGGTCGATTTCCAACAAGAAATGATCAATAACTTTTTTTCGGAAAGTTGATATTTTCAGTGTTATTATTAATTTTTAAAAATTGAAAAATCGCCACTTTCCCGTTTTTTTTGGCGATCTAAAAGTGTAATAAAAAAATATTTTTCTTACAATACATAAGTTTTTATAATAGCTTTAGACTTTGTATATTAACTTCCAATAAAGAAAATTGCCGATTTTTAATTCGTTATATATATAAAAATTATTTGTTTTTACCCATGCCCACGTGCCAGCTGTCCTAATTTTCTCCAACTACTGTGTTGCTGTCTTATGCGTATCGTGCGATTTCTGTTGTTTATGTACCCATCGTGATCATTAATTTATTAGTAATTATATCATTGTTAATTAACTATCGTAAATTTATTTAATTAATTAAGAATTTAATTTAATATACCTAGGTTTTTCATTAAATTATTATTCTCATGAAATTTTTAAAAATTATTCATTGATATAAATTACATATGCATAGTTTTAATACATAAATATTCTGTAAACACATGCAATAGTAATTTTTTCTTTTTAAATATGCATATATAAATAAAATTGTAAGCTAGAACAGGGTATTTGAATTATAACTAATTTTAATAAAAAAGCGGAGAACATAATATAATTTGAAGCCATAAATTTAGTTCCACAACATATAAAGAGTTAAACATGAAAACAAACTGAATCATACTATATTTTTTTTTTAACTCTAAAACAGTAACATACAGTCTTGTGAATTACAGGTGCATAAATGAATGCAATTGAGGGGTCTAGAATAAAAGGAGTATAAGTGCAATTTTGAAGAATTTTGAAGATATTGGCAATCGAAGTTGAATGAATTTTTAAAATTCCTGAAAATATTTCGGGCAGGTTTCCCTTTTCTTATTGGTTATTAAATTTGTTAATTGGTTTCGTACTGTGTTTTGTATGTTTCAAAATCAGTAAAAATTCAAGAAAAATTAGAAAATGTACTTGCACCCCTTTTATGCCAAACTTTTTTGTTTCTATAGTATACAATAAAAACTCGTATATATTTAATTTAAGTGTTAAACTGTGTCATTTAAATATTAAGCAAATATTATTCATCTTTAATAATACGAATACAATATGAAATCTAAGTCACAAGAGTCTCCGTCTCTTTCTTCACTTTCCGTTAGTTGAAGATCAACTTCCCGATTTTCACCAGCTGCATTTATGCTTTTGTTGCCCTGCTTTTTCATGTTACACGTGGTTGTCTTGCTTATTTTTTCTTTTTCTCGTGTTCAATGCTATTATAAAATTTATAATATACTGGAGGAATGTACCCAACAAGATATTGCAAATTCCTCCACTTGAGTTAGTTTATTTTCAAACCTTCTTGATTTAGCTGTGAAAAGGTATTCTAGAATTCATGTTAGGCCGACCAGTGACTTTAGCTGGGCAAATATATTTACTGAAGGGAAATCCAGATCCACTGTTGGCTTATAGTAGAAACAAAATGACTGATGATTTTTTGAATAAAAAATACTGAGTTTGCCTACATTTAATTAATTACATGTTTGTCGTACCCGTTTTAGGATCACTGATAGTTTCGTGCAAATTAGAGAAACTGTAAAAGTTCTCATTAGTCCTCTCATGAACACAAATTTTTGTACAAAATTTCTTAATAATATTTCTCCAGTGTTCTGGTACACTTGAGGAATTTTTCTTTTAACCTTTTCTAAAATTCCGAAATCTTGGTCACACTCCATAAAAGTGTGTCCTGGCTCTAGAAATTTATGATGAATTTCTTGAATTCTTGTAGCTTTGACCAGGAACATGAATAATTTTGCTATATTTTTTTGTTTTGTCCCCACATGATTCTTGATTTTCTCTATCCATGTTTAAGCTGAATTTGCAAACTCTGCCGCTGAAGTTGAAATTGCGGTCAAGGCACGATGGGAAAACAAGGTTTCAATAATAATGATTAAAAACATCCAAATGTTTATAAAACTCTCGTCGGAATATTTGTAATTAGTTTGCCTTACAACCTTTCTGGCAATTACATTGCATTAGCCAGTTTTCAGACAATGCATATTTAGTCAGTAATAAAGGTAATAATGCGCCTGTTTCCTGCAACCAAAGCGTGTATAATCAAGAATATGATAGGATGTATTGCATTATTCCAAATGTATGTTTATTCAGAAACCTGTAATGCATCTAGATGTAAAGCATTAGAAGTGCATGGAATTTTTGATAAATTTATCACTTTCCCAAAAGATTGAGACAAATTAATAGCTCTGGATTCATCTGCATTATTACCTTGCTTCCCTAGTGTTTGTAAATAAAGTTTTTCCAGCTGTTCTGCATTCAATTCTAAACCAGTAGCTAGAAATCTAGCTTCCTGATTTTCTACACTTCTTATAAATTCTATCGTCTTCTTTTTCGTATCTACTTCACTGGTTGAATCGCACCCTGTAAAAGTATGCAATTCTGGCAAAGTTACACAAATAAGATATGTCAAGAACACTGGTCTATGAAATGACACTAGTCGTGATTTTTGATTATGTAACCAAATTCCTGCACAGCCTTTTAATTCGAACAGTGGCCAAAAATGAATAGCCAAGATGATCACGATAATAATAATAATAAACTTTATTTTCCTTTTGTGACAATATGATATAAATATTGTATAGGAATAGTCATACTTAACATCTAAAAGAAATAAGGTACAAAACACACATTTTACATATTAAAATATTCGTCTAAGTTATAGAAGGTTTTACTCACTAAAAATAATTTAAGTTGTTTTCTAAATAGCGGTAATTCATTACAGTTTTTTATATCTATAGGAAGGTGATTAAAAACTCTTGGCCCTAGGCAACTGGGTGATTTTACAGATATATTGAATTTATTGAAGGGTACATGGAGGTCATATTTTTGCCTGGTATTTATTTTATGTAAATCCTTATTACAGACAAATTTACTCTTATTTTTGAAGACATATAAACACAGTTCAAAAATGAGAAGTGACGGAAGTGTTAGTATATTATATTCCTTGAATGCATTTTTACAAGTGTCTCTTGTCGTTAAGCCTACCATACATCTTATTACACGCTTTTGAGCTAAGAATACATTATTTGATAGGGTGGAAGCCCCCCAAAAACAAACACCATATCTTAACCGAGAATCAACTTCAGCATAGTATAAATTCTTAAGCTGAGTCATATTTAGTACATTCTTTATATTTTTGAACTGGTAAACTACCGAATGTAATTTAGCTATCAGTGATTCACAATGAACTTTCCAGTTTAAGCTACTGTCTATATTTATACCCAAGAATTTTACATTGGACATTCTTGTTGATATTGATGTATTATCAAGTTGTATATTTGGATAATCACATTTCTTTTGCCTATTGTGAAATATTAATGCCTGCGTTTTCTCAACATTAAAGTAAAGAGAATTTTCACAGAACCAGTTACTAAGAGTCTTTAATAAAATATCACATTGGGTCTCCAAAGTATCAACACTTTTATCAGACAACACAATCGAGGTGTCATCGGCATAAAAAGTAAAGTCTGCTAATGTATTCAAACTATCAAGATCATTGATATATAATAAAAATAATATGGGACCTAATACCGATCCTTGCGGTACGCCCATATTAATTTCAACAGAAGCTGAATAAACAGAATTGATTGTATTGCACGTAGTGTTAGTAACTGATACATACTGTTTACGACTTGACAAGTAGCTTTCAACCCAGTCTAAAGGTAGACCCCTTACCCCATACTTATAAAGTTTCGAGATCAATTTTTTATGGTCGACGCAGTCAAATGCCCTGCTTAAATCACAAAAGATACCAACAGGGCATTCACCTGCTTCAATATATGATATTATCTTTTCATAAAATGACTCTATTGCACTAAGAGTGGATTTATTATTTAAGAATCCATGCTGGTTATGTGAAAATATATTGTTTTTATTCAAAAATGGCATTAATCGGTTTAAATAGCAATATTCAATTATTTTTGAAAATCCTGAAGGTATGGTAACTGGTCTGTAGTTTTTTAAGTCCTGTGTGTTGTTTTTTTTATGAACGGGAACAACTTTCCCAATTTTTAAAATTTCGGGAAATTCTCCAACAGAAAATGATAAATTTACAATGTAAACTAAGGGTTTTATTATTTCCATCATTATCCTTTTAATAAGAAACGCAGGTACATCGTCATGTCCTGATGAGTGTTTGTTCTTTAATTTATTTCTTATAATATAACACATTTCTGGTTCTGAATACGGTTCTAAAAATATTGTGTTATGATGATTAATTATGTTATTAGTAAAGCAAATGTTATCGCCAACTGAGGTATGGGATATTTTGTTAATAATATCTACTGGAGCATTTTTTAAAAAAATGTTAAATGCATTAGCAACATCAGTCTGATCATCGATTTTTTCATTATTTTCTTGTATTATGATGTTCTTGTTTTGTTTTTCTTTATTAGATAATTCTGAAACAATATTCCACGCCGATCTTGTAGGGTTGTCAGAGTTATCAATTTTATTTTGATAATAATTCTTTTTTGTATTTTTAACTAAAATATTGTGTTTTTTCTTTTCTCTGTTGTAAGAAGAATTCAATTCGGGGTATACATTTTTTAAAACATATAAGTCCTTTAGTTTAAGACTCGATATCTGAACTTCATTATTAACCCATTTTTTATTTTTGCTTTTATTCACGTAATACTTACGTTTGGGAAAATGTTTATTGAAATGAAACAGAAATGTATTCAGAAAATATTCAAATGCTAAATTTATATTATTAATGTGATAGATTTCATACCACTTTTCTTTTCGAATATCAGACTGAAAGTTGCATATACTTTTATCATTAAAAGATCGTTTTACATAACACATATTAGAATTTTCACTAGCTTTATCTAGACATAAGTCAAACAAAACAGTTCTATGATCGGAAATATTATTATCCACAACACAAGATATACCATTACCGGTAAAATTACTAAATATATGGTCAATTCCAGATAGACTGGTATCCGTTACTCGAGTAGGCCACCCTACCATACTAGCTAGATTAAAACACTGCAACAAATTACACATTTTTTTAAAATCATTCGAGCTATTGTAAGAATCAAGATTAAAATCACCACAAAGTAAAATATTAATATTTGGTTTATAAATAAAATTCAAGACATTCATAAGTCCATCAAAAAACATATTGATGTCTCCAGAGGGAGACCTGTAACAAGTCAAAATTACAACCTTCTTACCTATCTTATTTATTTTACAAGATATAGCACATATTTCTATATGTTTGTCTAGACAATAACTTTTTAAATCGATTTCCTTAAATTCTAAATCGTGATTTACTAATATGGCGACGCCTCCGCCCTTAAATATATTTCTGCAGTAACTGCTTCCTAGTACAAAACCAGTCAAATTAAAAGTGTTTATTGAAACTGGATTAGCCCAAGTTTCTGTCAAGCATATAAAATTTAAATCATAACTACAGCTATCCATGTACAAATTATTTAGTTTCCCAATATTTAAACACTGCACATTTAAGAGAAGCATACAAGGGTTAAAAATTAGTTCACTGGCTCTGCCATTTTCTTTCGAAATTCTAAAAAACGGCTAATACACGCCCCATACGGCCACAATTTAGGGTTCATTGCTTTCTTGAAATTGTCCTCAAGGATTGTTACCCTGAATGAAGAATAAAGCTCAGGATGTTTTGGATTTATTGACTCACATTTTACTTCCGGAAAATTATCTTTTAAAAGTGCTGCGAGTTGCTCAGCTGATGTATCTTTGTCTACCCTGTAGACATGCAATACGGCTAATTTTGGAACACCTTTAACGTTGTTTGATTCTTTATTATTACCTACTATAACATGTCTATTTCTTTTCCTTCGAGTTACTTCCTTCCAATCACTTTTACCTGTTTCACTGAGTTGGGATGTAGAAGGTTGTGCAATACAATCATTTGTTAAATTTATATATTTATTTAACTTATTTTCCGTTTCCACCCTCATAAGGCCTAGTGACACATCTTTTTTTGTTAATTTGGATTCCCCTTTTTTATTCTCACTTGGATTAGTCACGGTGTTTACTTTCTTTATTTGTAAGTTTTTATCTTCACTTTTATTCTGTTCATTTTTTAAGTCCTTATCATTTATAGTATTAACTGGTTTTTGTTCTTGATTCGATTTATGTTCATTTTGAAATAAATTAATTTGGTTATTTAATAAAACGACTTTATCTCGTAATTCCTGAATTATTAAGTCTTTTTGCTTAATAATGTAGTTAAAAATATGTATGTCTATCTTTTTATTACTACCTGACAGTTCCTCCACGGCATCGAAAAATGCGTTGTCACTTTCACTGGATACTGTCACATTGTCACAACAGGTTATTTCATTATTATTGATGAAATTTACATTACTACATAATTTGGCACAACTAGTGTGAAACATACTCTCACAATTTTTGCATTTCAAACCATTTACTACGTTTGATTTGCATTTTTTGCATTTTTTGCATTTTTTGCATTTTTTGCAGGAGAGAGCAGCAGAACCACCTTGTGTTGCCGCCATGTCAAACGATAGGTAGATAAACAACAGAAATCGCACAAACGCACAAGACAGCATGCATGTATTTACAGAATATTTATGCATTAAAAAATAAATAAATATATATGCATAAGTAATTTATATGAACGAATAATTTTTAAAAATTTCACGAGGAGAGTAATAATTTAGCGAAAAAATATAATAAATTAAACACTTAATTAATTAAATAAATTTATAATAGTTAATTAATAATGATAGAATTAATAATAAATTAATGATCACGATGGGTACATAAACAACAGAAATCGCACGATACGAATAAGGCAGCAACACAGTACTTGGAGAGAATTAGGACGGCAGGCACGTGGGCGCGGGTAAAACAAATAATTTTTACATATATAAAGAAATAAAAATCGACAATTTTTTTTATTGGAAATTAATATACAAGGTCTAGAGATAAAGAGACATAATTTTTTTGGTCGCAAACTCCTCTAAAATCCTTATTTTACTATAAGGAACGTAACCAGACCACAACCAACAGCTACTCTCCGGTCTATGTGCCCCGCCGAGCGCTGAATTACAACTTACAAGCCTGGCGCGTTAAGCGTAATAATTGCATGTTACCATCAAAACGCTAATGCTTCGATAGCAACAAACACCAGCCGAAAGACTGATCCGACTTAAAGGAGCTCTCGTGCTAGTCGTCACACACTACTTGCAGACTGCAGTTACAAGCTGTTGGCTGATGCCAAAAACCTAAATTACAATTTTATGGACTCTTACCTGCTTGCTTTGCCTATTTACCCTAATTTAACCCTTTTACCCCGAACCCTTCAACGGAATTAGATCAAAATATAATCTAGTTCCAGATCTCATTACAATACATAAATGTACCAAATTTCAAGTCAGTATCGTAAACGGTTCTAGAGTAAACGTGCACACAAAAAAAACTTACAGACAGACCGACAGATAAGAAGATTTTTTTGCTCAAATTTAAAATCTCGACGTTTTATGACATTTTAAGCCTATTTCAAAAAAAAAAAAAAATCCGTTACTATACTTCCACTGGACATGGAAGTAATAAGACATTTATTTTTAAATAAAACAGAAAGGTACTAAGATTAATGGTATCCAGAGGCAGCTAATCAATAGTTTTTCGTAAGCAAATGCCTTTATATTAAATTCAAACCGAATTTTTGAGAAATTGACTGTGCGAAGACTTTAATCAATAGACATTGATGTAAATTTCCTTATTACTAAAGGAATGCAGAACTTAATTGTGTTGATAAAGGCCTAACAACCCAAAATATATGTAGATTATGCTAAGTAATTGTTTTCAAACCTCTGAATGTAGTGTTTACTTAAAAACAATTGGCGAATATGTACTATTTTAAAGCAAAAGTCTGATTAGATACACAATAACGAACCTTTACGAAGACAGTTTCATAAATTAAGACAGATTATAAGTTTTAGTAAAATGTGTTACAATATAGAGTTCTTACCTTTTTGTTAGGACAGATGGAGGAATAACAGTTTTCATCTTAATATTAGACGTATCTGCGAGGTCGGCAATAGTGAGGGTTACCTGGGGATTTCTTGTACCAGGCTTTGGATACCTAAGAGATCGAATATCAGGATAAAGACGTCCATCACTTGCCGATCCATACCAGGGAAATCTAAGTTCTTCTACCAAACTGTCGTTAAATGAGGCGAATATCAGCAGGAGGCCGTCTCTAGACATCCATAATGCAGAATTTGTTCCCAATATCTCTTCTGAAACAAGATATATAGGAATTACATTATATTACGAGCAAAAGTTACACTTATAGTATACAGTCTAGATACCGTAAATTTCATATTTAAAATAAATAAAAAGAATTTAGAGAATAATAAATATTGCTACAAAATTCAAAGAATTTGATATAATTATTACTGTACACATTGTACACCAAAAAGTTTGCACCATACGGAAATTATTTTTTAATCGGACTTCAGCATTAGTTTCAACATGATTAATAACAACAAAATTGCCAAAAGTATCTGTCATATGACAATTATAATACCTCCTAAATGCCATTAAATTTTTTTAAATGGCCTGAAATTTCTTTATTTATCAAAATATGGAAAATTATCACAAGGTATCACAATAAGGCATCGATACGTCAAAAGCTAACATTACTTACTTGGAAGAAGCCCAAGATGACACCTTTTGGCACAGGATATCACATACATGCTCCAATTAAAATTAAGTTTCTATGTGATGAGGTAAACTTTATTCGTTATGACTAATAAATAACATTGTGAATTAGCGACTTAATTATAATAAAGATTATTCTTTTGTCGCCAGCTAAACATGTATTTTCACTTTCCCACATAGGTAGTATATAGGAAAGTGTATCGTAATTGTGCAGGTATCCTGGAACCACGAAAATGGTTTTTAAAAATGTCTGTCTGTCGTCTGTTGTCAACCGTTTGTGATCACACTTGAAGCCCAAACTACTCGATCAATTTTGCTCAAATTTTGTATGCGAATTCAGGACAGCAACATCCTGACTTTTGCTCAAATATGGAAGGAGTTAACCCACAAAAACCGATGGGAAAATGTAAAATAATTATTTCATCAAAAACGGCTCTAACGATTTTGATCAAATTTAACAGACAGATACTCTCGTAACATTAGTATGAGATGAGATAATCGTTTACCCCCAAAAATGCAGAGATGGAGGCTATGGAGGTAAATTAAAGAGAATTAAATGACCTTCTTTAAAACTATTTTAACGATCTTGTTTGGATATTTAATATCAGTATAAGATGGTTAGATAGTAGATTCTAGAGAATTCAGGAAAGGATATTTCAGGGAATGTGATTTATAAAATTAAATAACACGTTGAAACTCCCCTAATACCAGTAGAAAACGACATGATGAATGTTCCTATTCCAAATATCAATTTACACGACATTAAAAATCTGTCCACTGTACCCATTCTAAATGCTAATGAATGAAAATGAAATTCTCAACTATCTATCTAACATTCCTGTTTAAATTATCAATATTAAATAAAGGCTATGATTTAAGCGCGCATTATTCCACATACTTTGAGCTTTAAAATTATTATTTTGCGCATTAAAATATGATGAACCTCACAATAAATAAACATATCTATTTTAAACATATAAGATTTAAATAGGCATTATAGTAAGTAGTTGTGTAAAATATATCTCTGCGCATTAAAATAAATGTATTTTATCATTACTATTTGTGCACTAAAATAATTATTAGATATTAATAAATATATTAATTGTTTCACTATCTCTTATAGATTATCTATGTAGCAAATAAAATATCAAAGCGTACTTTTACCCTAAAAATATGTATTGTAGGTGAATAACTAATGGATCCATAACTAATTACATACAAAACCTATGTTTAAAAAAAATAAAGGTAATTTATTGAAATAGAAAAATGAAATGATTTATTACATTTTAGCGTTAGCCATTGACCTGGTTTTGCGCGGTTTCAAGAAATTGTGCGTTAGGTTCGTTTTAGTTGTTCTTAGGATGCAGAAAATTTTGTGAAGGCAGAGAAGTGTTGGAATTTGAAAAATACTACTAACAACTAAAACGATAACGAACGATTTCTTGAAACCGTGTAAAAAAAGGTACAATGGCTAACGCTAACCGAATTGTAACATAACATGTCCCACATACCAAGATTTGAATAGCTTACACCTTATAACGCGCATTGTACCTTTCTTAATGCGCATTTATTAATTTTAGGGCTAAAATAATATTTCAGTTGCTCATAAAAGTTTTAGCTCAGAACACATCGAATATGTTAAGGTTATAATTAATATTTTATTTTTCGATAAATTTAATAAAATGCTTGATTTAATTATTAATTAAGGAAATATTTATTTTAATGCTCAATGCCAATGCCCATTATATTTAAAATAATTGTCCCCTTAAATAAAGAGCTTTGAAAACTACATTGCCATAAAAATATAGTTTATTGCTTATTTCTCACTGAAGAACAAATTTATCGACGCTTAATAAATTGGTAGTGAGAAAAATTCAATACTGATTATATGAGTAACTGTATACAAATATCCAGTTATTGTAAACTTTTCAATATTGAGGAGATATCATAGGTACTTTCATATGAATAGTTGTGAATGCTATTCATGAATAAGACTTAACTCTGTCAGTGATAGCGATATATATTAATGACTTACAATGACAAGTACAGAACCGTTAGACCTTTACAAAGCATGTTACATTAACGAGTGTATTGTTGTGTGTATGCCCACGCCCTCTTACGAAGAAGCCAACTATAGGATAATAGTTCACCAGTCGACCCAGAAATATCGACATCGGTTCTACCATAGATAAACTAGAAAGTATTATAACAGTCTCGAATGACAGACTGGAATAAAAGACATAACTCGAGTCATGGAGTATATAAGTAGCAGAAGCAACGCGATGCTGTCAGTTCAGTACAGTTCTTAAACGAGCCAAGTGATCAGATAAAAAGAGAACAGTAACGAGTTGTAAAATATAGTAATGAGTCGATAGTAGATAAAAGTTGTAATTAGTGTGTTATTATAAGGACTAATTATTGTGAGTAATTTAGTGACTAATAAATCAGTGGTTAGTGACAATTCATGTTGTAATTATTGAACCTACGGTCGGAGTGTTTACTAGAGGGTGTAAACACGTAATAGTATTAAAAATAAGCTGTACTGTCTTCCGTCTGATCTGACTTGGCTGACGTAAAATAAAAACTAATTAATATACTAATTCATTACTCCTTAAAACTATAAATTGATTACTATGTTGTTATTTCTAAGACTCAAGGCATACGGTGGGGGGGAGGGCGGTGAATCGATTAAAAAATTTAACCTAATCGATTAAATACAGAAAGCGAGTTAACTAAAATCGTATAATAAAAAGTTCACTCTTCGAAACGGTTGTTATAAAGAAAACAGCTTTGTGCCATTTAGTTAATAGAAGTAATTCCCTTTGATTTCCTTTAATGATGTATAAAAGTTTTTAAATTCTCTTCACCGCAAAAATTTCCGTACTGAAATGAATTTGGGACTTTATTAAATTCGGAGGTAATTAAATTCTTACTCGTAACCATGCTTTGCCTTTGCTCTAGCGAAATCTGCCGACGAAAATGAAATTAATAGAACTGAATATCTGACAATTTAACAATTCGTCTGCTGTTCTCAAAGTGGCATACTAAATTCGTGCTTGTTTCAGTAGTTGTAATAAATCCACAGCCAGATACAATTTTATCCTCACCAATATCTCCACTAGCTTTCAAACTGCCCGACATTCCATAAATTCTATTTAATACAAACGGACGAAGAGTCAATATGAACTTAGGAAAGTTAAGAAAAAACTATTATAGTTATATAAATAAATCAATAAAATGGTCTATAACCAACAGAATAACTTTTATTATAGAATTCTGAACTAACTATTGACGGTAAACTGACAGATAGAATGTAAGTTCTATTTTTTCTGACAAGATTTGATATATAATGATAGATTTATTATATATGTTGTCAAACCTTGTCAAAAAAAATCGCAGACTGCATCTTCCGCAAGTATAGTAGGTGTATTGAAAATATCCCACACAACTGCTAGTTTTCTAATTTGACACTTAACGAGAAATTTTCTTCAAACTGAAATATCGATATTTTCATAAAGTAGGCAATTTCAGTAGGCATCATTAAGTTCACATTCAATGCAATGAATTCAAAGCATGTAATATGCGATTATGCATCCTCAGATGGCAAAATATTTTTATTTATTGGCTTATCAAAAATATTTTTCTTGTGATTTTGTTCTGTCAATTTTTTCATGAACTTTAATTTTTGCTCAGCTGAAATCAGACAAAGCTAAAGGTCAGCCCCTTTTGTAATATTTACTGCCTGGGACACCCACGTAAAGTATTAGTTCGATCAGACATCATCAAATACTGACGTTTTCACTCATTCAGGTTCACCTCCATTACAGGAACTCGAAGGACGTAAAATTTAGATACTTAGGCATCATTAGGTGTCTGCGTTCATTAGTTCTACATACACATAAATATGTATGTTACGGTCATTAGACAAGAACGCCTGGCAATAACTGGTGCCATAAGCACCACACCATCAGCTGCTTTAGAAATCCTCCTGACTTACCACCTCTCCATATCTACCTGGAGAGAGAGGCTAGGTGGGCAACAAACGGACTCCAATAATCAGCAATCAACATGCTGCAGGTTAGCGTCATGAAACGCAACGGATTTATTGATGACCTAAATAGACACAGCATCATATGCCTTCAGATGTTTACCAGGACTAACCACGAGCTGCCTTCAACATTCTATTTCCTGAAAGAGATGCATGGGATCAGAATAAAACCAACTTACAGAAGGCAGACAGATGTTGTTTTACAGACGGTTCCAAAACTCCTGAAGGAACAGGATTTTCGCACCTTAAATCGCCTATAACTCAAAAACAAAGAGACAAAAAGTATTTATTTTTACCCAGTTAACTTAAAAATCTGTTTCCAAATGAATTTTTTAAATTTTTTTTACTTGGCAATTTCATTGTTAATAACAAATTACCTGCCACTCGGAGAAAAAAAATTATTTAGATTTTTTTATTCCCTGAAACGTAACTAATCGATTCCAATTTTGTTATTCATCTTTTTAAGGGTGCACCGCTCGCCTACTACCCTCGCCAACACTTGTGGCGTTTGCAGCAACAAGTTGTAACTTATAGTAGTGAGTCTATAGTAAATACAAGTTATAATTAATGTGTTATTATAAGGACTAATTATTGTAATTTAGTGATAAATAAATGGTTAGTGACAATCTGTTGCAATTATTGAACCTACGCTTTGAGGTGTTTACTGAATGGTGTAACCACGTAGCAATTTTATTTAAATCTTTCAATTTAATTTTCATTTTTTTAAACCTTATAATACTTCATTAAATCTAAATCTCTTCAACAAAAAAAGGAAACATACAATCCATAACTAACAATAAATTATACGAACACAACCAGCCAATCGGTCGTTGGTGCTACAACAACTGAATAAATTAAAATAATTATACAGTTAACTACCTCAAAATATTGAGTTTCTCTCAAATATAGCATTATAATACCACTATGTAGCAATATGTTAGTTAATAATGAATCAAGTGGTTATTCCAAGATATTTACAATTATAACAACGTGACTTCATTGCAACTACTTTTACCTTCATAAAGCCAATCGGGCACTCCGTGACTAACAACCCCCGGAACTGCGGTGTTTGTTATCCTATATCCACTGTGCGAATTCGGGGTTTTCCTGTAGTAAATATCGTAGTCCTGCACCATGATTAGACCGTGCCCTTTGGGAGCCCACCGCGCCAGTAAAAGATAGGGATGATCATCCTCTTCCGGTATCGGACGAAGCGGGAAGTCGTTCCTGGAATTTATTAGATAGATAAAATCTTAATTTTGTGATAAGTAACACACTTAAGCTTTTCGACTTAAAACTAACAGCAAAACAGAATGGCTTGCTAGAAATTCATTAATGATACGTCGGCGATTGTTTTACATCATCTTAGAACATCTTTTCTCAATCTTATTGCAAAACATTATGTTATTTATTCGTTTTACATATCTAGGTGGATATATATTTGTAAAAATTAGTAAAAGTTTATTTCACATCAGAATTCTTTTAGCGACTTGCAGTTTATGGGATGTATATATGTCCTAATTTTAAAAAAATATCTAACTGAGGTAGGCTTTATTATCACTAAGCGCGGTAAAACCGAAGTTCCTCGTTTAAAGCACTAGTTTAGTTTAAAAAATAATCAGTATCTTTCCGCTAAACTTATGAATTGAAGAATTAAATAAAATGAAACTCTCAAATAGATTAATTTCAAATGGAACAAAATGATTCTCCATCAGAAAATGAAATAAATAAAAATAGAATTAAGATTATTAAATAGTGGTAAATACTTATTATTGAAATAAAAATGAATAATGATATTATTGAAGTAGGTATTTTGTGAGTACACGAATGGACATCCAGTCGAAGTACGAAAATTACATTTTTTTCTCGAAATAGACTTAGAATGTCATGAAACGTCGAGATTTTAAATTTGAGTGAAACAAATTTTTCTGCCTTACTCTCTCACTGTCTGTCGGTCTGTCTGTAACTTTTTTGTGAGCACGTTTACTCTGGAACCGTTTATGATATTGACTTGAAATTTGGCACACTTATGTATTGTAGTGAAATGTGGAACTAGATTATATTTTGATTTAATTCTGTTGACGGGTTCAGGGGTAAATGAATTAAATAGGGGTAAATAGGCAAAGCAAGCAAGCAAATGTCCATAAAATTACGATTGAGGGCATGTACGAAAAGTCAAGGCCAAAAACTATTTTTGACATCAGTCACCCCAACTATCAACCCCATAACCATCCCCACACTGTTATAAAATGGATTTGAAAAAAATAAAATGTGGTTTAGTGTGTATACAAGAACGAAACGCCTCAAAAAAATTTTTTAGCATTAGCTCTCCCCCCTCCCTCTACCACCCCCATTGCCACCCTCACCCTATTATTAAAGGGAGTAAAAATTAAATTGGGATTTAGTGAACCAAGGGCCTCTAAAATTTATTTTGGCATTAGCTACAACCTCTACCACTTCCATTGCCATCCCCACCCTATTATTAAAGAGAGTAAAAAGTTAAATTGAGACTTGGATAAAAAAGTCTGGATGTGGAAGTACTATTTCCTTGGGCACTGGTTTTTTGTTTAAATAATTAAAACATTTCGTAAAATGTTTAAAATACGTTTAAAACATTTTGAATATATCGAAAACATTCAATTACACTTACGCTTAATTTAATTTTGTCGTACGGCTATGTCGGAAACAATTAAGTGAACACAAACGTTAGCACATTATCAGCGCATTTAACAGCATGAACAATTATAGTAGTCTGATGGAGTGGAAAGTCATAAGTAGCTTTACAGTGACAGCTTGATATGTATATGAGTGAGAACAAATCTTGAAACAAGGCGTAGCTCGAGCCGTACATACGCCATAAACGCTGAGACCGACGTTATAATCTTGCTGTGTATTATATTTTTTAACTATACTGCCAATCTGTTAAGTATTTTGTACTCCAACAAGTAACTGTCCAGCTTTGAAATCAGGTTGAAATTTGTTCTAGATTCCGGTTTTCTAAATCCTACCCTGGTACTAGCAGGAACAAACCCTGGCATTCATTCATTCACTTCGCCCGCGGGTTATTTCTAATGCAGAACACGTTGCGGTTATTTTAAAATGAACGCAACGCGTAAAATACACCTGTTTATCTTCCAGGCAATTTCCGGATTCTTGGAAGGGTTACTATTGTGTTGTTAATGCTTTAATATTTCGTCGTATGCAAATTATTAATGCTGGAAGTAATTAAGTGGTTTCAATTTAGATAAAATTTCATAGAATTGGAATATTAAAGTAACCCAGAAATAGAAACCAACTTAGTAAATCTACGATTTGAATTGACTAAATTTTTAATCAGGGCTCGCCTTAGAATACAACAAGCGAAGTAGTCGCCTAACATTCAGTTACAACGAGGCCCTGGGCCCCTAACAATTTTCAGTGCTTAGTAAAATCTATTGTATTATCATAATTATACATCATAATTTTATACATATATTCAAGCGATTGAATGAGGTGGACATATCCAATAGAGAGAGGGGGAGAGAGAGAGAGAGAGAGAGAGAGAGAGAGAGAGAGAGAGAGAGAGTGTTCCGATAAGGAAATATTCATTATTATTGGCCATAACTTTTTTAATGCATATGTATATTGGTAAAAAAACTATAAGACTACCTAAGTCCTAAACTATGACAGGTGTAATGATAGGAATTTTCACTCAATAATTTCAGTTGTTTGCAAAACTAGCTCATTTAAATTAAAAAATAGTGTCAATCTTCATATCCTGCAGTTTTAAATTAACTAATTTTGCAAGCAATTGAAATTATTAAGTGGAAATTCATATCACTACACCTGTCATAGTTCTACTTAGGCAGTCTTATACTTTTTTACCAATATATGTATAAAGAAAAGTTATGGCCAAAAATCATAAATATTTGCTTGTCGGATCTCTCTCGCTCTCTCGCTCTCTCTCTCTCTCTTGGATATGCCCGCCCTAATCCACAATTTACAACTTCTAGTTTATTTTTTGACAGTATACAAGAACTAATTGAAAGTTAAACATAATATTTTTAGTCGTAAACTCCTCTATAAAATTCTTATTTTACTATAAGGAATGTAACCAGACTGCAACCAACAGCTACTCTCCGGGATATGTGCCCCGCCGAGCGCTGAATTACAAGTTACAAGTCTGGCGCGTTAAGTGTAATAATTGCATACTACCATCAAAACGCTAATGCTTCGATTGCAACAAACACCAGCCGAAAGACTGATCCTACTTAAAGGAGCTCTCTTGCCTGTCGTCACACACCACTTGCAGACTGCAGTTTCGAGCTGTTGGCTCTCGTCAGTGCAAGGTAGGCATGTGACGACCGGCACGAGGATCCTTTGACTATTTGGTTCATCCCAGTATTTTTACAATAGCGACATGTAAAATAGTCAGCAGGCGCCATCTAGCGGTCCAGTGTCTGTTGCAATCGAAAAATAAATAGCCTTACTGAGCTTAGCATGGTTCAAATGTGCTTTTAGAGGGTGGATTATTAAACATAATATTTTTAGTCGCAAACTCCTCTATAAAATCCTTACTGGCAAGAGAGCTCCTTTAAGTAGGATCAGTCTTTCGGCTGGTGTTTGTTGCAATCGAAGCATTAGCGTTTTGATGGTAATATGCAATTATTACACTTAACGCGCCAGACTTGTAACTTGTAATTCAGCGCTCGGCGGGGCATATAGCCCGGAGAGTAGCTGTTGGTTGCAGTCTGGTTACATTCCTTATAATAAAATAAGGATTTTATAGAGGAGTTTGCTACTAAAAATATTATGTTTAATATTCCGCCCTCTAAAAGCACATTTGAACTAAATGAAAGTTGTTAGTGATTATTTTACAAGAGAACATACATGGTAGATAATCAATAATGTTCTAGTAGGGTTAAGTTTCTGTGAAAAATTTTCGGTATACTTTTAAAGACTATAATTAATATAGATAAGTAAGATGAATCCCAATTGGACCTCTTCTGTTCCCTGAAAAAGTCAACAACTCTATGAATAACCTCGGAACCCAAACTGTTAATTTTCTCAAACTGAAACCTACCTACTAGTTGAGATACATGGATGACATCTTATATCTTGCCACATGGCTAAAGTTCCCTAAACTCCGTCTGGTCCAACATTAATCACATACACTCCCAAGTCCAGTTTATGAAAATTGTAAGCGATTCTTCTCTTCTCTGTTTACAGAAAACAAATCTACCTGAATCGTTACCTCAACAGAAAATCACACCACCAGCCATCACAAATAAATTCCTATACTATATCAGCATTTCAACCACCAGATCCTTTAGATTAACAGGCAATCTATGAAGACACTTCTACAAAACACGATTCATATATAAAGTACAAAACCTTTTCCAAATAAAATATTCACACATTCCTGGACAACAGAAAGCCTTTCTATCCTACATGAAAGCTATCACAGATCTTTAAAATTATAACACCCATTTCGACCAGGGGAAACAAAATTCCTATTAAGAGATGCGTGAAGTACTTGGGGGTTGGACTGGATCAGCGACTGACGTTTAATACCCACATAAATGATACTGTACGGACGGTCTACTTCCTGTTCAGGAGTTTGTATCCGCTCATGATCAAGAATAAGTGCACGGACACTTCGGAGGGTCTCATAAGGTCCTGTTTATTTTATTTTCACCAAGCCGAGGGCACGTTCGTGTTCACAAGCAAGACCGCGCCCCTGCCTTACATTTTCCAATTACTTGGTATGCAATTTTAGGCGAGGATTGTGTAAGGGATATGCCATCCTTCAGAGGGGATGTAAATCCGTCATCGGTCCCTTGTCCATTAAATGTTACGCAAGTAAAAGATTCTTACTCCTCGATAGAGGAGAGATCCGGCATAATTCCTGGTTGGAAGTAGCTCATCTACAGGTGTCGGTGTTAGGCCTCAGTAGCGACGTTAAAATAAATGTTAAAAAGAAACAACAGAATAATATACTGTCATCGCCTTTCTGACAGAAAGGCTGGTCATAACATCATTCCGTGCTTTCTAACAGGTTAGTATAGATTTGACTAATCTAATATATGTGCAAAATTTAAAAATGTATTATTCAATAGGCAACGTACGGTAAAACTGGCAACGCTGTATTTGCTAAACATACTTTAATCTTAACAACTCATTTCGTTTTCCACTAATATGAGCTTCTATTAATTATTTTTCCACTAACTAGGTTCAAGGGTTCTACTAACTGTAAATCAAATCATTATCAATGAAAATTGCTGAATAAGGATACGTTGAGTGAAGTTGGTTAAAGAAAGGCCCATTATGCAATAAGCTTTCATCAATTTTAATCAATCATTTATTATTAACGTCCCTATAACAAATTTCATCAGAATATTTTCAGAGGATGTGCTTATATCATGAATATTGATGTTTTCATAAATTAACTGCTTAAATTACGTCACGGCATTAGTCTCTGCACGTTTGTTTTTAACAGTTTTGATAGAAAAAATTGTAAGTATAATAACTTTAAAAATTTTAGTTTTCCACTGACATGGTCTTTTTGAAACATATATTCATATATTTTATTCTATGGTTGCTCATACCGGGTGTTAGAAAAGTATGGGAACGGTGGAAAATCTCGAACAGTTTGCATCAAATCGAAAAATAAAAAAATACGTGTCAAAAATTTTTCAAAAAACTATTTACTGATGCCAAAATGACCTCCCCACCCACCATCCTGTGGGTGCGAGGGGCAACTTTAAAATTTCCTATGGAAACCCCTATTTTTTTATTGCGGAATCGGATTCTACGGCAAGAAATACGTAAATTTTATTCGGGACATTTTTTTCGATTCTTGCATGGTGTCGCTGTAATCGCAAAAAATGAAAAGAAAACATTACTGTTTCAAGAGTAGCGTCTTGTGCCCATAAAAAAACGTCCAATTCAAAAACTGAAAAACACGTATTTGTTATTTTTAAGAAATCTATCCAATAACATTGGATTCGACTCTCCCACCCCTATCCCAGTAGGTGGGGCGGGGGCAACTTTGAAATTTGTTATGAAAATCCCTATTTTTTATAGCGGATTCGGATTCTACGGCCAAAAATACGTGAATATTATATCGAGCATTTTTTTCGATTCTCGCAAAGTGTGGAGTTGAGTGGAAACATGAAAGTTTTGAACGCATACTTAAAAAAATACGATAAGTAAAACTACTGATCTCAGAGTGAATGACTTCCCGAGCTGTTTTGAGAATAGTGATTCTACACGGTCGTGCGGAAATTACAACTATTAACATTCTGTAAATTTATTAGCAGCTAGTTATTTTCAATTTACATTTTTTGCAGGGCAATAAAAAACTCGATTTTAAAAAACTAACAGTGGTTTTACCTCCTAATTCAGCCACTTCAGTCAAGTTCTTGATCCCAGCCAGTGAAGGCAAGGAGGTAACTCAGCCATTTAAGGCAAGGTGAGGATTTCGGCCAGTTGAGGCAATTAGTTTACAGCTTAACTGCTACACTAGCAGGTTTTAATGTCAAGATTATAGCAGGTGTTCAAAATAGTGCCCATTGACTTCTTGGCATTGTCCGAGATGAACGTAAACATTTTCAATAGCACTTCTTATCATTTGAGGTGGTATTTCTGCAAAAATGTTTATTATGCGTTGCCTCAGCTCTTCCAAATCACGAGGTTTAGTGAAATATACCTTACCCTTCACGTAGCCCCAAACAAAATAATCAAGTGGCGCGAGGTCGGGAGATCTTACTGGCCATTCAATAGTTCCTATTCGACCTATCCATCGATTTTCGAAAGTACCATTCAATAGCTGGAACCAAACATTATCCAATTCCGTAATAAAAAATAGGGGTTTCCATTTGAAATTTTAAAGTTGCCCCTCGCCCCACCCACAGAGTGGTGGGTGGGGAGGTCATTTTGGTATCAGTAGATAGTTTTTTGGAAAATGTTTGACACGTATTCTTTTATTTTTCGATTTGATGCAAACTGTTCGAGACTTTCCACCGTTCCCATACTTTTCTAACACCCGGTATAATGTGGACCAAATTTAATAAAAAATGTTCTTACCCATTTTATTCGTTTAATATTGACGCTCACAATGAAATTTATTCACATTTATATATTATTGTTGCAACTTTGTAGAAGATAATCAATTATAAATCAAATGGAACAACAGATTTGATGTCTCGGTTCACTGATTCAATGCGTACGTGTTTGGCTTCAGAGCAAGAAGCCCCGGGTTCGAATCCTGACTAGAGCGTGGATGTTTAGTGGCATCTTTAATGTGTTACCGAGTTGCTAGTAGTGAAATAGGCAATCGATGAAACAATATACCAATTTAAATTTGAAATTTAATTCAATATTTATTAACACCGAAATATAAAATATGTTATTCTTTAAAACAATATAAAATCTGTTTCTAAATTAGTAAAGCTAATAAGAAATGGAATTATGTAAATTAGATAAAGCAGGGAGCAATTAGTTTGTCATTGCCTGCGTAATCCGATTATCAAGATCACTAATGCGAGTTTCAAAGAGTTGCTAGGGTGTTGTAAATACATTTTGTCTTACTTTATCCAGGTATCATATACGAATAAGGTTTCCGCTTTACTAATAAATCCTGTACTCGCACATTAGAACAGTATTATTGAAATGCCACTGTGCAAAAAAAGTCATTGAAAAAATTGGTTTTTCGCCATTATCACACTTCCTGTTGATCGGACTGTAATCATACTCATGATGGAAGTTGTAGATTAAAAATTCTGGGTACACGAGAAAAATAGTGTAACAAATGAGAAAAGCTTACCGACATGATTTGTAAGAAAAAGCTCTAATTTATAATATCCTGCAGATTTGTGGGCTGAATATTCGATGCGAATGACAACAATCCATTTATAGGATAATATTGACATTTCAGGGTATACCTCGTTAATAGCTTTTCTGAAAACAACAATGTAGGATATTGATCCAAGAAAAACAAAACATTCACAAAGGAAGAGATGATCAAATTTTTGGAGAATGCTCCCGATGAAACTTATTTCATGATGACAGTACGTTTATAGACTGATTTTTTGGTAAATACAGATGCGTACAATTTATTTATATTTTTTTATGGTAATCATAATGGGCGTAGCAGGTGCCTGTAGAAGAGAAGACATAGTTAAAACGACTATCCAGGATATTGCAGATGAGAAGAGAGTTATAATCATCACTGTACCAAATACCGAAACAGATATTCCCCAAATCTTTACATTAGTTAATGAGGACAATGAAGAAATTAATTTTCTTCAAATGATCTTGAATGATCCAGTATAATACATCGGACAAGCATTTAAGCTACTTTATTAACACATGAAGGAGTGTATGTTTTGGCATTGAAAGGCCATGGATGCTGGAAATCCTCTATAGTAGCTGAAGGTTGAACGCCCAAATTTTTTTAAATTTCTTCTACAGATAGACAACAGATAAAGAATACACAAGACAGGGCATATTAACATACCAACAGATATTAACCTTGTAAATTCGTTAAAACACCTTATTGGAAAAACATATCTCAATGTAGAAATAACAAATGAAAATAAATCAGAATTGATTTCATAATTCAATTCAAAGAAGAAGAAGTATTGTACAACTTCTGAAGAGACGGTGTCGAAGTAGAGTAATTTCAGCGATTCTGGCTCATCCTCTACTTCTCCATAGAGGCGTGGCCTAAGTGACATAATAGTGAATTTATTTATTTATTTATTTTCTACTGCAACATTTCTACAAGTTGTACATTTTGTGTAATTATATAGTTAATAATAATATTTATTATTAATTTTACAATTCTATTAATATTATGTGTGACACCTGAGGGGACCTCGTGTTGTGTCTAGCAGTATTTAACATTTTATTCATACGTTAATATTCGTTGCCTTTTCTAGGAATATTACGATTTATAGGTTTGTAGTTATAATATAATATAAAGTGAAATAATTAGATAGAGGAAAACAAGGAGAATAATAATATATAATTAATTGCATTTAAATTTATTATATATTATTACCCTTGTTTTCGACTTGGTTAGCTACAAGAGTCAGAAGTAACGGGGAAATATTTGTTTTGTTGTTGGGTCAATAGTTGGGGTAGTGTGGTATAATTGTCTATTATATACTTTTTACACATCCTTTCGAATTTCTTTTTATTATGAATTTTATTTAATGTGTTCGGGTAGTTGGTTGTATAATTTAATTCCATTCCATTGAAATTAATTTGTTTCTGGCATATTATTTTGTTGTATTATGGAGCTTGATAAGCGTTTTTAGATCTATTTTTTGTTTCATATTGATGGTTTACAGGCGCTACAAATGTATGTTCCTTGTTGTGAGTATAAACTATAGCCGCATGCATATACAATCCCTTCACACTCAGTAATTTATTATCAATAAATATATTTCTACAGTTGTCTCGACTTTTCCTGTTAAAAATTGTCCGTAGTTTGTAGTATGTAGTAGTAGTATGTAGTAGGCTGAGCCCCAGACGCTAATACCATATCTAATTGGGGATTCCGCTAGGCTGTTCTATGTCACTAAGCGAGTCTTTCTATTAAGTATACTTTTCAGGTTATAGAATTTATATATTAGTTTTCTTAGCTTCCTGTTTAAATATTCAATATGGTTATCCAATTTTAGGTGATTATCGAAAATAACGCCGAGGTATTTGATAGTAGTGGTATTTAGGATGTAACTATTCGTTTCTCTATCTATAAGAATAGGTTGCACCGTTTGGGGTAGTCCTGCCTTCGTTGGGGAAAAGGCCATGAATTTAGTCTTTGCTATATTTAGTTTTAACAAATTTGTGTCTAGCCAGTTTTTGACTTTACTAATTGCCTCAGCCACCTTTTTTCCCTTGCTAAGTTCCAGGTGTCTCCCGAATATATCAGTACAGTGTCATCTGCATATGATATGATACTGCACCCAAAGTTTCTGTCCAGTAAATCGTTGATAAACAGCAGGAATAAGGTAGGACCTAAGATTGTACCTTGTGGGACTCCAGTTTTTATTATTTTCTTAGTGCTAAGAGCATTGAAAATTTTTACTTGCTGGAGTCTATTGACAGATATTGTTTTAATAAGTTATGGGCAATATCTTAATTCCCATCTTGTTTAGTTTGTCCAGTAACTGGTAATGTGACACCGTATCGAAGGCTTTTTGTAGATCCAAAAAATAGCTATGACTTTTTCGTTTTTTTCAGTTCGCTGTAATTTTGTCTGTTAGTAACTGGAGTGGATCTTCTGTGCTTAAATTTCTTTGGAATCCATACTGATTTTCGAGATAAGAACGAAGCCTATGGTTCAGACATTTTTCGAAAATTTTTGCTGTATTGTTTATCAACGAAATTGGACGGAAGTTTGTCATGTAATTTTTGTTACCACTTTTATAAATTGAGACAACAATGTTTTCTTTGAATTGTTTAGGTATGTCTGCGTGTTTGAAGATAAGGTTGATAATATGTGCCAGAGGTTTACAGATGTGAACCGATAGCAGTTTTAGTGTTTTTACCATTATTCCATCTTTTCCAGGAGAGGAGTTTTTGAGGGAACATATTATATTTTTTATTTCAGTATCATCGACATCTTCCAGGAACATGGAGTTTAGATTTCGGCTTATGTTGTCGTTTAAGGTCAGGTTTTGTGCGTGTTTAGGAATGTCACTAGATATTTATTCGCCGATGTCAATAAAGAACTGGTTAAAGTTAGACGTTATTTCGTCTTTGTTTGTGATTATTGTGTTGTTGTTTGTTATTATTATTTGCTCTATATTTTCCTTGTAGTTTTTATTACAATTTGTGATTTCGTTGATACAGTCCCAAACTTTTCTGAAACTCTTTCCGGCCTTGAGAATTTTCTCTTTATAGAAGTTGTTTTTTGGAGTTTAAATTAGTGTCGTTACAATATTTCTATAGTTTTTATAATGGTTTTTAATATCAGTGTTATGCTTGTTTTTTAGTAGTTTTTGTTTAAGTACATCGCGTTTTCTTATAGAGTTTAGAATACCTTGAGTCATCCATGGTATAAGTTTGGCATTTTTAGTTTTTATTTCAATTAATTGATTTAATTTGGTTGCTTCATTTACGCCTATGTTTATGTTTTCACAGAATGTATCCTAATACGTGGAGGTAATCAGAGAGGTGAGTTGAAAACGCTTATACTACTCTATCTGCCAACTTCCTCATACAATTCATAAAATTTCTCAGAAATGCATTTTCATGAACATAATTTAAAAATAGCTTATCTTGTAATACTCCTTAGGCAATTACATTTTTCAAGGATGTTTAATGAAGCGAAGTTGCTAGTTAAATTATTTCATAGAAATGTTAATAAGATAACGATTACAGGATAATCCATGGGAGAAATGGTTCATATTCAAAGGATTTTTCTTCCACAATTTTCTAGTATAGCTCAATAGTATCCAATTTCCGACTATAGTATGCTTTATCACAACAATAAATAAAACTTAGGATAAGCTCTCGGCTGGATCTGGAAAACAATTTTTTCTCCCATTATGGGGAAGCTTTCCGAGTTGTGAGAAAGCTAAAATAATTCTATGTCTATGATGTAACTAACAAAGCCAGGAAGTATTGCAGATTATTATTTTAGTTTCAAAATCATTCAAGATTATATTTGCATGAGTCAGAGCTCATAAAAAATGCAGATAACTTCAGGATGCCATCTTGCTTATTAATTATTATTTATCTAGCTTTTTCTATAAGCCCAATTATTTATCAGAATCTTTAATAAAAACAATTATTGCTGTCATGTTTACATATATTTTTACAGAGGAACACAGAGTAAGCCATTTCGAAATGGATTTCAAGTGAAAAGGAAATTTTGGTTTATTTATTCAGCAAATATTACATTGAGCTAATATGTTAGTTAATCTAAGAATAATTATTGCTCTGTTCATTACATTACAGAGGAGTATATTACAGCTAACAATTCAATAACGAAACAATTTTGAAATTGTATACTCTGATACATGCTCTATATTGAACGCTGCCAGGCTGTTGTTGTAATGTTTTACTTTAATAATAACCGTTATATTTACACACTTGAAACTTTACCGCTTAGAAACAGCCCTTGCCATATCAAGCTCAATTTTAAAAGACAACGCTACAATACATAATACATCCAAGAGAAATGAAAACAAAATATTGATTTTAGTAAAGTTATGTTTTGTTATTGAAAATAAAATAAAATTAATAATAGTGTAGAGTTTGTAGAAACAGTGAATCAACACGTATACAGGGTCCGCCACTTAAAACTCCTCAGACTAGTAACTCCTTTATTTTTTAAGCCACGACCGTGTCCCACATATCAAATTGTAGGTATTTTTAAGTTTTTTAAGTGCACATGCAGAGATTAAAAAAAAATTTTTTTTAAATGTTACGAAAATTAACTTAATTTAACTGAATTTTACCTCACACTGTATATGAATTTTACATATACAGTGTGTCCCGCTTTTCATAAATCCACCCTAATATCTCAGTTATTAATAATGCAATATTATTCAAATTTGGGTGGTAATTATATGTTGGAAAAATGAATTATTTGGCATAGTAAATATTTTCATTTTTCATTGGAGTGCGGTTTTAGGGGGTAAAATAGGGCAGGCTTTTGGCAAAAGGATATTAGGCCTTATTTTAGACAAATTTTTCTATAATATTTGGATTCAGCATGTCCAAAAACCCCTTAATCCATATTCTCAATGATCTCAAAAACGAATTGCGGCAGAAACGAAAAAGTAATTAATTTCTTAAAAAACGCATTTCCAATTTTTTATAACTTTATTTAATTGCTATAACAAACTAAAAACAACTTTATTTAAAATTCTGGTCTCTTCAACATAACCACTTTCCAATGATACCACACACATTGGTAATTATTGATTAATTTTATTGTATTACTGCTTTCCGACATATTTCGGTTTCGGTCTGAAAAGTATCATCATTAGATGGTTGTTTTTTCCTAATTTCATGTTTTTTGTCTACCGATTGGTGATTATCGATTAATCTAATTGTGAAAAGGAAATCAACATATGTTGCAAAAATCTGAAATAATGTATGTAACTTGAGGAAAAAATTAGAATCGCGCAAACCGCAATTCCCTAGCTTGTTCTTATTTCGAGACATCGATCTCGGATAGTCCGAAAAATCCACCATTTTCTCGTTCGGTAATTTTGAACGGTCATATCTCGAAGCAGGAACGAGACAGAGAGTTCCGGTTTGCACCATTCGATTTCTCGGTCAATTTTTTATTAGTGACCGCGAGTTGCTTTCTTTTAATTTCTTTTTTCTGGGACCGCTTAAGTGAGAGCATGTCGGTCCAGAAGCGAAATCCTCGTACTTTTGTACTTTGAAAATGATAACCGAAACTATACTGAACACGATATTGCAGATTTTATGGTATTGGAACCCATAGGTCACTTCACCGATTCGGATACCGAAGCGGCTCATGAATCCTGTAGCGTTGAAGGGTGTGACGTTCACTTCGATGAAAATCAAATTTGTAACTCCACTTGAAAGCGTCCTAGATTAAATTAATTTAATCAATACGTAGATATAATTAATGGACTTGATTAATAATGATTGTATTTTTTCTTGTATTAATAAGATTATATAAGTTATCTCGTATTTTGTATATAGTAAATAAGTCACTGTGTTCATTTATGACAGATTTAATGTTATAAATAAAATCTATGTGCAGTTCTGTATACATGATTTTTCCACGTCAACCCTACAGACGCAGTGTACGCCGAATTTTTCTATTTGACATTTAATGCGCTCCTTTGCGTTTCACCCCAATTTGGGGGTGTTTTTGGCTGTATGGGGAATGGGTTTGCATCGGGAATGATTTTTAAGGCAGGCGTCAGTCTCAGCATCCTCGGAAACGGGGATAAACTAACGTTTGTTGGACGGAAGTCCGCTCCTTCACGTTTCACCCCCTTTTTGGGGGTGTTTTTGGCTGTTTGGTTGGTGGATTTGCATCGGGGATGATTCTCAAGGGTGGCGTCAGTCTCAGCATCCTCGAAAACTGGGATAAACCTGTGTTTGTCCGACAGAGGCGCGCTCCTTTCCGTGTCACTCCAATTTAGGGGTGTTTTTTGGCCGTTTGGGGGGTTATGCATGCTTAAAAAGAATTTTGCCCACCACCATCGATTTCAACATCCTCGAAAATGGGGAGGGAATAACACAAATTGACGCAAATTAATACTTCTATGAAACAGCTATACTAAAATTCATATACAGTGTGAGGTAAAAAATATATTTGCTAAAATTAAGTTTATTTTCGTCACAATTTTTTCTAAATTTTTTTTAATCTGTCTGTATGTGTACTTAAAGAACTTAAAAATACCTAGAACTTGATATGTTGGACACGGCCGTCGCTTAAAAAATAAAGAAGTTTTAAGTGGCGAACCCTGTATACAGCCAAAAATTCTACATCATATTTATATTGTTATTGTTAAAATGTCTTTGTGTTACTAATAATTAACTCAATGTAACAGTGCCATTATGCATATTAAAAATAACCTCTTTGCGATAGCGTATCTAAAATATGATGTTATGCACTTCTTATGGTATTTCACCGGTCGACGCAGAGACGACGCTACTACCATAAAATTATTCTTACACTAGATAATTTGGCACCTATCTAGAATCACATAGTAAATAATAGGGAAGGATCTGGAATAACAGTTACGGAGTATAAAAGAAGCGGAACCAACGCACTGGAGTAGTTCTAGTTGAGATAGTAAAGTGATCAGATCAGGAGAAAGAACAAAGTGCTCAGAGTAGGAAACGTATACTGATAATTAGTGAATTACAGTTAATTAAGTGTCAGACAAATCAATGGTTAGTGTTACTCGTTGCAAATATTGTATTCACGCTTGGGGTGTTTACTAAAGAGTGTAAACATGTAACAATATTTATAAGTACATGCATTCGCGGTCATTCAGTAGCACACCTACAGTGCAATTTTCAGAGCGCTATAATTTTTGTATCGACATATAAGAATAAATTAGTACACGATCTTGTAGGTATTTTCATGGTCTTCATCTTTTGTACCAGACGCAATGAAAAGCAAACAAACTTTTCCATGTCGTAAATGCTTATCTTTTGCTCGATAACTCGAAAAACGTTAAGTTTTTCATAAAGATTCACAGAACATAAATTATTTAGAATTTCGAAAGCTGTCATTTTTTTTAATTTGTTCTGGCGGGAAGCGAGATAATTAGAATTTAGAAATGGGATTGGTAAATTTCATCCCTTTCTTCGAGATAGTGGTAGTGCCGAGGTCGAAGCACCCCGCAAACATAAACTTATCTTAACATTCCCTACGACCCTGTGAACTGCGAATACTTTCCGAGGTCACATGGTAAAAAAATCCTTCACAGACTGGACTATCATGAACTTCTATTTAAACTGACATTTTATTTTAGCAAAGAAATATTCGTCTAGAAATAACAAAAACATTAATGTCATTCCTTCTATTGCATGAAAAAGAAAGATTATTTCTTTCATTTACGACAGCTTTCAGCGAAGTTTTAGTAGAAACTTAAATTGAATGCAATTCACTATTTCAAACTCCACCCCACGAAGCATAAAAACTTGCATCAGCTCTGAATAATGGGCACAGACTTTACGTTGTTACCAACGATTGGCTGAGGCATAAAATTTCTCTTTAAACTTATTAGTTGCTTATAGCGGGCTTTACCTTTCTTTGCAAGTACAAAATCGAGTCCTTTATCGTCTCTTGTTACTGTATATGAGATATAAAAGAACATTTCAGGACGATACATGAACGAAATTCTTATATAAAGAGTACACAAATACATTATACCGGATCCAAGCACAAGCTATTATTAGATTAAATTTTTTGTACGCTTACCCTGTCTGGATGTCGTAAATGGTATATTGAGCAAGGTATGAATGCCTAAATAGTTTTTGCATGTTCTGGGCTAACAGCAGGTATCTCTGATCGGGAGACAACTGGAATCTTGATGGATTTAGGCGTAACTGAAATTAAAAAATATATAATGCATTACACAGAATTTAAAGAACTTATTTTTAGAGTTGTTTTTCTAACATACATTTTAGTGAAGCATAAACTCAAGTGAACACATATATCTAGATTGCATGTATTTAAATGTGTTTCAAATCTTGTACTTGTTTGTGGTACCCCATTTTTAAAATTTTATATGCCAATAGAGCATGCTAGTAATTTTTATTATGGTGACGAATATAATCATAATCATATCTATCTGAGGAAGATTAGTTTTAATGAATAGATGTCCCTTGGATAGGATAAATGTTTCCTTGTCGTTATTAGTAGAGATATTTTAAAGTTTCTGTGATGTATAGTCCTTAGACAATGTTATATTATAAGCCTAGCGTAATGCAGATTTAGCCATTCAAAATGATGCACAAGAAGAATATTTCATTTTAATGAGTTCTTGATTGTTCCCTTGCCATAAAATTTTACTGTAATTAGCGAACATTAACATTTGCATTTGGAAATAATCCAAAAAGAAACAAATTGTATCACTTAATAGCATTGCTTTTTCTGCCAAACTAGCATTCCTATTGATTTATATGTACATCGAAATAGCAATAGTATTCACAAACTAATTACGACTGTACAATTAACACGTCTTGGTAAATCACATAAGCCAACAATCGCATTTAGTCTCCACAGAAATTAATGTCGAACCATTTGATAGCGATTAAGATATCTATGTTTTCAAAACCTTGGTGAACTGATAAAATTACTTTAGTATATCTACAAAAAGTTATAAGTGCTTGGTCAGTTAGTACCTATAACATTTACAAGATACAGTCACCATATTCGCTTTTTATATTTTACAAAATATATTTGCACTCCTCCAACTTTGTGAAATATTTCATGAAAGAAGAATATACCAATATCGGTGTTTGTACTGTCGTGAGCAGAAAAAAATAGGACAACTTTTTTTTAAATGTAAATCTATATCTATTTGAATATGTAATGAGTAGCTGAAATAAAACAGATATCACTTTTAATTTATTTTTATTTTAATGCTGCAGTTATTGCTATAGTAAATGATGGATGATTAATGAGACAAATTGCACTGCGTTATAACATAAAAAAATTGATGTGTAACATTTTAAGAAAGTGAAGAATAAATGGTACGATTAGTAGAAATCCTGGATCAAAGGACAAAGGATATCCTACTTAACAAGAAACTAACTATTAATATTTCGTTATTGCATCATTTCTATTTATAACTTCTATAAGTCTGTTTGGCATAGAATTAAATAACCTTATACAATGATCTTTAGTAATAATATTATATATATATATTTTCCCATGCATTATTTACTATTTACAGTAATTCTTCGGCATTCCGTGGTCTCACATTTCGTTTACTTCTTACGAGTAATCCCCATACTTCTTCCACAGGGTTAAGATCTGGACTATGACTGGGCCAGTTAAGAACATTGATGTTGTTATCTTGAAACCAGTTAGTTACAGTATGAGCAGTATGAACGGAAAAATTGTCTTGTTGAAATATGAACTCATTATTACGAAATAATTGTGACAGAAGGGAGCATAATATTGTCTAAAATCCTAATATACGTTTCACTATTAAATCGTTCCTCATTATGCCACAAAACACCAGGACCACGTGCCGATATCCAAGCCCACATATTGACGAAAAATCTACCACTTTTATCATTGTTAGATATATATTTCTCATCGAATCGAGTACTCGGAGGGCGGTAAATACGAATACGACCGCTGTGTGTTGACTGGAAAATTTTTTCGTCCGTAAAGATTACATTGTTCCAAAAATTTACATCATGCGCTAAAAATTCAAGTGTAAATCCTACTCGAGCTTCTTTATGTTCAGCTTTAAGTAAGTATTTCTGTGCTGCTGCATGAGAGCGTAGCTCCGATTCTCTTACTCGCCGGCGACCAGTACTACTCGATCCAGGAAAATTCGTTTCTTCAGCAGCCAGAATAACTGAGTAAAATGGATTTTCTACTACAGCATTTACCAATTGCAAATCTTGTTGTTGAGTTGATAAGATTCGTCGCCCTGATCCAGGATTTCTACTAATCGTACCATTTATTCTCCACTTTCTTAAAATGTTACACACCGAATTTTTGTCAATATTATAACGCAGTGCAATTTGTCTCATTGACCATCCATCTTCTGCTTTAGCAATAACTCCAGATTTAACTAAATCGCCTATATGAGGCATATTGGCTTTTTGGACACATGCAATAAATTATGACAACTATTAAATTAAAGTTAGATGTACACAACTAGATTTTAGCAAAATACCGTTATAAGACTTGTCCTATTTTTTTTGCTCACGACCGTACTTTTATTTTTAGTGTACGTAACCTTTATATTATAAACCCTTGATTATGAATAAAAATTCAGAATATTAAAACGAATTATTTTTTTATAGAAACCCATTTCCAAACACCACTTAATTTATTAGGGGCCCGTGACAAATTTTTCCGGAGGTTCTGCGGAAATTCTAACAATTACTTAAAGAACAATGCATGGCTGGACTGAATTTGCATATTATCGAACAGAGGTAAACCAACAGGTATGTAATCCATTTTAAACCAAAGCACCGTCGTTGTATTTAGCATTTAACAACGAAGCTGAATTTAGCCTTACCATTTGAACAGCAGAATTGATTTTTCATGCTCTATTTGGCTTTGAAATAGAGCAAAATAACAACTCAATGTCAGAATTCTGAAATACTTTAGTCGTAATTATAAATCAGGCCTATAAATAAACTTAAAAGGGTGATAATTTATCGTTGACAGAAAATTGGCAACGAAAATGAGAGAATTGAATTTCAATTAGAAATTAAAAATAGTGCAGTCAGTATCTGATATTGAGTGCAGACACGAATTTCATTTCGCATTATGATAAGAGATAGCAGGTTTTTAATAGCAAGAAATTGATTTTTCACTGTGCCACTGACTGCAAGAAAAATTGTATAAATAAACTATTTGATCTAATATGGAATTCAATGGGACATACAAAACAGAGTTGGACGGTTTTCTGAGGGCCAACACGTATGCACTATAGCTCAACAAAGTTTATAAACCAAATTGATACAAAAAAAAATCAAGTCAAAATTCGTGTGACTAATCGAATTAGTTTTCAGAAGTCATCACAATAATCCCACAAATTTGTTAGAAAATATCAATTTTCCTTTGAAAAAGCGACAGTAAAATGTTTAGAAATAGTTTTGATTTTCAGTAACAGGAAAAAGCTTTTAACATTACTTGAGTTTTTCTAAGAAGCCGACTGACTGTGATACTGATGTCCAAAAAATAAAATATAGAAAGATATAGATAGATATCCAAGTTATATGGTAAGTAAATTTTTCACCTAGGATAAAATATGACACCTCAACAAAAGTCAGTTGGAGTTAGATGTGACAGTCAATTTATTTGTATCCAAAAGATCATTTACACGGTACAGGACATGTTTAAATGATATCTGAAGATAAGATAAGATATAATAATACACAACATAGACATATAATAATGCACAATAAATAAACAAATATGAATAATATGTATTATATAAGTACATACATCCGGTATGTCAAGTTCAACAATAATCAAGAAGCATATCACTTTTTTCTTAATTATTTTAATCAAGAACTGTGCTTCTGACGAGAAAAATGCAAGAGACCGTTTTCATGTAGAATTACCCAGACTAATCAGAAAATATATCCACATGGAAAATGTCAGTGGCGTGCCACTATCTTGATAAAAAATATCAGAAAACATGTTTGCAGGGAGCGATAAAATAATTTTTCTAACTAAAATATGTGGCTTCATATACTATTCTCACATACCAAAATTGAAAATAATATCTAAAGTACTTTCTAAGATATTAGAAAATGACTATTAAAAAAACGGAACGCTCTGCAGCAAAAACTTTAAGCCGCTGCGGACATACATTCATGTGGCCTTTTCTTCATAAAATAACCTAAGGAATAACACTCTGAAACATGAGCACGTCAAAAAGTAACACCCTGTATTTCTAATAAGTATTTTAAGATGGTACTTACATAAGTTTGGTTGGACATGAGAGTTCTGACAGATAAATTGGATGCGTGCATCAAACTGATTCCACCCCATTGGTCTTTGTATATGAGTTCTTCATCTGAAAAGAAAATTTATTTTACTGGATATTTCTTAGTAGATAAACAAAACTATAAAGACTGACAAACTTTAAGCGTTGAGAAATCACCACCACAGTTTTAAGACTAAGCTAATTGAAATAAATGAGTTGGATATTTATTTCTCGAACATGAATAGCAATAAAATATAGTTAAATGTAGACTCAGATTAACTAGATTGATGGCTCGGCATTCTTATTTATACATGGCAAAATATTGCCAGTGCATTTAGTATTTAAGACAGTTTTATATACTATAGCTATGAATCAGCTATTCCAATTACGAGCGCTGAATTATATGGTAAAATTTGCGTATTTTGTCGAAACGCAGTTAGCACTAAGATACAATGACTTGGAATGCTCGAATGCTACGAAGAAGATGCGAAGACTCCTTCATCTCAGGCTATCACTAACTGCAGACCGGTTTCGAATTAGTTTTGAGTCTCGTCAGTGCAGTACAAGTGATGCCTTCAATACCCGGAGTTCGCATCTCATAGATACTGTTAAATTCCACCGCAGTAGAGCGTAACTAGCGCCATCTCTCAGTAGTCTCGAAACAATCCAAATCGAAAATAAAATCGATAATTATCACTGAATAAGCAATTTTATAAAAATATAAAATATAGGAATTATAATATTCCAACCTATCTGCAAGTGATTTATATAAATAAAGACTCAACAAATTAAACCAAAACAGCTATTCCCCCTTTCGATATAATTCAGCGCTCACATGAAACAATATAATAACAAACTTATTCACAAAAAAAATCACAGTGTATATAATGGAGAATAGATCTGTTTTTATAAATATCCTGTCGCGAGATTTTCCTGTGTAAAGAACATTGCTCGCGACAAGCTTTTATATCATAAATACAATTATATAATGGAACAAAGTGATGGGCTTGATTTACTTCAAAGTCTATTTTCCACTTTTTAGAGCGTTTGAATAAAAGCTTTTTTAAAAAATATTCTTTTATATAATTTTATTTTTTATCTTTTTGTCTTTTGATATGCTATAATCCCCTGATATCGATTTTGAGACGAATCGGGTCATAAAGGTAAAGTCGTCCGCCATACTGAACTAAATTTTTGACTAGAAATTCGTAATCGGCGAACCCTAAAATTCCCAAATATCGATTTTGATCGATTTGGACCATAAATAACAGAAGTTGCCTGCCATTTTGAATTTCTAAATTGTGACCAAGAATTAATAATTGGCGATCTCGAAAACCCCCAGATATCGATTTTGAGTCGAATCGGATCTTAAACGGTAAACTCGTCCGCCATCTTATTTTTTTCTTATATGAAAATGTTAAAGTGTATTGTCACCGGACTTATACATATGTGTAAAAGTTCAAAGTTCTAACTTAATTAAAACTAATCGAAATTTTGATTGCAAGATTTGATGTAAACAAACTAACAAACAAACATTGCAAGTTAAATAAAAGCTTTTAAAAACACTACAAATTGCGCATACACACACACACACACACACACACACACACAGGTTTTTACCTAGGTGTGCATTGAAGATTCTATGATATGTTACGTATGTATCGTTATAAACCAATAAAATACTTTATTTATTATTTATTGAGATTTGAAACAGATGTATACAAGTTCAGAACATCATCAAACAGAAGGTTCTTGATTTCAGTTAAACTTTTTTTTCTCATCACTTACAACGCTATTGTACTTTTTAATATTAGATTTTGCTGTAGTTTCTGTGCTAGAAGTGATTTCTAATAGAATTGACGTCAGTATTATCAATTAAAAATGTACAGCCTGTATTAATAAAAGAATTATATATCCCATGACAGTTTGCTTTTTTGGAATCATATATCAGGATATATTGGCGTCAATATGTAACGTTAAAAAATTTAACAAATAACATATCCATCACAGTTGCTATTAAATGTAAAGCCCCGCAAGCGAATAATACGTATTAATTGCAGTATTGAAGTTTGTAATTAGTATGTTTATGCCGACCTAATCCTATTATCTAACAAATTTTATCGGGCAATCAATCAGAGTCAGAAGCTTATCCGATTAATTTATCTAGATATTTCCCGTGGCTCTCGTGAGAATACAAGTGGTGTATTTTTTGCCCCAACAATTTAATTATTTCCTGAGTGTTACTTGAAGAGTAAAATATAAAAGCTTGATAGTTTTAAGAGCTTTTTATCAAAAAGGCCTTATATATTTTTTTGTTGTAGACATCATGCCCACATACAGTTCATAAATATAAAAACTCAATATGACTAATTAAATCGAAATAATAATACTTGTTCGTGTAAAACTCTATGTAAAATCGATAAAGTACATATAGTTCTAAAAGTCACATAATACAATCAGAAAATAAACAAATATAAGTAAAGAGAACATCACGTAGACTTAGATATAATTATAAATAGCATAGGTTGAATTAAAAAGATAAATATTATTATACAATTGATAAAATAGGATACAGACTAAAATTTATAAGTCTTATGGAAAAATCAATTTTCCAATATGATTTCTATATATTTTATTCTGTTAGTTTTTTAAATGTCTCACACTCAACTGTCACAATCTAATAATAAATTTATATAAAGGCGATACCCGAGCTGGTATACTAAGAAAATAATTAAAGACATTAAAGAAAAGTACAAATTATTTCAAAAGTAAAGTTAAAAATAATTTTTTCCTAGATAAATATAAATCTCTGTGTTGTTCTACAAAAGCCAAAATTAACATTGCATATTCAAATTATATTACTAATATTCAGGAACAGCTTACTACTAATCCTGCACAATTTTGGAATTTTATAAAAAATAAAAAACAGACCTCTATTATTCCAGGCTCTATGTTATATGATGATGATAATTGAGTATCCTGTTACAAGTTTTGCGAAATATTTTAGTAGCGTATTTGATAGCTCAGATGACAGAAACTGCAATTCTCAGTACTGTCGTGAGCAGAAAAAATAGGACAATTTTTTTTTCTAATGTAATTTGTCACTATTTGAATATGTAATGAGTAGCCGAAATAAAACCGATATCACTTTTAATTTATTTTTTATTTTAATGCTGTAGTTATTGCTATAGTAAATAATGGATGGTTAATTGGACAAATTGCACTGCACTATTAACAAAAATATGGTGTGTAATATTTTAAGAAAGTGGAGAATAAACGGTACGATTAGTAGAAATCCTGGATCAAAGGACAAAGGATATCCTACTTAACAAGAAATTAACTATTAATATTTCGTTATTGCAACATTTCCATTTATAAATTCTATAAGACTGATTGGCATAGAATTAAATAACTTTATACAATAATCATTAGTAATAATATTTTCCCATGCATTATTTACTGTTTTCAGTAATTCTTCGGCATTTCGTGGTCTCACATTTCGTTTTTGGATACTTCTTACGAGTAGTCCCCATACTTCTTCTATAGGGTTAAGATCTGGACTATGACTGGGCCAGTTAAGAACATTGATGTTGTTATCTTGAAACCAGTTAGTTACGGTATGAGCAGTATGAACGGAACAATTGTCTCGTTGAAATATGAACTCATTATTAGGAAATAATTGTGACACAGAATGGAGCATAATATTGTCTAAAATCCTAATATACGTTTCACTATTAAATCGTTCCTCAATATGCCACAAAACACCAGGACCACGTGCCGATATCCAAGCCCACATATTGACGGAAAATCTACCACTTTTATCATTGTTAGATATATATTTCTCATCGAATCGAGTATTCGGAGGGCGGTAAACACGAATACGACCGCTGTGTGTTGACTGGAAAGTTTTTTCGTCTATAAAGATTACATTGTTCCAAAAATTTATATCGTGCGCAAAAAATTCAAGCGCAAATTCTACTCGAGCTTCTTTATATTCAGTAAGTATATAGTATACAAGTAAGTATTTCTGTGCTGCTGCATGACAGCGTAGCTCCGATTCTCTTACTCGCCGGCGACCAGTACTACTCGATCCAGGAAAATTCGTTTCTTCAGCAGCCTCAATTCAATTCAAAAGATATTTATTCATAATAACATAGAAACAGTTGCCTCTCCAGAACCAGCTCTGGAACCGATCGTGCAACCACCGCGTTGACGCGGTGGAGGATTGCAGGATCGGGCGGAACTGGTCTGGATCGGCGAAAACGACAAGTAAAACAACTAAACCTAAACTCCTTTTTACAAAAATATAAAATTAAAATAGGTAGTAACATAGAACCATGCTTGATAAAACAAGCTTAACAAAACTTAAAACTACACTTACATTTAAAGATTTAGATTTTAGCAAAATACCGTTATAAGACTTGTCCTATTTTTTTCTGTTCACGACCGTACATATCTATTCAAGTGTATTCATTTATTTAGTTTATTTACTTATGAAGTAATATAGTTCTTTCTAATTGTATGTAATTAAGTTTTGAACCTGTTGGGTAATAATAATAAATAAAGGAAGGTACGACGTACAGGGCTTTTTATATTTGTATATTTGTTTTGTTATGAATTATTTTACCTTTATTTTATTTTTCTTATCTCAGTATCTTAATTGTTATGTATACATTTTTCTATGCTATTGGTCCTTTATGAATAAAAATTAGAAGCTAGAAATGACCCAATTTAAATGTAAGCTTCCAATCTGATTATCCTATATATAGTTTCAATAGTTAGTATAAGGTATTAAACTGCCACTGATATCTTGTATCCTTTTCTTTAGCTGTCCTATTTAATATAAGTAATCTATCATTAAAATAATGACTAGTACTTTTAGCAAGAAATAGTCAACAGTATCCACGTAGTAATTTTTTCTCTTTAATATATACGTTGAAATTACTGCATCGATTATTCTCGTTCACTTTAACAAACACGCTTTAAATTGCCCTTCCATAAAAGTAGAGCAAATTATCTCTATTATGGATGAGAAAATTACGTGCATGTCGCTTGTTACATTTTTCAGCTAATACTGACCTGACACCCAAGTTCCATTAAACCTTAACGGCTGAAAATCGTGACTAAGAATATCCTCCAGCCTAAATCTGGCTCCTTTCACCCGAGGACCTTCATCTGGCGGCGTTAGAAGGACTACAGATGTCACTATTAATGCTAATACCACAACAATAACTAAAAGAGCTATGAGAATCCCACGCCAGTTTCGTTGATTCGTGTTGCTCGATACCAGCTCCTGAAACAAAGACACTCTCTGTAACTGAACGGATGCGAGGGGGAATGCTTAGAATTAAACTTGGCACCAGTTTCCTTTATATTAAACAGAACTTAAGACAGGCCGCTATTTTGCCGGCGTTTTCATTAGATGCTCTACGTGCAACCATTTTCTTTGATTAAAGGGTTGGTATTCATAATTTTTTGTTATTTAGACAACACTGAAATGTAAAACAACTCCAAAAATGCAACTCCAGCTATATAATTCTTAGTTATTGGTAATTTAATTAGGTATAATTATATTAAACACATTAAGTTATCAATATCATATATTATGCTTATGTATCAATAAAATACTGGAAATAGTTCTAAGTTAAGTTAGCTTTGACAGGAAACAACGTCTGTAAAGATTGGTTTTATGTAAATATTTTCAAGTGTAATCTAACGTTCTCAAGTATAATACATATCTCGCGATGTAATAACAGGACACAATTCTATCACTTCAAACAAATTTTTAGTTGAAAGTAATATCATAATATAATAGTTATTTTTGTAACAGGTACCAAAAATCAGTTTTGATTCGTGTTATAAACAACATTTTTTTTGTTAAAGGCCCCTAAAACATATTCAAATTTTTGATCGGAGCAAACATTTCTCGAAAATAGTGACTCTCCGGGCTATGTGCCCCTCCGAGTGCCGAATTACAAGTTACAAGCCTGGCGCGTTAAGTGCAATATTTGCATATTACCATTAAAACGCTAATGCTTCGATTGCAACAAACACCAGCCGAAAGACTGATCCTACTTAAAGGAGCTCTCGTGCCAGTCGTCACACACCACTTGCGGTCTGCAGTTTCGAGCTGTTGGCTCTCGTCAGCGCAAGGTAGGCATGTGACGACCGACACTAGGATCATTTGACCATTTAGTACATTTCGGTATCTTTGGAATGGCGACATGTAAAATAGTTACAGGCGCCATCTAGCAGACTGGCACGAGAGCTCCTTTAAGTAGGATCAGTCTTTCGGTTGGTGTTTGTTGCAATCGAAGCATTAGCGTTTTGATGGTAATATGCAATTATTATACTTAACGCGCAAGGCTTGTGACTTGTAATTCAGCGCTCGGCGGGGCACATAGCCCGGAGAGTAGCTGTTGGTTGCAGTCTGGTTACGTACCTTATAGTAAAATAAGGGTTTTATAGAGGATTTTGCGACTAAAAATATTATGTTTTAATATTATGCCCTCTAAAAGCACATTTGAACTCATTCAATTTGTTTTTAATTAATTAATAATAATAATAGTGTTAATAATTATTTATCAAAGTAACATAATTACTTTGTAATATTTACACTATTATTAACTTTCATACTAATCATTTATACTGTTTTCTATTTCAATTGTTAAAATAGACATATATAAATATTTATTTTTAAGGTAAGTCGAGAAATAAATGAGAATTTAGTATCGATAGCAAGTCTGCTGAAAAAATAGTGAAAGACGATGTGAATAAACTACATCAGGGTGATTGATGACATATCACGTCAACGTTTATATTTCTCTATATAAATACCATTATATTCAGTTTCGTTATCTTAAATTTCCAGTTGATTTTCCTTTGGTATGTTTTCTAACTATACATTTTGCTGATAAATATTACGCCACACACACTTTAAAAACTTGATTTATATTTTCTTTTTAAATATTGTATACTAGGTGCGGTATTTAACTTGAGACAGCGATTTATCTCAAGACCAATGCATCTTAGAAAAAAAATTTGATTATTTTGAAATTTTTTAATTAAAACAGGGGATTAATATAGGAGTGGATTTAGTGGCTAATGGGGTTAAATCACAACCTAGAAAATTGCTGTCAATTATTTTAAGTTTTAGTTAAGAGCCACACAATCATTTTTAGAGTAATATCTTATGTAGACCATTGGTTTTGATATTACACCCGATGCAATAAGTAGCTTGCTCTTGACGACCTTGTAAAACACATTTTTGCATATTAACTCTTTCGGCGACATAAAATA
This sequence comes from Leptura quadrifasciata, assembly GCA_963675555.1. NCBI lineage: Eukaryota > Metazoa > Arthropoda > Insecta > Coleoptera > Cerambycidae > Leptura > Leptura quadrifasciata. Next base: position 7,901,306 of record OY776674.1, read on the forward strand.
TTGCTGTTAATAAGAACCTAGCTTCATAAAAGCCACGTTTAAGCAATATCTCGATTTTTTATAAAAATAACTTCTCGAACCATCATGGCACTGGGAATTTCTGGAAGTTGAACCCGGGTGCCTGACATGACCACTAAAATTGCTGCCAAGGGTATTGTTTAAATTTCAAGGACATCTGAAAATATGGATCACATGGATAGCAAAAAAGCCTTTTAATCATCCGATGTTAAATTTTAATTAGAATTTAATAAAAACATGACCGCTCCGATTGCCCCGAACTATGACCCCTACTCTCCTCTACCCCTTCACCTACTGACAAATAACCAGCGAAAAAGCTAGTGGCAGGCATTTTTGCAGAGGTATCACATCTATTAGGGGGATCAATCATTTGAAAAAAGAATCGAGGGGGCGAGCGCTGTGGGGGACCAGCATAGTCATCAATTTCGTCTTATCGGGCGAATTTCCTCTTTCCTTGCAGCGTTGACTTGATTTGCTGCACTGGTAACACCGGATACCTCCGCTAGGCTTTACACCTCCTTGTCGGTTTCTCGTTTTCCTGGAAAACTTAACTTGGTAAACATCTTGTGCAAATCCTCGAGTTTGGTATCCAAATTCGTTTTCTTTGATTGAGCTTCTTCCACAGAGACAGCTCGTACTATGTGCCATGAGGCATCCATATAGGCTACTTCTATCTCAAGTGCATGGATCAATGTTTCGCTACTACTCTTATGCCGAGATAGCCTAAGGACCCGCATGTTCTCCTCTTCTTCCATGCCATCAATAAACGCCAATTGCTCCTGGAACTGCCTTGGCGCATTCGGGTAAGCCAAGTATATTAGTCTGTCTACTGCAGCCTCAAACTCTTGCAAACTCTCTTTAGCTTTCTGTATACGTGACTTCAGCTGAGTCCGATATAGTTGAGCAAGGTTTTGGTCTCCATCTCTTAAGTCGACTGCAGCTTCTAAAACTTTAAAATCATTTTGCTGCACCACGCGGATCCTCTGCGACAATTCTAAAGCTTGCCCTCTCAATTCTAGAACTAATGCCATAGCCTTGTCTTCATCACTCCAGTTGTTCGCGCATGCAGCTGCCTCAAACTGTCTTTTCGTCCATGAGGTTTGTCCATCAAAAGAGGGCGATTGTAACCGAAGGCCTGATGAAGCTACTAGCTGGCTTCCTCTTTCCCTCAACTGCCGTTTAAATCGTTCTACTTTTTCAACCATATTTACCTTCCCTTTGACTTCATTTACTTCAGCTTTTATGTTGTCCATGTCCTTTTTAATTTACCTTTTTTCTTTTCTTCCTGTTTTTCATGAAATCTTATTTCCAAGTTCTCCATAATTTCCTTTAACTTATAATTTTCTTCTTGATGTTTATTTTCTTCTTCTTGTTTTTCATCGTGGTATTTCTTTTCCTGGTTTAACATTATTTTTTTAGTTCTGCAAGTAAGTCCTGTGTTTGTTTTTCGGCTTCTTGCATCCATTCAAAACTAACAAACAGCACTAACAAGTCTTATTTAATGTCTATATTAGGTATAATTCAAATATTCCCACAAAGTCCGAATAGAATATTCTAGAAAATTTTCTCGAAATGTCATAACAGGTGTTATTTAGTGCCTATACTACTTTACAGCCGACAGAACTCAGCTAACTGCACTAATCTCCAATGGAATGTTCTGGAAGTTTTCTCAAAATGTCACAAATAGGTCTTTTTTGATGTTTCTATCACTTACCAGTTGATAGAATTTAGCTAACAGCACTAGTTTCCAAACAGAATACCCTGGAAGTTTTCTCAAAATGATACAGTAGGTCTTTTTGAATGTCTATATTACTTTCCAGTTCGCAGAACTTAGCTAATTGCACTAACTTCTAAATAGAATGTTCTGGAAATTTCCCCACGCTAGCACTAGCTTGTCTATTGTCTATATCACCTTCCAGTTCCAAGCACTTCATTATCTCCAGTGGTTTCCGAATAGAACACTATGGAACTTTCTAGAATTCTTCAGATATCCTGTTGCAATTCCGGTTCTGACACCAATTGTTACGTGTTCATATTTCCAGAAAACACCCTGTACGCAGGTTCAATAAATTGCAACAAGAACTTTTATAAACCACCACTTTATTAATCACAAAATTACAATAACTAGTTCTTACAATTCCACATTATTACACACTAATTACAAGTTTATTCTACTATAGTCTCACTACTATAATTCACAATTAGTTACTGTTCTCCATCTTATCTTATCACTTGCTCATCTCATACATAACTGTCCTCTGTGCTCTTGGATCCAATCTATATATACCCGCTTCGAATGTACTCGATCATTCTAGAATGTTCCGGTCTATCGTCCGAGATTTTTCAAGTCCTTCTTCTTACTAGTTTTTCTTGTTATTAGTATTTTCTATGAGGCGGTAGCGTAGGCGTGCACATAACAATATTTCATGCTAATACAACATAACACTTTTGCCATTTCGAGAGGCAGAATCACCATAAACCTCCCGTAAATATTCTAGCAATATCTCTAAAAACGTGAGCATATAAAATTTATAAACCATATGGTGCGTTATTTCAGACACATACATTTATGTTGAATATCCAATAAATTGACAAGATTTTTCAGATTTATCCGTTGATGCGTGTGACTTATGTCCTGAGGCTTTATGCGGAGCCCTCTTTGTGAAAGTGATTGAATTTAAAAAGCTATCGCTTCAATCCATTATTCCTCTATTTTACGGTCATTCTAGTGGATCTTGCGCCGGCTGTATTTATTGGCTCGGTGCCAAAGGCTGATTATAAAATTACCCTTGAAATACGAGTTCAGCTTGCGCTTTTTCGCTATCAGTATTAATACCCAGTTCCCGTTATCGTTCCTGTAATTACGACAATAATCCACTATAATTTTTTGCTCGGATGGTGATAATAGTAATGCGATCTCTGTAGTTCGCTGGATTTTTGTAATTAGCGTAATTCCAGATTAGAGCCACAAACCGGCAGAATTTATTTTTATGCTTTTAACAATCTTTGTTGTTTTGGCAACTTTAATTTCATAATGATTTATGCCTTGCTGACTGTTTTCTGGAAAATCTATATTAAAGAAAAACAACAATATATCGAATATAAAAATAAATTTTATTCTGAAAAATATTTCTAGACAGTTGATGCTTGCCAGAATTTTCGAAAACTGTCTTCGGAGCGATGCATCTAAATTTGCAATAGAGATATCGTAAATGGTGATAATCTTCACCTATGACAAGAATCTTCATTTAGGTGAGAATTTTAGGGCATTAGTCCGACCTCTATGCATATAAAAGGTTTGGCTATGATGTGAATTAACTCTTGTTCAATCTCGCTGCAATCAATTTCATGGTGAATGACTTTCTTCAAAAAGTTGATAGCGAAGTTATTACGTCTATCACTTATAACTATATAATGCTCCAAAATCTGAGGACAATATCGATCATCTTCGCTATACGCAATTCGTCAAGTCAACAAAGTTTAATAAACCAGTGCAGCTAGCTATCCAATCTTCCACCAACAAGTGCAGCGGCTCATCAATATATCACTACCATACACTATCAAATTCAAACTTGGTTAGGGAATGATTTAGAACCCCAGAAATGGGGTTGGGCGCTGCCAAACGAACTCTTGGAAACGATAACGACAATATTTATTTATTTATTTATTCGTTCGTTCGTTCGTTCGTTTGTTCATTCGTTCGTTCCTTCGTTTATTCATTTATTCATTTATTCATTTATTCATTTATTCATTTATTCATTTATTCATTTATTCATTTATTCATTTATTCATTTATTCATTTATTCATTTATTCATTTATTCATTTATTCATTTATTCATTTATTCATTTATTCATTTATTCATTTATTCATTTATTCATTTATTCATTTATTCATTTATTCATTTATTCATTTATTCATTTATTCATTTATTCATTTATTCATTTATTCATTTATTCATTTATTCATTTATTCATTTATTCATTTATTCATTTATTCATTTATTCATTTATTCATTTATTCATTTATTCATTTATTCATTTATTCATTTATTCATTTATTCATTTATTCATTTATTCATTTATTCATTTATTCATTTATTCATTTATTCATTTATTCATTTATTCATTTATTCATTTATTCATTTATTCATTTATTCATTTATTCATTTATTCATTTATTCATTTATTCATTTATTCATTTATTCATTTATTCATTTATTCATTTATTCATTTATTCATTTATTCATTTATTCATTTATTCATTTATTCATTTATTCATTTATTCATTTATTCATTTATTCATTTATTCATTTATTCATTTATTCATTTATTCATTTATTCATTTATTCATTTATTCATTTATTCATTTATTCATTTATTCATTTATTCATTTATTCATTTATTCATTTATTCATTTATTCATTTATTCATTTATTCATTTATTCATTTATTCATTTATTCATTTATTCATTTATTCATTTATTCATTTATTCATTTATTCATTTATTCATTTATTCATTTATTCATTTATTCATTTATTCATTTATTCATTTATTCATTTATTCATTTATTCATTTATTCATTTATTCATTTATTCATTTATTCATTTATTCATTTATTCATTTAATGGCACAATTGCCCAGACGGATAAAAATCCAATTAAAGGGTAGGAAGATACAAGCAATATAAGAACAATATATATACAATCTCAAATACTACCATATTTACATATATACACAAAATATAGCCACATATAAATACATATAGTTGAGAAGAAACACATACGAGACTGTTTACATTTCCATAATTAGCACAAAAAGTTAACCTGAAGCGTGCCGCTCAAAGGGCCGCGTTTTTTGCTATATCCACAAGCCGACCGGACTCCTAAAGCAAAAAACGTGATACTTTGAGCGGCACGCTTCAATTTAACTTTTTGTGTTAATTATGGAAATGTAAACAGTCTCGTGTATAGTTCAAATGTGCTTTTAGAGGGCGGAATATTAAACATAATATTTTTAGTCGCAAATTCCTCTATAAAATCCTTATTTTGCTATAAGAAACGTAACCAGACTGCAACCAACAGCTACTCTCCGGGCTACGTGCCCCGCCGAGCCTAGATTTTGTATTATAATGCAGTCGTTTAAACCAGAGATTCTGTGTAGAAGTTTTATCTCATCAGCATACATTAAGAAGTGTACATTTATAAAGTATTGCCCATGTGATTTATAAATATGTTGAAAAGCAGTGGCCCGAGAATAGAGTCCTGAAGAATGCCTGAGGATAAGCCATAATCATACGACTTAAACCCATTATGCGCGACATATTGAAGTCTATAAGTTAGATAAAATCTAAAGAAGGTTATGAGCAGGTCCGAAATACCAAAGTTGGAAAGTTTTGCGGTCAGTATATTATGATTAAGCCTATCAAAAGCTCTCGTAAAATCAAAGTATGTTACGTCCGTTTGCATCTACATGTCAATGGTCTCACATATGAATTTTGTAGTACATATATGAGATTGGTAGTAGTAGAGCGACCATTCATAAATCCGTTTATGTTATTCTGTCTTCTTTTTTTTTTATTTTTAAGTATTTTTGTACTGCCATTACAAATACAATCTAATAAACATCTTCTGTACGACCTCTTTATTTTTTTATTTTATGTTAAACAATACAATCCGAATTATTAACCGGCTCAATGGCTCAACGCTTATGTGTTAGGCTTGCAACCAAGGAGTCTCGGGTTCGAATCCTGGCTAGGGTATGGATATTTAGTTGCACTTTTCATGTGTTACCGAGTTAGTAGCAATGGGCTAGACGATAATGTGTGAGAGACAATACGGTGAGTTGCTGTACCACTCCTGAGTTCTAGTCTCAGCTGCGGCAGATGGCAATGTCGTAGGGAATGGTCGCTGTATAATTATCTATGCATATGTGTCCTGGTAGAGTGATGGAATAGCTAATGCTAAACTCCGCCAGGATGTTAATCTAAATAAGGCGTTAAAATAAAATTTAAAAAATTAAAATTAATCGTATTATGATTACGTGTGCGAGCAGTAGAAGGCTGTATTCTGTAAAAGGAGCCTGGGCTGCTTATCGTGGATAAAGTATGTTATTTAAAATACAGCAATAGTTCAAATGAATATTTGACTTGCTGTTTACTGTGTACTGAAATTAGATTTGAACGCATATTTTCTCAGAAACAGCACCAAGAAATGAAAATAAAAGTAGAATATTTGAGGGCTTTCACATGTGAAAATGCACTTCATACCGCAAGAGTCGTTGAATAATACACAGGAATAGGAAACGAGGCTTCAACGCAGGCGGTTACAACCCTCCAAAATTTCAAGAACAACCGATTTACATTTTGTTCGCAATGCGGGTACTCGGTACTTATTAAGCTTTTAAAATTTTATTCTCAGAAATTTCATTTTACTACTTATTCTGCTGAAAATGGGCTGATGTTAGAAAATTAGCTCGCTGTAAGAGCCACTGGAAATAAAAAAGTAGGACATGAATTTATTGTTTTGTTGGCCATTTACAAACCGGATTGTTATTATAATACAGGAATGGAAAGGGTTTGTATTGATTTAATGTAGTAACTTAAGAAAACGTCTTCTACAAGTTCATACCATGTATGGTTTATGCAATCTTAGTTTGAAACGATATAAAAAGCTTTACTCACTTAGTCAATGACATATTCTACAGAACGTAAAACTTTCATTTGCTATTAATGCAGGAGACTAAAAAAACTTGATATTGTAGAAAATATCACCGTTTAGCAAAAACTAACGGAGAGGTGTGAGTAGTTTCTGCCAGAATGGGAAAGAGAAAGGTATGCAGGACGTCAGAATAAACTAAACAAACCTGATAACAGTGATAACATAACTATAACATTTAAGTCTTGTTAAAAACGATAAAAATAAAATAAAACATAATTGTCATTAAATCGCCGTCGTATCTCAAACATAATATAATTAGTTATGGTGTTTTACCTCAATTAAATTAAAACTTCCATTAAAGTAAGAAAGTTTAAATAATAATAAAAGAAATTCTCATCCTTTCGAGGAAAAAAAATAGTCACATGGTAACGGAGTCATCAGCAAGTTCATTACTAGAATCATTCCCTTCCTGAATAACAGTAGGCTCCATGGGTGGCAAAATGGAATACGCTTTTTCTTTCTTTATAATGTGATTCGCGGACTCTTTACACATGTCGGTTTTGTCTACATCGGATAATACGGTTCTTGTATTATCTAAAAAGTCAGCGCTTAAAGTCGGACTCTGATTGCATTTTCTCAAGTCTTGCTTTACACTGCTCCAAATCAATTCTATTGGATTAAATATGCAGTAGTATGGTGGTAAACGTAACAGACTATGGCCGTATTCTTTTTAAAATTATGTTCTTTAATAGTTCCTAATAAATCTTTTTTACTGGAATTTTTAGATCTCATAAACTTTATTATATCTTCTTTTTTGATATTATTATTTGGTATTCTATTTAATAGTCATTAATGACAAGAAGCGTTTTCCATAACGATAACTGAATTTGGGGGAATATTAGGTACAGCTGTTCAACGAAACATTTTTCAAGCAAGTCCGCGGTCATATCTTCGTGGTAGTCAGCAGAACATTGTTTTATATTTTTGGCTGGCAAGAGCAGTGCGTTGGGTACGAATCCATGTTTACACATCAATTATTTCCTTACATATCTTTTGAACTAATGCAGATATTGAAATAGACCTTCGTGTATGCAATGCATGAATAGAATTGTATTTAACTATAACTATACTAAACTATAGGTTCGGAGTATGACGTTAGCGTTTTTGCCTGAAATTAAGGCACGCCATTGGGAAATTTTTTTTTTCAAATTTTGAATTGCAAATCTATTTTAAAACAAAAATGACATTTTATTCATGATATTCCATTAAGATACACCCTATGTATTGTATAAAACTTTGGCAGGAATCAATAGTTTATAAATCATATTTCAATATTATAGCTTTTGAAAATTAATTTTGCATCGAGGTGCCATCTTAGTACACTGCATTTTAATTACAGGTATTCAATAAAGACTTTTTTGGTATCCACCATCCTCGATTAACAAAAATCAAATATCTTTATTATTTTTTGAAACAATAGGCTGGGAACTATTAACTGTAACACACCCGGTATATAAGCAATTTCTCGTATAAAATTTATCTGCAACTTTTGTGAATTATCCACACTGCATCTCTTTATGAATTTTCTTACTTCAAAAACTGCATAATTATTCTTGAAATTCGTTAAAAAAATTAGTCTTCCCCGTGACAATGTTTTCACATTGCCGTGACCAGGATTCGAACCTGGGTTACTACGGCCACAACGTAGGGTCCTAACCACTAGCCGATCACGGCTGTTGAAGACTTGAAAAATTATTTTATAGTAAAATACAAGAATGCTATTTGTTTCGCACCAGTTCCTAAAGCAAAAGCGAATCTAATACGTACATTATTACCGACGGTCCATTAAACTTATTGCTCATGACCATGACAAACAGAAATTTATCGATAAAGGTCAAAAGTGTGTTAGATAAAGATATTGAGTTACGAGTAGTATATTCATTACATAGATATACGTTTCTGAATGAACACGAAGGCAAGATACCTTACAATACGTCGAAAATAATTGCTAGGAGACAAAAGGCCGTGTTGATGAATATCTCGACAGAGGGTACCCAAGGGCTAGAGCTATTATTAAGTTTGATTCGTACGGCATGTTTGATACCCATTAAAATAAACACTACTATTATTCCACGCTGAATTAATAATGTGCTACACCTGCAGATTTCAGTTCATTTAGTACAAACTTGTATAATTATCTGATATATTATGTCGATTAAGAAATTTTCTATTTAAGTTTCTCAGGGTCTACTTGTAACGGAAAGTGATTTTCATATTTTTAATTGAACATTATAACATATACTGCCTTCCTAAAATGGTGGATAAATTCGATAAAAGTGTACAATTCTGTTTTCAGATATGGTCAGAGGATTATGTCAAATTCCATCTTTTGATATATTTTTGAAACTTTCTTGGCAAGTTTCTACAAAGCTATAATGTTTTGCGCTCCATTTGTAACCTGACAAAATTCTAGATAGTGAATATACTCTTCTTGAAAGTTATCTATAATTTCTATTTTGACCGTGAAACTATTGTGAAATGTGAAACCCACCGACTCCTGGAAAGTAGGCATGACGTAACTTGAAAAAGGTTGCCAAATCATTACAAAGGACTGATATATGCTTATTTAGTATATTTCCATTCCATGACCACATTTGACCAAGATAATTTTTGATATTACTATATTGGGACTCCACCATTTTTGATTTTGAGGATTTATTTAACTGTCTGCAATAAGTGTGTTTAAAAACCGTACTACTATTCATTACAAAAACGGCACCTTGACCTCTGGACAGGACAGAATCTTCACTGTAACTGTCTGGTGCCCCTATCATTCTGCTGGTAAGTCATATTTGTACATTTTAAATCAGAAAATGAAACAAGACCACCTGTAGTTAAAGAGGTGTGCATCCATAATTGTCTCCAATGAACAGTTAGTATACAAAATGTTGATATTAACGGAAAGCTTTATTTAAATGTTATTTGATATCGACTGAAGAGGTTGAAGCCCACCCCAATTAATTACAAATGAAATCCTGGTAATCATGTCACCAGTAAATTCATTGCTATTTATTTATCTGAAGGATAAACAAATAAGATTGGCCATTTGGGTGATCGTCTAGTTTTGTTAGTGTAGGACCCAAATTTAGTTGTGTGTGTAGTAGCCCTTTTTAATTTACCCCAGGTTCTTTTACTTAAAGTTTAATATTACTTGTTTCTGTCTGATACGATCTACCTTCGAAAATTAATCACTCGGTTAATTTAAATATCTGGTAAACTTGAACACCCTGTCTATTAATTGAGATACCTAGTTAATTATATATGTTATTTAGGTAGTATTTTATTACTCAAGATTGCACTGTACATTTATAGTTGAAGTTTGTTTTCTATTTTGCTTTGAAACAAAACCATTTATTTAGTTTATTACTTATATGATGAAAAAGGTAAAGGTGAAAGAAAGGACAATAATTGATGGGAAAAATTAGTAAAAAAACCAATTTTATTTTATATAAATTGATGCAACAATAGTCGAACATGAAATCAAAATAATCCAAATATTTGAGACAATTGTCTAAATATTATAATAGGAAAATTTGCGTCGCTATAGTAATGACCATACTACAGATGCACTGAGTGTTTTGATGCAATAACAAGAACTTAGATACAAAAGTATGCTGTGTTATTTTAATAGTAATTAGAGTTGTGGCAAATGCCTTAATAAACATATCACATGTCTACATTGAGAATTTAATATAGACAAGAATAAGAGCAGTGACAATAGTCTATGTACATAATAATTAATAATTAAACTACACAGAAATTAGACAACCATTTCCTCCGACGGCGCCAAGGCCGGAGCCGGGATTCGAACCCAGTGGCGCGATACACGTGTTATTAATAGCGATTGCCACCTCGCATCTCAAACAACACGGCTATCGGCCAGACAATACTTATTTTAAACAGTTGTGACGATAGTCTGGGAATGATAATAATATGAGTGAACAAACGTCAAAGATGTTACTTCGAAACAAAGAGAACGCAACTACAGTGTCAAGGTTTCAAACTAACAAAAGTTATTTGATATTTTCTGTAGTAGTTGGCTACGGCGCCTGGTTTCAGTGAAAACGCTCACGAGCTGTGGGAATGAAACCTCCCTTTTGCAAGTCATTAATAGTTGTGGAAATTTGAAAGTTGTGCTCTCGTCTACTTACAGATTTGTGTAGACAAGTGTCATTAAAAACTAGCAGACTGTTAATTTTAAATTTAGATCGAACCCCGATAGTCCGTAATGCACCCATTTTACTGTTATGTTGTGCAAACACAGTCCACAAACAATTACGTTCTCGTAGTCTCGAGAACTTGACATCGTTGACAATTTAGTAGTTAAATAAATAAACTTGGTTGAAGTCGACAAAGACTCTTATCACAGCTCTTATATCAGCGTGAAGCGCCTAAGAAAAAGTATTTGTAAACTTGTAGTGTATGGTCAAAAGCTATATTTCTTGAATATAAACTTGTTATTTTGCAAACGCAACCTTCCCTAGTAAAATATTCAGAAAATGAAATTTTATGAATTAAAATCGTGAATAAAATCATAACTGAATAACTGGTAATACAATATTATAATAGTTAAAAACCAAAGCTAATATTCCATTTAAAATATTAATCTAATATTCTTTTGGTACCACAAATGCGCCAATTTTCCCCATTACACCCCGACGAAACCAGAATATAAATGCAATTGCCAATAAAAAAATAGAGTCTCGAAATAAGAAAGTAATCACCTTTTAGAAATTTGTGCCTGCAGCATTTCCGTGCGCCCTGTATAGCGTTATGTCGCCCGTGAATGTTCTTCCCCAGCTTCTTCATGTTTAACGTACTCGTTGAGCATCGTAGAGACGTTGAAACGGCACTTCATAAAAAGTACGTTAAACCAGTGAATATCAGCGAGATGCATAGCAAAATTAAATGTAGATTTTCTTGGATCGTTTGATTTGTAGTTTAGATAATTAATCTCAATACTACCATAAGAACAGCTAGCCCAGAGGGTCAGCGATGTGACTTAGGTAAAATATCCACACAATAATACCATAAGAACAGCGAGCCCGAAGGGTCAGCGATGTGACTTAGGTATATTGAAATGCAATTACTCAGGAGCACAGCGAATGATAGCATTCGGCGATGTAACTCGGGAGTGATAGAAGAGGCATCTCCTCGGTAAACAAGCTGGTTTTCTTTTTATATGATACGCGACATCACCCTTCTCCTCGAATCTCACACTTCATGTGGGAACTATTTACATTAACAACATTAATAACGTTGGATACAACGTAGCTCTGCATAGACTTTTAGGATGACAACCAACTCTCTATCTTTTTCTATAGTTAAGGTAGAAAAGTGTAGGCGTACCATGGGAATACACGAAGTACTTGACGTTTATCTGAATATACGATAAACAAACCCTGCGACTCGACTAGATTTTACGTAAATTCTGTCTCAAAATTGTAGCGTTTAACTTTGCTTTAAAAGAATATAATTTTAAAATTGCATTCTGTTACTTTACTGTGTTAAATATTAGATGAGTAAATAAATGTAAAAATGAAATGAATTAACTGCAATAATTACTTGAATTTGGAAATAAATAAGAAAAAACTAAATTTATATATGGGGTATATACGGGATGTTTCACGACCGGTTTTGTTATACGTCTATTTACAATGCTTAAATAATAGCAGATAATATAACTCAGTTAATAATAATAATAATAATAAACACCACAGAAATTAGACTACCCCCAGTTCCAGAAGCCAAGGCTTGTGCGGAAGAGGGTTACACATTGAAAAAATGCGGACATACAATCATTTCCTCCGGCAGTGCCATTGCCGGAGCCAGGATTCGAACCCGGTGGTGCGATGTCCGTGTAATTAATCGCGATTGCCACCTCGCGCCTTAACCCACTCGGCTATCGACCAGACGATATAACAAATTTTAGTTTTCTAGTTTTCTCATTCAAGAAGCTCAGAAAAATTACAAAAGAAGGAGGTATTAAAATATATTGAGTGGAGCCAAAATTTGGAAAAATAATTAGATTCAGAATATCTTTGAAAATAAAAAACTACGACGGCTGGCTTTAATCATTTTTGATCAGTCACAATTCACAATAATCAAAATGCTTATAATATTCTCTAACATTAGAATTAAATAGTCTACAATTTAAATTCATAATAATCATGTACAATATTATATAATTTAGCATTATTTTTAGATTTTTGAAGTTATACATATACATATATTTAAATAAAAAAGGTTAAAGGGCGACTGGGAGAAGACAAATCCTCATTACATTGTTATGTATACCCTCCCTTACGGATGCATGTGTGTCATTATACAATGAACATACATATACAGTCCTTGTTCCATCCATTGACTATACTACATAAACACCAAATACATTTTCATATTCAGATATTTAAAGTCTTTTTTGATATCCATCATCCTCGATTTACAAAAAAAATCAAATATCTATATTATTTCTTGATACAATGGGCTGGGGATGATTAACTGAAACACCCCGTATAAGAGTATCTGCAACTTTTGTGAATTATACCACACTGCATCTCTTAATGAATTTTCTTACATCAAAAAATACATAATTATTCTTGAAATTCGTTAAAAAAATTAGTCTTCCCCGTGACAATGTTTTCACATTGCCGTGACCAGGATTCGAACCTGGGTTACTACGGCCACAACGTAGGGTCCTAACCACTAGACGATCACGGCTGTTGAAGACGTGAAAAATTATTTTATAATAAAACACAACGAATGCTATTTGTTCCGCACCAGTTCCTAAAGGAAAAGTGAATCTAATACTTACATCATTACCGACAGTCTATTAAACTTATTGCTCATGGCCATAACAAACAGAAATTTATCAGGAAAGGTCAAAAGTGTGTCAAATAAATATATTGAGTTACGAGTAGTATATTCATTAGATAGATATACGTTTCTGAATGAACACGAAGGCAAGATAGCTTACAATACGTCGAAAATGATTGCTGTGAAACAAAAGGCCGTGTTGAGGAATAATAATAATAATAATAATAATAATTTATTAACCATGTCGATACGATATAGTACATATGGCAAGTCAGCAATAAAAATAATTTTTATAGAACATAATATTACATAATAAAGACAAACAAAACACAATCAGTATCACAAAACAATATTAGCATACATTTTTTTTTATTATTAACCACATAGAGATACTCATGGTACATATGGTACGTCAAGTTAAAAAAAAACGAAAATATAACAAACAATAAATAATATTACAATATAGATAACAAATATATGTATAAAATATCTAAAATTACAATTATAAAATAAATAAATAAATAAATAACAAAATTTGAAAAATAACATTTAAGATACCCCAGACACAAACTCGTGAACGCTATAGAAACCACCTTCCACAAGGAATGATTTCAATTTATTTTTAAATTAATTAGTACTCCTCATTCCTCTTATTGTTGCCGGTAGAGCATTGTACAAACTGATACAATTGTACCACGGAGAATTCTTATAAGTGGTATTTTTATGAGTTGGGATAATAATGAGTTCTCCATGTCTATCTAGTATGAAGTGAATGTGTATCGGATATTTTAATCTCGACAGATGATACACAAGGGCTAGAGCTATTATTAAGTTTGATTCACACGGCATGTTTGATACACCCTTGAAATAAACACTACTATTATTCCACGTTGGGTTAATATGTGCCTGCACCTGTAAATTTCAGTCCATTTAGTACAAACTTGCAAAATGATCTGGTATATATTGTTGATCAAGGAATTTTCTATTTAAGTTTCTGGGGCCCACTTGTAACTTAAATGGTTTACACTTTTTTAGTTAAACGCGTAACATACACTGCCTTCATAAAATGGTGGACAAATTCGATAAAAAGTGTACAATGTTCTTTTGGGCAAACCCCTCAGACAAGGCTAAAAGATCATATTGAATGCCACCCTTTGATATATTTTTGAAATTTTTTTGGCAAGTTTTCACAAAGCAATGACGTCTTGTGTTCCAATTCTAACCTGACAATATCCAAGATTGTTAACCTCTATTGCCCTGAACATTTTTCTTTTCAAAAAATAACCTTTTTTTTAAAGCGATGTAAAAAAATTTACGTCCTCTAAGGCATTTTATTTTTTGTAAAAAATAGTGTCCTTTTAAAATTACGGTAGGTCTATTATACACAATCATTTTAATTAACATATATATCAAAATTATTACAATCAAATTTTATTTGTTATAAACTATTACATTTTAACGTGATAAAAGTAAAAACAATCTTTAACATGCAGGGCAATGTTACATTTGTTGCAGTTCGTATTGACCTTCTTATGGCATATACCGCATCTTCTTTAATTGTAACGAAAAACAAACAAATTGTATAATCGGTCAAATCTCAAATTCTCCTGTAAATGCACTGAAGACCTTGAAATACTGCTAGAGGTTTTCTTATAGGTTTATAAAATTCTAGTACCTACCGACCTTCGAATAGCTAGTCGATCAATTTTACCGCCTCCTTGTCTATGTAACTGCCACGAGTTTTGGATTGCCATGTCTGTAGAGTGGGTAATTAGAGGAAAATACCCCACGCTTTCCCTCTAATTCTATTTAAACTCATGTTCTGGTTCTCTTTATCTACACCGCCCATATTCTTATTTTAGAGTTTGATGGTGTTCGGTTGATTCAGTTACTTTCTTTTTCTCTTTCTGAGAAAAACGCTGCACTCCTCTTATAAGATTTATGGGGCATGCATTGGACACAACACAGTCGTTGTCCATTTACATATTACAATATTGTCATCTTATGAATACCTATAATAGTCAATATGTGCTCTCTTCTTTTTTTTAGGTTCTTGTTGTTCATAAGTGGGCATTTACATAACCGGTTTTCGCGAGCTCTTCCAGTACATTTTATTCCTTGACATGTTAGAGTGCAAGAGAAATGAAAAATAGGGCCGGAATAACATGGATGGTGGCCTGTAGACAAAAGTTGTTGTGGAGGTTTCTGCTGCACTATAGAGGAACTTTTTTTTTAGAAGTCGATAATAACGATAATAATCCTTAGCACAGTAAGCATCATTTGTAATAAAATTAATTGGTGGGGGCCCTTTTTTGTAGGGGCCCCATTTTGGTGGGGGCCCCGAAGTAATGCTGCCTTGGGGTTAATCCGGCACAGGTACAAGTTTATTATTTGTACCTGTAGAATTTTGCCAATACAGCTCTCACCGAGGAAGAACAACATATCCAGTAAGTATAAGTATACCAATAAAATTAATGATGTCGTTACGGCTAATATTATGTTTTAATTTTTTTGTATTGGTATAACCATTTGTTTCCTTCACAAACATGTCAATAATATCATCATCAATAAATTTAAAAACAAATTAACAGAATCGAATATATCGTCAACTTGATCGCTGATATTATTGTTTTGCCTCCTTGCCAATCAGGAAGAAGTCACCTCGAATATCCAGTTTCTTCCAGTTGGAAATTTTTTCTTCGGTTTTTTTTCTCCTTATAAAACTGGATAAGGATAGATCATCTTCTGAATCGAACCCGTCGTCATCGTTCAATTTTGATGTAACATGATACTCTGCCTCTGCTCGTAATTGTGCTCGAGGAAGGTTTTGAATTACCACATTGTCCTCCTCATCTGAGTCTTCATCAGTCAATAATTCATCTTCAGGGGGGAATATAATAATGCCGGATGATGGCACTCCTATAGCATCAGGATTCTCAAGTTCATCTATTAGTGTAGCTAGTGAAAAAGATTTATTTTTTAACTAAAAAAGAATAAATGTTTTTTATAGAAAATCTAGTAACACAATGACCTACCGTCCTGTAAAAGGATACTTATTTATCGCATGATTTTTCTCAAATCAAATCAAATTTACCCTAACATTGTGCCATCGCTATGTCACATTGATATTAATTTATGAAAATAATACAGAAAACAATGTTTTACTCAAAAGTTCAAAAATATACTTCCAATCACCCATGTTTTATCCAGAACGAACTTCGCAAACAACTTTTAGGTTAACGCACGTTCTGGAAGTGCAGTAATTGAAATAAACTGAAGTCCAACACCGCAAATGTCAAGATCCAATGTTAAAGTGGCGCCATCCTTGTGAAAATACTGCAATCTAAAATTATTGGAGGGAATTTGAACCGTCCTTTTAAACGCACGGTAGATCTGTCTGGGTTTTAATATACTCTTCTGAATGTTGTCTATAATTTCCGATGATATGCGCTGTATATTGATGAGTTTTAAAACTTCCCCACCCACCACTTGATTTACATACACTATGCTTAAAATATCCCTATAAAAAAATAATCATGGAGAGTCAGATCTGGCGATCTAGCTGGCCATTTAATTGGCCACATTTTTCCTATTCAATGATTGGGATGAACTTCATTTAAATAGGTTTATACAGGGAGTGCGTAATGGGAAGATGCTATGCTTTATTAAAAGAAGAAATCGCTTCTATATAGATTGGATTCTTATGGATCTGGATATAAATTCACCAGTGCAGGGAGGAGTGTGTTTGGAAGAAAATGTAAATACCACGTACCATCACAGAATTAAGGACCCATAATTTTTTCACTAACTCCTATCCTATACCACACATTTACTTTTTCGTTTGCAAGTTGTAAAATAAGGTTAGGATTTCGCTAAATGTCAAAAAATACCCTTTTTGCGCATTCCTGCCGCACCGAATTTTCGTCGTAAAGCAGTTTTAAAATTGCGTGTTTCTGTCAGATGAGATTTTGTTTCATAATATATAAGAGTGCTTAGGAGGCGGGCTTAGTGGGCATTTCAATTTTCACCACGAAACTATCGTGAAACGTGAAACCCACCGATCCCTGGAAAGTAGGCATAACGTAACTTAAAAATTATTGACAAAATTATTACAAAAGGCTTATATAATAGATTTCCATTCCGTGACCAACTTTAATATGGCTATATTCTCTATTTAACTTGGGAATCGACCACTTTTGATTTTGAGGCTTCATTTAACTGTCTGCAAAAAGAGTGATAAAAAGCCTGTTATTATTCGTTCCCCTCAATAGACAAACAGCATCTTGACCGCTAGACAGGACAGAATCTTCACTGTAGATATCTGATGCCCCTATCATCCTGCTGAGAAAGTGGTATTTGTACATTTTAAATCACAAACTAAAGTCCAAGCAAAACCACCTGCGGTTAAAAAGATGTACAACCTTGTAATATATTGAACTTTGAGTGCCTTAAGAATGTTTTGCTATCCCCATATGTCTATATAGTCCATTGTTTTACAAATAACGTTTTTGGATCATATTTTATGTGTGTATGTTATTCAGTATTGACAATTACATATATTTTTTTGTGTATATGTAAATCCTAGCTCTATATGATCTTATGAATTTATTAACAGACGCAGACTATATGAGTATAGGCAATCTCTGCCAAATTGGTACAATAACCGTTTGTGGTATTCGCATAATTCATAGTTAATTATAATGTTAATTTATCTTATCCATAATTTGTCCCCAATGAACAATTAGTATACAAAATGTGGAGCTTAGCGAAAAGCTTTTATTATAGGTATTTAACATCGACCGGTTTTGTTAGGCGTCTATTTATAATATTTGAGGTAATGCTAGTAAATATAGTCCAATTAATAGTGAATTTTAGTTTTATAGATTTTCTTATATAAGACAGATTGTTTTGTAACTCAGGGAAATTACAAAAGAAGTACTAAAACATATTGAGTATAGCCAAAATTTTAAGAAATGCTTAGATTCAGATTCAGAATTCACTTTGAAAATCAAAAACTACAACGGCTGGCTTTAATCGTTTTTCATCAGCCACAATTCACAATAATCAAAATGCTTATAATATACTCCAGCATTAGAATATAATAGCCTACTGTTTAAATTCACAATAATTATATACAATCCTTACATAATTTAGCATTATTTAACCTCACTACAATAAAATTGTGAGAGGTTACTAAAATTGGCCCAAAACCGAAAACTGAGATAACATCAAATCTTTACGTTTTGAGGTCCCACGAACCCGAAAAGTGGCTTTTGAAAAGTGTCTATAAATGTGTGTGAGCACGATAGCGCCGAAACTACTGAATGGATTTGGATGAAACTGTACGATGGTTTCTTTAGTGCTCCAGAAGATCTGAAAAGATTTTGGTTGACATCGGACTACATTTAGTGCCATTTTGGCACAACAAGTTGTTTATTTTATAATTACTTACAATTTGAAATCGAACCATTGAACAGCGCTTAAATTTCAGATATGCGCCCTTTTGATTTGGTTTCCGTGAAAAAAAAAACACAGAACAGCAAACGTGAAGCATCAGATTGTTTTTCGCGTGGCACGATCGATGCGTAGATCCGTTGCGCAGTGAAATTCGTCACGTCACGTGCGTTCCTTGGCTTCAAAGATCCACTGGATGGAAAAGTTCCAGCCGCTTCCAGTAGCTGCCATGTTTTTTGCATTTGTGAGTACATATGACTGGTGGTCGAGAGGAGAGCGCACTTGCCTCTCACCCAAAAGTTCCTGGTTCGATCCCCGGTCGTGGCAGTGGAAAATACTGTGAGAGGGATTTTTTCACTATACACGGATATTGGGTGTGTGTCCCTTGTCTCTAAATGTGTAGCCCCCTCCCACACAAGGCTTTCTAGAGCCTTCCGGGATAAAGGGGGTCGTAATTACCTGTGGTGTTATTTATTTATTTATTATATATTTCAAAAAGCATATAAACCAGGTTATAGGCTGGGAAAAAACAAGCTATTATATTGTATATATATCCTTTCTTACGGATACAAGTCACTCTTGGGGTCCTTACTTAAGGGCGTTAATAGGTCACAACATTTTACTTTATATAATATATACAATATATATGCATCGATCTGTATGTAATATTTAATAGAGGAATTAAAAATAAACTATGAACCTAAGCCATTGTACAATAAACATAGATATACACTCCTTGCTCCATGCATCAACACTGCATCCACATCAAATAGATTTTCATATTGAGTATAAACTTCAACATTCATATCCATTTCAATTCATTTCACCTTTACTCAGCAATCCAGACAGGGGATAAAGGAACTTGATGGAAGTTGTCCAACGAAGTTAGACTTGCTTGGCTTCTCTAATGCCTTTGACACGTTGATCAAGGTTTATTATGTGTAAAATTGGAGTGTTGTGGTATAGAATGTAACGCTTTAATGTTTTTCTGCCTGTCTTACTTGACAAATTACTACCGAAATGTCTGCTTAACTACGGAATATTGCATATAAATTTAGGTAAAATTAAGTGTGAAAACATTTTTCATTCACAACTAATCAATAAATGTATAGTAACAGTTATTATTTCAGTCACTATAATTGAAAATCCATATCAGCCTGAAAAATGTTCCAAAGGGTTGAACTTTCATACACAAGTTCTTTTATAAATAGTAGTTTAATCATTCATGTTCATTTATATACAGGAAGCGTTATAATATACAAGGACAAGACAGGGTGGGGCACTTTTTCTATAACTCCTTACAATACAGATTAGTTTGTTCTGTAATAAATTATTACCTAAGACAATACCTAAAATTTTGCAAAAATAAAAAAAAAGCATCTAAAAGATAACGTCGTAAACTGGAAATAATATTTTCAATTTTATCTGTATTCAAAACTAATTAATTGCTAAAAATCAACATTGAACTAACGATAGACTGATAGAAGCTTCATTTAATAGTATATAGATGTTTATGTGGAAGTTGTACTGTTACGTTAACTAAATTACAAAATGGAATGGCCTGGCCCTAGAAGAGAGCCTTGGGATATACCGACTCAATGTCTATTCTGTTTGATTTGGCGTTATTAATATTCGCATTTGAAGACTGTCAAAGGGTCTAGTGCACAAGAAATTGAATTAAAAATTATTTCAATTTCTTTAAGGGAATTAAGCTTCTTAGTAGTAGACGCGATTTTTCAATTCATAATGATTAAGTTAATTTTACTTCCACGTCCAGTGGAAGACTTAAAATGTCATGAAACGTCGAGATTTTAAATTTGAGGGGAAAAAATCCTGTCTGTCAGTCTGTCGGTCTGTAACTTTTTTTTGTACACACGTTTACTCTGGAACCGTTTATACAATATAATTTAATCTATATAATTTATTTCCTGTATTAGTTCATGACAATTTGCTAAAAATACTATTCATTTTATAAATAGTTTAAAAATACGAGTTATAACCATGACTGGTAAACGAAACATTTGCCAGAAAAGTGATGTCAAATAATTTTTAAAAGGATTACTTTTGTTACCACACAGCTCTTTGTAAGAAGGAAATTTACATAATGAAATTTTACAGCGCAAAGCGAGAGTTATAGGCTTTTAAGCTGTGTAAACATTATGCTTTCACATTAAGAAACAAAAGGGGTACGTTTTCCTTAATTCTTTTATATTCACGTGACAATAGATTGCCTAGGGCAAAAAAGCTCAAGGAACTTAAAATTGAATATTTTCTCTCCTCGGTCAAATGATTATAAGACAATTTTTCGTTATTTTGTAATTAAATCAATTAATTAATTAATCCATAAATTAAAAACTAGGCTTCCGCTGAATTGGTTATTGTAAAATATGGAAGTTTTATAAAAACTGATGGCAAAGAATGAATTATTTGTTTATTATAAGAAGTCGTTCGGCCAGAGTCAGATTAGCATCATAACCAGCATAATGAGTGAAGATTATATTGGTAAATATGTTATCTGGATCACCAGCAATCTGGCGGTGGTGCCCATTGATTTATAGAAAATCTTGATATACTTAAATTGGCTTAATATGTATAATACAGCAGTTCATTCTACTAGTACTAGATTGTGGTAATAGTCCATATGGACCTTGAGGAATTTAGATGATATTTAGTTGATATATTGGATCTTTACGTGGTGAAAATCCATGTTACAAGTACACAAAGAAGAAGTTTAATTGTTTGATTTTCACAAATTTATTTTAACTTAAAAACGTAACTTAAAACATAACAATTGCTTCGCCACTCTGTGACTTCTTCATATGTTGATTATGATACTAAAATTACTAAGTACAGCATAGGGTATTTATAGTCTAAAACAGGTAACAATCTAAGAAGTATATAAATAGTTAAACACCCTAATTTAAAAAGAATTTAAAAGTGTATTTATAGTTTAAAACCGGTAAGCTAAGGAATATATAATAGCTGAATGCTATAGTTTAGAACAAATTTAAAAGTAGTTAACGATTTAAATCCAATTGATCATATAATATAACATCTGTATAGTTCAAGTAGGAATAAACTGAGACAAAAAAAACGAAACAAGAACAGTCATTTCCAGCACGATGGGGCATCGCCTCATTTATCATTCCAGGTCCGGGGGCATCTCAACAATGAGTTTCCTAACCGCTGGATCGGTCTCGGAGGTCCTCAAACTTGGCCAGCTAGGTCTCTTGACCTAACTGTGCTCGGTTACCATATTTCGGGCCACATGAAATAATCGGTGTACAGCACAGAAGTCACCACGAGAGAGAAATTACGGCAGCAGGTTATGGCAGCCTCTAATGACATGAAGTACCACAGAGAAACCATTGGGAAGGCCACATGACATTTACTGATGCGGTGCACGAAATGCATCGAAGTTGGGGGAGGACATTTTGAGAACCTCAGCTAGTTTGAAATGAAGCATTACTTATCTAATATTAAGATGTTAATTTTGTAGAGAATTACCTATTGTTTATTAAACAATTTCAGAAGTACAACCCTGTATTTTTCTTGGTAGGTATGTTTTTTGCTATGTATTATGTAAAGTCTTAAGAGGGATATGGATCTGAAGCATTTGAATAGACTATCAAAATGTTCCATAAATAGTGCCCCTTCAAAGTGTTAATCGTGGTGCGCTAATCTGTTTTTTGATTATTTTGCCGAAACGGTTTAGGTGTGCCGTCAAAATTGAAGCTATTCTGATAGCATTTTTTCTGAACTTTTCGAACCTGCTAATAGTTTTCCAGAAATGCAATAGAAAAATGTACTTTTTTGTAAAAAATGGGTAGGGCAGATTTTTCCGAGTCCGTTCATGGATTTTTCAAAATCAAGTAGGCTATTCTGACAAGTCCCAGCTGAGGAATGTTACTGGTAAATTTCATTCGATTACGTCTAACTGTTGCAGAGATACAATTCATCGAATTTTCAGACCAAATGCGTACAACACCCTCTATCTTCTTAGTCACTAGCCAAAAATTTTTTTTCTTCTTGATCCAGCCTTACATTGAACTACTCTATCTGCCATTAGGCTTCGGCACATTGTTCGCGAATCACCCTGTATATGTAAGTTCATTTTGTTACTAGGCAATATTTATTATCGTGGTTCCTCTTTCATTGTAAGCTTAAACACTGCTTTAAAACATATTATGTTTCATGAAACTGAACATTAATTTTTATTTTTACATACTTTACATTAGAAGCTTGTCACTCGCCTGCGTTATCTCAGCATGTAACAAGATAGGCTGAGTTGAAGACAAGATTTTGCTTCTTATATTATCCACGTCGATTTAAGAATCTGACCTAAAAATTAAGCCGCTGGTACACCTGCTATCATTTGGTTTAGACAATTAATTACGGCAAATATAAAATAATCTTATTATTCTAAATGTTCTGACGGATGTTCTGGCTGGGAACCAAGATTTCACAGCGTGGCTAAAAGAGGGAATTAAATTTACATTTTGAGCTAAAGTCGAAATTCCACAAATCTAAATTTAATTAAATGTAGAATTATCTAGTTTTAGCAGTGGTAAAACACAGCAATTTAAAATTTGTTGAAATTATGCAATTGCATAACATCGTTAAACGAACATTTGATGTAAAGGACGATTAATAATTTGGTTTGTGTAAATGACTGTAAATTAAATTGAAGTGGGCTGTGTTAATTGAAAACATTAATTTCCAGCTCTTGTGTTAGCAACAGTAATGGAAAAGTATGTCAGAATTCGTAGTGAGAACAATTAATATGGATGCTAAAATTTAAGTTACAAATTGTGTCCAATAAGCCACGGTCATTTTTACATGGACAGCTATTTATTTTTCCATTGTAAGGGTCATTTTTTCTTTTACGTTGTTACATAATAAAAACTTAAAATGGTTCACATTGTCATTGAAATAGATTGGAAACATTAATTTTCAACTCTTGCGCCAACAACAGTAATATAAATGTATGCCGTTCGTAGTGAGAATAATTAATATACATGCTAATATATTACGTTAAGAATTGTGTTCAATGAGCCACGGCCATTTTTACATGAATATTTACTTATTTTTCAGTTCACATTGTTATACAATGAAAATTTGAAATTGATGAACTATTTCATATATTAATAAAGTAACAGTTCAAGATGGCGACAAGTGAATAGTTAAACTAAAATCGCTGCAGAAATTACTCTAAAATAACAATTCTAATCAAGAGTACAATATTAATTAGTTAAAATAAGTGCAAAGTAGTCAAAAGTGAACAACTAAACACAGAAGTTACAATATTATTTGGTGACAGTTCAGAAAATCGTATTAGTTTTCATATCTGATGTGGAGGAAGTCCTCTTAGCAGCTTTTAAAAAAGAAGATTTGCTGAAAGAAATAAGTAAGTCTATAGCTGAATGTGTATATAACAAATTTCAAAAAGAATTAGATAATATTACAGAAGAGCTAAATGGAATTAAAAAGGAATTTGAAATATTTAAAAAGAATGCTACTGACAGAGAAAAAAAATATCAGCAAAAACTAAATAATGTGGAACAGTATCCTAGAAGTAAAAATATACGAGTGTTCGGATTTAAAGAAAGAAAAAACGAGGACATTGAAATGATAATTATAGATTTCTTTAATAAAACATTGGGAACTAAAATAACTCAATTAGATATCGATAGATGTCACAGAGTGGGTAAACAGAAACAAAACAAACCAAGGCCTATATTATTAAAATTTACAAACTATAAAAGCAAAGTCGAATTGATCACGAAGAAAAAACTGTTTAAAAGCACAGGTGTAATTATTAAAGAAGACCTAACACAGGATAATTTAGCAAAGTTTATGGAAGCATCTGATAAATATGGATATAAAAATGCGTGGGCCAAAAATGGTGTAATATATGTAAAAACAGCTCAAAGAATTGTACCTTATGAGAGTGATTTAGTGGACGAACCCATTGAGGAAAGCCGAGGTAGCGAGGAAGACCGCGAAGATGAATAATAATAATTGTCTAAGTTACCTACTTATTCTCTTAATATATAATTAAATTTATTTTGCTGAAATACTTTTCTGATTAAGAATGATTTTTGGAATTTTGTGTATAAATAAAAATATATAATAATTATTTTCATAAATATTCCTCTTATTAAATATTTCGTAAATATAGGAAATATTGTATTTAGTAAGATTTTTAGATATATTCATAATTTTTGCAGGGATTTTTTATTTTTATGCATAATTAATTATGGAAATTAATGATTTATTTAATTTAATAGAAGAGACTGATATTGAGACTCTAGAATGTAGTATAGATCAATACAAAAAACATGTATTAGAAAACTCAGCAAAAAAAGTAAGTATTAACATCATACACCTAAACATACGAAGTATAAAAAGAAACTTTGATGAATTGCTGATACTATTAGAATCTTTGCAAGATATAAATATTGATATAATTTTTCTATCTGAAACGTGGAACATTAGAGATACAAAATATTATAATATACCGGGATATGAACTATTTTATAATAACTCACAAATTAATCAGAACGATGGATTGTTAGTATATATAAATAATAAAATAATAAGTAACACAGTGCATATAACATATAGTAATGTTATAATCTCTAGAACTACATTTGAATTAAATAACATAAAGTTTGGAATAAGTAGTATGTACAGATTGCCTTCATCCGATGTAAAAGAGTTTATAAATAATTTGAATATTTATTTATATGATTATATCAATAGTAAAAATACGGAAATTTTGCTAGGTGACATTAATATTAATATACTTACAGAGAATGAAGGGGCAAATAATTATATGAATTTGCTGGGGAGTTATGGTTTTATATCCTATATTAATAAAAGTACTAGAGTTGATGGGAACACCGGTAGC
This sequence comes from Leptura quadrifasciata, assembly GCA_963675555.1. Classification (NCBI taxonomy): domain Eukaryota; kingdom Metazoa; phylum Arthropoda; class Insecta; order Coleoptera; family Cerambycidae; genus Leptura; species Leptura quadrifasciata. The sequence goes on from OY776674.1 coordinate 7,927,226, forward strand.
AACATAGATCACATATTTATAAATAAACAAAATAATAATAAGTTAAAAATATTACCTTTTATTTTAGACGTATCCATTACTGATCATTTCGCAACAAGTGTAAATATATGTTTTGAGATAAATAACGCATTAAACATTACCGAAAAAACTATTAAAAAAATCAATGAGGATAAATTATTACAACTTCTCTCTAAAGAAAAATGGATTGAGATAAAAAACTGTCATGATCCTGAGGTAGCCACAAAAATCTTTGTTACTACATTAATGAAATATATAGAGAAAAGCTCAGAAAAAATTGTTATTAAAAATAAATATAAAAAAATTAAACCATGGATTACCTCAGGAATTATAGAGTCAATTAAAACAAGAAATAAATTAAAAAAGATATGAACAAAAATTTAAACAATAGAAGGCTGGCTGATAAATATAAAATGTATAGAAACAAGTTGAACATAATAATTAGAAATGCAAAAGATAGTTATTATAATGACAGGTTGCAAAATTCAGGTAGTGACTGTAAAAAATTGTGGAGTATAATAAAAGAAGCTACTAATACACCTAAAAATAGACAGAATAATATAAACATTAGGGATAATAAGGGAAATATTGTTACCGATGATATAAAAATGGCAAATTTATTTAACGAGTATTTTATCAACGTAGGAGTGCAAATGGCTAATGTAATAGATAACGTAAATAATAATATTAATATCGGAGAAGAAATTGTGCCACAATCTTTATATCTTATGCCTGTAGAGGAGAACGAATTAATTATGCAAATAAACTCACTAAAAAATAGATGTAGCTCAGGATTAGATGAAATATCAACCATACTTTAAAAAAAAATACATCTATATATATTAATCCCATTGAAAAGTATAATTAATCTAATATTTACCACCGGAATTGTACCTACACACTTTAAGCAATCTGTCATAGTTCCAATTCATAAAGCTGGCGACAAATTTAATATGAAAAATTATAGACCAATCACATTAATTAACAATATAACTAAGATATTTGAAAAATGCCTAAAAAAAAGAATTGTAGCTTTTTTGGAGCGTTTTGAATTGCTGTCTCATTCCCAGTTTGGGTTTAGAGAAAATAAAAATACCGAATTAACCATATATGAACTTATAAATTTTATTAACAACAATTTGGATTCAAAAAATAAATGTGTAGCCATATTTCTAGACCTTGCTAAGGCATTCGATACTGTATCACATAACATATTATTTGAAAGAATGCAAAATATTGGAATACGAGGAATACCTTTGCAAATAATTAAGAATTACTTAGATAATAGAGAACAGTATGTAAAAATTAATAATAAATTAAGCTCAGCACAAAGAACAAAAGTTGGTGTTCCACAGGGCACTGTATTGGGACCAATATTATTTTTGATAAACAATCTTTACTCACAAAACCTCAATGCAAAAATACTATCATATGCTGATGACACAGTTCTAATATTTAATGAGAAAACATGGGAAACGGTAATAGAAAATGCATCAATTGGTCTCAGTAAAGTCCGTATGTGGCTTGACAAGAGTTTATTAACATTAAATTATGAGAAGACCAAATTTATTTCATTCTCTACCACAGATATTGGTCACAATCCTATAAGTGAAATAAAACTGCACACAAATACTTGCTTTCATAATAACTATGCAAATTGTTCTTGCACGGATACTATTCATTCTGTGTACAAAATAAAATATCTAGGATTAATAGTCGACCAGCATCTAAAGTGGAAAGAACATGTAGATTACATAATTTCAAAAATAAGATCATTATTACCAATATTTTACCAAATAAGAAATATACTAAACCGTGAACAATTGCTCATGGTCTATAATTCTTTAGCTGAATCTATATTTAAATACGGTATTATAATCTGGGGTGGGCTGAGCGTCACTAATTTAAAAATGCTACAGACAACACAAAATTATTTAATTAAAGTTATTTATAAAAAAGAAAAAAGGTACTCTACAGAACAACTATACGATGACACAAAATTATTTAATATCAAACTGTTATACATATTGCAATCAGTAGTCTTTATTCATACAAAATTTGAAAAACAACATATATCCCACAAGTACACTACAAGAACATTAACAAATAATAAAATAAAGCAAAATTTCTACAAAAAAACATCTTGTCAAAGATTTATAGCGTATCTGGGTCCGAAATATTATAATATTTTGCCTTTAAATATTAGATCTATTACTGGTGTAAAGCCGTTCATCAAAAAAGTTAAACAGTACTTATCTATAAATAAAAGTACATTTTTAAAAATTTGAATTTACAGTAAAATAATTTGCATTGATCAATCTGTACTCTTGGAGTCTACATATCAGTCTTTATAAGTTATTATGTAAATTATTTTATGTTTTTTATTTTTTTTTAGATAATTTGTTATTAGATTGGTTTCTTTTTTCTGTCTCTATCTTTTAATATAATTGTGATTATTGAACGTTGAAAATGGAGCACAACACAAGTTTTTAATTTAAAGTGCTCCTGTTTTCATACTAAACTGTATATTATATTATACTGTATACTGTATATTTCCTATTTCCTATAATATTATTTTGTAGTGAATATTATTAGTTGTAGTAGTGTTATGTACTTGAGAATAATTTTAAAACGACAAACATACAGCATGTGTAAAAAGTATGGAATATAGAAATATATAAAATGTAGAACAGTGTATAAATAAATAAATAAAAAAAAAAAAAAAAAAAAAAATAAATAAAAAAAATTCAAATTCTGTCGATGCTTTTATAAACACTAACTTAAAATTAATGTAGTTATATCAAGATTATGCTAACTTTGCAACAATTGGGTCGAAACAATCAATCATTTTTGAAGCATTAACTTAAAGTTTTCTAAATTCGTCATAAAACTTTTTACAGATTTTTTAACTCTATTTTTTCGTTTATGCTAATTTCTGAGTTATATATTAAATTATTTAAAATTAATTTTAGTAGTGTGAGCAGGACTGAGGTGAACAGGCTTTTAACGTCAAAGGAATCTAATTTTGTGTTATTTGGTAGTATTAATTTTTTTGTATAGTAATGCAAAAAAGGTTTATTTTTGTTGAAATAGGCTTGAAATGTCATGAAACGATGAGATTTTAAATTTGAGCAAAAAAAAAATTCTGTCAGTCGGTCTGTAACTTTTTTATGCGTATGTTTACTCTGGAACCATTTATGTACTATAACGAGATCTGGAACTAGATTATATTTTGATCTAATTCCGTTGAAGGGTTCGGGGGTAAATAATTGTAAATGGGCAAAGCAAGCAGGTAAGTGTTCATAAAATTGCAATTTAGGACATCTACGAAAAGTCAAGGTCTCAAAATTTTTTTGTGGCGTTAGCTACCCCCTCTAACCCCCATTACCACCCCCACCCTATTATTAAAGATAGTAAAAAATTAAATCGGGATTTGGTGTGTATAAGAGAACCAAGGGCCTCTAAAAAATGTTTGGCATTAACCGCGAGCAATCGGATTGCAATGAACAAATTTTGACGATTGTCATTGTCATCGTTTGTCATCCGATAACGTTGGTGTCATGTCATGTTAATAAGATTGTGGCATATTTGTAACTTTTAGTGGTTTGTCACAAACTTTAAAGGTAGATGTAACAATATCAATATCATATGCTTTCTGTACCTTCGTTGGTGAATTTATTATTGATTATCGCTTTACCAATTTTCAGTTTGTTGCTTTACAAGTACAGTATTTAGGATAACTAGACTATCTTAGTCGTTCAAGTGATGTTGTTAATATCCTAATAGTATATTATTCAAAGAGCGATAATGTAGGTAATGACTCGCATAGATGATTGTAAATTCATTAAGTTGAGGGTTTTTTTAGTACCCCAGAAGATCTGAAAAGGTTTTGGATGAGATCGGATTACGTTTAGTGCCGTTTTGTCACACAATTTAATGCTCTTTTCGGCTTCAAAGATCCACCGAGTGGGGAGGTTCCAGCCGCTTCCAGTAGCTGCCGATTTTTGCATTTAAAGTTTAAATTTGAGTTTAAATTTCCATTCAAAACTACACATTTTATTTCACTTTTAGAAAAAAATTACTATAAGTAGACTCGTACAACATATACGATTAAAATAAGTTATTGAACACCTTGAGAAAATAACATTATTCTACTGAATTTGATATAAACAAATAATTTACTAAGTAACAAATCGCAATGTGTATATTAGAAAAAGAAAAGAAGAAAAATAGGTTCAACAAAATTAACACATCCAACGTGTTAGTGAATGTTTTAATACGTTTTTTACTGATCTGTTACATTTGTAATATTTAGTTAAATGTTATCAAACGTATGTCGTTTTCAGCTTGGTAAACATTTACTTAGGAGCGCAGAAACCGCAGAGAAAAAACGTATATAGATAAAATAAATCCCCAAGTCTTTTAAAGTGTGCTATTCTCAAATTATTCCCTCTTTAACAGGTAGCCCTACATTTAAGAATGTTAAATCTCTTTGGCCGCAAAAACTAGTCAGCAGTTTGGGTTACGATAAAAAATTCAACATCCCTACCGTTGAAGAGGCAGTAAGAGTTACGGTAACAAGCTGAGAATCTGAGAGTTATTAGAAGATACAAATCACTCTCCTACTGAAATTTATCAAAATAGTCCTCGAATGGATGTTTTGTCGGAAAATCCCTCACGTTTGTGTAATTCCATTTATCATGCCGTTCAATTCAATTACATGAAACTTTGTCATCATTGTATTATTTGTTCACTAAATGATTAATCAAATATTTTACATTTTGCATAAATCAGCGAAGACATTAAGCTGAGAATTAATGCTATTGTCAAATCAATGATTGTTCCAAAATTTGCTTTGTTCAACCGGAGATACAGCAAAATATTTATGTTAAACTCTATTGTATATTCTTGTGAACACAAGAATTTTAACAGCTAATAATATACCACCTTAGAAGGGTTAAATTATCCTTATAAACAGGAAATTAGAGATATTTATCGTTACAATGAATGTATGAAATATACAACGAATATTTAATGGAAATATATTCATTTATATTAAAAATTCATAAATATGGTTTCGGTAATATATCAAGTCAAGTCAAATATCTTTAATCAATAGCTGCAAGATTTTTAGATAGATACTCAATAATAAAAATAGAAAATACATTGCAAGGAGTATCTCCATTGGATCATGAGTGGTTATTGTACTTGCAATCTGGCCAGCTTATTTTTTTGGAAAAATTACTTCGGTGTTTTAATGTTAGTTGTACCATAAAATATTTTGAGGTAAAAATGACTAATGAGTGACCCCAGAAATAATTTAGGATATGCAAATTCTTAAAAAGAACTTTTCTATAAGACGAAGAAGAATATTCCAGACGTACTACTTTTTTATCAAAATAGAAAAATTTATATCTATGATAGAATAAAATGAGGACCCCAGAAATAATTTCTTATAGCAAATTCTTTTAAAAAAACTTTTCTACAAGATGAAGAAGAAAATATTCCAGGCGTACTGCTTTTTTATCAAAACAGAAAAAATTATATCTAATATATGATAGAAGTAGGTAAAAACTTGGCTGAAAAAATTATACGCAACGACAATTACCAAGAAAGGCGACACATTCAACAAAACACATTTTTTCTAGCTCCTACAAATATCCCAGAAGTGAAACAAACAGTGAAACAACTTAAAAATAAAAAATCTCCCGGTTATGATGGGTTACAAGCTGAAACAATCAAGTACATTATAGACTATATAACAGAACCCCTTGTCAGGATAATTAATAGAATATTTGAAACAGGCTACTTTCCTTCTGTATTTAAAACATCAATAATTATACCTATCTTTAAAAGTGGCGATCGGCAAGAAATTCTAAATTATAGACCAATATCCCTAATAACGAGCTTTGCGAAAATAATAGAGAAAATATTAAAAACTAGAGTTACAAACTACATTAAAAAGTACGAATTAATATCAAATATGCAATTCGGTTTTCAGCAGGGCAAATCCACTCAAGATGCTATACTAAGCTTGACTGAACGTATCTACTGTGCTCTGAATGATGGCAAGCCCTCTCTATGCGTGTTTGTTGACTTGGCAAAGGCTTTTGATACGGTGAGTCATGCACTTCTTATAAGCACGCTTGAGGATATGGGATTCAGAGATAACACATTAACTCTATTCAAAAGCTATTTGTCAGGTCGGAAACAGTGCGTGAGGATAAATCATGTATGCAGTACATTTACAAATGTTCATTACGGGGTTCCTCAAGGAACTGTACTAGGACCCATCTTGTTTATCATGTATATAAATGGCTTGTATTCAATTAGTAGCGAGGCTGATATTGTCAGTTTTGCGGATGATACAGCATTCTTCTATAAGGGTGATAATTGGGATGAATTAAAAACTAATGTAGAAAAGGACATGGTTAAAATTATAGACTGGTTTAATTATAAACTGCTTACAATTAATCTCACTAAAACGAAATATATACCTTTTAGTCCAACTGTAACGTGTTTGCCACAGTTCAAACAAATCGGCATAAAAATTGATAGGGTTTCATATGTATTAAAGTCATCCAGTGAGATAAAATATTTAGGTATCATGATAGACAAACATCTAAAATGGAATACCCATGTAAATTATATCATACAAAAATTGCGCTGTATATTATATAGGTTTAGATATCTAAAGACATTTCTCGATCAGCGGTACCTAAAAATAATTTATTACTCATTAGTAGAGTCCCATTTATCGTATGGTATCTTGGGTTGGGGTGGTATCCTAAATGTCCATGTTTCAAATTTAGAACTCATACAAAAAAGATTTTTGAAATTGATACTTGATGTGAAACCTACTTACCCGACAGAACAATTGTTTAGGGAGGTTGGAGTATTGGATCTGCGACAGTTATTTTTTCTAAAAGCAAACATAAGCCAGAACCTAAATAAAAATAAATTACAATTAGCCAAACATTCTTCCAATACCCGAAAACAAAAAACTGCCTATATAACACCTAAAGCTAACAAAACTATAGGCCAGAGATGCTACAACTATTTAGGTCCAAGATTGTATAATAGCCTTCCTCAAAATCTGAGATGCGAAAATTCACACAAAACATTAAAAAAAAAAAATAAAGAATATATACTAAAAACCCCCAGACTTGACATACATAGGACAATAGATATAAAGAATAATTAAAATACTTTTCATTGGTTGCCTGGATTAGTGTCATAGCAATGAAAGTTGAAATCTGTTTTACTACTTACAAGTTTTTTTTTCTTCTTCTTCTGAACAATGTCGTCACTAAATTGAATTCAATTCCTTCTATGAATGTAAAAATCTAGCGATATCCACACAAATCATCGCAATCGTTTTATTAATGTATAGTTATAAGTATTAGTTAGGTGTGCTTATTATTTATAATATGTTGTGTAGTTATTTCCCTAAAAAGGGGATTCACTGCATCAGAAACTATATCGGCCTTCTCCGCCGGGGTAATGCTGACCCAGGGAGGTTAGTGAGCCTCGGTGGGGGCGGCCGGGTGGTTCTAAGTGTGGTGGATCCTATAATTATGCAAGTTCCATCTTCTCATGTACAAATAGTTAGGTATTTCAATGAGTAATTTGTTTATTTACGTGAATATTATTATTATTGTTAATATTTTAATTGTATGTGCTTTCTGTAAATAAACATATTCTATTCTATTCTATTCTATAAAAAATCCAACAACAAAACCAAAGAGACGTATACTGTAAAAACTAAAGAAATGCGTTTAAATATTAGCACTAGTACCTAATTCTCTTGAAATTTTTTTCTCTTTGGTTACCAAAAATACAATCACGAAACATTTTTATTGCAATATGTACTTTCCCGTGAACTTTCGCCAATTATAATGGCCAAGCTTTAAACCTAACATTGGCAACAAAGAAAGAGCCTCTACAAGTAGTTGGTAATCTCAAAAACAAAAAAATCCTTATGGTTTAACAATTAAAATAATGAAAATCACAATTTTTAAAATATTTTATCTACATTCACCTATCAGTTTAACTTTATATCAAGGTTTATTTCCTGATATTTTAAAAGAACCTACTTACTGTTATTCCTATTACTTCCTCGTCCAGTGGAAGTATAGTAATGCAAAAAATATTTTTTTTTTCTTGAAATAGGCTTAAAATGTCATGAAACGTCGGTATTTTAAATTTGAGCGAATAAAATTTCCTGTCTGTCTGTCGGTCTCTCTGTCAGTCTGTCTATCTGTAACTTTTTTTGTGCGCACGTTTACTCTGGAAGCGTTTATGATATTGACTTGAAATTTGGTACACTTACGTATTGTAATGAGATCTGGAACTAGACTATATTTGGATCTAATTCCGTTGAAGGACTCGGGGGTAAATGGGGTAAGTAAGGGTAAATAGGCAAAGCAAGCAGGTAAGAGTCCATAAAAATGCATTTTAAAGCATGTACGAAAAGTCAAGGTCTCAAAACTTTTTTTAACATCAGCCCCCCCCCCCCTCCACTATCATCCCCATACCACACCCACACTATTAAATTAAATTGTGATTTAGTGTGTACACGAGAACCAAGGGCTTCTAACATTTTTTTACATTAGTCACCCCCTCTACCACCCCCAGTCTATTATTAAAGGGAATAAAATATCACATTGGGATTTAGTGTGTATAAGACTTGGATACAAAATCTGGATGTGGAAGTAGTGATTCCTTGGGCAGCGGTTTTTTAAAAAAGGTAAACGCAAATGATATTGTTACTTATAGTCAAATTCACTTATATTGTCTAAAATTGAAATAGTGCTATATGATCATATTTTTGCTTTAGTCGAAAAAAAAAAATGATATTAGCAGAGGATGTCAATGCGGCTTTAAACCAGAAATAGAGATTTCATCAAACTATGGACTTTGTACATGATAACTACTATTGATGTTGTCTAAAATTTTGATACCGTGGATAAAGACATGCTTCCACTGAAGCTATCAAAGTTATATGTAAATGGTAACATTTTGCAATTGATAATTCATATATCTTAGCTTTGTCTCATCATGTTTTACATTTTTCTGTTAGATAACCCTTTGGAGTGAGCGCTATCACTTTAAAAATTTTAATTGGAACGAGAGTGCGTGTGATAGCTCATTTGAAAGGGTTTTTAATTATTGTAGGGTGTGTCATGAATGGAGTTCATTTTAGAAAATAGTTTCACATCATCGGCATACATTAAATAGCCATCTACAATATCATTGATGAATATAATAAAAAATAGTGGTCCAAGGACAGACCCTTGCGGTACCCCAGAACTAGCCGTGTATTCGGCAGACTTGAAACCATTAAATGTCACTTATTGTGTCCTGTTTGATAGATAGGAATGTAATAGGGATAATAAACTATGAGAGAGACCGATATCGTCAAGTTCAATAAGTAACATAGAATGGTCAAGTCTGTCTAATGCCTTGGAAAAATAATATCAGTTTGAGTTTGGTCATCTATTGATTCGGATATATTTAGAGTCACACAAAATTTGTTGACGTAGAATGGCCCCGCATAAAACTATGTTGGTGAATTGAAATTTGGTTATGTACTTGAGAGGATATGACTTCATATAATAGAATCTCAAGGACCTTGGAAAAGTTGATGCATATTACAGATATAGTTCCAAAGATGAAAACATCAGATTTGTCGCCTTTCTTATAAATTGGACACACCCTAGAACTTTTCCATACATCTGGACAGCTATTATATTGGTGAAGCAAAAATACAGGCGCAATCTTTTTGTAAAAACGCGGTCACGCCATCTGGACCGGCTGTCATTTTTTTTAGCTTTTAGTACATCATCGTCTTTAAATTCCGAAATATGTCGCATTATTGTCGAAATTATTATGTGTAACTAAATTATTAGGGAGATGACTACTAGGTGCGAAAGTGTTACTAAAAATATCAGCAAATGCATTTAAGATGTCAACAGGTTCATGCACTTCATTTTCATTATATCTCATGAAATTTGAAATATTTGTCGAACCCTTTTTGGTATTTAAAAATGTCCAGAATTTAGTAGGATTATTCTTTATATTATTTTCAGCGGCTGTTACATAGTCTTTATAGGAGATGTCAATATCGTTCTTGATTTTCCTTCTAAGATATCTAAAATCATTATAACAAGCTGCATCACCGTTATTTTTATACTCTTTCAGTTTCCTAGTTTTTAACTTGATATCTTTAATAATAGAAAAACTAAATCCCTCTTGGATTTGTTAGGTCTGAATTTCGGTACGCAAACTTCAAAAATGTCACACAATATTTCACGAAAACGTGCGGAAGTGTCTTCAACGTTGTTTCCATTATTAGGAACACACCAGTCGACACTATGAAACATGTACAGCAGCAAAAAATTTGTTTTCCGAAAATTAAAACAGCTTTGAAAGTCCGACGGATGTTTATTTTTGAGATTGGTGCTTAGATTCATTTTAATCAGAACATCTAAAGCTTGATGTTGCTCAACTGCAAATACCCACGAATCTACAGACCTTTCCACTAAGCACATTTTACTATGAATCATAGGTCAAGTATTCTGTTGTAAGTATTAAAAATACAATTATGCTTCGTAAGATTTGAGATATCCATAAAATTATTTAATGCCAAAACTTTATTGTTGGCTAGCCCGGTTTGAAGGAAATAGGCATAATCAGTTATATTGAAATCACCTAATATTTATGAAATAAGGTACGAGTAATATGCACTAAAACCAAAATAACAAAGAAAAACTTTGGGCAAAGATGCCATGTGTATTTGACTTCTAAACTTTTTAACTAGGTACTTATCTTTGCACGTTAGTTTCACTTAAGGCTTTTAAAATGACAATAAAACTAGAGGTTAAAAATTTGTGTATTAATTGAGTATAATTGAGAAAATCCATAAAAAAATTAACAATTTTACGGATCTATGATAATTCGTAAGTATTTAGTAATATTTGCTTGCAGCAGTTTTATAGCACAGATATAGCAAACTTTTGTTTATTTATAGACGAATACATATACATGTTAAGTTAAATTTGATACAGAAAATACATGTCGCATACAACAAGTAATTTGTAATTTTATAACCAATTTCTAAAGCTATGAAGACATATGCGTTTTCGTGTTTCAAACAATCCATATGATCGTTTTGTAACGTTTCAACTTAAGAAATCTATATTTATGTGTATCATAACAATGAAATATGGTTTGAGTGCTGCATGACGGCACTTCTATAGGAGGTTAACCACTCCATAAATTGTGATCTTTGATAAAACTATTTGAATTATTGACGATCTTTATGGAAAAATGTCAAATAGTTGTAATGAGTAATAATATTGAATATTGATTTGTATTCGTCCTATTAATCATTATTGTTCACATAATATATAATGCGAGCAACATATCGCAATCGGCGTCAGTTTCGCATTACCTTGAAAATTCGAATTTATATTTACTTAGTTTTTCTGTGTATCTTTCTCTGTAATTATGCCACAGGAATTGTAAAAAGGGTATAATAACGTATTTTTCTATTCTTATCCCATTCAATTATTATATTTTCCTATCAACTTCTGTATAGTGATACTGTGCCATTTTATCTGTGAATATCTGTTGACTTGAGATATAGGTTCCCCACCGTAGCCAATAAGGTTAAGAGTAATTGCGATATGGAAAAAAATCATACTTTCACATTACTTTTCAAAATTCTATTAGTGAAACCACTAATAATAATGGTTGTTAGGTTATATATCATAGCTATTCAGAATTACAATCTCCCTATAATATTGTAGTGTATATGTCTTTAGTTTGTATAAAAATGTTTAAAAAAGAATTATTTCGTCGTTAACGTTCTAAAAACTAAATAAAACTAAGTAAGTTTACAGTTTTACATGTATTCTAGGAATAAATAAATAAATACACCACAGGCAATGACGACCCCCTTTAACCTGGAAGGCTCTAGAAAAGCCTTGTGTTGGAGGGGGCTACACATATAGAGACAAAGAACACACACCCAATATCCGTGTATGGTGGAAAAATCCCTCTCGCAGTATTTTCCACTGCCACGACCGAGGATCGAACCCGGAACTTTTGGGTGAGAGGCAAGTGCGCTCTAGACCATCAGTCATACAATATTTAGTTATATTCCGCCACAATTTAATTATATGCATTAATAATAGTAGCAATAACAATTTATTTTCCATTAAACCAGTACAGAAAATAGTGATTAAGCATAGAATTGGATAAAAAATAAAATGGACTGAAAGCGAGTCCAAATACCAAAACATGGGGTATTTTATCAAAAATCGTGATAACCATAAAGAAGGGCCTTTTTCTTCATACGTTGTTAACTGATGTAATGGAATTATAAGTCACTGTCATTTTGTGCGAAATTATTCGTTCTATTTTTATTTTTTTAAATGTATATACATGATAAAAGTTACTGTTTAAATATATTTCCACACGATGCTGTTCCAGATGCTCCTATCATGTTTATGTGTTATACCTTGACACAGGTTATGAATATTAAACAATATATTGCATAACACATTTCTGAGAGATTGCTACATAATTTGTTCACGTGTTTTTGCAAATTTGGAGAATTGTCAAAGTGTATTCCCAAAAATTTCACACGATTTACCTGTTGCACTGATTTTCTGATGATTTTTAATAACTGACTTTTGTATTTTTTAGATTGAATGCAATGAAAGCTGCTTTTGATGAAACTGAATACAACTTGCCTTGATAGAACCACCTTGCAAACTCAACATTTGTTGTGTTAGTTTCATAACACCAAACGGTATATAATTAGTACAGAAATAGCTATTTTCATCAGCATACATATTTAATGAATTATTTTCGTCAATGATTGGCAAATCATTTACATACAGGATAAACGATAAAGGTCCAAAAACGGATCTTTGAGGAACACCGAATTTTATTTCCAAATTATTCTACTTCTAATTATTTATATCTACAGATTGATGTGTAAAATATTCTTCTTAGATCTTCTCGTGAAAAATTTAATGCATATTCACCTATTTTGTTATCATAAAATGTAGTTTATATAGTTATTTGAACACACCAGCTTAGCACTAGTATATTTAATATTTATGAAATTTAAGTAACATATAAATTTATCATTTTTTTCAGAACTACAACATTTGCTGCAATCTGCCAACAAGCAAACGAGAACGAATTCTGAATTTTTAAGTGGAGAATTAAAAATTAAACAAGTTATTTGTCAAAAAATAAAAATGCAGGTATCAAAAAGAAAGTGCTCAATGCAGCTAAGATTCAAAAAGTCACGAATATTTAAGAGGTCTATAACTTTTTTCTTCTAATATTAAGACCTGAAATTTTCTGAAAGACTTCTTTACAACTTAAGTTTTAATACGTTATAGGTGGTGAATTGAAATTTGAAATTAAATTACTCAACTTTTGCAATTATATGCGCTAACTCATGAAAACATATTTAATTTTTTTTTAAATTGCCATTCAGCTGGAAAACGATTTGGCAAATTCGGTTTGGTCTTAATTTTCGAGGGATCGGTTGAAGATTATACTCTGAAGATTTCAAAGAGATATTTTAATATTTCGTTGAGACATTGCCCGCTGAACTCGAAAATTTATTAATTCTTTTTACATAATTTTTTAAAAAATGTTAATTTTGACGATGTTCCCTCAATTTAAGATAAAATGAAACTTTATATTAGGATTCAACACCCTCAAAAAGACAAGGTATAACCAAAATTAGCGATTAGTTTTAATCTAGTCAATACCACCTCATTCTGGGGTAGCTCCTGCAGGCCTGTTAGCCCAATTATCACTTATGTTTATGTTTGACACTTTAGTAACTTAAAATAAATTTTTAGGCAATGTCACAATCACGATTTGGTACTGCAAATAACAACTCGATAGAGGAAAACATATAAAATATTATTATTAATTTATAAGTAGAAAGTATAAATGTTATAAATGTTTTAACCGCCTTCCAGATCACTTCAATGACCCTCTTAAGCCTAGACTTGTGTGAGTAAAGAAGACGGGGGCCCTACATTTTATAGTGGGCAGTAGGTGGAGCTCGAACCCACCTCGCTAGGTATGCTTTGAGCGAAAGCTAGACACGCTAACCACATTATTATTATACTATACATGGAATGAATGAAATAATAATTGTTGCAAAAATTCTAAGCGAATGCTCCTCGAATATTGATAAATAGCTTATAATTCTATCATACCTTCTTCTACCAAGTTGCTTTTAGTTACCAAACAATATGCTTTCGTCGACAGTGATAACATTATTTCATACTCATCAACGTCTTTGGAACATTATAATTAAAAATATTGCTGAAATGACTGACCATCTGTGAGACGTTATCTCTGATAGTTTTGCCTACAAAAATGTTTTAACCCTACACAGAGCTTTTTGTTGTACAGCAAGTTATTTGTTATGTTACAGCTCATTTTGAAATTGATATTGGCTTCAATATATTTTTTATCATTTTATATTCCGCTGCTTTTATAGCTATTCTTATCTAAGAACTGTTCTTATTTGGAATTTAAACATCCTTGCCTATTGCAATTAGAGCAGATTGTTGAGATAAAAGTGTAAAAGTGAAAAACTAGCGTTAAGTGCCCGCTAGGGGTGGTTTTTTTGCAAAAAAGGGACTTTCCATTCCTGAATGGGGTGGCAACTTTTCGGTAACTATTTCTAAACCTATCGAGAGTACACATCTCAAATATTATTTCTTTATAAATTATTTCTTTTATTCACTGTTTTTTAATCTAATTTGCGTGTATTACCTATTCCCCTTCGTAATCCATATATTTCCCTTCCTGTTTTGTCACTTTTAATTTTTGGGAAAGCTAAATAATGAAAACATCGAAACCAGCATCTACTGTATACGAACTGGAAATATCTCTTCAGATTTCTGTTCTAAAATAACTCAGCATAGTGGCTTTCATAAAATAGTCTGAAATACATAAAATCACTTAATTTTATGCTCAAGATAAAATTCTATTTTAAATACTAAGCCAAGTGAACTGACGAAACATTATAAGCAACTGAACACGCAGTACCAAAAATGTTGATTGACTTCACTATTTATTAACATTAGAAAATAAATTTCCGTTTCATTTTTGTACTATTAAAAACAATAGAAGTAATTAAAAATCTTGTTTACTTATAAGGGAACTGGAACTTTGCCTTTAAATGGAGTTATATTATTTCCATCGATATCTCCCGTATATATAGCTATTCTATAAAACCTCTATTTCAACAAGGAAGACCTGGAGTTTACTAGGATATGTGAGAAATCGCATGAAACTGCAGAATTGGAGCAAAGCTTACCATTTATCCAATACAAAGTAAGTAACAGCAATATTCTCGTTCTCTACAGATTTCACTTCAACGTAATGTTTACCCACCACAATATAAATTAAAGGATGTAATCCAGCGTATTATACAACTTTCCAAAAGAGGATTAAGGAGTTAACACATAATGGTGCAAATTTCAAAGTAAATTAGTATACAGGATGATTTCACAGCTAATAGCTACGTTCATATTACAGCCCGAGCAAAATAAAACAGGTAGATAAGTAGAGACATCTCTAGTGATGCAGAAAATTGACGTATAAAACAATTATATCAGATTCTCGCTGCATTGCTACGTAATTGTGAACATTTTGTCCTGATTCTTCCACAATTATAATTGCAGCATTTCATAATAATAATAATTTGTACTGTTGCTGTTTATATATAAAAAAACGTACAATTCAAAAACTGAAAAACACGTATTTGTTATTTTTAAGAAATCTATCCAATGACATTGGATTCGACTCTCCCACCCTTAACCCAGTGAGTGGGGCCGGGGGCAACTTTGAAATTTGTAATGAAAATCCCTATTTTTTTTTATAGCGGATTCGGAATCTATGGCCAAAAATACATGAATTTTATATCGGGCATTTTTTATATTCTCGCAAGGTGTCGCTGCAATCGCACAAAATTGAAATAAAACTTAAGTGTCCATAAGTTTGTAAATATTTACAAACTCTAAACATTTAGTTTAAAAAACAATATCTGTGATATTTTGGTTTTTATGAATGTTTTTTAAAAGTGTTCTTAATAACAGTATTTGTATAATTTCTACGAGAACGTTCAGTTCCTTTCAACTTTTGTAGAGGCAGGAGCGCACTTTTGTATGGAAAAAGTTATTTCATTTTTCATTAGTTCTCGCGTTCTTTTCTGCATAATGGCTACTTTAACAGAGGAAGAGAGAGTTTCTCTTTTAATGATGCGAGGGTGGGGCGATGAAGAAAGGTCCTATGATAAAGTTGTGATTTTATTTAACGAAACATTCCGTGTAGATCAAGTGGGAATTTCTAAATCTACTGTGTTCCGTACCATCAAACGATTCCTAGACACAAGGACAAATAAAAATCACCCAAAATCTGGAAGATCAAAATCTGAAACATCGGAAGCTCGACAAATGGAAATAGCCCAGGCATTTGTTGAAAATCGAAGGTTATCAATCAGAAAAGCCAGTCAACAGCTTGATATGAGTGAATTTTCAGTTCATAAGAATTTGAAACTTTTGAAATTTTATCCTTACAAAATTCACCTTCACCGAGAGTTAAATGAAGATGATTTTGATCGGCTACTTGAATTAGTGAATTAATGATGGAAAGGAGTAACCAAAACCCAAATTTTTTATCATCTCTACTGAAGAAAAGTTGGAAAAGTTAATCGGAAAAGTTAATCGCCATAATTTCAGATATTGGAATGACGAAAACCCTCACTGGATGTTTGAAACACACACGCAGTATCCACAAAAATTAAATGTTTGGGCAGGAGTTTTCAGGGATCGAATCATAGGACCGTTTTTCATAGATGGAAATTTGAATGGAGAAAATACCTGGAAATGTTGACAAATCAAATAGTTTCCGCAATACAAGAGATTGCTGGTGATGAGTACGATAATGTTTGGTTCCAGCAAGATGGGGCTCCTCCATACTATCGGGATATTGTAGGGACTATTTGAATGGTTTTTCGAAAATCGATGGATAGGTAGAAGAGGAACTATTGAATGGCCAGCAAGATCTCCCGACCTCGCGCCACTTGATTATTTTGTTTGGGGCTACGTGAAGGGTAAGGTTTATTTCACTAAACCTCGTGATTTGGAAGAGCTGAGGCAACGCATAATAAACATTTTTACAGAAATCCCACCTCAAACGATAAGAAGTGCTATTGAAAATTTTTACGTTCGTCTCGAGCAATGCCGAGAAGTCAATGGGCACAATTTTGAACACCTGCTATGATCTTGAAATTAAAACCTGCTAGTGGTAGCAGTTAAGCTGTAAACTAATTGCCTCAACTGGCCGAAATCTTCGCCTTGCCTTAAATGGCTGAGTTATCTCCTTGCCTTCACTGGCTGGGATCAAGAACTTGTCTGAAGTGGCTGAATTAAGAGGTAAAACCACTGTTAGTTTTTTTAAATCGAGTTTTTTATTGCCCTGTAAAAATGTTAATTGAAAATTACTAGTTGCTAATAAATTTACAGAATGTTAATAGTTGTTGTAATATCCGCACGACCGTGTAAAATCACTGTTCTCAAAACAGCTCGGGAAATCATTCACTCTGACATCAGTAGTTCTACTTTTCGTATTTTTTTAAGTATGCGTTCAAAACTTTCATGTTTCCACTCAATTTTTTGCGATTGCAGAGACACCTTGCGAGAATCGAAAAAAATTCCCGATATAATATTCACGTATTTTTGATCGTAGAATCCGAATCCGCTACAAAAAATAGGGATTTTAATTACAAATTTCAAAGTTGCCTCCGCCCCACCCACTGGGTTAGGGGTGGGAGAGTCAAATCCAATGTCATTGGATAGATTTCGTAAAAATAACAAATACGTGTTTTTCAGTTTTTGACTTGGAAGTTTTTTTTATGAACACAAGACGCAACTCTTGAAACAGTAATGTTTTCTTTTCATTTTTTGCGATTACAGCGACACCATGCAATAATCGAAAAAAATGTCCGGAATAAAATTTAAGTATGTTTTGCCGTAGAATCCGATTCCGCAATAAAAAATAGGGGTTTCAATTTGAAATTTTAAGTTGCCCCTCGCCCCACCCACAGGGTGGTGGGTGGGGAGGTAATTTTGGTATCAGTAGATAGTTTTTTGAAAAATTTTTGACACCTATTTTTTTATTTTTCGATTTGATGCAAACTGTTCGAGATTTTCGACCGTTCCCATACTTTTCTAACACCCGGTATGTATATATTGTAAAGGAAATCCAAAGAAAATATAAATAACGAAAAAATTACTCAAACAAATTATAATTACTTACAAATTACTTAAAAAGTTGATGTAATGGCAAAAACTATTTCAAATTAAAGATCCAAATCTTGATTATACAAACTTTATAAGTATAGTAAAAATTAACCTAGAAAAATGATCAAAAATTTCAGTAGTAAAATCTAAAGAAAAAAATAAACCTTGGATAACAAAAGGCCTGGTATTTGCAATAAGGAAAATTAAAGAAGACGCAAATAAAAAATAAAAACAATCCTACTCTAATAAATAAATATAAAGAATATAGAAATCTAACAAATAATTTAATAAAAAAAAGTAAAAAGAGACTATTATTACAGCGCAATCTTAGAAAATAGAAATAATATAAAAAAGTCTGGAAAATAGTAAATGAAAGTGTTAACGAGCAAAGGTTTAGCAAAAAATTAAAATAAATCAAAATAATATCAAAATAGTAAACGATAAGGCAATTAGTGAACATTTTAATAACTTCTTTCTAAATATTGGAGAAACATGGCAACAAATATACAAATTAATAAATTATTAAAAATAAGAAACATTAGTTGCAGTAACATGTTTCTCAAACCTAACACCGAAGACGAAATTATAAAAAATATAAACAATTTAAAAAATAAATCTTCCTCAGGTGAGGATAATATATCCTCAAAGATATTGAAATTTTTGGATGCAATCGTTGCTAATCTCCTATGTTACATATTTAATTTATGTTCTTAAAAACGTTTCTTTCCAAACATGTTAAAAATATTAACTGTAACACCTCTATACAAAACAGATGATAGGACAGTAGTAAGCAACTACAGACCCATCTCGCTAATCAACAATATTGCAAAAGTTTTAGAATAATGTATAAAAAATAGAGTAGTGGAACATTTAAATTATAATAAAATCTTTCTCCCAATCAATATGGCTTTAAGGAAGGTGAATGTTATACTGTAAAAAAAATGTTTACCTCCGCCGGGAGTCGATCCTGTAATACTGAGGTATTACAAGGCAAAAGCTTTACCAATTAAAAACTTTTTATTGCATATTATATGCATAATTCATCTCATTCATATCATTCCTATCTATCTAGTAAGTTTTTTACTCTAAGGTTGTTACATGAATACCCTATCCTATCTAGAGTTTCCTCTTCAAGGGGTAGGGCGGCCGGTGGACGCCTGAATGATACGCTATTAAAATTTTTTACTTTTTATACTATCGTGATATTTCCTAAAGTTCCTATCATTTATTTGTTCATAATTCTGCTAACAGATTTATAAGGATACATGTTTGTAACTTCATTGTGGTGTTTTTATTTTTATATGTTTTTGCTCACCATCGTGCCTCGTAGCAGTAATTATGGGAAGGTGTATCTGATTTGTATCAGACCGATTCTTTTACAACTTTAATACCTGAGTGACACCAAAGGAACAACTGGCCAGATTAACGAGTTTCCATCTCATGTATAGCAAGTATGGGAGAATGAGTGCAGAAAATATGAAGCTTTATAAAATACCGTAAGTCTGCCGACCACTGGCTCTTAGACTATTAACCAACTCAACGAATATGGTATAAGGGGTACAGTTAATAACTTGTTCAGAACTTATCTTCAAAACAGGGCGCAATGTGTAAAAATTGGTGAAAATAGAAGTAATTTAATAATAATAAAATATGGCATTCCTCAAGGAACGGTTCTAGGGCCAATTCCTTTTAATATTCATGTCAATGAATTACTTCAACTTCCAATTAATGGAAAAGTAGTAGCATATGCAGATGGCACTGTTCTTCTGGTTGAGAATGACTCCTGGGGAAAATGTTGTCAATAAAGCGGTGGTAGAGTTTTCAAAACTACAACTGTTGCTATCGGAAAATTATCTAACTGTTAATCTAGATAAGACTGAATTTATGTGCTTTAGTATATATGACAGAAACGTTGGTTGGCTCCATTCTTAGATATGGAATAATAACATGGGGAAGTGCATATTCGACAAATTTGGAGTCTTTAAATATTTCTCAAAAACACATAATAAAAAATATTTTAGGAAAAAATAAATACTACTCCACGCAGTTTAATATATTTAATCTGCAACTCCTGTATACCAAATCTATACTAATATTTGCACATAAACATAAAATTGAGATTTTTTTTATTGAATACAACATATATACAACACAAGACAAAAATATGATTTAAATGTCACAATACCCCAAATTACAGAACATAAAGATTTATAACGTCCAAAATATAAAATTTTACCTGCTCATTTTAAGCAATATAATAACATAGGGCTATTCTGTGATTAAATAACTGATTATTTAATAAACAACAAACAAAGATTTACGAAATTATTGGTAGGTGGTTAAAATATTGAATATAAAAATAATATAATAAAGTCATCTACTAATAGTATATTTCACTTGCGACTATTGTGTAGGGAAATTTTTAATAATAGTTAAAGTTTTACAACATAATTAAGTTGTTTCTGGTACACACACAGCATATTTATACAATCTAAGTGTACTGCATAGCAATAACGATTAATATATTGCTATGTATTCGCATATTGGACGATTACGAAGAGTGCATGTTTGAGTTATTTGCTGAATCAGAGTTTGAATTTGTTTGTTTCCTTTAGATGGTTTTCAAAATTTATTTAAATTAGCTAAAGATCCGAAAAGTATGTGTTTTAGAATGTTAATACTTATTTAGAGTTGTTTTAATAGTTTTTAAGTTTTTATTTGATGTCAACAGTAAGTTTGATACTGACATCTATGTTAGTAGTTATTAAGTTGTATATAGTTGAAATAATTTCTGACATTTAAGTCATTATGACATTCCTTTTAAGTAGGAAATTTTATTTTTATAGTTGGTAAATGTTTTCCTGGAGGAAGACAAGGAGGTTTAAGTTAGGTTATGTTTGGAATGAAATTAATCAAAATTCATATGGTGTTTTGTTTTGTTTATTTTGGGTACTTTGACATTTAGTGATATAGAACAACAAACAACAGATAAAAGAGAGGTTGTAAAATTGGAAAAATAAATTTAAGAAAAAAAAGAACAAGTGAAAATTAGGGAGTGAAGAAGAGAAATAATAAACATGGATTAAATTTTGAAATTGAATTAAAAAGTCAGAAATTGTGGAGATCAGCGAAGAAGAGTAAAAATAGAGTGTAAATAAGAAGGAAGAGGTGTTATTGTGGATAGGAATTGCAGAGGAGATAAGGACGAGATAAGGTAAAGAATTAATGAAAGGAGAATTGTTGGATTTGGAAAGAGTGTAGCTACGAAGAAGGAAGGTTTTTATATGTTTAATTTTGGACAAGGTTGTATATTAAAATTTAAATAGTGTATTAGACTTTCGAACCTGTTATAAAGCTGCTAAATTATCTAAATATCAAAGGAAATAAATTACTTGTATCAGATTAAAAATTTTACTTTAATAAAATGTCATTTTTAAACAGGAACTGAATTTGAACCTGCTCCTGAAGGAAAAGATAAGCTAGCCGCCCATTAAATAAATTTGACATACTTTCGGATCAAAAGATAAGAGATTTTAATTTGATCTTTTGGTTTTAAAGTTTTTTTTTTGGGTTTATCTATTGGAAATAAACAAGTTAAAGTTTGATTAGTACTTACTGCAAATTATTAAGTTCAATAAAAATAGAACAATACAATATATTAAAATAGATGTTAACATTGTTATTATATCTTAAGTGCATTGTAATTATTGAATTATAATGGGAAAAATGCAATAACATTTGATTGATTGCTTGTCATACTGGTATGATAACAAGTGAATTAGTAAATAAAAAATGAACAACAAGGATACAAAAACAAAACTTTAATTTAACTGCAAAATAAAATTATATAAAAAAATATTTAAAAAAAAAGTTTTTATTTAAATGCTCTAAAATTTACAAAATAAAATTTGAAGTAAATCAAACCCATCATTTTATTACATTATATAATTTTTCTTATGATATAAAAGCTTGTCGCGAGATTTTCTTGTCTAAAGGAGATTGCTCGCGACAAGCTCTTATATCATAAAAAAAATTATATAATGTAACAAAATGATGGGTTTGATTTACTTAAAAATTTATTTTTTACTTTTTAGAGCATTTAAATAAAAAAAAAATTTAAATATTTTTTTATATAATTTTATTTTTTGCTTTCTAGTTTTGTGATATACTGTAATCCAATCCCCAGATATTAAAAACACCCACATTTCGATTTTGATCGATTTGGACTATAAATGTCAAAAAGCCGTCCGCCATATTGGCGCTGCCATTTTGAATCTCTAAATTTTGACCAATAATTCATAATTAGCGATCTCAAAAACCCCCAGATATTGATTTTGAGTCGAATCGGATCGTAAACGGTAAATTCGTCCGCCATCTTTAAGCCGCCATCTTGTTTTTTTCTTATATGAAAATGTTAAAGTGTATTGTCACCCGACTTATGCACATGTGCAAAATTTCAAAGCTCTAGCTTAATTAGAACTAATCAAGATTTGACCTAAACAAACTAACAAACATTGCAAGTTAAATGAAAGCTTTTAAAGATAATTACCTTTCTACATAAACAGTAATGCTATAAAGCAACAAATTTATAATAAACAAAGAATCAGAAGCAAAATTTGGGCATAGTAAAAATATGTAATTTTGTAGTAATAAAGTAGTTTCTTCCGGGTCTTGCCGTGGTCGTCGAACTTAACGTTTCGCTGATCTAAGTCCTTAGAATCCTTCTGAAGAAGCTGACAGGATGATCAGCGAAACGTCAAGTCAAGTTCGACGACCACGGCAGGACCTGGAAGAAACAACTTCATTAGAAAACCTGCATTCTACTAATTTTATTGTAGTTTATATAATATCATAAGAAATTATCAAATATATAGAATGTGGATAATGGATCTTTTTATTGATTTAGCTTACTTTTGTCCAAACGAACTTGTGAAAAAGTTTAGTCATCTAGAATCATTCCACATGGATCTGAATGAAATAAATACATAAATTGTCTAATTATTTTAAATGTTCATTTATTTTTTGTGGCTCTTTGATGCTCAACATATTGATAACTAAAATTAATTAAAAAGAGGATCAAACCGTTTTAAACGACGTGTTTAATTATTCATGTCTGTACACCCGTGAAAAAATCCAATAAACATGAACTAGGGTCGCCGAATTAATTCAATTGCCTTATTCATGGTTACATTTCAAGCTTGAACACGTATGCGTCATGTAGCAATATGTTAATACAAGCACTAATGTAACACAAACATATTTATGTGCGAATTATATTAAACATCGTCTGGATACATAAAATATAGGCCATAAATAAATTCTGTTATATTACGGCTCTCAGAAACAACCTTCGAAAAAACCCTTATGTTTTACAGAACTAAAATATAACCGAATGCGGCTAAATTTAAATAAAATCGACCATAAAACAACAGCGATTCTACATTTTCCTTATTTTACAACTGTGCAAGGAGTAAGGGAGGCCTTCAGGGAAAATATATATCTGTGAATGCAATTAAATAAACGAATGGCTTCAGACAGCATAGCGTACAATCTGAGGTTGAGTTGAGGATTATTCAATAAGATTATGTTAATTTTCTGGAATAGTGATTTCGCATGACCTGAAATTAATGGATATCATTAGAACATGGTGGTTACGAGGCCGAGACGACAGTATATTGTCTGCGAATTTTCAATGACACAATAACGGTGTAGCAGCTCATTTGCCCACTCATCTTAAGTTCTTACAAATACAACGATGTTTGTAAGTGACCCGTAATGGCAGCCATAGGAAGAAAAATAAATAAAAAATCATGATGTACAATATTTCTGGATTTTAATTTGGTATTATAAATTTATACAATAAATATGATGAAAACCTTGATCATTTATATAATTATATAGATACTGCTATATATTGGTGACCCCGACGTGCGATATTGTATATTTGTCCCCCAGGAAAGACGGCAGCCATGGTTTTTGCTATATCTTTTTGGCCCCCACAGAAGATGTAAGATATGTTTTTATTTTCGAAAAGATTTTCAAGGGTTATGTTGGGTAGTGTTGATTGGTCCTGTACGGTCGTTGGAGGAGCGACGAAGACGTCTACCGCAAGGATATATTTTGGCTAATAGTTTATGGCAAGTGAGTTGTGTCTTCATCATCTCTTATTAAACGACGGCACAGCCCACAAATAAAATTGTACTTGATATTCCCTAAGTTACGGCTCACGATCAGTATGTCGCGACCGTCAGGCTTCCACTATTTTGGGTCTCAAAACCCAAGGTTTCATTTGCTCAACTTGAGTCTCAATTTGCCGTGGCTCGTATTAGCAACTATCGTAAAAAATATGACCAGATAGTCACTAGTTTACCTTTAGAAGTTATAAACAACGTTTATGATATTATAGCTAACCCTTCCGAAAGGGATTTTTATATTGATTTGAGGCATACGTTAATTTCGCGCCTGACATCTAGTGAGGAAAAGCGTTTAGATGACTTGCTCTCTGTTTCCCAGATGGGAGACCTCAAACCTTCCGATTTTTATCGGTCTATGTTAAGCATTGTAGGAGGATCCCATATGGTTAGCCAAGAGCTGCTTATTAAATTATGGAAAAGGTGCTTACCCAAAACTATTTTTATTGCATTACCGCCTCTGGTAAGACAGATATTAAGCAGATAATAGATATTGCGGATTGTATTTGGGTCCAAGGTCCGATTGGAAATTTATCGGTATCCCCTTTTAACATTGAACCCACACCTTCTATATCGGATTTGGTATCAATGTTTAAAAAAATTTCAGCTACTTTTCAGAGTACTTTGGATCAGGTCTTGCAGTAGCAAGAAGTTTTTAATTCACAACTACATGCTATTCAGTCCAAAGTCACTTCTATAAGTTCTGATCCACCTGTCCCTTCTTCATTTTGTAGCAATTGTAGAAGTTGAAACAACTCTAGGGCCCGTTCCTCGAACCGTAGGAATGCCCGTAATAATTTCGATCCTCGATCGATTTATTCGCATCAACTCTACAAAGAGAAAGCTTTTCGCTGTGGTGGAATCTGGTGTACTTATAAATAAAAATACAAGTAGTACTTTAGTTAATAATTCAGAAATTGCTAATGTTTTGACACCTGATGTTAGCATATCTGACAGTAAGCGTCGACTTTTTGTCTATGACCGGTCAAATAACTTGCTTTTTCTGATAAATACTGGCTGATTTATCTGCTGCTATACCTCGAAACTTTTTTATGGATTTCGATAAAATCTAAGTGTGATTTTGACCGCAGCTAATGACTCTATTATACACACATATGATAAAAATTGTTAAGAGTTAATTTGAACCTACGCAGGGTTTTTCTTTTTGTTTTTAATATTGCAGATATTGAATTGTCCGTTACTTCAGTACTACGATCAAAGTCATTAAGAAAAAACTGTTTATTACAACATTCAAAGTGCTGTTATAAACAAATGCCGCCGAGTTTTCATCCAGAAAGTATGTACATATCATCTTTGATACTCTCTGTTCAAATTAGCTCAAAATGAAGAGGGGGTAGTTTTTAGGGGTGGTTGGTGGAGGATGGGAGAGAAATGAATATTTCCAACGTGTTAAGCACCCTTGAAAACAGGGATAAACAAATTTTCATGCATTTTGATTTTTTTGGAGATATTTTAGTATTATGAGAGGGGGTAGTTTTAACTTCGGGGGTGAATAAGATATTTTGTCGTTAAGTTTCATACGTTCTGCCCAAATAGGGGTGATTTTTCGAGTATACGGGTATAAAGGCATACTTGGAATTTAATTTAAATAATACGAGAGGCAATAAAAAAAGGTGTTTGTAAACAGCTGAATGATCTGGACATTCATACTAAACAAAAAAATCGTTCCATTCCAAATAGCCTAAATAATGTAGATTCAATTAACAAATATTTTATAACTTCGTCAAACAGTGATTTAACTCTAGATGCTGATATATTAAACCATTATGCAAATAGCACTAGAGATAATATAGCAGACTTCTCATTTAAACATACTAATGATATTGAAATATATAAGACTATTCTATCTTATAAGTCCAAAGCCGTAGGAGTAGATAGTATCAGTATAAGTATGTTACTATATGCTTATCCTTACATTCTGCCTTATATTTGTCATATCTTTAACTTTGCCATAGAGAAAGGAGTTTACCCTGCTATATGGAAAAAATCTCGTGTAATTCCTTTACCTAAGATTACTAATCCAGAAGAACTAAAAGATTTACTCCCTATTAGCATTCTCTGCCTTTCAAAAATTTTCGATAAAATCATAAATAAACAGATAAGAGTACACCTTGATGAATTTAATATTTTACCATCGCATCAGTCAGGTTTTCGATCTGGATTTAGTTGCACTACGGCATTACTTAAAGTAACGAATGACATTTTCACTGCTTATAGATCAAAATAATTTATGTTTGCTCATATTACTCGACTATTCCAAAGCGTTTGATAGGATAAAACATCAATTACTTTTAGCCATCTTCCACTATATAGGTTTCACTGATCAAGCTAAGTTACTGTTAAAAAATTATTTGGCACAACGATTTTAATCTGTTATCTTGGGAGCAATGGAGTCTGATTTTGCCTTAGTAGAAAATGGAGTTCCGCAGGGTTCCATACTAGGTCCTCTATTGTTTACTTTGTATACTTTTCAATTTTATGAACATCGACGCTATTCTTACGCTCATTTTTATGCTGACGACACACAAATATACATGTCCTTTCCCGAAGGTGATTTGCTAACCGCTTGCACGAATCTAAATTATGACCTTGACTCACTAATGTCTATCTCCACCAAAGTTTGCCTTGAAATAAATCCTTCCAAATCTATTTTATTTGGAAGAGATGCAGCGCGTAAAAGATATTCGAACTTGATTAGTATACAAGTGAATAATAAAATACTTTCACATTCAGAGCATGAAAAAAATTTGGGATTAGCAATTGACAATCGCCTATGGTTTTCTCAGCATGTCACAATGATTACAAAAAGAGCATTCTGTAACCTAAAAACAATCTACAGTAATAGGAGTATACTCGACAAAAAATGTAAAATCCTCTTATGTGACTCACTAGTACTATCTCACCTCAACTTTGCTGATCATGTAGATGGCCCAACGCTTAATAAAGTTGACGTGCGACGTCTACAACTTATTCAAAACTCGTGTATTCGCTTAATTTATGATTTAGGGAGACGGGAGCATGTCACTAAACATCTAAAGGAGGTTGGATGGCTTAATATAGATCAGAGAAGAATTTTGCACAGTTGTGTTCTCTTTCATAAAATTATAACCCTGCAACAACCATCTTATCTGTATAATAAAATCAAGTTTCGTACAGATGTCCACAACATAAATGTTCGTCGCAAAGATCATATTATAATTCCTCAGCACAACACAGCTCTCTTTGAATCGTCTTATTCTTACAATATTGCTAAGCTATATAACAAGGTTCTGGATGACATGAAAAGGCTACCCTTATTTTCATTCAAGAAAAAGCTGAGGGAAATGCTGTTAATGGGTAATTTCTAATTTTGATTTTAACTGTTAAATTTTAAATTTGTTCAATCTTGTAAAAATTTTAATTTGTTTGCCTTCAGCTTAGTCTTTTTTATACTTTATCGGTACAATGTAAGTACGTCTGCTTAATGTGTGTGTTTATGTGTGACTGTGTGTGTATTTATATATTTATATTTGTTTTATGAAATTGGCCCACCTTGGAAAATGGTAACGAACTAAGTTCATGTGATTCTCAATCTAAATCTAAAGATATCTTGCTGTTCCATTCATCCTTGGTGGCCATTTGGGGTTGAGTGGAAGAGCGCAGTTTCTCATACTCTGGGTAACAGCGAACTCTGACCTTTGATAGATCCACTATTATATATTTTTTTCAATTTTTACTTTGTATATTTGGTGCTCTATCAATAAGATCAATTATTATTATTATTATTATTTGCTGAGGGGTGGGAACCTTAAAAATATCAGCATTAGTATTCAGCACCGTCGAAAATGAGGCGGTACCGTGACAGGGATGAAACTTCCTTGTGACAGAAGTATTGTGTTTTAAGCCTTTTTTTGCAACTTTCTCACGGACTAGTAAATCAATAGCACTATCTACTGTCCATTCTTGAAATATCAATAAAAATAGCAGTGGAAGTAAAAACAACATTCAGTTCAAAAAATATCTAAAAAAGTAACTAAAAAAATAATATCAGCTTTAGGACTAATGTATTAGAAAATTATTAAGAAAATCTAATATGAGAATATTTTAAAGGAAAATTATTGACCAATTGTACGTTCAGGAATTCAGTACATAATCCCATAATAGATGATAAATCTGACTGAGAATTAACACTACCTTATACCAAATTAATATCGCAATTATTCTACAGAACTGCCAAACAATAACAATTTAGCAGAACGTCAAATATATTAGGTTCTCATTAAGTTGACTGCACCAATAACCGTAAATTCAAATGTTATCACCCTACTATAAACAGTCGGTAGCCGGTTGCCAGTGGGAAGCTCGATTCGGGACCAGCCTACAAGTCGCTACAATAACTAGGTCAGAGTTAGGACGCTGGGGAGTCTGAACCGAGTATTTCAGAAACACCACTTTTAGCGTACGTAGAGAAATACTTTGAACTAAGTAGCATTCTTTGGATACCTTAAATTCTTAACTAATTGAGTTATTTATTAATTAAGTTTTGAAATGTCGTTGACTGGTTAGATTATAGTGTGACTAAGTGAAATATATTTGCATTTTTTTACAGTATTATTTATAAATTGCTGTCTAACATAACTCACCACAACATTTAACGTTTAGATAATATTCAGATGTCGATCTATCAGTGTGTAATGTTAGCATCAGCTAGACAAAGACTCCATTATTTTGATAAAGAATTATCTGTAAATAATACAAAAGCTATGAGATATATTTTTTTTAAATAATGTGCCTGAAAAATAATGTAATCTTGATAAGTGTCTACAAAAACAGAAATACTGCATAATAGTGTTTAACAAAAATCAAAACAATTAAATTGCTACCGCGTATATTCCACTTCATACATTTATGGTAAAAGGAAATTCTAAACCACAAGCAAAATTGCAAGCATTAATCTCAAAAAGAACAGCCAGAATTAGTCAGCGCTATATTAAAAGAACGGGAGAAAGGTAAAGCGGCACGCTAAATTGCACATTACACCCTATATTAACCTCACAATATCCCCAATGTTATTGGGTAAATACCACTTTAAATGATAGGATACAGTTTGTACAAATCATCTGCTGCTTTATGTTCACCGATTTTGCACAGCAGATACAGACTTATTGTTACCACCAAAGATATATAGGTCAATTTTCTTCATGAAATACATACCCACTTTGCTATATAAAACTTCTGAATAGTTCTCTGCTTGGGTCATTTGTTTGAGACGAAATACTTTCTACCTTATTATTATCCAGTTCTAGCAATTTATTAATACTATTAAGTAAATATATAATTTAGCTTGAACTTCGCCATAGCTTACAAAAATTTTGTTTGTGCTGAAGGTAATGATTTATTAAGGTATATATTATGTACATTACTGAGTTATATAAGAAGCATAGAAGCTTTAAGCAAATTATATTAACAGAGAGTAGATGACGATTTCTGAAAATTGTGACGGTTTTAAAATCAGTTGAAAGAATTACGCTCAAAAGATTTTTCGTTGCGCTACTGCTCTTTGAACATAGAAAATATGAGAGCAATTTGTATATACCTAATACACTGTATACCTACTTCGTTCACACAAAAGCAAACTTATAATGACCCTAAGTTTTGATAATTTAATTAAAATAAAATGTATATTTTTAAAACCTACATTAACCAATTTTCGATTTATTACTTTAAATTCCCAAAACGTGAAAAAGAACTAAGTGGAGGTACTGTTTCTCTGTAGGCTCTTAAAAAAGACGGTTCAAATTCCACAAGCACTCTAGAATATTGCTCAATGAGAGCATAATTGTAAAAAAAGTACATTAGACGACTACTGAGCTGTTTGAATATATTCAATAAATGGTATCAAAAGGGGTCAGGAGCATAGCACACGATGATATCAAAACACGCTGAATTCACTATTGTAGGTTTGTATAATTAAAACAGCTCCTTGACACAATCAACTGTCAAGCAAACTAAAAAAATCAATAAGTTGTTTTATTGGCGGGAACGCTAAGCGCATATCGTCGTCTGTATTCTGGGCGAAAATGTGCATGTAAGTACATAAATGTAAGACTTAAGTTGAGCGACCCGCCATCTCCAAGAGACAGCATCCGTCCTAGAGAAATAGTGCCACAGATGGAAAGTGGAAATCAACACAAAGTAAGGTCATACTCTTCAGATGAGTGGGGAATTAATCTCCAACAAGACAAGTGGAATATCCAACAAAAACAGGTGAACATGAAAGGTGAGGGATCCAGGGACACGATTCCATTAGGTACCTTGGCGTGATCATGGACAGAAGCCTGATATGAAAAGTGAACACCGAGTAACTCTGCAGGAAGACGAAGAAGACTAGGACGCTCATCTACCCAATGCTTGGAAGGCTGAGCAGCCTCAACATGAGGAATTAATTCGCTAGGATCGGGACAATCATCAGACTCTAACTGATGTACGTCTTTTTGACCTGAGATTATTAAGCAAGAAGCTACTTCAAAGGAATTCAAGCCGTAGGAAACATTACTCTCATGAGCATCGTTGATGCACCATAGTTTGTCCGACATGCAGATATCTTCAGGAACTTCGAGGAAAGTTCGAGAAAGTTCACACGTTGCGTAGCCATGCATTGACCGAGGAGCACGGTAATTTCAATGGGTAAGCATGCTACCTTTCAGCTCGATGAACATTGTACCATCTGAAGAGAAACAGCCCATCCCTGTAGGATCCCTGGAGAGCTTACAAACAGCCTACTCCTTTTAAAAAGTTCAATGTCTTCTCAAAGTCCGGTGTCAGTCCAATAAGTTCGCAGGTACGTGTCCCTAGCTACATATTTCATGTTTTCTCGTCGATGAACGCAAAGTACGGTGACAACTGTCGTAGGTATAGTAGACCGTCACCTCGCATCCAAACACTCTCAGGACGGTTCACTGTTTGATTTTTAAGACAGACGTCACCCTTCCTGTGACAGACACAATGGCAAAGAAGGAGGACCAAAACTGAAAAGTTTCAGAAGAAGCAACCTAACGAGCAGTTTATCAGCTATGCGACTTGATCCAGGTCTACAGCGATTCCTGTGATGGGTAAAGAGGGATAATCCAGCTTGACCTGTCATCATCTCGGACCATTTTCAAATTCAAAAATATTGGCGTTGGGTTTAAATTTAGTATTTTCTGGAGTAGCTTTAGCAAGAGTTCGAGAATATAGGCGTACTAAACAGTTTATAGTATAAGAAATATTTTTTTTAAAACTAGGAATTTTATTTATTTAACAATTATCAAATATTTTGTACCTTACAGACCAATTGGCGTAAAAATAGTAACCTGCAAAGGTACACTAAAAATAGTGTTATGTCCCGCCCTCTAACGGAGAGAGATTTAGTTAATCCTCGGCGGAAGAGTGAAAGGAAATCTGCCTAGTTTGACCACCGATAAGACGGCGCAATCTCTGAGATAACTGGCGAACGACGTGAATCCCGCGCAAGGAGTGGAGTTCAGTTCTGATATGGAGAGATCATATAAGATAAAGAACAATAACAAGTTGTGAATTATTATAGCAGTCAGATTATAGTAGATAAATGTATCACTGATGGTCGAGAGGTGAACGCACTTGCCTCTCACCTAAAAGTTCCGGGTTCGATCCCCGGTCGTGGCAGTGGAAAATACTGTGAGAGGGATTTTTCCACTATATACGGGTGTGGGAGTGTGTCCCTTGTCTTTAAATGTGTAGCTCCCTCCCACACAAGACTCTTCTAGAGCCTTCTGGGATTAAGGTGGTCGTCATTACCTGTGGTGTATTTATTATTTATTAAAACTTGTAATTCGTGTGTACTAATGTGTATAAGGTCTATTTACTGTTATTCAAGTTATAAATAAGGCAGTGGCTAGTGAAAATTCTTGTTGCAATAATTTGAACCTACGTACAAGGTGTTTACTGGAGGTCGTAAGCATGTAGCAATAGTTACTGCTGGAGTAAAAGTGACATTTTTGTGTCGAGGATACACCATAATTGTTTTGTTACAATAATTTAAAAAAATTAATTGAATAATTTGCTAGTTTCTATCCTTAAAATGTTAAATATGACCCCACTAATGATTTCTTTCAAAATAATACAATTATTGATATAACCGACGTAAGACGAACATTTATAACACAAGTTTTTTCGAAAAAACATACTGCTTGACAATAGTATCTAATGTCGAGTAAACTCTAACTTGGCGGGTCCAAAGGTCGCTTCATCATATGAAGTAAGAAACTATTTACTCGATAGCTCAGGTATGACAGTGGTTCTCAAACAGTTTACAACAATTTACAAATGATTATATGTCTGTAACTGTAATGCAATCGCTAAATAATTATACAAAAATATTTGGCAGTAGTTGCTGTTGTATCCATTCTACAAAATTGTCACAATTCATGTTATCGTGATAATCCATACTTTTATTGGTAGTAGAAAAAATTAAGCTTGCTCCCGGAATAAAGCCATCTGATGTTCCTGCACGCAAAATAGTGAATCGCTTTCCTATAGTTGATTTTTTGTGTTTGACACTTTTTTTTGCATAAATCTTGCCACGATTTTCGAACACTTCCATTGGCAAATACCCATGTTTCATCTATAAATACAACCCTTCGAAGGTTACTGTCATAGTTTTCCATATATTTTCTTAAAAATACAACCCTTTGCTGAACTATTTGCATTTGTTCACATAAATAGCGAAGGTTACAATCTTTTTTATACCTAAATCTACAATGTTTTAATAGTTTTAAGAGACGTCAATGATTCCCTTATTTTTTAGCATTTCCTTCAAAGTATCTAATGTAAAATGTGTTTTCGATTCATAAAAATTATAAATTACTTCCCTTATTTGCATTTTAACGCCTTTACGTACATCTAATGTTTTTGGTTTCTTTTTAATTCGTTTTTTTATTTTCAAGGACACATTATTAATATGTTGGTGCTTAATTCTGTTAACTGTTCTGAGACTTATGTTCAAGGCTTCAGAAACTCTTTCATGAATTCGTTCAAGAGGTACCAAGGATCCCTTGTTTTCCTTTTCTTTTGTAAAATAATCTATTAAATTTAATACCAACTTCTTTGACTGTTCATTTAAGACGCCTAATTTAGTTGCCATATTTACCAAATATTGTATTTTTATAATTTAATGTTATTCGAAATAAATATTTACACACGTATCTAATTTAGAAACCCGAACACATTTAACGTTAAATAGAATGACCGGCTTAGCAACCCTCCAATCCGCGAACTGTAGATGGTACGTCTGTTTATTGGATAAAAACTATAGATACGCCACGCCCATATCATCAGGTGATATTGGAATGGGCTGTAAAAAATACCTTAAAAAATACTACAGCTTTGGCACACCGCGGTAAACTGTTCGGTCTAACTATTTATTTAGCAAGAAATAAAACACGAAGGATTGAGGGTCTATGGCCTATGTAATGTATAATAAATTTAAAAAATGACTGTGGATATTCATCTGACAAGCGAATAAATAACCAGACCATTAAATACCAAGGGATAAACTCGCATAGAATAATACAAGAAAAATGTTTAACGAAAAGAAAGTTTTAACAAAACTTGCGGCGCGGATTAATAAAATAAAATGTTTAGAAGAAATATGTTTAACTTTAATATAATAAAATCTAAAAAAAATTCGGTAGGCAACAGGATTTGAACCCGGATGTTTTATTCCCTTTACTTACACACTTCCGAAGGAAAGCAAAAGCAAAGCAAACAGACTTTATTAAAATTAATACATAATATTTCCTCCCCGGAGACTACCTTGCGACCGACCTTGCAACCACCGCGCTGTTCGCGGTGGCTGGTTGCATGGCCGGGCGGGGTGACTCCGGTTCGGCTAAAAGAAAATGGGGAGAGAAGTCCTGACTCCTTTTGCTAGAAACAAGTTAAAAATGACAATATAGTTAAAAAACATTTTAAAAATAAAATTTAACAAAGCTTAAAACTAAACACAAACTCGAAGCTGTCGCACTGCACTGAACTAATTTTGCTGCTGACACAGGTACCCAAATCTAAAACGGGGAACCTTCATCGAAATGAGGTACTGCAGGGCTGCGCAAGGCTGCCAAAACTGTGGTTTATCGAAATTTTATGTTTCTTAGAAATTTTATAGTGAAGCTAATTTTGAGTGAAAAAATGCACAAAAAGAGAACAATAACAAGTACAAAGACAAAAAACGCACAAAAAGAGATCAGGAACATGAAACAAAATGGACAAAATGAAAGGAAGAAAGGGACAGGATAGATTTAAAGATACGAAAGGTATGAAATGTCAGTATAAACGGATAGGGTAAGAGGAAGTTATAGTAAGTGAAGGTTTGGCTATAGTGGTTGCCGGAAGATACTTACACACTTCCCTTTACTTATACACTGAGCTATTCCACGACGTACAATTCATGTAATATGTAGATACTAGAAGATTGCAAGTCCTAGGTATAGTGGTTTGGCAATGTCCGTTTGTCGGATGAATATCCACTACCACTAAAAATAGCTTATATATTTCATATAAAGATGAATTTAATGCTAATATGAGACGATTGTTAAATAACCAATGACAAATCTTCAGAGTTTGAAAATCGCTGAACTTATTGAAAACGTAGATTAAAATTTATCTCCCTCTTCAGTGTGTATCGCAATATTTCTGTCTCAAAATAGGTGAGAGAGAAGCTTGGCAGACATACGCGACAGTGTTTTTGGGCTATTACTTTAACTTTGTGTGCGAGAGAAATTAAATCGTACGCGCATTATCAACTCATACACATGCCAGTTTAGAGCTTACTAGACTCTACTACAGGAATGCTATTTTTAAATATCTATTATACAAAAACTATTCAAAGCAAAACAGGATACACTTTATAAAAATACGTTATTAAATACACAAAAACACTATTGAAAATCTACGATATTATCTTTAATTAATTCAAAATTAATTTGTGAGCTTAAAAAATTGCATATAAATTTATACTCCATTGTCTAACGTCCAAACTGATTGAATTAGCCGATAAAAACCACGAACATATATACTAAAACGTTTTTACCTAATAGAAGCAACTTCAAATATCGATTTTACATGCTGAATTTTAGCTAAGTGTTTAGCTACTAACGAGAAGTGGGCACTTTACGGGGTTTAAATTAAATCCTCACGAACTTGAAAGTTAATATAAGATCCAATTTAATACTTATAAGTTCAACTAGCAACTTTAATATAAGCACGGTTTGAAATTGTATGAGTAAAGGTGAGCTATTTTTGAGTATAGTACTTTTATTTTAAAAATATTTACATATGAGGATCCTTGCATTAAAGAAATATACAAGGCAGGAACCAAAATATCAAATTTTACTAATACTGTAATTCAAGCGAAAATTTTACACTACTTACTACCCATTTGCTTAAATCAAAACTATTTTCAGTTTAATAATAACATTTGTGTGGGAAAAGACGGCTTAATAATAATCCATGGAAAATAAGTTGCAGAAAAAGGCTTAAACTACAAAAGTTCTGCGACAGGGATGAAACATGGGTATGCCTCCGTTTTCGAGGGCGCTGAATACGGTGGTTATATTTTTGAGATTCCCACCCCTCAGCAGCTACCCGTAAATTCGTAAAACCACCCCTATTTTGCGTTTTTTCCGTCGTAGGCATGCGGATCGATTTTTTGGGCATTATTTCGGTAGTCCGTGTGAAATTTAACCATACATCTTATCCATCTCCGGGGTGGAATCTACCCCCTTTCCTAATACTAACCCAACTAGCAATTTGATGTTTTGTAGAAGTTAAAAGAATGTTTATGGAACAGTTTTTTATAAAACAAGATTGTTGATATAAACATTTCTAAAACGTTTATACAACGCTTATAGACGCAAAATGGGCACAGTTTATAAAACAATGTAGTTCTTTAATTTATTTTATTATGGCCCTCACAGGTGTTATAAAATAATTGTGTAAACGTTTATATACAATTTTAAAAAATGATAGACGATAATTATGAAATAGTTTTATAGCAAACAGTTATAAAATTTAAACCTGTTTTTGTAATATATCAATTATAAAATTTTATAAGCATTGGGTTATTATCATCATGCTACTTTTCTGTTATGTGCAGCAACAACAGAGGTTATTTATTTTTTAAATGTTTTTGCAGACAATAATAATTCTCAAAATAGTTTTAAAATATTACAAAGGTAGCTAGATCTTATGTGACTATATATGGCGGCGTAACTAACAACATATTTAGTGAAACATGAGATAAAAGTTAACTGATTAAAACTTCGTTTCGCCAACAGCAAAGCGATTTTGGACTGCGAAGAAAATGTTTCTGTGAAATATATGGTATATATACAATGAAATTTTTAAGCGCCTTAAAAATAACGAATATTTATCAAAATTAAAAAAAGTAAAGTGAAAATAAATTTTTTGTATTTTATCTTTTTGTGGTGTTGCACCAATTGTATTTCGCAGACGTATTTCACAATAATAGATTATTGCTAAAATACTTGTATCACAATAATTTCTATTTTTAAACTATTTTTATTTTCCAAAATGGCCGCTATAAAAATAGTTCAAACATAATAACATTATGGCGTCCATCTTATAAAGCATATTTATAATTATAAAAACACTTATAGAACAAAGATATTTTTCGAAGAACTGTTATATATCAATAAACTGACAGTCTCTGAGGCAGTGCTTATGGAAGTTTAAAAAAATATAATTGCTCCGAAAGAACATCTTATAAAACATATATACAGCAACATGTCTTAATGTTTTACAAAAACTCTATTTGCAATACTTATAGAGCAATACATTCTGAAGCGCTTCTTAGTCGAGCTAAATAAACGGCAAATTTGTATCTCAGGGATCTTTTATCACTTGTTTATTAACAGTGGAAATAAATATAATCAGTGTGTGCGCTTGTCTTTAATCCAGTATGTAATATTGTGTACCTACATATATAGTTTTAACTTTAGATGTGAGACATCCGTTGATGGGCGCATAAACATCTACCCATGTCTTTAAAGACAATGTTTAGTTTATCAATTATTTTATAAGTGTTTTATGACAGTAATGCGTGCTTCCTTTATATAGCAATTGTTTAGCAGTTACATCAGAATACAATATGTTCCCTGAAATAATATGTGTTATGAAGAATCCTAATAAAATTGTTTTGTTATTGCTTAGCTAAACTTTTACAGAATTCGTCAATTGGCCAATAAGTGGTAGGGGTCATTATTATAAATCATTTTTGTTCCGTGGGCAAAAACGTCTTATAATAATTGCTGTATAAACGTTTATAACACAGCGAAAAACAAATTCTACAAAATGCTTTATAATTTAACTGTAAGAACATGTTTAGCGCTAATTTATATGATAATTTAGTTGTGAAGACTAAATAATCACCTTGACAGTTTTAATAAAACAAAATGGCTTTTGCAGAACAGCAATGCAATAGTAATAAAATAAAATTATCCTATATTTTAAACCTATAGAGCAACTTTGTTAGTTGGGAAAGTATCCAGAAAATTCAAAATACATGAAAATTTATTTATCCCTTTTTGAGGATGCTCAATGCGATGGTAATATTCATTTATCCAACACCCGCTACCAACCACCCCCTTTTCATATTTCTTGATACTGGGTATGTAGGGACTCGTTGAATCGGGGCTTTTTAAGGGGTTCTCGACATTGAAAATATTAAAAACCCCGATTCAACGAGTCCCCACATGCCCAGTATCAAGAAATATGAAAAGGGAGTGGGGTTGGTTGGTAGAAGGTGGGGGAGAAATGAATATTACCATCGTGTTGAGCACCCTCGAAAACGGGGATAAAAATGTATTGTATTTTAATTTCTTTGGGAATCTCTTAATATTAGGGGAAGGGGTAGTTTCAACCTCAAGCATAGATAAGATGTTGTATGGTTAAATTTCATACGGCCTACTCTACTCCTGCCCAAAAAACCGATCCGCATGCCTCCGATGGAAAAAGACGCAAAATAGGGATGGTTTTTAGAGTTTACGGGTAGTTGCTGAGGGGCAAAAACTTTAAATTTCACCATCGTGTTATCCAAGTTATATTCCTGTCACAGAACTTTTGGGATTTTTTCAATTTTTTCATGTACTAATGGGAAACTCCTTAATCCCCATTTTAGCAAAAATATTTATGGACTTTCTAGAAAAATAAATTCATAACAATAATTAACTAAAATTTTCATTTATTAGTACTGTTATATATACGATATACTAACTTGTTTGACATGAATAGATAGGTAGTTTAAACATGTTCTTCTTAGATTTCATTAATAATTTACCTCTTAATTTAAAGCTCACCTTAGAACTGGAGAAAGAAGACAGTATAGACTTTCTGGATTTAACTAATTCGAAAATTAATAATTTACATGAATTTTTAATATATCATAATCAAACTACTACTAGTCCAAACAGTCTAAAACATTTGTACCTTTAACGCTGTCAAAATTGCTTCAAAAGCTTTTACAACAGTTTTTAGTCTGGGAATCATTACCAAATAACATATTCAATATCCAACAAAATTGATCAACGAGAACTTCTACAATAATGGATTTCAAAATGGCGAACTCGTTCTGAATTCTATAATGATTTATTTGTGAATAATTTTTGATATTCTAAATTTATGTTTTCATTCAAGTTTAGAATAAACTTTGTTGTAAATAATGGAGACGATTGAATTGTACGTGACCTATATGGAAACGTAGGACAGAACAATAAATCTCTCGTGGGAGGTGGATATACATGGGGTTTTTAATATTTGCCCATTGACAATACTATCTACTATTTATGGGGTATATGCACCGTTTAGAGAAATTTGTATTATATTAAGTTATTTTTTTTTTAAGTTTTCGTTGGATATAGGGCAATAATTAATCGGTATATCATAATACCCAGCTAACATGTTAACATCATATTCACATATTTTTAAAGTCATTTACTGGTCAGTGACGTCAATGACCAATAATACGACGTGATAACCACGTCATGACGTCAAAATATGACGTACTTATGACGCTATAAAATACACGTCTATATGACATACAGTGTTGCTATTTTGTACATGAATTTTTATGTAATTATGTAAACGTCAACATGACCTAGATTATTGGGTATTGATATAAAATATATCACCGTAAAGTCACAACTAAAATTACACATTAATTACTTCATATACTCTAGATATTATGCAACAAGAAGAATTAGAATTTTTACGAGAGACATATATCTACAATGACCGACATAAGTATACTATACATCTTGGTACTATCAGCTAAAGTAAATAGTGCAACGACATTGTTTTTCATTTTAAGAGCTCTCCGGAATGTATTCGTCATCGATGCTTCCAATTTTAATTGTAAATGACTTTCCGTCAATAAAATGACGCAGCCGAATGTACGGTTTGCTTGGAAAGACAGAGATAGATGAAATATAATATGACATTGTACAAATTTATTATACCTAATCTTTATATCTATATTTGTTCCTGAGGACATATAAGGCTAATTTTATTTTAGTTCTATAAAAGGGGAAAATGTTTATTTTAATAATACCTATGTGGGATGATAACAATTATTTTTGCAAATCAAAAATAGAAGAAAAAAATTATATTGTTTTATAAATACTTTTTCTCTCTCGTCATTTCACATTGTAACATGTTTTTAATTTATTTTGGTAAAAGCCGTTTTTTAAAATAATGATGATTTATATGAGAGTATATCGAAGCGCCTTGACGGCTTATATTCGGAGCGCTCTTAACCATTGCAGCGTTTCAAGTGCAGAATGCGAAATGTCGCTTTTCAGCATTGTTAATATTCTATTAAAATATTTACTTAATAAACATAGACACACACATAAACACACCACATAAAATAGTCAACCCTCAAATCCAAAACCAAAGGTTGTCTGGAAAAGGGTTACACATTTGAAAAAACGGGGACAAACATCTACTACCCACCGACATTGCCCGTGTCGGTGCCGGGGATCGAACCCACAACCCAGCAGAGTGATATCAATACTAATTTGCCACATAACGCGTTCTAGCCCACTGAACTACCGTGGTGGTGGGGGTGTTTTCGTACGAGGGAAATTTTTCACAAATCAATATCCTTGGTGCATAAAAATCACTTTTACAAAACGTCAATGGATTTGAATGCTACACTTGAATATCCTCCACGACATGCTTTTCGCTAAAGATTTTAGCATCATCAGGAGGTTTTCAAAATTGAAATCCAGTTGATTTCCAAAATGTAGAGACAAAGACATGGTAAAAAGATTTTTAAGGCCATTTCCAGTAAATCCAGTGATGATGAATTAGTTTCGAACAGCTAGAAATAATTCCTAATTCCTCCGCATATAAATTTTCATCATAATATCTTTGGAAATTCATCAATTATATTGGTGGCCTACGATTCAGTTACAACCTATATACTAGTGTAATTTATTTTTTTGCAATCGGGTACATTTTTTAAAATAACTAGTTCTTGTTATTAGGATCAAGAGAACAGATCATCGCAAGATGTCTGAACATGTTGAATGCTAATTCCTTTAACAGCACACGGTACTTCAACTATAGCATCTAGAGAGTATTTTCTTATTAAGGATGTGTAAACTCTGATACAAGTTGTCATAAAAGCTAAAAACTGAACATCACCTCGACGAACAGCTGGCGAAGCAATTTGGCATAATCGAGAAATGATTTTTTTTTATAGTGCCTCAGGGAAGCATACTTCGCCCTTTGTTATTTGTAATATCTATTAATGATATGTCAAGAATCTTTAAAAATTGCAAATATCACTTTTTTAGACTTAGAATTGATTTCTGAATGGTTGAAAACAATTAAAGTAAAACTGAATATCACTTAAACTAAAAGTATGCTCATAAGTAATCAGCAGAATTTCAAATGGTTCAAAGATACAAATTTACCATTTAAGCTTCAAGAAGTAAATCTGTCATTGATCTCGGAAATCAAATATCTAGGAGTTATTGTTGATTGCAATTTAAATTTTAAAATTCATGTGCACTTTACATGTAAAAAAAAGTTTTAAAAAGTTGGCGTTCTTAAACGTGCTAGTTGGTGCTTATCAATAAATGCAAAAGAACTGTGTATAATGCTATAAAACTACCGCATTTTTAACTATTGTAGCACAATCCTGTATATTACGGCTAATCAGACTGATCTAGAATGATTACAAAGGTTACAAAACAGATCGATGCGAGTTATATTATATGCAGTATATACACTAAGATAGATGACATGTTAAAATATCTTAGTTGGATGAATACACAGAACTTCTTAAGGTATAATGTTTTAATTTTCATACATAAAATTAACAAGGACCTAGTTAGATTACATAAAAAATATCTTAACAAAATTACCAGAAGTTCAAATGTGCTTTTAGAGGGCGGAATATTAAACATAATACTTTTAGTTGCAAACTCCTCTATCTATAAAGTCCTTAGTTTACTATAAAGAGCGTAACCAGACTGCAACCAACAGCTACTCTCCGGGCTATGTGCCCCGCCGAGCGCTGAATTACAAGTTACAAGTCTGGCGCGTTAAGTGTAATAATTGCATATTACCATCAAAACGCTAATGCTTCGATTGCAACAAACACCAGCCAAAAGACTGATCCTACTTATTAAAATTACCAGAAGTACATGACTGTAACACCCGAGAAAAGGGAAATTTTGTAATTAAATGGGCCAATAGTGCATCAATGCATAGCTTAATTTTTTATAAAGGAGTTGTAGAGTCTAACCGATTGAATACCGACTTACGTAGAACTGATCCAAATACTTTCGAAAGACTATGAAAATATACCATGATGTGAATTATATATGTATTTTCTTTTATTTTTATTTTTGTTTTGTGTATATATCGTTTCTAATGTAATACAGAGATTATACTATGTATTTTTGATAGCCAGGGGCTAAATAAATGTATTATCTATCTGTCCATTGCTACCACTACCGGAGAACACACCACTGGTGTCTGGCCGGCTATGTCTACACTGGATTGGACTGATACCTATTGTTTATGCTCCTCTTTTTATGCTCCTAGTATTTCTCTTTTGGTTCTTCAATTCCCTTCATTTCTGGGCCCACCAGCGCTATAAAAAACTATTTAGGCTAATTTTATAAATTCCAAAAAATATAGGTTACAATTCAAAGAGCTATTTCAAAGTTAATGACGCAGTGGTCACATAATAAACGATATTTTTATTAAATCAATGTTAACAAAGTGATACCCTATTTTATGCGATTGTATATATGCTTACATTGAGAAAGGGAGAGAGATAAACAGACAATGGGATAATTTATTTATCTACCTATCACCACATCGAACAACGCTTTTTCCGTTATACTTATTCTATAGACCGTGTAGCTATTCACATTGTAACAAATAACTGTTCATACAATAGAAAGTTCTAAAAACTCCAAATGTATTCACGTTTATATAAAAAGGTTTACGTAAAAAGTTGTACTGTACTGTTTTATTATCGAATAATATAAGCAGAAATTGAACTTTCGTGTTGACAATACAATCAACAAAGCTTGACGTAAAAAATGATCACATTTTCCGTGTAGACCTTATTGATATTCTGTTAATGTTTTATTTTCTGGAATATACACACATTGAAGTTTATAACATATATTCACCTTTACAATAGTAGTCATGATGTTTTTTATATTAACTGCATTGCGGTTGTATTTTCCCCTTTTACTGGTGTTTCTCGAAAATTTCGATGCCTTTGGTAGAAGTTGAAATACATTTATTTGTCAATGTTATTTTTATCGAATGTTAATTCCAATTTTTAATTAATGCCCTAGAATTTTAACTATAACATAGGAATATTTCTTTTAAAACTATTTCATTTGATTGGCTATGAAACAAAGGTGTATAATTGTGGAGCGAAATATAGAGGTTAGCAATTGCCAACGACAGTAACTTACACAAAGAACATCAATCCTATAGCTGCAAGGGAACAATGCCCTTGCTTATTCAGGCACGGTTTTTGAAAAATAAAATTACTGTTTCACATTTTTTAAAAAAAATATTGATTTCACCAATTGGAAAACTATTAAGCACTGAATAGATCAATAAATAATATTTCATTTAAAATTCATATAACAAATCGTGATGTATCCAACAATAGATTTACAATATAATATATAATTTAATTTGACCTACATAAATACTTTCAAAGTAGCGACAAGACAAACTACAGAAAAGTTTGAGTCATAAAATCAAAATGAATTATCTATTAGTAAATGATTTATTACAAAAGAGGCAAGCTTCCAAGCTCTTTGAAATTAGTCACGAGATCTAGTTGACTGGTTCTTTTAAATTTAAGGATTTAAAACTCCGGGTGGAGAACTTTGTCAACGTCATGACATGCTATCACGTTATGTTCCAGTACTTGATTTATTTAACGGTTGAAAAGGCCAAGATCAACGTTCAAGAATAATAGGGAAACGTCATAGAACATTAAAGTCTGAAGTTATGACTGCCAATAAAAATAAATGGAATAACGAACTATATATAACAATCATAACTGCAGATGTATAAGCGAGAGAAAGTGAAAATAATCTTCAGAGGTCAAGCGTTTTTATAACTTTCCTCTCAATTGATTGGGAACTTTATTTTTTGTACCAGGGTCAAATGATTACTTCAAGTAAAGTTCTCATCTGTGTAAGAACAATACACCTTCGATAAATTTAAAAATCAAAAAGGTATGCAACAAATTTTGACCGGCTAAGTGGCTCAACGCTTACGTGTTAGGCTTGCAACCAAGAAGTCTCGGGTTCGAATTCTGGCTAGGGCATGAATGTTTAGTAGCGTTTCTCATGCGCTGCCGAGTTGGTAGCAGTGAACTCGACGAGGTTGTGTGAGAGACAACACGGCTAATTGCTGTACCACTCCTGAGTTCGAGTCTCAGCTGCGGTAGATGGCAATGTCGTAGGAATTGGTCATTGTAATTGTCTATGTGAATGTATCCTGGTTCACGGATTATACTTTTAGAGTAATACATGCATTTACCCAGCGCATAGTTATATAAAACAATATGTAGACAGACA
The DNA here is from genome assembly GCA_963675555.1 of Leptura quadrifasciata. Lineage (NCBI taxonomy): Eukaryota > Metazoa > Arthropoda > Insecta > Coleoptera > Cerambycidae > Leptura > Leptura quadrifasciata. Next base: position 7,971,965 of record OY776674.1, read on the forward strand.
TATGTCTAGCACAAATTTTGAAATCTTGAATATGTATACGTCACAAGAAAGACCCATCATTAATAAATTACCCACTTACTTTCCTTTCAGTATTAGGAGACTATTAGTTAGTAGATGGGTGTACTTGCAGCAAATGGCGATAACTGAACTATTATATAGTATTGTATGAACACCATTTATGTACTTTCATAGACTTAAAATAAATTGGTGAAGACAGTTTCTCTGAAAAGTATCATAAGATAGACCAAAATACAACGGGGCCTTGCCAATAACTATAATTTAAGGATAAGTAATTAACAACAGAAAACAACAAAAATAAGTTGTATAATCGTTGTCAAAAATGCTATATAATTGTATAACACCTACAAAGTTTATGAAACTTATATTACTAGTTGAACAACAACTATAATTTAGGAATAAGTAATTAAATTCAAAAAACAACAAACTGAAACAAAGGACAATTAAGAACAATTGAGCAACAGGGTGAATTATTCAATGTCTCGTGAAAATGGAGTTTACAGATATTTCAAATAATACAAATTTTAGAGCACTCTGGAAGGATTCGAAATTCTTAATATAACATAGGAAACCTAATTATAGTCGGTCTCAGCGTTTATGGCGTGTATACGGCTCGAGCTATGCCTTGCTTCAAGATTTGTTCTCACTCATACAGATATCAAGCGGTCACTGTAAAGCTTTCCACTCTATCAAACTACTACAATTATACGTTCATCTTCTTCGTTTTTTTTTTTTTTTATTAGCCGTTATTCGAGTCCGAGTATAGAAATTTTACAGTCGATAAATTGCGTACAATAAAAAACAAGTAAAAGGTGTAGTCTATTGTAATTTCCATTCATCTACGGTGCACACGACTATGGCTATAGAGGCCAATTCGGGAGAGCACAAGTCGACCGCAATCAGGACAAACATAGACCTGGTTAGGTCTTGGATTCGGCCTTCTTGCAGCAACATTTCCTTGATAGCTGGCCACAACCCCTCGCCATTCGGTTCTGTCCGCTGCAAGTTGTTCCCATTGCTCGTCTGCAATACCGCAGGATTTTAGATTTTCATGGAGAGCGTCTTTGAACCTCGTTCGTTGACCGCCACGCTTTCTTCTACCGCTTAGCAATTCACCATAAAGTGTACATTTAGGAAGGCGGTTATCATGCATACGATGAACGTGACCTGCCCATCTTAGGCGTGCTCTTGAAATAAGCACCTCAATTGGAAGGCTGTTTGCTCTCCTGAGTACTTCCACGTTTGATATGTGATGGAACCAATGGATTTTCATCATACTTCTGAGGTGTCTTTGCTGAAAACGTTCTAATTCTTTCACATGACGACGGTAAGTGACCCAGCTTTCACATCCATATAGCAGTGTTGGAATGACAACTGCTCTGTAGACAGCCATTTTCGTTGACAAAGCAAGGTCGTGGTTGTCAAATACTCTCTCTCTAAGTCCCCAGAATGCTCTAGATGCAGCGTTAATTCTATTGCGAATCTCGCTGTCCATGTTTGCTTTGTCATTAACAACGTTGCCTAAGTAATTGAACTGATCCACCACTTTAAGAGAATTTCCGTTAAGTGTAATGTCTATTTGGTTCACTTGATGAGGAGTTGACATAATCTTAGTCTTTCCAATGTTGATTTTAAGTCCCAAAGAATCATAGCTTTGGGCATACACATCTAAAAGCTCTTGAAGCTCTTCCGGCGTAGAGGCTAAAAGTGCACAGTCATCCGCATACTGGAGATCGCAAATGAATCGTGTGCGTGTCTTCGTGAAAGCTCTAAAGCGCCCTATGTTAAAGAGACCGCCATCAAAACGGTATCTGAGACCTATTCCTCTGACTGTCAGTTTGTTGTCAACAATAATTGTTAGAGCAGTGGTAAACAAATTAAAGAGTAGGGGTGCCAGGACACATCCCTGCCTAACTCCAGTGAGAGTTTGGAAAGGTTCGGTTGCCTCATTATTATACATAACCTGGGCGTTGTTGTTTGTATGTAGACTGCGACATACTTCCACAAATTTTCTAGGGATACCTAAGCGGAACATAATTTTCCAGAGCACTTCCCTGTCCACCGAGTCAAACGCCTTGGTTAAATCAATGAAGGCCATGTGAATTTCTCCTTGATGTTCGAGTGCTTTTTCTTGAAGCTGTTTAAGTGTGAAGATTAAATCCGATGTGCCTCGGTTTGGTCTAAAGCCACTCTGTGTTTCAGGAAGTAACTTTTCCATAACAGGTGTTAGCCTATTTGCCATCGCTTTAGTGAGTATCTTCCCTCCAACAGCCAGGAGAGCTATACCCCTGTAATTTCCACAGTCCGCAGCGCTCCCTTTGTTTTTGAAGAGGTTGATTAAAAGTGTATCACGAAACTCCTGCGGAGCTTGACCACTTTCCCACACGACATCAAACAGTTTTTTGAGGTAGGGTATGAGCTCTGACGACACAGCTTTAAAGATCTCAGCTGAGAGTGAGTCGGCGCCGGGAGATTTGTTATTTTTTAGCTGCCCAATGGCGGTTAAGATCTCTTCCGTTGTTAGTGGTTTATCTAAGTCTTCGAAGGTGTCATATTGAGGGATAAGATTTATAATATCGTGATCGGCTTGACTTTGCTGGTTAAGAATGCTAGAGTAGTATTCTTTCCATCGGGCTCTTATTTCCTGGTCTTCTTTGAGGAGATTTCCATTTAAATCTTTAATAGGGCACATATTTTTCCGACTGGGGCCGTACACTGCTTTTACTCCTTGAAAGAAATTCCTGTATTCGTGTGAATCGGCGTACTTTTGAATTTCTCTGGCCTTGCTTGCCCACCACTCGTTCTTTATTCTTCTGATTTCGCGTTGCGTTTCATACTTAGATTGGGTAAAAGCTTCTGCTTTTGATGAGTCGTTGGGGTGGTTGATAGCGTTTTGGAAGGCAGTATGTTTGCGGTCTTCTTCGTTTATGCGGTGGTTAAATGCGCTGATAATGGGCCATCGTTTCTGTTCACTTAATTGTTTCCGAAAAAGCCGTGCGACAAAATTAAATTAAGCGTAAGTGTAATTGAATGTTTTCGATATATTCAAAATGTTTTATACGTATTTTAAAAACATTTTACTAAATATGCCAAATATGCTAATAGCAAAACATTTTTTTGAGGCGTTTCGGTCTTGTATACAAACTAAATCGCATTTTTTATTATTATATTACCCCGTTTCATAATATATGGAAATGGTTATGGGGTTGATAGTGGGGGTGACTGTTGTCAAAAAAGTTTATGGACTTTGACTTTTCGTACATGCCCTATATCGTAATTCTATGGACTTTTGTTTGCTTGCTTTACCTATTAACCCTTATTTACCCCATTTACCCCCGAACCCTCCAGCGAAATTAGATCAAAATGTAATCTAGTTCCAGATCTCGTTATAATACATAAGTGTACCAAATTTCAAGTCAGTATCATAAATGGTTCCAGAGTAAACGTGCTCACAAAAAAGTTTAAGACAGAGAGACAGACAGACCGACAGACAGGCTTCTGATGAGGAAGATTTTTGTGATGATTATAATAGTGAAAGAGGGGAAAACTGAATGTTGTTCATTTTTATTTCAATTATAAATGTTTACCACTATTTAATAATCTTACTTATTTATTTTTTATTTCATTATTTACTTTCATTTTCTGATGGAGAATTATTTTGTTTAATTTTAGATTAATCTATTTGAGAGTTTGATTTTGTTTAATTCATTAATTTCAACTTCAGTGCAAAACTGGTTCAGCCGACACTGTTCGTCCCCTGCTTCAAATCGCTAAACGCTGAGACCGACTTTACCACTGTCATTTAAGGATCCCAAATTCATTAACAACCACTTTGTCGACAGTATACCACAAGAATTAAACAACAACATCAACATTGAAAATTTACATCTGCAAAATGGAATTTCCAATTTTCAACTTTTGTTCAGCCTTGTTTCTGAACACAAAATATTACAGAAAACCTATTGAAATTTAAGAAATTTCTTTTCCAGGTAGTCATGAATTGAGTATTGTTCTAATCAAATTTTATATGCCACATATTTTGCCTTTTCTAGCAAATATTGTAAATTCTGTTGCAAAATCTCTACTTGATGCAAGACAGCTTTAGACCTTAGACCTTACCTGATTTAAGACCTATTAACATTCTTCCTAATTTTGTGTCAAAATTAGTAGAAATAATTATTGAATTGCAGTTGATGAGATAACACCTGAATGCTAATAACGTTAGGCTGAAGATACAATCAGGATCTTGTCACGGCTGTATGATTACTTCATTGAATATTGTTGACGATATCATTCACGCTATTGACTGTGAAAAATGTACAGCTCTGGTTCTGTTAGACCTCGGAAAAGATTGCCACACCATCAGTTACGGTATTAATAATTCTAAATCATATGGAAGGCTGAAATGAGAACTTTTAGCTTCTAGGTAATACCATCAGGTGTTCCTCAAGGAACCGTGTTAGCATCTCTGCAATTCACAATCTGTACTTGTTAGTTTGTGACATATCAGAAGCACTATACTATGATGAATATAAAAGATTATGTAACAGCAAAATGAAAGAGAAATAAAGATTTAGAAACCTTATCTAATATTTCTGCAGATGTTCCAAGAGGCATGTGCGGCTCTAAGTTGTTTTCGTATAGAGCAAGTTCAGAACGAGATAAAAGGAGAATGATTTATGAATCGCTGGTTCTGTAGCTGTTCTGTTTCGTTTTCTTTGTATATGGTCCTTTTCTTGATAAAAAACACAAATAGGTTACAAAGCGTACAACCAGAGAACCTATTTTGGGAGAACGTTGGCCTACTTTGGCCGATATAAAAGAGATGCCCCTAGGCAGCATCACCACCTATTTCGTAAAATTAGGTTGGTTGGTGGCCTAGGCGAAAGTCTGCCTACAAGGAGGATGTACAAGGGGCCCAATGGGACCTAAGTACTGTGGTTCAATAATTTTTTTCTTGACCACCTTGAAACTCGCTGGAATCCATAAATGTTATTCCTTTTGAGCTCCTGATCAAAAGTCCGCATGGCCATAAGGTTGGAAAAAGTACAGCTTTCTAGATATGGGGGGAGTCAATTTTTCGGGATTTTTTTCACTAATAGTACGGAGCCATGGTCCTTTCAATGCGGCTAGTTTTCTATGGGAGTTTTTCGGCTCGCTGATTTCAAATCCGATGTCAAAAGTAGAATTTGACAGTTGACAGCTGCCAGTTGCACTGTCAACTCGGCTTATTTTCCTGAAATGATTCATCAAAACATATACAAGGCGTTTTTTGGGTGGCTGATTTCAAATCGATGGTGGCCTTTGTCAGTTGAGCTGTTTGTAGCAGTGTTAGCTATATTATCCGGAAAGGATTTATCACAATCACCGATCTGAATATTTGATTATGTTTTAAAAAGTTAATTTATTGTCCAACTTTTTATAACCTATTTGACTAATATGTTACAAAAATTAAAGAAATAAAAAACAAAAAAAAAATAAAATAAAGGAGAAATAAAAAAGGAAATACTACTCTCTTTCGCTCTCTCTCTCTTCCGCCTCTCTCTCTCTCTCATACATACACGCGCACACACACACACACACACACACACACACATTCTTGCTCAGTAAGTGAATTAATCAATCAATCAACCACTCTGCATCTGTTTCTCAAAGACTCACTGTATCAACCAATATCTCTTTGTGTATCTCTCTCTGTGAGATTAATCAATGAATCAATCAATATTTCTCTCTGTGCCTCTGTGTCAATGAAGCAATGAATCTCTTTCTGGATGTCCGTAAATAAATGAACGAATCAGCATCTCTCCCTCTCAATGAATCACTTAATAAACAATTTCTAGTTCCCACATTGCTAATGAAATGTCCGACAAAATATTAATTGGATTGTTTGCATCTACTTTTAGCGTGACCTGGGAACACTGCAATAAATCTTTTCCAGATAATACAGCTAACACTGCTACTGACAGCTGTTAACTGTTAAATGCGCGGGAGCTATCGTATCTTAGGAGAGGATTGCGTAGTGGATATACCATCCTTCGGAGGGAATGTAAAACAGTCGGTCCCTTGTTAATTAAATATTAGGCAAATAAAAGATCCGTACTCTTTAAAAGAAGAGAAGGGAAAAAATTTCTGGTTGGAGATAGCTGATCTAAGGGCGTCGGTGTTAGACCTCGGTATCCAAAATAGCCCGAAATTAAATAAATGTTAAAAAAAATATCGGATACGTCATTACATTTCCTATTTACTTTGAAATTTTGCATTACGGTCGGTATATTCCAATACCTTCTTTTGCACGATATAAGTTTAATACTTTAGAACTTGCCTTCGAAAACGCCATGTGTGAAACGCTATTTTATCTCTCTGTGTCAAACTTTATTCGTCCAAAGTGGGGTCAGTTGATGTACATACCAATAAATTTACTTTTTTATTGAATAGCACTTCACGAAGGGTAAAGTTATTGGACTCCAGGGGTGCCGTTAGAGTGGGAGGATTTAAAGGATATCCATTCATTTTGATCTTAAACGGCTGAGGAAAATGTGATTAAGGGTAAACAGAGGGTAAACATACTTGGGAATTCACCGAGTTGTGTGTTCGTAATAGTCTTGTTTATAAAATAATGTAGTTAATCACCAGCCATTAGTATCAAGTGCTCATTGGCAAATAACGTGTCGGATATTACGTTGCAATTAATAAAAATGGACTTTTATTAAAACTGAAGGATTTCCGATAATGTTAAATGAAAGTTTCAAATAAAGTTGTAAGTTTAGTCAAAGATATGATTCGCTATATATTATCTGGCAGAACCTGCCAATACTCGTCAGGCATATGACAAATGGAGGTTGAATAATAGTATTTACTTACGATAACTACCGCAAATAGTAAAAATCGCGTTAGCGATATTAGCCACCTATAATTGCTCTGTGTTTTGTTTACTGTGCGATTTGTTTACGGTGCGCTCTGTTTACAATATGTAATACTTCTCTTTTAATGCGGCGTCGTGCGTAACTTTTCCATTCGTGCATAATACGCTTCTTACAACACTCATAACGTAATATACTGTTATTACTTTATAAACAAATGTTTTATAATTTACACTTCATAGCCAAGTGATTATGACTGGTTTATCAAAGAATTGTGAAGCCTTCAATAAAATTTCACAGCTGTTAACTCCAAATAAGAAGAATTGAGTTTTATGGGGAATTTAGAAAATGTTGTGGTTTTATAGTTGCTTTATGAATTTGTCTTGCGGTCTTTGTTGATGGTAGATTATAAATCTAATATCACTAAGTTTCAGGACAAACCTTCGTAAAACCAACTGTGATGTATATTTTAAATACATTATTTTTTTAACCAGGGCGCAGGTTAAAATGTCATAATGCGCACAAAACGCTCACCTGTGCAGGATGAGGACAGTTAAGTTGGGAATGTTGAGAGAAAATTGGACAACCATTTAGTTTATATTAATATAGTTAGTGCAGTAAAGATTCTGGTGTTTTATTTAATACTCCTAAAAGGTAGTACGTTACAGGATGGAAATATCAAAATATTTTCAAATAATAAAGCACTATACAAAATATGCAATAACAAAGACACTTGAATATATACTTAGCAAATTAACAATATCTCCAGCGACTCAATAAATATTTTTGATGGTCATAATGAGAGAAAGGATAAGAAAATCTGGCTCTTAATTTCCAGAATCAAAGATTATCTCTCAGGAGATATGTTAAAAGAATATATTAAATGCAAAACTAACCTAAATAATGAAGATACTATAGTACAATATATTCTTACAAATATAACAGCAAAAGAACTGACTGTAAATATTTTCAAATTGGCATAAAATTAGAACTAAAACAAAATGTATACCAAAAAGTATTTTGGCTCGCAAGAGAAGCATTTACGAGCTTTAAATTTAACCTCCATCCCAACAACCAAGAAGGGTAAATTTTTTTACAAGAACTCAACCAATAACATCTCAAAATGAGGAGAACCACGAAGTTACTAATCTTCATTGTTGCACCCGAATGTACAATATATTAAAGTAAAATTAACGGAATTCCTCAGAAATAAATTTGAGTTTTGTGTTTAAATTAACACTGGCTCTCAATTAATGAAACAGAGTACACCAGGATTCAGGATTCCAGGTTATTTCTAACTTTTATAGCCCGAATATAGAGTAAATATGTGTAAGTGTACATTCCACAAAATCTCTAAGTTGCTCACCAGTGACATTTGATATCAATATTTATTATCTCTGATGAATTGCACTGTGAAATAACAGGTGTCAAATACGAAAACTCCCAAATACTTTAGATCTATAATAGATCTCCTTTGAGGAACATATTTTTTGACAGATTTACTGAAACACTTAATAAACTGAATAAGAACTAATGCATAATCGTAACAAGGGATTTCAATTATAGATTTAGCACTCCTGACAGAATTGCATATTTGTGATTAATATTTTCCTTACTTTTGGTTTGAGACCAACACTTTTTGTTAATACTAGAAATAACTCAAGCCTGGTAATGTTCTTACCAATAAATTTACTACAGATATGACACCAAACTTTTAAAACATTTAGATTTTTTTTTTTAATACATTTATTTAACGTCGGCCTATTTCCGCTACTGAGGCCTATCATCGACGCCTGTAGACGAGCTACCCCCAACCAGGAATTTTGCCGAACCTCTTCCCTTAAGAAGAGTAGGGATCTTTTACTTGCCTAACATTTAATAGACAAGGGACCGACGGCTTTACATCCCCTCCGAAGGATGGTATATGCCCTATACAACCCTCGCCTAAGGTTGTATAGCTTCCGCCCATACACTGATATACAAGCCGCTGGAAGATGTGTAAGGTGAGGACGCGGTCTTCGTTGGAACGGTCACCCATCCAACTACTAACTGCGCCTGACGTTGCTTTACATCGCATATCAAAGTATGTACATAGTAAAGACGCCCCTATGCTCGCCCCTATTTAGGTACTTAAATTCGATGTACGCAATGTTAAGCAAAAACAGAAAATATCGGAGTCAACCATAGACCAATAACCGATTATTGACTTATACAGGGTGTTGCATCATGAGAGGGACATAGCTTAATAGGAGGTAGAGAACATCAGTGGTAACCGGAACCTCCCATAGAAATGTCTCATTGGGCCTTCATTACGAAGTTACAGGGTGCTAAATAATTTTTGGCCAAACCTGTTTTTTGTCATAACTTTGACAGGGAATGAAATAACGGATTCATATTTGGTACGGCTAATGTACTAACGAGCCCCAAGAGGTACATGTATAAAAAAAATATATCCAGGTCCCGACTCACTATAATTTATGTTTCTTCTTTGCATCAATAAAACATCACCCTGTATATATTTTTTTGAAATTTCGATACGATATTCGAAAAGAGCAAGAAAAAACAAACAAAATGGCCTATTTCATTTTTTTGTTACACCTTCGTGGTTATTTAAATACGTTGTTAAATGTGCAAGAAAATGGATTACAGAACCCTATTAAATGAGAGGCACGTGAAATAAATAATTTTATAACTAAAATTTGCAAAAATTCTATTGAGCCTAGGTGGTCTGGGTGAATCCTAATTCCGGCACGTTTTAAAGGTCCATTTTGGTAAAAAACTGTGGTCCTAATAAGTAATCGGGTATGAAATAACAAAATTTTTAATCAATCACAGTAGGCTTGTTCAAAATGACAGATAATAAAAAGAAATCTCCTAAACAGTTGAATAATTGTTTGTTAGTAATTTAATGTGTCAATAATCCGCATTTAGTCAGTGAAAACTTGTGAAATTATTTTAACAATGCCAGTAAAATTTACAAACGTGGAATATGCTGACATAATATTCATCTATGGTTTCTGTAATGGAAATGGTAGGTCAGCGGAAAGAGAATATCGGCTGCGTTTTCCTGGTCGTCGATGCCCTAATCATAAAACCTTTAGTACGGTGTTCCAGTATGCAAGACAACACGGAAAGTTTCCTAATTCTGCAGTTGTGGAGCGTGTTTTACAACAAGGTGTGCAGGAACAAAACAATATTATAAACGTAGTTCAAGAAAACCCAAATATGAGCACTAGACGAATCAGTTTGGCAACTGGTATTCCTCATTGGCGAGTATGGAGAACCCTAAAAAGAGAACGTTACCATCCATATCATATCCAGCAGGTACAGCGTCTTCAACAAGGCGACGATATCCCCCGCCTGGCATTTTGTCATTGGTTGTCTAACCATCGCCCAGTCATTTACAGAACCTTATTTATGGATGAGGCACAATTTACAAGGGATGGAGTAAACAATTCACGAAATAATCATAAATGGGCACAGGAAAACCCACATGCGGTACGCCAACGCCGTTCGCAACACAGGTTTTCTGTAAATGTTTGGGTCGGACTTGTGAATAGACATTTGATAGGGCCACATTTTTTTGAAGAAAGATTGAATGGTGAAATTTACTTTGATTTTCTTCAAAACATTTTACCGAATATGTTAGAAAATATCGGTATAAGAGGCATGTTGTTTCAGCATGATGGGGCCCCACCACATTTTAACCTTCAAGTAAGAGAACACTTAAACAATGTGTATCCTAATAGATGGATTGGACGCAGGGGTCCACATGAATGGCCACCAAGATCTCCTGATTGTAACCCTTGTGATTACTTTTTATGGGTCCACTTAAAAAACGAGGTTTATAGCATTGAAATTGAAAGTAGACAACATTTAATCCAGCGCATCGTTACAACCTGCGACGAAATACGGAATAATCCAGAAATGATACGTCGAGCAATTGGTGACCTTTCTAAACGCGCAAGAAAATGCACAGAATGTGGGGGAGGACATTTTGAAAATTTACTTTAGTGTCAATTACGTTTTATTTTTAAACACATTTAGTTATTGTTTTGTTATTTATTGTTAATTGAATGGAAAATATTTTATTTATTTAGATTTTAGTTTGTTCTCTTTTCCAATTTTTATTAAGTATAAAATGTTGATGATTTTCTTGATCAAAGTAACTGGTTGCTTAGGCCTAAATGGTTTAAATTATCTGTCACTTTTATTCTTTGAACAAGCCTACTGTGATTGATTAAAAATTTTGTTATTTCATACCCGATTACTTATTAGGACCACAGTTTTTTACCAAAATGGACCTTTAAAACGTGCCGGAATTAGGATTCACCCAGACCACCTAGGCTCAATAGAATTTTTGCAAATTTTAGTTATAAAACTATTTATTTCACGTGCCTCTCATTTAATAGGGTTCTGTAATCCATTTTCTTGCACATTTAACAACGTATTTAAATAACCACGAAGGTGTAACAAAAAAATGAAATAGGCCATTTTGTTTGTTTTTTCTTGCTCTTTTCGAATATCGTATCGAAATTTCAAAAAAATATATACAGGGTGATGTTTTATTGATGCAAAGAAGAAACATAAATTATAGCGAGTCCGGACCTGGATATATATTTTTTTATACATGTACCTCTTGGGGCTCGTTAGTACATTAGCCGTACCAAATATGAATCCGTTATTTCATTCCCTGTCAAAGTTATGACAAAAAACAGGTTTGGCCAAAAATTATTTAACACCCTGTAACTTCGTAATGAAGGTCCAATGAGACATTTCTATGGGAGGTTCCGGTTACTGTTAAAGAACGCTATAACCCCGATATACTTTTCGACGTTGTAACAAAATCCGACTTAGGAAATACTTCGTAAGAAAAGCGTGCTTCACGTAAAAACGCCGTGGAGGAGGTTTTTAATTCTTGGAAATATATTTTTGCTCTTCGGAGCGTTTTTATGCCAAATTTTCGCTAACTCTTCGAGGAGCGTTAATTTGGTAAGTGTAGTAAATGTCGCTGCACAGGGACGTAATGTCGCCCCGACCACCCAATTTTAGAAAGTATAATAAAATTGGACTTGAACTTCCAAATTTCCAAGATTAAAAACCCTTTTACGAATCCACGTTGTCAAGCACTGCAACTCTTACGAGGTATTGAATATGAGGACAAGTTAATCCAACGACTATTTAAAGTATATCGGAAGTTATAGCGAAAATAGCCCTTAGCGACATGGGACCCCCATCATTTCCTAGCAGTCGGATTTGACGGGGAAATGATGCGTTTTGGCGGGGTTTGCCCTAAACCGGTTCCTCAGTGATTCGGAGTCAAAAAAGTATCTATACCATGTACTCACACGTGCATGGGATCTGCCTTGCCTGAACGTAAAATTTGTTATTGCATAATACAAACGAAGTAGATACGCTTCAAGCAATTTTAAGCTCCGAGGAGCGACCAAAATTTATGTGAATTAATAAAATACGTTTATAAGACAGGCAAGCATAAGCCCACCAAAATTTCAGTTACATGAAACTTTTCTTGAATCTTTTTGTGTATCGTTAGCTTTTCAAACTGCATATTGGATGGTAGTTGGTACCGTATGAATCGTCCCGTTCCTCACCATGTGTTGTACACGGGTCAGACCATTGTTTGTTAACATTTTCTCTGAAGAAGTTGTTGTAGAAACATAATTTTTTAAAAGATTTAATATACATATTTTGAACTTTATATTGTCTTTTACTTGTGTTTTCTAACAAAATTCCCTTTCAGATTTAATTTTAAGAGAGTGTGAAACAAACAGTGTTAGATTTATAGTGTTACGACGTCTTCCAATTGATACCATCAGAGCCGCAGTTAAGCATAAACGACAGTAAGTATGATTTATCCATTAATCTCCGTCTGAAACAGTCACTTTGAACCCTAAAAATTTTGTGAACGTAATATTTTTATTTAGAATTTAGAAAAGGTTGAGGAAAAAGAAAATTAATTTTTTCTTTTTCCTATTTTTTTTAATTTTTCTAAGTTTTTTCGAGCAGAAAATACGTCCTTCAGACTTCCATCAAAGCATGGATCGTTCACATTACCACTGATGTTCTCTACCTCCTATTAAGCTATGTCCCTCTCATGATGCAACACCCTGTATAACACTTTCTTTGGTATCGAATCTAAATTTAAAACATTTCTTGAAAAATTACTAGATGCCATTAAGACTAACCATAAAATCTAAGATGCAAAATAATTTCCTCTACCTCTAAAAGTAAATTAGTTCAATGAAACTATGCGAAATTATTTCACTTCTCATGGACATAAATGGACAATATCCACTTCTTATAGCTAGGGAAACTGTAAAATCTTAGCAGCTAATATTTTTCTGCAAGATCCAAAGCAAAAAAGTTGCAAATGACAATTATATAAAAAAAATTAGAATTCTCTCTGTACGGAAAATGATCAAAACGATAATACTAATTACCATGAAGAAAGTTATAGCTCTATAAATGCTAATGATATTAATACATATTTTTCAAACATAGCAGATACGTTATCAATATATCTCCTACATCTAAATAACAGGTGGACTTTTATCGAATGTAACATACATGTGGTTGTATGTTTTTAATTTAGAGAAGTGTCTTACCATGAAGTCAGAAGAATAATTGATAATCTATGAAATAGTAATAGCAAAGATGCGTATGATATGTATGTGCTAATAATAAATAAATAAATAAAACACCATAGAAATTAGACAACCCCCAATTCCAGAGGCCATAGGGTTATGCGGAAGGCACCTGAGTCATAGTATGAATTATATGCTAGTAGAATATTTTGTCCACGGTTATTAAATATTTACGGAATACGGAATTTATGAATAGATAATCTTATTTAACGTTTCAAGAACACGCCATGTTTATCATACAACCGGAACCTTCGACTGCTTATCCCATAATATTCTCTTAGATAAACAGTATATAATTTTGACCATAGTAGTATATCTCTGATAGGATCCTATCTTAATATCATATATCCTATGATAATAACAACTCGCAGCATACCTCAATCGAATGTGGTGTACCACGAAGTTCCTTACATGGCCCAGTCCTGTTTGAAATTTATGTAACTGACCTCGCAAACTGTGGAAGAAATACTTGTATTAAATTATTTGCTGATGATACCACCTCTCAATTTTGACAGAGATATAGATTCAACTATCAGAAAATGTTACATATACACAGTCGAACAACAAACAATGGTTTCTTGCCAACAAGCTTAGCTTGAATCAAGACAAGACACAAACAGCGGGTTTCATCCTGCGCCAAATAAATACCAATCAAACCGTGACCGAAATAGTTTTTTCATTCCAGCATGACATATGCTATTTTAATTTGGGGACACTCATCTCATTGTGCAAAAATTCTTGGTCCGCAAATAAACTGCATTAGAGTCCTCGTGGGTCTGGGTTATAGAGAATATTGACGATAATATTTTAAAGATCTTAAGATATTTACAATGCCATCAATTTATATTTTGGAGTGTATACTATACATTAAACCTAACATCAATAAGTTCCCGCCCACTTTAAAAATGCAATCGTTTTAAACAAAAATTAAAATACTACATTAAAAGAAAAGCTTTCTATGATTTCCTGGAGTATTTTATTGAAATATTTTAGATATCTAAGCATCCACTAATTTATATGTTTCCACTTTAGCAGTCTTGAGAACATTCGGCCTCTGAAATGGAACACTAGTTATACTACAATAATAATCCTTATTTTATTTTATTGCTTAAAAAGACTTTATAAATGTATAAACTAATTGGGCTACAAAAAATAGACAACGGACCGTCTAAAATTGTAGGTACAAATTAACCCCACAGTGAAAAAGATAATCTGAAACTTTGAGATGGTAGTTTTGAAGAACAGCACGAATATCACAATATGCGCAAAGCATTACCCTGTAAACTTTTAAACAGGACTGTCTATCATGCTTGAGCCTTGTCGCAACCATGTAGTTTTTGTCGCAATCTAAAAACCAATATTACCGCAATATCTAAGACAAGATTCCACAGCGGTTGCTTAACTACTTACTGAAATAGGGTATAAAATATCGTTTAAACTTTATTTAGCATAGAGTACTGGTGTGCTTCAAAAATGCTGTATTAAAAACTTTATATGTTCTTTAAACTTTTATGTGTTTGTCAAAAATAGATAGAAATAATAGTGACTTTTAAATTTTTGTTCGTATCAATTTCAAAACTATAATTTAAAAATATAAGCCAAAATACTTTTTACGACAAAGGACATTGGTTTGGCGTGGCATTACTTGGAATTTTGGGGTCTTCAACTTTTTACATAAATTGAAAGTAATTTTTGATGAAGTATTTTCCTTCAAAATTTGTGCCTACAGATTCGATTGCGGCCATTACATGGCGTAAATATTAAAGAAAAAACAGCTAGCATGATTAAAGTTTGTACTAGACAAAATTATGTTTAAACCTAAAAAAGAATTTATAAGTTATTAAACTAATTTTCGGTGAGCACATCTATTTCTTTCTCTTTTACTATTTGAAATATCTAATTTATAATAATAATACTAATAATAATAATAATAATCTCTTTATTTCAAACAGGTAAGCACCCAATTACAGGAAATACATGAAAACACATATGATAATAGCGAATAAAAAAGAAAAATAATATTGACACTTAAGTTACAAACAAAATTAAACCTACTATTCAATAATAATTATATGACTTAATATACTGCCTAGACTGTCAAAATCAATATCACATAGATGGGAGATTTTATTAAAATTATTGCACATTACATAAATTGGAGACCTCGCCATAATATTTGTCTTATAGTTCTTGACATAGAAGGTTGTGTTATGGCGGATTTCAAGTCTAGGTATGTGGAAATTGATTTTATCTAACAAGAAGGGGCAATCAATAGTATTGTGAATTAAGCTGAATAAATATTTAATGGCAATTATTTAGCGACGAGTTTCTAATGAAACGATTTTAAAATGGTTCGTTAAAATGGACGTATTAATTCCTCTCGGTAGGTAAATGCCATCCTCCTTAAAAAACAAATATTTTAGAAACTTGAACTGACTCAATATTATTCACGTGACATGTGTACCATGGATACCATATTATGGCACCATATTCCAATCTTGAGCGAACGTATGCGTAATATAACAAAGTGAGGCTAGAAATTTTGCTAAAACACTTGCAGTTTCTTAATATGAAGTCTAGAATTTTGTATGAATTTGATACAGCACTATTAATATGGGCTCGAAATGTTAACTGGCTATCGAAAATAATACTTTGATTTCTGTACATCTGGTTATACTCTCTGAATTTATTTTATAATCATATTCTTCAGGTTTATTTTTCCGAGAAAAAGTGATAACGTAACATTTTTGAACATTAATGCACAGATGGTTCGCACTACACCAATCAGATACGGCTTTAAGGTCATTCTGGATCATTCTACAATCACTTATCGTTCCATATCTCCACAGATTTTCAAATCATCCGCGAATATTAATTTGGAACAGCTAATAACATCATTAATATCGTTAATGTAAATGATAAATAGAAGTGGTCCTATATTGGAGCCTTGTGGTACTCCGGATGCATTAATGTAGTAATCCGAACTAAAGCCCTCGTACTTGATAAACTGCCTGCGGTTACATAAATAAGACGTAAATAAGTTAATTAAGCCTGCAGAAAATCCAAAGTTATCTAATTTCTTTATTAATAGATATATCGATTTGATCAAAGTCTTTCTGAATATCCATATATACTATGTCTACTTGTCCTTGCTTATCGAGAATTTCCGAGGCAAACTGAGGCAAACTTTCAAAAACAATGAAATCTACATCTATTTGACAAAATTAAATGAATGAAAAATCAAAATTTTGGTGTCGATGTCGCAAGATTAATGTGTTAAAATGAGGCTTTCACCGTTTGGTTTAACGCAGTTTATAGAAGTATACTATAGTTCATGAGAGAATTTACTAATCTCATTAAATCTTTTTTCGGTAAGTACCAACATGGCATTTTCGGGAAAACCGGCCTACCAATATAAGCAGAAACCTGGTAATAAAGGTGGCGTTCTATGTACATACACGTTCACCAAGAATCACTCGCTGTCGGTTAAGTTTGTTATATATAAAGGAATGAAGTGAGTGAACTATCTTACATATAAGTTGGTAGTCCGATATTAAGTAGCATGCTGCCGAATTCTGCTTAAAAAGAATAGGCACCCATAAGAAAAATAAAATTTTGGCGTTGCGATGTCTAGAAACGAAATGGTAAATAAGTAAATTTAAACATTTTTAAAACCAAATACCTTTCAACTTTTATGTAAAGATTTTTTTTCTAACTTCTATCATATAAGAATTGTTGACAATAATTTAAAATTGCGATTTTTAGTATTTTCAGCATAAATGTTTGAAACTGCTAAAAAATTTTCAAATCTGAAAATTTCAATTTAAAGCGTTTTAGGATGCAGTGCTTTTCACTAATTTAATCAACCTTTTGTCTTTTAGTTTAGAAGTTAACATTAGAATCCCATTGAAAGTATAGATATATTATGTATAGTTCAAGTAAGAAGAAATTGAGACATAAAGAACATAACAAAAACTTTACGACCTCATTAAAATACCGGTACTTTTTTTGTGCTGTTCGCAAATTGACTCGCTTACGTTTATAGGTTTTTAATGTGGGTCGGAAATATTTCATGTCAGGCTTGGCGCCATGGCCCGAGGCGATATAATTATGTCGTAAAGTTTTTGGTAGGTTTTTTCTGTCTCGGGAATTTATTACTTGAACTGTACATTGGTCAAATTGACAGATATACAAAAATTTGGAAAAGTTTGTTATGATTTTTTCTCGAAATCAGAATTTTAAGTTCAGGCCATTTTGCAGCTCTTAAAGACGAGCATATTTCAACTCGGCAGGTCCAAAGATCGCTTCATCGTTTGAACCAAGAATGCATTGTATGGGTCAGAAATGCCAGTGATTCTCAAACAGTTAGCTAACAAATATTTCCATCAAGAGTACAAGCAATTACTTATTATTTACTAATTTAAACTAGTGCCTACTATAATATCCGCGACAGGCTCAAATAACACCACAATTTAAATAGGATGATCGGCCTACCAATCCCCCATCCGACAAGTTGTAGGAGGTGATAACGTGTGCTCATTTGTTAAAATATAGATACACAACCCCCATATCGTCAGGTAAGAGAACCGGAATGATTTTTAACAAATACTTCAGAAGTCCGGCTTTGTTTGACATACCGCCACTACGAATTTCTCTATTATTTATTTAGCAAGAAACAAAATATGAAAGATTGAAGATGTATGCAATACATAATAAATAAAATATAAATAAAAAGTAAAGGTTTGAGAAGGAAATTTTTTAAATTTTAATATACTAAAATTTAGAAAAAAGTGAAACCATCAGGATTTGAGCTGAAATGTGTCCATTGTTAATAATAAATAGTAAATAAACACAGCTTTATTAAAGTTAAATATTACAGAACTTGACCTGGAGGCAGCGAGTTGTCCATGACGCAAATCGCCCTGGTGATTGGATGGATGGACGGGGTAGAGTAGGTTCTTGCCATTGTTAATCGTGTATATTACACACACATACTGAGCTACACGATAACAACAATTCCGTTATAACACGTATAATATGTAGGTACTAGAAAATTTAGTGATTTAGCAATGTCCGTTTTTCTGAAGAATATCCACTATATTTATCACTAAAAATAATTTAAATATTTCATTTAACGACGAACTTAATGACATGACTTTTAGCCCAAATAATTGATTGCTGACAATAACGATTGACAAATCTTCAGAATTTGAGAATTTCTTATTGAAAATATATATTATTTATCTCTCTCTTAACCCAAGTAGCACTCAAAGTTACGGGAACTGTTATCAGTGGTATCTGCACTTAAATATATTAAGCGTTACATAATTGTCACTAAATTTATGACTAGTGTAAAATTCATCTTATGGTATGCCCGTAGAGTAACAATTAAGTAAATGTTACTGAATGTTGGCAATGTATAGTTGTTAAATTTTCGAGTAAGTGCTGTAGTATGTACAACATCGCCGATACTGCTCGAAATTACTTTGAAGCATCCTCAACTTTAAGGTAATGATTGATAGTAATGCCGACTGCACCACATTACCAAAGAACCATTTCATAGTAATGATAACTGCAAGTGTTCCATTTAATGTTCCTTTGACATTGTTGGGACATTTTCTATTTTATGGAACCTTAAAGTTTTGTAATTTATTAGTGAAATTGAGTAAAAATAATGTTAGCTCTAATAACAATGAGACTGTGGCTCGAATTAAAATCTCCATTTTGACATAAATGAAAATATAATTTTATCAAACATTATTTTTTGAATTATGGTCATTTGCAAAGATGTTTTATAAATATATCATTATTATTTTATAGTACATGAAAAAAAAATGTTTTTCAAAAGAATTTACAATTTCAGTTTTGCAGATAATTTTTGCAATTTTCTAGAGAGCGCGAGAGATCGAGGTATCATGGTAACATTTTGCAAAAAACAAGGAGTGGTTTCAATTTTTACATTCGGAGCAAACTTAAAACATCAAGGTCTTGGACATATTGTAACTCACTAAGTCCAATTGCAATATACATTGAACTACTATTATTTGCTATTCGAATGAGAGAGTGTAAAAGATATTTTGCTCGCATACCGCTGTTCACCATCAGAGCTGTTGCAGATCACAGAAGTTAGTAATTTCACTACTTGGTTACATCACAGTTACGTAATAATCGAGTCGTTAACACGTAACAGGAATCGTGATTTTTACGTAATACCCCATTTTGGTGAATATCTCGTAAAATTATTGCGGTGGTATAATAATGGTACCACTCTGTAGATATTAGGAAAGTTAGTACATAGGTTAAATTAATTAATGTTATGCTTAGGTAGGATTCTTTATGTTTAGTAAGTAATTATTAAACGTATGTTTTCAATAGGCAATAAAAAGAACGATTACGATTTCACCTGTAATAGAAGAAGTATCAAATAAAGTATGAAAGTCTAAAGATGATTATTATTTAATATATGTATTTATTAAAATGGTATATCTAACCAGCAGAGAAATAAGGTTTATCACATTATCGTTCCCAATGCGTAACAGTCTTTAGTTGCGGAAACCTTTACAGTTCTCTCGATGGTAGCCGCCACGTAGAGAATACTAAGTGCTGCTTGGGAAGAGTATAATTTCATATTTCCACCTCAAAAGAGGTGAGTGAGAAGCTTGGTAGACATACGTAAACAATTTTTTTGTTATTACTTTAACTTTGTGTGCAAGAGAAAATGAAACTGTGCGCGCAATTACAGCTCATACACACGCCAAGTTAAAGTAGAGTTTAGCCTCATTAATAAAATAATGATCGATATACTAGAATTCGAGAAAATGGCGAAGGAGTCGGTTAAAACCGTATACTTGGTCGTGGAGGCGTTAAACTCAAAAATAAAAAAATCTCGGAATCCAATCTCTCTCTGTGAATTGGTATGAAACCATTTGCAATATGTTTGTTTGGTATTTGTGTGCAACAAAGTTGGAACAATTAAAAGTACAGTGTGTTGCCGGATACTTTCTTATTTTTGATTTGCCGAGAAAAAGTCGTTATTTATAAAAACTTTTACTTGTCTTCGAAAGTCATAGGCAGTTGTAAAACTTAAGATCAATTATACAGGATGTTCTAAAAATTATAATATATTAAGTCGACTACAATCTACCTGTTCTTTATGTTATTAATGAAAATTTTGTTTAACAAAGTTTTTCAATTATGGAGAAAAGCTTAAATACGGAATTTAGTTGCAAAATAAGGAAATACCTCTTTTTAAGAGAAGCAACATTTCATTCGACTAAGTTAAATACTATTCCACATATGGACCTCCTACCAGCACACATTTTTATTGGTTTTATTTAAAAATAGTAAGACTAAAATTAAATGGTTCAAATGTGCTTTTAGAGAGCAGAATATTAAAACATAATATTTTTAGTCGCAGTTTTCTCTATAAAATCCTTATTTTACTGCAAGGAACGTAACCAGACCACAACCAACAGCTACTCTCCGTGATATGTGCCCCACTAAGCGCTGAATTACAAATTACAAGCCTGCCGTGTTAAGTGTAATAATTGTATATTACCAACAGAATGCTAATGCTTCGATTGCAACAAAGTTACTGTATCTACTACTACTTCTTGATGCCAGATGGTGTTCTTAAACAGATTTTACAGCACTCTACAAATAAAAGTTTAGTGCATGTGGCCACAAAATTCTATTATAACATAAAGTCGTTTATAGTCTGTTTATTTATGTACAATATTGTATATACTATTGTGAGGCAATCATCGGCACTTTTCCACAAACTCTAAAATAATACATTTGTTTAAAACATCGCATTGCATTTTAAACTGTGTCTTAAACAGTTATTTAACTCATCGCATTGTGTATTAAATATGTTTTGTATATTTCTCTAAAACACAGTGCGACGTTTTAAACATGTTTCAAACATTTGTTTAAAACATTTTGTTTTAAACAACCCAACCCTGACTATAACTCGAACAATGAGTGTTTTGCAATTTTTTTAAAGAAGTGATTGGGGTTTTACAGCTACCATTGACCGGAGAATAAAAAGGAAAAAAATAATATTGAATTATATTCATGTATATTATGTTAATAGCGGTAAGGTATTCAGGATTCTTAATATACTTATAAAATATTATACTTTAAGCCAAGTAAAATTCTATAGAAGAAAAGTATAAAAATGCATGTAATTATTCATGTCGAAAGAAAAACCAAACTGGATTTTCTCTCAAAGATTCCTTAATTTCACCAGTTTTATAAACAATATTGCCACACATCCTCATGAATCAAGACTACAAATTACATATTTTCTTAATTTGCAGTCCTGTATCCTGAAGATCCGAAGAAATATTATTCACAAAACCGATAGCTAGTGGGAAAGGTTGTGAGAGATGTATTTTTTTGTTTTCTTTCGACATAAAGCATTATTTGATCATTTCAAGAATTAAGAATGTTCATATAAATACAGAAAGTTGGACAATAGCTGTTAGTTTGAGTTTGTTCATAACGATTTTTTAAAACTTAATACCCTTATATGGCACGTTCAGAAGGAAAAAATGAATATGAAGAATATGAATATAATAATCTAGGTAGCCTCTCTAGGTGTAGAGATTTTGTGTGAATAATTTCTAACTAATACATTTCGTTAATACTATTAAGTTTTGTTTCTTATATCACATGTAGCTGGAACTTATTTATTTTGATAAACTTACTTAACTTGCAACAAGTGCATTACTTTTGTTATTTCGGTTTCAACTCCCAGACTTTAACAAACTGTCAGTGTAATATGATCAGTTAGACATGGTAACATTGTTTGTTGACAAGGAATGTAAATTTTTGTTAAATGTTTAATAGTTACTTTAAGTTATATAATTATTTAACAACACCTTTTTATTAGGCTTTATTATACTATGAATTCTGGACCGTACGTATTCAAAATGGTGTCTGTTTTGCAAGTTCTGGTTGATTGGGAATAATGAAATATTACCTATATACAGGCTGTCCATTTTATCAGGGTATTCGAGAATATCTCACTTAATATCCGTCGTACAAAAAAAATTAATTTTACGAAAATTGTGCCGATTTATATAACCTACAAAATGATTTAAAAATATTTGAAATCCATGGCCTACTTTAAGAGTTATGGTTGAAAATATCGAAAATGCGGAGAAGGTCTAGGCCAAATATCTCCGTTATTTGAAGAGATTCGAGAAAAATTCTAAGGCGAAAATTTTTTGCAATACAGAGTGTTTCAATGAGGTTTTATCTAATTCTTTTCAAAACCGCTGTATTTTGAGATTTACTCTTCAGGCTGTTAAAAAATTATTTTGAAACGGGCGGGAAATGATGCCATTAAATAGAGTATTTTCCTCCCTTTTCAACGATATATCACATACCATATTTATTCATTGCTACTACGTTAATAATTATAAAAACATTTTTTTAAAACCAATACATTTTTTTTAACAAGCATTATACTTGCCGTGGAGAAGTATGATTAAATAAAACAAATCAATAAGTTGTTCAAATCTTTGCTATAATAAAACATTAACACACAATTAAGAAGAATAAAGTAAATTCAGGTAACAAAAACAAATTAATAATCAAGAAAGAAGCATGGTGCAATTATGGAAAGAGTATTCGCAGTTATGCCAATGTATAGAGGTCCTCCATAAAAGCGTCACTCCTTGTTCAGAAAGTTAAAACGTCTTTACCAATTAATTTAAGTATATTATCCATTTGTTTGTATTTCATGATTTCACTATTATTTCAATTATTTTAAAACAGTTGGCTATGAACAAACTTGACAATTTAATTTTTTGACAGATCATCTCAGTTAATATTTAAACTCTCACTCAATCACACTCGTTTAAGAATTTAGAATTTTCAAAAATGATTTTCACTCATATTGATCGTTATAATATGTTCGTTACATATTATTATAACTCTGGATTAGCTCAAGTAGAATATAGAAACAGATTTCCACAAGCACTACAGCCGAATAAAACTCTGTTCCGAAAATTAGCTACGAAACTGAAAAATAATGGGTTATTTTTAAAGAAGAAGATAAGGTTGAACAGTGTTACTGATAATGTAAGTAAGGTAAACCGAGTTATTAATTATGTAAGAAATAAAAATACAGAAGATTTGGAAACTTCATTAAGAGAAATTCAAATTGCTTGTCATATAAATAAAACAAGTGCTAGAAAAATTTTAAAGAAAAATGATTACCGGTGTTATAAAGCCAAAAAAGTTCACAATTTACAAGCGGGGGACGAACCAAGGAGGACAACTTTTTGTAGGTGGCTGTTGGAAAAGAAGCGTGCCGACCCATTAATATGTAGCAAAATACTTTGGTCCGACGAGGCAAATTTTTTCAATAATGGATTTTTTAATTGCAATATTTATTACAAATGGACTTCTGAAAATACACACTGGCATAGACCGACTGGGTTTCAAAATCGTTTTTCAATAAATGTGTGGATAGGTATTTTAGGCACCAATTTAATAGGTCCTTATTTTTATGATGGTCACCTCAGTGGTCAAAGGTACCTAAACTTTTAGAGCAATGAATTTAATGAATTCTTAGGTGAACTACCTTTAGAGAATCGACACAACTTTCAATATTTTCATCAAGATGGAGCTCCTCGCCACAATTCCCAGATTTGCCTAGATTATTTAGACGAAATTTTGCCTCAACATTGGATAGGTACCAATGGATTTATTCGATGGCACCCCTCGTTCTCCAGATATAACCTCAATGGATTTCTTTCTATGGGGGTATTTCAAGATATGGTTTTTTCGGCGAGACCGCAAAATATAGAGGACCTAAAAGTTCGAATTCAACAGGCATGTATTACAGTTACACCCGAAATGCTGAGTAATGTTTCAAATGCAATGCCTCGCCGCGCTCGATTGTGCATAATAAGTCGCGGTGGACACTTTGAACACTTGATATGATATCTTAAAGATTATTTTGAGGATTAGATAAATATTAATGTTCCGTGTGCTATATATTTTTTATTATTAATTTGTTTTTGTTACCTGTATTTACTTTATTCTCCTTAATTGTGTTAATGTTTTATTATAGCAAAGGTTTGAACAACTTATTGAATTATTTTATATCGTTTTATTTAATCATACTTCTCCACGGCAAGTATAATGCTTGTTATAAAAAAAATATTGGTTTTAAAAAATGTTTTTTTAATTACTAACGTAGTACCAATGAATAAATATGGCATGTGATATATCGCCGAAAAGGGAGGAAGATAGTCTATTTAATGGCGCCATTTCCCGTCCGTTTCAAAATAATTTTTTCAACAGCCTGAAGACCAAATCTCAAAATACAGCGATTTTGAAAAAAATTAGATAAAACCTCGTTGAAACACTCTGCTTTGCAAAAAATTTTCGCCTTAAAATTTTTCTCATATCTCTTCAAATAACTGAGATATTTGGCCTAGATGTTTTCCGCATTTTCGATATTTTCCGCCATAACTCTTAAAGTAGGCCATGGATTTCAAATGTCTTTAAACCATTTTGTAGGTCGGCACAATTTTTGTAAAAATATTTTTTTTCGTACGACCGATATTAAGTGAAATATTCTCGAGGGTCCTGATAAAATGGGCAGCCTGTATATATTTTTAAAATTAATTTCAAACCTATTGCTAGGTATATATGTTTTTCACTGAGTGTTAAATACACTACTTATAAATTCGTTAGGGTACGGTGCAACTTTTATAATCAATTTTTGTACATAATTTTAGAGATATGGCAAAATGCATAAGTTTTTATAAAGTATACAAACATTGTCAGTTTATGACACCTTAAGTCATGAACTATTTCTTTCTCCGAATTTTCTGACAAGAAATACGTTTTACCTTCCATGCATTCTTGCTTTGCCTGCAATAGCCAACTTGTTAAACTTTAGTTCTTTATAAAATGAACAGCAAGAAGAAATCCGCTTCTAGTTGCTCGACACAGACAAGGGAGATTGTGAAGGCGACATCCGGAAACGAGTTAAAACGAATAGAATCTCCACAGTTTGTAGCAGAT
The DNA here is from genome assembly GCA_963675555.1 of Leptura quadrifasciata. Lineage (NCBI taxonomy): Eukaryota > Metazoa > Arthropoda > Insecta > Coleoptera > Cerambycidae > Leptura > Leptura quadrifasciata. The sequence goes on from OY776674.1 coordinate 7,997,559, forward strand.
GGGCAGCATTATAGTGTAATAATACCAGCAATCTTTCACTACTTTTGAGTTTTTATGAGTCAAGAATATCGACCAATATCCACTAGATTAATGTTCTGCAGCTATTATTAAGGTATTTGTGTTGAAAGTAGCGCGTTATGTGGAATCTAGAAAGGAAAGCTGCCACGAATCTTGTTTGCACAAGAAAATGTTGAAATATACTAATTTATTTTCCAAGGAGTAGAAATGGAGATGTTACTTTATTTATTTATTTATTTATTTTATTTATTTATTAGATACAACCACCCAACAGGTAACCAGTTACAGGGTGGGAACAATTATAATAATAATGTATATAAGGTACAAATATTACAGATCAGTAGAATATAATAAATACAATAAACAGAATGTAGAGTTATAGAAAACAGAATAGGTGAAAAAGACAGAGAAAAGATACAATTATCATACAAATAGTATTAAGCTTTTTATACACTAATATTCATGTTACACAGATAATAGATTTTTTATCGAGGTAAGGCTACAATTAAATATATCAAGCTAGTCCGAGGGGTAACGAGATAAAAAGTTTCACTATTTCTACTTTCTATACGAGGTACCCGAAAACATAGTTGTTCCAAAATAGATGAGCAATCAAAGATATTGTGAATAATTTTATATAAGAATACCACGGAGTGTGCCATTCTTCTCTTTTGTAGACTCGATATGTGAAACCTTTCTAACATAATGCTTTGTGGGTAACCGATTGTAGGATAGTTGCCATCTTCAACAAAACATAAATACTTAACCAGACGACGCTGGATGTTCTCTATATTGTTTATGTATGTAGCATATCCCGGAGACCATACCAGTGAACAATATTCCAGTTTCGACCGCACAAAGGAAAAATATAACAGTTTCGTAATGTCCGTATTATTAAAACCCTTACAATTCCTAATTACGAACCCTAAGTTTTTTAACGCTGACGATACAGTTAAGTTCATATGCTCATTGAAACTTAGATTTCTGTCAAAAGTAACACCAAGATCTTTAATGATATCAGGTCTTTGTAACTCTTGGTTATTTAAATGGTAATTGTAGGTGACATGAGTGCGGGCTCTACAAAATGTAAACGCGTTGCATTTAGATACATTAAGAGGCAATTGATTTAATATACACCAATGATTTATCTTATCCAAGTTATTCTGCAGCTTATCACAATCTGCCTTAGTTTCAATTACATGATAGATTTTCAAATCATCTGCGTATAATAGACTTGAAACATCCAGGTCTATAACAATATCGTTAATAAAAATATTAAACAGTAGTGGTCCCAGTACCGATCCCTGAGGAACACCTGAGCTAGCTATAATATCAAAAGACTTGAAACCACGGTATTCTACATACTGTCGCCCGTTTGTTAAATATGAAGTGATTAAATCTAATAATGCTAACGATAATCCGAAATTATTTAGTTTCTGTATCAGAATACCGTGGTCTAAGCGATCAAAAGCTTTGGAAAAATCAGTATAGATAATGTCAACCTGTTTGTTGTCATCCAGTTTTTCGGAAAGATATTGTGTAACACAGGTTAGATTAGTTTCAGTGGATCTACCTGGTACAAATCCATGTTGATTTGTTACGATCTGATTTTGTACGTGCCTGGATAATGACGCATTCAAGGTAAACTCAAAGGCTTTTGCAAAATTGCAAATTATTGTTGTTGGCCTATAATTCTCAGCATTATATTTGTTATCTTTCTTATAAACAGGACATAAACGAGAGTATTTCCATACATCAGGGAATACCTGTAACTTCAGGGACAGATTAAAAATTATTTTAAGGGGCAGGGCGAAGACATGTGCACAGTCCTTAACTATAAATGCAGGTATATTGTCTGGACCTTTAGTAAATTTGGGTTTTATCTTCTTAAGCGATTTTAGCACGTCCGATTCCGAAAACGTCGTTATGCATAAATTATTACTGTTTACATCACCACAGGGGGGATATTTATTGCTGTTATTATTAGGATTAAGATAAGCCGATTGAAAAACGGTTCCAAAAGCATCAACAATATTTTGAAGATTTGTGTGTCGAATGTTATTATATGTAATATTATCAGGAATGGCGCTACTATTCATTTTACTGTTTACATATGACCAAAATTTTTTTGGATCATTTTTTATATTATTTTGAATATTCAATAAATAATTTTCATATGATTGTTTTACGTCCTGCTTTATTTTCTCTCTCATGTTCCTGAATTTATTATAATCATCTTCACTTTTTGTTTGTTTATACTTTCTCCTCTGAATATTTTTTTGCTTTATATCTCTTACAATATCATTTGTGTACCAAGTTGGATATTTGGGTTGTTTGGGAATAGATTTAGGCACAAATTGATAAAAAATTTCAGTTAGTTTAGAGTAAAAAGCAGTGCAAGCCATGTTAACGTCATTTAGTTCAGTTAGAAATGACCAGTTTATCTGAAATAGATTTTCATATAAGAGAGGGTAATTGGCTTTTTTAAAGTTATATATTTCCATTAAATTACATGGGAACTTTTCAGGATGAGAATTAGTAATTTTTAGTGATATTTCTAAGGGTTATAAAAATGGTTAGATAGCTTTAATGATGTCACAAAATATTCCCTTAATGTACAGCACACGAATTAAATTGATTGATAAAATTTGATATTCTTGTGTGATTCACTCATAATATTTAAATAAACAAATAAAGGAGGCATCATAAATAATTTATATAAACAAAATAAGCGTCTATTGAAATATACAAAAAAGAAAAAAATTATATAACTTGCTAAAGTGTGGCTCCCCATTTTTTCAACAGTAATACCGCAAGTGATTCTTATGCAGGAGTGATATCTCTTTGTAATGAAATACTTTTGCCAATCAATGATTTTAAATGGAAAAACTGACATAAAAAATCGCGAGAAGCTCGTATGTTTTTTGCAAAATATATTAATGATATAATATTGGATGAAGAACAACAATAATTAGGCAAGGCAACAACTAAATCCAAAAGTAAGAATGCGTACATTAGAAGAGACAGACCACTGCAACTTTGATTTAAGAATTTACAGGAGGAAAATAACGTAAACGAAGAACTAACATAATTGTTCAAAAAATGAACTACTGGCCCTTGGAATGATTGGCTTGGTTGGTTATCGAAAACCATTTACTAGAAGTAGTGACTAGAGCTAGAAGGAATGATGAATCTTGGCTGTATAACTAAAACATGAATTAATTCTCTAAACACGACGTTACAAAACCCTCCTCAGATATTCACTTTACTACAAATTATGGACGAGTACAGAAAAATAACATCTTTCGATGTAGGATACAAATACCACTCATAATTATTGCTTGATTAACTATAGAAGTGCGTTGGAACGCAACCAGTTTCTCTCACAGCATTCATTAAATGTAGAACAACGGATGGCAACATCAGAAAGATACTGGAAGAAATATGCAGTGAGAATAAAATTACGCATAATGCATAGATATTTTTATTTTCTTGACTGTGGGTATTAAATAAATGCGCAAAATTCTAGGACCATATACAATAATAATTATTAATACACATAGTGCGATTGATCTCTAGAAGGCAGTTATTGATATGGCGCGAAAATGATTTCCTGAGATTTTGTCAGAGAAGTCGGGCAGTGATTCTCCCCTCAGAAAACATGAAACTTCGTCTAGATACATGTGGAATGACAACATCCTTCAAGACTAAATTCATCGATGAAATAAAGTAAAGGACAATTAAAAAGTTATACAGATAACTATGCATTATACTGAAACAGACAAGAAACTTTATGGTCACTAAAATACAATGCATATAATATAATACTTAGCCAAGGGCACATAATGCATTAATGTGTGCCTGTAGTAAACATAGAAAAATATCGAGTTTCACAGGAACACCTCAGATTCCTCGACAGAATTTCTATTAAATATACGCCCCTGGAAAGCTGATAACGTAAATATTTATTTTGAGGAGCACAAGCATTTAATATATTTAAGGAATAAATATTTTAGTAAGGAAAAAAAGGAAACGAAGTACCTTTAATACCCTCATATTCACAAAAAATTTCCATGTTTTTTGAATTACAAAAAGTCGCATGTAATGTATATGAAGAGTGTAAAAAGTATAATGAATGTATTATTATAATTCTTGTTCGATAAATAACTCTATATAGGAAAAAATTCAAGGCATTATGTCAGGGCTTGCTAGTCTTGTCAATTATCAACTTTCTCAAGAACAAAAGTCAGTGATTCTTACGCTTTTTTGATAAATATAAATTGCTACACACAAAAAAGAGAACGTGACAATATTGAAATAAGTCAGGGCTTGGTAGTCTTGTCAATTATTATCAATTTTATCAGGAACAGAAGTCGGTGATTACTCTTTTTTTTATAAGAAAGTATAAATTGCTGTACACAAATAACAGACCGTGACAGTATTGAAGTAGGTGGTATGACACTTATCTAAAGTTTGCTCTCCTCGTTTATGTTTATCATCGATGTAAGTCTGTTAAAGAAAGGGAGATGTAGGTCGCAGAGTCACCTCGAACTTGGTTTAGCTCGATGGTTGTCATCTACCTCGCCAATATTATATGTACACTATCTGGCCAGACATTTTCTAGCAAATCCTTAAAATTCCTTTTTATTTTTTCTCTGGAAACTATGAGGTTCTGTGTTTGTCTGATCATTCTCTCATACCAGTTTTTTCAATGATAGGAACTAGTTACACCCTGTATATAAGTTCCTTTGCTGTATACACCATGCGTACCAATAATTCTGATAAGAGATGTATCACGAATATATTCCTCTCTTGTAAGTGGGCTTTTGTTAGCCTTTAGAGCAGTATATTTAAATACGAATTTAAAACCAGCTATTGTTAAGCATAGATGACATTAAAGGTCAATCGACAAAAATATAGTATTACATAAAGCAGATTGGAATCATAAGCGCACCAAACGGAGGATATAATGACAGCTATTACAAGGAAGGGCACATAAACCGGCTCAGGACTTTATCATTCTAGACCCTAGATACCGTGGAAACGACTAGCTCTTCCACTGATACCATCTTAAAGGACTCGATGCTAATGTTAAGATCCGAACACATTTCAATTAGTGTGCTATTTTACAAATGAGGTGAGTAAAACATCTTTGTGGGGTTGAAAAATTGGCTCTATCTCTTTAATTGTACGTCTTTCACAGTGAACCATTTGTAACTCAGCATAACGGCTCAGTTTCTTAGGGGCGAATCTTAGGTAAGAGTTTGTTAGATTAAATATTGTGAAAACTAGACTGACTAAACATAACATAACATAACATAAACTTCGGTGTACATGACATATATTTAGTATAACTGCAGAACGCTTTGTTAGGAACACTTTAGTTTTAATCATCTCTTGATGATGCCAAAACTGTTTTCGAAACTCGAGTCGAATAGAGTATTCGAGTGTACTGCTCAAGTATTTGTGAAAACTGCATCAAATGCAGTTGTCGCATCTCCAGTTTTCTCTAGACCACCAAAACTATGGGCTTTATTGTTGGATGAAGTAAATAAAGGCATCCATAATTATTGTTTCAATATAATATTACTTTAATTAATACCTGACTCGAGGTTTGACATCAATATATTAATTCCATGAAAAATTTCAACTAATACAATTGTATTGGTCGATTAAAACAGTAAAACCACTTTACTCTAAGCACAATACGTGTAAAGTTTAAGTTTTTTATACTATCACTGGAAATAATTGGCCTATCACGCACGACCTGGCTGAGGTCATAAATAAGCTTATAGGCAGAAATAATAATATGGTATGGAATGTCTCGATAAAAATCAGCACTATTTCTGATTATTTCCGACGTCCATATAACTTTATTTTATTTGTTCTATTTCGTCTAGATCGTTATGTGAGGTTATTTTTTGCAAACTAATTTAGAAATCTAAACGATTCGTTTTAAATGTGAAGCATTCAAGGAAAAGGCAACAGAAACTTCTATTATTTACCAAAATAATGGTATGTAAGTTTAGTGGGAGCATTGGAAGGATTAGATAAAGAAATGGGGAATAAATAATAGGGAGAATGCGTGTAATTTAAGTGAGTATATTTTATAATCAGGTAAGTACATATAAATATAAACCTACAATAAACAATGCAATATAAATAAATAAACCTACGTGTAACATATAACAAAAAGGAATAATACTGGATGATAAAATGATCTATTGCGTTGAAAGACGAAGAAGAAGAAGTGATATTTCCCATTGGAAATCTCTATGCTATAATCAACGTTTCTGCAATCCATGAGTACAGTAACTTAAATTTAGATATAATAGGTAACCATTTTTCAGTTTATTACTGAATAACTTTGTAGAATTAACAATTTCTAGGTGTATAGACAATTTATTGTACAAGGAGGTCGACTGAACAGAAAAGATATTTTCGCTAAAATTTTCTGTGGTTTAGGCATTTACTAGTGAAAATTTTGCCTTGTGTCGCTTGTCGCGTCTATATTGAGCAATTCATTTACTTTATTGGTTTTTTGTTGATTTATAACAGTAGCACTATATAACTGTCATATATCTAAAACTTCAGTCAATTGAAAAAGTGATTTTGTGGTGTAGGTATACTCCATGTTTAATATCAACTTTTGTATAATCTCTAAACTTTTATGTGATCATGATACGACCCACATTAAGTCGTTTTTCCATATCTAAGTTAGCTTCCCATTAATGTATAACACTGTCATTAATTTTTTTGGTAAATTCCGCTAGGTATTTACAAGATAGCAACCAGCGAATTCTTATTATGACAATGCTTATATGTAATTTCCATTTTAGATATGCATTTATATTTAGTTGTAAATATGTAATTTTAATTGCCTAATTCTATTTTGAGAGGCATTAAATCTCGCGATGACAATAATTGTGGCAAAAGGCAGGAACTTGGTTTTATCTACCAATCAGATCTATTAAGCACAAGTCAAAATACAATTCAATATTTTTGAAATCCCTTTAAGCTGGGTGCATAAGTATTCCCATGAGTGGAAGATATTAGTGGCGTCTAAAAAACAAACGGTCTCCTCAGAAGTATTAATATACATGCCGAACAAGACTGGACCGTGTAAAGTACCCTGTGGCACTCCATACTGCACCGCTCTCATTTGGCTCTCATAGCTTTTTCCCCTTATACCAATTTCTTCCAGTGTTTTTAGCAGTTTCATATGGCAGATAGAGTCATATGCTTTAGCCAAGTCCACAAAGGTGTAGAGTGTAGGTTTATTCTCATCTAAGTTCTTGTACATCTTTGAAATCAGATACTATTCGCTTCTCAGAATAAAAATCGTTTATATCTCTTCACTGTCGTTACTTGCCCCAAGATCAACAGATTTGTTGGTTTCGTCTTCACGGCTGGAATTGTCGGAGATCAGAACGAAATATTTACAGTGCGGTGTAAGCTGGGCCTAGGTGGGCGAAGGTCGAACCTTGGTGTGAATCTAAGGAGTTCTCTTGTCGGAGTGGGTCCGAGAAAGGCCATAGTGACTGTGGTGAACGTCGGTTCGGTTAGTGCATTTGTATTTTAGTATTAGTTTTGTTAAATACAGGGAGATCCTCCCTGATGATGCCTTGTATATGTGTCAGGGAAGGGGACCTTGAAAATGTCTAGTTGGAACTCAGAGGAGGTGTCTCTGGTTATTTGTCTAGCCGATAGCCGCGTTAGCTAAGGCGCGAGGTGGTAATTGCGATTAATCGAGTGAGTATCGCCCTACCGGGTTCGAGCCCCGGCTCCGGCACAGTTGGGGGATATTATAGGGGATTATATAGAATTGTGTAACCCCGTTTCGTACAAGCCTCTGGCCTCTGGAATTGGGGGTTGTCTAATTTCTGTTGTGTTTATTTATTATTATTATTTGGTTTCAGGGAAGGTGTCCCTGATAAGAGGCAAGAGCAAAGGAAATAATCGTGCTCGTTGCAGAGTACTTCTGTTCTCTTTGGCTGCTTGACTCACTATGACTGAGTAAGTGATTCTTCAAGATGCAGCGTTGGTATTTATACAAATTGATGCAGCCAGCGCGGGGCGCGATAATGTGAGACCTCGATTGGTTGATAGACAGTGGACGGTGCTAGCTGTTCCATCGCGCATGCTGGTAGATGTTCCCATACTAAGCATTCGTATGTGCTGACAGATGCTCCTGACACTGTGGAGCAGGGTGGGAGGAAACATAGTTAATTAGTAGATAAGAAATGAGGGTTCTGAACCCACCTGATGATGAGTTGCTTTGCAATTATTATTATTTTTAATAGAATTAGCATTAATGTATGGTGAAAATCTTTTGGAGTTAGGCCCAAGCATATTAAAGAAAACTACATTGTTAATTAGCCGACGTTTCGATATTTTTTAATATCATCCTCAGGGCAATTAAAACTTAATTGTCCGTTAGTTGTAATTGTCCTGAGGATGATATTAAAAATATCGAAACGTCGGCTAATTAATGAAGTAGTTTCCTTTAACACTTGGACCTAACCCCGAAAGATTTTCACTATTATTATTTTTAGTTCTAAAACACGATAGCGTTACTTGTAAATGTAGAACCCTCACCGTAAATTTAAATGTCGCTGTTGGTTTATATATCCTCTCTGACGCCAATGGAGTAACATTAAGTTAAGCGTAAGACTTAGTTAAATTGTAGCAACGTTTCCACCTGCATTTATTTTATAGTATAATACCTACAAATATTTTATAGACAAGTACGAAGGTATACAATTTAATCTTAGATAATTATTTCCCACTGGAAGAGTCACAAAACCGCCTGGATAATTTATTTCTGGAAAGCCTTAAAACCTTTGGTGTGTTACTGCATCTGAACTAGTATTCGACACACGTTTCGCAAACTGTATTGAAATCATCTGGAGATTATTAATTAAACATCCTATGGATTAAAACTGTTGTAATAATCTCCACATGATGGCAACATGGTTGATGAAACGTGCGTCTACTAGTGTATTTGAGTGCTGTGCTCAAATATTATGTGGAGGCTATCGCAAAGGCCTTTTGATTTATTTTAACATTTATAGTTACAGTTTAATTTTTGAATTTTCATATCTTTCTGATTTAGTAAAAAAATGATTGTATACGTGTGACCACTTCCTTTTGGATATGTAATTTCAAGTAAAAGCATAAAACACTGTTTCTGTAGATATAAAAATTGGTAATAAAACTATCAGTTATCAATAAATCAGTTTACAATAAATTATAACATAAACATTTTTAACTAAGCCAAAGTGGATAACGATAAATTAATAAAAGTCATCAAATAACTGTTTTCCCTTCTCAATATTCTAAATTATCTTCCAATGATTTACGTGAAGTATTCAGTGGTATATGATGTAGGAAGAGAAACATACGGCCACTGCGCACTTTTTGCCATAATTCCTCAAAGATATAATCAATCTTTTAACGTGGTGCACGTAGAGAAATGGAAATAAAAGATAAGGAATCATTTTCCTTAGAAATAGTAACACAAAAGTACTTCTTGACAAACACTCCTGCACTTACAGATATTAAGAGAAACTCAAAGACTTATTCATCTAGACTTGATATTAATAGCTTAGAAGCACTTGCAACTTTAAAGTTTTGTTTTATTACTAACATAAAAATTAATACATCAGTGCGGATATTTCTTAAATTGTTAAAAGTTGGAATTAATATAACATATTTAGTGAAAATATTTGAATGGGGCAATTTTTATTCATTTATATTTAAAGTAGAAAATATTTTTTTGGTCTGCAATTATAAATATATTAATTTGTAATTTATCTATCTTTGCTTGCTTTTCTCACAATGTAGTATTTTTCATATTTGTCCAGGACTTGCATCCTTTATTTAAAATACTTATTGGATTGATGAAATTTTGAACAATTACTAAATTCTACCGTTGCTTTTGCAAATATCCGCATCTAGGAGGCGAGAGGATGAAAATTGATTAAATATACTATCTAACCGGCACCTCCGGCAAAACGTAGAATACAAAAGATTTTCGCCTGAGGATTAGAGACTTCTACGGGGGCGTCACATTATTCATGAAAGAGAGAATAATAAAATTAAAGTATGACTAAAAAGTATAAAACAAAATTTTAAAAACTTGTTTTTCTTACAAAAGTCGTACTAAAAAGTAAAAAATATTTTTTTATGTACGACTGCAAGAAAAATAAGGCGAATGCACTTTGTATCATTGTACGCATGATTGTATGAAAGGGGAAACACAATATTTTACTTTTTAGTACGACTTTGTAAGAAAAGCAAGTTTTAAAAGTTTTTTCTTTTTTCTTTTATATTAAACTACAAAATAGTATAAAGTAGAGTATAGTAGAGAAAAATAGAGTAGAGCAAGGTAGAGTAGAGTAGAGTATAGTAAGGTAGAGTGGAATAGAGTAGAGTAGAGAGGAGTGAAGTGAAGTGGAGTGGGGTGGAATGGAGTGGAGTGGAGTGGAGTAGAGTGGAATAGAGTAGAGTAGAGTAAGGTAGAGTAGAGTAGAGTAGAGTAGAGTAGAGTAGAGTAGAGTAGAGTAGAGTAGAGTAGAGTAGAGTAGAGTAGAGTAGAGTAGAGTAGAGTAGAGTAGAGTAGAGTAGAGTAGAGTAGAGTAGAAAAGATCCGAACAAGTTGAGTAAGACCTCGTCACAATTTCTGTGTTTTTAGTTTAAGGAACCTAAACTTCCTTGATCCTGTGGGTGTAATAAATATGCCCATAATATGGGGAACTACTTCCTAGTCTCCTCCCAAGCCTGTAGAGAGCAACCGCCAAAGCTCCAAAGTCAGACTTAGATTCAAGTGAATTCTAGTGGCCTAAAGCAGCATCGTAGGGAGAGTAGCTGATAGTAAGTATTACATAGTATGCGAATATGCAGCTATTTTAAGTTTATTCAATTTTCAAACAGCTGGACTAGATTATAGCTCAAAATCATTACTCTAATCGCCGACTCCTAAAACTAACGTTAAAAAATCCTAGCCACTACACAAAATGTGTCAAAATCATATTAATTTTCCACACCAGGTTAATATATTCCATTACAGAGCAGCTACTATAAAAATATTAATTGTTGTACAAATTAAAGCTTTTCTTTTTTTCTTATATTTTTTCTACTATATGTGTTGCAATCTTATTTCAACACATCTCCTTGCCATCATTTTGTAAATACTTGTAATCTCTTACAAAGTAATTGAAACATTCTGTTGGGCAGTGTGGTGTTAAATAGATAAATAATTGTTCTTATGTATTACGTACACATTTCAATCTCAGAGGAAACTGAGTTGGCGGACAATTTGAACAGAAATATCACATGAATTTCTCGCTTCTTCATTTCATTTCCACATGACATTTATTGCCGTTTTGATAAAATTGCACCTTATAGTCAGAGAAAATCTCTGCATGTATCTACATAATTCACAACGCGCATTTATATACAACAATTCATTCATATGTGACCCATATGTTGTATTGTGCACGCATTATAGATGATACACGAATGAGTCGGTTTTTGTTTGTCTGTCCACGAAACTAGTGAACAGCTAGTTCTAAAGAATATTTAACTTTCTATTTACAGTCATATCCCTTAAGATACGATATTCTTTTCTCCTCTATAGGCACGAAGAATGCACCACAAAGATAGTTGGAATAAAATTTGCTAAAACCCTGAGCTTTATTGTTTTATTTCGTACACTTCTAAATATAGAAAAATACATTCTCGGTAAAATTTTATATTAAAATTGCTCGGTATTCACTTATTGCCTTCCAAATTATTAGCGAAAATGCGCGGTAAGCTGAAGTGGTGTGGTTGGTGGTTAAAGGGTAGATATAGTAGTCAATATTTATCTTATTTTCGGACTGAGACTGAAGTCGTGCAAACCTAAATAAATATTTTCTCTTTCTCTTTGTGCTGTGGCAATTTATTTCAGAAAAGTTCCTGTTGCACATGGTATTTTATATTAAAAATGTGAACATTTAATCGAAGTGCACAAATTGAACTTTGTAATGTTCAATCGTTCAGCAGCAACTTCTAATTAATGTTTACATAATTCACTCCTGAATTAGTTAAATGTGTGGTCAGTAAATATGTCATCGACAAACTTTGTGGCTTCTCGTCGCTCCGTGGAAATTGACGCGGAAACTGTTTTCAATATCAAATGGCTCCAACGACTATTCATGTCACTTCAACACTAAAGTATTATAAATGAGTGCCAATATTAGTAAATGTCGAACAAATTTCTTCTTGAAGTTAGTGTTAAAAATGTATAATTTGGAAAATAAAAATGATGAAGCAAAATTTCGCCGAATATGAAAACATGCACTTTTAAAATGCTCATATCGTAGCTTTTACTCAAGCTGGAGAGCCGAACGATGTCGATATCGAAACGGAAGGAAGGTGCTGCACATCGTGAAATTTATGATGAAATCGTAAACTTCAATGGGACAGAAGCGCGCAAAGAAGGGCATTTTTTGACGTTTAACGAAATCTTAACCTTCCTTTACAACTCTTTGGTGGGAAAAAATTCTCATAGCAACACACTTGAAACAAAATAAAAAGGGGGGGCATTTAAGTGTGTACGGAATTAATTCAAGCGGCGGTTTAAAAAATCGCGAATGGAAAGCCGCACACAATATTGCAGTAAATAAGGGCCCCCTTTATATTATTTTCTTTAGTAAAACATAAGAAAGACAGTATGAATAGATTCAGAAGAATCATAGTATATTCAGGGACGCTCAAGATAGCACCTGTGTCATTATACGGACAAAAGAAAGCAAGGAAAAGTTCTTTCACTTTGACCTTCCTTGAAAAATAAATATTTTCTTCGACCTGTTCCACTGAGAACCGCCTTGCTATCCATTAATAATAAATTATATGTGAAATTTAAATATATATTGGTTTTTTTCCATTGAGTGAATGTTAATTTCTCTTCAATATACAGAGCTGCTAAAAAGGACATCTTGGTACGGTTGTGAGCAAAAAAAAATAGGACAAGTCTTATAACGGTATTTTGCTAAAATCTAGTTGTGTACATCTAACTTTAATTTTTGTGACATTGTCAGTTAGTTGTCATAATTTGTTGCAAGTGTGCAAAAAACTAATATGCCTCATATAAGCGATTTGGTTAAATCTGGAATTATTGCTAAAACAGAAGATGGATGGTCAATGAGACAAATTGCACTGCGTTATAATATTGACAAAAATTCGGTGTGTAACATATTAAGAAAGTGGAAAATAAACGGTACGATTTGGACAAGCCCTGGATCAGGGAGACGAAGGATATCAACTCAACAACAAGGTTTGCAATTGGTAAATGCTTTAGTAGAAAATCCATTTTACTCAGTTATTCAGGCTGCTGAAGAAACGAATATTTCTGGATCGAGTAGTACTGGTCGCCGGCGAGTAGGAGAATCTGAGCTACGCTGTCATGCAGCAGCACAGAAATACTTACTTAAAGCTGAACATAAAGAAGTTCAAGTAGGATTTGCGCTTGAATTCTTAGCGCATGATGTAAATTTTTGAAAAAATGTAATCTTTACAGACGAAAAAACATTCCAGTCAACACACAGCGATCGTATTCGTGTTTACCGCCCTCCGAATACTCGATTCGATGAGAAATATATATCTAACAATGATAAAAGTGGTAAATTTTCCGTCAATATGTGGGCTTGGATATCGGCACGTGGTCCTGGTGTTTTGTGGCATAATGAGGAACGATTTAATAGTGAAACGTATATTAGGATTTTAGACAATATTATGCTCCCTTCTGTGTTACAATTGTTTCCTAATAATGAGTTCATATTTCAACAAGACAATTGTTCCGTTCATACTGCTCTTGGTCATACCGTAACTAACTGGTTTCAAGATAACAACATCAGTGTTCTTAACTGGCCCAGTTATAGTCCAGATCTTAACCCTGTGAAAGAAGTACGGGGACTACTTGTCAGAAGTATCCAAAAACGAAATGTGACGAAATGCCGAAGAATTACTGGAAATAGTAAATAATGCATGGGAAAATATTGTTACTAATGATTATTGTATAAGGTTATTTAATTTTATGCCAAACAGACTTATAGAAGTTATAAATAGAAATGGTGCAATAACGAAATATTAATAGTTAGTTTCTTGTTAAGTAGGATATCTTTTGTACTTTGATCCAGAATTTCTACTAATCGTACCGTTTATTCTCCACTTTCTTAAAATGTTACACATCAAATTTTTGTTAATGTTATAACGCAGTGCAATTTATCTCATTAACCATCCATCATTTACTATGGCCATAACTACAGCATTAAAATAAAAAATAAATTAAAAGTGATATCTGTTTTATTTCGGCTACTCATTGCATATTCAAATAGAGACAGATTTGCATTAGAAAAAAAAGCTGTCCTATTTTTTTTCTGCTCACGACAGCACTCTAAATAATAATTATTCCTATCTCTGTATTAAATCAAATTGCGTTTCATAGTTTAAAGTTGTTTTAAGCGATTTTTTTTTAAGTGAGCGCCATAAGTGAAATTCTATTACTACTTTTCTCTTTTTGCTAAAAAATATTGTTTGCTAAAAGACGTTTAACAGAAAGTAACTCTAGGAATATTCTTATGTCAGTCCGTCTGTCCTCATGTCGGTCTATTTTTGCCGCGTCTTATTTTCTTTTAAATCCATAGGTAAATATAAATTATGAAACATTTTAAGAAAAAAATGTATATGAAGTGTTATATCTAATAAATTTTCTTATTTTCAAAAAACTTTCAAGAGCACCCTATAAAATGTTGAACATTTACGTAAGAACTGCCATTATTATTGTAAAGAAAACGTAGTATAATAAAATAACAATTTCACGCTGTTGTCCTGTGGTACTTTTAAATGCCGGAGTACAAAAATATAGTCAGACTGAGCGTTACCAGCTTTTGTTAATTTTACCCAGCAACCTTAAGAATTTTAATTGACATGAACCATATCTATCAAGCAATCAGTTGTAAAGAAACAGTTGAATTTATATCTAAATATTGCAACAAACTCACGCAACTATTTGTTAATGGTGAATGTTGATTAATTTAAAGATGTAAAGCAACGTTAGGCGCGGTTAGTAGTTGGATGGGTGACCATTCCAACGAAGTGCGCGTCCTCGCCTCACACATCTTCCAGCGGCTTATGTATCAGTGTATGCGCGGAAGCTATACAACCTTAGGCGAGGGTTGTATAGGGGATATACCATCCTTCGGAGGGGATGTAAAGCCGTCGGTCCCTTGTCTATTAAATGTTAGGCAAGTAAAAGATCCCTACTCTTCTTAAGGGAAGAGGTTCGGCAAAATTCCTGGTTTGGGGGTAGCTCGTCTACAGACGTCGGTGTTAGGCCCCAGTAGCGGAAACAGACCAACGTTAAATACATATATTAAAAAAAAATTTTAATATTGGATTCTTATTGGGAAAAATGTGTGTAGGGAATTTTCCCAGATCCTGGTGAGAAATCATATGGTGGTGAGTGAGTTGAGAATAAATTTGATTATAGAGGATGAGACCCCGGTAGTATTTTTCGTTGCAATTATCATTCATAATACAAATATTTTTCTAAATGACCTGCCATTTGCATATTTTTGTACTGAAATATTTTAAACATCACACAGACTAAAAAAGTCCTAGTAATTATTCAATAAGTCAAGTGGCCACAATACCATATAAGGTTATTGATAATGCAAATATTAATGTCTAAAAAAATATTAAATTATAATATTACACTACATAAACTGTGAAAATTCTATATTACGTACTTCGTCTCTAGATATATTTTTTACTATTGCTAGAGCTGCCCCTCTGTGTTTAATTCTAAGTTGAACAGTAGGCGTTAGTAATCGAGGGGGTTCTTAGTTTGGAAGTTAGGCACACCAGCGGTTTTATGTTAAGTTAATAGTCAGTTATCGATTTAAATTTGTTTCACACTGACACCTGTCATTGCTCCGTATTGAAACTAACATGTTTTAGTTGGACCTTTAGTTTTTAGTTGTATTCTTACATATATAGATATATTTACGCCATTGTTTCATGATATACAGATGTATTTTGATGTATAATCGATAAATTTCAAAATTGTGCAAAATTGCAGATAGTCCAATAGCTCAGGGTTTTTACCTACAAAAATTATTAACAGCAAACCAAGGCAAATTCAATATACTATTTTTAAAACAAATGACGAACATACGTTCTTTTCAAAATGACGGCCAAAGTTGGCGAAAAACTGTTTTTTGCGTTAAAAAAAACTTAGCGTTGTACAAAAAAAAGTTACATGGCAAAGCTGTGTAACTTTTTAATTTTGATCGGTCTCAAAAAATCGCAAAATTGATTAGTTAGATTAGAACCGTCAAATAAGAGCATTTTACAGATTTTCAAAACATTGTTAATTTTTTGAAAAAATCGATTTTTTCTAAAAAAAACGCGTTTTTTTTTCAATATCCAATAGCTCATAGAGGCCATCATATTTTTACGCCAGACCTGTTTGAAAAGTTATTGCGCATATCAAATAACGATCGCTAATATGCGTAAAATCGGTCAAAAATCGATTTTTTTTTACCTCAAAAAAATCTTTAATATCTTTGGATTTTAAATCATATTGGAATACCATTATTGCCAATCGATCACTGGCATTTTTCTACAAATTTGCAAAAAAAAAAGTTTGCTCTTCGAGATTCTGGAACCGAGATAATTTTAATAAAGTTGTGAAAGTTGCAGGAGTTATTGTTGAATACTTATGTTTTCAATAAAGAATTTCCGGAACTTTATCGGCCATTGCTGAGCATTGCAAAATCAGTTCGATGCTGCGACACGCGTTATCTAGCGCTAGCGATGAAGTGGGGGGAAAGCCAACTCTCATGAAACCTTGCATAAAACTGATCTAGGGCGTTTAAAATCGATTGCGCTAGAAAAATCTTCAGTATGTTGACTTCCACTTAAGTTATTGCTTTCATTTTTTTTTATTGTGGTAGCGCTACGAGATAAGAATTAATGAAGGTAGTAAGCTTAATAAATACAAAAAATATATAAATAATAATATAATAATAATAAATAAACATCACAGAAATTAGACAACCCCCAATTCCAGGAGCCAGAGGCTTGTGCGGAAGGGGGTTACACATTGAAAAAACGTGGACATACAACCATTTCCTCCGACAGTGTTAATGCCGGAGCCAGGATTCGAACCCGGTGGTGCGATGTTCGTGTGATTGATCGCGATTGCCACCTCGCGCTTTAACCCACTCGGCTATATACCAAAAAACATTAAAATTTTATTATTTCACATTTTTGTCTTCAAATTGTTTTTGTAGAATACGTTGTTGCATTACATAATATTTTTTTCCAATAACTTATTTTCGATTTTTTACATAGCTTGGTTTGCTGTTAATAATTTTTGCAACAAAACGCGATATTCTACACAGATTTCTTGGACTAAGATACTTTCAATTATTCTAACACGCGAGTATTAATTTAATATAGGATTTATTCATATATGCTAATACTGACTGCATAAGCACAATAATGCTTACATAACTATCGAGCAGTCGTTCACGGTGTTCGTGTTGAAAAATTCAACAGATGTGACGGTCGGTACTCCGATTAAGGGGGTATTAAATATTAAAACGGCATTTCATTCAAATCGTATACATAATTTATAGCCGAGAACGAAGTAGCGGTGAATAGATCTTATTATATGTTCATAGTGTAATGAAATTCTCCATATCGACATAAGCTCCGCATTGTTACTGGTTGGAATCGCCAAATATTAGACCGAAAATGTCACGAATTGGTTTGCAGATGTCTTGCATGATATCTGTTATAATTTATAATATATTTAACTTACTTCACTTATCAATTATTACTAATTTATTAAGAATAGTTCATAATATTCATGCTAACCTCAATTATCATGAGAGGCACAGTATTTTATCAGTTGCATTTAAGGTTCTTACGGCTATAAGCTATGTAGATCGATCAACATTTTTTTACCTAAAGATTTCGCACTAAATGTGAGTTTATAAGGTTATTTTAAATTTCAATTTTTTATGAAATCTCAAGTTTTCAAATCTCCTAAACTAAAAAAACTAGTTCTTAAACATGCCTATCTTCTATCTGTGGTCGTGTTATAGAAACCTTCAAAAGATGTTTTTTACGGTCAGCAAGGCTAAATTTAGAAATTGAGGGGTTCATTTTGGCCCGCCAAGATGGCGTTATTAACACTTTAGTCTATCGTATTCGCGTTATGGTTGTGGAGGTCCCTAACACTAACTGCAGGACCTGTCATCAGGCGCCTGAGACGACTTTACGTGTGCTATATTACCATCTACGGCACTCATACGAGATAGACGAAAACACCACTGCTGCTTTATGTCCCCAAAGATATTGAATCCGTTGTCGAGAACGAGAAATGCCGAATTTATTGAAACTTCTCGTTTCCGACCGTCATGCTAATTCAAGCCAACAAGCCTGACAACTATGTCCACTATGACCACCAAACCACGGTGATGTATGTCATCAAGTTGTTGGCGCTTGCCGACACAAACATCAGCTTTAAGGAGGAGGAAGATGGACTAAATACAGAGATCTCGATATGCACTCCAAGCGCTACACCCAGACTACTAGATCAAAGTGGTGGTCCAGATAATCTGTGTACGCTGTGGGATGAGATTGAAGAAAATATGGCCTGCCAAAAGTCAGCCAAATGGTTACCAAGCCAAATGCAGAAGGCATTCATCGTGGAGTTCCTTCGGATGCTTAGGCCACACAATTTGGGAATTTACAGTCACTAACCATGTGGGATGCGGGAGGTAGCTGTAGATTATTCTCTAGCGTTTCTGCCGTAAAAATGTCGAAGACACGGTAACTCTTCAGCATTGCTCTCATGGGAAAAAATTCTAATCACTGAAAATTATATGTCCTACAATTTTGTTACATTTATATAACAGATAAATGAACATGGTCAGACCCACAAAAGAAGAAAGTCTGTGGCAAAATTCTTCCATCGCATGAAAATTGCGTTACATATATATTACATACACATACATATTATATAAATTTGTAAATAACTAATAATTGACATGATAGTAATAATGACAACAGTGAAAATAATGATAATAATTATATATACTCAGATATATACATACATACATATGTATTTTATTTCCATATTTTTAATATTAAAATCGTTATGATAATTAAAATACACACAAATGTAGATATGGTGATATGTATGACGCAGTACAGTTCTAATTTTTACAATTATATAGTTAGTAAGTATGCGACTCTATATTTATAAGAATGGAATTTATGGCGGTAAAAAACCTGAGTATCCCGCTGAAGGCGAAACCTTGAGGCGTGGTATCTAACAGTTTATTACATGAATTGAAGGTGATCGAAGTTAAGTGGTTTATTGATGCAGCACTGACGGTAAATTACTGATTTTGTCATCTAGTTAAAGTTCAGTTAATCCTAGTCTAATAATCCTAATATAATATAATCCTAATCTAATAATAATTTACTTAAAGATTGATTAATCCTAATTGCTGCATAATTTTTGAATAGATTGCTATTGGTATCTATTTCATTATAAGTTAGTGTTAAGGTGTTAATTAGTTGAACAAAATATTGATTAAAGTAGTTAACAATTAACTTACCGCATATTAATATATGATAATGAAAACAAATTATATTCTGTTTAACTCCTTGCCAAAAATTATTGTTATATACCAGTATTCATTATTATTTCCAGTAATGAATATTTCAATAGTTCCTTAATCATTCTGCCCGGTTTCAAACTGTATAAACTTCGATCTGAGGCAAATTCATTACTTTAATACATAGTCATTGATATTCTATCTGTTATTGCCTGAGTGAAGCACTTTCTAGATAGTTTTGATAAATTACTTCATCAACTTTTTGAGATGTGTTTACTATTGCAGTTCCTTTTTGTTTAGAAAGTTTGGAAAGTTCCTTCTAATTTATTGCGGCTTTAACGCTGATGCTGCTTTTCCTTGGAATGTATGTTTATTTATTGTTTAAAAATGTATTCGTGCAAGTTCGTACTTCAAGGATATTTTTTTCGTAAGTTTTCTAACTTAGAGAATGTAAGATCTACTTTTAAAGAAATATTGGCGAACATAAACTCTCGGCAATGCTCTCACAGGTTTGTGATATGAATAATATATAACGATGAAGTAAAAATTGCAATGAAAATATTTACATAAATTGATAAAATATAGCAACAAATCATTATATTTCGGGAAAAGCTTTAGTATCCAGTTTAATAATAACTCCTTAGTAATAGTTTTAAAAATGTATCAGGTGTTCCCCAGGGTTTCCATTTGGGACTCTTGCTACTTTCTATGTTTATCTATAACATAGGCCAATGCTTCATAAACTTCTCATATTTACTTCATGCCGATAATCCCAAGGTGCACTTGATAGTGGACGATCCATGTAAACATATACTTTCAGAGGTTATTAAGAGACTCTCTATATTTTGTACTGTCGTGAGCAGAAAAAAACAGGACAACTTTTTTTTCTAATGTAAATCTGTCTCTATTTGAATATGCTATGAGTATCCGAAATAAAACAGATATCACTTTTAATTTATTTTTTATTTTAATACTGTAGTTATTACTATAGTAAATGATGGATGGTTAATGAGACAAATTGCACTGCGTTATAACATTAACAAAAATTTGGTGTGTAACATTAAGCAAGTGGAGAATAAACGGTACGATTAGTAGAAATCCTGGATCAAAGGACAAAGGATTTAACAAGAAACAAGAAACTAACTATTAATATTTCGTTATTGCACCATTTCTGTTTATAACTTCTATAAGTCTGTTTGGCATAGAATTAAATAACCTTATACAATAATCATTAGTAATAATATTTTCCCATATTTTTTTCTTCGGCATTCCGTGATCTCATATTTCGTTTTTGGATACTTCTTACGAGTAGTCCCCAAACTTCTTCCACAGGGTTAAGATCTGGACTATGACTGGGCCACTTAAGAACATTGATGTTGTTATCTTGAAACCAGTTATTTACGGTATGAGCAGTATGAACGGAACTTGTCTTGTTGAAATATGAACTCATTATTAGGAAATAATTGTGACACAGAAGAGAGCATAATATTGTCTAAAATCCTAATATACGTTTCACTATTAAATCGTTCCTCAATATGCCACAAAACACCAGGACCACGTGCCGATATCCAAGCCCACATATTGACGGAAAATCTACCACTTTTATCATTGTTAGATATATATTTTTCATCGAATCGACTATATTCGAAGGGCGGTAAACACGAATACGACCGCTGTGTGTTGACTGGAAAGCTTTTTCGTCTGTAAAGATTACATTGTTCCAAAAATTTACATCATGCGCTAAAAATTCAAGCGCAAATCCTACTTGAGGTTCTTTACGTTCAGCTTTAAGTAAGTATTTCTGTGCTGCTGCATGACAGCGTAGCTCCGATTCTCTTACTCGCCGCCGACCAGTACTACTCGATCCAGGAAAATTCGTTTCTTCAGCAGCCTCAATAACTGAGTAAAATGGATTTTCTACTAAAGCATTTACCAATTGCAAATCTTGTTGTTGAGTTGATATCCTTCGTCGCCCTGATCCAGGATTTCTACTAATCGTACCGGTTATTCTCCACTTTCTTAAAATTTTTGTCAATATTATAACGCAGTACAATTTGTCTCATTGACCATCCATCTTCTGCTTTAGTAATAACTCCAGATTTAACTAAATTGCTTATATGAGACATATTAGTTTTTTGCACACTTGCAATAAATTACGACAACTAGCTGACAATGTCACAAAAATTAAAGTTAGATGTACATAACTAGATTTTAGCAAAATACCGTTATAAGCTCTGTTATATTACAGTTCATGAACATAGACGACTGTTCCGA
Organism: Leptura quadrifasciata; assembly: GCA_963675555.1. NCBI lineage: Eukaryota > Metazoa > Arthropoda > Insecta > Coleoptera > Cerambycidae > Leptura > Leptura quadrifasciata. The sequence goes on from OY776674.1 coordinate 8,019,536, forward strand.
TCACCGAAACAACTATAGATAATCCAAGAAGTTTATTCTGAAGCCTATAGAGCTATTGGGCTTGAATTAAATACAACAAAGACGAAAAATATGTCAATATCTCAGATAGTTTGTGTTTCAATTCAAGTCTATGATCAAAAACTGGAGGAAGTTGAGCATTTTAATTACCTCGGTAGCATTCTAAATTCAAGGCAAATATTGATACCGAAGTACAAAACAGAATCCATGTCCTCTAGGGCCCTCTGGAAACTTCGTCAAAGAGCCTTTGAGAACCACGATCGCTCTCTAGATATGAAAATTACCGTGTATCGTGCGGTAGGGCTATAAACTCTTCTACATGGATGTGAAGCTTGGATCCGTTACACCATACATATATAGGAACTTGAACGTACTCAGCAAAGACACCTCAGACAAATCATGCATATTCGATGGTTCCACCGTGTTTCAAACAGTGAAGTTCTTAGAAGAGCTAAATGTACATCCATTGAAGCTCTGGTATCACGCGTCTTAGATGGGTTGGGCATGTCTGTCGCATGGAAGACAACCGGCTTGAGAAATGCATACTGTATGGTGAGTTATGAGAAGGAAATCGTAAGCAAGGGGTCAACGGAAAATATATAAGGATGCTGTCTATCAAACGATGACTGCCATTAATATTGAAGATATATGGGAAGAGCGCGCTCTAGACAGAAGCGAGTGGAGAGGGGTATGGGCTAGCTACCAAGGTCAACTACACACCGGGATACTTCTAATACCTCGAATGTGGTCGCATAATCACAGCTAGAATTGGGCTCTATAGCCATAGACACATTCATTTATAACGTAATTGGATTATGAATTTTGAATCATGATGCTCGGAAACGAGTTATGGCTATTATTACACAACCTGATTGCTAATTATATAAAATGTAATTTTCTCCACTTGGAGCATAAATAACTGTTCTTATCAGTTATTTTGTGTACATGACACTGAACTACTTCATTTGCAAAATATAAACTTATTTACGACTTCCAAAAAATGTTACCTTCATCGCTAATTTGTCCAGTAAGTGTATTATTTAATACAAATTGACTATTCAAGTCTTTAAATTAATATTTTTTTGCAGATATTGGTATCACTAATTATGCTCAGTTTCTTTATTCAAAGCACGTCTCTTAAATGCATTGAGTCTAAGATAGGGTGACTTAATCAAATACTATTTAAATTGAATTTAATTAACCTAAATTGGGTAACTTAGTGTCATCAAAATTTAATTAAAAGGGAATACAATTACAGACAAACTGTATTAAGGCAGCCACAAATTTTATTAAAACTTCGATTTAGAACTTCGGCAATTTTTATCGCAAACAAGTTTGCCGGAATATGAGAATAAGTTTTTAAAATATTAAAATTGAACAAAACTGGTGAGGAGCAATTTCCTTTCAATATTTCTTAGAATTATGAACATGTTATTTATGACAGATTTAATTCGTAAAAATTACTGTAGTTTGATTTAAAAGTTATTCTTAAAATATGAACTTCACTGAAAGAAAATTCTTCAAGCAATCAAATAGCAGAGGTTGCTTTGAAATAAGTTTTTGTGCAACTGTCATTAAGGAGACTTTTATGTATAAACACTACTAAAAGTAAGCTTTTAAAGTTTACAAACAATGTTAAAATGTCATTTTTTATGCAACTGTCACAAAAAATGACGTTTATCGGATCTGACAGCATTCCTAAAATGTCATTTCTTTATGCTCATATGTCAATCTTATTTTTAGGCCGCTTTTACTTCACGGCCGTACTTCATGGCGGCCTATATTACTTGATCATCATTAATATTTGAAATATATCACGACTTGTCAATAAACTATCTACTAGTGACGTTTTCATTTGTTTCGTTATTAACTTGAAAACGAATTAAAACTGTCAGCCTAGTAGGCTTCTTGCAAAATGTTGTCTCATTGCCTTGGCATTAATCCGGCACTGGTATTGAGGCAGTTGGTTATGATAAACTCTCAACACACTATGCATGTTTTTATGCTTCTTAATGCACATTTTGCTAAACAGGTTAACATTCTCTGGAATGACAAAGCTGGTTTTCAGTTTGTATCATTCTCCAATGATATTAACATGGGTTATTTTAGGGTTTTGTGAAGGTGGTGGAACTTAAACTATAATTTCTCTGACCCTCCATCTGAGCGAAAGTAGAAGCCTTTTACTTCCATTTTTATCATTCTGAGCGGCAGTAAACGTCATATACGGCCGCTCACGAGCGGCACTAAAAGTACCTGAAGAAAAAATAATGCTATATTGTTTTGTTAGAAGTAAAAGTGGTTTTTACTCTGAATAAGACATGTTATTTTTTTTCAAAAGTCGATTAGCTATACAAAAAATAAATATAAAAAATTTAGCTGTGCGTTGCCATTAGCAACAGAAATAAAAATCCGCTCGAGCGGAAGAAAAAATACTGTTACTTCCGTTGCTAATGGCAACGCATAGCCGTATGAAATGTCAAACTTTAATGTCATGAAATGAGTAAGAAATGTGTCATTTTCTGACGTTTGAAGAAAATAATGTTTTGTGTCGCGCTCTAACGGAGATAGGTTTAATCAATCCCTGGTAGCAGAGTGAAAGGAGACCTGTTGGTCACCAGTAAAGCTGCGCCATCTCTGAGTCAACTAATGAACCGCCATTACCATACAGATAACTGTAAACATTTTTAGACTATAGTCCGGGAAGGACTTAACAAAGAGAGAGAGAATTCTGGAATGACAGACAGAAAGATCGAGAAGTTGTCCCGAACGTCCTGGAGTGCAATAGAGAATTTGAGCACGTTGGCCACGGATATATAAGGAGTGGATCCAACGCACTCGGTTCAGTTCGAATATGGGGAGATTAGATAAGATAAAAAACAGTAACAATTTGTGAATTATCATAGTAGTTAGACCATACTCGATGAAACTTGTAATTAGTGTGTACTAATGTGTATAAGGACTATTTGTTGTAGTTTAAGTGACTGATAAATCAGTGGTTAGTAAAAGTTAAAATTATTTTAACCTACGTGCAGGGTGTTTACTGGAGATTGTAAACACAACAATGAGTATTTATTTAATTCATATTTGACGTTTGAAGAGGTCACTTTTGCTCCATATAAAACAATAGACAATTAAAATAAAACAATTTGTGTTGATTTATGAAATTGCGCATAATTGTTGATATAATTATATCTTCAATGAATTTATGTTCAACAAATTATATAAAATACCTCGTTGAGTTGAAATTAAGTGATCGCTAGAATGAACCGTCAAAACATTTTACATTTCTAAAACTCCAGTTTCTCAGCTCAGTTGGAGTTATCGATTCTGCTAAAGTGGGTAAGTAAAACCAACATTCTCGTCGCGGTAAAAATTCCCTTAACATTTTAATCTTTTAACAGTGTAATAAAATTTGTCATAAAGCGTCATTTTATTGATTTTTAGAAATTATTTACAGGCGGTTTTAAGAAATTCTCGAAATTAAATTTTCACCGAGATCGATAAACGGTAAATTTTACACACGGTCGAGACATTCCTAATTTCTCATGTAACTTGAAGAGACATAAATTTAACTAAGATATGAGTTTAATATGTCACCGCAAGTTAAAATTAATTATGAAATATTAAGAACAAAGTATTATTATCGTTACGTTTTTGGATTTCTATGTCTTCTTTTTCAAATTGGGCTTGCCCTTTTTTTATGTTGATTTCTTTTTATTTAATTAATTCGCGCGTGTTACATTTGTTGTATAGGAAGTATCAGAGGATATTTATGTAACTTCTTATCGTCAGAAGCGGAAAAGTATCAGTCACATTTGGTTCGTACGCGTTGTTCCTTTATGAAGCATAAAGTTCCTTCTGCGCATCAAAGATATTTTTGATTCGAGATTTTACTCTCGATGCTCATATTTTCATTGCCATAAATACTGTTTTCATATTATATGAACTATCTAGATTTAGGTGATAAATGTCCAGACGTATCGTGCCGACTTTCAACGTTCCACAGGTGATTCGAGAGCTCTCCCCCCCCCCCTACATACTACCCGACAGCCCAAAACGAAGGATAAGCTTGGTAAAAAGGTCTAGAATCTCTGGATACTTTAATCTTACAAATAACGCGATTACAGTCCACATATAGTTATCCTACTTGCAATTAAGTTTTATCCGTTAGAGGTTTTAAAATTACAAGATATTTTGCAGCGTTATCGAAAGAAATATTATATTTACCTCTGATTTTACAATAGTCCTAATTAACTTATCTCATTATCATTATCTTATCTCATTATCATGTATCATTTTCATGGTATAATGTTAACTATAAATAATTAAGTTATCAAAATAATTATATAATTTTTAACAATCTACAGTGATAATATAACTTTGCAGTTTTGTGGTTATGGATATGGATAAATTTCAATAGCTTCTTAACCGGGCAAACGTAGACTACGAAGAGTTCATAGAAAATATCAGTGAAGAAAAGAAGAAACAAAGACAGAAACAGTTGCAGAGCAGTTAGTTCCTATATGCGAAATTTCGTTCGATTCTGAGTATGAAACAATCGCAGAACCTGGACCATCAGGGACAAAATGAAGAAAATTGCACTAAAGTCTACTAAAGTTCATCATTAGAGTATGTAGGTCAAGCATATCGGGGATACCACAAAAAAATGCGGCATATGCTTTCCTCATGGTGGTGTGGTGTTATTTTCCGAAAATGCACTTGATCGTATAGAGAATTTGCGGCGCTGGTACGCCGATACCGAAGGTTGTATAAAAAAAATGAAAATGATATAAATTGTAGGAAATATTGTCTGGTTTAATTTATTAATTAATTCTGACAGACTTGCCGTAGACTTAAAATTAGGTAATTCGGACTTTAAATCTATTCCATCTGTCGACATATTTGGTGTTAAGTATCATTTCATTTCAGTTGCCTTTCATCGGTGACATTAACGTGTCCGAATATTGTTCTTTTCATAATAATACGGCAACGCATCATCTGTCAATTAATTGTCATATGGTGCAAATTTTGTAGGAAAAACTAAGAAACTGAACACGTTATTATATCGATATAATTTTAAAAAAGTCAATTTCCCTCTACTCTATCATAGCCTATTCGAAACTAACTGGAGTTTTCTGGATAACTGTGTAGATGTTCAAGAGTCCACATCAATATTTTACAAACAATTGGACCTAATTTTTAATATGTATGTGCCAAAAGTAATTACATCTAATCGTAGTTATCTGCCTTGGTTCAGTTTTATAATAAAGGATATCCAGAGAAAGCATTCACTATGGAAACAATATAAATCCTCGAAGGATGTTACTTGTTATAGTGAGTTTAAGCAACTAAGACGTAAAAACTGACAGCGAAAAATCATTAGAAACATAGAAGACATCCAACATAGAAGACAGTATTGTACTTCTAGAAATTTACCAATGAAAAGAGCTCACACGCTGACATACCTAACAATTTGACAATAGGTGGTATAAATATCTCTGATCCAGAAGAAATATGTATTGCCTTTGCAAATTTTTTTCCAGCCATCTTATAGCATGTCTTTCAGCAACAACCAGCACTTTGTTCAAGATTGTATGTACCCTCTATACCCGAAAATAATGTTATAACTTGTTTAAAGTAGTTTAGTATACGAGCGAGCGTGATGCCGCTTTCGTACTACGTGACCGCGCCTTTATATTCACAGAACCTTTTTCTGAACTATTCAATGTATCCATAAAATCTAATACTGTTACTCTCAGTGAAAATTGTCTAAGATTGGTCCAATTTTTAAGAACGGTGACCGGTCCGATATCTGTAACTATCCAATTGTCATAATTCGTAACTTTGTAAAAGTTTTGAAATGTTATTATTTGATCATACTTTTTTGATCACAGATCCACCTTATCCAACTTATTTTGTATGACAGAATTTTTGGCTGATGACATCGATGAGGAACTCCATGCAGACGTGATCTATAGCGATTTTTCAAAGGCACTTGGCAGAACTCACCACGGTATTCTATTGAATCAACTGGCTAATTTCAGTTTCTCTGTAGACTTTTTGAAGTTTTTAAAATCTAATTTCTCAGATAGGATCCAACATCTTGTATATCGCGGTTGCAATTTTATCCAAATATCTCGGGTGTACCGTAGGTATCAGTTTTAGGGCCTGTTTTCTTTATACTATTCATTAATGATATTTTTGACAGCCTAACAGTACTTTGTCTTCTTTATGATGACGTTTTGCAAGTTTCTTTGCAAGGTTGCAAGTATTGAGGACTGTCTTCTTCTTCAACAAAATTAATTTCACGTTAGGGAAAGGTGCTTGATAAATAACTTACCTTTAAAATCATTGATCAACTTTGATTACTCTTTCGCAACACGATTTCTAGACCCGAAACATTTTGTTATCTGGGTGTCCTTTAACAATCACATCACGTATATTGCTAAGAAGACTTACAAAGCTTTAGAATTTATTATCAGAAACAGCTTTCAGAATAGCTATATAACCACTTTTGTTCGCTCTAATTTAGAATATGTTTCTATCATTTCGTGTTCTAACTACCTAACATATATTGATAATTTGGAAGGAATACAGTTTGGATTTTTAAAATATGCTCATTTTAGAACGGAAGAAGAATGTGGACTTGATTGGGAGGGTGGCCAATAAAAGTTATTGAAATAGCGGTCGCAAGGCCGAAACATATGTCAGACAAAACTGAACAATACCCATGAAACAATAAACCAAGTGTATTGAAACTATTCTTTTGACTATTTATAATTATTCAAATATCTCATTAAATTTTCCACGCAGAACTACTTATCGCTTGAACAGAAGCTTTTTTATTTTCCACTTTCTATTTTCTGCAGGCGATTTTAATCTTAATAAATAAAAGCGTACATTAATTTCACGTGATTATACTGGTAGAAGAAGACAATTCTTTGGAATCTTTTTTTATTAATAATTTTTAATAAGATTTACCACCGCTGTCAGTTAATAATCTCGTATAACAAAATTAATGGTTTTTACTGATAAAGGTGATTTAGACCCGTTGAATTACAAGAGAAGTGACATTCAAGAAAGGAGTCATCAATAAAATTAACTTCGATCAACAGTTTATTACGGATGCCATAAAAATCAATGGGTGAATTAAAAATGAATTTATTCTCATAAAGGGGAGCGAGCATCAGTAGAATTACACATTGATGAATGGCCGGAGACTGAGGGAGATGAAAACGAGATAAGTAGGGTCGGATAGATTAGAGGATTACAAGGTGATGTAAAGGCCCTAAAAGTAATTGAAAACATGCGAGAACTTAAAGCAAGTCAATTCGAAACTGTTTCATGTTATGCAGATGAAAGTTCCGAGCGAATGCTACAAATCAAGACTTCGACATAGTAATGGAGATATATAGGGTCTATATTTTATTCAGTATAGATTTCGTAAAAGTGGTGTGGAATTTTATTAAGTTTGGTAAGCGCCGAGCTGGTCTTCATAAAATACGAGTTTTAATCTGATAAAATAGTCTGGGGTTGTTTCATATGTGTGAACAACTTTAAAATTACTACTGATGTGAAAGGTGAAATATACGAGAATAACATAACAGGAATTAAAATCACAATGAAATTTATTAATTATATATAAAAAACATAATTTGATGAAATCGTGACGTCAGTGGTCAGAGGCATGTTTATTATCGTTAGATTGCTACCCTATCAAAGAAAGAGAAGAAGAATAAGAGGCAATCATTTGACAGTGTTGTGTGGTGTTGTTCCATGATACTAAGATATAAAGATATGCTGAAGCGCATGTATTGCTCTGTCCTTCTCTAATTAATGACATGGTACTAGAGAAATATATTATTTATACTGGCGTTTAACAACAGTTTTTTTGAAACGATTTTCTCCCGTCTGCCATTAAGGGTGGTTATTTCATATGCAATAAGAAGTGGATAGCTGAAATTCCAAAGAGCCCCGCTTGTGGTAACACACCGATATGCAAATTTGAAAATGTTATGAAAGTGAAGATTTGGGTCAATATTATACCATCTGCCACGTATTGTAAAGGTAAATTCAAACGAAAACAAGTAAATGGAAGCCAAACGACTGAAATCCCAGGTTACTATAAAGTATCATATTACTAATTTCAAAGTGTCGCCAAAATCGGACATGTAGATCAATGACCTCTCGTCTGCCAAATTAAATTTACGATTGATGACATCAAGAAATAAATGGCAGAAAATCTCGGTTATTATAAATAATCTTTAACAATTTTTTAAGTTGTATCGAAATGCTGAGATGCTGAACAGTTTCTTCCAGATTAAAACTTGTTTTGTTATAATAGATTTCAGATAAATAATGCATTTTTGCACTGGCAGAAAAATCAAAGTACAAACATTTAATAATTATTTTTTTAAATGTCAAAATTTTTCAAAGTTGAGATCAACATGAAAGTTACATAAGTTGCATAATTATAGTTAATTTGCAATTTTTTTTATATACAGTGTCTCGCTTTTCATAAATCCACCCTAATACCTCACTTATTAATAATGTGATTTTCTTCAAATTTGGGTGGTAATTATATGTTGTAAAAATTAATTATTTTGCATAGTAAATATTTTCATTTTTCATTGGCGTGCGGTTTTAGGGGGTACAATAGGGTAGGTTTTTTGGCAAAAGGATATTAGGGCTTATTTTAGACAATTTTTCTATCATATTTGGATTCAGCATGTCCAAAAATCTCTTAATCCATATTCTCAATGATCTCAAAAGCGAATTGTGGCAGAAACGAAAAATGAATTAATTTCTTAAAAAACGCTTTTTCAATTTTTTATAACTTTATTTAATTGCTATAACAAACTAAAAACAACTTCCTTTTTAATTCTGGTCTCTACAATATAACCACCTTCCAACAAACTACACTTTTGAACAACCCTTCTTAACCGTTCAATCACTTTTCTTAATGTTTGGGGAGTAATTTCTTGACATGCTTGCCTAATCCCAAGGCAAAGCTCTTGTCTGTTACGCGGCCGAGAAGCATACCCCCATAGAAAAAAGTCACAAGGGGTAATATCAGGCGATCTAGGGGGCCACGGTTCTAAAGGGCTATTTCTACCTATCCACTTCATAGGGAAATTTGCATTTAAAAAATTTCTAACTATCAGAGAATTGTGCGCGGGGCACCATCTAACTGAAAGTATATATTTTCTCTCTGTGCTAAAGGCATTTCCATAAAAAAATCATGTGATCTGAATCATTTGGCATGTATTTCCAATCGATTATCGCAAAAACGATTAAATCCAGACTTTAGAACATTTTCCAACATCCTGTTCATTATATTGAAATTAAAAGTTACATTTTCGATAGATTTTTAGGCAACATATAACAATAGTAAAGTAGTCGTTAACGTGATTTTGAAGTTAAAAGAAGACTGGAAAATATAATATGAATTGTTTATCTTTGTCCGTTTTGAAAATTTGATAAGTTTAAAGATGATTTGAACAAAACTTATACCTATATTTATGATTTTAAACATTTGTTCATAAGCCTCTTTATATTTGTTTGTTTTAATAGTAACTTTCATAAATTAACCAGTTGGCAGATGGGAGAAAATTGTTTGAACATATATAAATTTTTATTGTAAATTAACAATAATTCAGCAACATATGTAACTTATTGGGGTTTCTACCATATTGAAAATATGCATATTTTCTTAGCTAAATTTAATTAAAACAAACGGCAGAGAGACAGACAGACGGGTTGAAAAGGTTCACGATATAAATATTTTTTTTGCAATTTTGTTAATTGTTTATTGGGACTTGTATCACTCTACAATTTTTGCCAATCTAGAGTTACACTTTTAGTAGCACATAATTTAACATAAATTAATTCCAGACGTGATACAAACGAAAAAATATTCAGACCCAAAGAACAGACTCCACTATCCCTATGTATTTTGATGCGGTGAAACCGAATTTGACAATACGATTTTTTTAAACTATACAGGGTCCGCCACTTAAATCTCCCCAGACCAGTAACTACTTTATTTTTTAAGCGACAGCCGTGTCCAACATATCAAATTGTAGGTATTTTTAAGTTATTTAAGTACACAAACAGAGAGATTCATATAAAATGTGAGGTAAAAAAATATTCACTGAAATTAAGTTTATTTTCGTAACAATTTTTTCTAAAAAACTTTTTTATTTCTCTGTATGTGTACTTAAAGAACTTAAAAATATCTACCATTTGATATATTGGACACGGCCATCGCTTAAAAAATAAAGAAGTTACTGGTTTGGGGAGTTTTAAGTGGCGGATCCTGTATAGTAAATATTCTGTTAGTACCCTTTTTTGACACCTATTTAGTTGAAAATGCAATTTAAAATTCCTCAGTAACCTCATGTACTTGGATGCGCTGCAACCGACTTTGTCTATACATTTTCTTTAATTAGTCAATTATTCGCTAGCGCCCCTTTCTAACCCTTATCTGGGATTGAAATTGCATTTTTTCTTATAATTTAAAGTTCTCCACTATCCTCATGTATTTTGATGTGCTGGAACCAAATTTAACAATAAATGGAAAGGAAAAAACTTGAATTCATCGCTGAGAAATTAACTCGTCACATTTTTTTTGTCAATTTCGGTTTCAGCTCATCAAGGTACATAAGTGTAGTGGGAAATTTTAAATTATAAAAAAACGTGCATTCAATGGGAGTGCTAGAGGAGATTGCGGTGATGAAGGTCAAGATCAGTCAAATGCTTCTCTTATGTAATTATCTAAAGTTTTGATTGTGTTTCTCATGACCTACTACTAACTAAATTAGAGACGTATGGACTTAATGGGGCAGCATTATCATTCATTAAGAGCTGTTACTGAAAGGTATCAAAGTGTTTACTTGATGGCAATATATCTTCTTTAAAACAGCTTCATTATGGTGTTCTTCAGGGATCAATACAAGGGCCAATCTTATTTATAGTTTATATAAATGACATATCTGATTTCGTTAGAGGCAAAATGGTATGATATGCAGATGATATCACCTTATTATCGACCAACAAAAAATAGATGTCCTTACTATTAGGAACCAAGAAACAAAATTGCAAACCAACCATAACATACACCTATGCTTAAATAATGGAAAACTCAAAATATAATCTTTAGCCTTAATAACTTTATCAATATCACCAACAATAACCCAGCGAAATGTTTGGGTGTTACATTAGACAGTCGGCTTTCATGGGAGCCACACATAAATTATCTTTCTAAAAAACTATCTTGCTCTGTGTACCTTTAAAAGAACTTAACCATATCAATAAATGAACGAATGAAGAAAGGTAATAATATATCTAATACTTACAGTGCAGCTGTTACTAATAATGTCATTTTTAGTTTAAACCACCCCTTTCAATAAAACCAAATAAATAAGAAAATAATAATAACGAAATCTATAAAAGTTACTCTAAACTTTAAAATATTCAGACACATATTTCGAAATTTACGTCTCTAGTGTGATTACTTTCAAAGTTAGGATGCAGCTGATAAATATTTTAACAAGTAACAACGCAATAGATTTTAATGATTTACCTGAACAGGACAATAAAAATTGGCAATTAACATATTGAATCTTCCCAACAATGCAATACTATATATTTTTAAGTTATCTTACGTTTACAACAGTCTAAGCTTATTTTAATTGTTGTTAGTTACCAAAATTTCCTTTAAGTAGATAAATTGTACATATTATTTTCTTCCACAGAGATTAATACGGTTATTTTATGTAATATTATCTTGCTTCAGGAAATATTTCAGAACTAACTAAGTTATCTTGGCAGACGACAGCTCTGTGTTTTAAAATACGTTCGAAGATAGCTGTCTAATGTATATGATTAAATTATGTCGTACACTAATGTTCCTGTTATACTCCAGAGTGTCATCAATACCGAATTTATCTCCATTATTATGGGATATTTTTCCACTCCATGCCACTGTAACAGATCAATATTATAATATAGCTTCTTTAAATTCAAATATGTCTCCCACACTCATAAATTGAAGGCAAGAAATTATAATTGAGATGCAGGATAAACAAGTACGTGAAAAGTTTATATGAAAATTTTACATAAGTATACAAGCAATAAGACCTAAAATTAATTATTCATAGCCTTAGATAGAGTAAGCACAGTTCCTTTGAACAATTAATATAAAATTCTAGGTTATTATGTTTTTATAGTTTAAAAATTATTTTATGCAGATGGAAATAAATTTCAGACCAAGTGAAACTTTCCACTTGACTTTTAGGTAAATCGATAGGTGGTTACTGATGAAATTAGGTTTTCTTTTTTAGTTTGCAATTAATTACAATTCTCGACTTCAACTCTGTAGTACGATTCTCTTGTATTTATTACGATTCTTATATCCTCTGAGGGATGTAGTTTGTAGATATAGATTAGCAAGCGGAGTGATTCTTTTATTTGTTTATTCAAAAGATCACTTGAACGGAATTAGAATGATATCAACATATTTCAGTCGACAAGTGAAGCATTCTTTAACAATAAAAGAGCCGTAATATAACAAAAACAATCTTAATGATATAAGAAGAAAAAAGTACATGAATGCAAAATGTATCATGATGTGCGATTTTGGCTTGTTTCAATTGTGAAGCGTCCTTTGTATCTGTCACAATGCGATAAAACATCATTATTTTAGAATTTCAGGGCAAAAATGACACTTTTTTACTACGAAATAAAAACTTAATATATTTAGTTACAAATATCCTAGATAATTTAACACGACAAGATTTATGTTTCGTTTCCTTTCAGTGTGTTGTTGCATGTCTCTTTTTGCCCATTAGAAAATCGCAAATGAAACTACCTAATTTTTGTTTTGTCCAGTTTCTTCTGCGAATTATTTTTCTATTATAAAGCAAGATTACATTCTTCAAAGAGGGATTTTCTATTTAATTTGTTTATCATTATGACTATGAATGCTTAATTATTCTATTTATTTATTTATTTATTTATTTATTTTGGTTACGACTCCCTAGACAGAAATCCAACTATAGGGCAGGAATTTTACAAACATAAAAGAAAACTAAATAATAACTAAAATTAAATAACTTAACTAAAGGTAAACAATTAAATGATAATAAAAATTAACAAAATAAGTCTATGATTAGTATAGTCCTAAGAGTTGTAATCTAATAGTTTAGAAGCTACAGTTGTTGTGCAGAATTGAGAACCACATTCCGCATTTTGGAAATACTAATATTAAAAATATCTATATTATTATATAAAGAATCTTAGTTGGAACACATACGGTGCAGAGGAGAAAACAACAGCAAATTTGTTCTTGGTGCAGGCAAATAGAATAGAGACGAATGCGAGCGAGTCTGCAAATTAGGAACATGAAATCTAATACAACTTAGAATTTCAGGGCAGTCAATACTGCCATTTAAAATCTTAAAAATCGATACAAGAGAGTGATAGTTGAAGATCACTCATGTTGAGTCTATGTAATAAGTCACAATGTGGAAAACCTCTCTCTGGATAATTTCCAGAATTTTTGAACCAGAAGTATTTAAGAAAATGCCTCTGAGGTTTTTCAATGCTATATTTATGATTTTCATAACCTGGACTCCAGACTATTGAAGCATATTCAAGTCTTGACCTCACAAATGAATTAAAGACAAGTTTCAGTGCATTTTCGTATTGTTGCACTAAAGACAATCAATCCTCCATTAAACTCGGAGAAAAATGCTATGTCTATTACACGTAAATATTCTCCTATTGCCTATAATTATACTATAAATAATAATATACTTCGCCGGTCTGAAATACTGTGTGACTTAGGCGTTATCTTTGACAACACCCTTGCTTTTAATATACATATTAACGGAATTGTCTTGGAAGCCAGCAAGACATATGGGTTTATAGTTAGAAATTCTAGTGATTTTTCAAGCCCTGGTACACTGAAGATGCTCTATTGTTGCTAAGTTAGATCGAAACTTGAATATGTGTTACTTGTTTGGACCTCACACTATAATGTGCATGTTAACAATCTAGAATCGGTGCAACGTAAATTTCTAAAATTAATGTATTTTAGATTAGAAAGTACTTATCCAGCAATCGGTTTTCCGCAAGAAGACCTGCTCGTTATAATATATATATTTCTTTTTAAAATTAGTAACAACATTATTGACCCACCACTATTTCTATCAAAACTATCTTTTAATATTTCCAGAACAATATCCCGTCATAGTTTAGTATTTTATCTAGCTACGCCTCGTACAAATACCTTAAAATTTTCACCTATTTTTACTCGACAATCATAATGTAATCTGCTGTGATATAGACATTTTCAATTGCTCCGTAAATACCCTAAAAACCTACAGGCACTCATTTAACATGTTTATTTTTCTTTTCTATGATCTCTCGTAGTGTACAATATAGAAAATTATGCTTTCTGTTTTTCTTTTTTTTATGTCTTTGATTAGTTACTAGAGCCTTTGTTTTATAAATTTTTTTATCTGTTTGTGTTTTTGTTTAATTAGTTTACTGTACCTCCCTGTCCTCTAATTGGGTCGTATACCTGTTGGACAGTGTAGCAAATAAATAAAATAAGATAATTAAAATAAAATAAATATCGCCAAGCTACCACTATATTATATTTAGAAAAAATGGCTCCTACGCCGCGATTTTGCTCTCGGTTCCTCTAAAAATTACGGAATCGGCTATATATGAACAACTATTTGAATATGTTTATCAACACTCAATAATTCCTTCTAACCAGTCTGGATTCCGAAAAGGATTTAGTACTTCTACTTTACTAAGTAATATAACTGACGATATTTTGCGAGCCATCGATACCACGCAAGTCACCTCTCTGACATTACTTGATATGACAAAGGCTTTTGACTCTCTAGATATTAATTGCTTGATTGCAAAACTAAGCTATTATGGTGTATCTGGAAGTACTTTCTCCTGGTTTCAAAATTATCTCCACGGCAGACAACAGTTTACGAGTGTTAATACAGGAAACTCGATACTAACATCACGTTATAGATCAGTTAAATCTGGTGTTCCACAGGGATCTATCCTTGGACCACTTCTTTTTAATATTTTTATTGCGGATGTAGCAGGGCTCCCACTTAATTCAAAATTATACATTGTTACGGATCTCTAGCGTATGCGACCCACCATACGCTTTAGCGTTTTGTGGGCCGCATTATAACAACTGCTACACGTCCGAAACACATTTCGTTATTCTCCACGGGAGGGCGACACGTGAACAGCAGAGAGCGGAAAACGAAGGGAACCATTTTTGTTGGCTTGGCGTGATTGGGAGTAATTAGTTGTTATTCTGTGAACCTCGGTTTTATCCAAGGCATCCGGGTGGATTTTAGAATAATCAACTCAAGAAAATTTCCTCAATCTGTTGTTGTTCCGTTTAGCGGAATATTTTGTGGTTGTGAGTAAATTTTATCTGCGGAAGCAGGATATTAAATTACACAAGGTAAACTAACCTCTTCACGCCATCTTGCCCGTTCTCTACCCACGTGTTTCGCAAATTTTCAGGCTTTCCTTTGGAAATACCGTGTCAACCTGAAAGGCGGACTCGACCCCGTTTATCCGACTGTGGTTTCCAGGAGTTTTGGTGGATTGTTTCCTCATCAGTGAGGTAAATTATGTTTCATTTGTAGGTTATGTCAGAATTGCTCACATTAAGCACGCTTCACGTGCATTTCTAACTTTGTAAATTTAAATCGTGATATCTTTAGGGTTCCACGGACGGGGCTTCTACACACGTCAGTGAGAGTTCCACGGACGGGGCATCCACACACAGTGGAAGGTTCCAGGGCTGGTGAGGCTACGATCAACCCCATCCTTGGGTCCATTTCTTGTGTCCCGAAGGCATCTTTGTAGGGCTTCAGTTCTTCCACGTCCGGACTCGGTATCGTACCACCCTAAATAAGTGTTGTGTTATTTGTTTTACTTACCGGGGACCACCTTCAATGATTCGGCTGGATGTCAATTCATAATTTGCATTTTTAACTTGTACATATTTACAGATTTTATGCATTTACATATATTTAAGGAGGTTCTTTAAATGAGACCTTTGTGGCAGTATTTATGAGCAATTCATGATCATATTGTAAACCGATGTGTAGCTACACGAGGCATTTTATGAATGTTGTAACTGATTAATCGTGAGATTGGCCACAACTTTGAACATCGCCAGGTTACTTGCTAGAGAACCAATATTACCAACCAAATTTTAATCTCTATCCAACTATATAAAATATATATAATGTTCCATTTAAAATTCTTGATTTAGAGAATATGAGCCTCAATGAGCAATATCTACAAACCAAATTTCAAGCTTCTACCTAAAAAGACAATTCATTTATGTGTACTAATTGTTTATTTACGCTTTTATTAATGGATACATAGCGATTTCTTTTCAAATGAACATCACCTGGAACGTTCCATAGTTAATTTTAATTACATCTGCATTAAACATTTATATCTAAATAGCTACAAAATATTTCACAGCTTCTCTTTAAATGTTAAATTTTCCGAGGGAACGAAATTCCTTTCGCATTATTTGAAAAGTCCTTTGATTTTTATTCTATACTTTTGTACATGTAAATTGAGTTATAGATTTTAAAACAATTTTCCTGCAGGTCTTCACTTTCTCCAGCACCATAATTGTCAGTTACAATTATCTGGGCTTTATAAATAGTATATGTGTAAACTCTATTGAAAACAGTGGTGCAAAAGTCTCATCTTATTATTTAATATCTTGAATGTCTGTAATATATACCACATATTTTAAAATTAATTTCAAGTTTATAACTTGAAAATATATCACATACCTACTATAAAAAATATCGTATAGAAGATTCTCGATTAATAACACCATTCCCTTTACTAAAGCAATATCATTGATGAGTGACAAATCCATTCTAATAATAATTCAACTGAATGAATATGGCAATATCATATCTCAATCTTCGGTTCAATGACTTTATTGAATTTTTATTTCATCCGATGAAATCATGCGTAAATAAAAACGGCCTCTACCGGATGCTCTGGATCGTGACAATTAAGAGATGATTTATTATCACAAATGCAATTAACGTGGGTGTGCGTAAATTAAATATTTAACCCTCCTTTATGTAATACCTATCAGAATTAATTGATGGCAACGATTTTTATCAAAGGTGATTGGCAAAATCTACCAGATAATTTTAAACATTCTGGCATAGACAGAAGGTGAACATTTTAATTTAATTTTGGTGGATGTCATCCGAAATAAAGACGGCATTTTGTCAATAAGAGCCCCCATGTATAATCAACAGTTTGTTGCGCCCAACGTGGGGCAAAATTAGAATGATGCGACTGTATGTTAAATTAACAACTAAAATTTGGTATCTTTTATAGTGCATCTGATTAGTGTCATTTTGGATAGTCTAGACAAACTCAAATGTTCAAATGTTATTAGACGAACTGGGAACAACGAAGCTGCTTGTTACTAAAGAAGCTTTTCAAAATTTGTATCACCTTAGCCACTACTTTGTGCTACCACCTATGTGACTATACAAGAAAACTGATACATAACTGTTACATAAAGGTATTATCTAGCCGATAGCCACGTTGGTAAGGCACGAGGTGGCAATCGCGATTAATCGAATGGGTATCGCCCTACCACCGGTTTCAAGCCCCAACTCTCGCACTGGCACTGTCTAACGGCATAGTTGCATGTCCGCGTTTTTCAATGTGTACCCCCTTCCACACAAGCCTCTTGCTTCAGGAATTGGGGGTTGTCTAATTTCTGTAGTGTGAATTTATTTATTTTTTATTTATTATTATTTAAACCAGGTCAATCTCATAATTTAATTTTAGTTGCAGTCATCAGAAATAAAGATAGCATTCCGTTAAGAACGAGCCCCACACTTCAATGCATAAGTAAAAGTTTGTTTCATTTTTGGCACCTAACGTGGGGCAAAATTAGAACTACTGTGACTGTACGTTAAATACAACAACAAACTAAAATTGCGTCTCTTTTGTACGGCCATCTGAATACTGTTGTTTTAGATGGTCCAAACAAACTCAAATGTCTAGATATTATTGAAACATTGCATAGGACGAGATCGGTATAGCTGCTTGTTACTGTAGATAAATGCAGCCCCGCGGAACGTTCCATATTCGAAATTACGCTAGGACACGAAATTACAAATGAACAAATTCATCAAAGAACTAGTGAGTTTAGCCTGGATACGTCGCAAGGATGTCCAATGATAAAAGGACATAAAGGATCATGGAGTAATGACCCATGATGATGAATGGTGATTGATGAATACTTTTCCCGTTAAATTGACAATCCAACAGGAATTACCATTCATTGACAATTATCTTCCGAGGTGGGTCATTCGTCCATTAAACCTAGTCACCACTGGTACAACATCTAATCCAGAGACATAATTGAATGTCTGTTAGGATCGTTTGGCTGATAGCCGCGATGGTTAAGGCACAAGGTGGCAATTGCAATTAATCACACGAGTATCGCGCTACCAGATTTGAATCTCAGCTCCGGCACTGGAACTGTCGGGAATGGTTGTATGTCCGCGTTTTTTTCGATATGTAACTCCCTTCCGCTTAAGCCTCTGACTTCTAGAATTGGAGGCTGTCTAATTTCTGTGGTGTTTATTATTATTTAATTTATATCTGAAATAAATCTGATCATGAGATAGTGACCCACAATGATGATGATGGAGATTGACGAATACTTTTCCCGCTAAATTGACAGTCCTAGTTACCACTGGTATAACATCTAATCCAGAGACATAATTGAATGTCTATTAGGATCTGAATAAAACCTGATTCTCAAATAATAAATGTAATTTTAATCATTACATGTTTAGTAAAGTAAAGAGTAAGTTTAATTTTAATAAATCTTGCAATAATATATTCCAATCGTTTGTGAAGTTGTAACACCCCTTGGCTTAAAACCAGGAAGTGTTTCAATTGTGCGAACGGCAGCTCTGGGTTATGGGAAAGCGAGGTCGTGGTTCGATATTTACTCTATTTGATAACTTGCTGTATATATAAAAAATTATAAAATAGTGAATATAAATATACATTAAAAAAAATAGATGTTCAGAGCGCCACCTTAACTTATTATACGAACCAGGAGTATTGTGAAAGCTAAGGAAAACAATACTGAGTACCTAAGTTATGTAATAAGCTCACCAATAATATATATCCAGCTAAATGAGTAAAAGAAAGGAAACACACATGTTAATAATAAATTGACTTTAATATTTGATTATGGGACAGTTGAATAAATTTAATAAGCAATAGTAAAAAAATTGAGTTATTTGCATGATTGATAATTAAAAAAATATATTAAATTATGACCAAGGTTTAACAAGTATTATTTAAAAAAATTGTAGGTAAAAATATTAATGTGAAAATTTGTATAAATATTTGAAAACGTTAAATTTAATTCAAATGGTACCATTTCTTACAAGACTAAAAAAATATCTGAAAAGTGAAATTTTAAATCAAAAAAATGTTACAAACAATACCACCAAACAGAAGGCCCTGGTGTAGCTTCGTTTCAAAATCAGGTATTACTGCAAGGACCCCTCTACAACACGCTGCCTCTACTCTCAAATTCGTCTCCACTGTCTACGTGGTAAAAAAAAAAAAATCGACTCGACTCAGATTCCTTCAAATATTGACCTCTCTTCTTAAAACATGACCATGCATATGGCCGTTACATCACGAAGATGATATACCAATTATCTCACACCAAAAAAAATTGCCTCATATGAGGGATACTGGCAACCCTAAGATATTAAAAAAATACACCTTACAAAAATGAATTTAAAACATCATTTCGCAAGACTTAGACAAGTGACCTGTGGGGGCTCAGTTTCGACAATAAGCCTAAGCTTATGACGTGAATCAAAAAAATTACGGCTTAACAAAATTTAATAAATAGACTACAGCCCCAAGCCTAAGCACAACCTGCTCCTTCAATGGATCACGCCTGACAAGGGACGCTAAGATGGCTTGGCTTCCTAACGCGGTCTTCTGAATTAAAAAAAAAAACTAAACGATCCGACACGCAGGTCTTAATTACAAACCCAAGTCACAAACTTGTACACTTGGCAAAATCGAAAGATAAGAAGAAGAAGAGGAGACAATGAATTGAAATTTATAACAACAACATAACCTTAAAATAGAGAGTGTGCTACTATGTGTTTCTGAAGGAATAAATAAAACAAGTACATAAAAAACATGCTGTTAAACCAGCCAGGAAGAGAAGACGTCGTGTGTTTACCATATTTCGGTGTTAACCCAAAATAAGGTGTCAAGTGCTTTTCAACCTGAACAAGTTGCAGTGTTAATTGTCTGAAACGGTGCCGCATTATTTTCATTATTATTTATTTAGATATTTACTGCATGTGAAGCATGTTTTTGCAGGAAAGAAAGAATAAAAAAAATATTTATGTTTGTCTAATAAATTCCTTTTCATGAGATTTTTCACGGCAACCAGTAATACATTTATCCACATACTGGGTGGCCTAACGTACTATGCACTAATTTAATTTTTAAATTTATTATAATTCAAAAATGTAGCATATGCAATGCTACAAAGTTTAGTTCCCTTTGACACGTTGGTCGTGCCTTATCTCCACTATATTTATTCAAGCCCTGCTCAATTGGCTCGTAGAGTAGCTTTTTTCCGACATTTAAAATAGGCTGTTCCAGCGCTTGCCAACTGTACTGTAACGCAACCGTTATTGACGCTTGAGTGTCAAATTAACACTTATTCGTTTTGCGTCTGCAAAAACTGAAAAGGTACGTTACAGAGTTAAGGATTATCTTAATTATGTTGTTCAAGATTTTACCAAATTTGCATCTTACGAGGTACATATCGTATGAAACAAACGCATAAGTAACACTAATTTTTAACATTGTATAATAGTAAATTTTATCAGGTACACAAAAATATTATCAAATCATGGAGATTTTGAAAAGATACCTGAAAAATTACAATGATTTTGTGAAATTTGTTTTTTAATAAAATGTAAACTACAAATAATTCCTCTCGCATAAAATAATGAATTTTTCATGGACTATTAACTTGCAGCACATATTAACAGTTATTAGAATACTGGATGTTCCAAACACATAAGAATTCATAACTAATATATTCAACGCATTTTATTGCAAAGGCAATATGAAACATTAATTTTCTAAAACAGGACTTGACACAATTTAAGTGAGTCCAGAATATAACATTGGAAGTGACCCAATTCTCAAGCACCCAGCTTTCTAGCAAACTTTAAGTCGCGTTGAGTCAGGAAGTAAACAGTGGATATTACAAATATTCGTAGTATGGGTGTTCAATTAGGGTGTTAGAGTACTGAAATAACAATTAACATTTTATCGCATCTATGTGTTTACAATAGTACGATGGCTAATTTGGGAGTTCTGTGATTATTATACATTTATGAAAGAAGGTATGTGCGACTTTATTCTATTTATCTACAATAGTTTGTACATTTTAACGCCTTTTTGCAAATACAATGGTAGTGATATTACAACCTTTATAGAAGCAAATGAACATGTGATCCACATAGACTTTCACGATTATTATTTTTTTCATTTTTAATATTGAAAATACTTTTTGGCAGGTTTGTATGAGATTCGTCAAAGTAAAAATGGAGCGACATGCAACAGATCTGACCGGAGATGGCGTATCGAAGCCGCCTGAGTAATATGAAGATGTCCTAAATTCTAGGTTCACTTGTTATACTTCTTTCAATGAAGTATCACATATATGGTATTTTGCTTTACGGCATAGATATACAGGACATTTCCTTCCAATTCATGACATTGGGTTTCTGCAAAACTTGGAATATGAACCTGAGCATAGAGAGTATGTGGCGTGACTTCTGGCTGTGATTGTAAAATTTTGTACCCTTGATATCATATGCTTTTTGATTACATATGACAAAAATAGGCATACAAATTTTTCTTACTATTAGTTTTTTGTTTGCTTTTATGAAATGATTATTAATTGTTTAGCATTACTAAAGTGTATATTCTTTAAGTTTGTCATAATAAAGCCTGAATATGAGAAAGTAAAACCAAATTATCTTCCGCTTGTGGATTATGAAATCATTTTAAGTTATTTTCATCCAATAAAAATACATTACCTATTTCACTGTGCTAGTCTCCCCACTATATATCATAAAATAAAATAAAAGCATTCAGTACTTTTATATATCATAGCGTGCTTCTACAACTTATTCCTTAATGGAGCATAATTAACACGTAAAAATAGAAAACAGTTCATGTCCTAGAGATCAATGTTTATTTAAGGCCGTGCCAAGAATATCCCAGTCCTATTCAATAAGGTCAATGTTTAATAAGGTTAATTCTATTGACCTAGCAGGAAACGGAAGGTGATAGAACACAGTAAATTGTATGCGACACAGCATTATTGACAAAGGCCTGCACTCACGATCCACGAATAGAAAATTTATATTTATTTCAATTCAATTCTGTAACTAGATCAATGATATTGTAGTGGGTTGTTCATTGAAACATTGGTTTGTAAAATTTGCTGACTGTATTTAGGAAAATTTTTATACTCCAAGTGTCACTTTCATCTGTTCTTAATATCCATGCTCTATAGGAAGCAACATATATGTTTTTAAACTTTCGTTCATGCTTTCTTCATATACTGCACGTGTTTTAAATTCAGTCATCAATTGTAAAATACAATCGGTGAAACAAACGAGTAGCTGGCTTCTTGCCTGTGATCCATTTGTATAGATTTTTTGAGTTAAGCCCATCACATCAACCGTGCTGATGATAACCAAAAAAGTCTGAAATAACAGTTTGCACTTTTTTCTTTGCGGGCTTGCCGATGAATTTTTTTTACTGATAATTCGCCTGCCGCGTTAACATCTTTTTATCTTATATACTGTCTGTCTATATCTCAAATTTTATTGAAATATAGCTCACAAAAAGTGAGATAACTGTTTCCAAAACTGTATTCTTCTATAATAGATATTAAGCAAGATATTTGCTGTGGCCCTCGTAAAATAGACATACGGTATATGCTTGCTGACAAGGGAATTGTTGAAATGAACATTGACTTTAATATGCCACTGTCAGCTGATTGCTTGGGGGTGTGATGTTCGCAACTCGGTATTTATCAGTAGCAGCCGACGAAGTTGCGAAAGGGTAGTAAGGTAATGACATGTTTCATAAATTAACAAGGGGAAGATTTTTAGTTGAGGCTACAAGTCAACTAATTTCGTAAGTTATTTTATCTGATATGTGAGGTGTATAAACAATAGTTATTCAAAACATCGACACTCCAATAAAACTAAATACCAATAATGTGTAAATACTTTCCGCGTTAGTTCAATTTACCAAATTAATCTCTAACAAAGAAATGTAAAATGATAATTTGAGTAATTTGACATTATTTTCACTGTATTCAGTAATTGCAATTATGAAGTCTAAAATCATATAATAGTAAAGTATAGCATCATTATGTTGTAAATACTGGATGGTTTTAAAACTTATCGTCTTTTTTTAAATTTTTTTTATATACCTGCATTACCTATCGTTAATTGTTCATGTGGAGAAACTGGAATTTCCTTTCAATATTTGCTGGTTCTTCCTCAGTATCTGAGTCTGCCAAAAAAATTTCTTATTTCAGAGGTATGATACGCTAATAAACCAATTTAAAAAGTTGATCATACGTTGATCAAATTTAATTTGTTTTCCAGTTGGATGCTTAGTTACCGAGTTGTGGAATAGCTGATGCTATATTTCACCAAAACATATATATTAATAGGACCATAAAAAAGTTATTAGTATCAAAGCGTATTTACCATGACATGAGAGACTGAAATTATTAATTGTGTATAGAAAACTGGTGCCTTTATATTTAATCAATAAATTGTGCAGACTTACCTCGTCGTCAAAAGGGTCGTGATCAGCCATTTTGTTTGAAATTAATAACCAATGAAGTTTACGATAATCGTGTGCAGGCTTCCAACTCAAACATATCTCTGTGACATTAACTTGATGGCATCATCTGCATAATTGAACTATATACAAGATAATGATGACGGTTACTTCAGACCTGTTTACATTTACTTCCGTAGGTTCATGGTATGGCGTGCGACAGCCAGAGGAACTCGACGTCAATTATTGCGGATAGGAGAATGCCATCGTCGATATCTGAAAAGTAAGTGTAGTGTTAAAATAGAGAGCATGACAATACATGATACAATTTGAACTTCAAGAGCATTACTGCAAGTAAAAATGTAAATAAATATTTTATAAATGACCTAGATACGCAAATTGGATAATATTAATAAAAGTTACTTCCATACTGTAATTGCCAAATTGCATCTGAATGTCAAATACAAAAATATGGGTATAAAAAGGAATGTGTGGAAAACAGTATATACAACAGTACTAATTAATAATTATTAAAATATATACTACAGAACTAATGAATTATTATTAACTTTGCATGATTAGTTGCTTGATTTTCATACACTGCAGTAAACTTCAGTTTTGCTGGAACTTCTCAAATAGCAAACGTTGTTTACAACGGTATAAATCTTTTACTAAACTATGGAAAATCTACCGAGATATCTCAACACGATTATTTGATAATTGATTCGAACTGAAATCCAATAATTTCAATAAATTTCAAGAAATTCTACCGACTGCGCCACTTACTATTTGTACCAGATAGTTTGGTATATTTCTAAATGTTAACTAATTTCTAGTATAGAAGCAAATTTTTTCACAAAAATATCAACAGTTTATGAAAAAATTAAACAGATATGTCGATCTGAATCATATAATAAATTATGTAATAATAGTAATAATATCAATGATAGTAATAATTATTTATAACAAGAATTATTTTACACAGATCAAAATAAAATAGAAAAATATTTCACAGTAAAAAGCTCCAGAAATATACGTGCAGTCAAATTGGTATACAAAATGTTTATAAATGTACACATACATTGCACAATACCAACAAATGAAGCTATAAATAAGGAAAACAAAACAAAATAGAGACAATAAGAAAACAATAAAAATATCTGAAAAATATCAATTTCATAACATATCTCTTTCCAGAAAAATTGTTTCAATTTTGTATCGAAAACATAAACTTTTTAAAAAATTTAGTGTCATCACATAGAAAACTTACACCCATTAAGCCGGTAGAAAGCTGTTTGATAAATGTTTGATTGTAGTGACCATTTAGATCTTGTATAGTGATCATGCTCGACTTGATTAGCAGGAATCTTATGTTTATTCTTGTAAACATATACGCAAATCTCAAAAATGTATAAATTCCTTACTGATAAAATTTAAAAGTTTTATGTATAGTCTAGTATACTTTAACTTGGCGTGTGTATGTATGAGTTAATACTTCCGCACGATTTCATTTTCTCCCATATTGTACACAAAGTTAAAGCAATAGTCTACGTGGACAATATTTCTGGATCTTTGTGTATAAGAGAAAATGAAATCTTATGGAAATATTAACTCATACATACACACGCCAAGTTAAAGTATACTAGACTATACTACGACAACTCTCACGAAGACCTAGTCTAACAATAATTCTTAATGCCATGCTTTTACATCATGAATATGTGGTTCATATGTGGTAGCTTTCCCAGTTTACAATACCATACCTCAAATGGCATATTAGAAACTGAAAGGGATCTCCTTGCTACAATGCATAGTCATAAACTATTATCCATAGCAGCTTATTACTATACAGACATCCCCATTGTAAATGCATAACGAAACTTATTCTTAATATTGCAACTGATTAACAGACACCAATATTACTGCCAAAAAATAGATATCTGTTTTTTACATAGTGAATAACACTACTTCTCTTTTATTTTCATTTAAGTCGAGTTTATTTCCCTCAGACTATTTAAATATATTTGAAAACGCCCACTCAGAAGTATTACTAATCGTAATTATACCAGTGTCTATAATCAGTATATTTGTGCAATCGTCATGGACATTTGGTATTTTCCTCAGATGCACTATCAAACCATTGGTATATATGATAGTCAGAGGACCTAAGACAGATCCTTTAGGCACACTTACTTGTGTTACACCATATGTTATTCTTTACATTATTTCACAATTTAGGTTCAATTATTGCGGTATGATGAGAGGAGGTTTAAAGAAATCCCTCTTACTCCATACTAGTTTATCTAAGAGTATTTTGTGATCTACCGCATTAAAAGTACGAGAGAAATCAATAAATAGTTCTGTATCATATTGTTTCTGATTAAAGACATTCACAATTAACTCATAAAACTCACATAGTGCGAACTTCTTCTTCTTACTTCTAGAGAATCCATGTCAATAGTAAAAGAGTAAATAATTTTCATACAAGAAAGATAATAAGTGTTCTATTGTGACAAGTTCAATAAGTTTAGAAACATTGCAGAGTAAATTATTTGCTCTGTATTTTCCATGATCATCGGGGTCGCTTTTTTTGTATCATGGTTGGACAATAGCTAATTTCAATATTTCAGAAAACGGAATAGAACTGAATGTATACTGCTATCATATACCTTTGTCTATAAACTCTGTTAATTTTGGCGATTCCTCACAATCTGCATACTCAATATGACAAATAATGGCACCATGTTTGTGTCATTTACTAAATACGGAAAATTCAGAATTCATCATCAACTTAGCCTGCTTAAGAAATGGAATCTGGAATTGAAAATATCTCGATCGAAATATATCCGGCACGAATATTAGAAGTAACCTAAAGAAACCTGTGCCCAGTTGGAATGATTTAAACTGAATTGTACTGAATTGTAGTGATACTATTGAAACACTAGTTATTGTAGCTGGATGCTTCATATTTAATTTTTGAGAATAAGTTTCTCTTATCGGTTAAAAGATGCTACAGCAGGTTTTACAAAAAATGCCGTATTTCCTGTTTCATCTTTCGTAATATATTTACAGAGCATATTTATCAGAGCTATAAATAAATATTATAAATTATCTCAGACGTAAAATGTAAACTTTAAATCTCTCAAGTGTATGATTTTATGACTATACATCCATCTCAGCCGGTAGTAGACTTCCTGATAAATTTTTATTTTATAGCTTTCTTGCCGGGTCTCCTAATATCTTCTTATAGAAAATATTTCACCACAATAGGCATCTTACGTTATATTTAATAACTGCAATTTGAACCCAACCATTTGGTAAATTTATGTTGTGAGGTTCTCTATAAATTTAAAAAATCGAGTTTTATATATGTTATTAAAAATGTCTATTATGTTGCCGATATTTCCAACGAGAATTTAAAGAGGCAAAGTGGCCTATGCAAATGATAAAGCGGAGTTTATTCTGACGTATTATAAACATTAGGTCCTATTTATATAAAAGTGGATCAGCCAGAATTAACTTAAACTTTTCGAGCTCGAGAAGCCTTGTGGCATTCTACGCCGAATAAGTTTTAAACATTTTCGCTAGGACTTCTTCTGTTCCTTTTCCCATTTTTTAATCTCCTCTATTATGTGTTCCTTGGATAAGCCACAAAATAGTTCGTGTCCGAAAAATGGCGCTTCAGCGCCTTTTTTGCTAGGCTGTCAGTAGTATGGAAATGAGAGTACCTCGGAGCAGGAGCAGGAGCATGATCGTGATCAGTGATCAGATTAGGGGTGGGGGGTAATGAGAGTGGTGGGAGGTAATTAGGGGGCGGGGCTTAGGGGGCGTGACGTTAGAGAGAGGGGCAATTGTAAGTGGGAGGTAATTCGAGAATAATAAAGGGTATTTTAGGTACAAATAAGGGTAATTAAGAGTAATTGCAGTAATAATAAGAATACTTTAGGGTAATCACAGTAACAATAAGGATAATTAAGGGTAATTACCGTAATAATAAGGATAATTGCAGTAAAAATAATGGTGATTAAAGCAATTATGTCCGCCCACCCGTCTGTCCGTTTGCCCACCCGTTCGTCTGTCTGTCTACCTGCCAGTCTATCCGCCTGTTCGTCTATCCATTCGTATACAGAGAGTTAAATAATATCTAATAAGATATTGTCCTATTGCACAATTATAGTATCTGTGTGGTTCTTTTTACAATGACATAACAAACAATCATTCTTAATTATATACCTAAAGTTACAAAATTATTTTGCCTGCCTTATCTTTAGGAATATCTTGACGAACCTTTTGTGCCTACCTATCTTGTCTGCAGTGTATTTCTTAAGTACCTACCCTTTTTCATAATTTGTCTTATGATTGCACTTCAAGAGTTTGATTTATATTATGAGCGCTCCCTCTTTACCGGCTTTAGGTAGAGGAGAATCCTGAAGCCACAAGCGAGGTGGATGTGAAATGCTACAAAGTCTACTGTTCTTTGACTTGATCTTATATTGCGCAATATTACATCACATACATAATTGACCTAAATTTTTGTTATAAATAAGTATATTAAGGTGTATTTTTTAGATATGCAATCACGAATAAGTAATAAAATAAACGTATTATGTTAATTTTCTCACATGCAATATTTATGTCACTGCATTTTTGATAAGTGTAGACGCATAAGTAATCATGTCATGTATCATGTCTAGGACTTTACACAGTACGTCACTTCATCATCTTAGGACTTATGGATCCATCCGACCGTAGATGTAGAACTATATGCTTTGATTAAGTTCAAGACATTTTGGCACGTTTAATGATTTAGGGCTAGGTGGGTCATTTTATTCCACTATAGAGACTGTAGTTTATTCTATCTTTGTATACACTTATAACAATAATTAAACTACGTTGATAGGTCTTAATTGCATTTTGACGGAGTCGAGATAGTGCTATCCTTAACATCTAGGACCACTATTAATTAATATTGCCTGGTTAGTAAACATATTAAAAAATTCTTCAGGGCGTTGTAAGAGGATGTTATGACGCGTATATATTGTATGTAATAAAATAAATATGTGATACATTGAACTGGGCTACATTTAATTTACTGTACATGGCAATGTCTCATATTGGTATTGTTATTAGAAGCTGATCCTATATCCGAAAATATCAAAAAGAAAAGTTTCGTTGGACCAGAAATGTCGAAACTGCAATGTACATACAGTATGTTTTCCAACCCACATTAGTCTTCCGAACTGTAAGGATAATCAATGGTAATTTAAGTAAAAATAAAGGTAATTAAGGTAAAAAATAAGCATAATGAAAGGTAATTTATTTATAAATAAGGATAATTATGAGTAATTCATGTAAAAAATAAAGATATCCCGGCACTTATCATCCTTCGCTTATCAGGTTGGTATTGTCGGGAGCTAACTGAAATTATTATGTACATGCCTACACCAACGCCTCATAGAAAATTCGAGAAGGGCCCAGAAATGCCGCGAAGGATAGACTGGAACATTTTAGAATAAACGCCGTGGATATATATAGGGAGTAGATCGGCGCACGGAGTTCAGTTTGATATGAGACGAACTAGGGAACAGATAGAATAAGAACAGTAATAAGTTGTGAATTCTAGTAGTGAGACTATAGTAGACGGAACTTGTAATTAGTGTGTACTAATGTATATAAGGACTTAATTATTGTAATTTTAAGTAATTAATAAATAAGTGGTCGGTGAAGATCCTTGTTGCAATTTATTGAACCTACGTACAGGGTACAGATTGTAAACACGTAACATTATAAATACAGAATTAATCTTAAAACATTAACTTTTATATATAAAACTGTGGACTATCCTATAGAACGTTGAACAATTATTTAAAAATTTCAAAGTCCGGTGAAGTGTAAGTGTAATTTCCTTTATATTTTCCTATTTTTATCGACCTAATATTTAAATTATAACAATTTTTTTTACTAGTTGTCTGTAACTTATAACAAGCTGAAACTAGATTTTCATTCGTAAACTTATCTTTAAGGATTTTCGTAAGGACGAAAGGTGATTGAGACGAGATAATGATTCAGAACTTAGTTTAACTAAGATTTAACTACTGAAGTTGATGTCGTTATAATCTCATCAAAGATAGTCATCAACTTGGTGCGACACCGACTCGTGGAGTTTTATTGATGTCTTTTACTTTACTAATTATTTTATAGAGTAAATTCTTGCAATAATTTTTCTTTTCATGAAATAATCATTATACTGTTATACGTATTGCATATTCCATGACATATTGTATCATATGATAAACTGGAAAGCCCTAAACATTAATTAATAATAATCATTTATTTCCATGTAGACTTTCATAACAAAGTATTTGGATAATGCCAAGATACAAATAATTTAAAGATAATAGTATGAAAGTATACATGTAGATGTTTTTAATATCTAAAAAGTATTAAAAAGAAACTTCTTATTGGGGTTGGTTATATAAAAATTTATAAAAAGAGGATACATAATACTAACCGAGTTACAGTATTCCTCAAATTCATTGAGACTATAAAAGCATTTGTGTAACAGCAGATTTTTTATTTTAGTTTTAAATATATTTGCCGATTTGCTATCTGCTGCACTAAATTTAATTTCGCTTGAGCTATTATCGTTACCAATACGTAGGCCTAAAGATGTTCTGTACAAACCAGTAAATTCAATATACAATGTTTTATTACAGTTATTGATATACCATCCTTCGGCGGGGATGGTTCCGTCGGTTCCTTGTCTATTAAACGCTAGTCAAGAAAAAGGTCCCTACTCTTCTTAAGGGAAGAGGTTTAGCAAAATTCCTGAGTAGTGAATAATAGGGGTTTCTGGACCCCCACCCCCACTCCTAACCTTGAGTGGTAGCCTTCTTGATTATACCCCGACCTTGATTGTGATATATATAAAGAGAACTGAAAATTGTCAGTTCATCAGTTGAGTTTTTGTATTATTTTTTGTACAGCATTTGTAAAATTACTTATACTATGACATTAGTTAAAAGAGAACCAGTGATTCACATAAAATTTTCTTTAAATTACGACTAGTGATAAATCTAATCTGTTTTTTTGTAAATGTTTATTAATCATCTTCGAGATCACTTGAATGACCTTAAGTCTAAAAGGTTTAGATTATCTGAGTGAAGGAGACGAGGATCTACAGTTTTTATTGGGATCCGAACTACTTCTTAGGGATAATTTATATTTGAAAATTACTTCGCA
Source organism: Leptura quadrifasciata (assembly GCA_963675555.1). Taxonomy (NCBI): domain Eukaryota; kingdom Metazoa; phylum Arthropoda; class Insecta; order Coleoptera; family Cerambycidae; genus Leptura; species Leptura quadrifasciata. The sequence goes on from OY776674.1 coordinate 8,050,802, forward strand.
GTGGGTAGAGCTCGAACCCTCTTCTCTAGGTATGCTCAGAGAGAAATCTAGATGCACTAACCCACTGAGCTGTTGCATCATAATTTTATTTAAAAAATCTTGCACTCTGGAGTATTTACAACTTCTGATGTTGATCTAAATTTAATTCCAGATTTTTGGCATTAACTCATAGGATAATACACTCTCTACTTAACAATCCACATCCAGATGGGAGCGAAAGCTGAATAGAGGGTTGAATAATTTACAACAGCAGTGAGTTGTTTCTTTACTGTCAGTTATAATTGTACCTAGAAAGTTTCTTTTTCGTGTGTGAGAAAGAAGTCTTAACAAAGAGTGAAAGAGTCCATAGAAGAAATTTCTTAAGTACACTGATATACTTGAAGGAGTGAATCTAATTTTAGTTTGAATAAACATAGCGGCCAAACAATGGTCTTGCCAGCAAAAATCTTGAAAATTTTTTACGCAATATTATTTTATTTGTCTACATTTTTCATACAAACCCACCCATATTTGGTGAACTTACAGAACCCGATGGCCCACTCTCAATTTCTGTGCTGGCATTAGGTAACACTCACTCTATTACGGAAACATGTAACCCTAAACCTAACTCTTTAATCACAGAAGTAAATGATTTTTTATACCCGCGTCTGTCAGAGATGGACCTAATGTAATAGTAAATAAGTTAGACACCATTGAATATGTTTATATTTTACACATAAATATTCAATTAGTCAGAAACAAAACACTAGAGGTTGAAGCCTTATTAAATAATAATGTAAATAAAGAATATGATCTAATATGTTTATCAGAACATTTTTTAGGCAGTTCAGAAATTAATAGTTTTGTAATCAGTGACTATCACATTGCCTCATATTTTTGCAGATCTAAAACTATACATGGTGGTGTGTTAATTTTATCTAAACCAAATTCTTCTTTTATTGCACGGGATGATATTTCTAGTTTATCTGTTGAGATTCACTGTGAAATAGCCGCAGTTGAATCAGCTAAATATAATCAAATTGTCTTAACAATTTATCGATCTCCACTAGGTGATTTTGACTATTTTATATATACAATTAATAGTGTGTTACATAGGTTAAAGAATTGTACCCGTAAAATTATCATTAACGGTGATTTTAATCTTAAATTTAATTCATTTGACAAAAAATTTCTGGACTTTCAAGACTTAATCTGTTCATACGGTTTTCATGTTACTATAAATGAAAGTACAAGACTAAATAATTGTATAGATAATATATTGGTAAATTTTCAATCAGGCTACCGTACAAGTGTATTTGACCCTGGCTTGTCGGATCATAAGGCTGTTCAGATTAAAATAGAAAAAAGTAGTAATATGCGGGTTACTAAAAAAACTATTAAAACTAGGGCAATCAACGATGTAGGTTTGTTTTTGCTCCATCAGAAGTTAATGTCAGTTGATTGGGGCTTAGTTGACGCCTCGGACACAGATATAAATGTAAAATTTTCGCAATTTATGGACATATTGAGTATGCACATTGAATCTATTTTTCCGTTGGTCGAACGAACCATTAATATAGATAAAAAGCCAATAAATAAATGGTTCACGACAGAGCTAAAACAGATGAGAGAGCACCTATCTCTATTATCTGAAATGTATCAAAATTTTCCCAACCCCGTGTTAAAAAGCGATATACGTAGTTATAAAAATAGGTATCGTCAAGAATTAATAAAGGCTAAAAGTAAATATTATCATGACCACATATCAAAAAAAGGGAAATACACCTAAAGCATATTGGGATCTAATAAACAAACATAGGAATACTAATCACCATCAGTGCAATAAGATACATCCCGAAATTCTGAACGATAATTTTGTTGACGCAGCTGAAAATATTATCAATAATTTACCTGCTCCTAATGCTTGTTTCACAAATTTTTATTCTGATAATACTGATTATCCGGATTTTAAATTCGAACATGTCACTCCTAATGAATTATGAGATATAATTGATAAAATAAAACTTAAAAGTAGTTTCGATCATTTTGGTATGTCAATTAGTATAATAAAATATATAAAACATATTATTTTAAAACCGTTGACTAAATTTATAAATGAATGTATCGACAATGGTGTTTTCCCTGATATTTTGAAAATTTCTAAAGTTATACCTATTCATAAAGGTGGACCTATAACATCAAATAATTTCAGACCCATATCACTAACACCTATTATATCGAAGATATTTGAGATGGTATTAAAAATTCAAATTACCAAGCATTTTGAAAATAATAATTTATTCTATTGCTATCAGTTTGGGTTCAGATCACATAAATCCACAAATGACGCCATTATTCACCTTATCAATAATATAATTGATAAACAAGAAATTGGAGAGTATGCCGGAGTAACTTTTTGCGATTTACAAAAGGCGTTTGACTGTGTGTCGCATTATATTCTACTGGATAAATTTAAGTATTACAAATTTAATAATACCAGTTGTCAACTAATATCTTCATATCTTTCCAGCAGACAACAATATACATTTAAGGATGGAATCTGTTCTAACTTACGTAATGTTAAACACGGTGTCTCTCAAGGGTCGGTTCTGGGACCTATCCTTTTCTTGGTCTATATAAATGACCTAAAAAAAAGTGTTCCCAGTGCTGAGCTTATAACGTTTGCCGATGACACCACACTATTAACAGGGCACAAGGAGTTGAGCAAGGTTAGAGAGCTCATGTCTGTTACACAATCTGCTGCCCAGGACTGGTTTATAGCTAACAGGCTAAATTTAAATGATAGTAAAACTTTTCATGTATTTTTCTCACATAGATCCACTTATGAGATTAGTAATCCGATTACTGTAAAGTTTTTAGGTGTTATGTTAGATCCGAAGTTGAATTGGGGACAGCATATTGAATTTTTATCCAAAAAGTTGTCAAAGAATATATTTGTAATAAGAAGCCTCTCGAAATTAGTTCCCAGACAGGTACTATTAACTGCCTATCATAGTTTGATAGTGTCTCAGATATCTTATGGTCTGATAAGTTGGGGTCATGCCCCTTGTACCTGTAGAATTTTTGGTCTCCAACGAAGGGTCATCCGTATTATTACCAATATGGATTATCAAGCAGATGTTAGACAGGCATTTGTCGACCTACAATTATTTACTTTTCCTTGTTTGTATATATACACCTGTCTCATGCATGTCAAAAAAGTTCATGAACAATATACTACTCAAAAATCGCTACACGACCATAATAATCGTAACGGAAATGATATTAGAATGAGCTATTTAAGATTAAAATCTAGTAGGTATGGTCCTAATTATTACGGCCCCAAGTTTTTCAATAAATTACCTAATTCAATTAGATCTCTACCAGTTAATGTTTTTAAGAACTGCATTAAAAAATTCTTATTATCACAAACCTTCTACACTATTAATGAATTTTTAGACTGCAATGTACCTGATACCATTTAACTTTAATATTTTAATATGTTTTTATTTATTTATTTTATTTATTGTATGTTTTCTGTTTTATATTTATATTTAGTTTTAATTGTACATTATTCCGATAGAATGTATATTATTATTTACATTGTATATCTGACGTGTGTAAAACATTCTTGTTACAAACACCAATAAATTATCTATCTATCTATCTATCTATCTATAATACATAGCGGTCAAACTATGAAGGGTTCCACCTTTTTTATACGTATTTTTTATCCTTATACGAAAAACGAGAACACTTTTTATAAGCATTTTTGTCCAATTAATACTTTTTGAAATTTTGTACTCAGAACTACTGTATTTATACAAAATCAATTTGCTTTTATTCAGATAATGTCGTTTCTTAATTTATATAACAGTTGCTCTGGGTAATGGGTTTAACCTGTTTCATAAATAATTTTGTTATTCGTTTGTCTATTTTATTATTTAGGTCTATCTGTCTCGTCACAACATAACAACACATTTTGATACACACAAATACCTACATTTTAATTAAACTAATAATGATATGCACATAAACTCGAACGGTCTTTACAGAAATATTTTATACTTCACTAAAAAGTAAATTTATAACCAATTATTATTTTTTCTTTAAATTTTCTCAACTTGTACTAAAGTTAAATTAGTTTGATATGCACTATAAAGTAAAAGGTAACTTTTTAAAACTTCGCCCATTTCATATTTAGTTTTTTGAGGAAGTAGGTTTCTTATTGTATAATAAAATAAAGTTTCTTGTGTGAATATAAAACTTATGGAGTAAAATTGTTGAGAGCGCTAAATTTTGAATAAAATGTAACCTTATTAGCCGCTCGCTTTATTTATACGAAATAACTTTGATGCTTCTTTAAGACTCCTGTGTTGTCTTTCATAATATCTATATGAAGAGAGAGATGTGAAGCAATATATTTCAAAATATTGCTTCAATATTTATCGTATTATTGAAATCAATTTATACCATCTTTAATGTCTTGTGTTCAATAGTTATCGTAAGTTTTGGAGCAATCTAACACTACATATAACACATTAAATTAGAAAAATGTTGTAAGTTTAATTAAACTCACAGTTTGCAAATTACTGTAACTTTTTTTATGGACTTATTTATATTAAAGCCAGCTTATCCATTGGTTATTCCATCATTCAATAATGATACACGACCACATATAGGCAATAACACAACACTCATTCCTTGCGACATCCCTCTGCCGCAGCTGGCACTCGAACTCAAAGGAGGTAACAGCGGCTAGCCGTGTTGTCTCTCACGCAACCGAAGTCTAATCCACAGCTACCTACTTGGTTACACATGAGAAATACCACTAAAAATCCACATCTGACCGGGATTCGAGCCCAAAGCCTCGTGACTACAAGCCTAATACTTAAGGATCAAGCCACTCAATTTGTTCAACTGAATATATATTACAACAATTCACACATTTTTAATTTCCATTGTAGACAGAAAAATATTACACCTAAATCCGTTTTGTGTCACCTGAACGCATAAAATTTTCCACTCTAGTTCTCAATATTTATCAGTGACTTATGTAACACTTTGTACTGAAAGATACATTCAAAAACATTAGACTTTGGCCAACAAAAATCTCTCAAACATTTGTTTATTTATTTCTCAAACACTTTTCCCGGGAAACGTTTCTTCAAAATTAATAAAATAGATAGATATAAATAAATAATAATGTTTATTTACCAGAAAAATAACGTTACAACGTTCAACAAAAAACAAACAATTATAAATTCACATAGTAAGTATATAAATAGAGATAAAAATCTAAGTAGAGTAAACAAACGTGAAAACCATGAAAAGCATAGCTTGTAGATGAAGATTTCATGCCTAGATAACCTAACATAATTGGTGGAGAATATATACCACCATATGCCTATAATAAGAATTGTCACACAAATATAATAATAATGTAAAACTACTTAAAAAAAGATATAACAATTTATTTATATAATTCCAGAATATAAAAACAATATCAATCATTCTATTTATACTTTTTTATTTTACTTTTAAAATATTTTATTGAATTTATAGTCTGTATTTCATGAGGTAGAATATTATACAACCTGGGAGTAATGAAGGTGTAATGCCTTTGCCCAATGGTTTTTTCAGAGAACAGTGTTTGAGCAAACTTTCCTGCCCTACTACTGGTAGAGTCCCGAAGGTCTATTAGACAAAGCGCATTTTTATTTTTAAACAGGTGAGTTAGGGTCTTCACAAAATAGAGTTGTTTTAAGTGGAAGATTTTTGTATCAGAAAATAGTATATCACTCGGGTAAGTCCTTCCATTACCATACATAATCTTTAGAAAGTATTTTTGTACTGTTTCTAGTTTGATTAAATGGCTTTTAACTACACCACCCCAACAAAGAATTCCATAAGATAAACGAGATTCAATTAACGCAAAGTATAATATCCTCATACAAGGGATACTCACATACTTTTTGATATACTTAAAGCTATATATCAGACATCTAAGTGTCTTTACAGTGTTGTTTAAATGAAAATCCCATTTTAAATGGTTATCGATGTAGATGCCTAGGTATTTAGTTACATTTGAAGATTTGATAGAAATTTGAGTACCAAAATATTGAAGATTTATACTTTATTTTTATAAGAGCTGAATGGTATAAAAGCAGTTGTTGTAAAATTCATAGTTAGAAGCTTATGATTAAACCAATCTATTATATTTTTTAAATAATTTTCAAGTTCCATTCATAAAGTGCTCCAGGAATTATATATGTAAAAAATTACTGTATCATCCGCGAAGCTAAATATAGACCCGCTGTTGTTCAAATTCAGTAAATTATTCAAATATATTATAAACAGTATTGGACCCAATACTGTTCCTTGTGGTACACCATAGAACACTGTTTTCTTAAAGCTTCTTCTCGCTAAGTTTAGAGCTGTTCCTCTTATACCAATATCCTCTAAGGTCTCCAGATACTGTTTGTGACAAACAGTGCCAAAGGCCTTAGTTAGGTCAAGAAAGACGCAAATTGATGGGATACTTCCAACTAATGATTTAGTTCAAATGTGCTTTTAGAGGGCGGAATATTAAAACATAATATTTTTAGTCACAAACTCCTCTATAAAATCCTTATTTCACTATTTTACTATTACTAACGTAACCAGACTGCAACCAACCGTTACTATCCAGGCTATGTGCCAAACCTAACGCTGAATTACAAGTTACAAGCCGGGCGCGTTAAGTGTAATAATTGTATATTACCATCAAAACGCTGCAACAAACACCAGCCGAAAGACTGATCCTACTTAAACGAGCTCTCGTGCCAGTCGCCACGCACCACTTTCGAGCTGTTGGCTCTCGTCAGTGCAAGGTAGGCATGTGCCGACCGACACGAGGATCACTTGACTATTTAGTACATTTCGATATCTTTGGGATAGTGACATGTAAAATAGTCAGCAGGCGCCATCTAGCGGTACAGTGTCTGTTGCAATTGAGAAATAAATAGCCTCACCGAGCTTAGCATAGTTAGTAACCCCCTTCGGCATAAGCCCCTGGCTTCTGGAATTGGGGGTTGTCTAATTTCTGTGCTGTTTATTTACTTTTATTTTATTTTATTTATTGTGTTGCTTGTAAACCACTTCATTTCATTTTTATTTGTAGCGTCCAGTTGCTCTTGAACTATATTTAATTTAATATCTGATTTTAGTAGAATGATGTTATCTGCAAATAGCACAACGTCTGCCTCTATGACTGCCTGCTAAAGGTCATTGACATATATTAAAAATAAAATGGGGCCTAAGACCGATCCCTGTGGTACATCACTTTTTACCCCCATTAGTTCTGAATTTTTATTATTTGCACTGGTATATCGTTTTCGGTTCGTTAAGTACGATTTTATGAGATTGCAATTGACTTTATCAAAGTTCAAGTACTTTAGCTTATCTATACATGGTGTGCGACACAATTAAAGTACTTTTGAAGATCACAAAAGGTTATGCCAACATATCCTTTTTTTCTTGCCCTTCTATTGTTTTATTAATAAGATGATTTATTGCATCAGTTGTTGACCTTTTGGTATAGAACATATCATTACTTACTTACGATGATTGGTCATCTGATTTTTTAAAATTGTTTAGAAAAATTTTTGAAATTAATGGTGCTATCGATATTGGGCTAAAATTATTATTGTCAAGGGCTGTACCGCCTTTATGAATTGGGATAACTTGTGATATTCAAAATATTAGTTATTCTCTTTCTATATTTTTATAAGATAAATGTTTATAATATTTAGATCTTATTTATCCAGTTAAATATTAAGTAGGTATATATGATATATATTTTGTATAATAATCTGATGGCTACTAGACCGGCAGTAATTATTTCCCGGTATCATTTACTCACACATTTATTAACTCGACCCGTGGGTATCAAATTCAGCTTTTTCCAACACTTTTCCCATTCGCATGTACGAAGACCACCAGAGGTGTATACAGAACTTTTACAATCTACGAACAAGCCACATCTCGATACATTGGCTAGCTCTCACCAGTAAACGTTAGAATTCAGTCCGTTACCTATAGCCTGACAATCAAGACGTGCTGAACAAGTATTTCGCCGAGCAAACTACTACCTTTTACTAACTGTACAGTCAGTCCAAACCTACCATATGAACACACGTGCTGCCCAGGTATCGAGGAGCAAGTTATATAGTGGAATTAAAACAGATGATCCGCATTTCACCATGATAAGTACGTCTATGTAAAGCATCTGTCGTGGCTAGTACTAATTTCTTCAAATCCGATTGCCCGGTCTTGGCTTGTTATTATTATCTTTGCTTTGTGTATGGCAGCAAGAGATCCACGATTAACTCTCATGTGGCAATCTCGCTAAAAGGTGAATCACATGTTGTCTTCACAATCTCAAAATCTTTACTAGTAATCACAAAGAAGTATGCTATGTATTATGTGTAACAAAATCCAATTTAAGAAAAATTATGACCCATTACTGAAGAGCATACAAGTTTCAAAGTACTTTCATTGAAATTGGACATTTCTAAGTTATATATGTATATATTAAAGCCTGAAATAAAACCAACGCTTTTTGTCAATTATAGCGATGAAAACGAAAATATTTAAATGCTAACCAGAAAGAAAAATTGAGAGAATTATTTACTGTAAAAGTTAATCTGTAGTAATTTATCCAGCGAGGGAAAATTGGGTCACTGAAAAGTTATTGCATTTGGAAAGTCAACAAGTAAAGAAGCTTAAAATATTTTAATGTTCTTATTTCAAGATATGGAACAAACTTAAATACAACTTCGAATAAAACGACTTCGACTAACAATGCGGAATTCATATTGTTTTAGATTACTTAGAGATATAGTGAAAAGTTTGTAATTTGTTTTGCTATTTTTGACAATCATTGTTTTTGATTTTACGCTTCCTAAAAATAGAGGTAGGAGAAAATAATACTACGATATACACTTCCATACAAAATGAATGCACCATTGAAAATATGGGATATATTTCAATAGTTATATCATTAGCGGGTTGTTATATCAAACTTTTATCTGTATGAAAAAGAAGTCGGAATGTTTTCCATAAATTTTCCTTTGAGCTTTTCTAAGTATTGTAATAAACAGGAAACGTGGAATTAGGACTATAGCTTACTTGATTAATTATTGTTTCGAAAAGCACTACTTGCAGTTGTTTAAGAGTTTTCCTGAAATATTATTTTTCTAAAAGCTTCCAAGTTCGATTTATTATTAAAGTTATAGATATTTAATCGTATGCAATCTAATGATATGACGTACAATGTGCAAGAAACTTTTTCTTCATTTTATTTATAATAGGTCCAAATCCAAATTTCAAAAGCAACAGATTTTACCAAATAGGCATCATACTTACACGAAGAACCTGCAATGAATATACACTTGCAGTACTTGAAGGAATTCTGTAAAGAACTGTTAAAAATTTCATGGATCTATCCAAGGTTTCACAATTTATTTTCAGTAATTCTGCCCCAAATGCTCCTCTATAGTTGCTTGTTTATTTAAAAATATTTCGTTTGAGCAAACATGCTCACAACTATTGAAGATTTTTTAAAATTACATCATCTAAGATAAAGAGAAGGGTCGAAGGTATTATATTTTGATAGAAACATTATTTTATGAAATTGATAGAAAATGGGGATATTATAATAAGCAAAACATCACAGCATATTTCCGAGTACTGTTGATGGTACATTGGCCTGTGATTATTATTGACTCAAATTAGGAAATATTACTGTCAGATAGTTGGTATCATCAAGTACCATAAAAATGTTCATGAATTCGATACCACTCGACACACTTTAGACAAGACAAATTTCCTCATACTGTTGGATAGTAAATATTCTATCTAAATATATGATGACGACTTTTTGGACCCAACAACCGACGCCGAAATAAAGTACAATCAATCTCTAACATTTCCTATAAATAATTCACAATATTTTATTGGCGTTTGGAAACGTAGAGGCTCTATCTTAGCTCTGGGGTCACTAAATTTGGAAACAGTTCAGAATGTTATTGTAATTTTCACAATTTAGCTGTAGATGAAAGATACCCTGAACCTGATCTAGATATTGAACTCCTTATAAATAAATAAATAAACTCCACAGAAATTAGATAGCCCCCAATTCCAGAAGCCAGGGCTTGTGCGGAAGGGGATTACACATTGAAGAAACGCGGACATGCAATCATTTTATCTGACAGTGCCAGTGCCGGAGCCAGGATTCGAACCCGGTGGTGCGATGTCCGTGTGATTAATCGCGATTGCCACCTCGCGCCTTAATCCACTCGGCTATCGACCAGATATGGATGAAACAAATAAGTTTTTTTTACTTGATAACTAACAGCCACTTTAACAGAAGGTGCACATCCCAGCGCTATAATACCGAATAACCGATAGTCAATGACTTGGGAGTAATCAATTCTTTTCATCGTATCGTTGACTGAGTATTTCAATTGCCAGGCGAACCTAAAATAAAATACTAATAGAATAGGCTGATAAATGAGCTCTCAATTGTCAGTTTAGAAAATTATTAACTAAATCCTTTCTTGTCAGTCGATTGTTCTGAATAAAATTTCATATATGGAAATTAGAAACAGTACTCCACAAGATTCCTCATACTCACTATATGTGGTATGAGTCCAAAATAATTGCATTATTTGATTTATACATTCTGGATCTACTCTAAGAATAACATCATGTTGCTCTGTCTTTAAATGGTGCGATAAATATGTTATAACATAATTTAACATATCTAGTCGATTAGATTGAGGATATAATGATCTTTCACAGGGCTATATCATTTGCTTCATTTATGTTTGCTACTTTTATTGCTACCTGAAAAAAATATTTTGCTTAGCTCTAAAGTGAAAACTGAAATTCTCGAGATAATCAAATGCAGTACCATCAGCTAGTCTGTAACTGGTGCTACATTAGTGAAACCTTTGTATTAGACACACATTTCTTTTATTAAATGCAACACAGAAAATGTACTATAGTCTAGTATACTTTAACTTGGCGTGTGTATGTATGAGTTAATTTTCCCTTGTACACAAAGATCCAGAAATATTGCCCACGTAGAGAATGTTTCTGGACTATTGCTTTAACTTTGTGTACAATATGGGAGAAAATGAAATCGTACGGAAATATTCACTCATACATACACACGCCAAGTTAAAGTATACTAGACCATAACAGGTTTGTCACTCTTGTTTTTTGTTTATTAATTGAAGCCCCAAAACTTTTTAATGAAATAACCCCGACATTTTCATTAAAAAGTTAGTATTTAAAAGGTTTCTTTTAATTTCTTTTCTTCTACAACTGATAGAGAAATTCGTGAATTAGGCCTGGTATTTATTCAAATGCTGCAGTGGTTCTGTAAAAGTTTTTTGTGTTTCAATCATATAAGGTTAACAATTAGGTGCAATAGAAACTTTAGTTAAAATTTAATTCATTTATCAAAATGCTAAAGTTTACTATCATGAATTAATGATTTACAACACAATACATTTCCTTAGCAAGTTCTTCTCTATTGTGCATTTCGCAGAAGTTTGATAAACATTTCACCAACATGAATTTATAAAAGGCGTTTAATAGTTTTTAACTAGCCTGACTAACGGTGAGTGTATTTGAAAACTATTGCCACAGATCTGACTAACTTTGATTTGTCTTTTAGGCGACATGCACTAAACAAAAATTAACATTTTTCTGGAACGGAAGAACGTCCAACGGCATACTGTACTATTAATATATCTTTTTATATATATCCTCTTATTGTTTACTTCGTTTGAACCGTTACAAAATAAAAAATTAAGTAGAGCTACTACTAAATACAAGGTACGATTAAAACCTGCACAGTATACTATTCTCACTTTCATAGCATCCTTTAGTAGGGTATTGAATATTGGGGAAATTCTACAACCAGTTATAGCACCTACATTGTGCAAAATGGGTAATTCGAAGTATTTTTATCCTAAAAACAAGAAAATCATGACGCCAACATATTTTTTTTAAATAATATATAAATAAATAAACACCACTGAAGTTAGACAACCCCCAATTCCAGAAGCCAGGGCTTGTGCGGAAGGGGGTTACCATTTCCTCCGACACTGCTAGTGCCGGAGCCAGGATTCGAACCCGGTGGTGCGATGTCCATGAGATTAATCGCGGTTGCCACCTTGCCTTAACCCACTCGGCTATCGACAGAATATTTACGGTAATGAACTTGTATATTTTCAAATTGGTAATGATAATATATAAACCAAAATTTAATCTGAATAAACAGTCAAATGTTCCTACTAGTAATTTCTTGCCAAGAAAATTAACAGTGGCAAAGTAAAATATTTGTATAGTAGCCATATTGGTACATACATTTAAGATTTTTTGGACAATGTTTGTGATAGCGGCATGTATGGCACAATTTTTGTTATTAAAGTGACAAGTTGAGCAAACTAAGATTATTTCCATACCAAATAAGTCCAGTGCTTTATGTAAAAAACAGTTCAAAATTCTAATTGCCAGCCAACTGGTACAAACAAGTTTTGACTTTTACATTTGTTGGTAAAATTAATGATTTTACTAGGAATAAACGTATGATATTTTTAAAATAATTTTTATGAAGTTGAAATTATTGTTCATATTTTTTAGATTTTTTAGATCGCATAAATCTGTCTACCTTCCGGTAAACTAATATACAGACACTCTGTAGTATGTCACATAAACTTACAAGCTCTTGATAGAACTCATTCAGAAGAATTTAAGAAACTTATTTCCTAATATAAAGACTTTTCCAATGTGTCTCCATCACTTATCAGTTTCCTGTATGGAGTCCTAACGGATCCGATAAATTTTAAATTGAAATAATCTCAACACTTTACGAACAAAGGTTTAACCTAACCTGTAAGGGTGGAATCAGCCATAAATTCTGTTAACTAAACACGATTCAGCACTTTATAGCAATAACTAACTATAGAATTCACGAAATAAGTTAAAGACTTGTTTTCGATTTACAAGTCACTGGAGTTCGTCAAAGAAAAATAAATCTGACCACTTATTTAATTAATGTCTTGGATGATACTAAGGGGGTTGCAAGTTAATTACAAGAATTTAGATACATTTTAAACTTTTTCAATTACTTTAGTTTTATTATGACTGGCATATGGAGCAGACTTTCCAACAGAATCATTTAAATCAGGGTCTTTGTTAACTATTTTGCTTATTAATCAATTACAATTAATAGATTCGTATTTCGGAAAAAGTCTTAGTTGATAAAATTTCAGGAGGATGGTCTTTAAGAATAAAAGTAATAGTTAATTGAACAATTGACGTTCCGTTAATTTCAACAATTTCTCGCAACTCGATTGCTATTTTAAATTTCACTATTTTTTATCACTCCTCGTAATATAATATACAATATCTCGATTCAACTTGACACGTACCCATTAGGAACATTTTAATATCTTATCTCCAGACACTACGGAACATTATCATTTAATTTCAACTTTTATTAAACATCGGACCTCCGTTAATACTTTACAGGGTCGTGTCAGATTTTGCTAATTAAACGCTAAAAACTTCTAAACGAAAATAGATCCAAATATCATTCTTATTTCAATAAATTCCTCTTTTCATTGCCGATTTTTCTATGTAATATCTTAAATTTCCAGTGTTGCGCAATATGTTGCAATCCATGAGTCATCCTCGCACGCATGGAGCGATTTCCAGCCTTTCCAGACAGTTTAAAACGGGATGCGAAACTTTTACAAACGTATACCCGAGCACAGCTTACCCCAAGTTCAGTTTTGGCAGTGACTCCTATGTTTAGTATTCGCTAAGTGATCTAGTGGAAAAAAGTTATTTACAAGTGATTTTAAGTGTGATAATCTCATTTGCTAGTGCTTCCGGTCCGGTTACTATTTAACTTAAGTTGTAGATACCCACCGTCTAGTTAGGCTTTCTTACTTACCCCCTGTCCTAGCATACTTCTCGTAACTAGCTGTCCCGAACTAGTTTCCCAAGCCGAAGCCTGGTTAAAAGAGTAGTTTTAAGAAATCGCCTTAAGTGGCCCCTATTTATATTTCGTTTTAAGTGACCCCATTTTGACTCGCCTTTACGGCCCTCACAATCTCAAACCAAAGTGAATTTTTTCAGATTTAATCAAATCAAATATTTCAATAAACAATTTTTGTTAAATTCCCCAGCCCGAATTTATGCTATCGGATAGTTATATCCAACAAAGAAGAAAATTTTGTTCAATAAAAAAACTTATCCCTTACTTTTTAAACTCTATTAAAAAAATCTTAAATAAACAATTGTTCGTTCCGCTTTAAAAATAAGTGTTGTTCTTTCAAGAATACTATATACAGGGTGTAGCCGTTGACCCTGTCAGAACTAAAAGACTATACAGTGCTAAATAAAAAATAAAATTGAAACCACAGTACTATAACGGCTCCAGATCACATATACAGTATTTGACCATAATCATCACTACAGAAATCAAACCAAAAGGCTTCTCACATCAAAAATAAGTGCACGAATACCCTCTACGGTCTCAGCTCTAAACCCCCACTGCTTCAGATTTTTTATTTCACCAAACTGAGGGCTTATTCGTATTCACAACGAAGACCGCGTTTTCGCCTCACACATCTTCCAGCGGCTTGCAAATCAGTGTATGCGCGGAAGCTATACAACCTTAGGCGAGGGTTGTATAGGGGATATACCATCCTTCGGAGGGGATGTAAAGCCGTCGGTCCCTTGTCTGTTAAATGTTAAGCAAGTAAATGATCCCTACCCTTCTTAAGGGAAGAGGTTCGGCAAAATTCCTGGTTGGAGATAGCTCGCCTACAGGCGTCGGTGTTAGGCCTCAGTGGCGGAAATAGGCCGACGTTAAATAAATGTATAAAAAAAATCAACCCATTTGCTTGATTTATTTATTGAACAAATCACATTTTTAGGATCTTTGAAAATTGGTGTTCTTATAGATCTTGATGTGGTCTTTTCAAATTCCAACATTAGCATCTTGTATTTTTCCAGGAAATCCGCTATATTGCAAAAATTGCACCATAAACATTTTTTCACGAATAACTCTTTTCTAGTGCACTTAAAAAATACTAATCACGGTGAAATGTGGACCGTCTGTCTTAATTCTACTATCTAACTTATTTCCTCGATACCTTGGCAGCTGGTGTGTTCGTAAGGTCGGTCTAGACAGTCTGGGCTGACTGTACAGCACTTGAAATTAGTAAGAGTTAGTAGTTTGCACAAATATTAAGCACGTCTTGGTTGTCAGACTACCGGTAACGGACTGAACTCTAACGTTTAACGGTGAGAGCTAGCAAATGTATCGAGATATGGCTTGCTCGTAGATTTTAAAAGTTCTGTATACACGTCTGGTGGTTCTCGTACATTTGAATGGGAAAAGTGTTGGAAAAAGCTGAGTTTTTTATACTGAAATAGGTGGAATGTGGTTTATTATGCATTCAAGTATTACACCTACATACACCTATTTAAAGACTGCAATTTACATGTAAAATAAACATGTTCCGCCTATTTTAGATTTAAGGAAGTAATGAAAATTATTTGAGATGTCTACTATATTGTTGTAAATAAAATATAAAGTTTTGTTAACTTAAATAAGTGGAACATTGTTTATTTTTATATTTTCTGGTGTTATAACTGCAGGTATAAAATATCTATTATAAAATTGTGAAAAAAAAAGCTCCACACATTTTAGTTTTAAAACACTACTGATCATTGTGTGATCTCGATTTTTAATATAATAGTAAATTTAAAAAAATTAATTATGGTTTGCTATGTTCTTGTATTCCAAAATCTTATAGTAGTTGGTAAGTATAATCGCAATAATATTATTTTTTTACATGGATATAAGAGATGTGATAGTCGGAGAGTATCAACTACTGCTTACTCATTGGAAAACGGGATGAAATTACATTCAACAATGGCCAGCACAAGTGGAAACTGTAACTGGATCGGGCAAAAAAGAAAGTGTGAAAAGAAGAGATTTCCGGGGAAAGCAATAAAACAAAAAACAATTGATTAATATTATATAATGGATTGAACGTTATTATCTAGAAAACTAAACCTTACGTACAACAGGGAAACTGAATTAACTTTAGTCAATTTACTTTTTGGACAATTCTGTGAACCCGTGAAACTGATAAATTACCAGTTCAATTCTATTTTATTAAAATACTTCACGATATAATTAAAACAAACAATTATTAAACGTAGACTTAAATGAGCACTTATATTATCAAATGATAATGCGAAGGCAGAGACTGTTTTGATTTAATTATATTTTGTAAAATGTTGACGAATAGGCCAACAGATGTAAAGAAATAATGTTTTTCCACGATCTCCCAAGAAAGCATTAACATAGTCGACGAAAAAATAAACAATATTGCACGTGCGTTAGTTTAAACACACCCAGATGCTAAGAAAACATCAAAGGTAAATGCTGTTGAACTATGAAACACGGAGTGCTATAGAGGCATCTGGCAAGTACGGCGTAAGTTAGCCGTACTCTGAAGGCATCTCTTATGATTAATATAATAATAATAATACTTTATTTCCATTAGACCGTAAACAGTATTGGCATTTTAATTGTTAATTTAATGTCATATTTTATTGACAACACGTTATTAAAATTGTACCTAATCATAATCCGAAGCGAATTCGTTAATCTATTATACGCAACATCGCATCAATATGTAAATTAAATTTACAATTAAATGATCTTTGATAGTGGGAAAAATATTTTTCTCACAGGCCCAACAAATCGTTCATACTCTCGTAGTGTAGTAGATACGAAAGTTAACAATATCATACTTGTAAGTTGTAACACACATAGGGGCATGTGCCAGTTCACAACATCTCCATTCATCGTGGTGTGTTTCCCTTGTCGTGCCTCGGATATTCCCAACTACAAGCGGTGGGCGTGGTTTAGTAGGAACTTTTAATTAAATTCTTAATTTTAATAGGAAATTATGAAAAGAAGTAGAATAAAACATAGTATAAAGTTGCATGTTTTGAATATAAATCTGATTGATCTTAATTGTTTGCCAGTTTTTAATTGATTTGTGAGTTTTGTTACTGCGATTTTTCTTTAAATTGTTGACGGAAATCTGAACGGTTGTAGGCCAACGGGCTTTGACAAAAGGCTTTCGATTACATGCTGCTAGAAACAAAATGTGGTGAGCTTTTTAGTACGGTCGTTTTGTTATTGAGATTTATTTTATATTTGTAAATATGTGAACGAATTAGAGTATGAAACAAATATGAATAACTGACAATTAATAACTTTTAAGATTTGAAATGAATGTAAACTTTCTGAAAATTTTATAATTTTTAGTAACTGCAATAAAAAATTTGAATTAGGAACTAAAAAAATTTGTACATGCATCGGAAAGCGAGTGAAATGGCAATAATTTAGATAATGTATGAAAGCTGAATCTATTATGTGAATACTTAAGCGGTCCATCATTGACAGGCAAATTTTCATTTATTAGGAACCGTAATAAAAAATTGATTTTAGAAGGAGTAATGAGAATATTTCATGATATCGATGATTTGTCATTGAAATGGATATTTTGTTGAAGTTCATAAAAAGTACGAATATTTATGAAATGAAAATAGTTTTCGTTTTTAGAATGACTATAGATTTTGGGCTTTATTACTGAAATTACATTGCTAAATGCCATTTTTATATATTTTGAGAATGTTAAGTTGCCAAATGAGTTAATTAAATATTTTCTACGTTCTTCGTTTCTTCTGCGCTTTTGAAAAGATTCGATAACAATGCTTGTCCTTTATAGAGAGGAAGTTTCTAGTTTTCCATTTTGTCCTACAATCTCCATATGTCCCCAAAATTTCAAAACATTATTAAGCTTTTCTGGCATTCTCTATTTTTCAGGCTTAATTTCGTTACTTTATAAGTTATTCAACTACTTCCATATATTGTTTTCATGTTTTAAGTCTTTTATGTGCAACTCCATATTTTTTATTTAACTTTGATACTAAATTACGCATGAGGCAATTCTTTATTTTCTATTGACGTGCTCTTGAATTTTTTACGGTTAATATTACCCTTCAAATAAAGTGGGAAGCAAGAAGGAACGGAAAGTAAAACTAGCATAGGGTTACAAATTTGCCAAATAAAGTACGATCCCACTCTCAGCTTTTTATTGTCTACTCAGCGATAAGTATCAAATAATATTGAAATTATTTGATGACATGGCTTTCTAAGTTTGTTGTATTTATGCGATCGATAGGCATATTGATTCTAATTCATTATTTTAGATGGTTAAATCCAAAAATATATAAAATATAGTAAGTGCAAATGGAGTACGAATAATGCGGAAAGTGAGGAAAGGGTCAATAGAGTTTAGATGAACTTACATCATAAGACTTAAGACTTTTCGCGCAAGCAAAGTGATGGCACTAATAAGTTAAATAATAAAATTGTAAGAATCAAATTGTTTAATCACTATGAAACTTTTATTTTTCTGTCTGCTATTGAATATTAAAGAATATTGGTAATATAAAAATATTTTTATGGAGGTTAAAATTATTTCTCGTTACAAATGCCTTTTATTCCGTACAGGAATTTATGATGTTTCAATTGATATAATACTTTTACTTTTATTTATTTCTTTCATTCAACTCTTTCTTACAGTTTTGTGCTTTCATATCTAATTCCTAATCATTTTTTTTTGTTTGACTTGTCATATATCATGTATATGATCTATTGGATGAATAAATGTATTCTATTTCTGCTCTACTCTACTCTACTCTACTCTACTCTACTCTATACTACTCTATTCTATTATATTCTATTCTATTATATTAATAATTTTAAATAAAATGCCGACTTAGTAAATAAATTTGCACTCAAAACAGACAATAATATTTAAGAATTACACCTCCATGTCATGATAACTCTCAGGATACTGCTCCTTCAACACTTCAACTTACTAAAGCAACATTGTCGTACAAGATAAGGTGTAAGAACACTACTACGTGATACTCTTCAATGTACCTATATCTAACGATTAGTTACTTGTATTCAGGATATCTGAAAATTATATGCTTTGAATACTCTGCCGAAGTTACCAAAAAATAAAGAATAATAGTCTGATATTTTGCCAAACGCAATAAACTCCTTGGGTAGGAATATTAGAAGTTACGGTTCGATATTGGAATTACGCCACCGCAACACGATATGGTTTACCTTCAACGGCGAACTTATAAACGACTTTATTTTTAATAAATAGAGAACACTGTTATTTTCCTTTATCTAAATAGGAAATTATAGATGCCATGATTCACTTTCTACTACTAATAATGTCTAAATATGCATATAAGTTAAAAACTTGTAGATATTGTTACGTGCTTACACCGTATAGTAAACACTTTCAAACGCAGGTTCAATAATTGCAACACGAATTTCCACTAATCACTGATTTATTGTCACTAAATTAGAATAATCTTAACACATTAAGTATAACATTCATCTACTATAGACTCAATACTATAATTCACTGTTCTTATCTGGTAACTTCTCATCCCATTCAGAACTGTACTGCCCTTAAATATCACTTGCTCGTCTAATGCATAACTGACTCCGTGCGTTGGATCCGCTTCTTATATATCCGTGGCACTTATTCTCGCTCGGTCCATTTTCCTCCCGATCTTTCGGTACACCTTCTCGATCCTTTTATATGTAATTCCGGATTTCTCTACCGTATTCTATTCCATCCATGGTAATAGTAGTTCGCCAGTTGGACCAGAGATGGCGCCGTTTTATCCGTGGCTAACTAGGCAGGCCTCCTTTCACTCTGCCACCAGAGATTAGACCTTATTACCTCCTTTCCCTTATTATTTATTTTTGAGAAAGAATTGAGACAACATATGCAGACGACTAGCTGGTTTAAGTCGGAGCAGAGGGCCGTGGGTCCAGAATATTCGTAATAATAGAGAAACTTACCCTTTCTGAAATGTACAGCATAAATGACAGATTTCTGTTTATTTCGAGAAAAGAAAACAAAGAAAAATTGATGTTAAATTGGGCACCATCTATAGTGAAAATAAGTCGAATTGTCTCTTTTTCTCGAATAACCAGTCTACTATAGATCAGACTGAAATTATTGGTAGGAGAAATAAAAAGATAGTTTTAATGTGAATGTTAAAATATATTACATGAATAATAGATAAATCGGTTTATAAAGACTAATTGAAATTTAAAAATAACAAATTTATACCAGGATCCTAGATTGACTGTTTTTGAGGTGACTGGTTCTGGAGCAGCAATCCAGACCCACAATTGTCTCTTGTTGCGAGAATGGATTCTAAAGTCTCTTAATGAAATGTAGTGAAAATCGTAGGAAAATTAACCGACTAGGTGATTTATGAAAAGTTAACGAAACATTATCTATATGAAAGATAAGCTGTGCAAAAGCTATGCAGGAATGAAGAAGCTATGCAGAAACGTATACAGAAATGTATAAGTATATATGTGCATAAACATATAAGTACATAGAAATATATAAAAATATATACAAATATATAAAAATATATAGAAATATATAAGTATATAAAAGCATATATAAGCATATAAGTATATAAGAATTTAAGTATATAAGAATTTAAGCTGATTTCATAAACTATAAATTGCCAAAAAAGTGAAAATGGAAAAGAAAAATATTTTGAAAACCATGTGCTATATATAGTATTTTAACTACTTATTAAATTCAAAAGAATTGACCTTGAATTTAAATTTATTTTAAAAATAATTGAAATTACATCAAAGACAAAAATTGAAAATTAATTAAATTATAAATTAGTAATAAATGAAATTACATGGATGTTATTGTTAACGCGGATAAAAAAAATGTAATACCAATTACTGAAGTCTACAGTTAAAATTTATATACGTTCGAATCAGTACAAAGGCTGCAAGCAAATGATTTCCTGGTGAATTTTACTGATAAGGTAAACTTTTTTTGTCCTATTTACTGGAAAATGCTACCAAATAAACTTGAGAAATCTAATTCCCTAATTAAATTGAAAGCTATAAAAATATAGAAATAGTACAGGTATGGCCATCTGCCAATTGTTATGTTAAGCGCAACAAATTCTACAATTTCCTTTATTCGCAACTAAAATAGTGGCATATGATCGATAAAAGGAATCTATAATAATAATTTTTATTACTTCCATACCACAGCTGATTTACCTTTGTCCCAGTTTGTAATTTCTATTTTGTACATAACCAACAATATGAACAGCTGTAAATAAATAGTAAAACGTATTCTGACTATTGTCAGAACTCAGTAAATATATTACATCTTATAGGATATACTATATATACCTAGTAATGAGAAAAGGTAAGGAAAATAACCATATGTACTTACATAGTAAATAAAAATATATAAATATAGGTATCTGATGTAAATAAATGTTTTGTAGACAATTGTTTCCTGGGATACTATCAAAGATACATAATAGTTAATAGAACATGACTGAGTTCCTAAGATATAAAAATATCTGCATAAAATAGTGTGAAATGGTTTAGCAGTCATACAAGTAAAATTCTGTTAGTTGAAAACAGTTTCACTTACAAAAACTGAATCAAAATGTTACACAGGTTGTGCCAAACATAAACAAAACACTAGTTTTTATATAAAACTGTTAAATGGACATAGGCCATGTAACAGAATCTCATCGTAAGAGAGCGCGGGTACGTTACGATCTCCCCCGAATACATTGTGACGGTTTTCACAATCAACAATTGAGAAGCGGTCCAACAGGCTTCAAATTGTCGGCAAGAAATGTATTTACCCGAATTGGATATTGTGAATTTTTTCTAAAGTCATTAATATATTATTTTTGGATTTGTTGCATGAAAGGGTATGCGATGCTTCATATTTGGAACTCGCAAAACCAAGCATTTTGAGGCGCACTTTCAGACGTCTATCCCATTCAAACAATTGACATTATACAGTAAGTCCCACTTTTCACAATAAAACTTTTGTAGCTTAGTTATTAACAAATCGACTTATTTTAAGCTTGGTTAAGTTGTACACCGCTTCTAGGTAACTAACAGCGCATAATACCTATTTAATTTATTATGCAGACATGCGAAGTATGGGGTCAACATGGGGTTAGTTTTCACTTGTAATCTGTCAATCTGTCTGGTCGATAGCCGAGTGGGTTAAGGCGCGAGGTGGCAATCGCTATTAATCACACAGACATCGCACCACCGGGTTCGAATCCGGCACTGGCACTGTCGGAGGAAATGGTTGTATGTCCACGTTCTTTCAATGTGTAACCCCCTTCCGCACAAGCCCTGCCTTCTGGAATTGGGGTTTGTCTAATTTCTATGGTGTTTATTTAATTACTTGACGAAAAAACTTTAGAAATGTTTGCAAAACCTTATAGGCTGGTGCCGGTGTTGCGTCTGATGCATAAATAAGATATTTTAGTCGCAAACTCATCTATAAAATCCTTATTTTACTATAAGGAATGTAAACAGACTGCAATCAACAGCTACTCTCCGGAAGAGTACAACAGAGTACAACAGCTACTCTGCGCGAATTGTACTAATTTAATTTAAAATAAACATAAAAACATTTTTCATCATATGAACCCTATTGTCTAATCATTACTGTCAAACTAGGGAAATTTTCACTTCCTAATCACATATTTAGATGCTCATGGGTAAGTAAGATTTCCAAAAATTTTTTTTTATGTTTGTTATAGCAAAAATGACAAAACATACGTGTCCGATTGGCTAATAAGGATTGGTATAAAATTTTCAGGTAAATCGTTAGGATTTTTTTATAATATTATCACCATCTTATAGGCTATCTTTTAAAATACCTTTGTACCGAATTTTGTAAAATAAAATATCTCAAGCAGCTTTAGAGTTATAAACAGATGAATATGGCATAATTTCAACAAATAGGGATAGCTATTAAAGCTACCTTAAACTTAAATACAATAATGCATGCCTGTGTCAGATTCAATCCTACTTATTTCTCAATATCTCTCAAAGTTCCCCGTAACGTGTTTAATATTTCTGGACTACCGTTTCAAAAGCGAATGATATGGTCGAATTTAAAAGTGTTAAATGCTAAGTTTTAAATTTCATGTTACCAATAGAAAAACGAATCATTACGCAGCATATTTCAGAGAGCTGAGAGAATAGAAAATTTATAAAGTTTTCACCACATAGACCTTGACCTTTCCCCGTTGAAAGCAACTTGTTTGTCTGTTGAGATTAATGATCACATCTCAAAAATGCCATTTAACTTTTCATTTAACATGTACATCTTTCCTGTTTCTCATCATTATTTTTTATACCAAAAGCTAATCAACAATAAAATCATGTGACCTTAAAGCTATAAGCAAATTCTGCCGCTCCCTATATTTTTACATTTTGAGCTTTCTCTATTACCAAGTTGATGTTTTTGTCTACAATTTAATTTGCAATCTTCTCCCGGGCTTTGGTTTTATGGCAGCTTTTTCTTTTAATGATTTATGGCTAATGTTGTCCTATGAATAAATTAGGAAACTCGAAAGAAAGATTATAGATCGACCATAGAGTTCGAAAACTACTTGTACGTTTTATATGACAACGTTATGACCTGCCTTACATCGTCCCATGAATCAAAAGAGTAGCGAACCCTTTTGATCTTTATGCTAAAAGATTAGTGTCCAATTTTTACTAACCAATTTGTATTAAACTTTCATATAAGTTACAAAAAATATTTCAAAATATCTTAAATTTTAATCTTCATATAGTTTATATTCCAGTGGACAGTACATGGATGTCATTGTAAAAATATATTCAAGGTGAATCTGTAGAGCGGCGTCCCCTACTCGTTTCTACAAATTAGTGTAATACAGTGTTAAAAGTGATATGAACTGTAAAGAAATATGCAAATGCTGGGAAAGAGAGAATGAAAATAATTATTAGAATTGTTTATTGCTTAAAAGAATACCTTTCAATACAATAAATAAACGTGTTTTTTAATACATATAACTATAGTCTATTTGAAAATGGGAGGAAGTAATGAATCATTTAGATATGGAACGGTAACTCAACTAATTTTTTTCACATTGATAGAAATTATAAATTGTATACCAGGTGATTCGGTTTGATGTTGGCGCCCCTGTATCTTTCTTATTACAACATTAAACTACAATAAACCATATATTTATAAATCACTTGCCAAGCTCTATCAAATGACATCCTTAAATCATATCTGTGATCACATACACCAAAGTAACGACAGTCAACTTTTTTCTTTAAATGGTATGCTATACTTATTTTTACCGATTTCGTTCTGCATTCAACTGAATAGAAGATATATATGAAAAAAAATCGAGAAAATTAATAAAATATGATAAAACTTCATTCAAAGGTTTTATTAAAACTCCAAAAAACAAAATATTTTACATATCTACTACAATTATTGATAGGCATCTTGTGAATTTTTTTATCTCCTTGAGTGTTTCACCAAGGGGTGGAATGGGCAAACCATAACAAAGTTTTAAATTGTTTCACTTCTTTGATATTATTATTTATATTTAATAAATTATTCCATTAATTAATATAATATTTGTCAATTTGATTTAAAAAAATATGTACATTTATTATTGCATAGAAGTTGTTAATGAATATTTACATTATTCAATTATAGCAGCCCACTAAAACTTGAAAAACTTTATCGGTATCAGTAACGATTGAAATGCATGAACGTAAATTTTATTTTTTATCACGAAAACGGTTGGTAACACGGCAAATTTTAAAGAGAAGAAAAAGTTTTAGAATTAACGAGAGAATCAAAAATATTTTATTCTGAAACGTAAAATGAATGGATTTCAAACACATTTTTAAAAATATATTAGGGGTTGCCCATTCCACCCCTCGGTGAAGCACTCAAGCGGATGAAAAAATTCACAAGATGTCGTTCAAATGTAGTAGATATGCTAAATATTTTATTTTTTGGAATTTTATCTTTTAAGTAAAAAAATTAAAATAGTTTTTAACGTACCCCTTTAAAGAGGCTATAACTTCAAAAAAAGAAGGGGTATTTTGAAAAATGTTATATGATGAACCCCAATTAATTTGGGCTAAGGAATTTACAGTTCATTTTTTTCTACTTTGTTTCCGGACACCCTGTATATGGTTTGTTGTAGTTTATTGTTGAAATTAAGAAACATACAAGGGCGCGAACACCAAACTGCATGAATCGGTATAGTGGTTGGGTTGTCTCGTGATCTTAGATTTTGGGTGGAACCACGCATAGTACCGGACGTCATTCAAGTTCTAGAACTGAACCTAAATCGACTTTCTACTGTGGCACAATTATTGCGCTATATTGTGATTATTGTGCGGTGACCAAGGCATCTGACAGAGCAACTATGTGAGAAAAAGCGGCAATAGTTTAAGTTCCTGCTGAACGCTCTCAGAATGAAATAAACAGGTTAAACGTATATGATGCACTGAAATATCAAAATAAATCCACTTTTACCTGAAATGTTTGTTGTTTAATGTATTCAGCTATTTCTAGTCTTAAATTCTCGGGTATAATTTTGTCCAAGGACTGTCATAGTATGGGTATTTCCAATTAAATTTCTCTAAAATTAGGCATTACCAATATAAAATGCAAATAAATATTTACAGTTGCCTATAACCATAACTCTGTTTTTAGAGGACTTGCATTTATAATGAACTTTCATTACTCTCTCCTTTCCAAATAGAATCCTGACTGTTGTTTTATTAATTTTCGAAATTCGGTATAATGAATTTTGCACTGTTTGAAGCAAGATGGAGGTACAGTACAATGTTTTGTTTTCCTGCAAAAACGTCTTATATCATATAGGGCGAGCGTAGGTGCGTCTTTACTATGTACATATTTCGGTATGCGATGTAAAGCAACGACAGGCGCAGTTAGTAGTTGGATGGGTGACCATTCCAATGGAAACTGCGTCCTCGCCTCACACATCTTCCAGCTGCTTGTATATCAGTGTATGCGCGGAAGCTATACAACCTTAGGCGAGGGTTGTATAGGAGATATACCATCCTTCGGAGGGGATGTAAAGCCGTCGGTCCCTTGTTAGGCAAGTAAAAGATCCCTACTCTTCTTAAGAGAAGAGGTTCGGTAAAATTCCTGGTTGGGGGTAGCTCGTCTACAGGCGTCGGTGTTAGGCCTCAGTAGCGGAAATGGGCCGACGTTAAATAAATGTATAAAAAAAAATATACGGAATAATTCTAAATGGGAAACAAGAGAAAGTTCACTCAAATAAGTGTTCTACCACTTAACCCTTATGCTGCATATGCCCTTTGAATATTTTTAGTAACATGTTCTCGAAATCTAAGAGACTTATCTAGAGTTAAACCGAGGTTCCATACGCTAGCAGTTATTTTAATGGTTATATCTTTGATTTTAATATTGATAACTTGTCGAAGGTTACCATAGGCTTCTACTAAACAAGATAACAGTTGATATTGACGGATTTAATACTAGCGAATGTTCCGATGACACGTTTAGTAATTTTTCTAGGTCATTATTAATTACTGTTAGAGCACTATGTTATTCAATGGGATAAAATGAATAGAGCACTTGTGTGACATTGGCATACATATGAATTATACTGTCTTCCACAAATTTAGGAAATTGGCTGGTGGAGACTAAGAACAACAAGGGCCCAAGAGTAGAACCTTGCGGAATACTCCTTGTTAAATATCTTACATCAGATATTGTTCCACTAAATTTAATCCTTTAACTGCGACCCTCTAGGTATGACCTAAATAGCAGAACTTCCTCGACAGTAACACCACAAGATTGTAAAATAGCCAGTAAGATATGATGTATGGTGTCGAAGACCTTGCTGAAATCGAGTAATATAAGAGCCGTACAGTTACGGTTAACAAGGCTGTAGAAAAACTATAGCGAGCTGAAAATCCCGATTGCACAGTAGGTCAAATATTGTTTGAATCCAAGTGATCTTGTATCCGTAATTCTATGATTTTCTCCATTAACTTTGAAAGGCTCGGTAGAATACTTATAGGTCTTAGATCTGAATGTTAACACTTCAC
Source organism: Leptura quadrifasciata (assembly GCA_963675555.1). Classification (NCBI taxonomy): domain Eukaryota; kingdom Metazoa; phylum Arthropoda; class Insecta; order Coleoptera; family Cerambycidae; genus Leptura; species Leptura quadrifasciata. The sequence goes on from OY776674.1 coordinate 8,077,959, forward strand.
TTTTCCTGAGAATCGGTGTTACCAAGGCATTTTTCCAACTCGATGGAAACTCAATACAATCAATCAATCAATCAAGATATGCTTTATTGTCTAATAATGAAATACTCTTATTGACAAAGCTATATGTATGAAATATAACATGACATATACAAATCATAGTTAATTCTAAATTTAAAATAAAATAATTGTGCGTTTATTTTAAACATGATTTTTTTAAACTTTATTTACGAAATTATGGAAATATAACACAAAATTAAAATAGAAACAATAAATTTAAAACAAATTTCTACAATATTTTAATCAATTTAAGTGGTTTGTCCCTACAATCAACATTAGTGTACAATATAATAGAAAAACACAAAGATACATGATAAAGAGCATGAAAGTTTCCACACCAATAGATAAGATTCGTATCAAACGTAGATTTTTAAATTAAACCCGAAACCTACCATTCGTCATTTAGGTTTCTGCAGCAAACGATTCATTGGATTCGGTTAAAATGGACCACTAAGCAATTTATCTAGCGAACCAAGATAAAATATATGTTCAAAATGACAAAATACGAAACCACTTTGATTTGCTACAATCACTACTTGTTTCCATTCGATTGTTATTATTGAAATTAATCATCGACCGGAAAAATTTATTGGGATGGAATATTGGTGTGCCATCGTATTCAACATGTGCTCCTTTATAAGAAAGTATAGTTTGCCAGACAGAAATGCGGCCAGGAATTGTTTAAACAAAGGTTTTTAAACAAATTAGAAAAATTGTTTGGAAAAAATCATTTTAGAATTTTTCACATAAAAACGAATAAAAAATGTTCTTAGACATTTTTGTCTAAAGTTGATAGATTTTGAGAAAAAAAATCTTGAAATATCAAAAACGCGGAATTTAATGTAAGAAAAATAGTATCTATTCTTTGAAGCTTATACCACAATATTACTTTAGATATATTTTGTTACTCTTTAGTTGGTACTTGTTTTTTAATTGTTAAAATAGATAGAACAACTATATTTACGATTGTTGGAGAAAAAAGGTGAAACAGCTGATGATGCTAGAATAAATATTATTTTGCGTTCGCGTGAAATAAAACTTAAATTGAATAATATCCCGTGCACGTCAGATGCCTTATACTTGCATATCTTGAGAGAATCTGCACAAACATACATTTGGAAAAATGCAATATTTTCCACATACATTGAATTAGATCTAACACGTTTTGATTGCAAATATGTGGATAACATGCTTACACCTGTATTTATAATAAAATATCCTTTACCAGATGGCTTAATAAAAGCGTGCAATTGTAAAAAGCATGTAGTACTAATGCATTTAGATGTAAAAAAATAACTTTACTTGTATATCTGTATACGGCTGTGATCTTGATTATTGTAAAAATGTGTAAGTTGTATAATCACTTTAATTGTATTTTAAAATAAATGAAAAATAAAGTTCAACACACATTTTAAATCTTATATTACTCTGCTTACAATTATTCTAATAATATTAAATATTCGTTTTTTACATAAATTGTTTTATACTTCAATGGATGCACGACGGGCTAATGCAAGCGTATGTTCTATAAAAATATTCATATACATCATAGTGAGGCGTGCCGCTAGACTGAATAGCGCGCACACACATCTTAACACAGTTACAAAATTTCTATTAGGCCATTGTTGAAATTTTTCATCTCTTTTAGAGAAGTTTCAACACACTTTATTACTTCACTGTCAGAAATAAATAAAATAATAGTCGCTTTCTTAGGGATACAAAAACAAACGCAAGGACCGGCAACCGCAAAGCCATATCTATTTCATGAATTTATAAATTCGTTTATTAACTTTAAATTAGATAGGTATCTCAAGTAGAGTGAAATACAAGACGTTGTATGTACCACTGGCGATATAGGATGTTTATGCCCTTGTGTGACTTTCTACCCTTGAGCCAGGGCCCTCGGGTAGAAATTCGAAATCTCTATATCACCCTCGGTACATAAGCAAATTCCGCGTTTTTTGAGAATTCTTTCATCTATCAACTTTAGAGAAAAATGTCATATTTTGTTTCTTTCGGTGTGAAATATATGAAAATATTGTTTCAGAAACGAAAAAGTCAATTTTTATAATTTGTTTAAAAAAAATTGATGACACAAAAATATTTCATCCGAACAAATTTTCCCGGTCGATGATTGATGTCACCCAGACTACATACAGTATACCCATACAGTAGTAATTACTAAGAATTTATTTCCTCTAAAACAAAACCTTATTTTTTAAAACATCATTTGTAATACAGTAAAGCAGACCATCATAATCACCGTACATATTTTTTGTCATCGTAATTATTTGTAATAGGCCAACGCACCGAAGTGAAAATGTAATTTTTTAGATCCCATTACAGTTAACTTCAAATAATGGCACTGCAGATGCAATACATTTATCCGAAAGTCTCCGAGATCGTGCTAGTTAAGACTAGTAGTAGATGTTGATCTGTCAGGTTTATTAGTTGGCCGTGCTCAAGCAATGGCGTTTCATAGATTACATCATTTCCTTTACTACACGTGAGGCAAAAATGAAATGGTTTTGATTCCTGACCCCTTTTAAGAACTGCGTTTAAAATGTAGGAAAAGGTCCAATATCTGGCACATAATCAAAACAGCAATTAACACTATATTATTTTGTTAAGAGATAAATACTTTTGAAATTAAAAAGATTCAAGATACTGAAGTTTGTATTGACGTACATACTCCTAGTAAAGTAAATAACCATTTATTTAGTATGTTAAATAATTGTCAATTTGTAAATTAGTCTGCGTTTAGATATTCCAGTGAAATTTGAAGTCTGTAGCGTTTTAAAATACTACTGTGAAATTTGTGGGGCCATGAGTATGCAACCAGTCATACTCAAGTGTACCTAGTGTTGCAGTACTCATGAAATGACAAGATCAACCGATAAAACTTTCATAACAATTAATTCAATTTCGCATTGTTTATTTCTTTAGTATCATTAAAAATTTTTTGGCAGTAAAATTGTCTTCTCGTTTATGTAAATATATTTCCTCATTGGTTGGCAACAGGAAGTCTTCTGAAACAAAATTTAAGTTGGCAGCACTGTGGAAGACGTCATATTTCTGGGGAAATATGGAGAAATTTTTGTCTTTGTCAAGGCATGTGTGCGAAGGAAGGAAGTTTGTCTTTTCGTTGAACTTAATCCAGTTTAGTTTTGGGCATTTTGTGAACCAAAATTTATTATTTCTTTTATGTGGAAGTTTGGTCAGCTGTCGCATGTCCATAGCAAGAGTACATTGTTGTATTTATTTTGAGAATATAAGCCTTGTAAGGTAGAGCATGGCCATGCAAAGCTATTAATGATTTAGCATCGCAGATACACAATACTTTTGGATAAACATTATTTCCACACTAATACGTATTGTTCACTTTTTGCTGATTATTAGCATTTAACTTCAAACCCCTCTAGCTGCCGTATGCAACAGGTACCATTTTATACAACCAGGTATAAAGTTGGTTACAAGTTTCGGATTAAATATATGATAGATCGATTACATAGATAGATTAGTATCAGTAGACAAACATTCATTATAAGTGCTATATTATATCGATCACCGAATAGAGATTTTGACGAGTTCCTGGAGCTTTAATCCAAACTAAACAATGCATCGATTTGCAAATAAGAAGTAATAATCGCAGGTGACTTTAACATTAATTTAGACAACCAAAATTCTCCAAATGGGAAAAAAGTTCTAAGTATCTCTCAAACTATTGCTTTAAACAAATTATAACACAGCTTTAAACAAACTATCATAAGAATACACATGTATTACAGACATGTCAAGTTCACTAATTGACTAAATTTATTTAAACAATTATTTATTGAAACAATTACTGAGAGATTATACAAATCTTACAGGTCAAAAATTTTTGGAGCTTTTACTGACCTTCGGCGTTCTTTCAGACGATTGGTTGCCAAAGATTTTTGATGAAACGTACCTTATACGAGATTAAAGCTACGGCACTGAAGTGGGTAAGCAACTACTTAGGTAACATGTATCATAAGACTAAAGGGGACGGAGATAAATTGAAAAAAATTTAGGAGCGGTTTTGAGGTGCCACAGTGTAGTGTCCTTGGCCCATTACTGTTTATAATTTACATAAACGACCTAAACAAAATATTAAATAAGAATATTTTTCTAACTTTATTCGCTGATGCCACCGTATTATCGGTCTCAAGAACTAATCATGTAGAAATAGCCAATTCAATGAACAACAAGCTTAATACGTTACATAAATGATTATGTATTAATAAAGTTAAAAGCATAAAAATGATTCTAGGTTCAAAATAAAATACTTAAAGAACTTTGACATTTATATTAAAAACACAAAAATTCACGTTATCTCAGACATGAAGTATTTAAGACTAATATTAGATATTTAACTTTCTGTAATGTTGACTTTGTGTGCAAAGAAATTTAAAACAAAACCGGATTTTTGTATCGTGTATCAGGTAACCTGCCACAGTAGTTTAAAAGTAGAACAAATTATCTATTACCACACAATTAACTGGAAACGACCAGTATTGATGCAAACGTTAATCAGTACGAAACGCATTACGCAAGTATTAAAAGTTAGTGTTTTTTGTTATTCAGAAAATTATTTTTGTCTAGTGTTCGGTGAACAATAAATATTTGGTTATATCGCAGCCAAATTTAGTGTCAAAAACAGTAAATACTAGAAAGGAAAATCTTGTGATTTAAACGAGTGCATTCTCCCAGTGTATGAGCATGTGTTAAAATATTACCAGTTGATAAGGCACAAAAAAGCAGTGCGAAGGAACCTACTTTGAAGGATATTTTTGCAGAAGTGGCTACAAGATTTTAAAGTTTATGGAATTTTAGATCATAACTACTCCAAGATGATTATTAGATAAACGCGTGTCAAGTATATGATTGAAATGCGTATAAACGTATACAGACTTATTGTTTGTGGAAACTATTTTATTGTAAGTTTATATTAAATGTTCTGACTCCTCTTACAATATTTGGATTAACGGTCAGACATTATTTACGTATTTTTTTTCCAAAAAGGCGGATTAAACGTAGAGTCGTCAGCCCGGTGACCTGATTTGAACCCCATGACTCTTATATGAGATCACAAAGAGATATTTACGACTGTATGCCAGTATTTTATGAGAAGATAAGAACTTGACACGTGTACTTTGGTTGGCTTAAGTTTCATTTTTAGATTATGTTATTCGTTGATTTATCAGCGCTGGTTGTGAGTAATGTGCATGTAATTTGGTTATGTTGAGAAAATTTACTGATATAGGTCAGTTTGCTTCACATTTCCAACCCATGTGGAAAACAAAATTGCTGTACTGATACAAGACTCTAGGACTCTTGATTTGATATCCAGACAAATAGAGACAAAAATGAGAAAAATGTTGCAAAAGTCTTTTGTGTGGAATGTTCCTTCATTAAACAAATATTTAAAATGACATGGAAATTGTTCCGCGCATATGACAAACCCTGTATATTATAAGTTATAGAGAAATAAGTTGCTTCTTTGTAACTTAAAATTACTTCCAAATTTGTGATTCAAAAGTTACGGTTGTATTTCAGCATTAATTTTACCGTACTCCGCAATAATAAATCATTATTACTGATATTAAATTCATGACACACTAAAAACAGAATCTCATCGTAAAGGAGTAGGAACATTATCTGTTCGGTTAGAGTTATTTCGAAATATAAAATAATACCATTCAGTCATGTTATTGTGTTTGATGTCTCATGATAGGTGTATCGAACATACGCCACGTAACTTTATAGACCTAGGCACAGCCAGTGAACTTTCCATTTGAACAAGAGCTTTTTGCATTTCCTGGTTTGCAGATAAAGTCTGGTAAACTTTAACTTGGCATGTGTTTGAACTGACACTACGCATAAGACTTCATTTCTCTTGCACACAAAGTTAAAGCAATAGCCCAAATAAATTGTACACATATGTTTACCAAGCTTCTCTCTCGTCTAAAGAGAGACGCATATATGAAATAACTCAGTGGCACAGGGCTTACGTGTTAGGCTTGCAACCAAGGAGTCCCGGGTTCGAATCCTGGCTAGGTATGGATGTTTAGTGGTCTTGTTAAAGAACGCTATAACCCCGATATACTTTTCGACGTTGTAACAAAATCCGACTTAAGAAATACTTCGTAAGAAAAGCGTGCTTCACGTAAAAACGCCGTGGAGGAGGTTTTTAATTCTTGGAAATATATTTTTGCTCTTCGGAGCGTTTTTTATGCCAAATTTTCGCTAACTCTTCGAGGAGCGTTAATTTGGTAAGTGTAGTAAATGTCGCTGCACAGGGACGTAATGTCGCCCCGACCACCCAATTTTAGAAAGTATAATAAAATTGGACTTGAACTTCCAAATTTCCAAGATTAAAAACCCTTTTACGAATCCACGTTGTCAAGCACTGCAACTCTTACGAAGTGTTGAATATGAGGACAAGTTAGTCCAACGACTATTCAAAGTATATCGGAAGTTATAGCGAAAATAGCCCTTAGCGACATGGGACCCCCATCATTTCCTAGCAGTCGGATTTGACGGGGAAATGATGTATTTTGACGGGGTTTGCCCTAAACCGGTTCCTCAGTGATTCGGAGTCAAAAAAGTATCTATACCATGTACTCACACGTGCATGGGATCTGCCTTGCCTGAACGTAAAATTTGTTATTGCATAATACAAACGAAGTAGATACGCTTCAAGCAATTTTAAGCTCCGAGGAGCGACCAAAATTTATGTGAATTAATAAACACGTTTATAAGACAGGCAAGCATAAGCCCACCAAAATTTCAGTTACATGAAACTTTTCTTGAATCTTTTTGTGCATCGTTAGCTTTTCAAACTGCATATTGGATGGTAGTTGGTACCGTATGAATCGTCCCGTTCCTCACCATGTGTTGTACACGGGTCAGACCATTGTTTGTTAACATTTTCTCTGAAGAAGTTGTTGTAAAAACATAAATTTTTTAAAGATTTAATATACATTTTTTGAACTTTATATTGTCTTTTACTTGTGTTTTCTAACAAAATTTCCCTTTCAGATTTAATTTTAAGAGAGTGTGAAACAGACAGTGTTAGATTTATAGTGTTACGACGTCTTCCAATTGATACCATCAGAGCCGCAGTTAAGCATAAACGACAGTAAGTATGATTTATCCATTAATCTCCGTCTGAAACAGTCACTTTGAACCCTAAAAATTTTGTGAACGTAATATTTTTATTTAGAATTTAGAAAAGGTTGAGGAAAGAGAAAATTAATTTTTTCTTTTTCCTAATTTTTTAAATTTTTCTAAGTTTTTCGAGCAGAAAATACGTCCTTCAGACTTCCATCAAAGCATGGATCGTTCACAGTCTTTTGGAGTTTTTCATGTGTTACCGAGTTTGTAGTAGTGGTAGCAGTTGCTGTAGCACTCGTGAGTTCGAGACTCAGCTGCGGCAGATGGCAATGTTATGGGGAATGGTCGTTGTGTAATTGTCTATGTGTACGTGTTCTGGTTGAGTGGTGAAATAGCTAATACTAAACTCCGCCAGGACGTTACTCTAGAAAAAGCCCTGAATAGAGAGAGATAAATAATGTATCCTTCCATAAGTTCAACGAGTCTCAAACTCTAAAAGTTTGTCAATCGTTATTATGAACTGTTATTTATTTAGGTTAAGAGTTGCTTCATATTGGAATTCAAGTCGTCTTTATATGAAATATTTCGGTTATTTCCAGTATTAAATTGTGGATATTCATCCAACACACGAACATTGTCAAACCACTAAATGCATTACAATTTTCTAGTACTTACATATTACACGTTTTATAGTAGAATTGTTTTCCTCGTGTAGCTCAGTGTGTGAAATTCGAATTAAATCTTTTAAAAATCTTAAAATTTTAAATTATAAATTGTACTGCCTGGCATAGCCGCTCGTTTCCGCTTTTCCGCTATCTAGAACAAGTTTTCTTAGTTAGCAGTTTTCCAGCAACAAATATCACAAATATTCTATCTATTCACGTGTTTTTTGCATTATATATAAATTATTTTGTTTTACTTTTTCTCTTACATGTCTTACCTTAATTGTTATATATTTTGCAGGCTGTAGATAGGCGATAACATATTTTGTTATAAATTCCTTACAAGTCTGATCTGGCTTCGCTCCGTCCAGTTCTTCTACTGCCACGGTGTCTTAAGTCGTGGAAGTCTAGCTGGCTCCGGAGCGAGTACCCGGGAAAGACAATAATTGCTGTATCCAATAATTTAAAATAAACTTGCTTTTGATTTGATTGATTGAAATCCTGTTGGCTTCTTCCATTTAAAAAATTTTTTGTTAAACTGAAGGTTGAAGGTTTCTTCTTAAAATTTTATTTTATTAATCCGTGCCGAGAGATATGTAAAAAAATTGAACTGAACTTCAGTTCGAGCAACGAGAAGCAGCAGTAGGCAGCTTTCAGTGAGAACCTGAAGATAGCAGATGAGATTCTGCCGAAACGTCGTTTAGACAACCGTGACTCCTGGAGGAATCGACCATCGACGCGGGAGAGCACCCGGAAGTACAATAACACTTCATTTAACACCCGCGAAAATCTAAATAACAACATATCTATCTATTTATCTATGTGCCCTATCAGAATAAACTAAACATTGAAGTTAGTAAATTTATACTTCTTAACGTTTTATAATAACACCATTAATATTTTTATAATTATTTAGTGATTGCATAATTTATCATTCATGAACCGTTTGAGAACCACTGGCATTTCTGACCCTTACCATACATGTTAGTTCAGATGTCGAAGCAACCTTTATATCCACCAGGTTAAAGTTTACTAGACCTTGAATGTTTTTAAGGTGTTATCTTCCCAATTTATCTGTTCCATTTCATGAAAATGTAATTAATCAGGCGATATAAAACAATACGTGACAAACGAGTGCTTTGAAAGAGTTGAAGTTATATAGTGTCAAAAATTACGTGGAAACATGACGACGATTGATGTGTGGTTAGACCTATACCGTGCATTCGGAAAGGATAAATTCTATAAAAAGTGTACAAATTTTTTTTTAGAAATACCCCTCGCATACTAAAATGTCCATTTACATTCAATGACGTTTAGCCAGATTTTTAATTTATTTTGAATGCTGCTAATTTGTTTTTGTGATTGTTCACAAAACTGTGACTTCATCAATATTTTTGTTATGGAATTTGAAAGTTTATATTTTTTTTACATAAAATACGATAAATATCCTTGTAAATTCCATACGGTAAATTTGCTATTCTAAATAAACCTTTTAACTTGTCTAGGTGATTCCCTCAAAAAAATTCGCACACCTCAATCGAATTTACCGATTACTTTTCTACGACACTATATGTGCAATTCAGAAAATCTACCTCTATATTATATAAAACCATGTATTACAAACAATGCCCTTCACATATCGTGTTATACTCTATGGTTAACATAAATATTTATTTGAATGATCAATAATCCTGCAACGAAGCAATGAGCAATTTCTGCAGTGTTTCTGTATGACGACAACCATAGCAATGTTTTTATCAATAAACGATATTTAAAAAAGTCTGTAGCTATACTGGAATAAATCTAGATTTCGATCGGAAAAGTGAATTTCATTAATGATATGAATAGTTCGGCTTAGTAGAAATTGTGAAGCAATATTTTGTCCAAAGCTGACCCTACGGAATACCTTTTAAACGATTTATTTTTTGAACAACGTTTTTTCTCACATTTTGTTGAGTATCTCTGGTCGTATTTATCATATCGAGAAAACAAAAATATGGAGTGGGAATTTCAAATTTTTGGGAAGATTGGTCAAAGAAAAATGTTGAACCACAGCGCTTAGGCCCCATTGTGACCCTTTTACTTCCTCCCTGTAGGCAGACCGTCACCCAGTCTTCCAACCAACCTAATATTGCGAAGTAGGTGGTGATGCTGCCTAGGGGCACCTCCTTTACATCGGCTAAACCAGACCAACATTCTCCCAAAATGGATTTTTTGATTGATGAGATGGCAAAACAGTTACAGAGTATATGTTGGACCATCTCATTTTCTTGTTCACAACCTTTGCAGAGGGATGTTTCGCTTAATTTCATATTATATAGGTATTTCCTTAACGGACTGTGTCAAGTCTGGATTCCCGTTATAAAGCGTAGTTTTTGGGCATTGCCAGGTAGTACAATTTCAATTCCAATATATTTATTTGCTGTTTAAAATAATACAATATATTGCCAGGTCCCGGCCTGGAGCCAATCCGCCAACCGCGATGCGAAGCGCCGCGGTAAATGACGGGTTGGTCGAGGCGAGGCTGGTTCAACTTAAAACTGTGAACAAAAGTGCCTAAATCTAAACGTATAATCTAAAGTACCCAAATAGACCCATACACCAACATTTAAAATTTAAAAAGATATGGTTAAAAACAATTAAAACTTAAAACTAAATCTCGCGGACTTCACTGACTTTGATTGTTGAAACGGGTAGATACAGACAAACGACAAATACCCGTCTGAAACAATGCAGGTGAGGGTATATAGCGACTTGCCATTTTGCAAGTACCGAGAGCGGTGACCTTCAGCCCTTGGTGGACTTAACCCATATACTGTTATTACAGATGATTTGCAGGAAACAACTATATACCATGGAGTCATCTATGATGTCTGGTGTATAGTAGCATTAGACCACATGAGAGGATTAACTTACCTCTCACCACTATACCATTTACATTAGTCTGTATAAGACTAGCAGGTTGGCCACTGTCATTTGTCTGTTCCATGACCTATGGCATACTGATGAGAACTAATAAATTCGAAACCGGTCTATGCCTGGTTAGGGAATTGACAAATGACATTGGCTACCAATCTTTCATGATTTGTAAGGTATAATTCAATGCAGGTCGGGGTATTTGCCCGCTGAGTAGTTGTTCAGTTCGAGCAACGAAAAGCAGCAGTAGGCAGCTTTCAGTGAGAACCTGAAGATGGCAGATGAGATTCTGCCGAAACGTCGTTTAGATAACCGTGACTCCTGGAGGAGTCGATCATCGACGCGGGAGAGCACCCAGAAGTACAACAATACTTCATATATATGTATATTATGTAGCTAAATCTAAAAATCACAACATTTAGCTAACAAACTGGCAAGTAGTCATTATACTTAAAAATTATATTCAAAGAATTCAGAAAGAGCATAAAAACATCTTTGCTTTAATAGTATTTTAACATTATTTTTAAACTGTTGGAGGCTGTCTATATTTTTAATTCCCTGAGGAAGATTGTTGTAAAGCCTAATAGAAATTTTATGTGGCCCCCTGCTTACTTGAGCCAGCCTGCTTGGTGGAATATAAAGTTTATTTGCGGCCCGTGTAGTATATCTGTTTATGTCACTACATCTAGGAAACTGAGCGATATTTTCTCGAACATAACACACAAATTGCAAAATATAGAGCGAATAAACTGTAAGAATTTTATGTTGCTCAAAATATGGTCTACATGAAGTTAGAGGAGTGAGATGAAACATACTTCTTATTATTCTTTTTTGTATTATAAAAACTCTTTCCATACTAGCGCCATTTTGCCAGTAGAGAATGCCATAGGAATGTATAGAGTTAATGTGTCAGTAATAAAAAGTTCTTAAAGTTTCAGTATTTAGTATACCCGTTAATTGCATTAGTGCATAATTATTGCTGGCAAGTTTATTGGTGAGACTTTTAATATGGTAATCCCAAGAATAATTTTTGTCTATTTCAATTCTTAAAAATTTTACATGCTCATTTTTTTTATACTCCGCTGTTCTGTTCTGACCAGTAAACTTATTTCTGGATTCAATCTAATAGGCGAAAATAACAATGTATTTGTTTTCTGGGTGTTTAGTACTAAACCATTATTTTGACATCATTTTGTCATCTGCTCTACACAATTTGTGGCTTTAATGCTAAGGTCTTCAAAATTATTAGCAGAGATAATAGATGATGTATCGTCAGCATATAGTGTTAAAAACGTATTATCAAAATATTCTACTATATCATTAACGAAAATGAGGAATAGCAAAGGACCTAGTTCACTTCCCTGCGGAACTCCAGTGTTTACACCTAAGATGTCTGAGCAATATATTTTGCCTTCCTGATTAATTTTTACACGCTGCATTCGTTCTGTTAAATATGACTCAACCCACTATATCACTATATCCGTTTTGATTTGTCACACCCTGTATATTTGTCAAACAGTGGTGAACTAATATTCATAGGTAGCTATTTGTTATTCTTTTCAGAGGTGTAGTTTTACAATAACGTAAGTAATATATTTCATCTTTGTACATTTCTTTGTACATACTATTTGAAATTAATTTTCCTACGATATTAATATAGAACAATATTTTGTAGCTTGATAAATATTAAATATTTATTTGAAATTAAATCTATTATTTTAAATACCTTCATAAAATGCAACAGATGGAATAAAATAAAGTGCATCCAAAACTTCCAAGAATTTTGTTGGTGCAATGACATTTTATATCATGGAGTTTTCAATTACCTTTAAAAATTCAATTTAGCCTTAACATCAAACAAAAGTGGAACCAAGTACATCAATAACCAAAAATTATATTAATCAAAGTAGTGCATATTTTATTAGCTACAACTATAATATTTTACATTCCACTGTATCATTGCTAATTTAACAATTTCTATAAATGGAAATACCAATTTTCATATACGTATTTTTTTGTACATTTAAATTAATGTTTTCTGCAAAATAAGAAGCATTTTTTAAAAAGAGTTTCTACAGAAACATATTAAGCCCTTATTTATATTAATAATATAATCAACCTCTTTATAATAAAAACAGTTAATTCGAATACGCTACTCACATCCCTCTCACTAAACGTAACTTACCGGAAGTTCACGCTGTCATGGTTCGGTAACAGGTACTGAAGAGTTGTGAAACTGTAGTTAACAGAGTGTATATAGGGGCGTCGCGACGCGTCTGTCCTTATCGACGGCGCTGCCAGAACTGGCCGTAGCCCGGGTAAGATGGGCGCATGCGCTTTTCCGCATTGTTTATTATTTTATTTCTTTCACATGTGCAATAAACCAGGATGTCGAGTGGTCTCTTGTTTCAGGGTATTTCTTTCATTGGCAAAATGTACACCTAGTTGTATATGAATTTGTTTTTGACTTTAATTACACTAATGAGAAATCTGAAAATGGGTTTGCCGCGGAAAACTTGACCTATATTCCATTATCCTTCCTTCCGAACTTAATCAAAGTTATATCCCTACACTCACATTTTTTGTGTTTAGTTAATGTCGTTCCTCTTTTTTATCAGTAAAATCCTCTGTTAATTGATTCGTTCGTCTACTTGGCGAACATCCATAATAAAACTTGGAGTAAATTAAATGCTATATTTTTTATTGATTTTTAAAGTAATTTTATTTTGACATGATGGTAAATTACTGTTCAGCTGGACACTTGTCAAAAAACGATAAATTAGTATAGTTTAATTAATGAATATCTCATTTGAAATTAGGAAAATCTTTGCAATGCACTGTTTTCCATAAGAAATAAATTAAGAAACTCGTAAACAGCTAAACGTGAATAAAATATTATTGCAAATTAAAATAAAATTAAAGAAATTAGTAAGGTAGTGTAAAGAAAGGCATAAGCGCATAAAACCAGTGGTCCACTTCACTAGTTATGATGATATTGCAACAACTATGCGAGAATACACATTTCTTGTAAATATAGCGAAAACAGGTGTTCTCAACAATTTTAGTTTAAACTTCAATTTTTATATGTAAAAGTGGCAGTTTAAGAATCGCTTAATAAATTTTCAAGGAAATCGTGAGGAGTACAATAATTTCAATATGGAACATAACTATCTGACTGAAATCAACAGGAGAAAACTGATACCGACATTATAATACAATTTACTCATGCAATCGGGGATAACTTCGATAGAATCAATAAAGCGCATACATTGACACTAAATTTCCATTTTAGACGGATATTGAAAAGTTCTGTCCTGCTGAATATTTTCTAAACATTTCAAAACTCGCTAAGCATAAAAGTTTTTACGAAAAGTAATTCTTGATGGAAAGTTTTGCTTATATTGAGTCATTGATTATTGTCGAACTTTATTAAAGGAAAATTGCACTCAATATTACTTCCACTTCCAATGGAAGTAGGGTATAGTAACGCAAAAATTTTTTTAAATTTGAAATAGGTTTAAAATATCATGAAACGTCGAGATTTTAAATTTGAGCGAAAAAATTCTTAATACATAATATTTTTAGTCGCAAACTCCTCTATAAAATCCTTATTTTACTATAAGGAACGTAACCAGACTGCAACCAACAGCTACTCTCTGGGCTATGTGCCCCGCCGAGCGCTGAATTATAAATTACAAGTCTAGCGCGTTAAGTATAATAATTGCATATTATTTTATAGAGGAGTTTGCGACTAAAAATATTATGTATTAATATTCCGCCCTCTAAAAGCACATTTGAACTATGCTAAGCCCAATCAGGCTATTTATTTTTCGATTGCAACAGACGCTGGGCCGCTAGATGGCGCCTTCTGACTATTTTACATGTCTCTATTGTAAAAATACCGGGATGTACCAAATGGTCAAAGGATCCTCGTGTCGGGTCGTCACATGTCTACCTTGCACTGACGAGGGCCAACAGCTCGAAACTGCAGTCTGCAAGTGGTGTGTGACGGCTGGCAAGAGAGCTCCTTTAAGTAGGATCAGTCTTTCGGCTGGTGTTTGTTGCAATCGAAGCATTAGCATGTTGATGGCAATATGCAATTATTACACTTAACGCGCCAGACTTGTAACTTGTAATTCAGCGCTCGGCGGGGCACATAGCCAGGAGAGTAGCTGTTGGTTGCAGTATGGTTACGTTCCTTATAGTAAAATAAGGATATTATAGAGGGATTTGCGACTAAAAATATTATGTATTAATATTCCGCCCTCTAAAAGCACATTTGAACTATGAAAAAATTCTTGTCTGTCGGTCGATCTGCCTGCAACTTTTTTTGTGCGTACGTTTACTCTGGAACCGTTTATGACATTGACTTGAAATTTGGTACACTTATGTATTATAATGAGATCTGGAACTAAAATATATTTTGCTCTAATTCCGTTGGGGGGTTCGGGGGGTAAATAGGCAAAGGAAGCAAGTGAGAGTTCATATAATTGCAATTTAAGGCATGTACGAAAAGTCAAGATCTCAAAAAAATTTTTTTACATCAGACACCCCCCTATCACCCCCAATACCACCCCCACACTATTGTGAAAGGGAGTAAAAAAATTAAATGTGATTTAGTGTGTGTACGAGAACCAAGGGCCTCTAAAATTTATTTTGGCATTAGTCACCTCCTCTACCACCCCCATTGCCAGCCCGACCCTATTGTTTAAGGGAGTAAAAAATTAAATTGGGATTTAGTGCGTATACGAGAACCAAAGACCACTAAAAATTTTTTGACATTAGCCAACCCCTCTACCACCCCCATTGCCGCCCCCACTCTATTATTAAAGGAAGTAAAATATTGCATTGAAATTTAGTGTGTATAAGACTTGCATACAAAATCTGGATGTGGAAGTAGTGATTTATTTCTATATTGTTTGTACTGTTTGATAGCTTCCTCTGTTCCAATCCTTAACATATTTTTTGCCATCTGATCTCTATGTTTAATAGAGTTTATTAGTCTAAATGTAATCCACGGTTTAATCTTTTTTAACTTATTTTTTTTGGCGTATTGTTTTTGTTGCTACATATACAAATGTTTTAAGTTTATTTATAAATGCCGTGTATGTTTGTTCAGCATCATTACCCTTTATCACTTCTTTCCATTCTCCCTTTGCTAGTACCTGATGCAGTTTTTTGTAATTTATAGTTTTAATAGTTTTCTGGTTGTTTGTATAATATTTTTTTATTATTATATTAGTATTATTAAAATGAATGGATAGTGATACCATGTAATGGTCTGTGATAGCTGTTTGAATTATATTAGATTTTGTATCAATATCTCTTTTGTCTTTTTGAATATTAGAGTTAACAAAAATATGATCTGTAATACTCACTGTGTGTTCTGTTACCCCAGTAGGTTTGTTCACGTATGGTATAAAACTTTTTTGTCCTAACAAATTCAAATAATTATGAACATTCCGGTCTTTTGTATCTAAAATATTATTGTCTCTAATATTGTTTATTTTCAATTACCATGGCCAACATTGACTTTATTATAAAACATACGTCATGAATTTGCAAACACCTTGCAATGATTGTTCTGTCAAGGTTCTGATATTGTTTTTACTACCTAATTTGTAAGTACCTATATAAAGATTATATTTTTTTATTAATAAACAGTTACAATACAACGTTGTTACTCACTTCCGCTATATTCCTACCTAAGCCATAATTAGGATGTAAGGCTGCATCCACAAATACAACTTCAACAAGCAACAGAATTATAAGCTGGTTCATACCACGCCGATTGACAGCAGCTCCCATAGTCTGCTGTAAACACCCATCCCTTATTCTACGAAATCAAGAGCTATCTTTCTGAGATCGTACAACAACTTTATTCATAATATTACAGAACAAATATCTAACCGGATATCTACCTCGCATTTGACCCTGTGACCAACGTATATTGTTTGTCACGTTGGTGGTAACAGGGTCCAGCGGAGCAGTGCTGGTTCAATTTAGAATCTTGTTGATTGTATCTTGAAATACATTTAGTGATACATTCAAGATACAATCAACGCACTCATTCTCATATTTACAAATAAAATTTGAAATGAGTAATACAATAATTGTACACACTACTAAGTAGTTGAAAACACTTAATAATAAAATTTGATCACTTATATAATTTTATGCTACTGGTGCGGATACCCAAGTCTATAATGATGGATCCCGTTGGAAGATTTCCAATGGCGAGCAGACGTTGTTACTTCTGAATCTTTTGTACTCTATAATCTCTGGTCTAAATATAATCTTGATTTTACGATGTACCAGAGATAAATTTATACAACAAACAAGAACCAATAAAACATAAATGTACAAACATAAACCAAGAGTAACAGGAAAGATTTAACAATTATGAAATATCAGTAGTAGGGGAAGAAGAAGTTATAGCTGGTGAAGGTTTGGCTATAGAGGTTGCCGGAAGATGGGCAGCGTCTGGTAAGATAAGGTGTGTTTTATTCGAAAAGAGGCATTATGCTGTCCAATTTGTGTTATATATTGGGTCGGACTATCACTCAGTTTTAAGGTGTAGAATTTTTTAGATATATTCTGGATGTAGTCCGCTATTGGCGTTATGTCGTGGCAGCGTGCATAGAGACTTCTGAGGGAGGTGTACCTGTCGGAATTCGAAATAAGGCGCATAAATTTGTGTTCTAACACTTTCAGTTTGTTCATTGTCGTAGCCGACGTGCTGCACCACACCAGCCCGCGTATGTGACTGCTGGCCTGATCACCATGGTGTACAATAATTTTTTATTTTCTTTGTTAAGTCTGCTACCCCTGACCATGAGCGGATACAGACTCCTAGACAAGGAGTATACCGTCCGTATTGTCTCATTTATATGCATGTTAAACGTCAGTCTTTGATCCAGTCTTACCTCCAATCACACTGCTCAGGATTAGTGTCATTTCCCAACCATGTTTGAATGTCTCAACAATTCTGTGCTGTTTAATATAACAAAAATATTTAAAAAATATTAAAAAAAAGAAACTAAATGCATTTTTCACTTATTTCGCGTCATATCTCCAAAACGTTTAGGCGTACGAAAAAAATGTATAGGACCTTTAAAGTAGAGAATTTACAGATGTGCAATCTTCATAATAGGTATTGTTCCCGTTTTGGGCCATAAAAACTGAGTTAATTGCGAATCCACGATCCACGAACTGTTGGCCATTTATATATTTCTGGCAATTAGCCTTAGTTCCGAGAACCATACATTTAGTTTTTTCATCATTGAGTTTTAATTTATTTGCACATAGCGATCTATATAATACACAAAACTCTCTATTCATTATATCCGTGATTACAAAATGATTTTTTCAGATATAGAAATTAATGTGCCATCCGCAAGAAGGTTGGTTTACATAGGAATTTTTTAGAACACGTCTAATATCATTCACATATATAATGAATAGAAGGGGCCCCAACATACTACCCTGCGGCACTCCATACGAGTTAGGGACTTTAGTAGATGTTCTATTGTTCACTTTGGTCTTATGGTGTCTATCTACTGAATAATTTTCAATTCATGTTAAGGCTGCTTCTGCTGCACAATACTTACTTAACTTTTTAACTAACCTACATCTGTCAATAGTTTCAAATGCTCGCTTTAGGTCTACAAACGCACTCAATACTACTCTACTGTCATTGATCTCGTTACTAATTGTAAACTTGTTTCACATGAATGACTGTCTAAATCCCAATTGACCATTGCATAAACGTGTATTTTCTTCAAACTATTTCATCAATTGTTCGGCCACTACGATTTCTAATATTTGATCAACTATCAGAATTAAATTTATTGGTCTATGTATTCACTTGTTTGCTTCGGGTTCTGAAATTTTAGAACTGGTTTTATAACGCTTATGTTTAGGTCAGTCGGTATTTTTCGGCGATGTGTTTATTATTTTCAATAATGGATATCTCACTGTGTCAAATATTTCTTTCAACAAGTTAATATTTAATATTTCGTCTCCAATAGATTGATTCTTTAAACTAAAAATAATTGTTCTTACCTTGTTCATGCTTATTGTCTTAAGCTGAAATAGTTTAGTCGTTTCTGGAACCTTATTTTGTATCTCATCATATTCATCTTCAGGTATATCGTCAATACTATTGACAATAGATTCAATAATATCAGCATAATATTTGTTAAAGTTTTCTTCAACAAGCCCAATGTCGTTTTCAAAAATTATATTCATTCAAAATCTTTTTTATTATTACCCAATAAAGTTTTTATTGTCTGCCACATCTATTTACTGTCACCCTTACACATATCTATTTATCGTCGCGGGGACGGTAGCTCAGTGTGCTAAAGCGTCTGGCTAGCAAACCGAGTTGACTAGCGAAGCAGGTTCGATTCCTGCAAGGCGAAACAATTTTTCGTTAAAAAGAATTGCCCCAAGAGTTGTTCGGAGTCCACATTAAATTGTAAGGCCTCGTCTCTCTTCACCTAGCACAAGATCCTTGAGACCTTCCAGGGGGTTACTTCGGTAACTTGAGAGGCGGTTAAGAAAACACTATGAGAAAACACTAGCGTTTAAAATGAATTTTCTTTTCTTCTCTAATTATTTGTAAGGCTTTAATTCTTTTGTGCTTGTAATCCATCCAGTCTTCGTCAAACTGCGTAAATTGATATATTTCATATGCTTTGTCACGTTCATTCTGAGCACATGGATTCGTTAAGCTATGATTCACCCTATATGTAGCATATTTTCAAAGAACCATTTCCAAGCATACCAGTTGCAACCGCAAAACGGTGCCGACCTTAATTTCCCTTAGGTAATTAAAATTAGTCTCTGTTGCCCGTGACAATTAAATATGCTGCGGGAACAGCCACGGCTGTATTCATGTTGTACGTCCATACGAACAAAAACTGACGTTTAAAGTGTAAATGGAAGCGCATTGTGGGACTTTAATTAAACTGTTAAACTATTTGAAAGTTCTGACATTGACGTGAGAATTTTGTGCAAAATGAATAAATTGTACTGAACGCAGATCGTCCTGATTGCATTTGACGGTGAATATACTTCGTTAATGAATTAATACTTGACGACTAATGAAGTTGTTCTCAGCGGAGCAGGTGTGCGAAATTGCGTTAATCATATTATTTAATTATTTCAGAATAAGTAATCGTCAGCACGACTAAGATATGCAGATGAAATAGCTAATTGCAAGTTACTAATTACAGTTATTTTTAATGCAAGCCGGATTTGATGCGGAAGTGAGAAATATTTCCACTTGACTCTTTTATTTGTGCCTTAAATTAAATACCACAAGAAGAATCGTTATTCATTTTACCGACCTGTACTAGATTGAAAAATGCAACACCATCACTTCGTTCCATTTAAGTTATAATAATTATTTCCAGTAATATTCTACATAGGGAAAAGAGAACATATGTCAAATATATTTTAGAAAATCTCAAGGAGCAGTTCACAAGTGTGCTCTACCACTTAACCCACGATATACATACATATAAATTCACAGTAAGTATAAGGTAGTATAGAAAAACTAAAACATTATCACTGAATAAGCAATTTGCTTATTCAGTGATGATTATCAATTTTATTTTCGATTTGGATTGTTTCGAGACTACTGAGAGATGGCGCTAGTTACGCTCTACTGCGGTGAAACTTAACAATGTCTATGAGATGCGAACTCCGAATATTGATTGAAGGTATCACTTGCACTGCACTGACGAGACCCAAAAATAGATCGAAATCGGTCTGCAGTTAGTGACATCCTAAGGTGAAGGAAGCCTCGCATCTTCCTCGTAGTATTCGAGCATTCCAAGTCATTGTATTTTAGTGCTAATTGTGTTTAGACAAAATACGCAAATTTTACCAATTAATTCAGCGCAGGGGGAACAGCTGTTTTGGTTTAATTTGTTGAGTCCTTATTTATATAAGGCACTTGCAGATAGGTTGTAATATTATAATTCCTATATTTTATATTTATATGAGTAATAATACACAAGTAAATAAAATAAATAGGCACATAAAACTATTCCGACTAACCTAACAAAGTAGCTTTAAAATATCTTTTAAATTTTGCAACACTAAATGATTTGGCACTAAATGAGTCCTGATTATATAATTTGTAAATGCAATAATAGCTGAAACCTCTCACAGAACGAAGGTCTATGTATAGGCATACTAAGTAAACTATAGACCTGACATTGAGATTATGAACATCGCTACGAAAAGTTATTTTATTGTAGAGACAAGACGGAGCCTTCATTGTAATTATCTTGCGAAAGGAACAAGCTGAGTAACAGTTTCTCCAATCTTGTATGTTCAGCCACATGAGTTCAGGCAGCTTATATGAAACATGTTCATATTTACGTACACCATAGATAAATCGAATATATGAGTTTTGCACGCGCTGTATATGACTGCTGCAATCCCTGGGCCAAACAAGTGCCATAAACTGGGACACAGTATGCTAACTGCGATAATACCAACGTTTCACAAAGCGTATTTTTAGTATTAAGCTTAAGTAAATTATTCTGTGTGGATAAAGCTGTCTTAGGGCGGAGTAAGCTTTTTGTATAAATTTACAAACATGTTCTTTAAATCTTAAACTTGTGTCTAAAATAAATCCTCGGGCATGTTGCGAAATATCTAAACGACATCTATTTATTTCAATGTTAATTAAATTTTTCAAATTAGCACAATCAGGCCTCTTACCGAATAAAAGCATAGCTCATTTGAATGGCTTCAAAACGAGAGAAGGCTGCAAAAAAATGTCCGATAAACTGTATGTCTTTGTTGATTTGTTGCACAACAGCTTCATAATCTTTAGCATAAAAAGAATAGTAAATTTGGGTACAAAATTTACAAACTGAGATGTGAAAATTGTGAACAACAGGGGGCCTAAAATAGAACCTTGTGGAGCACCTCTGTTGATTGTCATTGACTGAAGAAGTTTATCGGATATTTTTACCATTTGTGAGCGTCCCTTAAGATATGACTCGAGCAGTTTACAACCTTAACACCACATGATTTTAGAATTTCTAAGACCAGCTCGTGGTCAACAGCGTCGAACATCCTACTAAATCTAGTAATATCAAAATAGTACATTTACCTTGATCGGTGGCCTCGATAACATGTGCATTAAAGCTGTAGAGCAACTATAACGAGCTCCAAAACCTGACTGGATTGCGGGCAGTATGCTAAAGAATCAACCTGTTCCCTTCGTTGGATTTCAATTATTTTTTCTGCCAACTTTGAAAATCCTGTGAGAATACTAATCTCAAATCTAAAAATGTTACTAGAGCAAGTTTCCAGGCAGAAGGAAACTGACATTCAATAAACAAACTATTAATAATATGTTAAGAAGTTTGGTAAGTAAACACACAATTTAATAAAATAAATGCTTGAGTCAGGTCCGGATGTAGAATTTTTTAAACTACAAAGAACTCTTTGAATAAATTGAGTGGAAACTAAGCTGAAATTAAATTCTGAATTGGTGATTTTGTTTTGATTATAATAATTCAAAACATCTGCAATGCTGATATTTTGAGGGATACTATCTATAAAATAATTATTGATAGTATCAGGGTCTAGTAAATTGCTAACAATTTGTGATTTATTACTGGACGTAATATTTAGTGACTTAAGCTCACACTAGTAGAGCTTTTTAGAATTTTCGTTTCTAGCAATATATTAAAATAAGTACGTTTTTCAGCGGTTTGGGCATGGCTGGTAGCATTTCGAACTTATTTCTAATAGTTCCATTTTGCAAGTTGGCCTCATCTCTTTGCTTCATTAACAGCTTTAGATTATCAGTCAAACAAGGAGCCTTATTTCTACTTATACGGATTATTCATAAGGGACATGTTTATTAAAAAATTTAATAATTTCAATTTTTTTGTCATCTATAAGTGGTTATAGTATTCCAGAATATAAAATAGGTGTTTTGAAGTCCGAAAATAGCCAATACGTATCATAGAATATAAATGATTACATAACGATAACGAGCTGCAATGTAGGATATAATACTACGCACAATTCCTTCTCTAACTACTAGAGAAAAACATCGGAAGACCATCAGACTACTTGACAATTTGTATCAACAGCAGATAAAAAGTTTGCCACCAGAATGATTCGCATAGAAGACGGAGGCCAACCAGAAAAATTGAGGAGTCAATGAAGGATGCTCCCTATCTGATCATTCACAACGGTCTTTGGTCAGGTTAATACGAGGAACAATAAAGAAAGATCCGAATTTTATCCAAGACGCAGAAATATTGACGTCGACTATATCTTAAACATCACAGAAAAGGATAAGGTTATTCTAAATTTACAAAACAAATAACAACAACAACTTGTATCCTTTAAAGGAAGTGACTCTGAACTTCGATCCATTGCATATGGAGTACCTCAGGAATCAGTGTTGGGTCCTCTGTTATTTTTAATCTATATTAACGATATATCCCCTAATGATCCCAATACTGACTTCATTATGTTCGCTGATGATACTACTGCTGTACATAGGAATATAAATATAAATATATTAAATATAGCACCAGCGGATGCACAATTGAAGGTCACAAACTGGTTTCGTGCCAATCAATTAAGTCTCAATGTTTCTAAAACCAAAAGGATGTATTTCTCTTTACGTGGCACATCCTCTATAAAAAATCCTGAATGTGCAAAATTTCTTGGAATTTATTTGGATCAAAAATTAACTTGGTATAATCACATAGATAATTGTAACAAATTATCATCATCCATATATGTTCTTCGTAACTTATCAAATAAAGTGTCTAGAAGTATTCTATTAACGGTATTCCATGCTTTGATTCAATTTAAAATTTCATATGCAATATTGGTATGGAGTCATGCATCTTTATCCAGCAGAGTTTTTGCATTGCAAAGAAAAGCTGTAAGAATACTAAGTGGGCTAAACTATAGAGATCCCTGTAGGGATAGTTACATCCAGATGAAAATTTACACAGTTCCATCTATATACATTTTGGAATGAATCGTACATGTAAAACAGAACTTCACAAATTATATTTCTCATACGGAAATACATGACTATGAAACACGAAATAGAACAAATATATATGTAGATTACCACAGATTAAGTAAGTCAAAAACGGGCATAAATTATTTTGTTCCAAAAATGTTCAACCTTTTCCCTCCTACCATGAAGACGTTGTCACTAACTAAATTTAAAACAGTAATAAAAAATTATTTACTTCTGAAATATCTTAATTCTTTAGACCATTATTTTAATAATGATTTTAATGACACAAGTATATAATTTAATGTTCGTTTATTTTAATATATTTTTAATAATAATTGAAATCACTGATTGATCTTATTTTAGGGTGTAACTTGATGTACTATATATTAATATTTTTTTACTTCAAATTGTCTTTGTATTGCTATGTAATTGGATCTGTGTAAACTTTTGATTGTATTAGCACCAATAAACTTACTTACTTACTAATAATGAGGCGAGATCAATCAACTGAGGAGAGCCTGATCAATAAAGAATATTTAAAAACAGGAGAAAAGAACGATGAAGAAATTTAAATAATAGACGTCTATTTTGCTTTACTTTTTGCTATTCAGTGTTTGTGAATTACATCAAAAAATTTAAAAAAGAAGAGTAAATCCATAAGATACATCATGTCATTTGTAAATCGAGCTATTAAAATATTGTGGTTTTTAACATTGTCTTATATTTTATACTTTCCTATCTTCAATGTTTTGTTTCGCGTTAAGGTATTATTATTCAAAAACCGCTGCCCAAGTAATCACTTCCACATCCACATTTTGTATCCAAGTCTTATACATACTAAATCCCAATATAGTATTTTACTCCCTTTAATAATAGAGTGGGGGTGGCGATGGGAATCTCAGAGGGGGTGGCTAATGCCAAAATAAATTTTTCTCGTATTCTCGTAATTCTCGTACCCACACCACTAAATCCCTATTTATTTTTTATTCCCTTTAATAATAGGGTGGAAGTGACAATGGTGGTGGTAGGGGGAGTGGCTAACGCCAAAAAAATTTTTTGTGACGTTTCGTTCTTGTATACACACTAAACACATTTTATTTTTTTTTACTCTCTTTCATAATAGTGTGGGGGTGATAGTGGGGGGGGGGGTGATGCCAAAAAAAATTTTGAGATCTTTACCCCCGAACCCTTCAACAAAATTAGATCAAAATATAATTTAGTTCCAGATCTCGTTATAACAGATAAGTGTACCAAATTTCAAGTCAATATATTGTCTGAAAGTTATTTGTGGCATTCTACGAATATTCTTTCCTATTATTTGGGTTTTCTACCACATGTACTAATATCATAAACTAGTGAATATCATAAACGGTTCCAGAGTAAACGTGCGCACAAAAAAGTTACAGACAGACCGATCGACAGACAGAAAAAAAATTTTTTTTCTCAAATTTAAAATCTCGACCTTTCATGACATTTTAAGCCTATTTCAGCAAAAAAAATATATTTTTTTTGCGTTACTATACTTCCACTGGACGTGGAAGTAATTGTAGAACGAGCAACAGCTGAAAGGAACAATTAGTAATAAAATCTATGTTAAATTAATTCACGATTAATTTTGCAATTTCATGTTTCAATATAAAACTTTCCATTCGACCATTCTTTTTTTAAAATTTAATCTGCGTTTATTTATTATAATTTAGTTTGTCGCTTTGCCTAAAAATAAATTTCCATTCTCACGTGAATTGGGTTAAGCGCAATATCAAAAGGTCCAATGAGAACATGGCTAGGAATAATGGAGAGCAACAAGATAAAACTTATTAAGCCCATTGTCTGCGGCTAAAACGTTAACTTGACCGCAGATGTGCGAGCGAACTGGAGCGTCATTGATCGAATAAAGAGCTTAAACGATATAGCCAAGGGCCAGTTATAATACCGGTCATTTATCACATTATTTGTTATATTAACGTTTTTGCTAATTTCAAACCGATGTGATGGTCAACAGTTAATTGAAGAAAATGATGATAAATTATCAAGGAAGCCATTTTTGGCCATTTTCTTCTGCAAGCTAACGATCATTGCACAGAAACATCAGAAAGATTGTAGCTATCAAAAGTACTTTTTGTCTCTTACTTTTAGTTTATTTCAGTTCAGATTGTAGCATTAGTCTAAGGATTTTTTACTGGTCAATCTTTTTACAGTTTTTAACATCAAATATACAGGGTGTCCCAATAATACCCAAGAAAGTTAAAATAAATATTATTACTTTGGTAGCCCGTGAAAATAAAAACAAAACATTCATGCCTACATATATATATATATATATATATATATATATATATATACACAAAAATTTACAAAACTGTACAAGGATATATAATTTAAAATGTTCGGCATATAATGAACATTTTGTTCCTTCAGACTCAATAAAACTGATTCAACCTTTTCCAATCAATTATTAGAATCTGGTCACACCTTTCCAAATTTAGGAAAAAAATCGGTCAAAACACAACCCAAGCAAATTTTCCAATTCAGAAATGAGTAAGACTAACTGGCACTGGCATTCGAGAATAATTATAAATATATTTTGCTATTATAAATCCCATTTCAAATCTGATCAAAATCGTTAGAGCCATTTTTAGTAAAAAAATATTTAATTCTTTATACCAAACCCCTTGCATCCTTGCAATATCCCTCCCTAAACCTTCTCGAGGCAAGCATTCATGTTTAATTAATTAATTAAACTACATTTAATCATTATTAACATATTTACTCGCATTTGAAATTCGCCCAGTGTATTAATTAACTAGTACTTATAATAATACTATTCAAATAGCAAGTCCAGTCTTATAAAGCAAATATTTGCTGTCACCATAAAATTGTCAGGGGAACATCTTGTGAAAAAAAAAAGGGAATAATGAAACATTAAAACCGCATTCCGCTTTATACGCTTAGGTAAATTAAATAACTTTGTTAAAATTGAATTATTTCCCAACTGGTTTTTCATTTTTAAAGGGAGCCTAATAATACCCACGAGATTGCCCTACTTTTGCAAAAGAAATTTCATATCTTCCGCCGTTAGAGAAAGCGTACTGAAAATAAGAACAAGAGATAAAAGAAAACTTGATAAATATCTCAGTAAACAAACTTTTAAGATACATATTTTATAAGTAACAACACTACTGCATTTGACAAGGGGAGATGTGAGCATATTATCTGGACTATGTATTTTACAGAAAGGATACGTTATTTAATATATTTTCCAGAAAGGTATAAAAATTATGATAATTTGTGCCGACGTGTGCAAAAGGTGTATCGTGTGTTTAATATATCTTTCATAGACCAAAATAAGTAAGTTACATGACAATATACTATTCTTTGATCACATACAAGTAGTAATTAATAAAATAAACATTTATGCGTTCCTCTAATGTTTAATTAAGCAAAATGGAAAACGTATATTTAAAATTACATGAAGTTAATAATAAACATATGATATCTACAGAAAATTTAGAAGTAGCATTATTTTTCCTTCTAAACATTATTAGTGTAATGGACACACAAGAATGTAAATGTTTGTTTGTAATTGTAAATATGTATGGCCTCTTAAATCTAGGGAGCTAGATTTGTTTGAGTAAAGAAGGCGGGGTCCTACAGCTTATAGGGGGATTAAAACCACTTCTTGGGAATAATTTATAGTTAAAAATTGTCTCGCTGTAGGTGGGGGTCGAACCAACTTTGCTAGGCATACTTAGAGGCAAAACTAGACTCACTAACCCACTGAGCTAGTGTTGGATCATTTTATTTTCTTAAGTCGTCGTTATTCGCTATTCAGGAATTATTCAGCGTGCAGAATAGATATACTATATCAATATGTACACTATGTTACAATATGTAAATAAATTTAATAGATTATGAAAAGACAGTTCAGTTTCCGTGAGAAAACTCTACTGAGGATGCAATAAACTATTTAATCGAAAAAATTAATTTATAGTTCAATAAAGAACCTTGGCATTTTTATAGACTTAGCGAAGGTTTTTGATACTATAAGTCACAGTCAAATAATGCAAAAATTTTGGGATCTAGGATTTAGGGGACAAATATTTAAAATTTAAATGATCTAAAATTATCTCATTTGCGGTCGATACTGCTATCTTGTAGAAGGAGAGACAGAAGTCTACCAAAAATCATCTAAATTACTCGAAACGATAAAAAATGGCTTGACCAACATTTACTTCCTATGAACACCCTAAAACTAAATATCTACCATTCTGCTTATACAAAAATCTCCTACCTGCTCATAAAAAAATAAAAATACAAAACACTGACATAGGAATTGACCAGGCTGCTTACATAAAATACCTAGGGATCATCCTTGGCTCACACCTGAAATCGGACCTTCAAATTGAAAATATGTGCAAAAAACGAGACATTTGCTTTACACGTTTAGACAAGCCAGCAATATCTTCAAAGAAAATCAGTTACTCATAATATACTATGGTCTACTATACAGTATGGTATAAAACCTGAGGATGATTGCATCAAATGCATCTATCTCTGTTAATACGGGCACAGAAAAGAATAATTAAAATTAAAGATAAAAAAGATCTCAGATAAGTAGATGCTTATTTAAAAAATATAAAACTCTCAATGTCAGACATTTATTGCAAACAAATATTAAATTATGAAATCAAAAACAAAAATTACCTCAAAAAAATCACTTACATAATACAAGAACAAATGTACAAGGGGCCCAATGGGGCGTAAGTGCTCCTCTATAAAATCCTTATTTTACTATAAGGAACGTAACCAAACTGCAACCAACAGCTACTCTCCGGGATATGTGCCCCGCCGAGCGTTGAATTACAAGTTACAAGCCTGGCGCGTTAAGTGTGATAATTGCATATTACCATCAAAACGCTAATGCTTCGATTGCAACAAACACCAGCCGAAAGACTGATCCTACTTAAAGTAGCTCTCGTGCCAGTCGTCACACACCACTTGCAGACTGCAGTTTCGAGCTGTTGGCTCTCGTTAGTGCCTACCTTGCAAATCTGGCGATAAATTAGACGCTTCAAATTACAGGCCAATCTCCCTATTAAGTAACTTCTCAAAAATGTATGAAAAAATTCTAAAGAAAAAAATGATAAATTATGTCAATAAATACAACGTCTTGTCGGAGAAACAATATGCTTTTCGGGAGGCTAAGTCAACTGAAAATGCAATGGATGACTTGATTCCTGAAATACATAAATCACTGGATGATTTGTCACACAAAATCTTTAAAAACTCTTTTAGTGATGTGCCACTGAAGTTAATGACAAGTTATTTAATAGGTAGAGTACAACGTGTAAAGGTAAATAATATTTTAAGTTCAGAAAGAGAAGTTAAATATGGAGTGCCATAAGGTACAGTATTGGGCCCTATATGATATAACACTTACATTAATGACTTGTTAATACTTCCGTCTGGAAGATTATTAGTTTCGCGGTCGATTTTGCAGTGTTTTACAAGGCTACAAGTTGAACAGAATTAAAACGAACGGTAGAGCTAGATTTTGCAAATATAATAAATTTCCTTAATAACTAATTCTTAATCATAAATTTTGCAAAAACACTATTTTTGCCATTCAGTTGATATAATGATAACGTTCCTACTTACAATACCTTACATTTCAAAATTATTAAAAAACACAATAGAAATCAGAGCATCAGATGAAACAAAATATTTAAGAATATTTATTGATAATCACCTAAAATGGAATGGATATACTTGAAATTCACTATTTAAAAACCCCTTATTATGTTAGCTACGGGATAAGGGTATGGGGTGGAGTAACAAATAATTATTTAAGCAAGTTCAAATGAATACAAAGGTGGATTTTAAAAGTCATCTACAGAAAAAATTACACATACCCAACTGATTCACTTTTCAAAAAACACAAATATTAGACACCTGGCAACTATTTCTTCAAAATCTAGTCATTCGACAATTTAAATATAAAACAAATTTAAAGAAAATTCCACACCAATACGACCCAAGGTAAATCTGTCGTAGTCTCTAAAGCTGAGAAAATTATGGTCAACGATGTTTCACTTAGCTGAGCCCTATTATATTCTCTGAAATTCCTAATTTCATTAAACAAATAAACTCAATTGAACTGCTGAAAAAGAAAATTAAAAATATTGTTAAATATACCACCATGATTAAAAGTACATCATGCCTCATCACCCTGTTCATTCAGTGCTATTTAACAACGAATTAGAAGAAGTATCCGAAGAGAGGCATTCTATCACTCGCCCAGTAGAAATAAGAGTTAAAGAATTACTGAATCAACTGGGAATCACCTTACCTAGAGTGCTACCTATAAGATTCTCTGACATACCGCCCTGGAAAATGCCCATCCCGTTATTACGATCCGACCTTTCTATCTATAAGAAAGAAGACATTTCCAGCATATATCTACAACTCAAATTAGATGACATTTTAAACGAATATACAGATGCAATAAAAATATATACAGATGGATCAAAAACAGGCCATGGTGTTTGTAGCGCACTGGTCATGGCAGAGGAATGCCATTCGTGGTCTCTGCCACCTGCTGCCAGTCTATATACAGCAGCACTATACGCGATATGACAAGCACTGAGGTATAATGAAATGCTTGATCACAATTTATTCTTTATATGTACAGATTCATTAAGCTCTATACAATCCATTGGAGATATAGCTACATCTGATCCATTAGTTTTGAATATCCTTTCATTACTAGATTGGTTAACTAGAATGGATAAACAAATAGTATTGTATGGTCACCAGGACATATAGGTATCGTAGGCAATGAACTAGCAGATATAGCTGCCCGTGAAGCACCTGGACTTACGAGCACAGTTTGGCAACAAAGTCAATAATAATTGGCAAACAGAATGCGATAGAGCTGATACCAAGCTAAAAGCTATAAAAGGAAATATAAAGAAGTGGACAATGCCTTGTAAACTAACAAGGCGAGAGCAAGTGGTCGCCTGAGGATGGGCCACACACACCTCACCTCATTTCATTTGTTGAGAGGGGAAAGACCACCAAGATGTCCAACTTGTCACCATCGACTAACAGTTCGTCATATTCTATTGAACTGTAACAATTTCCAACACATCAGGCAAATGTTAAATATGCCAAATTCTATAGACAAATGCCTTGTCAATAATTGTGAAAGTCCTCGAAAAGAATGTGTCTTCCTGCATTCAATGTACTGGTTAGCTATATTTATTTTATATGAATTCGCTTAACATGTGATGTGTATGTTTTTACTTAGTATTAATTATCGCCTTCTCCCACACTTCTCTTTTCTCTTTTTTTCTCTCCTTTTCTCTTTTCTATCCTCACCTTACCCTTGTTAAACTCTAAATCTCTCAATCTTTTATATAACCCCTTGTTTATTTTCCCTACCTAATCCGTTCACATTAAATCATTTACTTTAATGTATATTCACTATAACTAGATATATTTAAAAACTGATGTGATGCTAATATGATGTTAACATAACACAAAATCTGTTACATTATAATAACCTTAAGAAAACATAATATTCGAAAATTCTTAACAAAGATGATAAGCATTAAAATTAAAATCATAAAAATGTTTGTAAAATCCGTACGTGGTTTTTACCTTCAATAAATATTGAAATAATGTTTTGTAAATGTTGTTTATCAATGTTAATATTCCGGAAATTAATATAATTTAAATCGACACTATAAAATTTTCCTCTGAGATGAGATAAAAAATTATTGTTTCTCAATTTAAAAAATGTATTTTTATCAAATTTGAAGATGGTCCAAAAGTTGTTGAGTTATTACAAAAACCAGGAGTTTATTTCAAATTTACGCCCTGTTTCTCAGAAACAATTTATTAGAACATTTACCTATAGGTATATCATGTTTCGATCCAAATAATCTAGCATTGAGCTATGACCCATTATTAGCGACCCATTCTATAGTGATATATTAACGGAACATTTGTAAAACCTATTTTATATTTAAATTCTAAATATTCAATTTCTTTTTTATTCTTATGAACCTCTATTATGATTGACTAGTATCAGATAATAAAATAGGAATTAATTTATGCGCGAACATTTTTTGGTATTAGGTATTATTATGATACGACTATCTACTATAATTAGAATGTGTTAGTTTGGAAATGAAACACGTTAGGTATGGATTGATTTACTTGAGCATTTTAACTCGATATATGTGGAGCCATCTGTGCAAGGTATTATAAAGCTTCGTATAAGTGTCTTCTCCAAATTAAGCTCGTGTACGTGCAGAGTCGGCTAGAGGTCTCTCGGTAAAAGGTTTAAGATTCTCATTTTAATATAAATTCCAGATTACTTTTGACGGCACACAATTTACAGCATTTATACTTATTATTCGATATCAACAACAGATGGTAGCTTGTTACAATTCCAATTTCTCTTTTAGTCGCGTCAAAGACTAATGAAAGAACAAATTAGATTTACGGAGCAAGAAAATATATAGCGCGAACGTGATCTTGACTAATATATCTACTTGAATCCACTAAATAATAGACTCTCTATTCGCAACGAATGGTAAGACAGAACGGACTCTTTAATTTAAGGAACAAGGAAAAATTAGTCCGCAGAGCTACGGCAAATCACAGGAATTTTGCAAAAATACTGTTTTGGTTTATATATATTTCTAAATACTATATTATTAGTAAATGTTATCAAAATTGAAAGTATCTATCGTGCTTACACGTTGTGGGGTGATTAAATAATGTGATAAAGTTCAGCGCCAATAAAAAAAATTGATTTATATACATTAATAATTGTACATAAGCTAACTGAAGAATCCTTGACCCAAAATAAGAGGATGTAACCCAAAACACTTAGATAAAATGTTCCTCCTTACTGAGTGTTTTATTTCAAATTATAAAACTTATTTTTGCCATTACTT
Organism: Leptura quadrifasciata; assembly: GCA_963675555.1. Taxonomy (NCBI): domain Eukaryota; kingdom Metazoa; phylum Arthropoda; class Insecta; order Coleoptera; family Cerambycidae; genus Leptura; species Leptura quadrifasciata. The sequence continues at coordinate 8,110,730 of OY776674.1, forward strand.
TGTTACTATTTAATATTTGTTTTTCATATTTGGCCGAAAGTTTAGATATTTTAGGTAACATCAGACCATGGTAAAAGATAGTTTCTCAGTATTACCAGAGGCGTACGGCAGGGACAGAGGAGTAGTTTCCCCCTCTAAATTCTACGTCACTGGTGGAATCGTCTTTTCTGTATAGTTTTTTAATAAACGTTTTTTATGAAAATAATGTACTCTTACCATTAAACATAATTTATAACAAATGTTCAATGTGACCCCCATTTACTTCAAGATATTTTTGTATTATTTTGTTAAACAATCTTCTAACATTAAAGAAATGTGTTCGGTTGATTTATAATAAAGTTGGCAGAATTGACCATTTGTTGCAATGAATCTTGGACAGTATTAATTTCTTGAGCACATACTAAACAATTCATGTGTCCCCAGAAATAAAAGTCTAAAGGATACAATCCGGACTTCGGGGTGGCCATGGAAATTCGCCTCCTCTACCAATCTAATGAATAGGAAATTGATATTTACATAGTTGCGAACTCCTAAACGAAAATGAGCCGGGACGCCATCTTGCATAAATCACATACCTATTCTTCGATTAACCGGCAATCGCGGGAGCTCGTCGAAAATTGTAGTTTGAAGAAACTCAAAGTACGAGTTACCATTCAAATTTGTGGGTAATTCATAAGAGCCCAACAAGCTATTTCCGAAAATACCGCACTATACATTTATTTTAAACTCATGATGGAAATGTGCCTCTCTGACTACATATGGATTGTAAATGTCTCAACTGTTGCTGTTCCTCCAGTTGAAAACTCCTCTACGAGTAAAAGTGGCTTCATCGGTAAAGAGAATATTGTTAACAAAATTAGGATTTAATTTTTTTCTATCTCTAATAGATTGTGCAAATTCCACTCGTAAAGGAAGATCCCTTGGTAATAAATTTTGGACTGGTGCAAAATGGAAAGGTCGCAGGTTTTCTTTTTTAAGTATCCTAAATACTGAAGCATTGCTTACCCCAGTAATTGTTGATAAACGTCGACTGCTTAGTTAGGGATTATGAACAATTCGTACTAAAATGTCCTCTTGATCAATAGAAATATTTTTTGGCCGTCCCACATCACGCGTTTGGGATTGAATTTTCCAGTTTCTCCTAATCGAATAAAAATATTTCTGAAGGTCTAGTGATTGGGTTGGGCTCTGTTTAGATACATTTGGAGATATCTTCGAGTAGCCATACAACAAGAATAATTTTCTTGTGCATAAACACACATCATATCCCGCATATCAAAATCTGAAAAGTTATTATGCCATGGCATTTCAGTAGATATCTTTTTTTTAAATTTTACAACGAGCAAAATGACTGACAGCGACACCAAAAATTGACAACAATGACACAACCCTACAAGACTCAAATACTTACTCCAGACTGGAGCCGACAGCCCAACAAATGAATTAATTTTCTTTCTGTAAATAATTATTGTATTACATATTATCAAGAATGTAGTTAAATTTATTAAATATATTACAAAAATTGAACTGCAAAACTAATTTCACGTTTTATGAGTAAAGATGCCGCCGAAATAATCAATACGAATATGAAAAGTAAATTAAACCTTAAAATCAGAATATTGTGCAGCCTTATCTTTAACTTCAATTATCTCGAAAAATAATTACTTTATCTTTTGAAGCATGAGTACATTATTTTCGTAAAAAACGTTTTAAAATTAAAAAATTATACTGAAAAGACTATTCCACCAGTGGCGTAGAATTTAGAGGGGGGGAACTACTCCTCTCTCCCTACCGTACGCCTCTGGTAACAGTGAGAAACTATCTTTTACCATGGTCTGATGTTACCTAAAATACGTAAAGTTTCTGCCAAATATGAAAAAGAAATAGTAAACAGTAACAAAATAATTGGCAAAAATAATTTTTAAAATTTGAAATAAAACACCATGTATCTCAGTAAGGAGAAATATTTTACCTAAATGTCTTGGGTTACATCTTCTTATTTTGGGCCAAGAATTCTTAATTTAGCTTATGTACAATTATTAATGAAACACCCTGTAGAAGTTATAGGAGATAGAAGTTCAGTTAGTTTAACATATGTAGATCGATTCATTATATAACTGAAGAATTATGCTAAAAGGAACAGGTCAATTTCCAAAAATTTAAATTAATTTATAGAATTTTCAGTATTCAAAGCATTCCGGAGCATTTCCAGGGCAGACCTAGAACCTTGAAACTTAGAAGACAAGCATAATAATTAAATTACAACCAACAGGAAAAAATATCGATATTCCTTAATTACACCTATAAGTAGATATGGAGAGGAGCAATAAAGTTGTAATCAAAACTACAAACGCTTTTGTAGTATTAGAAACTCACCTCTTGTACCTACTTAATTTAATCAAATAGAAATATCGCACAAATATTTCTAATAAACATCATAAAGGAATGGTTTTACAATGAAATATCGAATTAATAATGTTATATGTAGATCGTTTTTTTAACAGGATACCTAACTTGTATTTCGAATTTGGTATAAAATATGTAATAGGGTATGTATGGTTTCTGCTAATACTGTCTATGGAAATTGGAGACATATCTGTCATACTGGGAGGATCGATAGAAGCCTGAACCTACATCTACGTATAATCTACATTTTATCAAAATTTTAGAACAAAGTTAATATAGTGCTTGATTTTTGATTAAGCACAAAATAAAGATGTACAAGATATTGAAATTATAATATACAATGTCTCTCAGGTTTAAATTAACTTTATGTAGATTTTATATAGGTCATATATCAATTTTACTTTAAAGCGTTTTCAATGAGATTATTATAAAACCTGTAACGTTTCATTTTTCAATTTTTTATTGACTCAGAGAACATTAGTGTATTCTTGGTTGTATGTAATCTTTATCAAAATTTAGTACAAATTAATATTTTGTTACTGCTGGGAAGTAGGCCTGGAATAAAACTTATTGAGGGTAATCTAGGGAAGAAATAATTTTGTGTGGAAAAACAGTGAATGGAATTGAAAGCATCAGTTTGAAATCGGATTTATTCCATTATTGCTTGTGTTCAATTTTGAGTTGTGTTGGTGTTGAACCTTTACTTCCGATCTCCACCAAAATTGTAGATACCCGACGTTTATCATGATGACATTTTGACTTTCAAATTAATTACTACAGGACACTGTTATTTTGGATAGTAAATATGTTTTTAATAGAAGATAAGAACAGCCCTCAAAGAGAGGTGAGGAACTGTTGTATAGTTTTCATATGAGGTCTTAATCTGGTTCGTTTTAAGAGTCCTCCACTGAGGTTCTCCGCTCAGGTTCCCATACATGTCGTCTGTACGGTTGTGAGCAAAAAAAATAGGACAAGTCTTATAACTGTATTTTGCTAAAATATAATTGTGTACATCTAACTTTAATTTTTATGACATTGTCAGTTAGTTGTCATAATTTATTGCAAGTGTGCAAAAAACCAATTTGCCTCATATAAGCGATTTAGTTAAATCTGGAGTTATTGCTAAAGCAGCAGATGGATGATCAATGAGACAAATGGCACTGCGTTATAATATTGACAAAAATTTGGTGTGTAACATTTTAAGACAGTGGAGAATAAACGGAACAATTAGTAGAAATTCTGGATCAGGATATCAACTCAACAACAAGATTTGCAATTGGTAAATGCTTTAGTAGAAAATCCATTTTACTGAGTTATTTAGGCTGCTGAAGAAACGAATTTTCCTGGATCGAATAGTACTGGTCGCCGGCGAGTAAGAGAATCGGAGCTGCGCTGTCATGCAGCAGCACAGAAATACTTACTTGAAGCTGAACATAAAGAAGCTCGAGTAGGATTTGCGCTTGAATTTTTAGCGCATGATATAAATTTTTACAGACGAAAAAGAAAAAATGATAAAAGTGGTAGATTTTCCGTCAATATGTGGGCTTGGATATCGGCACGTGGTCCTGGTGTTTTGTGGCATATTGAGGAACGATTTAATAGTGAAACGTATATTAGGATTTTAGACAATATTATACTCCCTTCTGTGTCACAATTATTTCCTAATAATGAGTTCATATTTTAACAAGACAATTGTTCCGTTTGTACTGCTCATACCGTAACTAACTGGTTTCAAGATAACAATATCAATGTTCTTAACTGGCCCAGTCATAGTCCAGATCTAAACCCTGTGGAAGAAGTATGGGGACTACTCGTAAGAAGTATCAATAAACGAAATGTGCGACCACGGAATGCCGAAGAATTACTAGAAATAGTAAATAATGCATGGGAAAATATTATTACTAGTGATTATTGTATAAGGTTATTTAATTATATGCCAAACAGACTTATAGAAATTATAAATAGAAATGGTTCAGTAACGAAGTATTAATAGTTAGTTTCTTGTTAAGTAGAATATCCTTTGTCCTTTGATCCAGGATTTCTACTAATCGTACCGTTTATTCTCCATTTTCTTAAAATATTACACACCAAATTTTTGTCAATGTTATAACGCAGTGCAATTTGTCTCATTAACCATCCATCATTTACTATAGCAATAACTACAGCATTAAAATAAAAAAATAAATTAAAAGTGATATCTGTTTTATTTCGGCTACTCATTACATATTCAAATAGAGACAGATTTACATTAGAAAAAAAAAAGTTGTTCTATTTTTTTCTGCTCACGACAGTACAAGTCCTCCGCGCGAGTCCTCGGTATCAACTTAGATTTCGATGTAAAAATATTACTTCTTGAAAGACATTGATTTTTTGAAATAAATTGGAATTACTAAAATTATTTGTTAGATGGCCACAAAATTTATCAAGAATTATAACCGATAGCTTATTAATTACAAAACGAGTTTTAAACCAAGTTAGACAATAAAGTCTGGTATTATTAATTTTATTTATTTTATGGTGGTGCACTCCATTACATATGGTGGTCTTCTGGTTTGGACAAGCAAGAGAAAACCAGTGGTGGCCCAAGATATTTGTAAAGCACACCTGCTGGCACAGGTAATATTAAATATTTAGAGGACGCCTGTTCCTAATGGAGATTTTTGTAACAAATTTTGTATTGTAGACCAGGGCCAAACCGTTTAAAATATCGTAATAGACGATAAATTCTTAGCAGTATACGAATGGTCGGAAAATGTAGTTAATGGTGTAAATAATTAAGGAAAAATCGTCCAGACTGAGTAAAAGTTCGGGAAGGAGGGTTGGGGTGGTAATATATACATTTTTAGGGGTTGGTACTCGTTTTTGCAATTTGCGGCTAAACTATGCATCCTATTGAAAAATGTTGAATATAAAAGTTGTAGATAATGAAAAATTCTAAAACTTTCTAATTGATCATTATTGACCATAACCTCAAAATTATCGAGAAAAATGCAAAAAACCGTTTTTTCGGTTTTTAATCTATAACTATCGCAAAAATGTTTATATTTTCATGAAGACTGGTGAAAATGTTCTCTTTTGTGTTTTAAATAAACCCAAATTTTTTCAAAGCGAAATATTTAATTTTCGATGTTTTATGAAGAAAATAAATAAAAAAGACCTAATTTTCAATCGAAAAATTTGGTTAGCAAATTTTCGACTAATGAACTTTACTAGTGCTCATTTTTTTCGTTGAAATCTCAACTTTAATATAGAATTAAAATATAATATTGATTATATACAAAAATATCATTAAAAAAGCGAAAAACTGAAAAACTACTTTTTAAAATCGAGTTTTCGGTGAAAATCATGAATTTCTTTTTCTTTATTGTAAATAAACGTTTACATTCATAAAAAGCGTTAATTCTCATACAATACTATGTTATACAAGTAGTGTACATGTACCTAACTGAGACGAGACTGTTACAATTGATCCATTACTATTATTTCAGAGAATTTCGCGAAATATCAGCAACACAGATGATATGAAAAATTACTTACAGTACGAGCTTGCTCCATTTCCTGTGTCGTTGTTTACAGAAAATGGCTTCAGAAAAAATGTTAAGCCACATTTATATACAGAATTTGCGAGCATCGATTCGTTACCAACTTCGAGCAATATTGTACACGTTGTTGATGTCGGGTTTCTCTTACACAAAGTAATCTGGCAAAAACGATTCAATTAATGAAATAACACAAAAATATTTACATTATGTACAAAACAATTACGCAAAAAATAGTTATATGAAGAAGATGCAGATTCCCTAATTATCAATACATCCTTTGAAGTAGCAAAAAACTCCGATAAAATAGTGGTAGTTGCTGGACAAGACATAGATCTTTTAGTTCTTTTAAATCAATTCAGTTCACATGAATTGACTATCTATTTCCACAAACCTGATGCAGGAAATATTAATGATACTTATTACACCTATAATAGTTTTAAACATAAATCACATAAACATATTGTAGCATTTTTACATTGTTTCTCTGGCTGCGATACAACTTCCTGTTTTGCTGGGAAAGGAAAAAAAAACAATTATAAAATCCTTACCTAATCTTGCAGAAATTTTTTACAATACAAATGCAGACAAACAAACGATTACCGAAAATGGATTAAAAATAATAGCTTCTATTTACAAAAGATTTGAACTCTACCGAACGGCTACTATTAAATCCTCATTTCATTTGAAAAAATTACCTCCAACTGATGGGGCAGCTAAGCAACATTGTTACAGGGTGTATTTTCAAATACAAAGTTGGCTTGGTAATCAATTAACAGCTACAGATTGGGGATGGAAACATCACGTTAATGGCATCGTACCTATATTTACAGAACAAGAATTAATTCCTGAAAATTTATTGAAAATTATCTGCTGCAGCTGCGAAACAGGATGCGGTAATAGCAAATGTGGGTGTCGCAAGCATGGCTTAAATTGCACAAATTTGTGCTCAAATTGTCACTTTTCTGATAAATGTTCTAATGCCGAAAAATCGTTGTATGAATAAAATTGTAGTCTCGGGGACATCGAAGACGAAGACAGTACCCACTGTCTAATAAATAATAATAAAAATAATGATACTGAATTCTGGCGATGAAGAATTGCCCACGAAGAAAAAAAGATTTCAATAAAATTATTTCACTTTTAATTTTTGTATTTTATAATCAAATATAAGACTTTGATGTGATAATTTATAAATACTTACGAATCACAAGAAATAATTAACAAATTTTCTTAGTTCACAGGCTTTGTGTTTTTTGAATTTTTACCTATTTAATTGTAGTTTAAATAATGTTTTCGGGACTTTGAAAGCCGAGAATAGTTAGGTACATGTACATTACTTATATAACATAGTATATTGTATGAGAATTAACGCTTTTTATGAATGTAAACGTTTATTTACAATAAAGAAAAAGAAATTCATGATTTTCACCGAAAACTCGATTTTTAAAAAGTAGTTTTTCAGTTTTTCGCTTTTTTAACGATATTTTTATATATAAACAATATTATATTTTAATTCTATATTAAAGTTGAGATTTCAACGAAAAAAATGAGCACTAGTAAGGTTCATTAATCGAAAATTTGCTAACCAAATTTTTCGATTCAAAATTAGGTCTTTTTTCTTTATTTTCTTCATAAAACGTCGAAAATTAAATATTTGGGCTTGTTTGAAACACAAAAGAGAACATTTTCACCAATTTTCATGAAAATATAAACATTTTTGCGATAGTTATAAATTAAAAACCGAAAAAACGGTTTTTTGCATTTTTCTCGATAATTTTGAGGTTATGGTCAATAATGATCAATTAGAAAGTTTTAGATTCTTTCATTATCTATAACTTTTATATTCAACATTTTTCGATAGGATGCATAGTTTAGCCGCAAATCGCAAGAAACGAGTACAAACCCCTAAAAATATATATATTACCACCCCAACCCCCCCTTCCCGAACCTTTAATCAGTCTGGACGATTTTTCCTTAATTATTTACACCACTAACTACATTTTCCGACCATTCATATACTTCTAAGAATTTTTATTGCCTTAAACAAGATTGGCCCTGGTCTATTGCCTCGGTTCGGAAAATACGCTGTGAAAATTCCTGTAAAATAAAATAATAATAATAATAACAAAAGAAGTATTCATGGGAATTGTTTTGTTCATCTTGATACCAAATAAATTTTCTTAATTTTCATAAACAGGTAAATAAGAATATGTTAAATTTTAACGATGTCTGGGTATTATTTTACCTCGCAATAGAGAACCCACCCTTTTGCATAAGTGAAAAAAAATTGTATTTTATAATATTTAGTTGAGATAGCAACGTGACCAGATCAAGAGAAAAAAAAAATTTTTGAATCCACGCGTGGGGTGTTTATTAAATAGTGTAAGACGTAACAATATCTCCTTGCTATATAAAATGCTTTCAATTATATACTGTGTGCTGTGGATGTTTATAGCTACCAAGACACTTACTATAACGAAGGACAGCTTGGGTTAAACTACTTAAAGAGAACATAATGGAGTAACATAACTTTCAGGTTTTGGTTAATTAGTATTTTTCCGCAATATACCAACTGAATACTATTCTTATATGCTAGCAAAACCTATCATTATTGGTAAATAGGGTTTCAAACTGGTTAAGAAGTTTCGCATATTCTCGACTTTTGCATATATGAAAGTTTTTCTTACCGAGTTTGCAGAAAATCTCATTGTTCAGTTTATCCGCGTCTCAAAATATATTTTACGGCAATAAAATTTAGGATACGACTAAGGTTTACATAAGGAGCTTTGGCTTTAAACTTTGTTGTTGTAAAGTTTCTTCGTTCTTTTGCAGTTAGTCATAACAAGAGGAAATATGAGTTTAAAACTAGTTTGTAGTTTCTTTGCTCACAAACAAAACGTGTAATAAATATCACGAAATATTTTTATGTATGATAGCAAGGATGATTATAGTTATTTGCTGTTAGTCATAAAAAATACGTTTAATAAAGAGTACATATTGAAGCGGTAGAATACAAAATGTGTAATATTCCTAGTAGCTGTAAGTAGTTTCTTATCTTAATAATCTCTGCTCTATGTAAACTTGGATATTATTTAAATTATGATACTACATTATCATGATAACAATATTATAATTAAAGTAGCTTAATTAATGTGAATATTCATTGAGATTAATTTGGTGCAAAACGTTGGTGATGGTTTAAAGGTAAGAAAAAAATTGCATCTATGTTTTATATTGCCGAGTAGTTTACAAGTTTTTTAAGATGGTGTTATCATTAGGAAAACCAAATGAATATGTTTACTTACGAATTACGTAAAGATAAGTTATATATATTACGTAACTGTAGATCTATATAATTTCTCGTTAACTGAGGACTAATTGTCAGAATTTTGAAGCCAAAGTAGATATATATATATATATATATATATATATATATATATATATAGAATTGTTTTTAATAATTCTGTAATAATTATGGGTCCATATATTCTTTGCACATGATACTTCTCGTGCCCATATACCTGGTGGCCACAAGAAGCTTCTGTGTGTGTGAGCCAATGATCTTGAATTTTGAAACACATATACGACTTATTTTCCAATTTACTGACGTTTGCAGTCAAAATGGCCGGCTTCCGGTTTCGGCGAAAAGCAAGTTCTGTTTGAGCACTATGAAATTTTTCTCAAAAATAGTTATAAAACTTTTAATTTAATTTTTAAACTCAGAAAACCGCGACTGTGGTAACATTTTTCTATTTCCATTTTGTTAACCGCACAAAAAATAATTCTTTACAGTAAGTTCATATTGAGCCTTATGTGGATAAATAAATATGAAAATGTTGGCTTTTGATAAAATTAACTTCCTTTAAATAGAACTAACAGTGTGACCCTGTTGAAAACCGGACACCCCCACACAATTTTTACTTACTTACGTAACGAAATCGTATTATCAATTTTTTAATAATAAATATGAGTACACCTATGGATGGGCCTCTGAAATGGGCCCGTACAAAACTTCATAAAGAAATATTGCACATTAATAATTCTGTGGTCGGGACAAAATTGAAATTGTTCGTCTTGTTAGCGATCATATTCTTTCCACAGGAGATGCGGAAAGAATTTAATAATAGACGTCCTGATGGAGCATTGAGTACTGTATAATGTATAAATAAAATTTTCGACGGTGTCTCAAAGCATATTCTTAAAAACAGAAATAATCCACGTCGGTAAATTAGAAACAATAAGCAAATATTGTAATTATTACACAATAATTATCATACTAACTTGAGACAGTCGGTCTAGGCTTAAATATCTCTGGAGAAAACATCAAAAGGTGCCTTAAAAAACAAAATATATTCGGAAACAGAGGGATGAGGAGGAAAGAAGATTGGAATTCTGTTTGTAGACCCAGGGAAAATATCTGAATATCAGGAAATTTTTAATGAAAATTTAGTTCAGCGACCAAGCTACATTTACAACAAATGGAGTGGAGTCGTCTCAAAATTCACGGTACTGATCTGCCGAAAATCCTAATTGTATCATAAATGCAAAGAGGCAGTACTCAGCACAAATAAACGTGTGATACGGATACTTCATTATAGAATTATTGGCCCTTTTTTCTCTGACAGCAATTTGAATCATCTTTTATTTTTTAACTTTCTGAAAAATAAGTTTTGACACTGCATAACTTACCAATTCAAACACATCAGAATTTAAAAACTTCAATTAGATGGGTCTCATGTGCATAGTGCAGTAGTGGTAAGGGTTTAGCTGAATACAAATTTTGAAAATAGGTGGCTGGGTCGAAACAGTCCTATTATTGAGTGGCCGCCAAGATCCCGGACTTGACGCCACTCGACTTTTTCCTATGGGGTACACTAAAACAAGTAGTTTGCGAGTCAAGACCGCAGTCAGTTGATGAATTACATACGTGCTAGAATAATTGAAGTACGTGAAGCTATTAGCCAAGGACAACTCAGAAAAGTAGCTGCGAATGATCGAAAAAGGTTTGATAATTGCTACGAAAAAAAAACGGCGGATTGGTGGACGAAAGAAAAATATAATTAGCGTTTATTTTATATTCCGCAATACTTTTTTCAATTATTTTCCTCTTTTTATTCCATGGATTGATTACTTGATAAGAATAAATAAAATAATAAGAACGAAGTGATTTTTTATTTTGACCACAGAATTATTAATATGCATTTATGAAATGTTGTATGAGCCTATTTCAGAGGGCGCTTAATCCAGTGGTGTACTCAGATTTTTTTATTAAAAAAAAATCGCTAATGCGATTTCGTGAATTTTCACCCCCCAAAAATTACACAGTAGGCCTTGCTTTTTGTCAAGAAATAGGACACTATCTTAAAGTGCAGCTTGTCACGCCATACATTTCAAAATAAAATTGTCAAAATTGGATGGTAAATAAAAATTTTGTGTGGGTATATATGGACACTGTATATGGAGCATCTTCAGCATTAGATACAAAATTTTATTTCGAATAAGTTGATATGCGATATGTCTAATTTTATTTTGATTCACTAAGGAACTAAATAATTAAAAGATATCTCATTGTTTATCCCGAATTTAATTTCGTCTTCCTTATTTGAATTAATAATAACAATAATAATAATTTATTTACTAGATGAGTGTTACAGTTATAGAGAGAATTTATATGAAATGACAATATATAGGTAAATGATTTAAAATCCCATGAAACTTTCACTTGTATTTGGATTATAGAATAGCAATAATAGCAATACTAAACAATAATAAAAAAGTACATTACTTAAAAACCTACAATTCATTAACAAATTAAAACAACATTGTTAATGAATAATTTACTTGAAAGTATTAAAGTTTTCCAGGTAGAGAGGCAGGCAGTCAGTCAGGATCCTAGGCATTTTATAAATTAGATTAAAATGTGATAGTGTGTATAAATTTAGCTTAAAAAACGATTTTGTATAAAATTAAGAATAGAATGATGAATTTATGAATAAAGTTATAAAACTATGAGCAATCGTTTATAATTATTTATAACAACGAAATATAAGGCGTGAACTACAAAAGATTAAATTACAATATCACGGCATGTCATTTGCATAAGCTTCATTTCAATCTCCATATATTAATACATAATATATAAATTATCTTTGTTTTCTAGGATAAAATGTTTCAACAATTAAAAACTTTTTCATATATTATTTATTCTGGAAGTATATTAAAGAATTTTGAGGGAAGAAAATTATAACTTCGTTGATATATTGTTTTTTCATACCAGGTGGGATAAGTTATTTATTACATTTTCATGTTATATTCATGGCCTATTTGTAGCAAAGTCGATTTATTTGCATACTGTTTTACATTCATAGGTAGATAGATAGATAGACATTATTAGCAACCTCTACTATACAAAGACAATGCAATACAATATAAAACTTAATATTGATATATTAACTATAACGTAGATATATTAACTTAATGTAGATATATGCATAAAGCATGCTTATAAAATTACAAACATAAGGAATATATACAATAAATTTACAACTTACATTCAATATCGGTTACATTTTACATTATGGCAGATGTGACTAGCTCAGAAGAAGACATACCTAAGTTCACGCGGACAATTTGATGACGATTTTCTGAATATTAACGAAAAAAATTAACGACATATTATCTACACCGTAATGTCGCAATTTTGCTCTCAGTAAGTTATGATCCACTCAGTCAAAAGACTTTGATTAGTCTAACAGAATCAGTATGCTCGCCAGTCCCTCAGGAAGTTCCTCTGACTGGTGTATCTAAAATACAGGGTGTCCTAACCAAAAGTAGGCACCCTGTGAAACAAGTCGACCTTGTTTCCAAGTGGGACATATTTTATTGTAATACTTGTATACCTATCATCATCCCTCTACCCTACACGGCAACCCCCTCAAAATATTCAAATGGCAAGGGGGTCGAATGATACATCTTTTGAAAGGTCTTTCAATTCTCTACATAACTGTGCATTTCTTTAAATTTTTATCGATTCGTTCCTAAGAAATAAATTGTTTCATTATTTTAGGTTCGGGAAATAACAATAAAAGAAGCAGTTTAAATTATCGTATGTATTATTCAAAATGACCCCCACCGACTTCCATACAGTAGTATAATCTGTTTTGAAATTCTGTACGAACATTTCACATTTCTGAACACATCTGGAGTCAATGAATGCCATTCTCGAACAATTCTTTCACGTAATTCTTCCAGAGATACGGGTTTTGTTGCAAATACCTTTGATGTCAAATGTCCCCACAGAAAGATATCCAAAGAAGTTAAATCGGGTGACCTAGCGGGCCACTCCGCAGGACCTCTTTTTCTAATCCATCGCTCAGGAAACTGATTATCCAAAAATTGACGGACGCTATAACAAAATGTGGGTGTGCCCCATCCTGTTGAAAAAACAGTTCGCCCTCTAAAAGATTATCGTCTTCTTCGAGGATTTGGGTAATCATTGGGTCGATGTTATTTTCTAACAGATCTACGTACCTTTCGCTATTAAATTGTCAGGATGCCAGCCCAAACATTTAACTTCTGAGGCCTTTGGGTATGAGTTTCCATGAACAAATGTGAACTGGTTTCACTCCAATACCTACAATTGTGCCTGTTTACCTCCCCATTTAAGTAAAATGTCTATTCATTAGAAAAACACGTATTGTACAGTAGATTGGGATTACCATTTAATTGTTCACTAAACGATCGGGATCATATTCGTTTAATTCGTGTTTCCAATTTAAATTTATATGGATGAAAGTTGTGGGCCTTCAGAATTCGATGAACACTGCTTCGTGATACACCGGAAGCTTCAGCTACTTTCCTGATCGATTGAGTATTATCCATCTGCAAATGACCCAGAACTGCCACTTCGACTGCTTCGTTCCTAATCGGTTGCTGAGGTTCAGGCTTTTTGTTTCCTACAGAACCTGTAATTTTTTTCAATAATTGTAAAACATACTGATCTGGGTGGTTTCTATTGAATACGCGTTCTGTAGCTCTAGCACAATTATCGTTTTTAAAATAAATGCTGATCATTTCTATTCTCTCCTGAAAGCAAGCTAATTGGACGTAAACCAAGTGCTATTATTATTTTATTTTAGGGAAGGGGATACAATATAAATTTTATATCTATCATCTTTTTTAATTTTCTGAGAAAATAAGTCACATAACATTTGATATAATTTTTTGACAAAAGTGCTTTATTAGAGCTTCTACAGTATATATTTATTTACGTTTATATAATCAAATTTAGTCCCTCTAGCCGGCCAAACATGTTCTGATTAGAGAAACTTCCTTTTGGGCCTTTTTTCAACCGTCAATGGAACATTGAAAAGAAATTCCCGAAAAAATTAATGACAACAAATTGTTTTTGTGCCCTATCTGGGGTTCTGCCTGCACTGCCGAGAAATTTACAAAACGTTTTCTATGTGATTTTCCTATCTAAACAATTTTTATTTGAAGATTTTGAGGATTTGTTATTAATTGGCCCCGTAGAGAGAAATTTGCAAAAGACCATTTCGACACAATTTTCCGTCTTAAGCAATTTTTATTTGAGATAATTTTAGTTTCGTCAAAAAATGAGTTTTAGCCCTGCTTGGCACCGTTTCTGGTGTACCGATTTCACCAATGTTCAATAGGGTTCTAACCTTAGACCTCCCAAGTCTAACATTTCAGATTTCTATGTTGAGGTGTCCTCGAGAAAAACGTAATAAACAGACTAACAGACTGATAGACAGACTGACTGACTGACAGATTGACGTTTTGCCAGACTGGCGGGTTGTCATACTGATGGTCTAAAGTTGATCAAAATACACAAAAATTTTTATCAAGAAAATTAGTTTGCACTTCTTCATTTGTAATTATTTATAATTGCGTCCCACGTGGGACATGAAAATTAAAGAAAAGATATTTCTGAGAGGAACTATAAAAAAGCAATTTTCTAGTAGCAGTAGTTTCCAAAATATATCCTCCCAAAAATCTCAATTTTTTAATATATGATTTAAAAAAGAGGGTTTCCAAGCAAGTGAAAAATTAATACAAGACATACCATAACAATATCACAATGAATAAGGCAAAGAGTAATGAGTTGAGATATATTTTTACATGCTATCATTGACTATAAGTAATAGTAATAAAAGTCCACGATATGATATACACTTTGTTTGCGCTAATATTTTTTTCCTGTACTGTAATAGAAATACTGCTTTATTTTCATTATAGAGTGGACCGGGCCAGGGTTATAATTTCAATATACTCATTAACCAAAGAACTAATGTTGTACCTATATAATAATATACTTTAAACGTTAATTTATTTATGAACCATATTTTCTCCACAGCATTATTTAAAAAACATATTAATAAAGCAATAAATTTTGCCGACGATGTCAGATATCAAATTGTGACATGAGGCAAAGGTGGGCTGTAAAATTTTATTCATGCATAATAAATTAATATTTTTCAAGTAAAATCAGCTGGTAAGCTTAATTGTTGTTTGATAACGCACCTTGCCATTCAACACTCGAAACAGTTATTAATAGTACGGCAGCAAGTCTTTTACGATTCGCACCTTACGCCCCAAGGCTAAATCCAATTGAATGCATTTGGTCTACCTCCTCATGTTATTGAGCAGAGATTGGTGTACTTGAAAGCAATTATTGGCGAGGCAAATGATATTCTACACTCTAGTAATACAATAAAAACTACTTGGGATATCATAAACGACCTTCAGGGAAAAAAATTCTAACAGGCAAGAACATATTGTGCTGTCTGAGAATGATATAATAATAAAAGATCCATGTCAAGTAACCACTAAATTTATTGACTTTTTTGTGGACATTGCCGAAACACTAACATCTGATTTACAAAGCATACACTCTGCCGAATACTATATTAAAAAAATAAACAAAAATACCCAGGACTCTCTGTACTTTATGCCGGTTACGGAAAATGAGGTAATTGAAATTGTCAAGCAGTTAAAACCTAAAGAATCATTTGGATGGGATGAAATTCCAATTACATTAATAAAAGAAAACATTTCAGTTTTAAAGAATCCCTTAACACATATCGTAAACTTATCACTTTCTCAGGGGATATTTCCAGATAAATTTAAAATAGCAACCATTAAGCCGCTTTTTAAAAAAGGCGACAAATATAATATTTCAAATTATAGACCTATTTCCCTTTTGCCTACAATTTCTAAAATATTAGAAGCAGTAGTAAAAAAACAGCTAAACTATTTAGAAAAATTTAAAATTTTAACACCATTTCAGTTCGGATTCAAAAAAGATTGTAGCACATCTGACGCTGCATTTAAACTAATAAATTATATGAATAATATCCTAGAAAGTAAACATATTCCTATGGGTATCTTCTGCGATTTGTCTAAGGCTTTTGACTGTGTAGATCATAATATTTTACTAATGGAGCTCAATTACTACGGAATACGCGGTACACCACTTCTGTGGTTTACTTCATATTTAAAACATAGATCTACATATGTCAGACTTTATGACGAATCTCAGGAAATTGGAAAAACTGTTATCACGGAAGCAAAAGATATCACATTTGGAGTTCCACAGGGGTCCATATTAGGTCCAATATTATTTTTAATATACATAAATGATCTTGTTGATAATTTTCCTTCGTTACAATTTTCATTGTTCGCTGATGATACCAGTATCATAGTGAATGACGATAATTTGAACGATCTTAAAGTTAAATGTGAAGAGGCAATGAATGGCATTACAAACTGGTTTCATGCTAATAAACTGCTCTTAAATGTTGAAAAAACAATGAATATAACATTTGAAAAATCCCACACACCAGCCTTAGATATAAATATTCAAACTGATCTAGGACAAATAATATCAGTAACTGATACTAAATTTTTAGGAATATATATTGATAAATCGCTAAATTGGTTGACGCATATTTCTGATTTAAATAAAAGACTTGGAGTCCACTCTGTACGCCATAGTCCCTGTCCGCACATATCATCACATCAATAAGTGATGTTTTATTTACAGAAATTCTTGTAGATTCCTCAATTAACTGCAATTATCCACAAATATCTAAAAGCGCTAAGAATTTATAAATAAAATTAATCTGTCTCTGATTATTCCTCGGAAAAATATAAACCATTGTAATCTGCCTTTTTTTTCAGTTGAGTATCTTTGAACTTACCCTGCACATCATGACGAGATTCTTATTCCTCTTATTGGCAATAACAAGCACAAGTCAAGGCGTCCCCAATGCAATTCAAAGAATAGACGAATCCACAACTTTAGAAAATACCGAGGAAACTCTTGCAGTAACTGAAGCACCTACTTACGATTACATAGTCGAAATCGGCTTTAACTTGGATGAGGAAAAAGTACCTGAGTACTTGATTGATCTCATATACAATGAACCCTCAGAAAAAGCTATTACAACAGACGACGTGTTTTCTTTATATGGGTTGAAAACCATAAACCTGACAGCCACTTTGGATTTCCTAAACCAGTTGAATATTCCACCTGAAAATATTTTTAGCTTGGACGGCTTTGACAAATTCCTTACCGAATTGAGAGTGGATTTTAAAGAATATTATAATAGAGTAATTATAGGAAAACTGAATATAACTGGCAACCCTCTAAGGGATGTACTAGTGATACTCAATATTGACTCTAGTGCATTTTCCACAGGGATGGCGTATGGAGACCCCAACCCATACGATGAATTTAGAAAGGGCAATTTCACCAAGGAAAACGTGCAATTTGCTCTTCAAAAAGCCGAAAGAACATTCGACGAACTTTTCTTAGCTTCACGAGATGAGTTTTTGTCTAAGGCATTAGAAACTGATACAGCGAAAATAATAGAAAGTTTACTGAAATATGGATTTAACAAACTTCGAGCCTTAGATTTATGGAATACACTAAATCTGAACATGGAAAACGTTTATAGGGTTCCTACTTTTAAGGGTTTATTAGATAGTTTAAATCTCGAGTTGAACAAAAAACCGTCACTAGGTGTGCTTACGGGGGCAAATAATATTACAGTAAACCGAAAAGTATATGACACTTGGAAAGATGAGCAAAATGTAGTAGAGTTATTTGCAGAATCTATTACCCATAAATTTATCCTACAAATAACTGATACATTGGATACAAACCTGGAAAATATCATTCGATTGAGGTTCACAGCGATTGAGCCTTACGAAACGAGTCTACCATATGTTGAGCTGGCGAAATCTACGCATAATCTTCAAAACTGCAAATTTGTAACCCTAGAAAATGGAACAACAATATCTACAGATATACCGACAGCTATAAATCATAAAAGTTATTTTGAAATACCTAAGGGGAACATAACAGATTTGATACTGGGGAGTCCACTGATTTGTGAGAATAGAGTGTATGGGATAGCAAGAGAAATTGGATCTGAAAATATTATTTTGGATTCATTCGCAGGAGCTTCAAGAATTATTCTGAACAGTTTCTTGTTAAGTGTGTTGATAGCAGTGTATTTGTTTTTGTAAATAAGCAGCAAGTTCTAAATAAATTATTGAAGAAGAATATTAAATAATATGCATTTTCAAATCAATAATGAGGTATAAAAGAGAAGCGGCAGAATTTTCATACACATACAGAGATGCATCATCATGACTTGTCAAAAACACATCTCAGAAATTTTATTTGAAGGTTTCCTGTATGGTGTTATAGTGTTAAAATATTTGTATTCTGACATTTCAGGTGATATTTGAAGAAGGAACCAACTTTACTGTATTGAATGAAACGCTCTATATATTTTATCTACGTTAAATTCTAATGCCGTTTTATGCAGTAAGGTATCTGCAGTAAGTGCAGTAAGAATCTGACTTAAAGGTACTTATCTTTAAAACAAACAAAATTTAGTTGAAATTTTTATAAGTTTAAAATTTTAAGAAAATATATATTGTAAATCTACAACTATACTTAAACTTTTAAATGGCCCTTGAAAAGGAAAAGTCACATCTCTGTGTGATGTCCCAGAAAGAAAGATCGGAGCAAATACATATGCGACTTCTTACTGAGTTATTGAAAATATAAAATAGGCTTTTAAGTATTTTCGCAAAAAACATCAAAAATAGCGTCCACAAATATAAATTATTGTGTGCTCTAAATTGTAACATTTGAAATCCCTATGAAACCGGAAAGATAATAATAATAATAATACGTTTATATTCAACAGGTTGGCACCCAATTACAGAAAATAGTGAACAAAATATATAAAAATAACAATAATAGATAAAATTTACAAAATTACATTAATTAACATTACTTACATGATACATACATGCATACATACATACATAATACGTACATAATACATACATACATTACATTACATAATTGCGTTAATTTATTATTTATTAATTATAAAATAGATTAGATAGATATAGATTATATTGTTATAATTAGACTTAATCAGTTAAATGAATCTTTTTACATATGAATAATGTGGTCTAGACTATTACAGTTGAAGTTGCACTTATGAGCGACTTCATTAAATATCTTGCCCATGTTAAATATTGGAGACTTAACCTGAATGTTAGTTCTGCTGGTATTGACGTAAAATGCATTGTGCAGATGAGCGTTCTGTCTTGGTACATGAAAGTTAATTCTATTTAATAAGTTAATACAATCTAATTGGTTATGCAGTATTGTATATAACAATTGTAGAGCTATGCAATTTCTTCTAAGTTCAAGCGACTCAAAATTGAATGAATTTAGTAGTGTATTTTGATTAAAGCCCCTAACAGGATAGGACCCATTGGATTTGAAATATATATATTTAAGAAATCGTCTTTATGTGGACTCAACTTGCATTTTAGAGTTTTGATAAACAGGTGACCAGATGACACAAGGATATTCAAGTTTGCTTCGTATAAATGATATGTATATTAATTTCAGAATGTTGATATCTGTAAAGCTGCCCCAGTTCCTTATACAATACCCCAGTACTTTAGAAGCCGAAATAATAATTGTGCTTATATGAGTAGAAAAACTGAACTTGGGATCGAATGTTACTCAAAGATCCTTAAAATTTGTACATCGTTCAACAGTGGTATCATTAATCCTATATGCGAATAAAACTGGCCTTTTGTTATTCTAGAAGGACATTATCTTACATTTAGATGTATTTAGTTTTAAGTAGTTATTCTCGCACCATTCGTTAAGTGAGTCTAACGCTATTTGCAAGTCAGAAGAATCGTTTGGCTTGCTTACTTCAGAGTAGATTTTCAAATCGTCCGCAAAAAATAAATGTGTAGTACTCATAGTGAGGGATAAATCATTAGTAAATACTAAGAATACAAGTGACCCTAGGTTGGATCCTTGAGGGACTCCGGATGTTGCAAAAAAAAAGTTGCGAGAATTATATCCACCGTATTCCACGAACTGCGTTCTATTAAATTAATAGGATTCAGTTAGGGATAGCAAGACATCTGACACTCCAATTGCAATGAGTTTAGAAAGGAATAGAAAATGATCGATTTTGTCGAAAGCTTTTTGAATGTGAGTATAAATAACATCGACTTGTGTGTCCAATATGTCCGAGATATACTGTATAATACAGCTTAGGTTCGAGGTGGTTGATCTTTTACAATGAAACTCGGTTCGTTGTCAACGCCGAAGGTTAACATGTTTTTCAATTTTTTCGCTGCGTTAATTATGTCCTGGTCCATGATTGGTTTAATGTGCATGTGTGTATTACTAAGACAAATGATTGGCACTTTGTGAGAGGGGTCGGATTGAAGGTACACATCTGAGAAAAAGCTGGCGAAGCCATCGACCACAGATTGAGGCGTTTCGAAGGTAATGTTGTTATAATGTACAGAGCCCGGAATTCTAGATTTATGCTTTTTGGTTTGTACAAATGACCAAAACTTGAAAGGGTCAGCGTTAATATTTATTTCGATATCATGTATATATACCTCATAGGCAGTTTTTATTTGTTGCTTAATAAGATGAAGTGACATCAAACAAGTGTTAGGTGTATGGTTACAAGAAGTTGTCAGTATTTTATACAGCCCTTCAACTAAATAGTTTTTAATAATACCATAGCTTCAACATTTTCTTATGGGCCTTCCACCAGGATTTTATCATACTTTTTGTTATCAATTCTAATTGTTGTAAGGGTTTAAATGATTAAGATTGTAAGTTATATATTCTCCTGTATACATTATTTTCTACATTTAAATAGTATTAATAAAACCATACATTTACATTTGTCAATATTTTAATACCCATAGTGTTTGTTATCGTATTGGAATTAAACAAGAAATCCGTTAGGTCGAAAATAAATTGTGGAACAATATTTCTTAATTAATTTTTTTTTGTTTTGTTTTGTTTGAAAAAAAATTGCTATTGCCACTTTGTAAGAAAATAATGATATCTGCACGGTATCTATCGAAATTGCAGTGATACAAATGACAGTGGCATTATAATGTACACAAACTGTAAATTATCTGTTATTACACCGCATAATTTGACTTTCCCAAGGATTTATTATTAAAATTGACATAGCATAGTATCCAAAAATTCATGTGTATTTCATTTCCAAAGTTACACTCAATACATTTAAATTAAAACTCATTCCTAAAACCGTGCATAGAGTATTGTCTTTAAAAATACGTCTAGACACAACAAAACAAAATTGGGATATGATATATATTAAAAACAAATAAATATATAGAACAGTAACCTTACGGATAATTGTCTTTTAAAGATGGAAGCTTAAAATAAAGAAATTTTAAATTTTGTACAACTAGTTTAGTGAATATTTACAGTAGGCATATTAATTTTAACCTTGATGTATGTAGGTGTAGGCAATTATCTTGAATACATATTACGAAATTTAAATATTATTATTTAACGTCTTAGCATATTTACTATCATGAAAACATCAACCA
Source organism: Leptura quadrifasciata (assembly GCA_963675555.1). NCBI lineage: Eukaryota > Metazoa > Arthropoda > Insecta > Coleoptera > Cerambycidae > Leptura > Leptura quadrifasciata. The sequence continues at coordinate 8,132,647 of OY776674.1, forward strand.
GTATTCGGTGTATACAGAAACACGTAAATATATTTTCTTTAAGCGTGCTTCTATTAAAAATACACTAAAAAGGATAAAATAGTTTATTTATTTGCTACACTGTCCAACAGATTTTTGACCCAATTTGAGGCCAGGGAGGTACAGTAAAGTAATACAGATATGTAATTAAACAATAATACTAATATATAAAAAAATGTATAAAACAAAGACTCTTGTAACTAATCAAAGATATATTTAAAACAACAAGAGAAAACAGAGAACATGATTTTCTACATTGTATGTTATGAGAGACCATAAAAAAATGAAAACAAACATGTTAAATCAGTGCCTGTAGTAATAGATCTTTAGGGTGTTTACGAAGCAATTGAAAATGTCCATATCACCGCAGATTGCATTGTGATTGTCGAATGTTACATAAATAGGTGAAAATTTCAAGATATTTGTGCGAGGCGTAGCTGGATAAAATACTAAACTATGACGGGATATTGTTCTGGGAATATTAAAAGATAGCTTTGATAATAATAGTGGTGCGTCAATAATTATAAAAAGAAATACTTGAGACATGCATTCTCGCCCACGATGCAAACTAATTAACAAGTACCTAACCAGCGGGTCTTCTTGCGGAAAACAGATTACTGGATAAGTACCTTCTGATCTAAAATACATAAATTTGAGAAATTTGCGTTGTACCGATTCTAGATTGTTAACATGCACATTATAGTGTTATTATTAGCCGTTATTAGCCGTTACTCGAGTCCGAGTATAAAAATGTTACAGTCGATAAATTGTGTACAATAAAAAACAAGTAAAAGGTGTAGTCTATTGTAATTCCCATTCATCTACGGTGCACACGACTATGGCTATAGAGGCCAATTCGGGAGAGCACATGTCGACCGCAGTCAGGACAAACATAGACCTGGTTAGGTCTTGGATTCGGCCTTCTTGCAGCAACATTTCCTTGATAGCTGGCCACAACCTCTCGCCATTCGGTTCTGTCCGCTGCAAGTTGTTTCCATTGCTCGTCTGCAATACCGCAGGATTTTAGATTTTCATGGACAGCGTCTTTGAACCTCTTTCGTTGATCGCCACGCCCTCTTCTACCGCTTAGCAATTCACCATAAAGTGTACATTTAGGAAGGCGGTTATCATGCATACGATGAACGTGACCTGCCCATCTTAGGCGTGCTCTTGAAATAAGCACCTCAATTGGAAGGCTGTTTGCTCTCCTGAGTACTTCCACGTTTGATATGTGATGGAACCAACGGATTTTCATCATACTTCTGAGGTGTCTTTGCTGAAAACGTTCTAATTCTTTCACATGACGACGGTAAGTGACCCAGCTTTCACATCCATATAGCAGTGTTGGAATGACAACTGCTCTGTAGACAGCCATTTTCGTTGACAAAGCAAGGTCGTGGTTGTCAAATACTCTTTCTCTAAGTCCCCAGAGTGCTCTAGATGCAGCGCTAATTCTATTGCGAATCTCGCTGTCCATGTTGGCTTTGTCATTAACAACGTTGCCTAAGTAATTGAACTCATCCACCACTTCAAGAGAATTTCCGTTAAGTGTAATGTCTATTTGGTTCACTTGATGAGGAGTTGACATAATCTTAGTCTTTCCAATGTTGATTTTAAGTCCCAAGGATTCCTTCCTTGGGATTATAGTGTAGGGTCCAAACAAGTGACGCATATTCAAGTCTCGATCTAACGTAACAACAATAGAGCATCTTCAGTGTATCAGGGCTTAAAAATCACAAGAATTTCTAACTATAAATCCATATGTCTTGTTGGTCCCAAGACTATGGTGTTAATATGTATATTAAAAGCAAGGGACTTGTCAAAGATAATGCCTAAATCACGCACTGTTTCAGGCCGGTGAAGTATATTATAGTTTATGGTATAATTGTACGAAATAAGAGAAGACTTACGTGTAAAATCATAGCATTGCATTTCTCCGACTTTAATGGAAGGTTGTTTTTAGTTATCCTGCAGTTGAAGACAATCACTAGCAGTATCGATTCTAGAAAAGAGCTTTAAATCATCAGCATACACTAAGTAGTTAACCTCGTATGTTAAATCGTACGCTATGTCATTGATAATGTGAACGATCCATGCTTTTGATGGAAGTCTGAAGGACGTATTTTTTGTTCGAAAAACTTAGAAAAATTGAAAAAAAAAAAAAAATAGGAAAAAGAAAAAAATAATTTTCTTTTTCCTCAACCTTTTCTAAATACTAAATAAAAATATTTCGTTCACAAAATTTTTAGGGTTCAAGTGACTGTTTCAGACGGAGATTAATGGATAAATCATACTTACTGTCGTTTATGCTTAACTGCGGCTCTGATGGTACTAATTGGAAGACGTCGTAACACTATAAATCTAACACTGTCTGTTTTACACTCTCTTAAAATTTAAATCTGAAAGGGAAATTTTGTTAGAAAACACAAGTAAAAGACAATATAAAGTTCAAAAATGTATATTAAATCTTTTAAAAAAAATTATGTTTTTACAACAACTTCTTCAGAGGAAATGTTAACAAACAATGGTCTGACCCGTGTACAACACATGGTGAGGAACGGGACGATTCATACGGTACCAACTACCATCCAATATGCAGTTTGAAAAGCTAACGATGCACAAAAAGATTCAAGGAACAGTTCATGTAACTGAAATTTTGGTGGGCTTATGCTTGCCTGTCTTTAAACGTATTTTATTAATTCACATAAATTTTGGTCGCTCCTCGGAGCTTAAAATTGCTTGAAGCGTATCTACTTCGTTTGTATTATGCAATAACAAATTTTACGTTCAGGCAAGGCAAATCCCATGCACGTGTGAGTACATGGTATAGATACTTTTTTGACTCCGAATCACTGAGGAACCGGTTTAGGGCAAACCCCGTCAAAACGCATCATTTCCCCGTCAAATCCGACTGCTAGGAAATGATGGGGGTCCCATGTCGCTAAGGGCTATTTTCGCTATAACTTCCGATATACTTTGGATAGTCGTTGGACTAACTTGTCCTCATATTCAACACTTCGTAAGAGTTGCAGTGCTTGACAACGTGGATTCGTAAAAGGGTTTTTAATCTTGGAAAGTCCAATTTTATTATACTTTCTAAAATTGGGTGGTCGGGGCGACATTACGTCCCTGTGCAGCGACATTTACTACACTTACCAAATTAACGCTCCTCGAAGAGTTAGCGAAAATTTGGCATAAAAAACGCTCCGAAGAGCAAAAATATATTTCCAAGAATTAAAAACCTCCTCCACGGCGTTTTTACGTGAAGCACGCTTTTCTTACGAAATATTTCCTAAGTCGGATTTTGTTACAACGTCGAAAAGTATATCGGGGTTATAGCGTTCTTTAACACTCCCCTCCTTTCCGTGAATCTTTTTGTGTAACGTTTGGTAAATTGTTTGTTTGAAAATAAAATGGATCATTGGATGTAGTCTCCCATGTGTTGTATTCGGTTATCGTTCAGACCGGCCTATCTGAACAAAACTTAGATGCAAATCTAAAAATGGTTATAAGTTTTAACATATATCGATGCATAGCATTCGATTGAATCATTGAACATTGTGTTTCAAAAATGGCATAAAAAAAGAAAAAAATCGAAAATCCTCGGATTTTCGATGACACAACACAAACACTTTCGACGCACTTATCTTTCTTAGTGTTCTTCCACTAATGCGGGCTTGCGTCTACTCCTCCTCGTGTCTATGCCTCGTCGATCACCTTCGGTGTCGAACTGCCTTCTGGAACAGCTTAGGTGGTCCTCGGACTGCTTGCTCCAGCTATACATTGGTTCTGCTCGGTTTATATGAAACAATAAAACAAAATTTTAGTAAAATGTTTGTTTACATCCCGTCTGGGGATCTGCGACCGATAACATATCGTCGTCTTTGAGAATAGGAACATTGAATTTTGTTGACTTATATTGATTGAAATGGTTTCCGTGTAGTTAAAAAAATCTCTTCTTGGGAGAAATCTGCGACCGATATCACATCGTCGTCTTTGAGAATAGGAACATTGAATTTTGTTGACTTATATTGATGGAAATAGTTTTTATTAAAATCTCTTCTTGGGAGAAATCTGCGACAGAATCTGCATCCGTCGGATCGTTGCATCTGCCCCTCCAGCAGACGTGGCGGCATCTCGCCCTTGAGTTGCTAGACTCGTCTGAATCGCGCTCTGCGTCAGAGTTGTCGTCTTTCCATGCCGTGCCAATGGAACATTTGTTTTGACCCTTTGGGTCGGACTCTGCTTACAGATGAATGTTTAATAACATTTGAGGACTTGGAAAAAATTATAAAAAATACCAACTCTGCCGGACACGGTCAGAGTTGCTGCAGTGAATTTGGAAGATTTGTATTTGGATACAATATCCTCAGATGAAAATAACTTGTAAAAAATGCATAAAAAATACCAACTTTTGCCTGACACGACAAGAAGTTGGTATGGAAATTTTGATATAAAATAAACCTAGCACTAAGTTAAAACTTAGCCTAGGTTGAAAAATGTTATAAAAAGATGATTGAATCTCCAGAACTGGATTCTGAATCAGAAGTGGAAGCATCTCGTGGCGGTGCATGGATTTGTACAACCGTTTGCTCCGGCGGTAGAGGTTCTGTGGAATCGTCTGAGAACGGGGAATCATTTCCATCGAGTGATGTTCCGCCTGGACTAGCATTTTCTTCATCGGAAGATTCGATTTCCAAGTTGTGCTCCTCTGGCGGGGCTGGTCTCAAATCATCGACATGTACTCTTGTCGTTGCATTTCCCTTTTGCACGAGATACACTTCGTCTGAAAACTTCTTCAGAATTCTGGTTGGGCCTGACCAAGACGGCGTGAAGGTATGTACCTTCTTTTTTCTCTTACTCATGACTCTGTCTCCTACTTTGTAGACGATCGGAGTGACGGCCTCTTTCGGCGCATATTTCTGTTTATATTTTTGTTGGGCCTGACGGGCTTCCTTGATTCGCTCGTATCGTGGAAGCGTTTGTTGCTTGGCTCTTTCTTGCCTCCAGGCATACAAATCCCATTCGCCTCTTTCGGCTGGATCATATCCTAACACGACCATGCTAGGTGTTTGATTTGTTGCGGCGTTCCTACGATTTCTTAATATGTATGTCATTTGATGCACGTAGCGATCCCAAGTGTCGTTTGGCTTTTTGAACAAAAGAGTCTTTAGAATTTTCTTGCATTCCTGCACCCGTCGTTCCACGGGGTTGGACTGTTGGTGATATGCTGGAATTAAGTATCGTTCGATACCATTCCTTTCGCAAAATGTGATGTACCATTCGGAATTGAAATGACCACCGTTGTCTGATATTATGACTCGAGGGACTCCGAATCTTGCTACTATTTCTTCGTCGATATATTTGGCTATCGTTCTGCCGTCGACCTGAATGTATGCCTTTGCCTCTATCCATTTACTGAAAACGTCTTCGACGATAATCATGTATCTGTTTTCGGCGTCTTTAGTCCTCTGCAGCGGGCCAATTACGTCGACGCTCAAGGTTTCAAATGCATTTTGTGGTGCATGACTTCTAAGTGGAGCATTGGGTTGGGCTTGTCTTGTCTTTACAGACTGGCATATCAGACAGTCGTTTATGTATTTGCCTACGATCCTGGCCATATTATTGAAATAGTAGCGTTTCGCTATTTTCCTGAGAGTCTCGTCTCTTCCTGGATGACATGCTTCATCTCGGTCATGATAATGGTAAATCAATTCTTTTATTTTCCTCTTTGGAACTATTAATTTAAAATTTCTATCACAATCTTTAAAAAGTATATCGTCTTGGACGTGAAAATTTTGCATAAAAATAAGATCCGCATCGGAACGTTGTTCCTGTTGAAATAGATCATTCCAACGGCGGATCTTGTCTTGAATATCTCTTGAACTCAACTGAGCCTGTACGATATCTTCGTATATTTCTGAATGTGTTAAAACAGAAATACGTTCTGGACACTTATAATTTGGTAGGAACATTCTTTCCTCTTCATCGTCTGTCTCGACATACTGATTTTGTGGGTTACGACTTAGAAAATCTGCTAATAAATTTTCCTTTCCTGGACAGTGTTCAATTTTGAATGCATATTCTTGCAATAGTAATGACCATCGTGTAAATTTTGTTTTGTCGTCCTTATGTTTGTTTAACCAAAGTAACGCCCTGTTATCCGTCTTCACCAAGAACGGTTTGTCTGCTAAGTACATCTTGTACTTTTTAATATAGTTCACCACCGCCAAGCATTCTAGCTCATTTATGTGGTAACGTCTCTCCGCTGGAGATAACGTGTTGCTTGCATACGAGATTATGTATTTTTCGCCGTTGTCGCCTAATTGATATAATACGGCCGAAAGGCCTTGTAGTGATGCATCTGTTTGCAAAATGAATTGACGTGAAAAATCCGGCCGATGGAGTTCCAGCGGTCCGGATAATAATTCTTTTAATTTTCTAAATGCTTCATCGCACGTATGGTTCCAGTGAAAACGATTTTCCTTCGAAAGAAGTTTCGTTAGTGGCTTCGTGATCATCGCCACATTTGGTAGATATTCTCGTACCCAGTTGCAAAGCCCTAGGAAACTTTGTAGCTGCTTTTTCGTAGCTGGAACGGGATAATTTTGAATTTGTAAGACATGTTTTTCTAATGGTTGGGAAGTATCGGTTCTAATTGTATGGCCTAAATATTGTATTTCATTCGTCGCTATTACACACTTTTCCGGTGACACTTTCAGATTGTGCAGACGTAGTCTTTCAAAGACTAATCTCAAGTGGGACATATGCTCCTTCACGTTTACGCTGTAAACGATTATATCATCTAAATACACTTTACAGAAATGGTGCAGGTAACCCGTTAAAACGTCCTTTGCCATGAATTTCTGAAAGGTACAGGGAGCTGTCTTGAGTCCGAAAGGCATGACATTAAATCTGTAAGCTGCCCCATCAGGAGTGGTAAAAGTCGAAAAATCTTTTGATGCTTCATCTAGCGGTATTTGCCAATATCCACTTTTTAAATCCAACACAGAAAAAATCTTCGAATTGCCTAAATCTTTAATGCTTTCGTGTATTTTGGGTAAGACGGAAGCTTCGTCTTCGGTCATTTCATTCAAATGGCGATAGTCGATGCAAAATCGTGGTTTCTTGTCTGAGCGTTTTATTATCACTGGTGGTGAACTATATTGGGCAGTGCTAGGTTCGATGACGCCAGCTTTTAACATCTCTTCGATTTGGTCGTACATAATTTTCTTAGTACTCGGAGACATCGGATATGGTCTGATATTAAATGGTTTCGTGTCTTTCACTGTAATTTTGTGTTTCACAGTCACTGTGGTTGCTTGAGTCGGTTCCGCAGTGAACAGATCGACAAATTCCTCGAACAGCGGCCGTAGAAATTTGTCATTTATAACAAGCTCTTCAGGAAGCTTTGCCTGCTGTCTCTCCCTCTGAGAAGCTTGATTCCAGAAGACGGTAATACGCTCTTCTGTGCCGGCATATAGGCATTTTCTGCCATAATCATATGCGACATTGTTCATATATAAGAATGGTGATCCTAATATTACTGTTTCGTTTAAATTTTCGATTACTTGAAAATCAATTTCAAAAGAGGTGCCTGAAATTATTACTTTTAATTTTGTCGTGCCAAGAGAGTCCACCATTCGATCTCCGCACGCCATAGCAAATGATCGACGTGTCGTGAGATTTTTAAAATTATCCAACATCCTCGGATGGATAACGTTTCGCGTCGAGCCTGAATCGATCAGTGCGTCGACCGCATGTTCATTTATTTGAACTTTTATACGAGGCAAAGGGAACGCTTCGCTCATATAATTTATTGACTCTCTTGTCTTGTGCAGAGGAGCGTCGTAGTGGTCATGAGTATCGGAAAAAATTACTGGACATTGCTGCCGCCTTGGTTCGGCCGTTGTGCCGGGGATCTTGCAGATGGACCCTGGCCTGGGTCTCTGGCCCCTCGAAAGTTTCCCGGTCTCCTGCTGAGATGCGGGTTATTCGGGCATTGACTATGGAAGTGCCACTGCACTGTGTCTGTACAGTATCGGCACGGGGTTGCCGGTCGGTCGGGTACTCGGAATTTCCCCGATCCGCCATTAAAATTATTTTGCCTGCGGTCAGGATCCACTGATCCGCTTGATAAATTAGGCATAAAAAAAGGACGACCAGGCGCTCTGCCTGGACCGTCCTGTCGAGATACGTCCTCTCGGAAATGCACCCTCGGTGCTGTCGGAGTTGGGCTTCCATTGCTCCTGTTACTAGAATTTTGTTGACTTAAACGTCCCGGCTCTTGATAGTAAGACGCGCGGGACAGACGTTGATCGATAAGCTGGATTAGCGACGTCTGTTCGTCAGCTGAATCCCGCTCGACGTTAGTAGCCGCTGCTATTAACATCTCTGTGTTTGAAATTAGGTTGCTTCTCAAGCGTGACCTAATTTCTGGACGCAGTTGGTCCATGATGACCCGAGCTCTGATGGCTTCGGATTTAAAGGGATCAATACGATCGAAAAGACAGGTTTTCCTTGTGATAAACACTGCCGTGTCGTCTAAAGACGTTTGCTTGACGGCATACAGTTGAGCAATAGCTCGTGACTGTATGTCGGGAGAATTAAATCTCGTAAGGAATCTTTCCTTGAATAAGGCATACGAAGTAGTCAACGTCCTAAATTGTTCGGACCATCGTTGAGCTTCGCCCTTGAGTTGGCCGGTTACGTTATGGAGGCGATCATAGTCGTGGCTTATGCGAGCTCTGTCGAAATATTCCTCCATAATTTTCAGAAATGCTTCTGGATCTTCATGATCAAGCCCATGGAACGTCACGTTCGGACATCTTTGTCTCTCATGGGGCGTACAGGTCGACACGTTCTGTATCGCCTGCACGAAGCCCTCTGCCATTTTCAGAAACATACTCTCCATCGAAGCAGTTTGTGGCTGTGAAGCTGATAAATTAACATTATCTCCCTCCGGAAACAGTCGCTGTGGTTCTATCCCTCTAGAACCGTCGTCGACGAGCGGTGCGGTGACTCGCTCATAAAATTCTCTTGGGGTCGACCCCTCGGAGTCTTCCGCCATGAATGAGAAAGGATTTGTTGGGTTTGGGGACGGCATGGTCCCTGCTCGGGCGCCATGTGAACGATCCATGCTTTTGATGGAAGTCTGAAGGACGTATTTTTTGTTCGAAAAACTTAGAAAAATTGAAAAAAAAAAAAAAAAATAGGAAAAAGAAAAAATTAATTTTCTTTTTCCTCAACCTTTTCTAAATACTAAATAAAAATATTTCGTTCACAAAATTTTTAGGGTTCAAGTGACTGTTTCAGACGGAGATTAATGGATAAATCATACTTACTGTCGTTTATGCTTAACTGCGGCTCTGATGGTACTAATTGGAAGACGTCGTAACACTATAAATCTAACACTGTCTGTTTTACACTCTCTTAAAATTTAAATCTGAAAGGGAAATTTTGTTAGAAAACACAAGTAAAAGACAATATAAAGTTCAAAAATGTATATTAAATCTTTTAAAAAAAATTATGTTTTTACAACAACTTCTTCAGAGGAAATGTTAACAAACAATGGTCTGACCCGTGTACAACACATGGTGAGGAACGGGACGATTCATACGGTACCAACTACCATCCAATATGCAGTTTGAAAAGCTAACGATGCACAAAAAGATTCAAGGAACAGTTCATGTAACTGAAATTTTGGTGGGCTTATGCTTGCCTGTCTTTAAACGTATTTTATTAATTCACATAAATTTTGGTCGCTCCTCGGAGCTTAAAATTGCTTGAAGCGTATCTACTTCGTTTGTATTATGCAATAACAAATTTTACGTTCAGGCAAGGCAAATCCCATGCACGTGTGAGTACATGGTATAGATACTTTTTTGACTCCGAATCACTGAGGAACCGGTTTAGGGCAAACCCCGTCAAAACGCATCATTTCCCCGTCAAATCCGACTGCTAGGAAATGATGGGGGTCCCATGTCGCTAAGGGCTATTTTCGCTATAACTTCCGATATACTTTGGATAGTCGTTGGACTAACTTGTCCTCATATTCAACACTTCGTAAGAGTTGCAGTGCTTGACAACGTGGATTCGTAAAAGGGTTTTTAATCTTGGAAATTTGGAAGTTCAAGTCCAATTTTATTATACTTTCTAAAATTGGGTGGTCGGGGCGACATTACGTCCCTGTGCAGCGACATTTACTACACTTACCAAATTAACGCTCCTCGAAGAGTTAGCGAAAATTTGGCATAAAAAACGCTCCGAAGAGCAAAAATATATTTCCAAGAATTAAAAACCTCCTCCACGGCGTTTTTACGTGAAGCACGCTTTTCTTACGAAATATTTCCTAAGTCGGATTTTGTTACAACGTCGAAAAGTATATCGGGGTTATAGCGTTCTTTAACAATAAATATGATGAACAACAGTGGCCCAAGAACTGAACCTTGCGGTACTCCAGAGGTAGCAATGTATTCGACAGACCATCCATTGAAGGTAACATATTGAGTTCTGTTTGACAGATAACATCTGAATAGAGTTATCAAATTTCCCGAATGGCCAATATCATTCAATTTTTTAAGCAGCATAGTATGGTTAAGTCTATCGAATGCCTTGGAAAAGTCAGTGCAAATTATGTCTGAGACTGATCGTCGATGGATTCGAAATAAATTGCGTAACACAGAGCAGATTGGCAATTGCAGAGCGTCCTTTCATGAAACCATGTTAATGAATAGTGATGTTGTTACTAATTTTATCATATATAGCATCATGCAGAAGAAATTCAAACAGTTTGGCAAAATTACATATTATTGATATGACACGAAGGTTGGTTATGTCAGATTTGTCCCCTTTTTTAAAAATCGGTCATACTTTAGAACGTTTCCTTATATGCTACGTCTATATCAGTTTTAATTTTACTTCTTATAATGCTGGTTTCTGCCGCCACAGTATTTTCAGACCCATATGGCATGAAATAATAAATATACTAGAATAAGAAATAATGAATAATGAGTTTTATTTTGCAATTTAATTAACTGTAAAAGAAAGTTATCTCATTACTATGTGAAAAATGCTTAGCAATATTAATTTCTGAAAATATTTGGTTATTATTCCAGTCTAGTACCTCTTCTCATTTATCATGTTTAAAATCAAATTATCATAATATAAAAAATAATCCACACAGTTTTAAAAGGGAACTAAGTTCTGAAGTTTTCATCAAAAACTGCAATCTCTTTATAGATGAGCTGGCATAACTGAAATTGCCCTCAGGTTACTGATAAATTTTATATCACCGAATAATTCTTATTCACATTAAAAACTGGCAATGTGCCAGACGCTTTGCCACTTACGAAATAATTCGGTTACGAAACGTTTTTTTCTCTTCCAAACTTTGTTCGAGATTAATTTATCAACAATTTCCATATTTTAGTTCATAAGCAATTCTTCTGATATATTTATATTCAGAACAAGTACTTTTACGCGAAAATAATTAACATATACATTTATTCATAATTTAAAAGCTTTTAAATTAATGAAACTTATACAGTTTCCACTTAATACTCCCACAGCCTGTAACTTTTTTTTTCATTTTTAAAGATATCGCAATCATCGTTTTATAATGATATTTTATCGACATTTTTTTTTCCGTAAGACAAGGCTTTTCAAAAATTGACCTTGAATGTAAAATTTAATATCTGTTCTCAATAAATGTACATAACTTTCAGCTTTCCCAACACAGTGGCGTAAAACGAGGGAGAAAAACTTCTTCCTTTGTAAGTTTAGAGCAGTCAATTTGTAATAATTTACCAAAATGATCTAATAATACATATATATATTACATAAACTATTTGAATATTGTTATCTATAATGATTATTAAATTTTTTAGTGGAATACCAAGTTTTGTCTGATAAACAACATGGTTTTCGCTGTGGAAAATCCACTATAACGACCGTAACAACATTCTATAATCGTATAATTCATTATATTAAGGCAGGGGAATGCCTTATTGGAATTCAGCAGGGCATTTGACTGCGTCAATCGTACGAAACTGTTAAGTTTATTGAGCGATTATGGTATTAGAAGACATCCACTAAACTGGATCACATTATTCTTAATCAATCGCCAATAGTATGTAAGTATACAATATGCAAAATAAAGTTATTCTGGATGTTCGTCTCTAAGCATCGGAGTTCCACAGGGCTCAATGTGTTATTCATATTGTACATAAATAGGCTTGATTTCATTCTATGTAACGATTTCTTTTCAATGTATGCCGATGATCTTTCCATGATTGTTTCAGATTCCATGCATAATGTGTTAAAAACTAAATGTGATAACGTTATCGAAAAAGTATCTACATTTTTCGATCAACATTAACTGTATTTTAATACTGATAAAGCTACTGATAAAGTTAACTCAGTTCCATAATAGGTAGAAAAACTGTCAGTCTATTTCTCTTAAAGTCAACAACTCTATTATAACAGGTACTCATAATAGTATAAAATTTTTGAGTATACATATTGTTGAGTATTTAAACTGGAAGTCACATTGTGAATATATAATTTCCAAGCTTGGATCAATTTCATTTCTATTTGATAATAATAAATCAGTACTTACTAGGGATCAATTAATTAATTTATATTATGTTCGAGTGGACTCTAAAATGAGATATAGTGTTTGTTCCTGGGGAATCTCCACTCTATCGCAGAACGTTTTTATTGTTCAAAAATGTATATTGCGCCGTATAGCGAATGTCTCTAGTACCCATTCTTGCAAAGAGTTGTTTAGAGAGTATAAAGTTTTAACCCTGCCAACTTCATATATTTTTGGCGCAGTAGAAGAAGAAGAAGAAGAAGAAAAGAATATTACATCACAATTGCAAACTGTATTTATAAACTAGGAGTACAATTACAATACATAAATATTGACAATACACATATATAGAGTTTCTATACAGTGTGTCCTCGGATTGGGGTACCGATCACCCTAATAGAGACACGAAGGTGATTAAGTGGGCAATTCAAAAAAGTGAAGAAATATGGGATATTTAAAATAACGTAGTAAAATCAATTCTACAATTGCAGGTATTTTTGGGTTATGTATCAATTAAAACTAAGAAAATAATGTTAAAAAAAAATTCTATCCCTTCAAATACAGCCGCCGTAATCGACCAAATACTAATGATATACATCTAGTGGTTATCGATTAATATATTGTATGATTTGGGATGCTTTTAATATATATCAAACTGGCTGTTCGTTTAAAATTCGACATAATAGACACTACCGCTTTTTTATACTTAATAAAACCTTCTTCCAAATCATATTTTAGAATTCGGCCACGCTTTTCCAAATATAGAAAATCTATATATATACAGAAAAAGCTTTAAATATAATTTACTAGAATCTTAGGGCATTTTCTAATTTGAACAATGCCGCGTTACTTGTATCCTTAAGAGCTACTTGGACCCTTTTTCGGAGGGATTCATACATTTTTTTATGTTAGTATTTAAAGATAAAATCATTTCAACGCTACCAAAGACATCAGCACTATTAGATTAGTTTGTGATTAAATAAATTTTTGATGTTTTCGCATCATCTCGAAGGATTTTTTCAGTTATTCCATTTCATTATGACAACGCTTGAAAAATATCGTCTACGTACAAAAAGTTTTTATATTCAGCATGAAAAGAGTTCATTTTATTTTTTTGATGTTTAAATAAGTTAGTAAAAAGTAGGTCTTTAACAATATAAATATAAAAATAGGAATTATAATATTCCAATCTATCTGCGAGTGCCTTATATATAATAAGGACTAAAAAATTAAACCAAAACAGCTATTCTCTCAGTTACATGCTGATGACGAGAACTGAATTAAATTGTGAAATTTGCCGTATTTTGTTTAAAGACAGTTAGCACTAAATTATAATAACTTGGATTGCTCGAATGTTACGAAGAAGATGCCAGGCCGCCTTCATCTCAGGATGTCACTAACTGCAGACCGATTTCTACCTATTTTTAGGTCACCTCAGTGCAGTGCAAGTGAGCATACCTTCGATAAACGGGGGTTGAATCTCATAGACACTGTTGGGTTCTACGGCAGTAGAGCGTAACTAGCGTCATCTTTCGGTTGTGTAATAAATGAAATGAAATAATAATTAAGCAATTTATCCCTTTCTGCATTATGTTTAATGATTTAATTTGAATAGTATAATGTAAAATGTAGTTTTATGTAATGTGTAAGTGTAGAAGACGTTTATGTACTTCAATTTTATAACGAAATTTAATAAAACAAACTTTGTGTTTTTAAATACTGTAACATTATCTCCCTTCTATTGGTTCTTTTATGAAATATGAAACGTTGGAAAATTACTTACAATAAACCAGTGATAAAAAACAACGTAAAATGTCCTTTATTAGGTCTTATATCTTTGTCTTATTTCCCTTCTATCCCATCTTCCTACTGTCTTTCACCCTGAAACAAAAAACGGGATTCGTTAACGAGAACAATGTTATTCCATTCTGTTTTTCATTAACCTCGTTCAATACACCACTTTAAATTTCTATTCTTGTGCCTCATAGAATGAGGAAGCATCATAATATTAGACAATAATAATAATAATGAATTTTACATAAAAGTCCGTACTCATGAATCAATGACATTCCTTGTTGTAAGAAACAAATTTAAAGTTACCCGTAATTTGCAATCCTATCGGCTTGTGGTTGTTCTTTGTTAGCCTTTGCCATTTTTGGATGATGTGTTAGACTCTCCTTAGACCATGTTCTCTCCTGTGTTGCAACACAATTGTTTAGTTCTTAAAATGGGCTTCAGTTTTTCCAAATTTATGGTTAATTTTTGTACTGTATAATAAATATGAGAATGGTAATTTTTTTATATTAAACAATAACTAGAAGATATAAAATTTTATCTGTTGACCTATTAAAAAAGTATTGCTGTCATGGTTAATATATTAAAATGTTATGGATGTATGCATATGATTTAAAATGTAAGTAACATGTTTTTGTAGAATTTCTGGCTGGCAATCTATTGTCGAAAATTCTTTTAATAATGTTTCAGATCCTTTTCAACAGTATTTTTTAGTTTTGTTCTGCCGTTTCTAATCTTAAATGTAGCAATATTACAGGTATGTAATATTATCTTCTCTGTATAATGTGTTGTTTTTTGTGACGTTTTTCTCTACCTCAGCGGATGACGCCGATAAGGGGAAAAAGGATCACACTTTGACACTCGAGCTTCGGAAACGGATATTCCTTACGGTATGGTTTAGTTCGGGCACCATCAGTCCTAGTTTTAAGTATTAGCACAACACTACCCATAAACCGGATACGCGAGGATGAGTAGCTCAAGTGGAGAACCTGTACCCCCACAGGTCAATCATGGAAATTAGTCTTTCACACATACAGCAGTAAGACTCACAATTCGTTAAATAAGGTTATGTTATTGAAGTTTGTAAAAATATAAAATAAAGTTAAGAGATTTAGATAAAATGATAGTAGGTATAGCGAGACTCGGGGCAGGACTCCACCCAGCAAAATATTCTCTTGACACCTAGAATAATAGTACAAACTTTAAGCAGGGCCTTGTCTAATTTGTTGGAACTGAATCGGTTCCGTGAAACTCCGGTATTTCAATTGCATGATGTGAGATGGAAATAATATTTTACGTTCAACTTTTTCCAATTTCAGCCGAACAAAGATTAAAATTCATAAGAAAATTAGTCTAACAAAATCACAAAGGAGAATATTTCTGACAAGCCAATAATCAAAAATATTTGCCACCTGATGATGCCTAAATTCTTGCATATTGCTTCCGTCGAGGTTATGGCACTAAATTTTAATGAAACTTGAGATATGAACTTGATGATGCCTATTGAATAAGCAAAGTGAATCAGTTTCATGAAAACGTCTGTATTTTAATTTCATAGTGTCTAAACGTGGGTATTTGGATTTGCCACAAAACGGTTCGGGTCCGGAAAATAGGTATCTATATATCAGACAAATACTAAACAAAAAACTCACTGTGCACTTATAAAGCCATAGAATTTAATGAGACACTATTGTGAAGTTTATGGCATTATAGTTCACCCTGCAAATATTCAGACTGGTATAAGTGCTCGCCTGCGGAACCGTTTTAGTTGAAAAGTAGTAAATAAATTCGGACCAGTTTATCAAATAACTTCCTTCTCGAATTCCATTTAAACAACAAAAGATTTTAAATTTTAATACCGAAATAACCCATAACTTTCAATTCAAATTTCAATCAACTTCAGTTAATGCGCAGTTAGTGTCCGCACTGAATGGGTGGAGACATACCCAGCTTTAGACGGTGCCCGAATGGAATGGGTGGTAGCTTTCCAGACCACAAAAAAACGATCGTGCGAGACCCGCGGTGCACGACTAACGCAACAGTAGCGATAGTATAAAAAGACCGAGCGCGGCGAATTGCAGGTAAGTCAATTCCGGTACGCGTACTTAAACCTATCAGCGAATTCTTCCTGGGTAGCTCCCAGTAAAAAACAACAAATCTCTTCTGCCCTTGCGCGTCTAATATAAAATGAAGTTATCAAACTATTATAATCGGCACCTTCGCCAAAAACGTGATTTTTTTCAAATTTCAAAATACGATTTAACTTTTTATTTTTTCTAAGATAACACGTTCATTGTTGAATTGTTAACATTTTACAATCTACTTTTATGTCAATTTTGAGTGCATTAAACTCTGTTAAGTGTTTAAAAATAAATATTATAATTTCGCTGTAAAACTAATGTGCTATTTTAAGAAGTAATATACATGGTAGTAAAAAAATCCGGTACACAAACAATAAAAAGTGTTTCTTCATTTTTTTTACTGAATCCAAGTGCTCCAGCTACATATGCATAATGAAACCTTTGACCCTAGTTCAAAAAATTTTCATAAATTAAACTGATACTCCCTAATCAGAAATAAGTGCACGAACGCCCTCAAGGGTCTCTACCAAAGCTCTTCGGCTCAAACTTCTTTAATTTTTCAAATTCACGGTTCTTTGTCCCCGTTCATTCACCACTAATAATTACGATCGGGTACATATTATGTCCATCTTGTGGTAGCGTATGTACAACAAGATGCATTTGAGCAGCGGGCGAAGATGGCAGAAGCTGATAAGCGACTTCTACTCACCTCTGACATCTTGCATTTGTAGAGGATCGTTACCTTTATACAAATTGAGTTCAAGTGCTCTACAATGCATCACTGAAATATTGAAATGCAATGTATTAGTACTGAGTATCCGTATTTGCTCTTTAACTAAAAGCCTTGCATACTTAGTAACCCGTATATTTGAGTGTAAAAAAATTACGGGATACAAAATCTAGTTTTAAAATTAAATTTCTGTTTCATGTATATTACTTGTAGTTCAGAATAGGTCATGAAGCTCCTTCTACAGCAACTTTGTCTAATATAGAACGTCTAACTTTCAATTATGCACATCTTAAGTTCAAAGCTGTATCTGGTGTACTGTACTGTACAATATTAGATTTATCGTTCGCGTACAGAAAAGTGGATCCATCGCCATGAAGAAATTTTAATTTAACATCAAGTGCCAGAGGCACAGCGAATATACTGTAGTAAACATGTATTAAAGGTTCCAACGTATGAAAAATATTTCTCTCCTTTATTTAATGTATACCATCATTAAAAATTGATTGATATATCTGACAAGGTTAATAATTGGGGTAAATATGATAATAATATTTAATAACAAGGTAAATAAAAACAACTTTCTAGTTGGAAAATCGTTATATTAATATACACAAATTTTAACATCTGTCAAATTGTAGCTTCTAATTTACGCAGTGTGAAAATTGAAAAATATAGATACATCCTTGGAATGGAAATATGGAACTTCTTATATTTTAATTATTGTGCAAATTATAAATATCTTTATTTGCTACATCTGTGCAAATATTCTAGTTGTTTATCGCTGATTCTCAACTTGATCATTATTTTAACAATGGGTCTTTCGGTTACCCAAGGAACTGAAATTTTGATTTTATTAGTATGTGGTGATAAGACAAGAACGCAGAAGCAGGTATGTGAAATCTTCAATACTGAGTGTTCTGATCGTCGCATTTCTCAGTCTACAGTTCGTAGAGTAGAAAACAAATTTCGTAACTTTCGAAATGTTGCATTCTAGATGATGAAAAGAAATTGAATATATTGTTAGATATTCAATATAATCACATAAACCTACAAGAAAAGTTGCCGCCGATGATGATGTTAGCACAACGTCCATATTGCGTCTTTTAAAAAATGAAAAGTACCACCCACAGAACTTAACGACGATGATCCTGATCGCTGATTGGAATTTTGAGAAATCGTGACACATGGATTGCAAGATGATTCGTTATTTATGAAAAAATTGTCTTAAATGGAACAGTCAACAAACAGAACTGTAGATACTGGAGTATAGAAAAACAACGTTGGATGATGGAGGCCAATACTCAAAATCCTGAGAAAGTGAACGTTTGGGTTGGAATTATAAATTCTCAAATGATCGGACCATATTTTTTTGATAGCACATTGACTGGCTGGCGTTAATTGGATTTCTTGCAAAATTTCTTAGTTTCAGAGATAAGAATGCTTTTTCCAGATGATGATAACTCTAATGAAATTAATAGAAATATTTGGTATCAGTAGGATGGAGCTACACCACATTCTGCATTGGAAGTAAGAACATCTCTCAATCAAATTTTTCCTAATAGGTGAATCTGTAGACGCGGTGGAATTGAGTGGCCTGTCCGTTCTCCCAATTTGACGTCATTTGACTATTTTCTATGAGGTAACTTAAAATCGAAAGTTTACTTTAACAGACCAAATAACGTCGATGAGGTAAAAGACAGAATAAGGCAAGAAATTAATCAAATCACCCCGGCAAAAAATTATTTAGCAAACGTTTATTTTAAAATTACACTTTGATGAGGATCAAATTCATGGGTCTTTTTGCTCTTCTAAACGGTTTTATTCAATCTGAAGTAACTCTTTATAGTAGCGTTGGTGTTCAGGATTGTATGGATAAGGAATCATGCCCCGAAGAGATTTTTTTTTATTTTCAGATACTTTACTCTCTGGTGCCAGCTTGATTATATTTGCCTATTTAAGGTCAGCTAAACTTTTCTCTTTCTTTAAAGCATTAATTTCCACTCCTTCTTGAATATCAGAAAAGTTTTTATCTTAATATACATTGATGAAATTTCCACGAGAAGCTACTCCTTCATGCCACATACACATGTAGGCCTCATTTGTATCGAAAATATGAACTCCTATGTTGTAGCATGATAACTGCGAGAGGTAGAACATATCGTTGTGGGTCTATGATGGAACAAACATGACCTGCTTTAGATCCAAGGATAAACAACACGTTGTGCTTTCGGGATCTTGAGACTCGATCGTGTCTTGCTTTATCACCTCTCTAACTCTATCAGCTTTGCCATGATGAAGCTCCAGCTGAATTTTGGCAGATTGGCATGACTTGATGTTAGCTTTAATTTGACAGTCAAGTTTACCACATGTGCCACAATTATCGAATCGTGGTCTATGGAAACATAGGTTGGGAAAGTCCTTTATGAAAACAGACCTATAAAATTTATAGGTGACTATCGAATCTGGATGCATTTGCGAAAAGGCTTTAAATAATCTGTGAATATTCGAGTCAGACCTAATGTACTCCTTCTCAGATTTAGCCCTTGCATAATGACCAACTTCTCTTGGGATCATGTTAATGTGGGTTCTTACTAATACACGGTCAGCTTCAGAAAACTTTGAAGCAGCATGTCTGATACGTTTATAGTTAGTTATAACAGGTTTCACCCATTTTCTTCTTCTCAATAATAACACTTAATTTTTTATCGTTAACAGCAAATGTATCCTGAATGATTTTCTTACAAACCCGAACACACTTCCCATCACCATTAGGAAGGGAATAGCACATTGTCGCTTGACGTCGGCTATTTTGCTCATCTTCACATGAACCATGTCGCCTTTTTTGAATAGGACAAATACTCAAAAGCCCCATTAGAGAAGTGCCCTGGGTTTTCACATCTTGTGCATGGTACTTCTCAAAAAGAGAACGACGCCTCTCGTAAGTTAACATCTTTACAGTGCAACTTTCATTTGCAAGTGATCTATAAAAAATACACAAGGTTAACACTGGAAAATAATACATTGTATTTGTATTCCGAACCTGGTCTTTGGGATAAAATTTTTCAGGTACCATCTTGTTTTTATATATTGTGTATGCCTTTCCACTTGATTTTAAACGCTACTGTTCACTACCGAATAAACCACTGCCTTGTCTTCTCATTTCTCTTTGATTTTCTTCCATTTTATTGCATATAAATCAACAAGTTATCAGACACAACAAAAACACAGCAAACACGTGCAGACATCTGATACAAACAACTGATATACTGTTGGACATAGGACCTTTCTTAGGCAAACGCTTCCACATATACAAAAACCGACATCTATGAGTAGCTCCTAAAACTTTAAATATTAATATTTGCACTTGGAACCTATCATAGGACATAAAGCATTGTCCTTAGAACATTTCTGTCAAAAACTAAATTTTCAGAAAAATGGCAATTAGGCCCTTTCTAATTTCCACTCTTGAATTACAGTCCGCTTAATCTCATACAATATATACAAGTTCTAAAAGATGTTGACTAAATTATTGTATTAAAATGGTAGACCCGTCTACTAAGTTGATTTTTGATGCCTAATAATCATTTAACTAACAATATGTCAATATTTTATACTAAATTCTTAAAGCAGCAGCATGTGAAGCTGGCAACTTTAAATAAACAACATTCTATAATACATGAAAAACAAATTATTTATGGTTTGGCCATTCAGGAGCCCCAGAAACAGTGATATGAACAATTAGACTTGCTCTTCTTACATTTTGCAAATTTGAATAATTCTGGAAGCGACTCGCACGACAAATTGTCAAGTATAATATATGCTATAATGTGGCTAAATAGCCATATAATATTGAAAATTATTTAGTTATTTAAAATTCATTACACAATTTTTAAGAACTTTAAGCTGAGAAGAGATTTCAGAATTCTGCAACGCTTCCAGTAATGAATCTCTTAACATATTAAATTTTTGGTTAGTTGAAAACATAATCCCCAAGAATTCTTTGGTAATAAAATATTTAACTACCTCTCTCAAAGCTACTTAAATACGTAATTAGAGATAGCTTATCAAATATCTTGAATTGTTTTTATGAAGAATGAAATAAAAAAGCATTGCGATCAAGATTTAATGAGATGCGAGTTGGAAAAATATAAAACATTTTATGGGCAAAGCAAATCCTGCTAATATAAGAATAATTCTCATTTATAAATCATATAGATATTACTTGACGTAAGCTAAAGCAACCTTTACACATAAAGGACTACAAAACAAATAATGGAACATATTATACATTATTAAAGAACCCATTAGCTACAAAGAAAATACTAAAGCATTACCGGATAGCACCAAGTGGGCTACCTGTCAATCTAGTGTATAAAAACTTGTCTATATAAAGCAAATAATGTGAATTATTAATTTCGTGTCACCTAAATTCAACTTAAATTGTTAATGAAATTCAGACAGAGGATTTAGATTCGATCGATTGCAGTATGCTTTGCTGATTTAATATAATAGTTCGTTATTGTTACGTTTTGACACCTGTTGTGTTACAAGTCTCATACTAAGATAATAAGCAACTAATTAGCATAACTCTTGACATTAACTAATTGCCTAAAGTTATCCATAATAATAACAAATCATTTGTGGCTGTGCTGGGATTGTAGATTGTTTTAGGGATCGCTTGCTCTGAATAGCCCTTCTTCACTTCGACCTTGTGATTTACCCTACATCTAGTTATTGTCCAGGAGTACAAATCTTTTTACAAATCTTGCAATTTTCCTGGGGGCTAATTTCCCTATGTCTTCAAGCATTAATTCAGTCTGCTCTAGGAATTTTAGCCTGGTAGTTTTAGCCGGATTAATACCTTTTTCGCTTGTTTTTGGCCTGGAGGATAACTCCAGTAGGACTTTTTCTGATCCTTTTCCCATTTCTGGATCTCCTCCGTTATATGTCCCTTGGCCAGGTCACAAAACGAATTAGGTCCAGTAGGCTGTCAGCAAATTCAATACCTTATACTCCCTCATCCCCTGGCACAAACATCAAGGTAACTCTGTCACTGTTGGCCAGTTGCTTCAGGGATTATCTACATTCCCAGGCAATTTTAGACTCGAAGGTATAGAACTTTAGAACTTTTAATGCTGGGCACTTGGATCTATAGCATGAATTCCTGCCTGGAATATGGTTGGTGTGTTACCGAGGACTCTGGATAGACTACATTTGGGCCTTGCTACGCCCACTTCTACCCCCTCAACCATTTAGATCCATGTGTATACCAAATGAGTGACTCTTGTTCCAATCGTAGTGACTCCATCTTGCTCGTCTGACGGTTTACAATGTTGATGCTTACTTAGTCATGAACTCCAAATGGACTATCTGCAGAATCCTTAAGTGACCGACCAGATCGCCTGGCTTAAATTTAGATTACTGATGCAGTGGCAGGGCACTTAGTGCTACCTCCTTCCTCACATGCAAAGTGAAAAGGAAATAGGTAAAGCTTTGCCTCTATATCTGCTATGGACACGAGTACATTGCTCCCGTAGTTCCTAAACAGGCAAGGCGTTGCAGTTTCTGCAACTTTCCTTGTGCCATTTTCCTCTGTTTTTGGCCATCATACACATGATACGTAGATCACCATAGGTCTGACAACCGAAAGGGAAGACCAATGTATCATTTTCGGTCTCAGACCCTCTTACTTTAAGAAATTTAATAAGTTTCAACGAGCTGAACCATTACATACACTTAAAAAGTCACTAATATAATTGAAATAACAGTAAATTAATTGAATGGAATCTGCTGTAGGTTCTTGATGAAACATATTCAATAGAATAATTATAAATATTTAAAAGAATAGTTACAATACGCACTTGGTTTCGGCCTTGCGACTATTATCTTTGATAATGGTCGCAAGGCCGAAGCATATGTCAGAGAAATCTGCACAAAACTAATGAAACAATAAACCAAGTGCGTACTGTAACTATTCTTTTGAATATTTATAATTATTCTAATAAAGTAACAGTAGTTTTTTAATACAGAAATTGCCAGCATTGGTTTGTTGAAGAGACATTTGTAGGAAAACATTTTATAGGAACTTCACCAAATGCAGACGATTGATTATGAAATTATAGACACTGGCTATTATAAGCAAAATGTACAAAAAATTATTGCATTACTGGAAATAGTTGTACAGTTTCTCTCAGTTGTTCCCTCTCTTTGCCAACTAATATTTTATTTTGATGTTTAGTTCTAAGTCTAAATCAAAAAATAATTCTTTGGGTTAATTTTTTGTAGCTTGTCTTCCCATTTGTTTATTTACGAATGGTCCCATAATATCCATCTTAATTATCTGTTTTTAATTGATTACGAAAATATTCAGTTAATTTGTATTTCTAAATATTTTAGCATTATTCGACTGGAAGGGGTATTTCTGTAGCAATTAAGAACATGGGTTTATTTACATCAAAAAGTGTTCTTGTTTGTGTTATTCTGTAAAATATGAACACTAATTGCTTGTTAGTAAACCATAAATTTAAACATGGTGCACATTAATCTCAGACAATTAGAAATTGATCAGCGTTTGTGCAGCTGTAGAGTTTAATATATTCCGAGTTGAACTGTGTCCTAAATTCAGACATTGATTTCTGATTAAAGTTTCTTTTGTATGTGTGTGTTTGACTTTATTTATTAACACTAAGTCGAAGCATCTGCTATATTAGACGCTTGAATAAATTGACTTGGCTCAAATATCCACCCTTAAGCTTTTATTAAATAAGCTGTTGTACTACGGCTCAATTCATTACTTTACCATTATTTTATTAATTACATTCATTGGTAAAATTGGTGACCTATAAATATAACACCACCACAAGTAGTACAAAAATTAATACAATATACAGGGTTACTGGTAATTCGATACATTCCTTTGGAGATGTGATGGGGCATGAGGTAAGGAGTAAATCTAGCCCTAACATACATTATGCAAAACTCAATAGTTTTTGAGATATTTAAATTTTTTTGTTTTTCTCAAAAAAGTAGACTTAATGTCTTAAAAGTTAATTTCCGAAAAATCTACTTGACATTTTTAAATTTCTTTTTACTGGATTACTTGTCCAATATTATAGATATTCGTTTGGAATGAAAAACTATTTCGATCATGTGAACATTTAAAATAAAAACTTATAATTTTTTTTTTTTAAATCAGTTATGAAATTTACCTATTAGGTTTTTTCAAAAAAATATTAATGAGGCACGCGTACAAATTATTATAAAAACTTCCTTATTTCAATAGCTATCTAAATAGGTAGAAATGTTTAATGTACCCTTGATAGTTCTAATAAAAAATTAGTAAAGATAATGCTGGTGGCGGAATTTATTAAACGACTAATCGTTCATTTTCATTTAAGTCAGTCAGTTCTTGACTTTGACGTTTGTGCATATATATCATTAACTGACATTCTTATCTCCGTGCCCCTTAAGTTTGTTGGTCTTGTTAAATTAGTTATCGAAGATTTTGATTTTGCTCGTAGTTGTTGTTATTAGTTGTTGTTATTGTATTTTCTGTGCCATGGCCGCGTATGCCAACGCAGAGTACGCTGATATCTTGTTTGTCTATGGATACTGTGGCGGCAACGCTGCTGAAGCTCGCCGAGAATATGGTCTTTGGTACCCTAACCGCCGCTTACCAAATGCACGTGTATTCAGTACGGCATATCGAACTATCGCTGAAACTGGCTCCGTGAAATGTAGAAGAAGTGACGCTGGTGCTCCTCCCGTTATGAACCAGATGATGAGGAAGAAATATTGAGGTATTTTGAGGAAGACCCAACTATTCCAACTAATAAAGTCGCAAGACTAACCGGAGCGCCACAATGGAAAGTTTGGTCTACGATACGTAGAGTTGGATGTCATCCTTACCACTATACCCCTGTCCAACGCTTGGAGGAAGGTGATCATGGAAGGAGAGTGGAATTCTGCCGCTTTATCTTAAATTCAGATGCAGAAAGTGCAAATTTTTTAACAAGTATTTTATGGACGGACGAGTCGAAATTTAATCGCGAGGGTATAACAAATTTCCACAACCTACATTATTGGGCAGAGGAAAATCTCAAGTTAAGACGTGAAACTAGTTTCCAAATGAAGTTTTCTATTAATGTGTGGATGGGAGTCATTGGCCACTATTTAATAGGGCCACACTTTCTTCCTCAAAATTTAAACGGGGAAATCTATGAAAATTTTTTAAGAAATGATCAGGCGGTGATTTTAGAAGATGTTCCTCTCGCCGTCAGACTGCGAATGATGTTTCAGAACGACGGTTGCCCAGCACATTATCGGCTGACAGTACGACAGTTACTTGATCAACGTTTCCCTAACCGTTGGATTGGAAGAGCGGGCCCAATACCTTGGCCAGCGCGAAGCCCTGACTTAACACCCCTTGATTATTACGTATGGGGTCATATGAAGGAGATGGTCTATGCCACATCAGTCAATACTATAGAAAACCTTAGACAAAGGATAGTCGATGCTGCCCAACACATAAGGCATAATCTGACAACCAGAGTAACAAGGACGGAAATAAGAAGACGCTGCCGTGTCTGCATACGGAATAGGGGCTCCCATTTTGAGCAAGACATATAAAAAATAAAGTACAACTTTGAAATTAATGAAGAATTAAACTCTACTTTTAAAATGTTTTTTACTGTTTATCTAAAAATAAAATTCGTACTACTTGTGTTATTTTTACTAGTATTTTCTTAGAACTATTAAGGGTACATTGAACATTTGTACCTTGTTAGATAGCTATTGAAATAAGGCAGTTTTTATAATAATTTATACGCGTGTTACGTTAATATTTTTATGAAAAAACCGAATATGTAAATTTCATAGCTGATTAAAAAAAAAAAAATTTTAAGTTTTTATTTCAGATGTTCACATGATCGAAATGTTTCCAGATATTTTTCATTCCAAACGGATATATATAATATTGGACAAGTAATCCAGTAAAAAAAAATTTAAAAATGTCAAATAGATTTTTCGAAAATTAACTATTAGGACATTAAGATCTACTTTTTGAGAAAAACAAAAAAAATTAAATATCTCAAAAACTATTGAGTTTTGCATAATATATGTTAGGGCTAAACTTACTTCTTAGATCATGCCCCATCACATCTCCAAAGGAATGTATCGAATTACCAGTAACTCTGTATATGTGAAACAATAACAGTATCGAGACAGCACATTGTATTATATATTACATCATAGTTTTATCTATACCATACTATTTAAAATTATTTATTGACACATGTGCGCCAAACATTTTTAATGTTCCTTTAACTTCAAAGAATACTGCTATTATATATTTATTACCACCAATATGATTAATCCAGTGCAGAATTTGCAACCAAGGTGTAATTACACATGAATGTTTACGTCCAAAGCCAGATTGATTATTAAAGTAAACTGATGGATATTTCCTCCATAATTTTTTAAAAGGTGGCAAATGTATACATAGGTAAAACATTCAATAACCTCTAAATTTTTAGAAAAACATTGATGAATAACGCAAATGGTAAAAAATACTTCTGCATGGGTCACATATAAGAAAGTAATGGAAAATGTATCGAAAAGATAAAAAAGCATCAATTTCAGCGTATTTTTAGTATAGTTTAAGGACGTTGCTACACACATATTAGTATGAGTTTATACATAAAGTGAAATTTGGTGTTTAAGTTATTATTGAAAGAAACGAGAGATAATGAAAATTTCAACAGCTTGAAAAGAAACCATCAGTTAAAATGCAGGGTGTGCTACAGGTGGTTGTAGTTTCTAAGGGAGAATAAAAGAGTTGTACTTAACGATGATTGACGTTTTAATATTTTTTCATTTGGCTTGTTAGAAGCTCTTGATATTCAATTAAGATTCTGAGTTAAAATATTGTTTGATAAAAATTTAAAACTAGGCAGTAATTTTACTGTTGGCGCATTCACCAAATTTTAGAAATTATTGTTAATTGCCATAACAATATTATTTTTCATTCAAAATGACATGGTGAGAAATAATATTTCACATATATTAATTATTTAAAAACCAAATGTGATGTTCTCTGAAATAGTTTCACACGCATCGATACATTTTTGTTTTGAATAAAGTTACTTCAAACTTATTACCTACTAGAATCTTCAGAAGAATGGCGTTGCATAAGTCATCAGTTTTGTTGATTTAGATTGTTTGAACGTCCACTTCCAATTTTTAGTTCCAAATAGTAAGTGTAATTGTAATTGTGTAAGTAAATTGTACGCCTTTCAAAGTACTATTAAGCTACGTTTTTGCTTTTCATTTTAGTCAAAACGTAATGTTTAGTTTGTTTTAACAAAAACAATATAAATTGAAAAAAATGCGTATTTGTTTAAAAACTAATTTTTTTTCATTACTATCTACTATCTAAGACTAAAAAGCATCTCTTCATATAACAGGATTTCTTAATCGAATTATCAACTTTATGATTTTTTACATAGATAATAGATAATAGAATAATAAATTAATTTTTATTTTTTGGCACTTACCAAATTAACAGAAATTGACCTGGTTTTGTTATAATTTAATGAAAAGAAGCCCATGTTTTTATTTCCACGATATACCAAATACAGCTGGAGATATTCAGCAAATAAGGAAAAGAAATTTAGTTGGAAAATAGCATATTGTTTCGTATGGAGTAAAAGTGATATTTTTGTATCAAGATATACTTGACGACACAAAAAGTAACTTTACTCTGCATATAATATTGTTACGTGTTTACACCTACCAATAAACACCCCGACCGTAGGTTCAATAATTGCGACACAAATTGTCACTAACCACTGATATATTACTCACTAAATTACTTACAATAATAATTAATCCTTATAATAAGATACTAATTATAACTTTTATCTATTATAGACTCACTACTATAATTCACAACTTATTACTGTTCTTTTTCTTATCTAATCACTTTGCTCATCTCAGAACTATACTTATTCTAGAGTTTTCTCTTTTATTCCAGTCTGTCATTTGGAAAGGTTAGACTGTTTTCTAGTTTATCGATAGTAAGAACTAATGGCGCCATCTTTGTCCAACTGTTCAACCATTATCTTGTGGCTAGCTTCTTCGCTTCTTCCTATTACGAGATAAACCTCTCTTCCTAAGAGGGAGTCGGCATTTACATAACTATATGTTATTTTTCCCTCAAACGTTGAATATGAATTAAGTAAATACTGTTTTTCTTCAAACGTCGGGAAATTTTTACATATCTTACATACTGATTTCATGTTAATAAACTTTAACATTTCAGACGGCCATCAGTAACGGAAGTAAAAGTACTTTTTCTTCCGCTCGAGCAGGCTTTTACTTCTATTGCTAATGGCAACGCATAGCTAAATTTTTTATCTTTATTTTTTTTATAGATACTCGACATTTGAAGAAAAAATAACATATCTTATTCGGAGTATAAGTCACTTTTGTGACTCGTCTGTAATTGCCGGACGAAAGAAGTGAGTGAGTGAGTCTCAAAAGTGTTACTTTTACTCCTAATAAAACAATATATTTTTAATGCCGCTCGTGAGGGCAGTAAAAGTTTTTTACTGGCGCTCAGAGCTGATTAGCGGTGATAAGAGACTGAGTAAGCCAGTCAGACGGAATGCCAGAGAAATGACAGTTTAAGTTAAAAAAACTTGCCGGAAAAGCAACATTTTTTTGACGTTTGAAGAAAAAATATGTTTTCACAACTTCTACTAGTCCCAACTATTCACATCATTTAAAATTCACCTCTCTAGACAATGTGTAAAAAAATTTGATTGGCGGCTCATATAAAATTTTTATTATACAGTGTGTCCCAAATTCCATTCCCACCATTGGGATATCGGAAATTATAAGTGTTAGAGACGCGGTTAAATTAGAAAAATTGTGGCAATTTTAATGCTCATTTTGAATCCGTCGAGAAATCAGAGCTAACTGCGATCGTCTTAGAGTTGTTTTCAAATCTGTAAAATCCAATATGGCGCCCATAAGAAAATTGAAAATTGTGGGTCGTACCTCAGAAACTAAACGCTGTACAAAAAAAATAACGGCACTACTAGAAAGTTCATAAGAAAGTGCCTTTGGAAGGTTAAAGTTTTATCTTACATGATTGCTCGTTTTTCAGATTTTTCACAAAAACTAAAATACAAAATTTCAGTTTCTTGAAAATAACTCGAAGACGATCGTAGTTAGCTCTGATTTCTAGACGGATTCAAAAAGAGCATTAAAATTGCCACAACTTTTCTAATTTAACCGCCTCTCTATCTCTTATAGTTATCGATATCCCAATGGTGGGGTCGAATTTGGGACACACTGTATATATTTTGTAATCGATTAGAAGTAAAAGTAGGAAAAATTCGCATGTTTCTGCTCCAAATTAACACGTAACTTTTTTTAAAAACTATAGAACTATGAAGCATATTTTTGCTTTTCATTTTAGTCCAAAAACCAAAGAGTACTGTAAATGTGTTTTTAAATAAAATTAAATTTGATAAAAATAGCGTTTTTGCTTAACACAATTTTTTGTCTTGATTATCGAAAAATTTTTATCGTCGAATTTATAACTTTATAATTTGTTGTAAGGCATTCATGCAAATATTTCGTTTTCAAATATGGCGTAATATTTTGGTTTAACAAGAAGTGTATTTTTACAGAGTATAATAAATATTGCCAGCAATTTAAGATCACAATTTTGTATATCTTAAAAATATATGCACTCTGTATAATAGAGCCAACCATTTTTTAAAAACAACAGAATTTTTAAAACTTTTAATTGGAAATGAGGAAATCTTATTAAAGCCAAGACAAGAAAAATGGCGAAAGAGCAGACAAAAGGACGGAATACCGGAGAATGTTAATTGACTTTGTTTCCTTTTCAGACAGCTACCTTTCTTTCCTTTGTGGTCTACGTGTCTAAAATATGTGCATAAATACGCAAACGAAAACTGAAAATGAAAGTTCTGAAATTAGTTAAGATATTTTCAAATACAAAGGAGTTTTACTTTTTAAAACAACTTTAAAAATCCGTACCAGAGCAAGAATTAAATCGAACACACCTTGTTCGCCAAAAACATACGCAAGCGCGCGCGCCTTGCCACCCTACCGGGGTTCCAGAGACGCTCAGTAAGCTCAGTACGTCACCGAGGTTCACCCGCGTCTCGACATTTGTGACTGACCGCTTACGATATTCCATGTAAGTTTTATGCCCTTGTGTGTATGTAGAACACCGTATATTATTTAAAAAAACTGAAAACGGATATCAATATTTTACCCTGTTGATATTTTTAACAAGAGTTTCATTCAACAAATTGCTCTAACCCCAATCATGAGAGCTTTACATGTGTCACCACTATTGTTGCGCATTTCGTTATCGCACTGGGTGTAAATGAACAATATCGGAAAACCCAGTTCATTTTAATTAACATTTATGGACCTGCCAAAATAGTCTTTCTTCGCTCTCTCTAAGAAAATTAGCCTGATTTTTTGAGATAATGTATGTATAAATAACTCTGTCATAATTTTAGTAGTGGTAGTAATATACATACGTAGCCCACTTGTTTATAAGTACTATTTGTTCTGCATATAAAATAAAGTAAATTAATATATTTAAAACTTCCCTACAAAAAATCGCATAGTAAAAACTTCTTGAAAGTATTATTACGTACGCAATTCATTTATGACTTGATGGCGTAGTGTAAAGAAAGTTTCCTGTATCCTTATAAATAATTTAATGTACAATCGGTCTTGAGGTCAGGTAATACTATAATTATGAACGAGAAACAATAAAAATTGTACAGACCAAGTTATGATAGAAATCTGATTAACGTAGGGAAGAGAAACAGGGATGGGTCAAGTCTTCATTATTTATAAATCAGTCGATAATTAATATTAGACTATGTATGCATAATATACCGGGCGACAACAAGATTAATCTTATTCCAATTTCTAGGTTGATTTTAGGAATAAAATTTTGAAATTTTGGCATGTCATTTGTGACACAAAATCCACATTTTGCACTTATTAAATGAAAAATATCACTTCCGGTTCAACCGGAAGC
This sequence comes from Leptura quadrifasciata, assembly GCA_963675555.1. Lineage (NCBI taxonomy): Eukaryota > Metazoa > Arthropoda > Insecta > Coleoptera > Cerambycidae > Leptura > Leptura quadrifasciata. Next base: position 8,163,966 of record OY776674.1, read on the forward strand.
AGCAACAACTTTTGATATTTAAACAGCAACTTATATATAATAAATAATACACATAAATACACCACAGGTAATGACGACCCCCTTTATCCCGGAAGGCTCTAGAAGAGCCGTGTGTGGGAGTGGGCTACACATTTAGAGACAAAGGACGCACACCCAATATCCGTGTATAGTGGATCCTTCTCACAGTATTGTCCACTGCTACGACCGGGGATCGAACCCGGAACTTTTGGGTGAGAGGCAAGTGTGCTTACCTCTCGACCATCGGTCATAGTCATATACCTATTTTTGCACATTTAGATTAGACATGAAATTCTCGTTACAATGATGTGTCACAACTAGGCAATTTCTTTCCAAACGGCGCCATAAATTCGAAAGAGTGAAAAAGTTAAGTTGGCAACTGCAAGACTGTGTTCTCAAAAAATGTACCCAGTAGGCGTTGAATCTGATGTATCACGTTAATTTTTGTTGTCGCATTTCAATAAAAGTTTATTACACATAAATACAAATTCGAATAACGTTTATTATCTGGTAATAATGTTATAAAAATTATTACACAAACTGTCGAAGTTCGGTAAACCGATCTTCCACTTCCCTTTAACTAATACACATTAACTATATCAAAATAACAATTATAAATTACAAAATACAAACAGGTTTTAAACCATTATATCAAGGAACGTCTATAAATTATATTAATACAAATATATCAATTAAAAAAAGACAACGGTAATATTAATAAGATTAGCTGTAGAAGAGCCTTAGAAATAAATAAATGCAATTATAATTCATTTAATAGCAGCAATTACTTTAACGATTGTTTAAATGTATAGTCAGACAGACTCACCAAATGAATGATCTTATTAAAAATACTGGCTGCGTTATATGAAAACGAACCTTTAAATTTAGTTGAATTGTGTTGTGGTATTCTGTAGTTTTTGAAACGTAAATTCACATCATGTATATCAGATCTTTGAACTATCTTTTTCAATAAATAATCTGGAAGTTTGTACTGAATAATTTTATATAACAAAATTCCATACAAATATATAAATCGTTTATCAATTTTCAGTTCTTTATTATTGTGATAATATGGAGTTACATGTTGCCTGTGAGGCCTCTTCCTCACAGGGCGCGATCTGATCGAGCGATCCGAACGCTTGCGATCTCGTGTTATAGTTATCATATTTGTACTCAGTATATCCCCTCCACACAGAGCGCAATCTGCGTCCTCGTCCCACCGAAATCATCACGATCACTTTCGAATCTTTTAGAGGGGATATACTGAGTACAATTGTGATAATTATAACACGAGATCGCAAGCGTTCGTATCGCGCGATCAGATCGCGCCCTGTGGGGAAGAGGCCTAATGGATATCACATGCGAAGCCCAATCAATTATCGGATATATCAAACTTTGAACTAAATTAAATTTTATTTCTGCACTCAACGAATTTTTGAATCTATAAAACATTCACATGAAGTTCAAAGGTAAATGTTTCATCTATAATAATGCCTAGGTTTTTTGAATGTTGGGTAAGTTCTAGTTCTTCGTTATTTATCAAAATAGGACAATTTGTAATTTCTATATTTTGTCTAGGAAATTCACTGCAATTAATACATAATGCTACTGTCTTATTTGGATTTATTTTTAAACCATTCTTATGACACCATAGTGCAAGATTATTCATATCGATGTTTATTAGGTTTACACAATCCTGTATTTCTTTAACATTACATGAAATATATACCTGTATATCGTCTGCATATAAATGATAGGTCATGTTTTTTAGTAACTTACCAATATCAAAAATAAATATGGAAAATAAAATCGGGCCCAAAATGCTTCCCTATGGGATTCCGTAACAAATTTGACCGATTTTTATTATAACTCACACATTGCATCCTGCTATTTATATTATTATTAAACCATGTTAAAACGTCCCTATTTAAACCTATATAATTTAATTTTGACATTAATAGTTCTTAGGAAACCGCATCAAAAGCTTTCCTTTGATCAAGAAGTACAAGAAAGGTTACCCATTGATCTATCCATTGATTGACTAATATCATCTACAACTTTTAGCAGCGCTGTTTGCGTGCTATGTTTACTACGAAATCCGGATTGTACACTTGGAAGTATAGAATTTATATCTAAAAAGTTTTTGAGCTGATATGCTACAACTTTTTCAATAAACTTTGATAATGCTAGCAATATGTTCAATGGACGTAAATCATTTAACGCTTTAGAATCTCCAATCTTTGGACAGGGAATTACTACAACAGTTTTCCAGATTACTGGAAAAATTCCTGTGGTTAATGAAGTATTAATTATATGAACTAGATGGTCTACTATATACGGCAATATTATTTTTATCATTTTTTATGTTGATATTATCAATTCCTAAATATTGTCTGAAAGTTATTTATGGCATTCTAAGAATATTCTTTCCTATTATTTGGGCTTTCTATTACATGTATTATTATCCTCTTCAAAAACAAATCACCGAATCTACAAAATAATAGAATTATTGGAAAAAAGCCTCTGCGCCCGTGACGTTCACGCCAAAGGAATAATAAGAGGTTATGTTTTGCAAATAATATAAATCGGAATAAACACAGAAATAATGTAAAATACATTATTTCTGTGTTTATTCCGATTCAGCAAAATGCTGACGTTTCGGAAAGTAATCTCTTTCCGTTTTCAAAGCTTTTTTTGGAAGAACTCTTATTTTGCTGTGCATGTCAAATACACAGCTGTAAGATTCTGTTTATGTTATTTCCATAGATACTTACTACTTACACAGAACATAGAACTGATGATATTTTCTTTTAGATAATGTTGAGTTTGTTAAGTTCTTTTTTTAACATTGGTAGCCAGGTTGTATAAATATCTACAGAACAATTCGATACGCACTTATCTTTATTTAATAAGATAATTGCTGATTCTTTAATTTTTCTTTTTTTCTTATCTGCTTCTTTTGATTCGGTGATTTGTTTTTGAAGAGGATAATCATACATGTGGTAGAAAACCCAAATAATAGGAAAGAATATTATCAATTTCTGTTACATTTGTTTTTATCATATTTACAATTGTGTATATATCAGAACAAGTTAATGTGAAATTGGATTCAGGTATATTTCTCAGAGTGTTGTTATAAAAATTGATTAGGTTTCTGTCTACAGCGCATTGCCCAGCTATATTTATAAAATGTTCATTCATATCATCCAAACTAATATTTTCAGGTATATTACAAGAGCTTATGTTCTTTTTATACTTAACACCCCATTCTCCTAATTTATTCCATAAAGCACGTGTATTATTTCAATTAACTTGTAAATGATATTTCATGTAAACATTTTTTTCTTGTTTAATAGCTTGACCGACATAGTTTTTTAAATCCAAGTAATATTGTTTGCCTACTAAACTTTTGGTTTTTAGATATTTTTTGTGTGCTTTTTGTTTCAGTTGTATCATTTTTTAAAAATGTTTATGTAATATATGGCGGGCTTCTTTTTTTTATTCGGGTTATATTCTACAACTGGGGCATATTTATCAAATAAATTATTAATTTTGATATTTAATAACTCGAGGTCGGCATTAATATCCCATTCTAATTAAGTGATATTGCTTCATTGGCAAATAAGGTATAATCCAAATTTTTATAGTTCCTGATATATTTCTTACCCTTATCATCTGGATAATATCCATCTATTTCATGCCAAAATCACTATTTTGAATTCAAAAACAAATTTTCGAAAAACATAAAAAGCAAATGGCTTTTATACAATTTTTTAAATGCTAACCTGTTTTTTTACTTGCACCAACAAAGCCTAAAACATTGACCGTTCATTTGATGCATAATACGTCTATATTCGGTGCTAATTTACTTTGGATTTATTGGATTTCTGTAGATGCTACATTTACCAATTGGAATTGCTAAAAAAATACACAGAGATTAAGTAAAATTGACAGAATTTGTTAATAATTATTTATAAGATAGGGGAAAATTAAATTATAGCAATTGCTCAAAATGCATTCCTTCAACATGTCATAGAAGATGGCTGCTATTTCCTTTGTTAATGGATTTTGTTCAAAAAGCTTAACAAACTAAGCTTTGCCCTTCCTGAAATTAGCTGAGGTAGTATCGCAATCGCTGAAACTCTGAAGCAAAAGAATGGAACAACGAAATGAAAGTTTTTGTAGTTCTTGGGAAGAAAATATTTTGGTTCCCATTTTCCCTCTTCCCGGCTTGACAAAGATTATTTCTTTCGCTGATGGTGTCAGGGCCATTAAGAGGACTATTAGATCCACATCTTCTCCAATAACAACAGTCACAGAATTGTTTGCAGCTTCCTCAATTGCAGTCCTTATAAATGTACAGCATCACTTACAGCCACTCTTGTTTCAATTTCCTCAGCCTGTATTTTTTCTGTAGTTTAATAAGTAGTAGGACAGTAAGTTTTATAGTCAGATTAAAATTTATATCAATAGACGATTTCGCTGCCCCTCTTCGTTTTTGTCCCGTTGTCTTCGTACTGTTACTAGTATCATCGTAACCATCAAACACGACTGTAGAATGGGGTCCATAGTGAGATTTTACGTAGTTAATGTACTGATCACACATATCGGAATAAGATCCCAGTTGCCACTTGGTACGGTGCACAAAAGACCCACCATCTATGACTATGATATTATTTTAAAAATCAATGGTAATGTCGGTATTAGGTAGAATATCATATAAAGCTGCATTTTTAGTTTTCCTCATAGTCTTCATTAAATTAAAGCCAATGGATGGGAGCCAATTCATACTCCAAATGCGATGACAAATGTTTATCGTCATTCTTCCCAATCGCAATCCTTTGGAATAATAACAATGGCTCGACAACTACAGTCTCGTCATTGACCTTGATAGCACTGCTCATCGCTCCCAGTGAGAAAACTTTGTCCTTGCGATGTAGTTTTATATTTGCAAAGTTATTTCCCAAGGTTTTGCTCATCAGCTGTTTACGAACTTCTTCTGCAAGGTGACAATTTACGTCAGAACTTCCTATAATGCCTGTTGATAAGGACATGACTTTTTCTTTATCTTTGGAAAAGGATAATGATCTATACACCAAACGTAAAGCTTTTTTTGTATATTATAACATTAAAAATAAATTATTAAGTATTGAATAAAGCAAGGAGGTAGCCACGTATTAAATTTGACCAAAATCGTTACAGCCGTTTTAAAGAAAATAATTAATTTCCATTTTTTACTAGTTTTTAGGGGTTAGCTCCCCTTACATTTGAGCTGGGGCGTATTTTCCAATGTGACCTCCCTGAATATGCATGCAAAATTTGAGCAAAATCGGTCCACCAGTTTGGGTTCTAGGTGCGACCACAAGCGGCAGACAGACATGTTTTAAAAAACACTTTTTTGGCTTCAGGGGACTTGAAAACTTGTAAATTTGACAAAAATGAAAATCGATTTTTGCACGATCACAATACTTTCCTATTATACTACGTATTATGGGAAAGTAAAAAAAGGACCTTTCATCCCCTCCAACACCGCCGGCTCACTACTCTCCACCCTCGGGAACTTTTAGTATTTCGGCTGATTTCATTAATTCTCCTAGGCTATAATGTTTTGGCCTTTGTTGGTGCAAGTAAAATAATATGGTTGCCATTTAAAAAAATTGAATAAAATTCATTTGCTTTTTATGTTTTTTCAAAAAATTGTTTTTCAATTCAAAATAGTTGGTTTTTGCACGAAATAAACTTTTATTGAAATGCAACAATAAAAATTAAGACAAAACATCAGATTCAAGGCCTGCCTACTGAGTGATTTTTTGAAAACAGTGTTTCAGTTGTCAACTTAGCTTTTTAAGTTTTTCGAATGTATGACGCCATTTGCAAAATAATTACTTACTTGTGATATATCGTTGTAACGAGAATTATATGTTGAATCTAAATATGCAAAAATATATATAGGTTACTATTTAAAAATCAAAAGTTGTTGCTACTTCCGCTTGGACCGGGAGTGACATTTTTCACTTTTTTTTTTTAATACATTTATTTAACGTCGGCCTATTTCCGCTACTGAGGCCTATCACCGACGCCTGTAGACGAGTTACCCCCAACCAGGAATTTTGCCGAACCTCTTCCCTTAAGAAGAGTAGGGATAGGGATCTTTTACCTGCCTAACATTTAATAGACAAGGGACCGACGGCTTTACATCCCCTCCGAAGGATGGTATATCCCCTATGCAACCCTCGTCTAAGGTTGTATAGCTTCCGCGCATACACTAGTATACAAGCCGCTGGAAGATGTCTGAGGCGAGGACGCGGTCTTCGTTGGAACGGTCACCCATCCAACTACTAACTGCGCCTGACGTTGCTTTACATCGCATAGTAAAGTATGTACATAGTAAAGACGCACCTACGATCGCCCCCATTTTTCACTTAATAAGTGCAAAATGCGACTTTCTGTGTCGCAAATGATATGCCAAAATTTCAAAATATTATTCCTAGAAGCAACCGATAAATTTGAGCAGGACTAATTTTATTGTCACCCAGTGGTTGTGGGGAGGAGCTTAATTGGTGCCTAAAATACCCAACCACACATTTATTGAAAAACGATTTTGAAACCCAGTTGGTCTATGCCAGTGTGTAATATTACGATTAGAAAATCCATTATTGGAAAAAATTACCACGTCGGACCAAAGTATTTTGTTACATATTAATGAATCGGCGCGCCCCTTTTCCAACGGCAACCTACAAAAAATCGTCCTCATTGGTTTGTCCTCCTCTTATACATTGTGAACTTTTTAGCTCTACAACACCAGAAACCATTTTTCTTTAAAATTTCTTTAACACTTGTTTTATTTATACGACAATTGATTTGAATTTCTCTTAATGATATTTCCAAATTTTCTGCATTGTTGTGGTATCTTATACAATTAATAACTCGGTTCAGGTTACAAAAATGGCTGCATCTAATTCCAAAAATACAAATTCAAAAGATAATAGTTCAGAAGAAAACTGGGTAAAATTTTATTTCATAATTTATACTGAACTTTCTTAAGACACTGGGTTTGTTTAAAAATATTTCAACGTTTCTGATGGCAAGAGTTGAGAACTACTGATATGGATGTGCTTAAAACTTTTTGTCTAAATACCAACGTTCCTTTGGCGAAAGGTACATCAAAATCCTTTATTTTTAAAATCGGGTGCTGTATTAGCAAGTTGTTTTTTAGAAAATGGTGGAGGAGCCGGTGACTTTGAAAGTCCCTTTTATATTAACCAATCATCTTTCTTGCTTACTGCTCTACTTTGTAATCATACTATATGATATATTATCTTTACCAGTGATATTTGTTACATTCAAATGAAAATTACATTCAAATCGGACTAGTTTTGAAATTATGGGACCACTTTTACACGGATCAGTCACACCTCGTGTCTGCCTCTTCATGATTGCAGTATCCCATGGGTGTTGAACCGACTTGTGCAACTGCTTTCCCTGTTGTGACATATACATCTTTGCCTGGTGGCCACTTAAACTCTACAACCTTGGAAGTGAAAAAGTTGAACAATTGCTCCTTGTTCATTAAGTCACATCTAATATTTTTATGGGACGAGTGCAATTCATAGATCTTATTCTGAGGTTAACTTAACGTTAATAACATGCGTATTTGTGCCTCTATGTTTCCTTCTAAAACAATGTTTTATAGCAAATAAATGGTAGGTGATAGAGAAAATCTGAAAATATTTTCGATTTTCTAGTCAAATGTTACATAAGAATTTCCATATTGTATATAAATAAATAACACCACAGAAATTAGACAACCCCCAATTCCAGAAGCCAGGGCTTGTGCGGAAGGGGGTTACACATTGAAAAAACGCGGACATACAACCATTTCCTCCGACAGTGCCAGTACCGGAGCCAGGATTCGAACCCGGTGGTGCGATGTCCGTGTGAGATTAATCGCGATTGCCACCTCGCGCCTTAACTCACTCGGCTATCGACCAGACAATGTTGTTGTTGTATGCGATTCTGCTTTTGTTACATTATGAATAAAAAACTGATGTAACGATAGTTTTGTATGCCGATAAATTTCGCGTGCTGTTCTATAATAAACATAGTATAGTGGTAAATTTTGTTTATTTATGTATTCATGATTAATAAATATGCACAGGCAGTTTTTTAATAAACTGTAAAAATTAAACTATTCTGTTAAGTAACTATATAAAGTTAATTTATGTATATGAATTCCAGTTACTTTTCATGCAAATGAAACTGCGTCTGGCAGTTTATTATTAAAAAGCAGGGTGCGACTACGAATCGAGGAATCTTCTCAAACAGGATAAATTATAGCTAATTCCTGTAATTAATATTAACGTTTTCCTTTCTTTCATACGTGGTGCGATTTACTTTCAGCGAAATCGCTTTTCGTATCCCTTGGAAAATCACAAATTCACTGTACGTGTCGAGCCCAAGATTCAAGAAAGCTTTTATGTGTTACGAGTTATATGCAATATATAAAACTGTTTAATTTGACAGTTTATTCAGAAATAGTCTGCATATTTATTAGACCATAAAATATAATGTAGACATATATGGTTTAACATTAAGTGAATGTAATTGCTTTCTCTCAGAAATTCGGTGAATTTACATAATAATAGGGTAGTTCCTCTAAAATATGGTTAACGTATTTTATTTAACTTTCTAAATTTATTTTTTATTTGTTATATTATATATACACAAAATTTAATAAGAACCGGCCTCTCTTGACACTTACTACTCTTCAACCTATAAAAAGTATTTATACATGAGGACATATTAAACAAAAAAATATATATCATGCAGGTTTGAGAGCAAATCGGTGCCATGGATGTTGGTTGAGTTATAAGGAAAGCAGAATATTTAAAGTGTCCTCAGGGCTCTGTTCCGGGACCGTCATTATTTTTGCTGTACATTAACGATTGCCCAAACAATCTTTCTAATCGTCTGCTGACGATCTTATCGGTAGAAATACCTGATAAGCCTCAAAGATTATTTGCTTTACTTGCAGAAATTGCTGCAATATTAATTACTGTTTATTGACATCGTTAGCTTATCGAACAAAATTCAGCTGGTTGATACTAGCTTGTAGACTCTCATGGAACTGACATACCAGGGTCAATGGATCATGGTAGACCCCAATTTTTTTCCTATTCTAAAATGATCCAATATGCGTTTTACAGTGTAAGAGATTAGTTTCTGTTTTTGTGGGTATCGTGTAGCATAGCGAATGTGTTACATGTTCTTGGTATTACTTTATCACATTCTCCATAAATAATAAACAAATCTAAAAGTCTTCCTGGATGTAATTTAAACGTGCTGGCATTTTTTAACATAAGAGAATGGCTGACATTAATGATTGTTTTTAAATCATAGATAAGTTGATGGCAATTTTTACAAAAAAATTCTCTGACATTTAAGAAATTTAAAAAAGTTTTAACTTCAACCCCCACAATGCCTATACTAGTAAAATGGAAATTTAATTCTACATAATTTGATGTAAAAAAATACAGGGTGTTCCATTTGAAATAAATAAGTTTTTGAGGTTTGAATTTGACAAAATGTAACGTGAAGAATAAAACACTTGGTATACTATTATGGAAATTATTTTTGTGTTCCATTTAAAATAAGCAAGTTTGTGTCGGCTTCCGGTATTTCCGGAAGTGCCGCCATTTTGAAATTATCATTTTCGGACTCGCAATGGTCGACTATTATTATAGGGTACCAAATCTCAAATGTCTATCTCATCTTCAAGTGGGAAATATTCTAATGGCCGCCTTAAAACAATCACCCTGTATATCCCTCTATGCAATATTCTACAAAGTGTTAAATAGGACTAAGGGTCTATATATTTGAAAAGAGGATTCTAAAACTAATGTTTCATTTGAAGTGTGATTTTGTATGTTTATGCTTAAATGTCTTTGCTTTATTCTAAAAAGTATGAACTTTAGTAAATAGAAATAGCTTAATTTATTTACATATAGCGTGATAATTTATTGAGCAAACGTCTAGCCGATAGCCGCGTTGGTTAAGGCGCAAGGTGGCAATCGCCATTAATCAAACGGGTGTCGCGCTACCGAGTTCGAGCCTCGGCTCTGGCACTAGCATTGTCGGAGGATATAGTTGTACGTTCACGCTCTTCAATGTGTAATCTCCTTCCGCACAAGTCTCTGGTCACTGGAATTGGGGGTTGTCTAACTTCTGTGGTGCTTATTTATTTATTATTATTTATTATATCAGAACATTCAACTCGTCCCTTTCTACAATTGCATCCTATTAACTGGAGTCAAGTAAGGATTTTAATGTGAATTTTCTCTAATTAATTTTTTTATTGAAAAATATTACATGAAACAGTTTAAATCAAATGTTCAATCTGGGCGTCTTCAGCTTCTTGGCAATAATGGAGGCGTTGCTGAAATTTTTCAAAAACATTTTGTATCGATCATATTTTCGAGCTCAATCGATATTTGTCGCATGCGAAGTACTAGGCACCCGACTCGTTTGAAAAATTTCGCTTATAGTTCTGAGATGGTATTTTCGAACACCATCTGAGATTTGTTTTTCGCACACGTGAAAATGTCGTATGCCAAATGTGGCAACGCTTTTTTGTACAACCAAATGAACTTGAAACCCCTAGAAAACACTAATGTCAGTAATCAGCTGTTATATGTGTTGACTAAATTACAATACTGAATATTAAAATGCACCAGCAATCAGCGGATAAGCGGGTGGGATGTATTAGTGCAGACCAGAAAAAGGAATTGGTGGATTTTCTTGAAGCTGACCCGGAATTGTAAAGTGATAAATTTACCTCAAATTTCACATTCAAAAATGTCCAAGCTAGTCCATTTAAAGAATCGGGATTTATGACGAAATTACCGAATGTTTACGCCTCTTACTAGACTATGTCCCCGTTTTCATGCGACAATCTCACATTTTCGTGCACGACATCGCCTCGATCAAGCTCGAAAACACTGCCCCTGGAGCGATATTATCAGTGTCTTGTCTTATTATGGCTTTTAAATCATCTAATTTTGTTGATAAAGAATAGACAAAATTCAAAAAACTTTATATTGGTAAATAGAGAAGAGCAATCACACGCACCATTGTTCCGTTTAATAATTTTAAAGGGGTAACTGCCACTCACTCCAAGGGGGTTGAATGAGGAGGTATAAAATTATGCTCAAAAAATATCATTTTAGGATTAAAAATTAACTTGTTTTAAGATTTTACTCATATATAACGTATATAATGAATTTATCCGATACTTATGGATCTCACTGTAGATAAAGAACAATAACTTATTGTTGCATAGCAGAACATACAGGTTATGTCTAGTTGTAACAGTTATTTAATTTAAAATGTTGGCTTAAATCCTTTATCATTGCATAGACTGTTAAAGTTGGTACTTAGATTAACGAGCGTCTAGATTTCAAGAATGTTTGCGATCTACTGCAATCACCGTAGTCGATAACGTCACAATTATTCTAACATTGAGCTTAGAAATTGATGGTAATTGTTGTATTGGAAATGGAGCATACTTCAAAGGAAAGTGCGAGGTTTTCTAATTTTACACTTAGTGAAAAATGCTGATTAATTAAATTGCCAAAACAATCATCTGTTTTTTTTTATGAAAATGTTTAAAAGTATTTTCTTCTTACCTACCGCTTATTCTCTAAGTATGATAAATTTATATAACGCCAATATCAAGTCATTTACGAATCGATTTTTACTTTGGGAAAAAATTGTTAAGATAAATCAAACATCTGTCAAATAAGGTAAAAATTATACAGGGTGTAATTTAGAATCAAAATTTCAAAGAAGTTGCGTCATATCGTAAGTATTGTAGAAAATATCTGACACGGCTAATTTTTTATTTGCAACATAATACAACTTGTATAAACTTTAAACTCTTTACAAGGTATCATAAGGTTTGTATTTCAAGTTTCATTGGAATCTAATACTATGATCTTGAAAAAAGTAATCTGCTAACATTTATGTATCATCAGGTGCCAAATATTTACGATCAGAGATTGTGAAATTGAAATACTGGCGTTTTAGTGGAACTGGTTCACTTCACCCATTCAGTATGCATCATCAGGTTCATAACCTCTGCCATGAACTCGAGGGAAGTAAAATTTTATATATTATGTGACTATTTTTCCGATATTTTTCTAAGCTGTTGGAAAAATTTGCAACATCTCGAATTCTTGAGTTCCTCAAACTTAAAAACATACTTACACCGTGCCAACATGGTTTCAGACCTGGTAAATCTACAGAAACTGCGTCTTGTTATTTTATAGAATATGCCTACAAAAATTTGGATCAGGGCAAAGATGTTGTCTCTATTTTGTTTGACTTAACTAGTGCATTTGACACTGTTAATAATACATTTTTGTCGACTAAGTTAGAAAATATTGGAATTCGAGGCAAATTTTTAGACTGGTTAATTTCTTATATGAGTAACCGAAAACTAACTGTTAAATATCAAAATGTAGCTTCTGATTTAAATGACATTAATTTAGGTGTTCCTCAAGGATCTGTTTTAGGTCTGCTGTTATTTTCTTTGTAGATAAATGATATTCCTAAATTTTTCAATGAAGGTAATATCACTATGTATGCAGATGATACAGCGGTATCAATTTGTGCTTCAACTCCTGAGGAACTCTATATAAAGATTGGCTATGTTTGTGAGACCATGAGTGCATGGTGTCAGCGTAATAGACTCATTTTAAATGAAAAAAAAACTAAATATATCAATTTTAATCTTAGAAGGCCTTTAACTCAGGATTTGATATCTTTTTCAACTGATTTCAAATGTTTAGGAACATACCTTGATAGTAACCTCAGTTGGATATGTCATGTCGATCATGTTTGCAAACAATTAAATAAGGCTTATTACGCCATATTGCAAATGAAAAATACACTTTTACAACCAGGTTTGTTAAATATTTACTATGCGTTGGCTTACTCCTGCATCTCTTCTAATATAATTTTGTGGGATAAATCCACGGATATTAATGAGTGTTTATATTACAAAAGAGGATATTAAGACTCATATTTAATATGAAATACAATGATACATGCAGAATAGTGTTTAAGGTCAATGAAATCCTTACAGTATCCAGTGTTTATATTTATAAATGTTTGCTTTTTGCGAGGTATAATATGGCATTATTTGACACTCTGGGTGTAGCTCATAGTTATAATACGAGACATGGTAATTTATATGCAATACCTTCGCATAAAACGACAATATTTAAAGATTCCCCGTACTATAATCGTATAATTTGCTATAATAACTTACCAAAAAATGTGCGTGACCTACCATGCAGACGTTATAAAAAAATGGTAAGAAAACTGCTAGTAGGAAAAACTTGTTACTCAATCAATGAGTTTTTAAATTGTAGTTAGAATTTCTGGAATATATATCTGCATGTGAACTTGTATGTGCGTCAATTTTACTTATATTTATTTTGTTACTATATGTAGATGTGTATATATGTATATATATATTTTGGATCATGAATCATATATTTTAATATATCTATTTGTTTGTTTTTAATATATTTATTTGCTTGTTTGTTTTTTAATCTATTGTTTTGTTTGTATGACGCCCTGTGATTTTTTATATTGCATACGAAAAATGTTTTACTTATATATTGATTTACCAATATTACTTATTGTATAGAATTGGTTAATTGATTATTTTTCAACTGCATATGCCACTTGTAATAATTTACAGTTATGTATGTGTAGAATTAGTATTTTCATGCTTTATGTTTTACATATTTATTATTATTTATTCTTATTTTGAATTGTCCTATATCATTGTCTATGATCTAAAGGATAAATAAAGATTATTATTATTTACGCATCATTAAGTGCCTATTTTGATTAAAATTCCACGTAATGGGACGGAGGAGGTTCCTAGATACCCTTTCAATCAGTCAATAGCCCTTAGTCTATTACTCTTAATAATACAGTATGAAATATTTGATCCATTTTTTGATGCTGTCAATTGTCAATCGTTTTGGGTTATGGCCAAATGTATGAATAATGGTCAAATTATTTGCTGTCTCTCTCAAAAGTAGGTGATAATGACGCAAAATTTAAAGTATGTTTTATTTTGCGCTTGTTTACATTAACAGCATCTTTTTTTTTTTTTTTTTTTTTTTTTTTTGGCATCGGATTTTCTCCATTAGCCAATTACATATTATTGTATTTTATATGTGCAACTATATGGAGTATATGAAATATTTTATGCTTTTACTGCTAACAGCATCTAATAATGATATATTTTTTAAGAATGGCAAAAGTACGTGCGATGTTCCATCATAGAGACCACATTCTATTTGACAGTGCCTAAAAGAAGCATGTAATTATCCGATAGGTTAAAATTGGCTAAATTTTCCTCAAAGCAGTATCTGAAGTATATCTTAAAGAGTTAAGAAGATATTTGAAATAATTTAGTTCAGAAGGCTTGGGAGAGGAGTGAACTGTTTGGCGTCATACCTACGCATAAGTACCTAGTTTAAAAAGAAACACTAAACACCATTAAATAGTATGGTTCAGTTCTATCACTTCCAATAGCATACTTCGGAAGCTTAGAATTTGAACATTTCTACTTAGTATAATTAATGTTTTTAAATATTTATCATTAAAAGATGTATCCATAATATTGGAAACGTTGTGTATCGACATTAATATTAAAATTATATGTTTAATATAAGTTATCTTGTTTACAGACTGAAAAAGCCAATTTCTCGCTGCACACGTCATCAGGTAAGATCTAAATTTAATACAATGATGATGAACCAAGCAAACTAAAAAATCTAATGTTAATTATTATTAGGTGTTACGTTAAATAACGTAAGTTTATATTAAGATTTTATGTTGAATTTTGCTATTTTAATATATTATTAATGATCTGCAATTAATTTCTATATTATTTCATAAAATATAGAATAAAATAAAATAAATTATTTTGATAAGTTCAGAGCACCTGATCTACCACTAATATACAACGTGTCCATAACAAATCAGTATCACAGATGTAAATGGTATTTTCTTTGAAATCTTAAACACAGTTTTGTGATTCTGCTATTGCTTTATAGGCTATTATGTCATAAAAACAGGGAAATAAGGAACTAAGATGTTCAAGGGTTTCGTTCAATTGGCCATTTAAGATGAGAAAACCATGGAGTGTTATTAAATTAGAGGGTGCTAATTGGAGATAGGGGTGAAAATGCAACCCTTTCAGTTTTTTAAGTATAACTCGAAAACGAAGCAAAATTCAGATATAGTTAACAGGAAACTTTTTATAAAGAATCAAATTTCCCATCGAAATTGTTTATTTAAAAAAATAGAAAACAATTTTTGTGCGAAAAGTATCCAAAAAACAATTAAAAAAGCAAAAAATCCAATTTTTGTATTTTTTTTTAACAGATATAGGTATGGCATACATTTATAGAAAAAAAGATTTATATCATTTCTTTTTAATGGTGATCTCAAAAAGTTTTTTCGATTAAAATTGATTGAGATATAGTCATTTAAACTTTTTTTTTCGATTTTTATCGCATTTACCCTTGATATTGTCTGTCTTATTTTCTGTGTATGTTCAAATACACATCTTTAAGATTCTCTTTATGTTATATCCATAGAAACTTACTACTTACGATTTTATCTTCATTTAATAAGATTATTGCTGATTCTTTAATTTTTATATTTTGTTACCTACCTCTTTTGTTGAAAATAGGGACATTAATAATAATTCCTTATGTATACGGACTATCGGAGAAGCTACGCCGTATAGGTGGCAAATTTCATGTTAGGACGGTATTTCAAACGGGGAACACTTTGAAATCTATTTTAACAAAAACAAAACCGGCAAACAGGGAGCAGAATTCAAGAAACTGTATTTACAATATCCCATGCGAATGTGATAAATGTTGTGTAGGTGAGTCACCCAGACCTTTCAGTGTGATGTTTGATGAGCACAAGAATTACATTAGAAAGAATGAAATTCAGATATCAAAGATTTGTGAACATGCTTGAGAACACGGACAAAGAATAAACTGTGACTCGGAAAAATTTTTAACAGAGAGGCAGATAACAGAAAAGGAAAATTAAAGAATCAGCAATAATCTTATTAAATGAAGATAAATACTTATCGATGCGTGTAGATATTTGTACAACCTCGCTACCAATGTTAAAAGAAGAACTTAACAAACTCAACATTATCTAAAAGAAAATATCATCAGTTCTGTGTAAGTAGTAAGTATCTGTGGAAACAACATAAAAAGAATCTTAATGCTGTGTATTTGACAAACACAGCAAATAAAAGTTCTTCGAAAAAAGCTTGGAAAACGGAAAGAGACTACTTTCCGGAACGTCAGCAAAATACATTATTTCTGTGTTTATTCCGATTTATATTGTTTGTAAAACATAACCTCTGACTGTTCCTTTGACGTAAACATCACAAGCGAACAGGCTTTTTTCCGATTATTCTATTATTTTCTAGATTCGGTGATTTGTTTTTGAAGAGGATAACACATGTGGTAGAAAACCCAAATAACAGGAAAGAATAAATAACTTTCAGACGATATTTTGTTTACACTATTTAATAGATCGTGCGACACAATTACAGAATAGGAGAAATACACAAAAAAAATAAAAAAATACACTTAATAAAAAAAATACACTTAATAAAAAAATAAGGAAACGTAAATGTAAATGCGTAAACAGAGGAGAAAAGTATTATAATTATTACATACATTGTGAAGAGGGGAGTACTTTTTTATATTTGTTCGTGTAGTTGGGAAATAAAATAGATTTGTCCGTTTTGCGTCAGCTCTGGGAGTATGAAAATTTAATATACATAAAATATCTGAGTCAGTTTATGTTGTTATGAATTATCTCGTGTAATAAGAGTATATAAGCTTTTTTGCACCTGTGATCGAGTGAGTCGAAGCCGACATTTATGAGAAGTTCAGATTCGGGAAATCCTATAGGAGGATATTCCCCTCCCGCTCTAAAATAAGCATATTTTAAAAATCTGTGCTGTATTCCTTCCAAATTATTGAAGTATGTTCGGTAGTTAGGACACCTAATGATAGAAGTATGTTCTAAATTAGTATAGGGCGAACATAAGTGGTAGATAATAGCTTCAGTGTGTCAATATTATGAAAGTTGCGGCTGTTTCTGATAATAAATCCTAAAGCTTTTAAAGTCTTCGTACCCAGGTCACAAAATGTTTCGAGTCTTGAGAGCGTGTTATTGAGTAATCAAAGTGGAACAATTACTTTTTGGTGGAATAAGACATTTGTTGAATAATAAGACAGTCGTCGATACTTGCAACTTTTCAAAAAATATTAAATCGTCAGTATAAAGCAGACAAGATGCTAAGGCTGTCAACAATATCATTAATGAATAGAATACAGAGAAGAGGTCCTAAAACTGATCCCTGTAGTTCGCCCGACGTAGCATATATTTGGATAGAATTGCAACCGCGATATTCAACATTTTCATCCTATCTGAGAAATAGGATTTTAAAAACTTCAAACAGTCTACAGAGAAACCGAAATTAGTCAGTTTATTCAATAGAATACCGTAGTCAATTCTGTCAAATGCCTTTGAAAAATCGGTATAGATCACGTCTGCTTCTCGTCGAACATTTAATACGCAATGTTTGGAGTGAAGTCGATAATTATTAATAATGAAAATGTCGTTGACTCGGTGTAATATTGAAAACTAACGAACGTTTCTGAAAATGTACTAATAAATATTGTTATAAAATTATACAAATGTGTGAGTGACACGTATAATGAAAAAAGTATAAACACATTATATAAAACCAACACAATCGTTAATTTTTATGTGTTTATCTTCCGGTCTGCATTATTTTTACAACCAAAGGTGAGTCAATAAAGGTGCCATTGTTTAATTTATTTATAGGTATCAAACAGTAAGACAGTATTCAAATTATTTATAGAATCTTTGGATTGTGTCTATAGTTATATGGATTGTATTCAGTGGGCGGTCAGCGCATCTAGCTTTCTATCTGGGTTTACCTGAAGAAAGTGTTTGGTGGGAATATGCGAAGTTTGTTTTCAAAAAGTGCATTGCTCACCCTGGGATGTAGGAAAGTACTTGTAAAATATTTGCATATTTATAAGGATAGGTTTTTAATTTTATTAGACATCTCAATCTGTTATAAAGTTACAGACCATTTTGAAATTTTTTAAATTGAAAATCAGTGTATAACAAAATTTTAAAATGGTGTAACATTATAAAAAATTAAGATTTTTATTGTAATTAAAAAGCTATCTTTATATGTGCTTTCTAATTCTGAGAAAAAATACGTTGCAAATATTTTACAAGTACAATCCCAAACTTCTAATATTAAAACATATACATAGAGGCATATATTTAAATGAAAAAATAATTATGGAATAATGAAATAGGTATAAAAATGAACTAGAGTGGTTAATGTTATTCAAAATGCTAAAGTTACCTCCACGCTTTCAAGGCAACTCTTAAGATCATTGCCATTCATTCTTGTTATCTTTTGAAAATTTCTAGTCTATTTTGGATTACCCCAAACTAGCTAACATAGCCTGGTCCAATTCAGATTTATTAAGCACTTAAATTTTGCATACCATGGATTTCTAGTAACTTAAAGGAAGAAATCTAGTGGATTTAAATCCTGCGATCCAGGAGTGGTTCCAACTCGGTTGCTCCATCTCTCGAGGAAGGTCTGACTTTAATAAGATGGGATTGCATACCCTCCTGCACAAGCCTCATGTTAATTCTTGTGTGGCTGGAAGAATTCAGGTTTTCTAAGACATTCAAATTATTCGGTAGATATCATGTCTTAGTGCTTCTGGTTAAGTGTTGATAGAAAAAATTAAAATCTTCCTTGAAATATCTCGTGTGTTTTTCTCCATTCAGGAATGATTATTATTAAAACCACACCTCATATAAATCTTGCTTCGTCAGTAAATAGAATATTGTTCGGTAATAGAAAATTTTCACGAATTTTGTCAGTATGTATCTGCAGAATCTTTCTTTCGGTTGAAACTTTAGGTATTTGTGTGGGAAACTTTGGGTGTCAATAATAGAACACGTTTAATTTAGTCAAAATTTATGAAAATCCAAACAGAATAAAAAAAAAGAATATATTTGTTTGGTTCTGATGGCTGCTGTTACAAATCTGTGAATTGGTGTATTTATATCAGCTATTTGAACAGTACCGAAATAAATAAAAGAATATTGGCAATAAGAAGAGAATCATCTTTACGGAACATTATACTGTAAAACCTGTGTATAAACTTTATCTCTGTAATCATTGTTGCTATGGGAATATTGGGTGGATATCTATTAAATTGAAATGGAACCTGTTATGAGATACTCTTGTTTGAGGAAGTGAGTATGACCATTAAGTCTAATGTATTATGTATAACATCATGTAAATCCAAATTACTGTTTTCATCAGAACAGAAATATGATATCCCTTGATCATCCTTTGTTTTCAGTTCGAAGCGTTATCTGATCGAGGCTTGTAAATTTTTTTATCTAATTTTGACGTAACCAATGTGCTGCTGGATGTGTCTCATCCATTAAAATATGCATGCATACAGGGTGGTTACTTTTTATACTGATCGGTATTGCTATCTCGCAAACCATAGTAGTTACAAAATTGGTTAGATGAGAGAAATAGTCTCATATTCTGAATGTCAGTAAAATGAGTTATAAAAATTCTAAATACTCTGACTAGTTTCAAAGATATGCGATAAAATCCAAAAGAACTCATTTTCCTCATTTTAGCGTTGTTACTACAAAAATGCAAATACATTTCATTATAATGTTTTAGTACTAAATAATTTTGCTATAACTTAATGCATTCAAATTATTAATATGAAATTTCTTCTCTTCGGGGCCACTATTAACTTTATTTATTCGAATTTATTCTTAGTACCAGGATATAGACTATACCGCAAAGATCGGTAGAGGTGAAGTATATACGTCAAATTAAATATAAATTGTCAATCACTACAATCAGAGGTTATAAGAGCAAAAGAAGTACTTGAAAATCACTGGGTAAAGTTGTAGTTTTGTAGATACAACTTAATATTAGTTCAAATGTGCTTTTAGAGGGAATATTAAAACATAATATTTTTAGTCGCAAAATCCACTATAAAATCACTATTTTACTATAAGGAACGTAACCAGGCTGCAACCAACAGTTACTCTCCGGACTATGTGCCCCGTCGAGTACTGAATTACAAGTTACAAGCCTGGCACGTTAAGTGTAATAATTGCATATTACCATCAAAACGCTAATGCTTCGATTGCGACAAATTGATGGTAATATGCAATTATTACACTTAACGCGCCAGGCTTGTAACTTGTAACTCAGCGATCGACGGGGCACATAGCCCGGAGAGTAGCTATTGGTTGCAGTCTGGTTATGTTCCTTATAGTAAAATAAGGATTTTATTGAGGAGTTTGCGACTAAAAATATTATGGTTTAATACTCCGCCCTCTAAAAGCACATTTGAACTATGCTAAGCCCAGTCAGTCTATTTATTTTTCGATTGCAACAGATGCTGGACCGCTAGATGGCGCCTGCGGACTATTTTACATGTCGCTATGCCAAAGATACCGAAATGTACTAAATAAGTGATCCTCGTGTCGGTCGTCACATGCCCACCTTGCACTGACGAGAGCCAACAGCCGGCACGAGAGCTCCTTTAAGTAGGATCAGTCTTTCGGCTGGTGTTTGTTGCAATCCAAACCTTAACGTTTTGATGGTAATATGCAATTATTACACTTAACGCACCAGCTTGTAACTTGTAATTAAGTGCTCAGCGCAACAACTAAATATTCGATTCAAATGTAATAATATTGTACCTCTTAGTTTTCAGAATGTAGCAATGATTTCTTTCTTAACGTCCTTTGCAAGAATGATAACTGCAATAGAGCTATAGACTTCTGCTAACGCAAAACTTAATGACAATTTATCATTCATTTTCAATCTTGTTGATACTGATACTGTTTATAATGCAATTAAAAGTATAACGTCGAATGCTGCCGGAAAAAATAAAACAGAAATGATCGTGTTAAAACTATGTATGCCAACAATTTTGAATCATATCACTCATATTATAAACTGATGACTTAAACGGCGTTACTTTCCTATATAATGGAAAGATGCAATTATCGGTCCGGTATCAAAAGTAGTAAATCATTTATCGAGGATTTGCGGCCGCTCAGCTTTTTACAAGTTCTCTCGAAAATTCTAGAAAGAATAGTTCATGACCTATCTATTTTTATATAACTTATATCCGTTACACCAATGGGGATTTCGGAAAGCACACAGCACCACTACTGCTCTACTGAACCTTAGTGATCATCAGTGCGCTAGAGAAATGCTTAGCAACTATCTTGTTTCGTTAGACTATTCCAAGGCATTTGACATAATTAATCATATGCTTCTCTGTTCAAAGTTAAATTGCTATCGCTTTGATAGAATATCTCTGCGGTTTTTTGATTCTTATTTGACTGAACGTCGTCAATGTGTTGCGAAAAAGCATCTGATTTTAAGACAGTAACCTCAGGCGCCTCCCAGGGGTCCATCCTTAATCCTGTTCTGTTTTTTTTTTAAATATACATCAAATATATTTAAGATGGTAACTAGTTCTCAACTGCAAGCCTACGCTGACGATACTCAACTTCTTCATTGTTTTGACCCATTTAAAGCAGACATTGCCACTAATTTGGTCAATCGGGACTTAAACCGCATCCATCAATATTCAGATCAACTTAATCTTAAGATTAATCCAACCAAATCGATTTTGTTCAGAAAATAATATACGTCACTTAAAGACATCTGTTCAATTGAAAATGAATCAAGATAATCTATCATTTTCAACCTTTGCCAATAATCTAGGGGTAATAATAAACAAGAAATTACGCGATCGTGTGATGCATAAGGATGCTTTTACAAAAATTGCATTGCAGGTTAAAAGAACTGTATGCAAACAGGCATATTTTCAACTTTAAACAACGAAAGAATTTTGTGAAACTCTGGTCATGTCCGTATTCAATTATTGCAACTTTTGTATTTCTTCTGCTTGGTTCAAGCGACCAAAAATCGGCTACAATTTATACAAAATTATTGTTGCTATTTGATATACAACCTGGAGGAGTTTCAGCATGTTTTAAATACACATATTGAGCTGCGTTGGTTAAAGATGGAGCAATTCGTTAAATTTCACTTCGCGGTATTCTTGTTCTGTTTTATCAAATCCTCTGTCTCAAGTTATTTGAGAGAATAGTTAGTTTTCAGATCCGCAGTTCACAATACGATTATTAGATATCCGTATGCCCTAACAATGCCGCAACATCGCACTGCGTTATTCCTACGTAGTTTTTCTTACACATCCGAAGTCTTTTACAACTCAATTGGTCCCATATATAGAAATCTGTTGTCAGTTAATGCATTCCGTAATAAAATCAAAGCTTGGTTTATGAGTACCAACAATACCTAGATTTTTTAGGTTTTTAGATACGATTTTGCATCTTGCCTATGATTGACTATTTTATTATTATTATCATTGTTTATTATATTCTTCATATATAACATGTATAATTTCTTTTATTTTATGTACTTCTAAGTGATTTAAAAGATTAATATATGGCTAAACTTTGCCTTTAAATCACCATGTCATGTAATGTGTTTATACAGGGTGATTTACCTAAATATGCGGAAAATTATTCAGTGGGTTGTCCCCACCAAAACGAGTTAAAAAAATTAAGAAATAAAAAAAATTGGAAAAAAAATTACCTAATTTTTTTTGTAGAAGTGCGCCATCTATGACTAACCAATCTGACGTAATACGGTGCAACGAAATCAATTCCTTTCTTATGTAGTATGGGTAAAAACGATTCTCGCGTGGCGCATTGACCTTAGACAATTAAGACAGCTGATATTACCTGCTAAACAAACAAGCAATGCGTGTATGAACGCGTCGAGATAGCATAACTCACCAGTTCAGAAGCGTATCTTTGCAGGTTTTAATGCAAAGAAATATAATAAATTACCTCGGATCGCTTTAAAATTTTACAGAGGCTTTCACACAGACTTGTACACCATTTTATTTTCCGAATGTTTACATAAATCACCCTGTATATGTACATTTACAAGTAATTTATTATTATTATTTTACATACCGACTTTTATTAAAAAATGCTTGAAGTATTTGAAATTATGAATTCAGTGACGTTTCGTCAGATGCCACTCATCATTTACATCTTCTTTTTGGCCAATCCAATGTATTAATGAGCATGGCTAGTCCTTGCTTGCTGTTAACTCAACATTATCTTGCCATTCTATTATGGCAAAGTTAATTAAAAAAAAATGTTCCAATAAAGCTATTTATAACCCATTTCATTGGCTTTGAAAATGCGAAACTTTCTTTCCATCTAACTAACTTTGTAACTGTTATGGTTTATGAGACACCAATAGTGTTCAATAGAAAAAGTGGCCACCCTGTATGAACGAATATTATCCAGTATTAAATCTTGAACATGTTACATAAAAAATAATACAAAATAATACAAACAAAAAATAAGAAACTTCCTTTCAGGAGTATATACTTATATACATAATTCCTGATTTTAAGCTCGTAGTGTAATCTATACGCATACAGTCTTAGTGCGTATATCTGGAACACAAAAACGATTTGTACAACAACTAAACATCACCTACGTATGAAATATTGTCATCCTGTCCAGAAAATAACAGCCACTATAACTGAAATTTTCTCTATTGCTAAAGCAACACGGGCATTATCTCTGAATTAGCGTGATACTTTTAACCCGGATCCTTCACGTTAGGTTGGCACTAAATTAGTAGATATGGATCTAGGATGTATACAAATACTGCAGGACCTTTTTGGGTAATTTAGATAAAGCAGTTAATTGGCCAGATTGCGGTTTTCTATGATACTATAACTAATAAATCTGTCATTTAATTTTGTAGGTATGTTACGCACTACATAAGTGGGTATCAACGATAGAAAATTAATAAGTTTGCTTTTCCTACTCGTCCTATGAGGTCATATAATTCAAAATTATATCGCTTGATGGTACCTTGGAAGAGGAAATTGATAAATTTGCAATACTAAAGATTCAATTAATATGATGATATTTTAATTAATGGGAACATCACTTTCTCTATCAAGAGTATGATAAAGGCTCAAAGTGGTGCAGTGAAGACGGTAATTTATCAGGGGCCGAATCTTGGACTGCCGTTCTCTTGAAAGAAACAACTGCTGAAAAATAATATTGGGAGAAACTCAAGACATTATTTAGGTGGAGCGGCAAATCGAACACGTTGAATATAGGAAATTATCCCCGCTCCAATCTCTACTTTCTATTAAAAATTAAATTTAATAGATGCTATAATAGTAATAATAATATTAAGAAAATGTTCTTATTTAAAGAAAAAAATACAAATACAAAATCTTCAAATTAGGTTATGACTTCTTTTATCTTGGAGTCTATAATTCTATAACTTTCAACTTGCGAGGTGTGAATTTCTTAGTTTTAGCAACTTTTGAAGATCATTAATTTCTAAAGGTTTTCGAATCCATTTTCCAATATTTTCAGTTTCAAAAACTGTCAAATTTTTAGAAACTACACTCACTTACATATAATATGAACGTGATGGTGCCTACCAAACAGGGGAGGTGAAGTAGTTCCTGGAAAACAGGCAGTTGAAAAGGGCAGCTGTGCGGGGCAGATTCCGTTCGTTTAGGCGGCGAATAAGAAAAAATGCCATGATTAAAATTTCCAGAAAGGATAAGAATGATTAAAAATATTAAAATGTAAGCGGACACTGAATCAATTGTGCTATTATGGGAAAAGCCTCAAAGCAAAAGCCCGTTTAAGACAAATACCGTGGGCAGTATCCCAGCCGGCTAGCTATTGAATTTATGTATATTTATATTTTATGTATTCAGATTCATTCACATATAAAAGATTGAAAATATACGTGACTGCATCGATTTAAAATACTGATGCATATAAATTGTAGTGTCAATTCACAACGTAGATTGCCAAAAAGGAATTCCAGTTTTACTATTGCCTTATGTCAATAATAAATATGCCATATTGTATTTATTCTGTTATTGATAAAATACATCTGACTGGGAAGTAAATCACTTTATTTTATTTACAAACAAGTAGTATATAATATATGATTTGCAGGAAACAACTACTCAGTGGGCAAATACCCCGACCTGCATTGAATTACACCTTACAAATCATTAAAGAATGGTAACCAATATCATTTGTCAACTCCCTGACCAGACATAGACCGGTTTCGAACTTATTAGTTCTCATCAGTATGCCATAGGTCATGGAGCAGACAAATGAAAGTGGCCAATCTGCTAGTTTTATACAAACTATAGTAAGTTGAGTAGTGGTGAGAAGTAAGTGAAACCTCTCAACCTCGACCTATGGCATACTGATGAGAACTAATAAGTTCGAAACCGGTCTTTGTCTGGTCAGGGAGTTGACAAATGATATTGGTTACCATTCTTTAATGATTTGTAAGGTGTAATTCAATGCAGGTCGGGGTATTTGCCCGCTGAGTAGTTGTTTCCTGCAAATCATATATTATAACAGTAGGTTAAGTCCACCTAGGACTGAAAGGTCGCCGCTCTCAGGTACTTGCAGAATCGCAAGTCGCTATACGCCCATAGAGACATCTATGGTGTATAGTAGCAATTGACCATTTGAGAGGTTTCACTTATCTCTCACCACTACTCAATTTACTATAGTTTGTATAAAACTAGCAGGTTGGCCACTATCATTTGTCTGCTCCATGACCTATGGCATACTGATGAGAACTAATAAGTTCGAAACCGGTCTATGTCTGGTCAGGGAGTTGACAAATGATACTGGTTACCATTCTTTAATGATTTGTAAGGTGTAATTCAATGCAGGTCGGGGTATTTGCCCGCTGAGTAGTTGTTTCCTGCAAATCATATATTATAACAGTAGGTTAAGTCCACCTAGGACTGAAAGGTGGCCGCTCTCAGGTACTTGCAGAATCGCAAGTCGCTATACGCCCATAGAGACATCTATGGTGTATAGTAGCAATTGACCATTTGAGAGGTTTCACTTATCTCTCACCACTACTCAATTTACTATAGTTTGTATAAAACTAGCAGGTTGGCCACTATCATTTGTCTGCTCCATGACCTATGGCATACTGATGAGAACTAATAAGTTCGAAACCGGTCTATGTCTGGTCAGGGAGTTGACAAATGATACTGGTTACCATTCTTTAATGATTTGTAAGGTGTAATTCAATGCAGGTCGGGGTATTTGCCCGCTGAGTAGTTGTTTCCTGCAAATCATATATTATAGCAGTAGGTTAAGTCCACCTAGGACTGAAAGGTCGCCGCTCTCAGGTACTTGCAGAATCGCAAGTCGCTATACGCCCATAGAGACATCTATGGTGTATAGTAGCAATTGACCATTTGAGAGGTTTCACTTACCTCTCACCACTACTAAGTAGTATATAGTTGTGAATATCTGCTAAATTTACCAGATCATTATAACTTAATGGCGATAATTACTGTATTTTTATACATGTTGAACTATGCTTTGAGAGGTTGGTCTAAAAACATAGGAGGTCATTTTAAGTTTATTATTACTTTTTAATTTTAAAAGGCTGAGGTGAGAATTCATTCTAGCAATTTTCCAAGAAGACTTTCATATCTTTCTAATAGGCCAGTCACAGTAGACACAAAAATCGCGTTAGTTCGCAAAAAATTGCGCTGTTCTGATTTTTTAGGAAGTTGTTAAGATAAATATCAATAGTGTAAAATCAAGTTTGCAGCTTGGAAAGACCTGTACTAACTGGGTGGTGCTCGAGAAACCTTGAAATTTTCGGACTATTTTCAGTTTTTGGCTTATACCTTCTGAAAGGGGAATCCTGTACACTTTTAAAGTAGACAAAATTTGCTAAAATTTGAGCGTAACTGCAGCTCCGTAGGTCAAATAGGTACAGAGATACACCACTTCAAAAATTGACCATTTTTTCCGAAAAGTTCGAAATTGAAGTTTTGGCCGTCTTCTAAGCAGGATATCGGCTAAAACACTCATCTACGAGAAAAGTCATAGAAAATGAAGTTGTAGAGCAGTTACTTTGCTTTAATTTGAGCATAAGCGGAGCCTTGCAGGGCTCTGGAAAGAACGAAAAATTAAGGAAATCGAATTTTTCGCGAAATGGAGCATGACGAATTGCAGGACTTTTAAGGATAAGAAAGACATAACTCGGTGGAAAATGGTTTATATCATGCGATGAGTACAATTCATAATAAGGTATAAATTTATCACAATTATATCAAAATTGTATACAAATTATTTTGATAATTTGGGGGACCTGAGATGTGAAATGTTCTTTTGGAAGGCCCAGGTTCGTCACACGACTCTTCTTGATGCTCCGGAGGCTCCTCTGTTGTCGGATTAGATCTACTACTAGATACAAGTGTCAGCGCATTCTGGCTTCTTATCACCTGTGGGCTCTTTCTCTACTTCTAACCACTTTTACACTTGGTGGTAGATTCTATAGGAATGTTGGGCAGCAGTCTCTTCGATTGGGGTAGACGAGCGAGGTGTACTTTGGAATTGGCAGCAGATCGGACAAATATTCCATAACGCAGGGCGTGGAGAGAGCCATCTTCTTCCCCACCATAGAGCTCCACGAGACATTTGCTTTCAGCAGAGGCTATCTTCTCGTGAGTGGCGTCATGGTTCAGAAACGTGGTAGTCGTGTCAAGAAGGTCTCGCTGTTTTGATAGGACGCTGGAACCTTTTCTGATTTCGTAACCAGTAAAGAAGTGAAGAAATAACTCTATTCCAGGAGGGAATGAGGGCTCTCTTCGAATGAATGATGTTGAACAGAACTGCTCAAAACCTGTTCCAACCCTGCCACTTTTCTGGAAGAATACGTACATTTTATGTGACGGAGCCCAATTCATTAAGAAGCACCAAGAGAGCGACCACGATTTTGACGTACTCATACTCCTCGCTTTCCTCCAATGCTGTCCTCACAATGAGGCAGTCGGCGCAGCGTCCTCTGCGATGGGGTGTGCCTCGTTTTGATCTCTTGGCTATCCAGTCCAGTGCAGATGACATTTTTTTAATAAAGTATAATGCACAAGTACCGTTTATTTTATACTCAATACCAACATACCATTTACCTTTATAAAAAAAAAATTCCTGTTTTTAAAAATGATTTTCAACCGTAGGTGGTAGGTACCTACCCATAAGATGAGGCCCAGGTTATTTCACAACTACGACTCATAAATATGTAGGTGTGATACAATAAATAAATAAATCAAGTTTAGAAATATAATGTCATTTTTATAACATTCTATAGGTAACTGTGCAATATAAATAACAAGTCTTTCAAAGCTGCAAACTTGGTTTTACACTACTGATATCTATCTTAACAATATCCCAAAAAGTCAGAACAGTGCAATTTTTTGCGACCTACGTTGTTTTTAATGACTGGTACATTGTTGTATATAATTTACATTACAGTATACGAATATATACAAATTTACTGCTTAATACATTTTTTGGAAGCTGTAATTTCTGAAGATACTGCGCGTAAAATTTGTTTGACCAATTTTACGTAAACAATGTTTCGAAAGCACCAAGGATTGAAATTAAATCATGATAATTTATGGTAAAAGAAGGCACTGTAAACTAGTTAGCAGTCCCATTAATTTTGAAATAAGTACATTACGAACCACCAGATGTTCTTTATTTTTAATTTCAAGAAACAACATTGCTAATAAAAGTTTTAACCCATTTTTTCTTAAAGTTTTAAGTATATAATCAGTGAGACAATCGAACATTTGAGACATAGGTTGATTTCAAAATTATGGTATGTGCTTACTAATAATACTTTTTATGACGTTATAATATTATCTGAACCACGTTTATATATCATTAAATCATTGTTACCTACACAACATGACACAAAATCTATGTATTTTACCTAAAATCGACCTGGACATGACCATTTTTTAAAACATTTTATTTGGCAAAGTCAGGGGTTGTATATTTTTCATTACAATTCCCTGGAGCTTTGTGTGCTTGCGTTATGAAAAGATTTTAATATTCTTTTGAAGCCCTAGTGAAATATAACGAAGTCGTAGAATGCTGGAAATGTTGAATATTCTTTCTTTGAGGTATTCTCTCAGAAAGGAAACCTTTGACTGTACTAATTTACGTTGAATTGATTTTGCGGTAAATCTGAGTTGAAATTGAAGTCCTCTGATATCAGCAAATACAATTTGCTTGCAATACATTTTCAAATACATTTAGATTTAGAATGGAGCAAATGGAGTCATTAGAAGTTGGAGATACTGCAATTAGATTATAGAGCTAATATTTATTATACAGATTGTCACAAATTGCACAGACCAAACTTCACTAAGAGTTAGAACTTTTCAAAGCTAGGAGTAAGTTCCTTATAGATATGGGTCAGAAAGTACTTAGTTTCCAAAATAAATATTAAGGGCGAGCGTGGGTGCGTCTTTACTATGTACATACTTCGATATGCGATGTAAAGCAACGTAAGGCGCGGTTAGTAGTTGGATGGGTGACTGTTCCAAATGTTACCGCACGTTCTCCATATTACCAAGATGGCCGACGAAAAAATCACTAAAATTTGATAAATAATTCATTATTGTCAACTTGACAAAACATATTAAAAAAGTCATTAAAGCACCTGGGGAACTCAAAAACCCCAAATTTCAAATAATATTTCTGAGAAAATTCACACCACATCTATAATTTCCGAATAATCTAAATATAACGTTAAAAAACCCCCAACCTCAAAACTCATCAAAATATAGCAAGAAAATTATTTCATTTTCTACAGCCGATTTAATGATATAAGTTTCGACCCGATTTTCCAAAATTTTAGCAACTCTTGCACAATATTTCATAATTTAAGCCCCATATATGATGGTCTGGCTCCCTTTCCGGCTTTTCTAGCTCTCAGCGAGCGTCGTGCCCCATCACTAGTATAAATACGGGAGCGTGTCAAGCCCCCGGCAAGTTGTGTTTCCGACGTACCTAGTGAAATTAATATAAATTAGTGCCCGTATCACCTTCCTAGGCAGATCCTAGTAAAAAAGAACTTTATTATTCAGCCCCAGTGCTCCATTTTAAATCGCCTTCGCGGCACTAGTTTTTAAGTGAAAAAATCGCTTTCGCGGCCCTAGTTTTAAGTGAAATAAAATCGCCTTTGCGGCCCTAGTTTTAAGTGAATTTTCTCATTAATAAAAAACAAATTTTAATTAACTAAAATACAGCAAACCCGACTCAGGGATATTTCGAGTGTCGATACGTTAAAATAAATTTTTGTGAATAAAAATTTGATTATACTATTTAAATATTCAACTCTGTGTGTTAATCGGAAATAAATCATTTGTTAATTTTGTTCCAAACTGAAGTGTTTAAATTAAATTCGAGCTACTATACTATACAGGGTGTAGCTTTCGACCCTGCCAACTAAAATAATATTCAGTAAAGTGTCAATTAAATCAAATTAGATTAAATTCGAGAGCGAATCAAGCTCTGACAATATACAGGGCGAAGCAGTTGGCCCTTTCCAGCCCTTTCAAGTTTATCCACCGCGAACTCAAATTAAATAAAATTATGTGCACGGAAGGCCTCAAGAGTCTCATGTAAAGCTCTCTAGTTGAAATAATTTTATTTTTCCCAAACCTGAGGCACCGTTCGTGTTCACAACGAAGACCGCGTCCTCGCCTCACACATCTTCCAGCGGCTTGTATATCAGTGTATGCGCAGAAGCTATACATCCTTAGGCGAGGGTTGTATAGAGGATATTCCATCCTTTGGAGGGGATGTAAAGCCGTCGGTCCCTTGTCTAATAAATGTTAGGCAAGTAAAACATCCCTACTCTTCTTAAGGGAAGAGGTTCGGCAAAATTCCTGGTTGGGGTAGCTCGTCTACAGGCGTCGATGTTAGGCCTCAGTAGCAGAAATAGGCCGACGTTAAATAAATGTATAAAAAATAAATAAATAAATAAATATTGTTGCAGAGATTTCTTAAACGGGAGATAATAAATTCCATGTTTTCTGCAATATCTTCAGATTCCCTTAAAATATCAAATTCATATTTTAAATTTAGTCATATGCCATCTGGATACTAGTTAACATGATATCAGTCAAATCGTATCTTTAGCTTAAGGGGTAGTTTTAGGGGATGAATATCAGTTTTTCCTCAAAACTTTTTAATTTCTTTCATATTTCTAAAAGTTATTATTAAAAATTTATTATCAGATCATTAGAAATGAAAAAGATTTTCTGGTTGCATTTCAATAAACTAGACCGTTCTCAAGTAATTTATGTTTTAAAAAAACGTGCTTTTACAACATTTTATTAATAAATCCTTTTACACATGAAGAATGAACATAAAATTATTTGCAGGTAAATTCAATAGAATATGGGCATATTTCGCCATTTGGTTGCCTTTTCAATGTTAGATTTTTAAACTTTGGAGGATTGCAAGTACGAACAAGTTAACTTTTAACTATAAGCATATTTATAGTACGAGAAAATATCAGAGTGGGAGATACCGATATTTTCGTGGTATAATCTCTTGAATAGTGAAATAAGTTTACTATTGCCGTCTAATTGAAGGTTAATTCGTTGACATGAACTAAATGACTTCCATGATTCTACAATAAATTTTAGTACATGCAACAAAAGGTTTCTACTTATAATCTCAAATGCTATTTTAAAATTTTAAAAAAGCAGCTAAAATTGTACCACCACTGTTTAAAGTTTGGATGTGGCTATTTATACATACTGTATGTATACGCAATTGGCTATTTATACATACAGTATGTATACGCAATTGGCTATTTATACATACAGTATGTATAAGAAATTGGCTATTTATACATACAGTATAGCCGTCGAGGGCAAGGGACATTATCTATCATAAACAACTATACTACATCAAAAAATATTAACATATTTAACCCAACGAACTAACCTAAAGAAATATTCGTATTACGTATTTTAGTTAACAAAATGTGGTAAAAAAAAAACTGTAGCAAGCGGATTCGAACCGTCGACCTCACGTGTGAGAATCGGGAACACTAAGTATTACACCACAGACTGCTGATGGTTAACCTTATAATTCTTACTATATCAATATGTTTGAACGTCATCGCGCATGTGCGGCGTGAATTGCCTGGACAGTATGTATAAATAGCCACATCCTTAAAGTTTCATGCCATGATATAATTATGAATAGC
Source organism: Leptura quadrifasciata (assembly GCA_963675555.1). Taxonomy (NCBI): domain Eukaryota; kingdom Metazoa; phylum Arthropoda; class Insecta; order Coleoptera; family Cerambycidae; genus Leptura; species Leptura quadrifasciata. The sequence goes on from OY776674.1 coordinate 8,196,397, forward strand.
ATTGCAGTTTCACATGAATGAAAAGCTCTAAACCCTGACTAGTTTTCATCAAAGCCTTTATTCTTTTCGAGATATTCTATCAACACTTAGTTTCAATTTATTAGCCACTTCAATAGTACTTAAAGAAATATTAATAAAAGTTATTAGTAGTTTGACAAGTAATGTTTTATAAGAATAACTTGTATCTTTTAAAAAATCTACGGTCGATTAATTTAATTTTAAAAATTAATAAAACATTATTAATTTAAAAAAATAATGTGATCTTATAGAATGTTCAACAATTAGTAACAACTGGCAAAAAGTATAATGATTATATCTAATTTTCAAGCTTAAACTGAAAACCGCTGCCCAAGGAATCACTACTTCCACATCCAGATTTTGTATCCAGGTCTTATACACACTAAATCCCAATGTAATATTTTACTCCCTTTAATAATAGATTGGGGGTGGTAGAAGGGGTGGCTAATGTCAAAAAATTGGTTCTCGTTTAAACACTAAATCCCAATTTAATTGTTTACTCCCTTTAATAATAGGGTTGGGGCGGCAATGGGGGTGGCAAAAGGGATGGCTAATGCGAAAAAATTTTTAGAGTCACTTGGTCCTGGTATACACACTAAATCCCAATATAATTTTTTACTACCTTTAATAAAGGAGTGGAAGCGGCAATGGGAGTGGTAGAGGGAGTGGCTAACACCAAAAAAATTTTTTTGAGACGTTTCGTTCTTGTATACACATACACACTAAATCACATTTTAATTTTTTTACCCCCTTTCATAATAGTATGGGGGTGTATTGAGGGTGATAGTGGGAGGTGGCTCATGCCAAAAATAATTTTGAGACCTTGACTTTTCGTACATGCTCTAAATTATAATTTTATGGACTCTTACCTGCTTGCTTTGCCTATTTACCCTTATTTACCCCATTTACCCCCGAACCCTTCAACGGAATTAAATCAAAATATAATCTAGTTCTAGATCTCATTATAATACATAAGTGTACCAAATTACCAAGTCAATATCATAAACGGTCTCTGAATAAACGTGCACGCAAAGAAGTCACAGACAGAACATTTTTTTCGCTCTTCAAAATCTCGACGTTTTATGACATTTTAAGCAGTTCAACAAAAAAATTTTTTTTTACATTACTATACTTCCACTACGTGGAAGTAAAACTAGTAGTATTCGCTAAAGTTAAAAAGGTTATGATTTCACACACTTTGTTTAAAGTCTTCGCCAACTTAGGGAACGAGGAAACAATTATAATCGTTTCATTTAACTTTAAATTTACCTTTTACCAAAAATTACCATAATGATATTTTCTGCGTAGAAACAGCCACTTAAATATACGACAATAAATTATAATAAATTTACTATTTCGGTTCTAGTATTTTTGTTTGTTTGTATCGTCTAGAATTGCCGTATCTTTACGATTTATGACCAGATATTTATATTTATAACATGAAATACTACAGTAGTTTAATTTTCATGATAAATTGGAGTTTTCACGAATGGCAATAATTTAAAAATAATAATAATAATCATACTTTTAATAATTTTTTTCGTGATTTATATATATTAATTATTATTATTCTGTACCTCTATTTGTGGTGTGGTGGCACATTAATTATGAGTAAATACAGTTATATACGTACAAAATTAAATATCGTTTCTTTTACTAAATGTGTAGACTTTGACTTGTCTCTTAAATGAGGCAGCAGAGAATGTATTCCAGGCAGTGGGTAGTTTTACCCCACAAAAGTTTGTAAAGAGATAAAATTTGGTGGAATCGTAAAATTTGTCGTCCTGATCATAACCAAGAGTTTGCAACATTGGGAGAAGACCGCTCGCGTGTCTATCTTTAATCGCCATCTTTAATCAGGGAAAGATTAAATTTCTTAATATTCTTGCGAAAAACAACAAGTTGCTTGAAATAATTGAAATCTTCCAAGATTCATATGCAGACATAGATGCACTAGCCACTGTGAGAGAAGCATTTTTGGTAACGCTTTATAGTGGATGTTAATAAGCCGATACCTTGGATTCCCTTCGATACGGGAATTTCTAACTATCGGTGGTGAAAAACAAGATCAATTTGGCCTCATTGCCACCAAAAGAGGCTTCGCGTCAACATACTTACGGACGTACCACCAAGTCCAGTTATGGCATGGTGTTGAAAAAATGGAGTGGCGTATGGTTGGTTCAAAACCAAGACAGGGCTCGATGCTGTGCGAAACACTAACAACCTGCTCTAGATTCCTTGCTTAAAAGTATTTCGTGCAAGTTCAAAACGGGCTGTGGAAGAGCTCTTTTTATTTATTTATTTTTACATACACTATCCAACAGGTCGTAGGACCCAATTACTGAATAGGGAGCAAAGATTACAACCATAGAAGAACATGAATCTATACATTAACAATAATTGTGCATACACACAGGCAAATTAACACTAATCTAAGATATAAAGTAACTAAGATAATATATAACTAAGGCATGATATAATAACTAAGATGTTTAATATGGTATAATATAATATAATACAGGATTTATAAAACACGTAACAATCATTGATTTAGTGATTAATGATGATTATTGATAAGAGATGCATGCTTTTAGGGAAGCAATGTTGCAGCTGAAACTATCGGTACGTTCATGAATGTTATTATAAATAGAGCACATGGTTTGAAGTGGGGAAAATTTTTTTATATTTGTTCAGAGTGCAAAAACACTTCACCCTGTTTGGCGCGCTGTATCTTGAAAACTGTCTGACGGAAGAAATGCATAGAACATAATATGTAGAATTTTATGATCTTCAATTTATTAATTTACTTATTTTGAGCGCCATCTTTCCAAGATGGCGACGCGAGCGATGGTTAATACGAATAATTTGAGTTAAAAATCGTCTCACATTGGAATTAAATTCGTCTTTATATGAAATATTTAAGTTATTTTCAGCGTTAAATAGTGAATATTCATCCGACAAACGAACATTGTCAACCTGCTAAACGTTTTACAATTTTCTAGTACGTACATTTTATAGCGAAATTATTGTCCTCATGTAGCTCAGTGTGTAGAGATACTCGAATCGAATTATCAATCAAAGCGAGAGGCGGCAAACTATTTTTTTTAATAGTAGAAGAAATAAGCTTTAATTCGGTACTAATTAAATACTTTAACTCGGTGGAGACAATAATTGCATGAAAAAGAAAATGAGTTTTCCCTTAATACCCAATGAAGAGATATCCTGTGTTTTGTAATAAAAATAATAATTGCTGATATCATTTGTTGAATCTAGTATTTACTTAAACCCATACGTTGATGTATGTTAATGTTGAAGTGTCAAAGTATAGATTAAATTAAAGATTAGAAGGCTGAGAATCAAGAGTGTGAATAGCGGTATATACGCCTGGTAAATAAATCTGCCGTAAAATAGAGAAATTTTGTGAGTTAAATAAAAAGAAATGCAACAACAGAATTATAAACTGTGAGTACATATTTTCTATCCTTTTCCTCGTTAAAAAGTGGCTCCCAATGAGTAGAAAAATTTAAAAACTTTGATATTAATACACCATTTAGCTGTAAATTATCATAGTAAGAAATTTTGATACAAAAACAGGATAGATTCTTTTGGTATAAAAACAGGACAGATTTGTCGTGATAAATCATCAAAAAATAAAATATAAAAACACCTCAACAATACGAACAAAACCTAGTCTACCAAAAGATAAGAAACCATAGTCGTCCGAATTATGACTGAATTTAGTGATGTCCAAAAGCACTATCTGGAAAATTTATTTTTAAAATTAAATAACACACTAGAAGAAAAAACTTCCCAAATTCAAATAGAATTCAAAGAAAAAATCGACGAGGTAAAGAAAGCGGTTTCAACACGTTTTAATATATTAGAAAACAAAATACATACCCTTGAAGATCAGAATAAGAAACTAAAACACTCTGTGCTGAATCTCGAAAGAAAGGTTCGTAAGAATAATATCGCAATTTTTGGAGTAAGTGATAATGAGGCAAATTTAATAAAATATGTCTGTAGTATTTTTCAAAATATTCTTGGACTTCAAATTGGAGAAGATGATTTAAATGACGCATACCGTATAGTAACCACTAAAAATACAAGAACTCCCGTAATTGTTGAATTCATTTCGTACCAGAAGAAACTTTCTGTATTAAAAAACGCGAAGAAATTAAAGGGATCAAATATATACATTGCCAAAGATCAGTGCATAGAAGACCAGGTTCAAAATAACATATTAATAAAACATTTAAAAGAAGCGAGAAGTAAAGGAGCAATTGCATATATAAAGGGAGACAAACTGATTATATCGAATGAACCATACACGATTGACCAACTAGAGAAAGAAACTGAAATAGAAGATCAAGAAGCAGTTTCGGAAGATCAAATAATAAACACCGAGAAGCCACGCCCAGAGAGTGCTCCGGCTACGCCAAATCCACAGAGAAAAACAAAGAGAACAATCGAAGAAATTGAAATAAAAGACCAAAGTGATAAAAAAAAACCAAAGCCTGAAATTACTAACAATGATAAAACAATAGGTGTTATGAAAACCCGTTCAAATACAAAGATACGTGAATGATAATTTAAAATTATATACTCAGATCGATGCATTCTTTTTTGACTTTGTTTTATGTCTCTATTTATATAATTTACTTTTTCTTCTTGTTTACATTATTTTTATTGATAAATTTTAACTTGTGTTCTTAAATAATTACATAATTGTATAGTTTTAAGATTTTAATGTATCTACTTATTATAACTAACTTACTTATTTTATTTAACTGATATTAAAAATTAACAATGAATCAATTCATAATGAATTTTGAAATTTCAAAAATCCATACAGAAACAGTAGAAAGTGTAACTCAAGGAAACGAAATTTTAAAAATCAACAAAAATTTTCTAAATTTTAAAGTACTAAATAATAATATACGTAGTTTGGCAAAAAATATAGAAGATTTTGAAATATTTCTTTCACATTTTGAAGATCGCTTTGACTGTATCGTACTTACCGAGACGTGGAAAATTGGAAATATAAATCTTCATAAAATTGAAGGCTATGACATAATATACAATAACGGGCAATATAATCAAAACGACGGTATAGTAATATATATAAAAAATGATTTGGATTACACTTATCAAATTGATACAATAAACAATGTTTCAGTTATAAATTTGAATATTCAGTTATCAAATTACACAATCAATATAATAGCACTATACAAATCATCCTCTATAAATTCTAGAGAATTCACTTCAGATCTTTATCAGTATTTAAAGACTGTTAAAATAAATGCAGATTATAAATTAGTAATAGGTGATCTCAATATTGATATTACAAAGAAAAATGAGATCTCAAGTGAATTTTTAGATACCCTATGCGAATATGAATATAAATCGGCAATAAATAAATATACTAGAATAGACGGTGAATCAAAATCATGCATCGACCACATTTATATAAATTCTAAATATCCAAATATAGAAGAAAAAATATTACCTTTTATAATTGAGTCTGGCATAACAGATCATTTTCCGGTAATACTACAACTAGTACTAAATGAGACAAAGTTTCAAGCTAACAAAAATAATTTTATTAAGTATATAAATTACAAAACATTAAAACATGAACTAGGAAAATACGATTGGAATGATATGATTACTGGAGAGGATCTAGACATGGAAACAAACAAATTTATTGAAAAATTAACAACAGTAATAGATAAACATACAAAAACATTAAAAAAAGAAAACAGAAAAAAAAAAAGTGGATTACAAGAGGGATTATAACATCAATTAATAGAAGGGAAAGTTTGTATAAGAAATTAAAAAAGAATCCAAACAACTATGATCTAAAAAAGGAATATACTACATATAGAAATAAATTAACAGAGCTAATAAAAAAAACCAAGTATAACTTCTATAAATCTGAAATACAAACATGTAAAGGCAATATGAAAACATTATGGGATACAGTAAATTATAAAATAAAAAATACTAATAAATGTGACAAAAGTATAAAACAAATAAAAAATGAACAAAATCAAAATATAACAGATAAAGCTGAAATGTGCAGAATATTTAATAAAAACTTTATAAATATCGGAAAAATACTCGCAAATAAAATAAATCGGAAAGAAAATTACAATGAAAAAAAGAAAACAAACATACATTCTATATTTCTATATCCCTGTACCGAATCCGAAATAAAAGAATATATATTTAAATTAAAAAATAAAAAAGCTCCAGGTTTTGATAAGATTAAATCCGAAACATTGAAAGAAATAGCGCAATACATTATCATGCCTCTGACATACTTAATAAATAGATCTCTTTGTTCAGGTATTTGCCCAGAAATTTTTAAAGTATCAATTGTAAAACCAATTTATAAAACAGGAGACAAGATAGAGCCTTTAAATTATAGGCCAATATCTCTTATAACAAACGTATCAAAAATATTTGAAATGACATTAAAAACAAGAATTTTAGGGTTTCTGGATAAATACAACATTTTGTCAGCACAACAATTTGGTTTTAGACAAGGTAGATCTACGGAGCATGCAATTACTCTACTTACAAAAAAAATTTATGAAGCTCTTGATAACTCGAAACCTTCGCTATGTTTGTTTCTAGACTTAGCGAAGGCTTTCGATACAATCAGTCACTCATTGTTGTTGGAAAATTTAAACGAAATAGGAATTAGAGGTACAGCTCTTAAATTAATACGTAGTTACCTAACAAATAGGAAGCAATGTGTAGAAATTGATGATACCAGAAGCAATTTTCAAACTGTCGAATATGGTGTACCGCAAGGCACTATACTTGGACCGATCTTGTTTGTCCTTTATCTTAATAATTTATTTCAAATAGACACAAAGGGTACGATCATCAGTTTTGCTGATGATACTGCTATATTTTATGAAAGTGATACCTGGGACAGTCTAAAACTAAAGGTACAAAATGATTTCACAAGCATAAAAGAATGGTTTGATCATAAACTCCTTTCCCTAAACTTTGATAAAACGGTGTATGTTCCTTTTGCCTCGTATAATCTATATTTACCATATTTCCGAACTCTTGAAATAAAGGACGAACAAGAAAATTGCTTCATAATATCGTCCAAACCACATACAAAATATCTTGGATTGATTATCGACTGTCACCTAAGATGGGATAAGCATATAGATTATGTCAACGAAAAATTAAGAATGCATATCCATCTTTTCCAATTCCTCAAAAACGTTTTAGATATTAAACATTTAAAAATAATATATACAACCCTTGTAGAACCACACATTAGATATGGTATAATAGGTTTGGGTGGTGTAATGAAAACATACTTAAGAAAACTAGAATTAACTCAAAAACGGATTATTAAAATTATGTATAATAAAGAACCCACCTATTCTACCGATTGTTTGTACCAAGAAACTTCAATTATGGATCCACGACAGATATATTTTCTAAGTTTGTCAGTTATGCAATATTCAAACTCCAAAATAAAAATACATCATGAATATAATACTAGAAATAAAAGTAATCTCGTACCGGCTAAACAGATATACAAAACAATTGGGCAACGGTCGCATGTTTTCCTTGCGCCGAAAATATATAACTTTATACCTGAAACATTAAAAATATTATCAAACAATAAACTTTTTAAAAAAGGTGTAATGAAGTTCTTACTAGAAACCCCTAGAAATGAAATACACGACCTAATAGATTTAAAAAATACATAAAAAAAATATATATATATATATATATATATATATATATATATATTTATATGTATGTGTATATATATGTGTACATATGTTTACTTCCTTGAGTGTTACTTGACCTGTTCTTGGGTTTGGGTTTTTTGAGTTAGTTAGTGTTAGTACTTAATCATCCTGTATCAGAATATGTTGTTGCGTGTGTTTGTCTTATAGTCATAGGAAATTATTGAACTTTGTTGTTGTTTTTGAAATGTTTTGCTTGCTTTTAGTCACTTATCTTTATTATTATTATAATTAGTAGGTAAATCTATTTTCATTATATTTCTTTTCTTTTTCCTCACGGACAAGTGTTTGTTACGCTTTGTGAGTGAACTTGTTTATTTAGTGGTTTTAAGATGTAATGAATTATTATCCTTTATATACATTTGTATCTTTCTTTCTAAATAAACTTATATATATATATATCATCCGTGTATTTTCGATTAAGTCCCACGTATTTCGAATTTTATTATTTTTTTTATTTTCAGTATTGATGTAATCCCCCGAATAAAACATGCAAAACCACACTTTATTGCCAACATATTGATGGTCTCTGATAGTAACTAAATTACTTTTACGTGATATTTCTGCAATTTTATTAAAATCATTTGTAAACTATAAACAAGTTTTACTGCCAAATTTATTTGCCCATTAAATGTGATGTATTCTTGAAATTTGCTACAGCAAATGTTTTAAAAATAGTAAAACTAATCCAACTGTAAATATACTTCTTTGTCTCGTGAAGCAATGAAAAATAAAATGTATGTAAATCTTTATTAACATCATTTCGCATTATTTTGCTATGCATAGATAGATATAAATATAAGAAATGTGTATAATAATTAAAGTAATACTAATTACTGACAAAATTCACATTAGGGAGTTAATGTCTCATGTTTACACATTTAGTCTGGATATGCATGAAATATTTTTCTTTTATTATTATATTACAACGCTTAAAAAAATATATGTAAAAATCAGTTGAAACGTGTGTGATGTTTTTGGATCATCCAATCTCTGGACTGCCAAGTCCACATCTTTGCCTATCACAGCTAGTGAATAGAAAACTGTCTTTTCTGTGGCTGTGGATATAATTGGCACATCTGCATCATCCTCTGCTTGGAGGGTATTGATATTATTTTCCTCTAGTTTTTTTATCAACAGCATGATGAGAATGCTCTTTTACCGTAATTTCAGTTTCCATGGTGAACTGTAGATCCACACACTTCTTCAGGCGATATCTACCGTTTTGTTCAGCAACTTTTGTACTTTTGATGTGTTGGTGTAGTCATCAAATGTAGGTACTGATTAGGATGTGTACCTCCTAACTACCCCAAACTCTGCAGTCAAAAATTCTTCCGCTCTCCATGTAGTCTACAGACCCATATTGAAAATTCGTTGACTGGACTAATTTTGATTTTTAGTACCTACTGAATATAAATTGGTAAAAGTCTTGTTCACTATATTTTGAATATGGTATGTGAATAAGCCAATTATTTATTGAATTTGACTGTTTTATGTTTATTCTTTAAGCAAAATTGAAGAGGTACGATTAATATTTGAAAGGTCTAAATTTTCCTTTGTTCACACTCCTTAATTACACTCAGATAAATAATATATCATCGCAGTTAATCCTTATAAATAAATGACATTGAGCTAGAGGGTTGCTACACATTCGGAGACAATAAACAGATCAAATATGAGTATATTGGAGGTAACTTAATTTTCCCAATATATCCTCTTTACACGACGCACATACAAATTCGCCCTTCGCCTAAAGGTAAAAGCCTTTTCTTGTCGACGAAGCTAAGAAAGATATCAATAATTGTATAAAAACGTACTATTTGCTATCATATGTAATTATATTCTCAAAACGAAACTCAAAAAAATATACCTTCTCCGTGACAATGTTTTCACATTGCCGTGACCAGGATTCGAACCTGGGTTACTACGGCCACAACGTAGGGTCCTAACCAATTATTATTATTTAAGCCTTTTCTTGTCGACGAAGCTAAGAAAGATATCAATAATTGTATAAAAACGTACTATTTGCTATCATATGTAATTATATTCTCAAAACGAAACTCAAAAAAATATACCTTCTCCGTGACAATGTTTTCACATTGCCGTGACCAGGATTCGAACCTGGGTTACTACGGCCACAACGTAGGGTCCTAACCACTAGACGATCACGGCTGTTGAAGGCGATATAATTTGCAGTAATGTGATAAAACGCGTTAAATGAAATGTTCCGCTCCAGTTGTTACAAGAAATGCGAAACTAATGAAGATGGATGTAATATAGAACATTTTACAGACCACATTAAGTATCGACAATAAATCTTCTTTGTTTAACTATAATTTTCCACTTTTATTTGAGGAAAATAATTACGTTATGTTATTGTCTATGTGTGCTATTTATTTATTTTTATTATTATTTAACACGACAGTTACATGAGTGTGATATGTGAATGATTTATAATATACAGGTTTTCCAAAAGTTAACAATATTAACCATGTTCACTTCAATCTTTCCATCTAAGGGCTAATACTACAGATTGTAAAGAATTGTATTGGGTATCGTTATCAGTTTGTAGAATGTAGAGATTGTAGATTGTTTCAGGTGACGCTTGGCTTTGAGTAGCCTTACTTCACTTCGACCTAAAAGATTTGTGATTTACCCTACATCTAGTTATTGCCCTGGATTTCAAAACTTTTTACAAAGCTTGTGATTTTCCTGGGGGCTAATTTCCCTATGTCTTCAGGCGTTAATTCTGCGTGTTCTAGGAACTTTAGCCTAGTGCGGATAATACCTTGTATTCACAAGTATATGTTCCGCAGTATCAGTTGAAGTATCGCAATATCTGCATTTGTCATTTACTGTCTTGCCCATATTCTTGAGATGATATCTCAAGGGGCACTGGCCAGTTAGAAGCTTAATTCGGACTTCTCAAATTCGAGAAGCTTTATGGCATTCTTTGTCGAATAAGTTATAAACTTTTTCACTTATCTTTGGCCTGGAGTATTTCTCAAGTAGGACTTTTTCAGATCCTTTTCCCATTTCTGGATCTCCTCCGTTACGTGTCCCTTAGCCAGACCACAAACGGTTCTGGTCCAATGAATTGTGGTTCAGCTCGCAAGGCTGTCACCAAATTCATTACTTTATACTCACTCATGCCCTGGCACCGACATACACAGATCTATAGCATGCATATCTGCCTGGAAGATGGTTGGGATATTACCGAGGGCTTTGGATAGCCTACATTTAGGCCCTGCTACGCCCACTCCAACCTCTTCAGCCATCTTAGACCCATCTGAATACCAGATGAGTGACCCCTGTTCCAATCGCAGTGCATCCATCTTACTCGTCTGATGGCTATCGATCAGCACGTCAAACGAAATATATATTGGTGATAACTCACTTCCTCTGTAAGGATGCTTTCAGTAATGAAACTTATGGAAGAAGATGAATGCGGCTTGATCATCATGAATAAAAAGTGGTTAAAAATGATTTTGGTCTACCATTACTAATCCTGATACAACAAAATTAATCTGTTATAAAATCTATTATGAATGTGATAAGTACTTGCAGATAATTAAATGAATATAATTGGGAAAACTTGTCATGGCTTCTCCAATTAACTGCGTTTAAATAGCTATTCTTATATGTAAAACATGTGACTGACAGGCTTTCATTCAAGAATAAAAATTATCAAGTAAATACCTTAAATAGGAAAATGTGACATTTATACCAAGGTTAATATCATGATAGAAGCATATTCTTCCACAATATTGATTTTCTACATATAGGTGAAGCTTATATAGATATATTTGGTTACTTGTACTTACAATGCATGCTAGATTTAGAGACAGCTAATTAAAAATTAAAAAGGGCACACGTGAATGCAGAAGATGAAACACGCAAAACGGAACTAGAACAGCTTTCAGCGAGAATCTGAATATAGCAGATGAAATTCTACCGAAACATCGTTTAGACAACCGTGGGTCCGTGTTTAGTCGATCATCGACGATAGCACCCGAAAAAACAACAATGCTTCATTTAACACCCGCGGATGGCTAAAAAACAACATAATATACTTTCTAAATTTAATTCTCAAAGTCGAAAGTTCTGAATTAATGAATAAAACATATATAGGAACGCATATGGAATAAAACGAGTTCAATTCAACTGAACAATGTATTGTGATAAAAGATGTATCATACAACAAAAAAGATAACATTTCCCTATACTGGGTGTAACAGGATCATGGTATACCCCCTTTTTTTCCTTTAGTTTTGAAGATAATTGATTGAAACTACTACTACTAAACGTTTAAACGTTATAACAATAATTGAGTGGATTCATTTAAAACAACAAATTCTATTTATCATTAAATTATGTTATAAATATCTCTATTTGTCTTTAATGGCTGAAATTCAAAAATTGCAATTGTTTATTGAAAAATAACTATATTCTGTTGATATTTTATCAAACAGAACAAATAAAAGAAAACAGAAAACATGCATGCAACTTTCTACTCAGAATAAAATGCATCTTATTCACAATACACAATTCAAATTGACCCGAATGTGTTAGTTAGCTTATATATCACTATATAGACAAACTACTCAACCATTTGAAGCTACGTAGGTTCAAATAATACTTCCAAAAAAACAACCTCATATTTGCAAATCATAATTTAAAGACGTAACAATTTTCCAAGTAACAATCTAAAAATAGTGCACGTGAAAGAAAAAATTTAACCACTAAAATAAGAAAAGTCTTCTACAAATTATATCAATTAAGAGATATTCTGAGTAGAAAATTATTAACAATTGTATACATGTCATTGGTTAAGTCTATTCTACGAAAGTGTAGAACAGACACAGTAAAAATATTTTTATAATTGCAAGTTTAAAGTTGCAATTATATATATTTGCAACTTTAAACTTGCAATTAGGCTTAATTGTAAGTTTAAACTTGCAATTGTCCTTAATTGCTACTTTAAACTTGCAATTATGCTTAATTGCAAGTTTAAACTTGCAATTATGCTACTTGCAATTGTCTTTAATTGTCAACGTTAAACTTGCAATTATACTTAATTGCCACTTTAAACTTGCAATTATACTTAATTGCAAGTTTAAACTTGCAATTATACTTAATTGCAACTTATCCATTATATTATATAATTAAGTATAATTGCAAGTTTAACGTTGCAATTATCCATAATTTCTAGTTTAAACTTGCAATTATAAAAATATTTTTACTGTGTCCGTTCTACGCCTTCGTACTGTTCTACGTTACTGTATAATTATTTGGAGTGGCCTATACCAAAATGCTATAAGAAATCTTTCAAAATACTGTTTTAAAAATATTCTTTAAGAAAGATCCTTTGACTTCTACCTTTCAACTTTATAAAGATACCTGCGTCCTAAATATTAGAAGTCTGTATGTTTATTGTTCCCTTAATTATATAACAAAAATTTATGAACTACGTCCAGCCATCTCTCATATTTATCAGACTAGGTATAACGCAAATGAATTATTCCCAAAGATTTATAACTTATTAAGCACCAAAATTCTATAACTTACTCCCTGACTCCATAAGATATTTATTATAAAATCATAAGCATTTTAAAATTGAGATAAAAACATATATTCTCAAACACTCCAATAAATTTACACAATTACTGAACTATTAAAAAGTTATGATAGTACAAACATTTTTCCTTTGCTTCATTAATACACTCAATGATTTCTCGACCTATAACAACATTAATGTAACAATGAATGTAATCTTTTCATGACATTCCTCTCATCTATGATATCTACAGCTATAATTGTCATCTTTTGTCTTAAAAGAATTCTTTTCACACACAAACTGAATTCTACAGTTTAGGTGAAATTCCTCTTTTTACTATAAGTTGAAATATAACAGAAAAGCATGTAGGTGTATATATAATACATGTGCATACGTATAATGGATAAGTTCGCTTATATTTAATGCATTATTGTACAAAAAATATCTTGAATGCATTTCTACCTACGTGAATTTGTAATTTTTAAACCAGATAATAAAGCTGAATTTAAATTTGAATCATAAATTGTACCCCGTATATTTTTTTAAAACAAATTAATAGAATTATATAACATTTCATTTCTTCCGGCTGCTTTATTCATCTTTTATAATAGAATATAATATATAATCTATTTCAATACAACGTTCTTACATTTAAAATAGAAGCTTCGTTTACTAAAAAAAGTTAATGTATATGTATGCAGTGAATAAATCAATCGGCTAAGCTGTCGAAAAAACGTCTGTTGTTAAGTAGAGAAGATATTAAAACCTACTTGTAGACTTTGATTCCTTCCATCAGTTTAAAAAATTTAGAAAAATGGCTTTTTAATATCCCATAAATTAAAAGAAACTTGTACGTCTCGGTGTAGTCTACTACAGTGTGAAAATATTAACGTTTGTTTACCTGAATTTGATTTAATCCATCATTTCGGACGTAATGATATAGGTCTATTTAATAAATAAAAAATCATTTTATTCGATCGTGATCCTTTCATGTCTATACTTATTATAACAACTCGCTGAAGAAATATCCCCTCTGTTTTTTAAATTAGTTCAAAAGCATTACCGATTTGTGTGTGTTTGGCTTCATTCATGAAAGAAATATTTTCCAACCTGTGTATCTCATTCTCCGGTTCTTCGGAAGATTGTAATTGTTTCGGATCATTGTACCAAAGTTTTTTGCTATACTTCTTATATTGCCATGAAATATAGTAAAGTTGTTACTATTTTATTATTTCTGTGACAGTTTGTAAAAATCATATAACCGTTTCAACCACAGGATCAACAAAATCTGTATTGAATCGATTCATTTTATTATAAAACAAGGCTTAGCAGTAAAATCAGTTAATCTAAGAAGAAAATAATAAAAACTAAAAAAAAAACCACTGCCCAAGAAATCACTACTTCCACATCCAGATTTTGTATCCAAGTCTTATACACACTAAATCCCAATGTAACGTATTATTCCCTTTAATAATATGGTGGGGGTGGTAGAGAGGGTGGCTAATGTCAAAAAATTTTAGAGGCCCTTGGTTCTCGTCTACACACTAAATCCCAATTTAATTTTTACTACCTTTAATAATAGGGTGAGGATGACAATGGGGGTGGTAGAGGGGGTGGGTGACGCCAAAATAAATTTTAGGGACCCTTGGTTCTGGTACACACACTAAAGCCCAATTTTTTTTTCTCCCCCTAATAATAGGATGGGGGTGGAAATGGGAGTGGTAGAGGGGGTGGCTAATGCCAAAAAATTTTAGAGCCCCTTGGTTCTCGTATACACTCTAAATACCAATTTAATTTTTTACCCCCTTTCATAATGAGGTGGGGTTAGCAATGGGGGTGGTAGAGGGGGTGGCTAACGCCAAAAAAATTTTTTGAGACGTTTCCTTCTTGTATACACACTAAATCACATTTTCATTTTTTACTCCCTTTCATAATAGTGTGGGGGGTGGGGCGGTATTGGGGGTGTAGTGGGGGATGGTTGATGCCAAAAAAAATTTTGAGACTCACTTTTCGTACATGCCCTAAATTGCAATTTTATGGACTCTTACTTGCTCGCTTTGCCTATGTACCCTTATTTATCCCATTTCCCCGAACCCTTCGACGGAATCAAAATCTAACCTAGTTCCAGATCTCGTTATAATACATAAGTGTTCCAAATTTCAAGTGAATATCATAAACGGTTCCAGAGTAAACGTGCGCAAAGAAAAAATTACAGTGAGACAGATGGATCGACAGACAGACCGACCAACAGATGGAAACTTTTTTTCGCTTAAATTTAAAATCTCGACGTTTCATGACATTTTAAGTCTATTTCAACAAAATATATATATATATATATATATATATATATATATATATGTTGTTTTTTAGGTTTTCGCGGGTGTTAAATGAAGTGTTGTTGTACTTCTGGGTGCTCTCCCGCGTCGATGGTCGACTCCTCCAGGAGTCACGGTTGTCTAAACGACGTTTCGGCAGAATCTCATCTGTCATCTTCAGGTTCTCGCTGAAACCTGCCTACTGCTGCTCCTCGTTGCTCGAACTGAACTGACGTTCCCCGCATTGTGCGGCTCCTTATATATGCTCCACTCCAGGGCTCGCCTGCGCGTTTGGCTACGTGTTACCGGTCCCCCACCACCTGTGGTAGGCGTGGCGGGCGCCCGAGCCAACCCGACAAGTGGCCTTGCTGAAACGTCACGCTCCACGTGACTTCTCGCCGGTGGTCGGGCATCCTCGTGTCCGATCGGTGCCGCAGAATGCCGTGGTTCTCCTTGATTGGTCCGCGCTCGGCTCTGACTTCTCGTGATAGGTTCATTTCGGGCAGGTTGATGTGCTTCTTCACTGTTTGTCAATACTTGAACATGCCTCCTCGTGATTGGTTCGTCCACGGTGGATCGTCGTGTGTTTTCGGTTACGTATTTTCCCACAAGAGCGGGCTTCCAGGAACTGGGCAATCTCTGCGTATCATCTCGTTTATTAAGATTTTGTGGTCTTTTTTCGATCTCTGTGGCCTCTCTGGTAATCCTTGACCTATAATGCTCGATATTAGGTACTGTTCTGGTGTTGTCGAAGTCTATTTTGTGTCCTGTCGATTTTACATGCTGTACTAGGGACGATGTTTTCTCCCCTTTTCGTACTGCATTCATATGTTCTTCCTTTCTTACACTAGACAGACCAACAGACGTATTAGTATGAATGTATTTGGAACAGGCGAAAACTATTTTTACCTTCCTGCATATAAAATTGCCAAGATCTCAGGAAATCACTTTCGTTACCCCGTTATTTATTGGCAGACAATCGAATAGCTTGGGGAATTTGGAATAGTTTCGATAACTAAACTGAAGCTTTCCTACAATTAAATATGAAACGTGAAGTGGAACCAGATGCATTGCGGATTATTGAACGTTTTTGATACTATTGTCTATTGTATGACAAATCAAGCACTGCATATGATGTAGTTGAGGGAAAGAAACATCTTTTCACTAAAAAGCAAATACCGCTTCAACCTCTACCTCCGACAAATGAAGCTCTTGTTAAGGACGTAACTTGTGCAGTTTTCCAGGGAGCTTTTATATGGGGACTATGTTTGATTTCAAACCCGAATCATCTAGATCCTGATTCTTGGGGGTGGCAATTGGAAAACGGAGTTTATCCACATCTCCAGAAGCTACTTCAACGTGTCAGGAGCTGGTTTCTTGTAAATGTCGAGTTATATGTAGTAAAAAATGTTCATGCGTTCGTACAGAGTTAAAATGTACGGTACTGTGTTTATGTGATAGAGACTGCTGTAAAACCGACAGTGCCAGTTAACTTTTAGGCTTTCGTTTCTTTGCGATTTTATAAAAAAACACTAAACTAGAAACATTTAGTTGAAATAAAGCTTTAAAACAATTATTTATTTTTTATTAAGCTATAAATATATCATTTCCCCGCCACTGAGAAGACTAACGGAATCACAAAAAACTCATTACATGATTTTTGTAGAACATTTAGTTTACTTTAATTT
This sequence comes from Leptura quadrifasciata, assembly GCA_963675555.1. Classification (NCBI taxonomy): domain Eukaryota; kingdom Metazoa; phylum Arthropoda; class Insecta; order Coleoptera; family Cerambycidae; genus Leptura; species Leptura quadrifasciata. The sequence continues at coordinate 8,213,768 of OY776674.1, forward strand.
GTATAATTAGAAAAATATTATACAATTCGCCATTTTCGAGATAATATCGAAGTACTGTTTGTTATTATCGTAAGCTACGTATGCTTCATTTAATTCTCAAGCCATTTTTTGGTTGTTTATTGTAGCCAATAACTGTAGAAATTTTATACGTGAAATTGATACATTTCTCGATAATTAATTATTCATTAAGGCCAACGTAATTACCCTTAAAATGATTCGTTGCCAGGAACCTTCCCTCTACTCAAATATTTCGTATTATGTCCATAAACAAATTTCATTCTGTGAAATCCGAACCCTATTTTAGCATGTAAATATTTGTCGGTGGATATTGTTTTAGGATCCCATAATAAAAGTACAAACACAATACCTTTTGTATAATAGAGAAATGTGTTTTTCAGACATTTTAGATAACGTGAAAACTCGTTTCAGGACAAAAAGTAAATATTAAGCGAAACTCAGGCCCGGAGTAGTTTTCGTCTGGCAAAATAATTTTAATCGAAGTTGTTTAAATTCAAATTTACGAATTCTGTTGATGCCATTTCAAATTTACAGTATATTCATTTCACGTAGAGAAACTTTAGGACAGTAAATTTTCCACAGAATAAGTCTGAGATATATTCCAAACGTGAAAGGTGTTCAAATATTCATCAAAACTCATTCCTCGTGGTCTGATATAAGCATTTTCGATGAAATTTTCAAGAAATCGGACTCAAAATAGTCTGCAAATATTGCAAACAACTTTTTCAACTAATTCATAGAAAAAACTGTAGCTTATTATATACAGGGTTACTGGCAATTCGATACATTCCTTTGGAGATGTGATGGGGCATGAGCTAAGGAGTAAATCTAGCCCTAACATACATTATGCAAAACTCAATAGTTTTTGAGATATTTCAATTTTTTTGTTTTTCTCAAAAAAGTAGATCTTAAGGTCTCTCTAGGTCTTAAAAGTTAATTTCCGAAAAATCTACTTGACATTTTTAAATTTTTTTTTACTGGATCACTTGTCCAATATTATAGATATCCGTTTGGAATGAAAAATATCTGGAAACATTTTGATCATGTGAACATCTGAAATAAAAGCTTTAAATTTTTTTTTTTAAATCAGCTACGAAATTTACCTATTAGGTTTTTTCAAAAAAATATTAACGTAACACGCGTATAAATTATTATAAAAACTGCCTTATTTCAATAGCTATCTAACAAGGTACAAATGTTCAATGTACCCTTAATAGTCCTAAGAAAATACAAGTAAAAATAACACAAGTAGTACGAATTTTATTTTTAGATAAACAGGAAAAAACATTTTAAAAGTAGAGTTTAATTCTTCATTAATTTCAAAGTTGTACTTCATTTTTTATATGTCTTGCTCAAAATGGGAGCCCCTATTCCGTATACAGAGACGGCAGCGTCTTCTTGTTTCCGTCCTTGTTACTCTGGTTGTCAGATTATGCCTTATGCGTTAGGCAGTATCGACTATCATTTGTCTAAGGTTTTCTATAGTATTGACTGGTGTGGCATAGACCATCTCCTTCATATGACCCCATATGTAATAATCAAGGGGTGTTAAGTCAGGGCTTCGCACTGGCCAAGGTATTGGGCCCGCTCTTCCAATCCAACGGTTAAGGAAACGTTGATCAAGTAACTGTCGTACTGTCAGCCGATAATGTGCTGGACAACCGTCGTTCTGAAACATCATTCGCTGTCTGACGGCGAGAGGAACATCTTCTAAAATCACCGCCAGATCATTTCTTAAAAAATTTTCATAGATTTCCCCGTTTAAATTTTGAGGAAGAAAGTGTGGCCCTATTTAATAGTGGCCAATGACTCCCATCCACACATTAATAGAAAACTTCATTTGGAAACTAGTTTCACGTGTTAACTTGGGATTTTCCTCTGCCCAATAATGTAGGTTGTGGAAATTTGTTATACCCTCGCGATTAAATTTCGACTCGTCCGTCCATAAAATACTTGTTAAAAAATTTGCACTTTCTGCATCTGAATTTAACATAAAGCGGCAGAATTCCACTCTCCTTCCAGGATCACCTTCCTCCAAGCCTTGGACAGGGGTATAGTGGTAAGTATGACATCCAACTCTACGTATCGTAGACCAAACTTTCCATTGTGATGCTCCGGTTAGTCTTGCGACTTTATTAGTTGAAATAGTTGGGTCTTCCTCAAAATACCTCAATATTTCTTCCTCATCATCTGGTTTATAAACGGGAGGAGCACCAGCGTCACTTCTTCTACATTTCACGGAGCCAGTTTCAGCGATATTTCGATATGCCGTACTGAATACACGTGCATTTGGTAAGCGGCGGTTAGGGTACCAAAGACCATATTCTCGGCGAGCTTCAGCAGCGTTGCCGCCACGGTATCCATAGACAAACAAGATATCAGCGTATTCTGCGTTGGCATACGCGGCCATGGCACAGAAAATACAATAACAACAACTAATAACAACAACTACGAGCAAAATCAAAATCTTCGATAACTAATTTAACAAGACCAACAAACTTAAGGGACGCGGAGATAAAAATGTCAGTTAATGACATATATGCACAAACGTCAAAGTCAAGGACTGACTGACTTAAATGAAAATGAACGATTAGTCGTTTAATAAATTCCGCCAGCAGCATTATCTTTAATAATTTTTTATTAGAACTATCAAGGGTACATTAAACATTTCTACCTAGTTAGATAGCTATTGAAATAAGGAAGTTTTTATAATAATTTGTACGCGGGCTACATTAATATTTTTTTGAAAAAACCTAATAGGTAAATTTCGTAACTGATTTAAAAAAAAAATTTACAAGGTTTTATTTTAAATGTTCACATGATCGAAATGTTTCCGGATATTTTTCATTCCAAACGGATATCTATAATATTGGACAAGTAATCCAGTAAAAAAAAATTAAAAATGTTAAGTAGATTTTTCGAAAATTAACTTTTAGGACTTTTTCGAGAAAAACAAAAAAATTGAAATATCTCAAAAACTATTGAGTTTTGCATAATGTATGTTAGGGCCAGATTTACTCCTTAGCTCATGCCCCATCACATCTCCAAAGGAATGTATCGAATTACCAGTAACCCTGTCCTGTATATCGTACAAATTATTTTTATTGAAAATACTGGCGGAAGTCCAATAACTCCGAAACACATGCACGTAGCTGTATTGTTGTTTTACTTTGGGGTATATAGCAATAACCTTTTCTTCATTTTAGTTCGCTGTTGTGGCGATTTATTTTCCATCTAATACTGGAATACTCTTATTTAATAAAAAGACACAAATACTTTGAGTGTACTTTTTGGAACCCAGAGTCCTTACGGTGAAATGGCTTTTTCGACCCGAATTTCGCCAATAATACTAGCTAAACTAAAGTTTAATAAACATATCGACTATGTATCAAAAAAGATTGGCAAGAAAATTGTTTTTTTTTAGCAGGGTGTCTCCTTTTATATCAGTGAATACAAAGTTAACAGTTTATAATTCTTTAATATTGCCCCATTTCCTCTACTGTGGCTCAGTGATTTATGTAAGTTCTACAAATTTTAGTAGGTTGCAGGTTCTCCAAAATAAGGTAATGCGAATAATTTTGGGATGTAATAGATTTTCAAGCAGTCAGCTGATGCTAAGCATATTAAATTGGATTAATATAAAACAGTTTTATTACTTTCAAACTATGACTTTTATTTTTAAAATGATCAACGGTACTTTGCCTGATTATCTTAGTAGGCAATTGCTGCCTGTTACTGATATACACCTACGTAATACACGGATGGCTAATACTAGCAACTTTTATGTTAAAAGAACATCTAAAAGCAGCACAATGAACAGTTTATTTCACAAAGGAGTTGTACAATTCAATCTTCTACCTCACGTAATTAAGTCCAGTACAACAGTTAAAGAGTTTAAGTCTAAATTATTATTTATTTAGCATACACCATCCAACAGCTTTCGCCAATTAAAGGATGGGAAATTTACAATATTTAAATAATATAACATAGAAAAAATATATGTATAACATATGTATAAAACAATCAAATACAGAAATTCATTGAAAATTAACAAACAACAAGAAGAAATGTAAAAAAAATAAAAAAATAGATACATAATAGATTATTATGAAAATAAATTCGTAATGTCCCTTATCGAACAGTTAAATATATCTAGACTATCCTGCAGGCCGTGATAATTATTACACATGATATGCAACGGAGAGTATTTCAATAAGTTTGTGTGAGGAGTCGAGAGGTAAAAGGTTCCTTCAAATCTAGTTCCGATTGTTGGCACGCGAAATCTCAGATTCGACAAAACTTCAGCACAGTCATATCTATTGTGTACCATATTGAACAGAAATATTAAGGAGTGAAGCTTTCTGCGATCGGCCAAACTGATAAATGAAAATCTACTGAGAAGTACATTATGTACCGTTCCAATTGGAGGATATATGCCATCGATTTTATAACACAGAAATTTTAAGAATCTCCTTTGAACATTTTCAATGGAGTCATTATATTTTGAGTACCCTGGGTACCAAATTAAACTCGCATATTCTAACTTAGATTTTACAAACGCGTTAAACAGCATACATAATACCTGAGTGTCTGTAAAGCCATATGAATTTCTAATGACAAAGCCAAGGTTCTTTGAAGATGCTGATACAATATTTTCAATATGCTTTGAAAATGACAGCTTATGATCAAACGTTACTCCAAGATCACAAAAGTATTCAGGTCGTTCAAGAATTGTTCCACTCAGTTGATAAGCGAACTCAAAAGCATTCTTTTTCCTATGGTATGAGACAACCTTGCATTTGGTAGCATTTAATGGCAGAGTATTACTGTTACACCACTCATGAAGCTTATCATGTTTTATACACGATCCTACACTGCATTTAAATTAGGATTTTTAGGATTATGTGAACCATAAACTTAAGTTATTAATGAATATTGTATATACTTTATTTTCTTCTTGTGGCATTATATTTTTCTCTTGTATTTATATTATCTATCGATAAATAAACTACTTTTATTATTATTATTATTATAATCTGGAGGTGATTAAAACTGAACAAAAATTTTAATCATTTTCAGATAATGCCAACACGTCTTGGAAAATGCATGTTGCATAGATTATTCGAATATCATGATAATAAAACTCTCATTTCCTTTAAAAAAATAAAATGAATTAAAAATATTCTTGACGTGTAGCATAAAACCCTTTCATCAACAAGCATTCCAAGGAATTATGGATTCAAGCATAAAAATTGTTAAAACATAATATTTTTAGTCGCAAACTCCTCTATAAAATCCTTATTTTACTATAAGGAACGTAACCAGACTGCAACCAACAGCTACTATCCGGGATATGTGCTCCGCCGAGCGCTGAATTACAAGTTACAAGCCTAGAGCGTTAAGTGTAATAATTGCATACTAAAGTCGAGGCAAGAATTCAAGCGATGCACGTCACGAGTGATCTCAATAAAGAAATTTGAATACTAACATAATTTTTAATCGTTAATTACGTTAAAAAGATTAATTCTTGACACCCAGTTATTAAGTTTTTTTCAGAAATAGGTAGAGTTTAATGGGGCTACATGAGTCTTAGCAGTATTGTCTTATTTATAGAATCGATCTGTGACGTGCATCGCTTGAAATCTTGCCTCGACTATACCATCAAAACGCTAATGCTTCGATTGCAACAAACACCAACCGAAAGACTGATCCTACTTAAAGGAGCTGTGCTGCCAGTCGTCACACACCACTTCCAGACTGCAGTTTCAAGCTGTTGGCTCTCGCCAATGCAAGGTGGCAGGAGAGCTCCTTTAAATAGGATAAGTCTCTCGGCTGGTGTTTGTTGCAATCGAAACATTAGCGTTTTGATGGTAATATGCAATTATTACACTTAACGCGCCAGGCTTGTAACTTGTAATTCAGCGCCTCGGCGGTGCATATAGCTCGGAGAGTAGCTGTTGGTTGCAGTTTGGTTACGTTACTTATAGTAAAATAAGGATTTTATAGAGAGTTTGCGACTAAAAATATTATGTTTAACTATTCCGTCCTCTAAAAGCACATTTGAACTATACAAATTGTTGAATTGCTGAAACACTACCGGTATCATTAAGACATTTTCTTAGTTTTTAAACTAAGTTGTCGTTAAATCGCCGTCGATTTGGATTTCTTCTATTGAATTCTTTGGCCAGCTTCTCTTGACGATCTGACATTATCATCACCAACAATTGTAATAATTCCTATATTTTCTTGAAAAGTTAACGATTGCGCGGGCATAATTATGATAATAAGCAAGAATATAAATAAGCAATATCTACTCATCAACAATGAATCATTCATTTGACAATTATTTCAGTCAAGGCATTCTTTCATAAATAAACAATTCCATGCAGCAGTTAAATTTTTTCGTCAATTTCTGAATTTTTATTTCTCTCAGGGAAAATCCAAAAATACGACTTTTTCAACAAAATTTGGCACAAACACATTTGGGGGGTTACTGAATTCAGTGGCGCACTCATATTTGAAATAAAAAAATCGCTAATAAGATTTCACCATTTTCTAACCCGAAAAAAAATCATAGTAGACTACGCTATTATGTTTTGTAAAATTTAATACAGCACGAAGATGCGCTTTTCAAAGATCTATATTTAAAAAAATATATCTAAGTCGGACATTGAATAAACTTTTCATAGGAGTGGTTCCAAGCAAAATGGGACAAGCTGTATCTTTTAAAAAAGAAAACCTAATCGGAATCGGTTTTCAAGTTGGCTCTAAATAAATTTTCTTTGCATATGCGTGAACAAGGATAAGATATATATTTCTCCTTGTCTGATGTTTTGTTGCATATTTCGCCTTTTTATCTTAATAGCACTACATTTATATATTTATGAATCTGGAACATTGGCTAAGTTGCATTAAATCTTAATAAAAGAGCAAATTATATATTTTGCATAATGGCTTATTTATTTCATTGTACATATAATAACATTGTGCTTATACTACAGGAATGTAATTGATACGGTTTTGCACAAGACACCTCCACATGTTCATGGCAGTTCTCTCTGGAGTATCCTCCTGCACACAACATTTCGTGACTATACCATCCACTTGCGATCTGTCGTCAGTTACAAGAGAAATTTTGTTCTTCAATGTGTCCCGATTGATTTGGCCATTTTGTTGTTGGAGCCCAGCACCGACAGACATACAAAGCATATGAGCACCAACGTCTGGGTTGTTAACGTTTTGGGACAGTTGTTTCCAAACATTATTATCAGCACGTGTCGCGGAATTTGCTTGGCATTTCTCATAAACGCGCTTTAAATTCTGTCGTTCATCTTCAGGAAGTTCACGAGCCTGTTGTAAAATAAAAATTGTTAAGCATAGATGTTAGACAAAATATATGTTAAAAGTAATATAATAAAATAAAATTAGACATTAGACTGTGATTTTTTTTTAATCATTTATTTAACGTCGGCCTATTTCCGCTACCAAGGCCAATCACCGACGCCAGAGAATAAGCTCATCAGTGTAGGCACTGGGACCCCTAACCTGGAAATTTTGCCGAACCCCCACAGTTTGGCGTGGGGTAGGGATTTTTAACGTGCTCACATCGTAGATACACGGAACCCACAGTTTTACATCTCTTTCGAAAGATGGTGACGCGAGCAGATCCGCTCATCCACTATATCTCATCGACTTGCTGTGACCTGGTTTTGAACCCGGGCCGTCTGGGTGGAAGAACCATTAACCATTAACCATTAAAAATGTTTTTATTTTATTTAACTGTGGTTAACATGTCAAAGATATTTCATTTATATGATTTATTTCATGTATATTATGTACAATGTGCACAATGTGCAGTATACCCGACTCGATACAAATTTACACAGAAACGAATCCAGTCGGACGGCTGATCTAATGCCTCATGAAATTTTATATCTATGACTACTATTTTTCAGGTAGCTATCATTGCCCTCCTACAAGATTGAACAAATTTAATATTTTTATATTCCAAAAGGTTGAAAAAATAAAAGATTACGTTCCAAAATAAAATTAAATAATATTTACAAAATTCTAGTGTTGTACTACAGGAAAACGTAAAAAACCTGTTTTAAGAAATCTATTTACATATTTACAAAATAAACGAGTTTATCTGTTAAAAGGAAAATTAAATGTGATTCTTGAAAAAATAAATGTGATTCTAAAATGAATGAAAATGAAAATGAAAAATATTCTAATTGAAAGAAATAAAAATAATTCTGTTAAAATGAAATAAAAATTCTACTTCTGTTTGAATGTTGCATATCGCACAGCATGGTCACACCCCCTTTGCAGGGCGGAAGAACGCGCCACTGTCCATCCCACCACCAAGCCGACCAGACTGCGATAATTTACAAGTTTTTGTCCAGCTTCACTTATTGGCACGTTTATTGCTTTGGATCATACCTTCAAATCTAATTTAATTGATCCACTTCTACATATTCATTATCGTTCCAAAATACCACAATACAATTATACATTGTATTAATTGTTGTTTGCAAACTAACAATGCCATAATAGTATTTGTCATCTTAACAAATTAAGAAAACTAACTAAATAATTGCATTACTTTTTAAGATATCAATTATTATAAATATTTTTATGCTGGTTGTAGAAAAAATATTCCAATATTTATATGTGTGTGTGAGAGAGAGAGAGAGAACAAACTTTATTTAAATTATAATATATGCAAATGTTCTCCCCAGAACCCGCCCCGGGGCCGATCGTGGAACAACCACGCGAAGCATAGCGACAATTGCAGGATTGGGCGAAGCAAGTCAAGAAAAAAATTAACAATAAAACTATCCTGAACTATCTTTGAACATAAAAGCAAACTGAAACAGGTAATAGCATTAGAAAATAATCTTAAAGATTAATAATACTGTAACACTAGGTATGAGAGATGCTTACTAGTAAATTTTGATAGCTGATACGGGAAAAATCTGAATGAAAAATTGCCTAATTAATTATTTTATAAAATTATGGCCCAAAGGAAATTGTGATATTTTTAAATTTATTGACCGAGAAGATGAATTTAGAAGAAGAGATTACAAACAGACTTGAACAGAGAATGACAAACGGAAAGAAAGAGGGGGATAGGACAGAATTAAAGAATGTGTGAAAATTCAGTAAATGTGATAAGTTCACAGAAAGTATAGTATGGGAAAGTTTGGCTATAGAGATCGCCCGAAAATGTGCAGCGTTTGGCTGTCTCACATTCAATCAATAAGGCATTAGAGGGTTTCTATTGTCAATTTTCTATTTTTATTGCCAGAAGATTTAGATTGATAGACATCTCATGGGTTACCTTAATTCTTTTTGGGTAAAAGCTTTTTTACAAAAAATTTGGAACATTATTATTAAATATGTTTTCTAATTTTTTTAATGTGCCATATCATGTGCCTTGAACAGTATTAATTCTAGAGATTGAAAAATATATGTGTTCATGATTGACTTATTTTCTTTAAAAAAAAAAGCTTTATTAACAGTTTTTTTTTCCCAAAATCTACCGATTCTAGACGAAAAAATTAATAGAGTGTAAAATATGTCTCTTGTCTGTATTTATAACATTCGTTAAACACTCTAAATTAATTTTTTAATTTTAAAATATAAAGTATTAGAATATAAAAATTTAAAATTTTTACCATTTTGCTAATTCTAAAAATTTAACAATTTACATATATACCATATTTAACTAATGGCCTAGAATCCTTGTCATATTTTTTCTTATCTAATCGTGGTGCAATTTTGCATAGATTTTTTTTCATGAATTGCAGCAATGGCGGATAATGCCGTAAAATTCACAAGATATTATAAATGATATATATTTAACTTTGAATTATTTAGGTTTAATTCTTTATTTTTACTTACCCAAATTCCAATTACGAAAACAGTCAAAATCACTGCGGCAACCCTCATTTTTAAGTTATATGTAGTTATGTAGATATACTTTTCTAAATACAATTTTAAAGTATGACAATGTCACGAGAAATAATTTCCTATATATACCCTTCAAATATTGATATAGAGCAAGGGGCATTCTTGATAAGTATAATATCAGTTTTATCATTGTTTTGCTTATACGCTATTGGGGATATTTCCGTGAATAATATTTTTTTTTTGCATGACAACAGTTAAGGAGCCATAGTGTTTGTATAAATATTATCAGTATTACATAATTACTAAATTAAAGAACAACAACAACGAGTAATTTTTTGAAATAATCAACCAGCAATTATAGTAAAATATTATAGAAAGTTCCTTTTGAAATCGATAAAACATCCCTAAACATAATTTTTGCTTATATTTTGTAACAGTAGAGTAGAGTTGATGTAAATTAATTATAATCGATAACAACTTTCCAGGAGAAATTTTATTGTTGATTCTTATGTAATCTCTTGTATACAAACAAACTATTTTCTCCAAAAAGTGAGTGAAATTTTAAAAGTTATATACACTTTTTTGATTCACGAATTTTCTATTTACTTAAATAAATTTATCGCGTTCTAGTAATCGAATCGGATTAACAAAAATACTGGCTTGAAATTCTGGAGAAAGTTAGATCTGTCTGATATTCATAGGTCAATCCGCCATCTTGAAAAAAGAAATAAGAAACATTAAATATGGTTTAAAAATTCAAAATTAAATATTTTAGAGATCAGAGAGCGTCAATTTGGTGGAAATGAAACAAATGTGAGTAAATCGAATACATCTAATGCAGGCATTGTATGTCAAATAGAACGGCCAAAATTTTTCTTTTTCTTACATTGTAGGTCTTTTGACGTACTTCAAGACGATAAAGTTGAAAACTATGTGTTTTTTCAAATAAGGGTAATTTTTTTACAATTTTCAAGAATAATTTTTGTATAACCTCTTCTCTCTCATCCCATTTTAATGTAAATAAAATACAATATAAATATACCAAAAGAACTTTTCAAAATCTACATTTAAAAAAGAAATATACCACTTTTGAATAATTAGGAGCCAAGTAGTAGCTACTTCTGTGTTTTCTGCGATTGTGACATTACAATATACTACAATAATTACAATATTGATTTCGGCAAAAAACCGTTATGAAATAGAAGCCCTTAGCTTGCTCTGCATAAAAAAAAATTAATGGCTAAATACCCAAAGCACAGCAATTGCAGCACAGTGCTTGAGCATTCTCCTGATTCGAAGACTTTCTGGATAATTTACAAATCTGCACAGATGTTTCCAAATCTGAGTAATAGTGATAGGGGTTTTTCTGAGATACAATTACAAATGTATGGAAACATCAAGGTACTATCGTAAAACCCAAAATAGTTGTAAAAGTCCAAAATAAAAAATATATATCCGACATTTCCAAATGGAGTCTAAATAATTGGTACTGTTTTTGACACCCGGTCGAAGTCGTCTACAATAAAATGAGCAAAAATTAATATAAAAATTAACCTCTAACTTGAGCAGGTGTCTATTAAAAAATTAAGGGAATCTAAAATCCTTACCCAATTTTTTCTTTAGACTTTAATCTTGCTAAACAAATCTGATATAAAATCGATATTGAATTAATTGACCAAAATATTAATTGAAATTTTGTTTTGTTTGATCCAAATTCCGGTAACCTACTCGTATACCGACTAGCCAATATCTGCTGTTTGACCAAGTTAACAGAGCAAGTTAATAATTCGATTCTTTCATTCAGAAAGAGGAAGAGGATTAAATTTTGAGAATTCTTATATATTTCGCTTTCACAAAAATAATCCATGGTGAATAGAGCATAGAACAGTGCTACCAATTTTTAATTAAAAAGAAATTCGATATTATGGACTTTCATTATTACAACTATTTTGATATTATCACTTCATAAACTATATTTACGCATTAATTTCTTAACAATAAAGATTTATACGTATAATATTTTATAATATACATTTTTATTTAAATAATTCCTAAATTTCTCAAAGCTAGATTACTAACATCTCTCGGCGGAAAGTATGAATATGTATGTTTTACTATAAATATTTTAGTCGTGATGGATACAAATCTTTAATTACTTCCACATCCAGTGGAACCAGCAGAAACAAGGGCATTTTAAATTTATTTTGGCATTATCCACCCCCCTACCACCCCCACTCTATTATTAAAGTAGTAAAATATTACATTTTAGTGTGTATAAGACTTGGATACAAAATCTGGATGTGGAAGTAGTGATTCCTTGGGCAGCGGTTCTTGGAGTGTTACAAAAACTCCAACTATCATGCGCTTCGCCAGCATCTCGTTTCGCAATGCCAGTACCGCTTTGCGGCAATGACCGGAAATTGATAGCGGCACGATTCTACGAATAAGGGTACTTTTGGCGTTTCTCAAAATTTATATGATGTCTTAGGAAATCACTATGGTTAATCGGAAACAGGGAAACTCTGTTTGTTCAGAACACAAAATCTGGCTTAGATCGCACTTTGTTGGACACCACTTATGGGATACATTTCAAAAATTCTACTCTTTTAAACTGGACGATAGCCTGTTAATCAAAGACATAACACAAACAGACAAACAGTATATTGCACCATTTCGAATTAAACACGCTCTACCTTACCAGACGTTACCGTTTTTCCGGAAACCTCTGTAGCTGAATCTTGACTACTATAACTTCCTTTTACCGTGCATCTTTCCTAATTTCATACCTATAAAACTATAAACCCTTTTCCTGTCCCCTTTCTTTTGCGTCTGTACTTTATATACCTTTGTTCCGTTGGTTCTTCTTCCTTTTGAAATTAAACACTTCCTCACTATTTTTTCAGAAATAAAATTTTCGATACCACAATTTGGACACGCCTTTGCGCAGCCCAGTATTGTGGTGTTGTTGAAAGCTTCTCTTGTTTAAGTTGAGCTACCCGCACTATCTACAAAATTTAAATCTTTTAGTATTAATCACTTTAAATCTTTCTTTGACCGCGTTCTCGCCTCACACATCTTCCAGCGGTTTGTATATCAGTGTATGCGCGGAAGCTATACAACCTTAGGCGAGGGTTGTATAGGAGATATACCATCCTTCGGAGGGGATGTAAAGCCGTCGGTCCCTTGTCTATTAAATGTTAGGCAAGTAAAAGATCCCTACTCTTCTTAAGGGAAGAGGTTCGGCAAAATTCCTGGTTGGGGTAACTCGTCTACAGGCGTCGGTGTTAGGCCTCAGTAGCGGAAAATGGGCCGATGTTAAATAAATGTATTAAAAAAAAATCTTTCTTTGATGTTTGTTTCATTTTATTGCCTTTTTTAATTGATTTTTCAAAACGAGTCAGGCTCAATTTTAAAATTCTAATTTTGTCTAACTAGATTCATCCGGCCCGGTTCTGCAATAGCCGCAAAACTTCGCATTGTGACTGCAGTTCAGGTTCTGGGACGGATTCTGGAGTGAAATTTTATTCTGCTGAGGATTCAAACATTGTTGTTATACTGACATGTTTATATGATGAAACACACTTGGACACATTACTACTAATGCTTATGAAAAATATTCTTTCTAAATTTCTATATATTTTCGCTTCACTACACTATTTATCTGTACCGGGGGTTATGAAGCGATTAAAATATTACCATTTATTTCTTATTGTATACCACACTGAAAATGTTGATATTTCGCAGACCTGTTGTACCTAAAGTCAACCACATCCAAGAAATGAAGGAAATGGGATAGCTGGAGAAATTAGAATCAGAACAAAATCTTCTCGATTTCCCGGGAAATATGAATCATTATACGAAAGACCGCTGCCCAAAGAATCACTACTTCCACATCCAAATTTTCTATCAAAATCTCTATCATTCAAAGTCTTATGCACACTAAATTCCAAAGTAATATTTTATTCCCTTTAATAATAGAGTGAGGGTGGTAGAGGGGTTAGCTAATGTAAAAAAAATAATCAGAGGCCCTTGGTTCTCGTACACACACTAAATCACATTTTAGTTTTTTTATCACCTTTAATAATGGGGTGGTAGAGGGAGTGGCTAACGCCAAAAATTTTTTTATAGACCTTTCGTTCTTGTATACACATTAAATTAGATCCCCTTTTAATAATAGGGTGAGGGTGGCAATGGGGGTGGTAGAGGGGACAGCTAACGCCTAACAAATTTTTTTAGACGTTTCGTTCTTGTATACACACTAAATTACATTTTAGTTTTTTTTACCCCCTTTAATAATGGGGTGGGGGTGGCAATGGGGTTGGGGAAAGGAAGTAGATAACGCTAAAAAAACTTTTTTAGACATTTCGTTTTTGAATATACACTAAATCACATTTTAATTTTTTTTACTCCCTTTCAAAAAAAATTTTGAGACCTAAACTTTTCGTACATGCCCTAAATTGCAATATTATGGACTCTTACCTGCTTGCTTTGCCTATTTACCCCATTTACCCCCGAACCCTTCAACGGAATTAGATGAAAATAAAGTATTCTAGAATATGCGATAATATTCTGGGGTTCCTCCCTACATTGGCAGAAAGTATTTGTTTGTCAAAAACGCATAATTAGGTGTATGATGAAGGTATCTTGCAGAGATTCATGTAGACCTTTGTTTAAAGAATTGAAAATACTTACCATCCCGTCTCTTTATATTTATAAATTAGTTTTGTTCGTTAAAAAAAATACTGGTGAATTTACAAGAAATATTGATGTGTACAGATTGATGACAACAAGACATGGGAATGATCTCAGAATACCAGTACACCATCATAGTTTTTATGAAAATAGTCCATGTTATAACGCTATCAAAGCCTGCAATGCCTTACCACAAGAATTAAAATCTATTAATAACATTCATACCTTCAAAAACCAACTTAAATTGTATTTACTTGGAAATACATTTTACTCTTACAGTGATTTTTTAAATGCATAAAACTTTTGTTAGTAACTTCAATAGTGCAACTAATTATAATGTTTTCTACAGTTTTAGTTTTAGGGTTGTTTTAGTTGTGTGTTTTCTTTTTGCTGCTCTCCTTGTTTTTATATATTTTATACATGTTATATATTTTGTGTTCTAATGTTTTATATTTTACTGTATTGTAATAACTTTTAATATTTAATTACCCTGACAATGCTAATGTCTTTTTTGTAAGATCTATAGCAATAAAGTTTATTCTATTCTATTCTAAAATCTAGTTCCAGATCTCGTTACAATACATATGTGTTCCAAAACGTGCGCACAAAAAAAGTTACAGACAGACAGACCGACTGACAGGAAATTTGTTTCGTTCAAATTTAAAATCTCGACGTTTCATCACATTTTAAGCCTATTTCAACAAAAAAAAAAATACGTTACTATACTTTCACTGAACGTGGAAGTAAAAAAATAATTTAATGCAGTTTTTTGTAAATTCACAACAAAAATCACAATATTTATTTATTTATTGTTCACAATTCAAGAAGTTTACTGTCAAAATTGTCGCGTATTATAACCATCATAAATTATCTCAAAGGTAATTCAAACCTGTACTTCCAATGCTCTAAATTTTGAAAATGAAATAATGAAGACAAACAAATGATATGCACATATTCATCTTCTAATGACTTTAACTGCAGACAGTTTCAAATACTTGTTGACATTAATTGCCAGTACCAAAACTTCTTTCCTTTTGGTGCGCTAATAGAAAATGTTGCACGTTGGCTAAATTTAGACACTTTACCACTTTATTATTTTTCCACAAATAGAAAAATAAACGGTTTAATTCGATCGGAACAAAATACGATTGTAAGAAAGATTCGACGAATAACAAAGGCAATATTGCTCTCAACAGTTACCTAAGTTTAAATATAAAATTTAATTGCGATGAATGTCAGTTATAGAACAATCTAAGTTGTTTACCTAGATCAAACCAGCCGTAACAAAGCTATAATTACGTGAAAAAACAAGCTTTGGCTATAGTTTATATTTTCTGAAACAGAAAACCTATAAAGCGGAATGATACGAAAAGTTCAACGGTGCGTAAATCAACAGAATTTAAAAGCGGTAGTGGAAACTTATTTACTATTTAAATATTTGATTTTAGTTATTCTATAGGGAGTAGCTTTTGTAGTTATGTGCTTAATGGACACAAAATACATTTTTTTTATTGGCTTTCGGTCGAAGACCATACTGCCAGTCACGAAATATCTAATTGAGAGTCACATAATGTTAACTTAATTTATTAAATATTCTTGATTGATAATGATACCGAGCAGTATGACAAAATATCCTATACCTAATTCTAACCTAAAAACGAAGAAAAAAAAAAGGAAAATAAATTGAAGACAACAAAAAGGGATACAACAGGGACACACGCTTCCCGTCCTGGGGTCTGTCAGGACATTTAAAAATAGGCAATACAGCGAGGACCACGGTTGACAGGGGAAAAACATACGGTAGCCAAACATAACGTAAAGCTTAATACACGTTTCTTTTACGAAATCAAAGATATCCGCATAAACTTTACGAGATCCTAAAGACAATAAGAATAGCATATTAAAGGGAGCCAATATATTGCAGTTTTGTGCAATATTAGTAATTAATGTATTAGAGGCATTTTGATATTTCACACATCCAAAAAATATATGATCGAGATCTGCTATGATGTTGCATTGATCACAATTTGGTGAGGTATATATACCAATTTTGTATAGGTATGCAGGATAACATGCGTGACCCAATTTTAATCTAATAAGAGACGTTATATATTTTCTCGATGCTTGAAGGTCTTCATGCCAAAGTTTGTTAGGTATACTGGAATGAATCATCGTGTACCTGGTAGGGTTGGTAAAGCATTACTCTTTCCATTGATAATTCCATTTGACTCTCAAATTTAGTTTAAGAACACTATACATGTCTGCTAAACCGATTTTATGTTCTAGAATGCGTCTTGATGAAGCTCCTTTTTTAGCTAATGTATCTACGTGCTCGTGTTTAATTCCTATATGTGCTTTGACCAAGACGAATGTAACTTTTTTCCCAGATAAGTGTATTTGCTGAATGATATTTTTTATTTTGAAGATATATGTATTGACTTTGTAGCTCAAGGTGTTTGTATTACATAATGCATTAATTACAGACAAGGAATCGGATAAAATAATTATTGCACTGGGAGGTTGTATTGTTTAATAAATTGTAATGCCTCATATATAGCTATGGCCTCCGCCGTGAAGATAGAGCAATTAGTGTTCAGTTGGAAATAGTTCTCAATATTCAATGATGGAATGAAGTAGGCCCCACCAGTCTGAGAATTAATTTTGGATGCATCTGTGTAAATAGGCAGCGGGTCATCAAATTGATTCAACAAGACACAAAATACGTTTAGATAAAGTTTTTTAGTTTCTACAATAATACAATACAGGCTAAAACCAAACAAGCTTATTTACGATTATTCAATAGTTTTAAAAATAAGAACCTAAACAAATTATCTTTGATTGCATACGTGTAGAAGAAAATATGATATAAATGTCCCTCTATCTGATGCTTTTTGCACATTTCACCTTCTTATGTTAATGTAACTACATCTACTTATCTGCTAATAAGAAATGTAAGCCTTCTTTAGGCTTCTACTTATGAGCAGTGTCGCAAGACCGTGAAGAAAACCTGGGGAGTGAAACCCAAAATGGTCATGTGGATATACACTGCCATCATAAAAACAATGATAACCTATGGAGCTGAGGTTTGGTGGCCTAAAAGCAAGCAGATACAGCTAAGGTCAAGCTCAGCCAAGTACAGAGAGTTGCCTACCTAAACATAACCGAAGCTATGTGAACAATGCCAACGAGAGCTATGGAGGTAATGCTGTGTCTGCCATCACTAGGTATATATATACCTTACCTCTATGAGAAGTGGTTCTGACAACAATGGTACCACCATTGAGCATTTCAAAATCCCATACAAAAGAATTATCATCAAACTCGCCCTATTGAATCGAAAATGAAGATAATCCTGGAGAACAGGTTGAAGTTTAAACGTATGCAACAACAAAATGGCTTCCCAGTAAAACAATTCTATTTTATAATTCTCTTCGTCGGATTCGTAAGGTATTTACGTAATATTTTACAACTATTGGTATTCCAAAACCTTCCCTACTGGATATTTTGCCACCTACAAGAAGAACTCTGATTTGTTTCGATTCCAAGTGAATTACTGGAATTTTGTCTTAAAGAAAAAGCATACTTTTATGGTATATTACTTACAACAGTGATATAAAAAGAAAATTTTATGAAAATCACGATAAATTGTGTCAAATATTACTACTTATTTTAAAATATTATTTTGTTTAACAGAAATTAACATCATAATAATTGTAACCCATCAAACGGCTGTTAAATGGGTTTATTTGATATATTTGGCCATATATGAGTTAAACTCTTCACTTTAATAAATAATTTAATAAATAAACACCACAGAAATTAGACAACCCCCAATTCAAGAAGTCAGAGGCTTGTGCGGAGGGGGTTACACATTGAAAAACGCGGACAACAATTTCCACCGATAGTGTCAGGAGCCAGGAGCTAGGATTCGAACCCGATGGCGTGATATCCGTGTGATTAATCGCGATTGCCACCTTGCACCTTAACCCACTCGGCTATCAACCAGACCTCTTACCTTACCTCTTTTATTTCGAGACGGGCATTTACATTACTTTTTGTTATTTATTCTTGTTAGTTACTAAGCACTTTTTATATGTTTAAAATTATTATCTTGTGTTATATTACAAAGAACAACTGAAAAGGGGGATATTCTCTTTTATTCTATTTACCATGAATGTTGTAAAAGTTGTAAATTATATAATTCTTTACACGCACTGAAACTTGTGCAACATTTTTCCTAAATTTTATATTATTAAATTTTTTATACCTAAACTTTATTTGTCTGTTTTCCCCCCCTTTCTGTCGATATAATCGGCTGGTGCCCACATTAGCTTATCCCACCCACAACCCTGACTGAGCTACGGGTTTGTGGGCAGTTACTATTTAAGAGCTGGTAAGTACGACACACAAATTTGGCGCCCAACGTGGGGCCCTAGTTTTGTTTGTGGATTATTATTTCCGTTATACTAGTTCTTAATAAAAGAGTCAAATATACATTTTGCATAATGATTTATTTATTTCTATGTACATAAAATTACTTTGTACTTATACTACAGGAATGTAATTGATACGATTTTGAACCAAACACCTCCAGATGTTCGTGGCAGTTCTCTCTGGGGTATCCTCCTGCACAGCACATTTCGTGACTATATCATCCACTTGCGACCTGTCGTCAGTTACAAGAGTTATTTTGTTCTTCAAGGTATCCCGATTGATTTGCCCATTTTGTTGTTGGAGCCCAACGCCGACAGACACACAAAGCAAATGAGCACCAGCATCTGGGTTGTTTACGTTTTGGGACAGTTGTTTCCATACATTATCATCAGCGCGAGTTGCGGAATTTGCTTGGCATTTTTCTTGAACCCGCCTTAGATTTTGGCGTTCGTCATCGGGAAGTTCACGAGCCTATTGCAAAATAAAAATAATTAAGCTTAATATTATTCAGGTTCATTTAATAGCACGTTTATGAGTTCAGATCATCTTTTGAAATCTAATATAATTTATCCATTTCTTCAATTCAATCGGTTGGAAAATTTGCACACATGCAGTGTCAGCCACAATACAATTATATGGAGTTAATATGTTTTCAAATATAAAATATTAAAAAAATATCAAATATCAAAGACAAATATCAATTTTCAATTTTTTGCAGTACCTATATTTCTACCCAATTGGGTAGGAGGAAAACCTTTAAATATATATAGTGAACTATATTTAGATAAGGAGATTTGAAATATTGGAAATCGATCGATTAGATATTGATTTCTTTTAAAATTTTCAAGGTACTATAGTGCTACTACTATTAGTTCTAGTGCTACACTTACTAAAAGTATTCGATGCAATTCTGTCTATAGCACTAACAACTTACAATATTTAGCCAGTCGACTTGATTTTAAAAATTGGAACTTTTTTAAACAGTCACCTGAGAAAGTTGGTAATACTTTAGAAATCAGTTGAAGTTTACCAAATTTTAAGGTAGGTATATGTTGGCACATGCACTTTTCAGCTTGCTTGATTTATTCAATATGATACTACTAAATTTAAAAGATTTTATTAATATGTTTAACAGTTTGTAAAAGCCCTCTTGACTGCATGAACAAAAAATTAGTAAGGTATAAATAGACCTCTTATTTGTATTCAAACTTTTATTCAAGATTATCTCAGTAAAGATATTAATTTTGAAATAAGTCAAGGAAAACAGTTTTTTTCATAAATTGTGACAATTCTGTAGATGCCATGAAATTCAAAAGATGAAGATTAAATAAAGTATATTTAAGCTTGAGATATTCAGTTATTAACTGTTTATTCTTACTTACAAAAATTCCAATCACGAATACAACCAAAAACACTGCAGTAACCCTCATTTTGAAGTTATGTGTAGTTATGTAGCTATACTTTTCTAAATACACTTTGAAAATATGACAACGTTATGGAGAATAATTTCCTATATATACTCTTCAAAAATTGATATAGAGCAAGGGGCATTCTTGATAAATATAGTATCAGTTATATCATTGCTTTGTTTATCTGTGATTGGGATTCTTTCCGTGAATAATATTTTTTTGCTTGACAGTAATTAAGGATCCATAAGAGCTTGTATAAATATTATCAATATTACATAAATGTTATTTAGTTAAAAAAAACAATAACAGTGGAGTAATTTCTTCAAGTAATCTGTACTATATTAAAATATGTACGTTTCAATAATTACTTCAGATGCTAGAGCGCGAACGTTTTTCTTTAGTAAGTCTCTTTTGAAAATAAAGTAAATATAAGCCACCGTTTGTCTATATTTTTTAAACGACTTATATAAAAAAATATCACATGTTGTTAACGAGAATTTTAATGGTGTAATCCTACAACATTTTACAAAGTGATCTATTCATAATTTCAAGGCGTGATAACTATTCTAGACTATTACATATTTACATTAGTTTATTAATTAGGATAGTACACTAGCAATAGTATAACTTTTCAAAGAATAAAATTCATTAAATTCTAATTGACGAGATAACCAAATTATTTCTCTATTTTCAGCTAGTATTTAGGGTATATAATGAAAAAAAAAAAGAAAGAAAAAGCCATCGTAACGATGAGGCAATAGAACGGCATTCCTGGTAAATACGTTTTAAAATGATGGTGTATGGATCATAAAAAATAATAAAAATTGTAAAATTGTGTAATGAAATTTAAAAAGTTAGATGTAATAAAAGGTCGCCCCATTAGTGGTGATTATTCAAGATTATAAACCGAAAAAATTGCATTTTAAGAGCGATTGTTGGTAAACTTCTTGCAACCACAATGAATACTGTTGGAGAATTTAAGGTTTGCTCTATAGGGCCTTGTAACAGAAACCGCTGCAACAGTTCATAACAGCTTTCTTTCTGAGCATACCTAACGAAATGGGTTCAAACCCCTCCTGCTGCGAAGTAATTTTCAAATGTAAATTATTCCCAAGAAGTGGTTCGGATCCTAGTATAAACTGTAGTACCCTAGATCTAGACTTACAATGTCATTCCGTTGACCTGGAAGACGGTTAAGAAACATTTATAAGCATTTAAAACAATAATTATAAAATCTGATGTTTGTATCAAACCTTACATGAGAAGCATCATTTTCTATAACTTTCAATTACTATAAACTATTTTTGTGTTTTAAGTTAAGGACGTTTTAGTGCTTATGATTGTATTTATGATTAGTTTTTAATTTAATCATATTAGAGGATGGCCACCTGCCCGCTTATTCTGAGACCTGAAGATGTTTATGCTTAAGTAAACAAAACGTTGGTAAAACATTTTAAAAAATGCGTTGTCCTCAACCGACTAACTGACAATCATAATTCATAACGAAGGACACAATTTCCAAATTATATTCATATATGCGAGTTTCAAATAGTCTACATTGAGTTCCACATGACATTTTCTACATGTGGGAGTAATATTATGAATCATTGCCAATAACTATTGAAACTGTCAAAGTTTTAGTTGAAAGCTGTTCGCAAAATAATTTTTAGAAGAAATCTGCAGTCAAGTTTTATGTTAATCTGCAGAGAATTGTTTATGCTTCTGACTAACAAGAACAGAACGTTTGGTAGGAAGATATTTCCTCTCCAAAAAGGTGTATTGGAATTATGATAATGTTGAGTCTTCAGTCGACGAACGAAGCCCCTGAACCTTCGAACAGCCAAAACATGGACAGTTGATTCTTGTTTAAGAATGCCTCACAAAACATAATTTTGAGATTGCGAATTGATTTGGGATTGTGCAATTGAAAGGAGTTGCACATCATTGGTTGTTATACATGAATCAGTATGGACGGTCTGCTCCCTGTCCAGGATTCTGTATCCGCTCATGGTCAGGGATGGCAGACTTAACCGACAAAATATATATATCTCGTAAACCTCTCTATTTTTTAGAAAATTTTAAAGAAAATTGATATATGTGGTTTTAAAATGGTATTCTAGAAGGTGCTAAAAGAGGACATGAATATCTTTGCGATTGTACTTGTGATATCTTAAAAATGTTATGCATTTCTAGAAAATAAGAAAGAATGTGAATTCTCTTGGGCGTTCGCGGTCTAGGTACTTCTATTGTATCTACAACAAATGCCTTACAAATATTTCATTCAAAAATCGACATTTCTTTTTCTGAACTCTTTCCATTATATAAAATCCATGTATTTATATACATCCAGACTTGCTTAAATGGTTCGTAAGCAGTATTTCAATACTAGGCTGCGATACGGGTCATATATGTCCCGTACAATTTTATTTATAAATCTATTCAGGGTATGGCATGCATCGCAGGGGTATCAAGAACTAATAAATTTGTAAAAATAATGATTTTCCACTGTCCGCAACATAGAGGAATCTTGTGATTTTGGCGCCGTTATTTACAGAAATCCATCCAATGCGGGACATATAGGTCCCGTACACTCACCGTGTTAAATGGTGGAAAGTGAACGTTTAAAAAAATGTGTAGTTCTTAAGTTTTATAAAATCTGTGTTTAAAACATATGTAATTTTAACACCTTTTTTAATCTGTTTGTCAGAAGAAGTTTTAACTGTTCTTTAGCCAAGCAGGCAACTATGATTAATAATTCAGAATAAAGTTATATTGAATAGGTTATGGTGAGAATTTAATATTTTAGTATTAAAATGTTGAATGTCTTTTTCATGGTTCTCATATATTCTTGCTTAAGTTTCACCCAGCTTTGTCTTTCAGATTAAAAATATTGCAGCCATATTTTCTCGAGTTGCCAGATCTCCGACATTATTCTCAGGCTTCTCTAAAAGTGGTCAGAAGAATACGTATTCCCTTGAATGCCATATGAAACTTGACATTTAACTGAAACTGCAGTTTCGTGCTGATTTTGCGTAACACAACTTTGTTGGTTGTTTACACATTCTGATTTTTTCAGCTTCATAATACTTAACGTAAACTTTCCTTAACTTGGGACCTTGATGCCATACTTTAGTAAGAAAAAATCGAACAATTGCTTACAATTTGATTCAGGTATGAATAAATATTATAAACATGCATGAAATGATACAAACTTGTTGAATTTATTGCTGCCTTCACCTGTCATATTTCCCTTCTATATTGACAGTGACAAACTTCAGTAGATTGCGCTTGTTCCGATATTTTCGATGAAGATTTGGGCATTTTCGTCATATATACTGTCGTGTTTATTTGATGGGACAGTGGAACCCTTTCTTGACCGCATATTTTCAAATATTATAAATACCTACTCATATTTATGAAAAAATGCTCAACTTTCCTATTTTTTCATTTCATTACATTATTAATCTGTGGGGAGGAAAGTTTTTTCATTAAATTTATATTTATTAATATGATTTGTTTGGTCAATAAACATCAAAGAGTCGTTGCAACCTTGAAAATTTGTGAAATTAGGCGCAACTAAAGTCGAGCAGACCCAAGAAATGAAATGGCATAGCTGGGGCATTAAGAAACGAAACAAAATCTTCTAGAACAAAATAACGCTTTAGTGCACTTTTTATTTGGAAAATTAGATGATTAATTAGCACGTCCAAAATTTAACGTCCATTAAACGTTAACAATAATTTAACTTGTTCACCCTTCGAGAAATTATACTGTCGAAATATAAATATCGCTTTATCTGAGATCCTCGCATATTAAATTATCATTAATTATTTTCAAGATAATTTAATCTGGTGCTTCCATTCCTGTAAATTTCAACAACGTAATAATAAAAAGCCAAACAAATAGCAAAGCATCTTCACATTCTACTGATTTCACCTGAAAACAATTTCAAATTCTTTGGTACGTTAGCAGAAAATATTGAATGTTGGATCAATTCAGAACAATCCAAGTACAATTAACGATTTAATTAGAACTTAACACTTTGTTATTTATTATTTCTCCACAAATAGAAAAATAAACGAATTAATTTGATTTGAACAAGACACGATTGTAAGAATCGAGATTCGTGGAATAACAAAGGCTATTTTTCTCTCTACAGCTAAGTTTAAATATAAAATTTAATTGCACTGAATGCTAGACTCGATTTTAGAACAAAATAAGTTGTTTAGATCCATCTAGCCAGAACGAAGCTATGATTACGTGAAAAATAAGGTGTCGCTATAGTTTATATCTTGTAAAGCAGAAAAAATATAAATCCGAATGATATAAAAGATCAATGGTACGTAAATCCACATAATTTAAAAGCACGTGGTGAAAACTTGTTTATTATTTAAATATCTGACTTGAGTTATTCTATACGGAGTAGCTTTTGTTGTTATGTGCTTATCGGGCACAAAATATATTTAAATAAATTATTGAGTTTTTTAGTTTCCACAACAATACAGACTAAAATCAAACACGCTTGTTCACGACTATTCAATGGTTTCAATAAGAACCTAAGCATATTTTATTTAATTGCATACCTGTAAAAGAAAATATACATAAATTTCCTTTTGTCTGACGCTTTATTGCACATTTCGCCTCCTTATCTTAAGGCAACTACTAATTCCGTTATACTAAACCTTAATAAAAGAGTAAAATATACATTTTGCATAATGGTTTATTTATTTCTTTGTACATAAAATTACTTTGTACTTATACTACAGGAATGTAATTGATACGATTTTGAGCTAAACACCTCCACATCTTCGTGGCAGTTCTCTCTGGGGTATCCTCCTGCACGGCACATTTCTTGACTATATCATCCACTTGGGATCTGTCGTCAGTTACAAGAGTTATTTTGTTCTTCAAGGTATCCCGATTGATTTGCCCATTTTGTTGTTGGAGCCCAACGCCGACAGACACACAAAGCAAATGAGCACCAGCATCTGGGTTGTTTACGTTTTGGGATAGTTGTTTCCATACATTATCATCAGTGCGAGTTGCGGAATTTGCTTGGCATTTTTCTTGAACGCGCCTTAGATTTTGGCGTTCGTCTTCGGGAAGTTCACGAGCCTAATGCAAAATAAAAATAATTAATCTTAATATTGTAGACACTAATTCTAATAAGAAAAAAAGAGCAAGAATATTATTAAACTTTTTTCTGTATTTTTTATAAGCGATGTGCCTTGAACAGTATTAATTTTAGAGTCTGAAAAATAGCAACTTTGATTAGTTTCAAATGATATCTAATAAATATATTGTAATTAATTGCGATTTGTAATATTGGAAATCAATCGCCGTTATTTTAATAATTGGAACTTTTTTAAAAAGTCACCTGAGAAAGTTGGTAATACTTAAGAAATCAGTTGAAATTTACCAAATTTTAAGGCAAGTATATGTTGGCACACGTACTTTTCAGCCTGCTTGACTTACTCAATATGATACTATTAAATTTAGGAAAAGGTTTTATTAATATTTTTAATAGTTTAAAAAAAATTAGTCCTCTTGGCTGTATGAGCAAAAAATTAGTAAGGTATAAAGAGACATTTTGCTTGTATCTAAACTTTTATTGAAGATTCTCTCAGTAGAGATATTAATTTGGAAAAAGTCAAGGAAAACAGTTTTTTTAATGAATTATGACAATTCTGAGGATGCCATGAAAAAGATTAAAAATAAATAAAGTATATTTAATCTTGAGATATTTAGTTATTAACTGTATATTCTTACTTACCCAAATTCCAATCACGAATACAATCAAAAATACTGCAGTAGCCCTCATTTTGAAGTTATATGTAGTTATGTAGCTTTACTTTGTAAATACACTTTGAAAGTATGACAATGTTATGGAGAATAATTTCCTTTATATACTCTTCAAAAATTGATATATAGCAAGGGGCATTCTTGATAAGTATAGTATCAGTTATATCATTGTTTTGTTTATACGTGATTTGGATTCTTTCTGTGAATAATATTTTTTTGCTTGACAATAATTAAGGATCGATAAGAGCTTGTATAAATATTATCAATATTACATAAATATTAAAAAAAAAATAAGAGTGAGTAATTTCTTGAAGTAATCTGTACTATATTAAAATATGTACATTATAATAATTAGTTCAGATGCTAGAACGTGAACGTTTTTCTTTAGTAAGTCCCTTTTGAAAATAAAGCAAGACTATAAGCCATGTTTTGCTTATAATTTTTAAACGGATTGTGTAAAAAAATATCATATGTTGTTAACGGGAATTTTAATGGCGTACTCCTACTGTATTTTATACAATAATCTATTTAGAACTTCAAGGGGTGATAACTGTAAATGGGCAGTAGAGATATTTTAAACTATTACATATTTACATCATTTTATTAATTAGGATCGGTACACTAGCAATAGTATAACTTTTCAAAGAATAAAATTCATCAAATCCTAAATTGATGAGATAACCAAATTATTTCT
Source organism: Leptura quadrifasciata (assembly GCA_963675555.1). Lineage (NCBI taxonomy): Eukaryota > Metazoa > Arthropoda > Insecta > Coleoptera > Cerambycidae > Leptura > Leptura quadrifasciata. The sequence goes on from OY776674.1 coordinate 8,240,732, forward strand.
CTATTTTTAGCTAGTGTTTAGGGTAGATAAAGAGAAAAAAAAAGAAAATCATCGTAAACCTGTTTTAAATGAAGGTGCATGGATCATAGAATATAATGAAAATTGTAAAATTGTGTAATGAAATTTAAAAAGCTAGATGTAGCAAAAGGTGTTCCAGATTATAAACCAAATGCATTTTAAAGGAGATCGTTGGTAGACTTCTTGCAACCACAATGCATGCTGTTGGAGAATTTAAGATTTGCTCTATAGGGCTTTGTAACAGAAACCCGCTGCAATAGTTCATGACAGCTTTCTTTCTGAGCATACCTAACGAAATAGGTTCAAACCCCATCTATTGCGAAGCGATTTTCAAATGTAAATTATCCCCAAGAAGTGGTTTGAATCCCACTATAAACTGTAGGGCCTCGCCTTCTAGATATAGACTTACAAGGGTTATTCAGGTGACCTGGAAGGTGGTTAAAAAACGTTTACAAACATTTAAAACATTTATAAAACCTGATGATCTTACCAAACATCACATGGTAAACAGCATGTTCTATAATTTTCAGTTACTATGAACTATTTTAGTGTTTAAAGTTAAAGACGTTTTAGTATTCATGTTAGTATTTATGAATTAGTTTTTAATTTAATGATATTTGAGGATGCCACTTTCCCACTTATTCCGAGACCTGAAGACGTTTATCGTTAGATAAACAAAACGTTGGTAACACAATTATAAATATATATTTTCCTAAACCGATTAACTTACTATCATAATTCATAATGAAGGACACAATTTCCAAATAATATTCATAGATATGAGTTCCAAATAGCCTTAATTGAGTTCCACATGGCATTTTTAATATATGGAAGTGATATGAATCATAACTATTGAAACTGTCGAAATTTTAGTTGAAAGCCGTTCATAAAATAATTTTTAGAAGAAATCCGCAATCGTGTTTTATGTTAATGTGCAGAGAATTGTATTATGCTTCTCGCTAACAAGAACAAAACGTTTGTACGAAGATATTTCCTCTCGAAGAAGGTGTATTCGAACTATGATAATGTTTAGTCTTCAGTCGACGGACGAAGCTCCTGATTACGACACACGCTATGTAACCTTTGAACAGCCAGAACACGGACAGTTGATTCTTATTTAAGAACGCCTCACAAAACAAGTTTTTGAGGTTGCCAATTGATTTGGGATTGTGCAATCAAAAGGAGTTGCACATCATTGGTTGTTATAAATAAGACAGTACGGATGGTCTACTCCCTATCCAGGAGTCTGTATCCGCTCATGGTCAGGGGTAGAAAACTTAACCAACAAAATAAAAAATGATTGTACACAATGGTGGTGAGGCCGTCCATCACATACGCGGCGCCGGTGTAGTGCAGGACGTCGGCCACGAAAATGAGAAGACTAAAATTGGTTGAGCACAAATTTATTCGCCTCATCTCTACTTCTGGAAGGTACACCTCTACACCTCCCTCAGAGACCTGCACGTACTTTGCCGCGACATAACCCCAATAGCGGACTACGTCCAGGACATTCCTCAAAGATTCTATTCTTTCAAGCTGGGCGACAGTCCACTAACAATAAACATAACACAAATTAGAAAGCATAATGTCCCGTGTCGGATAAAACATACCCTACCATACCAAACGTTACCGATCTTCCGGCAACTTATGTAACCAAACTTCACCAACTATAACATCCGCTTAGCCTATCCACTGATATGTCATACTTTTGAATCTTTTAATCTTTCCCGTCCCCTCTTCCTGTCTGTTTGTTTCCTTTTATTCCGTTTGTTTCTTGTTTTATTATTGTACTTTTTTTTTTCTAAATTCACTTCCATTCAATATTTTCAACAAAAAACCAAAATTATCGAAAACCCAAAATTTTTAAAACCACTGCATTGTGATTGCATGGCCGAATACTGAGCGGGTTCTGGGGAGGCAACTGTAATCAATAATTTAGAATAAAGTTATATTGTATTGAATTGGATTGGTTGTGGTGAGAATTTAATATTTTAGTATTAAAATGTTAAATGTTTTTTTCATGGCTCTCATATATTCTTGCTTAAGTTTCACCCAACATTGCCTTTTAGATTATAAATATTGCAACTATACTTTCCTGACTTGTCGGATCTCCGGTATTGTACTCAAGTTTCCCTAAATGTAGTCAGAAAAAAACGATATTCCCTTGAATGCTATATGCAACTTCACATTGAACTGAAACTACAGTTTCGTGTCGATTCTGCGTAACACAACTTTGTTGGTTGTTTACACATTTTTCGTTTGTCCAGGTTCATAATACTTAACGCAAACTCTTCTTAACTTGGAAATTTGATACCATACTTTAATAAGAAAAGATTCGAATAATTGTTTGAGTCAGGTATGAATAAATATTATAAACATGAATTAAATGATACAAACTCGTTGAATTTATTGTTGTTATCATTTGTCATATTTCCCTTCTATACTGGCAGTGCCAAACTTCAGTAAGATTGCACTTGTTCCGATATTTTCGATGAAGATTCTCGAACATTTTCGTCATATGTATTGACGTGTTTATATAGCGGGAAACGATCGGACACATCGTCGTCCGAAAATTTTCATATATTATTAATACTCATATTTATGAAGAAATAGTATCTAAACTTTCCTATTTTTTCATCTCACTACATTATTAATTTGTGGTGGGGATTGAGAAGCAATTACAATATTACCTTATCTCATTATATAACACATTCTCAATTCCCTAACCTGTTAGGTTGAGTTTCTCTATTCAATTTATATTTATTTAATTGATTTGCTTAGTCAATACATACCAAACAGTCGTTGTAACCTTAAAATTTTTAAAATTATTCATACTTAAAGTCGAGCAGATCCAGGAAATGAAGGGGAATAGCTGGAGCACTAAGAACGGAACAAAATCTTCTAGATTCTACGGATATTATGAACTATTTGCATCGTTTTATACAAAGACCTAGATTAAGAAAATAATACTTTAGTGCACCTTTTATTTGAAAAATTAGGTGATTAGTTATTACGTCAAAAAATTAACTTTCCACTAAACGTTAACAATAAATTGACTTATTCATCATTCAAGAAATTATCGCTCGAAATGTACAGTATCGCTCTCTGAGATTCTCGCATATTAAATCATCATTAACTATTTCCAAGATAATCTAGGCTGCTTCCATTCCTGTACATTTGAAAAATCTAATAATAAAGAGCCAAACAAATAGTGAAACATATTCACATTGTACTGACTTCACCTACAGACAATTTCAAATTCTTTATAATTCCGGAGCCGGTGACACTGAAAGCCCCGTCATAGCGGAATCGAAAATGTGTTATATTGATAGTTAAAAATTATACGAACAAAATAAGCTTGGTATGCGTAGATTTAAAAAGCAAGAAAAAAATTTAAAAAAATTAACTATCATAAAAATGCATTAATGTTTTACTATCATTACGGATATTGATTATATGTAGTGTATTCGATAGATAATTTTGTACTCTTTCAGAAAAAAATTACGCTATCCGCTTTATATGGCCGGATGAGTCTGGCATACCTATTTGAAGTATGTGAAAGATGATAAAACGGGCAAACTTTTTTTTATTTTATTCGTTTCGATGTGTTCTTTAAAAGTATCTTGGTATGCGGGCCCGAAAACTGCCGGAAGTATCCGGCGTGCCAGCTTTATTGCATGGTCTAGATTCACATCTATTACAAAAACTAGTACGTTAAATAAATTTTTCTACTCCCTTATGTAAATTTGCTGTTTTCCGTACAGTCTGTAGAATGGATAAGTAGGCCATTCCAGTTAACTGAACGGATATATTTCATATACGTTCTAGGATGGATATGAAATCAACCAATCACAGTTCGTGTATTAAATACATAGGCAACTATTCGTTTTACTAAATTCAAGTTAGTGCGTAAGCTGTCAAAGTAATTGTCAGTGTGTATTCGCGCAGTTTGAGCTAGAATATAATTTAAAATGAGTGATTTCAGTGAAGAATCGATAAACGGTATACCACCTAAAATTTTATTGAAATTATTATATACAGACAAAATTTTAGAGACATATGACAAAAAAATAGCTATATGTGGGCATTGAAACTACGGTCTCTTGTCTTTGAATTGAATCGAAGCAAGCAAGCAAGCAAGCAAAATTGATTTATTTGAATTAAATGATAGAGAACAGTTGCCTAGCCAGTATCTGCCCCGGGGCCGACCGTGCAACCACCGCGCTGACGCGATGGCGGGTTGCATGGTCGGACGGGACAGGTCTGGGTCGGCGAAAACAATAATTAAGAACAACTAAACCTAAACTCCTTTTTTACGATGAACAAATAAAAAATAGGTAATACAATTAAAATATATCCAAAAAACAGATTTAACAAAACTTAAAAACTACACTATATTTAAAGAACTCGCACAAAACACTTTTTAATTTCGCAGTTCACGCTAGCACCTCAAATTAAAACAAGGAGCGTTCCGCGAGGTGTGTAACATCGGGCTGCGCGTAGGCTGGCCTAAACTGTGATTTTAAACATTTGGATTCCAAGAAAATTATAATTTATTTGAAATTTTGTTTCTTGTAAAATTACTTTTGCTTCATGTTTTTTTATATACATAACACAGTTTAGTATAGGATACTACCTCAGAGAGCTACAACAATTTTCATAGTCTCTAAAAGGGTAAGTGAGAGTGACTTTTGGTTCAGGTCAAAACCCTACTTAGGTTTTCTCTTTCTATCTCCTAAGTATATAATTGAAACTTACCTGCATCTGCTTCTCTTTCACTTAAGAAAAATGTTCACCTCACCACAGAATTCTGACAAAATCGATAGATACTGACATCTTAATCATTTGTCTCGGAAATATGCACAAATTCAAAGACCTAGAAATATGGATATTAAGTAAAACCCGTAAATAAATTAATTACATAAATTGTACAGATCTTGCACAACAATTAAACCCATCATTTTGTCGAGCTCTGCCGGGCTTTCATGCCTTTACACAGCAGCTTTCGTCCGTAAAGGAAAATCAAACCATTCGCCCTTTTGATACAAAGTGAAGAATATCCACATTTGGTAAGCCAATATCCAATATTTTCTATGAACAAGACACGAGAATTGAGGAATAATAAAGGCGATTTTTCTCTCTACAGGTAAGTTTAAATATAAAATTTAATTGTAATGAACGCCAGTTTTAGACTCGGTTTTAGAACAATATAAGTTGTTTAGATCAATCTAGCCAGAACAACAACAAGCCAGAGTAGCTTCTGTTGTTACATGCTTGTCGAATATAATATGCGATTAATTAAATAAATTATCGAGTTTTTTACAGATTACAAAAAATTAGCTTATTTACAATTATTTGGTAATTATTATCATACGACCAAATACCCGTCCCCATTTGGCAGTGCTAAGAATGATACAGTTATAGAAACACTCAAAGTTTACTTTCTGTGTCTGACTAGTATCTGTTAAAAAAGACCATGTAAAGCACTTCAGTGGTTTTAAATAAGGACCTAAACTATTTTTTCATTTCGCCTTCTTATCTTAATGTGCAGTTATGAATCTGCGTTTATATCGAACTTTAATAAAAGAATAAATTGTACAGTTTGCATAATGGTTTATTTTTTTCTTTGCACATAAAATTACTGTTTGCTTATACTACAGGAATGTAATTGATACGATTTTGAGCTAAACACCTCCACATGTTCGTGGCAGTTCTCTCTGGGGTATCCTCCTGCACAGCACATTTCTTGACTATATCATCCACTTGTGATCTGTCATCAGTTACAAGAGTTATTTTGTTCTTCAAGGTATCGCGATTGATTTGCCCATTTTGTTGTTGAAGCCCAACGCCGACAGACACACAAAGCAAATGAGCACCAGCATCTGGGTTGTTAACGTTTTGGGAAAGTTGTCTCCATACATTATCATCAGCGCGAGTTGCGGAATTTGCTTGGCATTTTTCTTGAACACGCCTTAGATTTTGGCGTTCGTCTTCAGGAAGTTCACGAGCCTATTGCAAAATAAAAATAATTAAGCTTAATATTATTTAGGTTCATTTGTTAGTACGTTTGTGAGTTCAGATCAACTCTTGAAATCTAATATAATTTATCCACTTCTCAACTCAGTCGGTTTTAAATTTTGCACATATGTAATTTAGACCACAATACAATTATATGGAGTTAATATGTTTTAATTGTTTTTTAAGTATTAATAGTGCCATAAATAATTGTAATCTTGACAAATGAATAAATAGTTACTAAACTGTATATCACTTATTAATATGTCAATTATTATACATACTTTTTACTGGTTGTACAACAAATATTGTATACAATGAATCAGTCATATTTTATTCTTGTGATATCACAATGGCATAATATATAACTTTCACTTACTTATTGATTACACATATATCCAGCTATGATATTAGTTTACTGCAATCTCTTTAACAAATAAAAAATATTTAAAAAAATATCAAATATCAAAGACACATATCAATTTTCGATTCCTTTGCAGCACCTTAACATTTTACCCCAGTTGGGTAGGAGGAACATCTTTAAATAAATATAGTGAAGTATATTTTAAATAAAAGAAAAAGAGAAAAAATATTATTAAACTTTTTTTTCTATTTTTTTTTATAAGCGATGTGCCTTGAATAGTATTAATTTTAGAGACTGAAAAATATATGTATTTATGGTTCAGGGCTCTAAATAGTTACATTGGTGAGTTTCAAATGATATCTCATAAATATATTTTATTTGTAACAACTTTCTCAGGTCACTGTTTATAATAGTTCCAATTGCTAAGGAGATTTGAAACATTGGAAATCGATCGATTAGATATTGCTTTCTTTTAAATTTTGCAGAGTACTATATTGCTACTACTATTAGTTTTAGTGCTACACTTACTAGAGATATTCGATGCGATTCTGTCTGTAGCAGTAACAACTTACAATATTTAGCCAGTCGACTTTATTTTAAAAATTGGAACTTTTTTAAACAGTGGCCTGAGAAAGTTGCTAATATTTGTTGAAGTTTACCAAATTTTAAAGTAAGTATTTGTTGGCACATGTAGTTTTCAGCCTGCTTGATCTACTCAATATGATACTATTAAATTTAGGAAAAGATTTCATTAATATTTTTTACGGTTTAAAAAAATTAGTCTTGTTCTCTATGTGAGCAAAAATTAGTAGGGTATAAAGAGATCTCTTATTTGTATCTAAAGTTTTATTGAAGGTTCTCTCAGTAAAGATATTAATTTGGAAATAAGTCAAGGAAAACAGTTTTTTAATAAATTGTGACAATTCTAAGGATTCCATGAAATTCAAAAGATGAAGATTAAATAAAGCATATTTAAGCTTGAGATATTTAGTTAGTAACTGTTTATTCTTACTTACCCAAATTCCAATCACGAATACAATCAAAAATACTGCAGCAACCCTCATTATGAAGTTATATGTGGTTATGTAGATATACTTTTCTAAATACACTTTGAAAGTATGACAACGTTACGAAAAATAATTTCCTTTATATACCCTTCAAAAATTGATATAGAGCAAGGGGCATTCTTGATAAGTATAGTATCAGTTATATCATTGTTTTGTTTATATGTGATTGGGATTCTTTACTTGAATAATATTTTTTTTACATGACAATAATTAAGGATTCATAGTGCTTGTATAAATGTTGTCAATATTATATAAATGTTATTTAATAAAAAAAAAACAATAACAGTGAGTAATTCCTTGAAGTAATCTGTACTATATTAAAATATATATGTTTTAACAATTATTTCAGATGCTAGAACGTGAACGTTTTTCGTTAATAAGCGCCTTTTGTAAATAAAACAACTCTAAGCCATTTTTGAATATATTTTTAAAACTGCTTGTGTAAAAAAATATATATTGTTAACCAGAATTTTAATAATGTACTCCTACATTTTATGAAGTGATATATTTAGAATTTATAGTGATACAGTGATAACTGTAAATGGGCAGTAGAGATTTTTTAAACTATTACATATTTACATTATTTTATTAATTAGGATCGGTACACTAGCAATAGTATAACTTTTCAAAGAATAAAATTCATCAAATCCTAAATTGATGAGATAACCTAATTATTTCTCTATTTTCAGCTAGTATCTAGGGTATATAATGAAAAAAAAAAAAGAGAGAATATCATCATATCAATGAGGTAATAGAACGGCCTTTCTCGTAAATATGTTTTAAAATGATGGTGCATGGATCATAAAAAATAATAAAAATTATAAAATTTTGTGATGAAATTTAAAAGTCTAGATGTAGCAAAAGGTCGCCCCATTAGTGGTGATTATTCAAGATTACAAACCGAAAAAATTGCATTTTAAAGACGATCGTTGGTAGACTTCTTGCAACCACAATGCATCCTGTTGGAAAATTTAAGGTTTGCTCTATAGGGCCTTGTAACCGCTGCAATATTTCATAACAGCTTTCTTTCTGAGCATACCTAACGAAATGGTTTCAAACCCCACCTACTGCGAAGTAATTTTCAAATGTAAGTTATCCCCAACAAATTGGTTCGGATCCTACTTTAAACTCTAGGGCCTCATCTTCTGGGCTCTAGACTTACAATGTTATTCAGGTGACCTGGAAAGCGGTTAAAAAATATTTATAAACATTTAAGACATTTATAAAATCTGATGTTTTTATCAAACATCAACATGGTAAACATCTTTTTCTATAATTTTCAAATACAATGAACTATTTTAGTGTCTTACGTTAAGGATGTTTTAGTACATATGTTTGAATATATGATATTTGAGGATGCCACCTTCCCGCTTATTCTGAGACCTGAAGATATTCGTGCTTAAGTAAACAAAACGTTGGTAAAACAATTTAAAAAATGTATTGTCTTGAACCGATTAACTTACCATCATAATTCATAACGAAGGACACAATTTCCAAATTATATTCGTGTATCTGAGTTTCAAAAAGCCTACATTGAGTTCCACATGACATTTTGAGGTGTGCGAGAGGTATGATTCATTGTCTATAACTACCAAAACTGCCGAAATGTTAGTTGAACGCTCTTCACAATATAATGTTTTGAAGAAATCCACAGTCATGTTTTATACTAATCGGAAGAGAATTGTATTGTGCTTCTGGCTAACAATAACAATATATTTGGCGCAAGATATTTCCTCTCCAAGAAGATGTATTCAAACTATGATAATGTTGAGTCGTTAGTCAACGGACAAAGCCCCTGACTTCGACACATGCTATGTAACCCTCGAACAGACAAAACACGGACATTTGATTCTTTTTTAAGAACGCTTCACAAAACATGTTTTTGATATTACGAATTGATTTGGAATTGTATAATTGAAAGGAGTTGCACGTCAGTGGTTGTTATAAATGTACTGATGGTCTACTCCTTGTCCAGGAGTCTGTATCCGCTCATGGTCAGCGGTAGCAGACTTAACCTACAAAATAAAAAATTGCTGTACACAGTGGTGGTCAGGCCGTCCATCAAATACGCTACGCCGGTGTGGTGAAGCACATCGGCTACGACAATGAAAAAACTCACCTCTAATTCTGGAAGGTACACCTCCCTCAGAGAGCTATACGTACATTGCCACGACATAATCCCAATAGCGGACTACGCCCAGGACATCTCTCAAAATTTCTATTCTTTCAAGCTAGGCGACATCGACAATCCAATAATAAGAAACATAATACAAATTAGACAGCATAATGCCCTATTTAGGACAAAACATACCCTACCATACCAGACGTTACCGATCTTCCGGCAACTTCTGTAGCCAAACTTCACCAATTATAATATTACATACTTTTTGAATCTTTAAATCTTTCCTGTCCCTCTCTTCCTTTCTGTTTGTTTCCTTTTATCCCGTTTGTTTCTTGTTTTCTTTTTGTACATTCCTGTCTCTAAATTCATTTCCATTCAAAATTTTTAACAAAAAAGCCAGACCCAATACGCCCGGTCCTGCAATCCGCCACCGTGAATCGCGTGGTGGTTGCACGGGCGGACCCAGAGTGGGTTCTGAGGAGACAACTGTAATTAATAATTCAGAGTAAAGTTATATTGAATTGAATTGGCTGTGGTAAGAACAAAAAGGTAGTCTTTTTTTACCTACAAGCCCTATTTGGCCGTTTTAGACAAGTTTTCAAGTGGAAATTTTCTAACCCTAAAAAACGAAAGAAATACCAATGATTTTAAACTTAATTTATTTTTACCCTGGATCCTTTAGAGCATAAAAATTAATCATAAATTGAAGTTTAAGGTATAAACAAGCTATATCTACAAGGATTTTTTTAAATTAGTATTTTATTTAATATTTATGTTTCAATACAGAGTGGAAAAAAATGATAAAGCTTAACTTTCACGTGCAATTTATAAAAATAAAAATTATAAAATTTAAAAGTAAGTATACCATCTGAATTCTTCCTCTTTAAAATGCTACCCTTGTTTTTTTTTTTTTTTCGTTTGTAATGGGTACGAATTTTCTTTATTATGTAGCGGCGGTCGAGAAATGCTTCATTTCCCTGTGTGACGCGCGCTTAAACTAGCGAAATGTAATAATTTCTTATGCTAAGGGAAAGATTTATTTAAAAAAACTTGTGTACTATTTTTATGTGAAATTTCCCGCTCTTTCACGTGGCGTGAACACGCGGGCTGGTCCTCTTTTTTCTTTGATGGCCCACGTTGTACGTCGTGGATACGCGGACAACGTAGGAGCTTCGAGCAAGGTGAGACCCTTGAGGGGCCGCGTGCACTTAATTTATTCAAAAATTGAAGTTCGGGGGGTTGAACTTAAGAAGAGTTGGAACAGGATAATAGACTCACCCTGTATAATCCCTGTGGTTGGTTCTTGAAGTACTTTGTTAATTTCTGAAGTTAAATTTAAATTGAACTGAATTTATTTCGAGTGGTAGGTGATTATGTAACACCCTGTATATACTTCTTGATCAGTCCACCTCTGTGGGTAAACTTGAAACCGAACTACATTTGTTTTGTTCGAATTTTTTTTTATAAGGATGACCAGTTTCTTGGAGCACTCTATATAGTCGTAGACTAGTAAAAACTTTTGGATTAAACGAATTATAATATTTATTATTTAGATGAACACTGGTTTTAAGAAACTAAAAATATTATTCGTTTTATTACAGTTACTAATTTTTTGGTAACTTGTCGATGTGAATGATCCATCTTTACACGTCTGAAGGACTTTTATTATATTTTCCAAAGTGGATATTAAACGTTCACAAAGAAGGGTTCAAATCGACTGTTTCAGACAGAGAATAATACAAAATCTATACTTACTGTTCGTTTATGCTTAACTGCTTCACTGATGGTACCAACTGGACGACGTAACACTATAAATCTAGCACATTAAATACTAACACTCTCTTAAATTTAAACCTGAAAAGGAATTTTGAAAACACAAGAAAAAGACAATATAAAGTTCAAAATATATGTATTAAATCTTTTAAAATATTATGTTTTACAAAAACATTCAAGAAAAATGTATTGACAAACTATAGTCTGGCCCGTGTACAACACATAGTGAGGAACGGAACGACTCATAATGTACCAACTACCATCCAATGTTTAGTTTTTAGCTAACGATTACACAAAAAGGTTCAGTAAAAAGTTCAATGTTTATAACTTTTTTTGGTGGGCTTTTGCTTGTCTGTCTATTGACGTATTTTTAGTTCAATATCAATTTTGGTCTCTCGTCGGAGCTTAAAAATGGTTGAATCGCAACGACTTTGATTTATATTCTGCAATTATAGATTCATACGTTCAGGCAAGGCGGTCCCATACACGTTCTGAGTACATGGTAACTATACATTTTTGACACCGAATCACTGAGGAACCGGTTTAGGGCAAATACCGTTAAAACCCACCATTTTCCCGTCAAAATCGATTGCTAGAAAATGATAGGGCACCCTCAACGCTAAGGGCTATTTTCGCTAAAACTCTCGAAATACTCTCGAATGAAGTGCAGTGCTCAACAACGTGGATTCGTAAAAAGGTTTTTATTTTCAAAATTTCCGAAGTTAAAGTCGGTTATCGTTATATTCTAAATTTTGTGGTCGGGGCGACATTACGTCCCCGTGCAGCGATATTTAGTATACTTTCTAAAATTACACTCCTTGATGAGTTTCTGATATTTTTGCATAAAATATGCTCCGTAAAGCGAAAATGTGATTGACCTCCTCCAACCTCTTCCAACGGTATTTTTACGTGAAGCACGCTTTTCATTCGAAGTGTTTTGCCGATTTTGTTACAGTTTAGAAAAGTTCATCGAGAGTTTTGGCGTGTTCTTTAACATCGACAGCGAATGAACTCCGTCTGAGGGTATTTGATTCGACGATTTTATTTGACATGTCAAAATTCACTAAGAATTAGTGGTACGGCGGTAGATTAATTATTTAAAATTATCTGAACAAATTCACTTATAAACTAGGGCACTAGGTGGGATTTGAATTGATGCGCGATGGCAGATTAATTAAAAAATAGAAAAATCTTTTTTACAAGGTTTGAGTCTTGGAAGAGGCGCGTGCACCGGATTTTTGAATCGCGAGTTACACCATTGAAAACTTTTATTCAAACACCGTTGGTCACCACTTGGTGAGGGAGCGTTGAGTTCGCTCTTTTATACTTTTCGGAAGGGTTTCGTTTTTCGTGCCCCACAAATCTAGCGGGCACGCTTTTATCCCTAATAAAAAATGAACGTTGGAGTCAGCCATTCAGTGCGGTCTATGATGACTCAACGATTGCACAATATTGCGCAATGTTGCAACACCTCGGTAGAAAATGAAAAATTGAAAATGAAAAGTACACGACTGTGTAGGTAATTAAAAATGAAATTAATTGATAATTGAATGAAGTTTGAGTCTCTTTTAGTTTAGGAAATACAGCATGATGAAGAAGGCAAAATATATTGAACTGGTCCTCGTATGGTCATATTTTACGCACTTACGTACTATGGGAATTGAGTTGTCGCGTGCGATGATGTTTCGAGGGGTTATATGCAGTTGAAAGTGTGTTAGCACGTAGAAATGGGAATAAGTCGTGCCATTGTTTTGGAAACGTTTACTTAAATGATTGAAATAAGGATAGTCCGGGAACAGTCGGAGAAAAGGTTCAATTTGAATGGAAAATGAATTATAGAAAATTAACGAGGGGCGATCGTAGGTGCGTGCGTCTTTACTATGTACATACTTCGGTATGCGATGTAAAGCAACGACAGGCGCGGTTAGTACTTGGATGGGTGACCATTCCAATGGAAACCGCGTCCTCGCCTCACACATCTTCCAGCGTCTTGTATATCAGTGTATGTGCAGAAGCTATACAACTTTAGGCGAGGGTTGTATAGGGGATATACCATTCTTCGGAGGGGATGTAAAGCCGTCTGTCCCTTGTCTATTAAATGTTAGGCAAGTAAAAGATCCCTACTCTACCTAAGGGAAGAGGTTCGGCAAAATTCCTGGTTGGGGGTAGCTCGTCTACAGGCGTCGGTGTTAGGCCTCAGTAGCGGAAATAGGCCGACGTTAAATAAATGTTTAGAAAATAAATTAACGAATAAGAGTATAGGGTTTATACCGCAGGTACGAAAAGAATGTTTGGTGACGAATGATAGCGTACGGAGGCTGTATTTTTAAGGTGGACGATTTGAAAGAATTTTGTTCTAAAATGGACGAATGAAAGCTTTTTATGTGTTTTTCGATTGTTTTGGGTTATTTTGGAATTATCGACGTTTTGTGAATTTTTTCAGATTTTTGACAATTGATTTGTGGTTTTTGATAGAAATGAAAATGTAGATGACTTTTTTATCGGTGTTTGACCTTTTGGGCCTGATTATTGAGACTTTTGGCAAATTTTGACATTTGCCTTTTTTGTTTTTCTTGTAGGGCGTGGAAAAATTTTTCGCTCTCTCACATGGTGCTATCCGTTTTTGATTATTATTATTTTTCGAAATATTAGCAAAAAACTGAATTTTTCCGTTTCAGAGGGTTATTTATAAGGGTTTGCGGGAGTAGATTTTGGTAAACTTTTTTGAGCCACTTTTTACTAGCAAGAGACTAGCCTTTCATGAAAAAATTAGCGAGGTACCAATTAATTCTAACTTTTCATCAAAATTAGTCTTTGACAACTGGGCTATAAATGGTACAAACTCGTTGAATTTATTGGTGTCTTCACTTGTCACATTTCCCTTCTATATTGACAGCGATAAACTTCAGTAAGATTGCAATTGTGCCAATATTCTCGATGAAGATTCGGACATTATCGTCATATTTAGTGACGTCTTTATATTGTGGGACATGCTCGGACACATTGTCGTTCGCAAATTTTAATACTCATATTTATGAAAAAATACTTTCTAAGCTTTTCTATTTTTTCATTTCACTACATTATTAATCTGTGGCGGGGATTGAGAAGGAATTAAAAAATTACCTTTCATTTCTCATTATATAACACATTCTCAATTCACTGACCTGTTAGGTTAACTTTATCTATTAAAATATTTATTTAAATGATTTGTTTGGTCAATGCACATCAAAGAGTCGTTGCATCCTTGAATATTTTTAAAATTAGGCATAGCTGAAAAGCGGCCTATTCACATGCGAGTATGTCTAGAGGATTTATCCGACAGACAGGTCTATGGTGAGCTACATATAGGCGGATTCGTTTGTAGACAGATTTTTATTGCTGCTACACATTCACAGATAAACCTCAACAAACTTGCAGTTATAAAGTTTGTTATATGTTATATTCCTGTATCTCAGTTTATTAATTTTAATATACATAATAAAGATTTGAAACTGCTGCTTAGTTTTAGTTTTTCTTTAAGCCTAAATCCATTTCAAACGTTAATGATGATGAATTAGTACATGAGACCGTGAAGTCCATCCATGTTGGTTACAGCTAATTTGGCCATGTACGTGACTGGATATTGACATATTATGTCAATGATGTGTGTGTGTAGGCGGTGTGGTGTGTGTGTCATTGACGTTATAGCTAGTACTTACAAGGAATCATTAGGTGGAATTTTAAGTAACGAAATTTGTATGGCGTATAGTGTCTTTGTGCTGAGTGAGCATAGTCTACTTAGAAATTAGTGCAAGTTGTTTATATATACTATTACACAAAACTTGTTTACATTGGTGTTGACTGTTTTTTTTTCTGTGCCTTTTTCTACAATTCAAACTGTTCAGTTCCAGTGCTGCCATCTTCATCCATAAACCTATATTTAGTATCTGGATAATTATACAGATAATAGTGCACAGTCTGTAAAATAATTTGCCACGCTGCCATCTACTATTCAATAGTATAACTAGACTAATACAATTTTGCAACTAATAAAATTCAATAAGATCTATTCTTAAAAGCCAATATTTTAAGTTTCCTGTACAATATATTAGCATATCACATGTTCGTCAAATGTTGAATGGCAACCATATATACTTGCAATTTTAAAATCTCATGAATCCCTGTGACCTGAGATACATTTCTGTTTTGTAAATATGGCTGAGAAGAAAAACATCTCAAATGAGGAGATCTACAATGTTTTAATGAATCTTACTGAACAAAATAGAGAAATTAAGGAAGATATTAAGTCTCTCAAAAAAAAGCTGGATATCGAGCTAATTGAAATAAAAACTGAAAATCAAAAACTAAAAGAGGTAAATAACGAATTAAAATTGGAAATTAGAAATATACAGAGAGCAAATAGGAAAAATAACATTATTATACATGGTTGCCAAGAAACACAAAATGAAAATACCCTAAATACGGTCCTGAAACTAGTTAACGAAAATCTAAAAATTGATCTGGGATTACAAAGTGTCAATAACGCTTATCGTCTAGGCATTAAAGAAAATGATAAAATTCGTCCTATTCGTTTGGAGCTAATCTCCTATATCAAAAGATCCGAAATTATATCACAAGGTCGCATGCTTAAGGGAACTGGCATTTATATGAGGGATGACCTAACTTCTGATGATCTTCAAGAAAGGAAATTGCTTACACAACATTTAATTAAAGCTAGGAAAAGTAATATACCCGCGAAGATAAAAAATTTTAAGCTTGTGGTTAATGGAGAAACTTACACTTATCAAGATTTAAAAAATTTTTCTCTCGATGTTGAAGATGACCTAAACAGTAGTAACCTTTCTCCTCCCCCGAATCGTAAGAGTCAGAGTGCCCCGCCAACACCCATTGTGACTACAGAGACCCAATCATGTGAGAAAGTTCCCAAAATTAGTAAAATTGAAATAAATGAAGAAACTCTTCAGGAACCAATAAAAAATTTGAGAAGTACTCGGGGAACCAAAAAAAGTTCTACTAGCGATCATCTCCGTTCTTCAGAAAAAGACAATGCTGGTTCAAGTAAAGGAATAGATAAAATATCAAAAAACTAATGAAAATCTGTCAGGTCAACATAAGATCCTTAGTCCCAAGTTTTGACATG
Source organism: Leptura quadrifasciata (assembly GCA_963675555.1). Classification (NCBI taxonomy): domain Eukaryota; kingdom Metazoa; phylum Arthropoda; class Insecta; order Coleoptera; family Cerambycidae; genus Leptura; species Leptura quadrifasciata. The sequence continues at coordinate 8,257,231 of OY776674.1, forward strand.
TTTAGTGAAGTAATGCTAGAGAACAACTATAAAATCATAGCCGTCACTGAAACATGGCTTGCACCAGAATTTCCCTCAAATTTAATACATATCCCAGGTTATGAACTGATTCGTGCAGATCGTCTAAATAGAGGTGGAGGGGTATGCCTGTATGTCCATTGCAGCCTAAAATCTAAGACGATAAATATTGACTATGTTAACTCAGAACATCTTGAGCAACTTTGGATATCCTTAAATATTAATAAAATAAAAACATCAATAGGCGTGCTATACAGACCACCCCACTCACCTATTAATTGCTTAAATGAATTGGAGAACGTCCTTACTAATATATGCATGGATTGCCAAGATATTATTTTAATGGGCGATCTTAACATAGATTTCAACAAACAAGATACAAGTAGCTACCGACAAATAAATAATATATTAAAATGCTTTAATCTAATTCAAGTTATCGACGAACCAACAAGAATTAGTGGGACGTCTAGTTCTACAATAGATATGATATGTATAAGTGATCATAAAACGTTAAATAAAGCTGGAACACTAGACCTGTTAAACCTGACAGATCATCTATTAACTTTTTGTGAATTAAACTATGAAACTACTACACAACAGAAATTAGTAACTTATAGGGATTACTCACTATTTAATATTAATGAATTCAACTCAGATGCTAACCTAATAAATTGGAATTATGTTGATAATCTCAACTCACTAGATGATAAAGTGGAGTATTTAACAGATGCAATTACTTTCCTGTTTGATATACACGCCCCCTTAAAAACTATAACTATAAGAGGAAATTATCGTCCTTATATAACTCCGACTATTAAAGATTTAATCCACCTAAAAGATAGGGCCTATAAAAAATATAAAAGAACAAAGTCAGTAACTCAGTTACAATATTATAAAGATCTTAGAAATTATCTTTCTTTGGCAATAAAAAATGAAAAAACTGCTTATATTCGACATCAAATTAACATCAACAAAAACAACCCAGCAAAATTATGGAGAGACTTTTCATTATGGAACATTCATGGCAAACCAGTTTTAGAAATCGATCCTGCACTTCAAGATGTAAACGCAATGAATACTTATTTCATAGAATCTGCAGAAGGTAAAAATATCAATATGGACACACTAGATTATTTCACTAACCATATGCGCGATAATATTATGGGAAGAAATATGTTCAGTAATATAACAGAAGATAAAGTTGAAGAAGTTCTTTCTTCAATAACGTCGAATGCAAGCGGCATTGACAACATCAACTTAAAAATGCTCAAGTTTGCTATACCTCACTGCAAGTCTGCTCTGACTCATATCATCAATCATTCGTTAACTCATGGAGTGGTGCCCTCTAACTGGAAAAAATCAATTATATTACCAGTTCCCAAAGTAACTAAAGCTGTTGAGCTGAAGCAACTACGTCCCATTAATATACTACCAACGATGTCTAAAATTTTGGAAAAGATAGTAAAAGAAGAAATTTCTGACCACCGTCAGCTAAATAATACATTACCAGAAGTACAATCTGGCTTTCGAAAATACCATAGCACCAGCACCGCCTTAATGAAAATTACTAATGACATCACACGAGGAATGGATAATTCACAGGTAACCTATCTCATTTTGCTAGACTTCAGTAAAGCTTTTGACGTAATCAACCACGAACTGTTATTAGCTAAACTAAAATATTATGGTTTTAAACCAACAGTACTCAAATGGCTTTGCAATTATTTAGAAAATCGCACTCAGTGTGTTAAACTGAATAATGATATATCGGAAGAAAAAGTAGTTCATGCAGGTGTTCCTCAAGGTAGCATACTTGGCCCTATCCTATTTACAATCTTCACCGCCGAATTACCCAGTATATTACGCCACAATTGGAATATGCACTTATATGCAGACGACACCCAACTATATAAATCGTGCCTACCAAATGAAGTCAACCAAATAATATATGAACTTAATGAAAATTTAAACATCATCAGTGCTTGGTCGGACAATAATGGTTTGAAACTAAATGCTTCTAAAACAGTTGCTACCTGTGTTGGCTCAAAAGTGTTGCTAAATAAAGCCAAAAGAAATCAATTTGCAGAAATTGTGTTAAATAATAGTGTTATTAATATAAGTGGTGAGGTCAAAGATTTAGGTATAATTTTAGATCAAAACTTAAACTTTGAAAACCATGTAACAAAGAAAATAGGTGTTTGTTATTATAAGTTTAAGTCCCTGTGGAGGTATAAGTATGTATTACCTCAAGAAGTTAAATATAAACTTGTAAACGCAGTAATTCTTAGTTATATGGACTATGGCAGCTCTATTTATTTTAGTTACCTTACTGAAACTTTCAAGAATAAAATACAGATTCTTCAAAACTGTTGCCTACGTTTCTCTTACACTTATATTAAGAAGCGAGAGCATATAACTCAGCATTATAATAATCTGAACATCCTCAAAATTAATAATCGCTTTAAACTGTCATATGCTACTCTCCTGTATAAAGTTGTAACCTTCAAAATGCCCTCTTATTTATTTCAATTACTTGTCAAAAGATCTACTGTTTATATAACCAATCTTCGTAATGCAGAAATGTACCTAATACCTTTACACCACACCGCAAAATTTGAACGTTGTTTTGAATATATATCTTGTGTGTTGATAAATTCTTCCAAAGATATTTTTGATAAGCCTACCTTAAATCAATTTTGCGTTGGATATAAAAAATTTCTTTTAAACAAACAATGTTTGGGTTAAGAGCTTTGTTACGACATTTTTTTTTTTATTTTTTATTTTTTTTTTTTCTATTTGTCTTTTAGTTTCCTTTATGTATTTATGCTTTGTTTACTCTTTTGTAATATACATATGTATGATTGTGTATCATTAACTGTGATCATCACACTGTTTAAAATATTTATGTAATTCCCAGGGCATGGTTGAAAAATGCTTAAGCAATACCATGTCCTCTTGTTGTATATATATACACTTCCTTATTAATGTAAATCTCTTGTAAGCTATATATATACGCAATAAATAGTATTTATTATTATTATTATTATTATTAAGTAAATGCGGTCAAAGAAATATGATTGATAAATGAGGATCAAATACCCGTCACCGTGTGGCAATCTTGAGAATGATATAGTTAAAGAAACACTCAAAATTATACGGTTTGCATAATGGTTTATTTATTTCTTTGCACATAAAATTACTTTGTACTTATACGACAGGAATGTAATTGATACGATTTTGAGCCAAACACCTCCACATGTTCGTGGCGGTTCTTTCTGGGGTATCCTCTTGCACACCACATTTGGTGACTAAGCCATCCACTTGCGATCTGTCATCAGTTACAAGAGATAATTTATTCTTCAAAGTATCCCTATTGATTTGCCCATTTTGTTGTTGGAGCCCAGCGCCGACAGACACACAAAGCAAATGAGCACTAACATCTGGGTTGTTAACGTTTTGGGACAGTTGTTTCCATACATTATCATCAGCTCGTGTTGCGGAATTTGCTTGGCATTTTTCGTAAACGCGCCTTAGATTTTGGCGTTCATCCTCGGGAAGTTCCCGGGCCTATTGCAAAATAAAAATAATTAAGGTCAATATTATTTAGGTTAACTAGACGTGTGTGAAGAATTTTGTCCTCTTGACTACATGGGAAAAAAATGAGTAAGGTATAAAGAGACCTCTTATTTGTATCTAAACTTTTATTGAAAATTCTCTCAGTAAAGATATTAATTTGAAAATAAGTTAAGGGAAACATTTTTTTTAATGAATTGTGATAACTCCGAGGATGCCATGAAATTCAAAAGATTAAGAATAAATAAAGTATATTTAATCTTGAGATATTTAGTTATTAACTGTTTATTCTTACTTACCCAAATTCCAATCACGAATACAATGAAAAACACTGCAGCAACCCTCATTTTCAAGTTATGTGTGGTTATGTAGGTATACTTTTCTAAATACACTTTGAAAGTATGACAACGTTATGGATAATAATTTCCTATATATACCCTTCAAAAATTGATATAGAGCAAGGGGCAGTCTTGATAAGTATAGTATCAGTTATATCATTGTTTTGTTTATATGTAATTGGGATTCTTTCCGTGAATAATATTTTTTGCTTGACAATAATTAGGGATCTATAGTGCTTGTATAAATGTTATCAATATTACATAAATGTTATTTAATAAAAATAAACAGAAATAGTGATTAATCTGTACTATATTGAAATATGTACGCTTTAATAATTACTTCAGACACTAGAACGTGAACGTTTTCCTTTAGTAAGTCCCTTTTGAAAATAAAGCAAGTTTAAGCCATGTTGCCTATATTTTTTAAATGGCTTGTGTAAAAATATATCATGTATTGTTAACGAGACTTTTAATGGTGAAGTGCTCGTCATAACAATGGGGTAATAAAACGGCGTTTCTTAATTTAGTTTTAAAATAATGGTGCAGGGATTATAAAAAATATTTAAATTTTCATATTTGTGTAATGAAATTTAGAAAGCTAGATGTAGTTAAAAGTCGCCCGCCCCATTAATGATGATTGTTAAAGATTATGAACCGGGAAAATTCTATTTTAAAGATAATCATTGTAGACTTCTTGCAACCACAATTCATTGGAGAATTAAAGGTTTGATTTATAGGACCTTGTAATAGAAATCTCTGAAATAGTTCATAACATTAAATTTTTTAGGCGGAGACGGTAGCTCACTGGGTTAACGCGTCTAGCTTTCTATCTGAACATACCTAGTGAAATGGGTTCAAGCCCCATTTTAAACTGTAGGGCCCCGTCTGTTTTACTCAGAAAAATCTAGATCTAGACTTACGAGGGTCATTCTGGTAACCTGGACGGAAGTTAAAGAACATTTATAAAATGTGATGTTTTTATCAAACATCACATGATAAACATCATTTTCTATAATTTTCAATTACTATGAGCTATTTTAGTGTTTTAAGTTAAGACGTTTTAATATTCATGTTTGTATTTATGAATTAGTTTCCTATTTAATGTTATTTGAGGATGCCTCCTTCCCACTTATTTTGAGACCTGAAGATGTTTATGTTCAAGTAAACAAAACGTGGGTAAAAAAATAAAAAAATTACGATTACGATTAACTTACCATCATAATTCATAACGAAGGGCACAATTTCCAAATTATATTCGTATACGTGTGTTTCAAACAGCCTACATTGAGTTCCAAATGACAATTTTAATATGTGGGAGTAATATTGTCTATAACTACCCAAACTGCCGAAATATCAGTTGAAAACTATTCACAGAATAATTTTTGGAAAGATTCCGCAGCCATGTTTTGTATTAATTTGCAGAGAATTGTATTATGCTTCTGGTTAACAAGAACAAAACTTTTGGTACAAATATTTCCTCTCCAAGAAGGTGTATTCGAACTATGAAAATGTTGAGTCTTTAGTCGACGGACGAAGCCCCCGATTTCGACACATGTTATGAAACCTTTAAACAGGTAAAAATGAACAGTTGATTTTTATTTAAGAACGCCTCACAAAATATGTTTTTGAAGTTGCGAACTGATTTTGGATTGTGCAATTGAAAGAAGTTGCACGTCATTGGTTGTTATAAATGTAAGGACGGTCTAGTCTCTCTCCAGGAGTTTGTATTCACTCATGGTCAGGGGTAGCAGACTTAACCGACAAAATAAAAAATTGTTGTACACAATGGTGGTCAGGCCGTCCATCACATACGCGGTGTCGGTGTGGTGCAGCACATCGGCTACGACAATGAAAAAACTAAAAGTACTTGAGCACAAATTTATGCGCCTAATCTTTAATTCTGGAAGGTACACCTCACTCAGAGACCTGTACGCACTTTATCACGACATAACCTCAATAGCGGACTACGTCCAAGACATCTCTCAAAAATTATATTCATTCAAGCTGGGCGACAGTCCGTTAACAAGAAACATAACACAAATTAGACAGCATAATGCCGCATTGCTGATAAAACACACGCTGCCATACCGAACGTTACCGATCTTATGGCAACTTCTGTAGCAAAACTTCACCAACTATAACTTCCGCTTATATTCACCTTTACGGACATTTCATACCTTTTAAATCTTTAAAGGAATGAAGGAAGGAAGGAGTATAAGTCTTAAGTTTTATCTGTTCTTTAGCCACGTCAGACCCAATCCGCCCTGTCCTGGAATCCGTCAAGGTGCGTGGTGGTTGCACGGCCGGACCCGGAGTGGGTTATGGAGAGAAAATTGTAATTCGTAATCAGAATAAAGTTATATTGGATTGAGTTGGTTGTAGTGAGAATTTAATATTTTAGTATTAAAATGTTAAATGTTCATTTCATTCCTCTCATATATTCTTGCTTAAGTTTCACCCAGCATTGCCCGTTAGATTATAAATACTGCAACTATAATTTCCTGAGTTGCTGGATCGCCGGCATTGTGCTCAAGTTTCCCTAAATGTAGTCAGAAAAAGACGCATATTCCCTTGAACGCCATATGAAACTTCACATTGAACTGAAACTGCAGTTTATAACATACCAAATAATTTGGAACACGACCGCATAGAAAATGACATTAACCAGATTATTGGTCATGGTGCAGAAATAACGCGACGAGAATTCCTCAAGATCATGACCAAACCCTCAGAAGTTGCAGAATTTGACAAAAAAACTACCTACCAACAAAGCCCCGGGAAAAGACGGCGTCGAGTACAAACTGCTCAAATATCGGTATTGTGCAGTTAACGTACATCGTTAATGCAATCCTGCGACTGCAGCATTGGCCCAGCCAATGGAAGTGCGCCGTGGTCGTGCCCATCCTCAAGCCGAATAAGAACGCGAAACTTGCCGGCAGCTATCGTCCTATATCGCTACTGTCGGCGATCTCCAAGTTAGTGGAGAAGCTTATCCTGGTCAGGCTAGACGCTGCCCAGGAGGAGCTCCACATTGACGATGAGTGCCAGTTCGGTTTCAGAAAGGGCAGGAGTACGGTGCAACGGGTTGTCAGGATAGTCGACGACGTCAAAGTACAATACAACCTCGGGAAGAGCACCACGATGGTGCTTCTTGATATTGAAAAGGCGTTTGACACCGTCTGGAAACCTGGGTTACTATACAAGATGCACGACTATAACTTTCCGACATACATTATCAAACCCATTCTTGACGGGTAGATCCATGCAGGTTCGAGTGAATAATAACCTTTCATCACAGCGGGATATTCGAGCGGGAGTCCCGCAAGGGTCGTGTCTATCACCAAAACTGTACAACTTGTATGTCTCCGATTTCCCTGAGTTCCCGAATACCAAGCTGGCCAAGTACGCCGACGACACGGCCATGTATGCGCATTCTCACAACGCTCAAGCAGCCAACATGCTGCTGAAGGCGCACATGGTCCGTGCCGCGGCGTATTACGACCGGTGGAAGATACGGGTAAACGCCGAGAAGTCGGAAGCGATAGTCTTTGAGAACAGAATTTTGACACCTATTTCGGTCAGGTGGCACCAAATTCCAACAAAACGGTGCGTGAAGTATCTGGGGGTCAGACTAGACCAGAGACTTACGTTCAATACACACATAAATGAAGCTGTACGGACGGTCTACTCCCTGCCCAGAAGTCTGTATCCGCTGATGGTCAGGGGTAGCAGACTTAACAGACAAAACAAAAAGTTGTTGTACACGATGGTGGTCAGGCCGTCCATCACATACGCGGCGCCGGTGTGGTGCAGCATACCGACTACGACAATGAGAAAATTAAAAGTGCTTGAGCATAAATTTATGCGCCTCATTTCAAATTCTGGAAGGTACACCTCCCTCAGAGATCTCTACGCACGTTGCAACGGCATAACCTCAATAGCGGACTACGTCCAGGAAATCTCCCAAAAATTCTACTCTTTCAAACTGGGCGATAGTCCGCTTACCGCAAACATTACACAAATTAGACAGCATAATGCACCCTTTCGTATCAAACACACCCTACCATACCAGACGTTACCAATCTTCCGGCAACCACTATAGCCAAACCTTCACCTACTATAACTTCCTCTTACCCTATCCGATAATACTGACATTTCATACCTTTCATATCTTTAAATCTATCCTGTCCCTTTCTTCCTTTCATTATGTCCATTTTGTTTCGTGTTCTTGATCTCTTTTTGTGCGTTTTTTGTCTCTGTCCTTGTTGTCGTTCTCTTTTTGTGCATTTTTTCACTCAAAATTAGCTTCACTATAAAATTTCTAAGAAACAAAATTTCGATAAACCACAGTGTAGGCAGTCTTGCGCAGCCCTGCAGTACCTCATTTTGATGAAGGTTCCCCGTTTTAGATTTGGGTACCTGTGTCAGCAGCAAAATTAGTTCAGTGCAGTGCGACAGCTTCGAATTTGTGTTTAGTTTTAAGCTTTGTTAAATTTTATTTTTAAAATGTTTTTTAACTATATTGTCCTTTCTAATTTGTTTTTAGCAAAAGGAGTCAGGACTTCTCTCCCCATTTTCTTTTAGCCGAACCGGAGTCACCCCGCCCGGCCATGCAACCAGCCACCGCGAACAGCGCGGTGGTTGCAAGGTCGGTCGCAAGGTAGTCTCCGGGGAGGCAATGTTATGTATTAATTTTAATAAAGTCTGTTTGAAGTTCAAGTTGAAACTGCAGTTTCGTGCTGATTCTGCCTAACACAACTGTGTTGGTTGTTTACACATTTTGATTTTTCCAGCTTCATAATACTTAACGTAAACTCGTCTTAACTTGGTAACTTGATACCATATTTTAATAAGAAAAGAATTGAATAATTGTTTACAGTTTGAGTCAGGTATGAATAAATATTAAAAACATGCATTAGATGATACAAACTCGTTGAATTTATTGTTGTCATATTTACCTTCTGTACTGGCAATGCCAAACATCAGGAAGCACTTGTTCCGATATTTTCGATGAAGATTCGAACATTTTCGTCATATATATTGATATGTTTATATGGTGGGAAACGTTCGGACACATCGTCCGGAAATTTTCAAATATTATTAATACTAATATTTATGAAAAAAGACTATCTCAACTATCCTATTTTTATCATTTCACTACATTATTAATCTGTGGCGGGGATTGAGAAGCAATTACAATATTGCTTTTCATTTCTCATTATATAACACATTCTCCATTCCCTGACCTGTTAGGTTGAGTTTCTCTATTCAATTTATATTTAGTTAATGGATTTGCTTGGTCAATACACGTTGCAACCTTAAAATTTTTAAAATTATTAATACCTAAAGTCGAGCAGACCCGAGAAATGAAAGAGCATAGCTAGAGCACTCAGAACGGAACAAAATCTTCTAGACCTTTTTATATTTAGACATAGATTAATGTTTGATGATGATTAATTTTCACGTCGAAAAATTAACTTTCCATTAAATGCTAACAATAAATTGACTTGTTCACCATTCAAGAAATTATAATATCGAAATTTACATATCTGCCTCTGAGATTCCCGCATATTAAATCATCATTAACTATTTCCCAGATAATCTAAGCTGCTTCCACTCTTGTAAATTTCAAAAATCTAATAATAAAGAGCCAAACAAATAGTAAAACATATTCACATTCTACTGACTTCACCTGCAGAAAATTTCAAATTCTTTACGTTTGGTACATTAATAGAAAATATTGTTAGTATTCATTATTTTTCCACAAATAAAAAAATAAACGAATTATTTTGATTTGAACAAGACACGATTATTAATCGAGAGTCGAAGAATAAACAAATGCGATTTTTCCCTCTACAGCTAAGTTTAAATATAAAATTTAATTGCAATGAACGCCAGTTTTAGACTCGGTTTTAGAACAATACAAGTTGTTTATATCAATCTAGCCAGAACAGAGCTATGATTACATGAAAAATAAGGTTTCGCTATAGTTTATATCTTGTAAAACAGAAAACCTATAAGTGCGAATGATTAAAGACCAATGCTACATAAATCAACATAATTAAAAGCATGTGATGATAACTTGTTTACTATTTAAAAGTTTTATTTTAGTTGTTTTATAAGGAGTAGCTTCTGTTGTTACATGCTTGTCGAATAAAGCATGTGTTTAGTTAAATAAATTATCGAGTTCTTTCACAATACAGGCTTAAACAAAATTAGTTTGTTTACAATTATTTGGTAATTATTATCATAGGACCAAGAACCCGTCCCCGTGTCGCAATCTTAAGAATGATATAGTTATAGAAATAGCCAAAATTTACTTTCTGTGTCTGATTAGTATTTGTTAAGAAGATGATGTAAAGCACTTCAGTGATTTTAAATAAGGATCTAAACTTTCTTTTCATTTCGCCTTCTTATCTTAATGTACTGTTATGAATCTGTGCGTTTATGTTAAACTTTAATAAAAGAGTAAATTGTACAGTTTATCAGTGTATGCGCGGAAGCTATACAACCTTAGGCGAGGGTTGTATAGGGGATATACCATCCTTCGGAGAGGATATAAAGCCGTCGGTCCCTTGTCTATTAAATGTTAGTCAAGTAAAAGATCCCTACTCTTCTTAAGGGAAGAGGTTCGGCAAAATTCCTGGTTGGGGGTAGCTCGTCTACAGGCGTCATTGTTAGGCCCCAGTAGCGGAAATAGGCCGACGTTAAATAAATGTATAAAAAAAGAAAATTGTACAGTTTGCATAACGGTTTATTTATTTCTTTGTACATAAAATTACTTTGTACTTATACTACAGGAATGTAATTGATACGATTTTGAGCCAAACACCTCCACATGTTCGTGGCAGTTCTCTCTGGAGTATCCTCCTGCACAGCACATTTCGTGACTATACCATCCACTTGCGATCTGTCATCAGTTACAAGAGATATTTTATTCTTCAAGGTATCCCGATTGATTTGCCCATTTTGTTGTTGGAGCCCAACGCCGACAGACACACAAAGCAAATGAGCGCCAGCATCTGGATTGTTAACGTTTTGGGATAGTTGTGTCCATACGTTATCATCAGTGCGAGTTGCGGAATTTGCTTGACATTTTTCTTGAACGCGCCTTAGATTTTGGCGTTCGTCTTGGGGAAGTTCACGAGCCTATTGCAAAATAAAGATAATTAAGCATATGTGTTAAAAAATAAATAATATGTGAAAGTAATATAATAAAATTGCTAATTTACAAGTTTTTATTCAGCTTTACTGTGTTGTTGGTTTATTATTTTGAATTAAATCTTGAAATTCAATCAAATTGGTCCACATATGTAATTCCGATCACAGTGCAATTACACATTACGTGTTAATTGATTTTTTGGTTAGTTTGTTCGTTTGTCAGACAATTACTCAAACATATATTTTATTTTTATTTTCGTAGGTCACTGCTTATAGCAGTTCCAATTCTTTAAAAAGACTGTTGAATGTTGAAAATCGATAGAATAAATGTTTTAGTTTTTGGTAGAGAACTAGAACCAATACTAGTATTCCTAGTACCACCCTACCAAAGGTATTCAAGGAAAGTATCAATTACTTGATAAAAGTTACGAATTGCAAGGAAAACTATACTTAGTAATTCGATTTGGAACATCATACACTTCACTTTCTGATTTGGAACGATTTTGAATAGCAATCTGAGGAAATTGGTGAAAGTTAATATTGTGACATTTTTAAGAATCATTTTAAATTGATCAAATATTAAAGTATATTTTGGTACATGCATAATTCAAGTGCTGTTAATAGTTTTCACAGTTTTTTAAAAAAGAATAAATCGGAAAATATTTTATTTGTGTCTATAACTTTTGTTAAACAATTTTAATAAATCAATTTTTACAATGAAAATCATACATTTTAGAATGTAACATTTCAGCTTTTAACATTTTATTGATTTCAATAAGTTAACAATTTAGATATAGTTGAATTATAACTATATTTTGAGTCTCTATCATATTTTCCTCTAGAAGCAAAAACACAAAAGGATGAGTACAAATGCTTCATATCACGATATAGTGCGTTAATGCATTTCACAAGCACCTACATAAATTATCCTATATTATTACATTATGTGATGTTACTTGAATCTGACTACTATCAGTTCTCCAATCAAGCTGAAGTATTGCATAGATTTTTCTGATTATGTAAATGCCGTAAAATTCCCAAGATAATATAAATAAGATTTATTTAAGCTTGAAACATTTAGCTTTAATTCTTTTATTTGACTTACCCAAATTCCAATCACGAAAACAGCAAGAACTACTACGGCAACCCTCATTCTTAAGTTATATGCAGTTATGTATAGATATGGTTCTCTAAATACACTTTGAAAGTATGATAATTTGTCTGAGAATACTTTCCTATATATACCCTTCAAAAATTTATATAGAGCAAGGGGCATTCTTGATAAGTATAATATCAATGATATCATTGTTTTGTTTGTACAGATTTGGGAATCGTTAAGTGAATAATGTTTTTTTGCTTGGCAATCCATAGTGTTTGTATAAAAATTATCAGTATTACATAAAAGTTACTTATTAAAAAAAATACAACAACAGTGAGTCATTTCTTGAAGTAATCTGTACTATATTAAAGTATAAATGTTTTGTCAATTTATTTCAGCTGCAAAAACGAAAGTTTTCCTCTTAGTAAGCTCCTTTTGAGAATAATACAACTCTTACCAAGTCTTACCTATATTTTAAAATGGCTTGAGGTCACAACTCCAATTAGGCAGTAGAGATATATTAAAAAATCATATACTTGCATTGTTTTATTAATTCGGATTAATAGTGCAATTTTCAAAGGTTAAATTTCATCAAATCCTAAATGCATTGGTTTACCAACTTATTTATTTATTTATTTTCAATTAGAATTTAGAGCATTTAATGAAAAAAAATGCAGAAATAAATTGCCGGCCTCAGCCTGAAAATGTTTATAATACTAGGATAATAAAACGATATTTTTTGTAAATAATTTTATAAATAATATTCCACGGATCATAAAAAATAATAAAAATTGCAAAATTTTTATAATTGTATAAGAAATTAAAGAAAAACTAGATGCAACTGAAAGCCATCCCCATAGCGGTGACTGTACCAGAGCATAATCAGGGAAAATTTTGTCTTAAAAGTGATAAAGTGATTTCTATTATAGGCTTCAACTAAAATGTGTCGGGTTATTAGTGTTTCTCCTACATAACGCATATAGAAAATTACCGCCCTATTACAATCATAAATAACTTTGGCAAAGTATTTGAGATCGTCATGCATACTGCACTTTATCCCCAGATTCATCAACGCATATGCAACAACCAACATGGTTTTGCCTCTCAACGATCGACAACAACAAACCTACTTTGTATAACACAATACTTAGCTGAAGTTATGGATGACGGTGGACAAGTCGATGTTATTTATATGGACTTCTCTAAGGCCTTTGATAGGTTGGACCATGGTGTTTTGCTAACGAAATTAGTCTCGTTTGGTTTTAACCTTAGTCTAATAACTTTTTTTGAAACCTATCTAATTAATAGAAGTCAGTTTGTACAATATCATGGTCATAGTTCTATCGAATTTATATCTCAATCAGGAGTTCCACAAGGGTCGGCCTTAGGCCCTTTACTGTTTATCATTTTCATTAACGATATCGTCATCGATATCAGTTGTAAATCTCTCTTATATGCTGACGACTTGAAGATATACTATAAGATCAACGACGAATCAGACTGCGAAAAGCTGCAGACAGACTTAAGCACAATTCACGAGTGGTGTAACAAATTCAGATTGTCTCTGAACATAAATAAATGCAATGTAGTCTCGTTTACGAGGAAATTAAATAAAATACAATATAAGTATACTATTAATAAGGCAAATCTGGCACGTCATGATAGCTTTAAAGATCTAGGAGTAACATTTGACTCACATCTTTCGTTCAGAGAACACATAAGCAACACAGTGACATCATCTTTTAAAATGTTAGGATTTTTCATACGAAATGCTCGAGATTTTCAAAATACACGTACCATAAAAACTCTATATAATACCTTGGTGCGACCCCGACTAGAATACGCGAGCGTGATATGGAACCCCCACTACGACGTACATATTAACAATATTGAAGGCATTCAAAGACGTTTCTTAAAATTCCTGGCATTTACAATCGATCATCAATATCCCCCTATAGGTTATGATCACTCATTACTACTTAATCGTTTTTCATACAATTCTATGAAGCAGCGGAGAGAGATGCAAAGTGTTATACTTTTATACAAACTTCTAAACAACATGATCGACTGTCCGCAATTACTTGAACAAATCAACTTTAGAGCACCTACCAGGTCAACAGATCTACATCCTTGTTTTACTTTTCTAATACACACACAAATGCTTTAATGTTTTCATCATCGTATCTGTCGTAGCTACGAAATTATTGCACATGATGTCGACATTTTTAACACTAGATTAAGTCAAATTAAGTCAAGATTCTCTTAGATTAACAGTTTTTGTTTGTTTCTTTTTTCTTATTTAATCCTTTTCCCTATTCACTTTTCCTTTATTATTGTATATAATTGTCTATGTGCGTGTATAGATAAATATGTATATATTAAATCATAATCATTATGTTATATGTTCACCAAATTCATTTATAGAATTTTGCAATAGTTTTATTAGTATTAAGATTTAGGTTATAGTAAGCCATAATATATAACACTAACGTGTATTCTAGTTTTAATTTATATCACAAGTTTTGATAATATATATGTATGTTAGTTTCCGGCCCTGTAAATGGAATGTAAATTCTGTTGGGTTTGTGTATGTAAATAAATAAATAAATATATAAATAACAAAAACATCTGGGAATGCTACAATGAAAATTAAAACTTATAAAAACTGATGTTTGTATCAAGTATCACATAGTTTAATTAGTATGAGCTATTTTAGTGTTTTAACTTAAGGACTTTTTAGCATATATATATATTTAATTTATGCCATTTTGTACTTACTCTGAGATCTGAAGATGTCTATGCTTAAATAAACGAAACGTTGCTAAAATAATAATGTTCTTTTATTGTACTGAACCGACGAATTTTCTATGATTAATCATGATGGACACAATTTCCATATTACATATGTATGTGTGAGTATCAAATAGCCTAGATTGACTTCCACATCATATACTTCATCTGTCAATCTTACCAACTCATACTTGTAACTTATTTAGAAAATCGCAGAAAATATTTTGCAATAACACGTATTTATTAAATACTCAAATTTATTCTAGTGTTCCTCGGGGTTCGGTCCTTGAGCCTTTGTTATTTCTGATTTATACTTCCTATTTACTAACATAAGTAGAAGCGTATAATAATAATACTCAAATATACCTACATTTCGATCATAATGACTATCCTCACGCTTCTACCCTTATCAATAATGATCTAAATTTACTTAATCGGTTTGCCTTTGAGCATAGTTTGAAACTGAACACCTCTAAATCTAGTGTTGTGTTATTTGGAAATAAGAATCATATTTACACCCTTAAGGAAAACTTACATAATTATTGATAACACTCTTGTACCGAGTGTTAATACAATATAAACTTAGGAATCAGTTTGGATAGCGACTTCATATTTAAAAACCATGTTAGAAGACTACTTCAAATAACTTTTGCATCCTTAAAATTTAAAACATAATATTTTTAGTCGCAAACTCCTCTATAAAATCCTTATTTTACTATTGGGAACGTAACCAGACTGCAACCAACAGCTACTCTCCGGGCTATGTGCCCCGCCGAGCGCTGAATTACAAGTTGCAAGCCTGGCGCGTTAAGTGTAATAATTGCATATTACCATCAAAATGCTAATGCTTTGATTGCAACAAACATCAGCCGAAAGACTGATCTTACTTAAAGAAGGAGCTCTGACGCACTGACGAGAGCCAACAGCTCGAAACTGCAGTCTGCAAGTGGTGTGTGACGACTGGCACGAGAGCTCCTTTAAGTAGGATCAGTCTTTCGGCTGATGTGATCCACACATTTATTGAAAAACGATTTTGAAACCCAGTCGGTATATGCCAGTATGTATTTTCAGAAGTCCGTTTGTAATGAATATTGCGATTAAAAAATCCATTATTGGAAAAATTTGCCTCGTTGGACCAAAGTATTTTACTACATATAAATGGATCGGCCCGCTTCTTTTCCAACAACCACATATAACCACCTCCTTGGTTTGTCCTCCGCTTGTAAATTGTGAACTTTGTTGACTTTATAATACCGGTAACCATTTTTCTTTAACATTTTTCTAGCACTTGTTTTATTTATGACAAGCAATTTCAATTTCTCTTAATGATGTTTCCAAATTTTCTGTATTTTTATTTCTTACATAATTAATAACTCGGTTTACCTTATTTGCATTATCAATAATACTGTTCATCCTTGTCTTCTTCTTTAAAAATGAACCATTATTTTTCAGTTTCGTAGCTAATTTTCTGAACAGAGCTTTATTCGGCTGTAGTGCTTGTGGAAATCTGTTTCTGTATTCTACTGGAGCTAATCGAGAGTTAAAATTGCATTGGCAATATGTAACGAACATATTATAACGATCAATGTGAGTGAAAATTATTTTTGAAAATTCTAAATTCTTAAACAAGTGTGACTGAGTGAGAGTTTAAATATTAACTGAGATGATCTGTCAAGAAATTAAATTGTCAAGTTTGTTCATAGCCAACTATTTTAAAATAATTGAAATAATAGTGAAACCATGAAATACAAAAAAATGGATATTATACTTAAATTAATTGGTAAAGACATTTTAATTTTCTGAGCAAGGAGTGACGCTTTTATAGAGGACCTCTCTCTATACATTGGCATAACTGCGAATACTCTTTCCATTATTGCTCCATGTTGCTTTCTTGATTATTATTTTGTTATTGTTACCTAAATTTACTTTATTCTTCTTAATTGTATTAATGTTTTATTATAACAAAGATTTGAACAACTTATTGAATTATTTTATCGTTTTATTTAATCATACTTCTCCACGGCAAGTATAATGCTTGTTAAAAAAAAATTATTGGTTTTAAAAAATGTTTTTATAATTACTAACGTAGTACCAATGAATAAATATGGCATGTGATATATCGTTGAAAAGGGAAGAAAATACTCTATTTAATGGCGCCATTTCCTGCCCGTTTCAAAATAATTTTTTTAACAGCCTGAAGAGTAAATCTCAAAATACAGCGGTTTTGACAAAAAAATAGATAAAACCTCGTTGAAACACTCTGTTTTGCAAACAATTTTCGCCTTAGAATTTGTCTCGTATCTCTTCAAATTACGGAGCTATTTGGCCTAGACGTTTTCCGCATTTTCGATATTTTCCGCCATAACCCTTAAAGTAGGTCATGGATTTCAAATATATTTACACCATTTTGTAGGTTATATAAATCGGCACAATTTTTGTAAAAATATTTTTCTTTGTACGACCGATATTAAGTGAGATATTCTCGAGTGCCCTGATAAAATGGACAGCCTGTATATATTAAAAAAAAATATGCCCAAAAACAATAAACATTTGCTTATCGGATCTCTCTCTCGGATAAGCCCACCTTAAGTGCAATAGCTATTTAGCTAGCCTTCGCCACAGTTTCATAGAATATACAGATTTTTTTTTCTAATTGTAATTAACATTATTTTTTATTAATAAAGACTATTATTATTATTATATTTAATATGTATGAGTGATATGAATTATTGTCTATAACTGCCGATTCTGGCGGAATGATGAAAGTTGTTCACAGCACAATTTTTTGCCTGCAGGCAAGTTTAAATATTTGTTGATATTAATGACCAAAAAATGCGTTCTTTTTGGTACATTAATAAAAAAATATTAAAAGTTGGTCTAATTTAGAAATATCCAAGTACAGTTAACAATTTTAGCATAATGTAAATTCAATTAGAACTAAACACTTTATCATTTATTAGCTTTCCACAAATAGATTTGATCTCAACAGAACAAGATTATCAGGATCGAGATTCGAGGAACAACAAACGAAATTTTGCTCTCTGCAATAGTTAAATATAATATTTAATTGTAATGAATGCCAGTTTTAGAGCAATCTGAGTTGTTTACCGAAATCAAACTGGCCGCAACAAAGCTATAATTGCGTGAAAAAACAAGCTTTTCTACAATTTATAACTTGTGAAATAGAAAACCTATACATTGGAATAGAAAAGTACAATGGTGCATAAATCAACAGAATTTAAAAGCTTGTGATGAGAAGTACTTTACTATTTAAATATTTTGTTTCAATTTTTCTACAGGAAGTAGCTTTTGTTGGTACGTTCTTATGGGATGCAAAATATGTTTGAATAAATTATCGAATTTTCTATAGTTTCCCCAAAAATACACGTTTTTATGCAATTAATAAATAATAATAATAAATAAACACCACAGAAATTAGACAACCCCCAATTCCAGAAGTCAAAACGCGGACATACAACCATTTCCTCCGACAGTGCCAATGCCGGACACAAGAAATGGAACCCGATGGTGCGATGTCCGTATACTTAATCGCGATTGCCGCCTCGGGCCTTAACCCACTCGGCTATCATTTATATTAACATACAGTCTGGTTACATTCCTTATAATAAATTAAGGATTTTATAGACGAGCTTGCGACTAAAATATTATGTTTTAATATTTCTGCCGTCTAGAAGTACACTTGAACTATGCTAAGCCCAGTCAGGCTATTTATTTTTCGATTGCAGCAGACATTGGACCACTAGATGGCGCCTCCTTACTATTTTACATGTCGCTATCGTAAAGATACCGAGATGTACCAAATAGTCAAGGGATCCTCGTGTCGTTCGTCACTGACGAGAGCCAACAGCTCGAAACTGCATTCTGCAAGTGGTGTGTGACGACTGGCACGAGAGATCAGAATGTTCCTTTATGTATAAAACGCAGTTTAATATATAAAGGCATGGTACAGTTAAAAGTTCTAATTCAATAAAAATACTTTTACATGAATATCTAGGTGGTTTAAATAACATTGTGCGAACAATGTTGTGCCTCTTCGAGGCTTGAATGCGAATGGGCACTTAAATCTGTCACTATCTGATGGTCTATTAATGTAACTATACTAACTTTCCATGAATGTGGAATATTATTTCCATTATATTAAGCCTTAATAAAAGAACGAATTGTACATTTTGCTTAATGATTTATTTATTTCTTTGTTGATATAATAACTTTGTGCTTATACTACGGGAATGTAATTGATACGGTTTTGAACAAGGCACCTCCATATGTTCGTGGCAGTTGTCTCTGGAGTATCTTCCTCCACAGCACATTTTGTGACTATACCATCCACCTGCGATCTGTCGTCAGTTACAAGAGATATTTTGTTCTTTATGGTGTCCCGATTGATTTGCCCATCTTGTTGTTGGAGCCCAGCGCCGACAGACATACAAAGCAAATAAGCACCAACATCTGGGTTGTTAACGTTTTGGGATAGTTGTTTCCATATATTATCATTAGCGCGTGTTGCCGAATTTGCTTGGCATTTTTCATTAACGCGCCTCAGATTTTGCCTTTCATCTTCGGGAAGTTCACGAGCCTAGTGCAAAATAAAAATAGTCAGAGACATGATATATGAAAGTAATATAATAATGATAATTTGCAAGTTTTTATTCAGTTTCACTTGTTAGCATGTTATTTTGAACTAAATCTTAAAATTCAATCTAATTAATTCACTTCTACATATTCCTTCGGTTTCAAACTTTGCACACATGTGTAGATGCAATCATAATGCAATTATACATTGTGCTTTAAAAGTTGTTTGCGTACTTTTTTTTTCATAAATTGTAATAATTCTCGTGAAATTCATAAGATATTATAAATAAAGTATGTTTAAATTTGAAATAATTAGCTTTAGTTGTTCATTTTTACTTACCCAAATTCCAATCACAAAGACAGTCAAAATCACTGCGGCAACCCTCATTTTTAAGTTATATGTAGTTATGTACAGATACACTTCTCTAAATATACTTTGAAAGTATGACAATTTGTCTGAGAATACTTTCCTATATATACCCCTCAAAAATTGATATAGAGCAAGGGGCATTCTTGATAATTATAATATTGGTTATATCATTGTTTTGTTTATACAAAATTGGGGATTTTTCCTTGAATAATATTTTTTATTGCTCGATAACAGTTAAGAATCCATAGTGTTTGTATAAATATTATCAATATTACCTAATTAAAAAATAACAACAATGGATAATTCCTTTAAGTAATCTGTAGTATATTAAATTGTATACATTTTAACAATTATTTCGGATGCTAAAACGTGAACACTTCTCTCCCTTTTGTGAATGAGACAAGTCTGACTCATTTTTATACCCATGTTTTCAAAATGGCTTGTGTTAAAAAACGTATAATGTATGTTTAGTCATTATTATAATAAAACGGCAATCATGCATATAGTTTTTAAACCAGTTCAGTGGCTTACGTTTACGTGTTAAGATTGCAACCATGGAGTCCCGGGTTCGAATGATGGCTAGGAGTCGGATGTTTAGTGGCATTTTCCATGTGTCCAAATTGGTAGTAGTGGACTAGACGAAGTTGTGTGAGAGACAACACGTCTAGTCGCTTTACCACTCCCGAGTTCGAGTCTCAGCTGTGACAGCAATGTCGTAGGGAATGGTCGTTGTATAATTAGTCTATATGTATGTGAATGCAATTCTGTAACTGGGAACATCGTTCCTGTAGAGTGGTGATTAATAAATAAAAAAATATTTTTTAAGTGCATTAAACAAATTGCAAGTAAACTAGATAAAAAAGTCTATACTTGGAAATTATTTTCGAACATACAGGGCGAGCCAAAACGAAATTACAGGATCAAGTGCCTTAAATAGAATGCTATGTATAGCAGTACATTTTTGAAGCATCTTTATAGGCTCTATTCATTCCTATATTAGCATTGAACATGTCCCAACTACTTGAATGTAATCAATTTTTTTTGTTGAAATAATGCAATCTGCAGATGGATATTAAAAAAATCACCACAATCACAATTATGGGTTTTAAGAAAACTTTATCGGAATACCAGTTACGAGACATCTAATTAATGTTCATAAATCATTTTCATTTCCTAAAAATGTACAGGGTGGCCAAAAATTATTTTTCAATTAAGAACATTTTAAATTGAATTTTATCAATTTTTTTAATGGAACACCCTGTATATTTTTCGACGATGTGATGTAGAAATGAAAAACGAACATTTTTGTAAGTACTTCCCTATGGCTAATTGCAACCATTTTCGTTTTATAAATAAATGAGTGTTTATATTTCAATTAAGAACTTTTTAAACTGATTTTCTGAATTTTTATCAAATAGAACACCCTGTATATTTTTCGACGATGTAATGTAGAAATGAAAGACGAACATTTTTTTTAAGTACTTCCCTAAGTCTAATTGCAATCATTTTCGTTTTATAAATAAATAAGTGTCAAATTCAAGAATAAACTTAAAAAAGAGGTTGCCTCAAATAATTCATTAGAAAAATTTATAATAAGTGCTCGACGTGTTGCCTATTTTGATTGATACACGTCTTTATGTAATTTTAAAATGAGCCCATTTAGTGGGACCATTTCTTCCAATCCATTGATATGAATAAATAGTATTTAACCGGTCCTTTCCAGTAATGTCTTTTTGTACATTTTTTTGCTGTTTTCGTTATTCGACAAGCAAGAAAACCTCAGTTTGGTATAAATTGTTGTGTACAAAGGAGCATTTATCACACTTATTGTTCGTTACAATTTGTATTGAATTTAAAATATTTGGAGTTTTACAATATGAATTTTAATAAAGATTAACTTGTAGCGCAGGGGCTGACTAGAGATTTTTTGTTTCCGCGACATTTTGTCATCGTCACGCCGTGTCACTTGATGTCACCATATGCGTGCTCATTAGCGTCAAATTGTCATTGTAAACTGTAGTATCGTGATGAATTTCGAAGATATCGCAATAATCTGCGCTCTTGAAATACGTAGGGAAAAAACGGAACGTAAAAAACGATACTGGGTACATTCCATATTGTGTGAAAGATTATTTAAAGGAAAATTTTATACTTTGTATAATGAACTTCGTGAACATAATGTCAAATTATTTAATTATTTTCGAATGTCTATAAGGAGTTTTGATGATTTAATCAAGCTTCTTGTTTGTAAGTTTTTTTACGCTTTTCCTTTGATTTTTCTGTTCTGGCATCATCGTGTTGTTGTGTAGAACTTGTTGAGGGGTTACTTGGAGTAGGAGTATCGTCTCGTTCTGTAGGTGTCCGGATTGTATCTTCTTCTGCACTTTCAGATACTTCAAAAATTTCAGAATTTGTAGATGTCTCTCTTGGATCAAGTGTAGGCAGTAGAAACAGTAATTTATCAAAATAAACGTATTTTTTTCGTTTGGTTGCTGCTTGACCGGATTTTGTGTTTTTCTGTAACCTCAGCTCTCTACAAAAACTCGCCCTCAAATTTTTCCACCGACTCTGAACAATCTTTCCTAAGAAAAAAACAGTGAATGCAAAAAGTAATGTATTCATTTTTTTTAGGTATTTAGCAACGGGTGCAAGTTTTCGCTCATTATCTTTCGAATATTTAATTGGAGTGACAACAATACGTGCTATTGTTAAATTAACATGTGAGTCTCTATGGGAAGTTTTACAACCACTATATATGGCAGAAAAACTGAAGAGGACTGGAATGAAATTGCAAATCAATTTTATGCTAGGACAAATTTTCCTAACATCATTGGCGCTGTCGACGGCAAACACATTAGAATGCAAAAATCGAGTGGTAGTGGCAGTGATTTCTTCAATTATAGAAAGTATTTTTCTAAAGTACTGATGGCATGGGTCGATGCCGACTATAAGTTCATTTTTATCGACGTTGGGTCTTATGGATCAGCCAGTGATTCGACAGTTTTTCAAAATCAGTATTTCATTATCTATGTCTTCCTGCTGTATTCTTGAAGCCATCATTCAAAACAATAACCTAGTTCTTTTCAACAGTCAGCACACCAAAAATCTACATGTACTACGTGACAGAAAGTTGCCAATTGAACGCACTTCCATAAGAATGTATGGTCAGAGAGACAGTCACTTTCTGTCACGCCACCCTCTTGTCACCGACATCCGAAACTTTTTGTTTCGTCACGTCTCGTCACCATAGTGCGCGCGTTACCATAAGTTTTAATAGACCGGAGACAAGCGACAAAATGTCACAGAACAAAAAATCTCTAGTCAGCGCTTGCCCGTAGACATGACTTTTGTTTTGGGCGAGTTAGACAGAAATTGTTTACTTGCCAATAGAATTTATCACCAATGTTATCCTGGAAGAAGGATTCCTGATGTTAGCAGCTTCCAAAACTTTCTCGGTAAATTTCTGGAAACAGGATATGTCGAATATAAAAAAAGTTAGAGAATAAAACGTGTTGTGAACGAAAAAAATTAGTTTTCTATGGTGCTCTAATAATATTTGAAGGACTTCTGACTACTTGAGATTCCTTGAAAATGAGATTGAGGACATTTTAGATGAGTTATCTTTACATTGTATTTCCAACAAGATGGCGTTCCTCTCCATAATTCAAGGATTGATTACCTTCAACGGAGATTCGGCGAAAACGTAATTTCAACGAATGGTCTTGTGGGGTGACCTCCAAGGTCACCCGATTTAACGTTCCTTGATTCCTTTGTTTGGGGTCATTTCAAAGAAGTGAACTCATTAGTAGGAATAAGTGGACGGTCTGTGGGTCGAATCTTAAAAACAAATAAGTTGCATGCATATCATATTCAAATGCACCAGGAATTATCTGATGATGATTTTCAAAAGCGCCTACAATTTTGTTATTGGACCAGAGGTGAAATGCAACATGATGTCAACTTCTTCAATACTGTTTAGCCATAGCCCTAGGGAAGTACTTACAAAAAATGTTCGTTTTTCATTTCTACATCACATCGTTGAAAAATATACACCACCCTGTACATTTTTAGGAAATGAAAATGATTCAAAAACATTAATTAGATGTCTCGTAACTGGTACTCACATAAGTTTTTCATGAAACCCATAATTGTGACTGTGGTGATTTTTTTAATATCCATCTGCAGATTGCATTATTTCAACAAAAAATTCATTACACCCAGGTGTTTGGGAGATATTCAATGCTAATATAGGAATGAATAGAGCCTAGAAAGATGCTTCAAAAAATGTACTGATATACATAGCATTCCATTTAAATGGAATGCTATGGAATGGTCCTTTAATTTCGTCTTGGCTCGCCCCGTATGTCCGAAAATAATTTTGGTTAAGATGCCCGTCGGGAAAAATTTTGCTGATACATGCTCTCTCCAAAATTCGTGTATGGCTTCATTGGACCTAGTCTGACAGCATTTTCATCTATCATTTTTTTTGTTTTTGGGGCGTTTTCCCGCTAGATTTTCCGAAACATGTCATTTTGACGGCATATAAAGAATGTATAGATACTGTTATTTTTCCAAGTAGAGTAACTTAAAAACGTGAATTGAAACGTGAAAAAATAATTGTCTGACAATAAATGTGGGGCATTGGGCGTGTCCGCTATCTCGAACATGTCGGAAAAACGACTATAAGAAAATTTATTAATAACCAGCTGATTTTCGCTGTATTAATTTATTAAAACATACAAAAACAAGTTTTCGTATTGTCTGACGAAAATTATTTTCCGATTTCCCAGTCTGACGCGTCAAAGTTGTCGGTTTCATGACAGCAAAAAATTTATTCATAACCTTCAGACATTGGAAAATTATATGCAGAAAATAGGTATTTAATTTGTGGTATAAGTGTCTGACAAATACAGTGGGGCACAACGAGAGTCTGACGAAAAAACATAATTTTCCAATAGCGGCCGTCGAAGTTAGGGCGATAAAAAAATGAAATTTCGTTTAGTCGAGAAGACGGTTAAAAAAGATACGGTATTTCAACTTACTTATTTTATAATCTTTATTTTGAATTTTTTTAACTCTTTTAGACTATCTGAATTCGACTTAGATACCCAAGTTTTAAGTTCGATAATATTGAAAAATACATAAAACTTTTTGTAGAAAAAAATAGCGAAAAATTGTCTTTTAGTACGTTTAAAATCGCTATATCTCCGGTACTACTAGTCCGAAAATTTTCATCCAGGGCCAAAATTAGAGGTCTTGAAACAAGCTATAAGATAAGACTTTACAATATTAGTCATAACAAAGTACATTTTATAAATGAAAAAACAATTAATCCATTTTCGGTAAATATATGAATTCAATTTAAGTGTGCAATTTTGCATCAAAAATATATGGAGCATGCAGGGAATAAATAAAATTATAAAAATTATATACCACGTGCATCCACGTGTACTATACTACTACTATAGAATACAATACCACAGTAGACTGTGACAATACGGAGTGTAGAAAGACGTTCCACACTCCTATGTTCTATTATAGAGCCTGCGTACTAAACAGATGTACACAGGTGAACTTGTATAAAACGATATATTTTCAAGTGCGAAGTTCAAGAAAATTTTTAATGATTTTTGACACTGTAAAAATGATTTTTCAATGATTAGTATGAGATAATCATGACAATTTGAAGGAAATTACAACATTAAAAAATTGTATTTTCCAGGCGTTAGAGTGAAAAACTGGAAAACACCTTTTGTCAGACAGTTAAAAAATTGGGTTTGATTTATTTTTATTAAGCTATATTGAAAAAATCAGCTTGGCATTTATCAATATAGCCTCAATATATACATATGAATGTAACATCCAAGTGTAGCGTGACAACCACATAGAAAAACCTTTTGTTTAACATTTCCAGCTAAAAGGCTTTATTTCGCCGTCAGACAATTTTTTAATCGTATTATAAAGTTTATTTAAAAATCAAAAAAAATTGTAAAAAAATGTTATGAATAAATTTTTTGCTGTCATGAAACCGACAACTTTGACGCGTCAGACTGGGAAATCGGAAAATAATTTTCGTCAGACAATACGAAAACTTGTTTTTGTATGTTTTAATAAATTAATACAGCGAAAATCAGCTGGTTATTAATAAATTTTCTTATAGTCGTTTTTCCGACATGTTCGAGATAGCGGACACGCCCAATGGCCCACATTTATTGTCAGACAATTATTTTTTCACGTTTCAATTCACATTTTTAAGCTATTCTACTTGGGAAAATAACAGTATCTATACATTTTTTATATGCCGTCAAAATGACATGTTTCGGAAAATCTAGCGGGAAAACGCCCCAAAAACAAAAAAAATGATAGAGGAAAATGCTGTCAGACTAGATCCAATGAAGCCATACACGAAGTTTGGAGAGAGTATGTATCAGCAAAATTTTTCCCGACGGGCACCTTAACCATTTCCATTTATAGACTTTTTTATCTAGTAATAATATGAGAAGTATAGGTGGTCAAAATAAAGTGAAAAAACCTGTACATACTGAAATACACGATTGTCATATATTAGTACGGTATATAAAGTTTTATTTATATCGTTGAATAAACGTTTATATTGTCATCAGAGGAGCGTCCATTATTCGAAATTTGTTACATCAAAAAGTTGGCTTAAGCCAGCCAACCTTCCTCACAATAAAACAACTTGGGATCGTAATTTGTGCTGGAACTCTCAAAAGTCCCTAACAAATTTAACAATGCCACGGCGGATAACATTTGTCAGGATAAAATAGCTTTGTTTGGAAGAGAAAAATAGAATTGAGATGGTCCTTTTAGTTCCTCCACTTGTACCACAGGATTTACGAAATTTATTACTTAGCCATCATTAGATGAAAAAACGTGTGTAAACAAAATAAAGAAAAAAGTAATTTCGTTGTTTTTATACCGAAACTGTAATGTGGACGTCGGATGTTAACGTCAACTGGTTTGTGTGTCACTCAGTACTTCAACCCGAATAACAATCATGTTGGCCTATTATTCTTGTGGCACTCATGTGAATTGTGTGTTTGTTGCGGTGTGGTATATCCATCGGATGATCAACGTGTGTCAACATTTAATTATTTATTGCCGCAAACAAGTGTATATCATCCCTTTCCATGTAATTCGCTTTTCGTGCAAAATATAATGATTAATTATTGAAAACTTAATTATAAAACGCTTTTATGGTATGACTTAAAAAATGAGTGTATAAAGGCTCAGAAATTAAAACATATCTATTCAGTTTTAAGAAAAATAATGCTGATAATAATAATAATAATAAATACCTTTCATTTACATGAAAAATACAAATTGAAATGCATTTTAAAAAACAATACGCAAAATGAAAGCACGCAGTTTGGTTGTGAGATGTATACCCGCTCCTCAAAACATAACATTTAGCCTTCACATATTTTTTTAAATATCAGAAAATGACGAAGTTAACGTTTGTTTACAAAACAGGTATTTAGTGTTCTTCAGTCTATTTATTTTTTGTAAAATTACTTTATTTGTAACTTAGCCATCTCTTTATATTCTCATGATGCAAGTTTGATTGGCGAGGCGCTCCTCAGTGTACTATGCAGATTTTTTTCGTGGAATTTTATCAAAAATATTGGTCAACGTTTTCAAAAGCTATTACTTCTTCCTTTAGCTAACAATTTATTTTCCAAATTTTAACACGATCAGACCTCTGCTTGTTCTATTATCCTACTTACAAGACGAACGGACAAACATTTCAGAATTCAGTGACAAACATATATATGATTTTTTTTCCATGTGCGGTTTTAGAAAGGTACAATATAGATACTCTGCTGTGAAGGGTACATTAAGAAAATACATTAAGAATAATAAGACTTTAAAAAAGTGAGGCAAACATGCAAGAAGGAAACTGCAGCGATTTTGTGTCTAGGGTTACAACTAGCAGTTACAACCCGCGATGAGTCTGGCTTAAAGTCGATGGTCACAATTGCAGCTGAATCAAAATAGTTGAATGTCCCTAAAAGGGTAGAAAGCAATTTGACACTAGTTTTTCAACTTCTTGCCACATGAATGAGAAAAAGGTAATTAGCTCTATGAGGTCTGTAACTTCCAGGAAAGCGTCTAAAAAATGACTACAATTTGGATGTATTCACGATAATTGTAGTTGTTATTATGAGCTAAACTTTTCGAATAAAAAGGAATAGTTTCTCGCCCTCCCGACGTTTATCTTTCTCAACTTTATTCTAATTAGTATGGTCCTAATAAAATAATATTGTTAAGAAATTTTTGTGGTTCATAATGGGGTAAGCTGGGATTCTATTTTAGTTTTAGGATTTTTTTTGTTTTACGTCCTAAAATTCAAGTTTCTCAGGCCTTGATTTTAGTTATTGTTAAATGGCGACCATTTGATATGTCTAGAGCTTCTGGAATCTGGAATTAGTTGGGAGGGTGGTCAATAAAAATTAGGAACCACAGCACTTAGGCCCAATTGGGCCCCTTGTACATCCTCCCTGTAGGCAGACCCTCGCCTAGGCCTCCAACCAACCTAATCTTGCGAAATAGGTGATGATGCTGCCTAGTCGCATCTCCCTTACATCGGCAAAAGTAGGCCAACGTTCTCCCAAAATGGATTCCCTGATTGATGAGATAGCAGAACAGTCACAGAGTATATGTTGAACCGTCTCATCTTCTTGTTCACAACCTCTACAGAGAGGTGTTTCGTTTAGCCCCATATTATGTAATGTTTTCTTAACGGACAGTGTCCAGTCTGGATTCCCGTTATAAAACGTAGGTTACTTCTTGATATTGCCAGGTAGTCCATTGATGTGCTCTTGTTGGGATATTTTAGTAGTTCTCTAGCAAGCTGACAGCTGTTTGTTTCATTAAAAAGCTTCTTGAATTCATTTTGGTTGTTTTCTTTAATTATTTATGTTATCGCCGTAATCGGTAACAGACTGGCTGGGCCTGGTCCAAAGATAGA
Organism: Leptura quadrifasciata; assembly: GCA_963675555.1. Taxonomy (NCBI): domain Eukaryota; kingdom Metazoa; phylum Arthropoda; class Insecta; order Coleoptera; family Cerambycidae; genus Leptura; species Leptura quadrifasciata. The sequence goes on from OY776674.1 coordinate 8,286,165, forward strand.
ATAGAATAGAATAGAACTTTATTAACTGCATTACATACAGAATACATTTGTAGCAGGTCAAAAAAAAACCAGTACAGTATATAAAAATACATGATACCCAGCAATATTACATACAAACAAAAATAAAAAAGAAGAAAATAATTTTTTTTTGAGATTAAAATATGAGTAAAAAATATGCAAGCAGAAACAAGTAAAAAAGAACAAATACGTTAAAAATAGGCATATAAAATAACATAGGTGTTAAATACAGAAAAGCTGAACTTCACATTAATTCAATAAAATTGTTTGAATTTAAATATTCGCTCACAGAGTAGAAGCAGTTTCTTAACATAAACGATTTCAATGTACGTTTAAAACAGTGGAAATTCAAGGATCTCATTTTAAAAGGCAGTTTATTGTATAAATCTAATTTAATGGAGTTTATCTCTGATATCGCTAATCTAAATCGAGGCTTTCTTAATAGAAAACAAGATCTTGTCCAGTAATTATGAGAACTTGACTGTATGTTATAGTCAATGTTTTTATGGATATTTAATAATGTGAAGTAAATAAAAACAGATGGAAGAGGCATTATGCCAAAACTGACAAAAAGGGATGAATGATCCTTTATCTCAGCACCTGCCATTATTCTCACCACTTTTTTTGCAAACGAAAAATTGTTTGTGCACTGTAGAATTTCCCCAAAGTACAGTACCATAAGTTAGATGGCTGTGGAGTAAGGAAAAGTATATAGATTTAAGAATATCAAAATTCAATAAATTCTTCAACTGACGAATGAGGAAGATCACACTGGCTAGCTTGTGGGTTAACTTTTCTACATGACCAGACCAGTTTAGTTTGACATCCAGGACGATACCCAATAATTTTGCACTCAAACCTTGCGTAATATCCGTGTGTGAAGAAAATATATGTTTTTGAGTTTTTTGCTGATTTAGTTTTAGCGATGAACCATTCTTCAACTCAAGAGACTGTCATTTGATGAGTCTATTAGATGATTTAAATCTTTGTCAGAATTTATTAATGTTGTGTCATCTGCATACAGGACACAATTTTTAGGCAACATGAAATAACATAAGTCATTAACATAAATAATGAATAATAATGGTCCCAGAACAGAACCCTGGGGAACATTATGATTTATCTTATTTAGTTTTGACTGCTTATTATCGATTTCTACACACTGTGATCTGTTGTTAAGATAGGATTTAATAAGTTCAAGAGGCAAACCTCTAATACTATAGATATATAATTTGTCTGTTAACAAGTCATGTGTGACACAGTCAAATGTCTCGGTGAGGTCACACATTGTGATAGCTGAATATTTACCTTCTTCGAGACCACGAAATATTTCTGACACTATCTGCATTACGGCTTTGGTTGTTGAACAATTTCTCCTAAAGCCATATTGGCAGGTGCACAAGAGTGAATTTGATTCAAAGTACTGGGTAAGTCTGGACTTTAATATGATTTCAAATACTTTAGCAAATATAGGAATAATAGATCTGTAATTATCAACCAGTTGTGTATCACCCTTTTTAAACAAAGGTATAACTTTCGAGATTTTTAATGCGCCCGGAAATACACCCTGAGCAAAACATTCATTAATAATTATAACTGTTAGTGGATACACAAGGATATCAAATGTTTCTTTAACAATTTGACTGTTTAATCCATAAATATCAAAGCAATGAGAATGTTTTAAAGCTGCTATAGTATCAATCACTTCTTGTGATGTTACCGGACGAAGAAATAAAGAGGGAGTAGAAGCTGAAACATTTTTTAGAACGTCAGAAACATTACAATTTGGCAATGACAGAATTATATTTTCTGCAATGGTTGAGAAATGTTTATTGAAAATGTCTGGTGATAAGTTAGTATTTATTTTCTGAGATTTTGATTTATTTCTTTCAAAATTTACCAGCTTCCAACTGTCCTTAACTTTATTTTGAGAGTTAAAAATATAATTGTCATAGGCACTTTTTTTAGCATTCATAATGGCAGCCTTATACTCCTTGCGTAAGGTATTATAGGAAGCTAATGCTTCTGGGCTTTTACTAACATTATAAACATGCTTTACAGATGGTAGTGTATTTCTTAACTAACGTAATGAATTAGTGTACCAGTTTACAGGATAATTCTTGGTATTTGCATTTGAATTTTTGAAAGGAACACAAGTACTTACGAAATGTTGATAGGTATACACCAAGAAATCTGTTAAGAGATTTGGATTTAAATTTGGCGCAACAAAAATGCTTCAATCAATTTCCTGTAAAGAGGACCTCAGAACATCCATACCAGACTTATTAATATGTCCATGTTACCTTACGGGGATGGTTTGTTATAGTTTTCACCTTAATGAATTGCCGAAAGTGATCAGATAAGCAAGGATCTAATACACCCGAGTCATAACTATCCTCATTTAAATTTGTTAAAATATTGTCAATGCAACTTGAAGTTGTTGCACTAACTCTTGTAAATTGAGAAATTGAGACAATTAAACCAAAAGACGTTGTTAGACTAATTAGTTCTGTTAATTTTGATGAATTGCTAAGAAAATTGATATTGAAATCACCCACCAGTATGACCCTTTCATTCTTACTTAGGCAGTTAATTAAAAGTTGCTGAAAACGCTCAATAAAAACCTCAAAATTACCAAGACAAGATCTGTAAATTGTAATAATTAACGTTTTTAAAAACTCGATTCCGCAGATTTCAATCTCTATGTCAGTACAAAATTGTTTAAGTAACAAGAAATCTGTTAAGAGATTTGGATTTAAATTTGGCGCAACAAAAATGCTCCAATCAATTTCCTGTAAAGAGGACCTCAGAACATCCATACCAGACTTATTAATATGTCTTCTCCGTGTTACCTTACGGGGATGATTTGTTATAGTTTTCACTTTAATGAATTGCCCAAAGTGATCATATAAGCAGGTTACAGGTTAAACAATTTTTTAGAAATATTGCTACTCCACCATAAGAATGAACTTGTCTACAATAGGAGCTTACAAGACTCTAACCTGGTATATTAACTGATTTTAAATTAGTGTAATTTAACCAATGTTCCGAAAAACATAATATATCAAAACTGTGTTTATCAAGAAACAGACTTAATTCATTTATCTTATTCGAAAGATATTGAACATCAATTAATACTTAGGCCTGCTGCCTTCTTGGCCAGTCTGTAGGCTACTTTGTTGCCACTACTACACTGTGCATGTCCTTTTACCCAGCATACCAGTATGTTATTCATGCTGGAGGTACCCATAAGTGCTTGGTGACATTCCCATACTGCTCCTGTGGTAATTTTGTAGCTTCTCAGGGCTAGTAATGAATGCCTCCAATCTGTAATTTGCAGACCTCTGGAGTATATTCCACATCTACCCCATTCTTCTTTTTTGATCCGTCTGTGAAGATGTTGATCACACCTTCGCCAGCAGCCTCGTTCTCTCTATTTGTCTGTATTATGTAGAGTCTGTCAAAGACAAACCGGGGAGAAATGCCATCAGTGCACGCCTATAGAAGAGGCGTCTTTCTGACAGCCTTATTCCGCAGGCGACCTCTGGCCTCTCCACAGCCTACATTTTGTTGTGTGCCAACGGATTGTTGCCAGAGTCACTTCTCCTAGATATATATCTGGTGGTGGCAGACACAACATTACCTCCATAGCTCTCGTTGGCGTTGCTCGTATAGCTCCGGTTATGCTTTGGCAGGCAACTCTCTGACCTTAGCTGTAGTCTGTTTGCTCTTAGGCCAACAAAGCTCAGCTCCATAGGTTATTATTGGTCTTATGACAGCAGTGTATATCCACATGATTATTTTGAGTTTCATTCCCCAGGTTTTCCCCACGGTCCTGCGGCACTGCTCATAAGAAATGTTATTTAGCCGTTACTCGAGTCCGAGTATAAAAATGTTACAGTCGATAAATTGTGTACAATAAAAAACAAGTAAAAGGTGTAGTATATTGTAATTCCCATTTATCTACGGTGCACACGACTATGGCTATAGAGGCCAATTCGGGAGAGCACATGTCGACCGCAGTCAAGACAAACATAGACCTGGTTAGGTCTTGGATTCGGCCTTCTTGCAGCAACATTTCCTTGATAGCTGGCCGCAGCCCCTCGCCATTCGGTTCTGTCCGCTGCAAGTTGTTCCCATTGCTCGTCTGGAATACCACAGGATTTTAGATTTTCATGGAGAACGTCTTTGAACCTCTTTCGTTGACCGCCACGCCTTCTTCTACCGCTTAGCAATTCACCATAAAGTGTACATTTAGGAAGGCGGTTATCATGCATCATAAGAAATGTAAGCCTTCTTTAGTCTTCTATCTATGTGAAGATTCCATGTGAAGATTACCCCAAGGTATTTCACTTCTGATGCGAAACTTAGTGACCCCTCTAGAGCTTTTGACGCGGTTAACAAATGAATTGCAAGTTAATGAAATAGATTAGGTCTTACCTAAGCCGCCGCACTCAGGTGACAAGTTATTACCAATTGTAGTACAACAAGGTAAAACTTTGTGACCTCCCCTTTTTGTCATTTTTCTAGATGATCTCCTAAGTCACTTAAAAATAACGACTGAATTCCATGTTACTCAATTTGTTGATGATGTAGCAGTTGCATCAGTGACAGACTATTTTACATCAGCTGTCAGCTAAAGGAAACATTTTTACTGCATTAGTGAACATTATTGCGGCTTAAAACTTAATCGGGCAAAAACGGATGTGTTGATGTTTGCCAATAACACCCCGGATCATAGCTTATTACTAAAAATCGGACATTTATCCATAAGAAGCAGGCACTCAGTAAAACTATTAGATATAATTGAAGAATGTAACTTAAATTGGTTCAACATATTGAAGACTTGCCCAATAAAATGTCTGTTAGATGCTATGTGGTTTGGTAACTTCGTTCTTGTGTGAGTGTTGAAATACTTCCAACTTCTTACTTTGCTCATGTGCAGGCCTTATTAAATTATGGTATTCTCTTTTATGGCAACTCCAGCCGAATTAAGGACTTATTCGTTATGCAAAAAAAATATATATATATATATCAGAACTGTGTTATTCAAACATCCTATCCATTCATGCAGGGACTTTTTTGCTTTGCTTAGAATATTAACACTGCCAGATCTATGCATTTTATTATGTTGTATGTTTAACAAGTCTATTATTAATCAATTTATCTAGTTTTCCGATCGAAATATTCAAAACAGGTTAAGTTGCACAAAATCTATTTTGTTGCCTAAAGATAAACTATCAACTGTTAGCTATAATGTCACGGTCAGACATACAATCATCTCCCTAATCACTTGAAAGAAACATCTGGCTTCTTCAAGTAATAGATTACTACATGAGAACTTCAACACTAAAAGAAATACAGTACTAGATTAATTTATACCATGGAAACTTTTTTGGTATTACCTTTTAACCCTGGTGTCAAATATTATTGTTTCATTGAATAGATTATGTTTTCTTGTACTTTATAAATTCTCTCATTTAAAATTGTTTGCCTATTATTTACAATCTTTAATTTACATAGATATTATGTTGACTATTTTATCAGTATTTTATACTTTTTTTGACAGATGCTTTTATTTAGCGTTTCTATTTAATTAAATTCTTGTTGACACGGCTTTCGTCACAATTTGAAATAATTATATAATATATTTTACTGAGACGTTTTTTATATACATGTAATACATGTCTACTTAAACAAAGAGTATATTCATTCATTTATTCCAAGCTAAAAGTAATTCCAATAAAGTCTCCTTTACCCTATTTGTGATGTTAATTGACACGGGTACCACATACTGATTTTTATGGCTTACTCTAACTTTAAGGTTCCTTAACCACGATTTTATCTAATTTTAAGGATAGGAATCTACGACAGCACGTCCTTAATTCTTCTTATACACCCTGTATGTTTCATATAAGAAAATAAACTTCACACCACGCGCACAGGCGATAACTTATAGAACATATAATATGACACTTATGATAGACGTCAGATAAAAGAAAATAATTTCATCATAAAATATTCAATTATTTTTATAAGTCTCTTGCTGAACTTCTATTTTATCGTAAAACTTTTGGAAGCTCACTCACAAGCCCTAATTCAAGGGTAAAAATAGCGCCGCAGGATAACAAGGTCTAAGCAATTGGAGCCATAAAAGGTTTATTTTTCAGCCTTTAAGAGACCGCGCCTCATAAATGAAGTAGAAGCATTTATCACTGACCATTATTTTACTTTTACTTATATAAAACTGACATTAATAGCTGGAGACGTCCAGTTACTCCACTTTCTTAGTATACCTACATTCTTATGTACACGGCACGCATGTATATGTATAATTTGTTGCCTAATGTTGCGAAATTAAATAAACTAGAGATATAATTTTATAAGTCGATAATACTTACTGCATTGGCAGAAGGTAAAGAAAAAGAAAATAAAGGCAGTACCTACATTATCAGTTCTTAGATACAAATTTGATTTAATTGTATTTAATTGTTTAGTTAAATTTAAATCGATTATTGCTAATCAATAGAGATTTAACACGCTCGTATTTACACATTATTTTAGCCATTCTACCGTATCCTGAAAAGGTCTCGAAGCGCTTATTTTCTACTGTTGTTAATTCAGGTATATCCTTTCGTATTGGTTTATTTTAGGTATTTAATTAAACAAATTAAAATAAATAAAATCTATTCTGTCGCGACGGGCAAACATTTAAAACATGATTGGAAAAACAAAATATCTTTCAATCAGATATAATTGGCCCATCATTAATAAACTGCCTACTTGCCTTCATTTCATCTTTAGGCAGTACTGGCAAATGTGGGGAGAGAGACATATCAAATGGCGATATCTAAACTATTCCATAGTGTTGCATGTTGCATGTTGCATAGATACGGTTTATACATCTTCGAAGATTTGAAATATGTTGGGATAGGAAGTTTGACTGTAAACTTACATAATATAGGCACATAAAACAAAGGGGCTCACAATTATAAATATTTTAAACAGTGAAATATGATTCAAAAATGTGCTTCTAGAGGGCAGAATATTAAAACATAATAAACTTTTCTATAAAATCATTATTTTACCATAAGGAATGTAACCAGATTGTAACTCTACGGGCTATGTGCCCCGCCGAGCGAGAGCTGAATTACAAGTTACAAGCCTGGCGCGTTTAGTGTAATAATTGCATATTACCAACAGAACGCGATTGCAACAAACATCAGCCGAAAGACTAATTCCTACTTAAAAATAAGCTCTCGTGCCGGTCGTTGCAGATTGCAGCTTCGAGCTGTGGGCTTTTGTCAGCGCAAGGTAGGCATGTGACGCCCGACATGAGGATCCTTCGATTATTTGGTACATCTCGATATCTTTAGGATAGCGACATGCAAAATAGTCAGCGGGCGCCATCTAGCGAAAGTGTCAGTTCCACGATCAACATGTTTAGCGGCTGAGTAGAACTTTGCATACCTCTACCGAAAATTTTTGCAAACAGAAAGGTCGGAAGACTCGTCAAAACGAAGTCACTCACGAAAATTGAGCCTGTTAGTAATCACTTAAAAAAAAGGAGCGTCGAATCCCAGACTGAAATTGGTAGTAAATGGGAACAACCAAAGCCAGATTTTAACATTAAGACAAATAAAATATATTTTAAATGGCGTATCACCGAAAAAGACCACAATTACAGTGGAAAACCTTCCGATTGCTTTAATTCTCTAAATATAAATGATGATAATGTTTATAGTCCCGTTGAATCAATACAACTATTATCCGAATACATCAATAATACATTATCTACTATTTCACTTTAGTTCACTAAGGGTGGATGTTCATTTTGCCTATTTCACCAAGACCAGAAAAAATTGTTAAATATTTCAATACACTACTGAATATGTCGTTGGTTCCTTGTGCAACATATTTAAAATAATAATAATTATTTCAAGTAAACACTGCTTTTAGATATTTCCAGATAGTGTATTTAGAGACACTCTACATGTTTGTTTCGACCTGCGAAGCCTTTTTCTAGAGAATATTGCAAGGTGAATATTAAGTTGAGAAATGGTCTTTTAAACTTATACAGCTAAAAACTTATTACTAACTTCCTACTTCCGGAAATTTATCGGAATATATATTTTTTTCATGAGTGAATAATTGTTCACGGGCCGTATTAGCGGCGAGTGGGACAAGTACACAAAGAAAAAATATGTGTTGAGTAAGAAATGTTATTTTTTCTACTTATATACAGTAAGCGGCAAGCAAGCGCGTACATCGGGCTGGGTTTACATGCTAAATAAATGGGCAACCGACTTGCAGCGCACGCAGGTGTAATTCCAGCGCTTTATGGGCAGTCACAGAGTCAGCACTACGTTGTTGTTCGTTGGGAGTGGACGCATGTTCAATTATTCAATTCACGATGTGTACCTGTGTAACAGCATCTAAAAATTATAATTAGTCTCATAAAATTTATAAAGGGCCGAATTACTTGGCTCTAAGAAGCGCTGTAAAAGAATGTTTTTAATATACAGTGTGCCCCGTCTCAAGTAGACACACCTTGATATTTAGGTTATTATTCGGCAGATCGATTTCAAATTTTTCACTGTTATGACACTCTTCAAGGCACATCTTTTTATGATTTTCAATATATTTTCAATTGCCACAGCAACTCACTGCATTCACTCAAAAATGTGATTTTTCTATATTCTACATTGCGTTAGATATACAGCAAAAAATTATTAAGAAAAGTTGTTCAGAATCAAAAAATACTGAGTTTCATCAAAATATGCGTATTTTGATATTTTTCATAAATTTTGCAATTATTCAGAAATTTAAATCAAAGTTTGCCATGGAAACGGAAACAAAAAGTACTCAAATCAGTTTATTGTGTATGAATTCTAAATTATAACCAAAATACTATAATGTTAACACAGTATTTAAGTACTCAAATGTAGCCTTTTTCAACTAAACCAACATCAATAGTAATACATTTCTCAATGCGTTTTTTATTATTCCTCGGTACTCGTCGCATTCCTTGAATGTTAATTTCTTGACAAGCTTGCGTGATTCTATCACAATTCTCCTGCCTAGTTCGAGGCTTCGTTTTGTAAACTTTATTTTTATGGCACTCCAAAAATAAAAATCAAGCGGGGTAATATCCGGAGATCTAGGGGGCCACTCGATTAGAGGACTGTTTCACCCTATCCATTTTTGAGGAAAGTTAACATTCAACCATCGTCTGACAATTATCGAGTTGTGAATCGATACTACATCCAGTTGAAAAACTATCCCTTAGCATTACCACTGAAAAATCATCAATTACCTCAATTAATTCATTGTTCAAAAAGTGTAGCAGTCTTATAAGACTGCTACGCTTGCTATAGCTATGCTATAGCATTTAACGTTTGTAAGAAAAATAAAGGGGTTATTATCCTTTCTTCTAAAATACCGCACCACACGATCACTTTTTCAGAATACTGTCGCTTACTGTCTATTTCTTTTGGTTTTTATTACACTACCACTTTGGTTGAAAATTCTGTTCATTTTAGCAACAACTGAGTAACTACTTTGACGGAGTGGATGTCTTACATACAATTTTTGAACTACTGCTCTGGTAGAACAGTTATTTTCGCCAGTAAGTCTAATTGTCTCAACTCTTTCATTGAGAATCGACCACTGTCCAGCCATTGTGCAAGAGAAGAATTTAAAAAACACAGGTACACATTTGACGTTTTTTATGACACTTGCCTTAAACAGTCATTTGGTGTCAGATCAAGAGATCTGGCTGGACACAAGGTGGTTACCCGTCCACTCAATAAACGACCTGGAAATGTAATGTTCAGAAAATGGCCAAAATCAGTACTTTCCGCATTTCATTATCATTATTATGTTGCGGTACTGATTCTTTTTTGTGTCTTCCAGCAGAAACGCACCCATGTTTTTCCAAGTTTTTTATGATTCGATTGATTTTGTCTAGTGCAGAAGAAGGACTATTTGGATACGTGGTTTGAAATATTTCTTTAACTGCACGCATTGAACGACCACGATAATACCACTTAATTATCCGGATCCTGACAACCATCCATTTTGCTCAAAGTGGAATAAGTGTAAGTACCTTCATATAGCATGCGATAAGCCGTGGTCGTCTCGATTGAGCTCCCACCATTTACATTCCTTCATATCTTTGTGCATTCAACCTGATGAAAAATTTCTTTCAAGGAATATGCACCACTGAGTTAGACATTCATTTTGCTTACACTTTTGTAAAGAGGCTCTATTTTTCTCCTTCTTTTATATACAATTTTGTTTTTCGCCATTGGCTGCATCTGATCAACAGAGGTATCTACTGCTTTCTTGTATTAAAGATAATGTTATCTTTCTTCGCCCTTCAAGCTTTCAGTATAACTGTAGCACAATGTACGCCTCAAAGGATGTCAAACTGTTGTAGATGGTAAATGAATTATATAGTTATGAGATGTATAACATTTATCGTCTTTTGAAGAAATTTTCATTAATATATAATATCAAAGAGTAATTTTAGATAGAAAATCTATCTTTAATGGTCAATTTAAACTAATATCCCACGGCCATTAATGTTCATTAAATATTCATTACCTTTTCCAATAGTTTATGTTTTAATACATAAATAATAAATAAATAAACACCACAGAAATTGGGCAACCCCCAATTCCAGAAGCCCGAGGCTTGTGCGGAAGGGGGTTACACACCAAGGCAATTCTTCCTTTTATTTTATTTTCTGACTCTGGATTAGAAGATAATGGATTATCCAATATTAGAACTTTTCATAAAAAAAGAGATTCTCCATAAAATAACTGAACTGATTTAATGCAATGCTGGTGAATAATTTTATCAATTTACTATCAAAAAAATATTACGTTTAAGTTATCACCTAATTAAAGCAGAAAATGAAAAGCTATGTTCCTTATATTATCGTCGATTGTCGAAAATATTACTGCAATACTACGCCATAAAAATATTGGCGAAAGCTTGTGACACACGGCATAAATCTGTTCTAGGTATGCAGAGAAAAATTCACAAGCAGTACTGTACTGTTACTAGAAGTGTCATTGAAGAGTTCTCTATCTTCTCAGTCAGTGAAATAGAAACTAGAGGAAAAAAGATTAGTTGCTAATCATTATCATCTGGATTTAACAAACGGGGTTAAGTCTTATACCATTCATGGCGCCACCTCGCGTTAATGGACTGATAGTAACTTTGTGAAAACTATTTTTACATTATGAAATAGAAAAAGCTCGATAGAGTGTTAACCAGTTTACGAAATTCATATATGTTTCTACATCGACTGCTTAAACTTAAATTTTAATGAAATTTTAATAAATAATCTGCAATATTGGTGCTAATTTTGTAGATTTGTAAACATAATATGAATTTATTTCTGTCTCCAATATTTGACAAGATCGCAGTATGATCAGTTTTACTTGGTGCTAGTTGCAAATTGTGCATTTTAAACAGTTTGGCCTTTGGTTTTCGAGTACCACAACTACAATATTCGTCACTTAAGATTCTAATGTTTGTTAGGCAGTTCTGAATAGTACGAAGGCGTAGATACGAATACGTAGAAGGGTTACAACAACAAAAATATTTTTTAAAAGGTAAAATTTTGACTTTTATCTTAGAATTCTGACTTTTATCTCATATTTCTGACTTGTAACTCAAAATTCTGACTTGTAATTCAAAATTCTGACTTTTTTCTCAGAATTGTGACTTTTATCTCAGAATTCCGACTTTTACCTCAGAATTCTGATTTTTGTCTCAGGATTCTCACTTTTATCTCAGAATTCTGACTATTATCTCACAATTCTGACTTGTAACTCAATATTCTGGCTTTTATCTCAGAATTCTGACTTTTATCTCAGAATTTTGACTCGTAACTCAAAATTCTGACTTTTATCTCAGAATCTTGACTTTATCTCAGAATTCTGATTTGTAACTTAAAATTCTGACTTTTATCTCAGAATTCTGATCCGTAACTCACAATTCTGACTTTTATCTCAGAATTCTGAGATAAAAATCTAAACTTTAAAAGAAAGGAATGGTTTAAAATTTCGACTTTTATCTCAGAATAGATGCTGCGCTTGCATTCATCTTGGTGGCAGGAAATTCACACATTCTTTGATTTCTTGGGTTGGAAATTAGTAAAATAAATGTCCTTTATCTCACAAACTCTATATTTTGCTACTGGTTTCGTGATATAATGTACATTAAGTACTACCACATCTTCGGGCAGGTAGTACTTAATGTACATTATACCACGAAACCGGTAGCAAAATATAGAGTTTTTGAGATAAAGGACCTTTATTTTACTAATTGCCAACCTATGACATATGAACTTCCACGGGTATCCGTTTTCTTTGATTTCTATTTGTGTTTTTTTTAGTTTTTAATCAATAACTGTCGCTTAATTTAACAAGTGTCTTCATTCGAATTCCTTCATAATTATTGAAATAATTACACAGTGAGCCCCTTTTGCAATATCTTTTTTTCTAAAATAAAACATAGAAAATGTTATACCATTTTAAAAACTACACTAAATGAGTAATTTTTTAAAATAACTTGCCAGGTTAGTGAGGTAATTTCTTTCACAATATGAAGAGTTCTAAGTTAGCTAATAAAAAGAAAATAACTGTGACACTATTAATATTGTTTTGAACTGTGATAGCAGGACTATTCAGGGCTACGTAAAAAATAGAATATTAAAATATTAACTGCGGTACTCGAAAAACTCATCTAAGGTGTCTATTATTATGAAATTCATAAAAGTGCCAATACCTCAAAAACTAACAACTTTTTACTAAAGTCATATTTTGATATTCTGACCAGTTCTTACTTGGCCTATCATCCCTCCAAGTAATGACGTTGACTTTTGGGACACCCTGTATAGTGTAGGTATGAGCAAAATTTCGGACTTTGAGACAATTCGGCAATTGAGAACAACAGTAATACTAAAATCTTTAAGGTACTTTATTTCTAAAAATTTCCTTTTAAGACGTGACAAAAGGGAATTCGTAGACTTAAATAAATGAATGATATTCTAAATTCATATACGATATGTAAAAACAGTAAACTAGTGTCTCAGGACCCACCGTTAAATATTTAAAGTTTTAAATAATATATTTTTAGGGTGCTTACACCCACGAGAATTCCTTCCAAGTATTTTAAGCTATCTCTATATTAAATTTGCTCCGCCATGTGTCGTTCGTAAACTACAACTTAATGTTCTCTTGCCCTAATGCATTTCTTAAAGTAGACGCGTCATGACTTCTTGAATGCCAACTACCTAAATAAGATGGGGTGATACCTGGAAACCTACTGGTATATAAAGTAAATGATGTAGAAGTATTAAATGGATAATGTGACAGTTTGCCGTGTTTATGACTTAGGTCCCTCCTGGTTATTTCACAGGATAACCCTTAGGGCTGTATTCCCATCAGCTCCATATGTAATCTTAAATTACATGTTATATTACACTTCACTTATGGACATTTTTATTTTGAACCCTAGAAATGCACAGCTAAAATAATTTAGGTTTTAATGTAAGATATAAAGGGGATGAATCATATTGTAAGTAATGCCATCATTTCAGAGCAGCATGGATTCGTCCAAGATCGTTCTGTCGATTCTAATTTGTAAATCTACAATAGCGTCATTGTTATATCATTAGTAGAGGGTGCTGACGTTCATGCACTTTAGTAAAGCATTCGATAAGATAAGTTACTCCGTTCTTATAAAAAAACTTTATTATTGGACTTGGCTATCCTTTATTATCGTGGATTCAGTCGTATTTCTCTGGGAGAACTCAACAACTTTTCGTAGACGGTTATATATCCGAACCATTTTCGGTAACATCTGGAGTGCCTCAGGGTTCTAATACTGGTCCCTTATTGTTTAACTTGTTCATCAACGACATTGCTAAGTGTATCGAATGTAAGTTTTTACTGTTTGCGGTTGACCTGAAAATATTTAATAATATCTGGTCTCAGGGATTGTGGACAGATTCAACAATTTATGCTTGGTGTGTTGATAATGATATGCTTCTTAATGTCGACAAATGCTACTCTATGTCATTTATTCGCAGGCTGTCACTCATTAATTCTGACTACAGCATTAACAACGTGAGATTACGTAATGTAATCACTGTGAAAGACATAGGAGTTATATTTAATTTTAAGTTTTCTTTATCGGAGCATTTTGAAAACATGATTGCGAAAGCAAATAAAATGTTGGGTTTTCTTAAGAAAATGGCTCAAGAATTTTCAGATCCTCGAGCGCTACTTCTCAAGTTAAATCTGTTCCGGAATATTCCAACGTTGTTTGGTCACCGTACTACAGCGTATATATTAATAGGCTCGAATCTGTTCAAAATAAATTCATTAGGTTCATGTGCTGTAAGTTTGGCACAAGGGTAATTTTTTAAAGTGCGAGGAAACGAAATCATATTTGGGTATCGATTCCTTATATAGCAGGCGTCAATATTACGGTGTTTTGTTTCCTATTCAAAATTATCAACAACTACATCAGTTCTTCTGATTGCTTGGAGTCTGTGCGTTATAGGGTACCATCTTTCAACATTAAAAATTTGTCCATTTTATCTGCACCTTATTGTAGAACAACAAATGCAATGTTTAGTCCTGTAAATAAAATAAGTTCAACTGTGAACAAATTCTGCAACGAACTTGATTTATTTGATAAAACTCTTGATGGTTTTAAAAATCAGGCTAAACTTGCTATACTGTAGTAATCGTTATAAATAATCATATTATATATATATGTTGTTTTTTAGGTTTTCGCGGGTGTTAAATGAAGTGCTATTGCACTTCCGGGTACTCTCCCGCGTCGATGGTCAACTCCTCCAGGAGTCACGGTTGTCTAAACGACGTTTCGGCAGAATCTCATCTGCCACTTTCAGTTTTTCACTGAAAGCTGCCTACTGCTGCCTCGTTGCTCGAACTGAACTAACGTTCTCCGCGTTGTGTGGCTCCTTATATATGCTGCCGTCTAGGGCGCGCCTGCGCATCTGGCTACGTGTTACCGGTCCCCCACACCCTGTGGTACGTATAGTGGGCGCCTGAGTCAACCCGGCAAGTGGCCTCGCTGTTGGTTGGGCATCCTCATGTCCAACCGGTGCCGCAGAATGCCGTGGTTCTCCTTGATTGGTCAGCGCTCGGCTCTGACTCCTCGTGATAGGTCCGTTTCGGGCAGGTTGCTGTGTTTCTTCACTATTTGTCAATGCTTGAACGTACCTCCACGTGATTGGTTCGTCCACGGTGGTTTGTCGTATGCTTTCTGTTACGTATCTTCCCACAAGAGCGGGCTTCCAAGAACTGGGCAATCTCTGCGTATCATCTCGTTTATTAAGATTTTGTGATCTTTTTTCGATCTCTATGGCCTCTATGGTAATCCTTGACCTGTAATGCTCGATATTAGCTACTGTTCTGGTGTTATTGAAGTCTATTTTGTGTCCTGTGGATTTTACATGCAGTGCTAGGGACGAAAAAAATCCTCGCCTGGGTATAATAATATTAAACGTAAACAAATTTCAATCAGTTTATAACTTTTATAAACGTAATTCTTTTGCAGTGCAAATAAAAATCAACCAACTTCATTCAAATTATTTATTCTCTCAAACATTTAATATTCACAATTTGATATTTAAATCTCTTCAAAAGACAATTTCAATTCTATCATAAAATGAGTATAAAATATAATATTTTTATCTTTAACCCCAAATATTCATATATATATTATTTTTGTTATTAGCCTTTAGTATTTGTATTTGTCTTCACACTTCTTTCATACAATGATTATTTTGATTGGTAATGTTAGTGTCTGTCATGTAAATGTATTTTAAGTAAAACGGCGTATTGTAATTAGTGGAAGGGAAACTAAATGATTTTATAGAAAAGATCCACCTTGAAAAGAAACAATTATTAAAAAAATATTATATAGCTTTGTATTGATCTCTACGTAGTTCTCACTTAATTACTATTTTTCGTAAAAGAAATACTAACGAAAATTCAACAGCTTCAGATGTCATATAGCTAGAAATAATTCAATACGCTCTCCATTGCTCTGATGTCGGATTTAGGATGGCAACGACATTTCATAAATATTTAAATTCTCTTATTTTTATTTATTTATGTATTTTCCTTTAGAGATTACAAAATTCAATTACACGATAAATAATAAATAAAGCAATGTTTATGTCGAATAAAAAAACGTATTATAATTCGAAACAAATACACAAAGATATTCTTGTCCATACCGATAGGCTTTACTTATGAAGAAAATAGCTACAGCTTGTAGTTACTAACAGCCCATTTAAATAACAATAATAAAGCAAATTGATTACAACATGTAACGGTTCCGCATAGCACCAACTATATAAATAAATATTATTTTTTCTGACTTAAAGGTTGCAACCAAATTCTAAATTAGATTGTTGAAAATAACTATTCAGTATTTTGTGGGTTGCCTAGTTGGCTAATTTCAATAAATGACGATTTCCGTCAAACACTATATAGTTCTAACGGCAAAAAGTCTTTATTTAGATCGCTCATAGACGAAGTCCAGAAAACTGCAAATTCTAAATTAAATTATCGCGATATCAGGGCTTCCCGAAAAAATATATGATTGCCCCTTTTTGGAAATAAACTGTTCTTTAATTTCTTAATAACATTTCTGTCATAAATAACTTTTAAATTTTATGTACCCCTATTTTTAACCCGCTGCGCGCTGTTCCGATAATATCACTACCAAATCTCGACATCACCAACCGATGTTCATCAATAGTTACTTTTAAGTCTCATTTACGGTATGGTATGCCTGTTCGTTGCCTTCAATGTATACTTTTAAAACTAGGTAATAAAAAAAGATAACTGATATACGTGAGGATGACGTGGAGACATATTTGTGAAATTACTTTTGTGGGAAATTTCCCTTACCTTTTTGGAATTTTAGTCGCTTTTCACGTAAATGTATTTCGACTTTCCTTTCTCGAGTTCCTGTCTAGTGTAGGAACTAAGTTTTATGTAAAGTCGTGCCTTTTTGGGATTAGTACGTCTCCACGAAAGTTTTCTTGGCCACTTGAAAACGTCTCATTGTAATAGCATTCGGCAAACTTGGAAAAGAAAATCCTCTGTGGTAGAGGAATGTACCTCCCGTATACAAAAATGTTCTATTATGTCAACTCTCTCCTATCAAGTGATTTGGAAAATGTTGCTGATAAAAACAATATTATTTATGTTTTTTTGTATGGTCGTGAGCAAAAAAAATAGAATAAGTCTACATAGTAGTATTTGTATTTTGCTAAAATCTAGTTGTGTACATCTAACTTTAATTTTTGTGACATTGTCAGTTAATTGTCATAATTTATTGCAAGTGTTCAAAAAACTAATATGCCTCATATAAGCGATTTAGTTAAATCAGGAGTTATTACTAAAGCAGAAGATGGATGGTCAATGAGACAAATTGCACTGCGTTATAATATTGACAAAAATTCGGTGTGTAATATTTTAAGAAAGTGGAGAATAAACGGTACGATTAGTAGAAATCCTGGATCAGGGCGACGAAGGATATCAACTCAACAACAAGATTTGCAATTGGTAAATGCTTTAGTAGAAAATCCATTTTACTAGGTTATTTAGGCTGCTGAAGAAACGAATTTTCCTGGATCGAGTAGTACTAGTCGCCGGCGAGTAAGAGAATCGGAGCTACGCTGTCATGCAGCAGCACAGAAATACTTACTTAAAGCTGAACATAAAGAAGCTCGAGTAGGATTTGCGCTTGAATTTTTAGCGCATGATGTAAATTTTTGGAACAATGTAATCTTTACAGACGAAAAAACTTTCCAGTCAACACACAGCGATCGTATTCGTGTTTACCGCCCTTCGAATACTCGAGTCGATTAGAAATATATATTTAACAATGATAAAAGTGGTAGATTTTCTGTCAATATGTGGCCTTGAATATCGGCACATGGTCCTGATGTTTTGTGGCATATTGAGGAACGATTTAATAGTGAAACGTATATTAGGACTTTAGAGATATTATGCTCCCTTCTGTCACAATTATTTCCTAATAATGAGTTCATATTTCAACAAGACAGTTGTTCCGTTCATTCTGCTCATACTATAACTAACTGGTTTCAAGATAACAACATCAACGTTCTGAAATGGCTCAGTCATAGTCCAGATCTTAACCCTGTGGAAGAAGTATGGGGACTACTTGTAAGAAGTATCGAAAAACGAAATTTGAGACCACGGAATGTCGAAGAATTACTGGAAATAGTAAATAATGCATGGGAAAATATTATTACTAATGATTATTGTATAAGGTTATTTAATTCTATACGAAACAGACTTATAGAAGTTATAAATAGAAATGGTGCAATAACGAAATATTAATATTTAGTTTCTTGTTAGGTAGGATATCCTTTGTCCTTTGATCCAGGATTTCTACTAATCGTACCATTTATTCTCCACTTTCTTAAAATGTTACATACCAAATTTTTGTTAATGTTATAACACAGTGCAATTTGTCTCATTAACCATTCATCATTTACTATAGCAATAACTACAACATTAAAATAAAAAATAAATTAAAAGTGGTATATGTTTTATTTCGGCTACTCATTACATATTCATATAGCGACAGATTTACATTTAAAAAAAAGTTGTCCTATTTTTTTCTGCTCACGAAAGTACCCCTGATATTTTTCTGCTGGAACTTATTGCAATAAAATTGTTTTGTATTGCGTATTGTACATTATTGTAATAAATTACATAACACACTCCTCTACTTGAACTTATTTTTATTACCTAGAATTCTTTGCAACTTTGTTTTCTTGCAGTTCTGGTTGATTTAAATGCGATATTTTTAATTAGGACCAAAATAACGTTATATTTTTCAAAATACAATACCCGTCCGTCCGCCTATTCTTTTAAACAATATATTAGATTTGCAAGAACAATTACCCAAAGCTAGGGTGGTATTATTTTAGACAAATTAAGAGAAAACATGTATTTTTATTTTAAAATTGTTGATTTCCTATCAGATGTTTTCCATTTTCTCGCGATCTTATTATACAAGTATTTTGAATTAGTATGAGTGTGTCTTCGTCCCTACGTTTTGTAAACGTCTATTGTTCTTGTGGTCTCTGAGGTAGTATTTTCCTGAAATAAATATGTATTAAGTGTATTTCTGCTGATGCCTTGGAAATAAATTCAATTTTAGTGCATTATTGATTAATTTGGGCTCAGTTTTGATTTAATTCGATTGCTTGTTCCAACATTTATGACGTATCTTACATTACTTTACTCCGTAGTTTATTCTTAAGATTTAGATATATTGACCGTACTATAATTTATTACTTTCGTACAAAATGTATGACTTGTAAATATACTGTGAAATTATAACAATGTGAGCAAAGTTACACTTAACCATCTCCATTATTACTATATTTGATTACTTCGGGTTTAATTTAAATTCAATTGTGAGAGATCTTTTTTTTACATTGAAGCCTGACCTAAAAGCTTGAAAGACTCTCACGTAAACACCAATTTTAGCTTTGTTAAAGTCGAATAATGTTTATTCCAAGTACCATTTCTCGGGCGTAATTTTCTCACACGAATTTATTTTCCAGAAGCATTCATCTTGCTGTTCAATATCTACCCGAGAAATTCAACAAAAGGACAAATTACTTGACTTTTTCCATGATTATCTTGTGTCAATCAATCAAGAAAATGCTGAGCAACAAGAACACGCGTAGGAAATGTTCTTGAGAAAATTACTGCCATTTGTTTTGATTACTTATGAATAGTACTTAATTTGCCCAGAATTATACGTTTCTTTCTCCAGGCTAACAGAGGAAAAGATGAACAAATTAGACATGATATAACAATAAAGGGTAAACTTCGCTGTCTTTGCTTGTTCAGTTTTAATGTTGCGAACATCCCGCCGAGGCATCCGGATGGATTAGATTATCCCGGATCTCTTATTACAATGGAAGCTTGAGATGGCAGACTCGAGATAATATATACACTTCGCACTTGTTTTTGTAAGTTTGTTTTTTCCGAAAACCGCAGCTCTTCACATTTGGTGGTTTTTTTATCCTGTAAGGATTCTCCCACACATAAACCATGATACTGTGCATGAATAATGTATGACAAATTAAGGATATCATACTCAATACAAAAAATGCATAACGAAAGTAGGTCTTTCTGTGTCATTAGTGCTTAAGTGTCTTTGCATAAATAGTTTGCTCCCAGCCAAGTGTTGTTACTGAATGATGAAATAATGACAAAATAACTGTTAAATAGACTCAATATATTAAAATGCTAATAAAAACTGAGTTTGCTCAGTAGTGAGATTTGGCTTGCTGTTATCTATTTTCTACTTTTAAATTTGATCAAAGTCGTTAGAGCCGTTCTTGAGAAAAAAATCATGTTGCACTTTTTTATCGGTCTTTATTAATCAAATCCCCCACATTTGAGCTAGGATCAATATTGCGATTTCAGCTCAAGGTATTGCCGTCCTGAATACTGTGACGCGTTTTTCGAGCTCCGGAAACAAGTTTTAGATTTACTCGGACGCCAGTCCTAGTTTAAGTGATAGGACAACCTACCATCAAGCCGAGTACGCGAGGCTGAGTAGCTCAAGTGGAGAAATTATACTCGAGTGGGTCAATATTTGGGAAATTTGGCGTTCACACACAACCAGTCAAACTTAGAGTTTTTCAATTATATCAGTATATTCAAATAAACCTACTATTTAGAATTATACTTTTCTAACTAGTTACTTTCTACAAAAAATCTATAAACTACTAATTACCGGGAGGAGCGGGCAAAAATACTAGTAACAGATGACTCAAGCGACATAGATAGCAAGCACAAAACTAGCATTAAAACATTAGCACAAATCAAGCTGTAAAGCATTACCAAAAGCAAGCGAAGTTATATGGGCAACTAATAAAGCGATAAAACGGTGCAGACTAGATACGGACACCAGGCAGGCGAAGAAAGACAACAATCATATACATAAATATAAAAACTATAGTGCAACAGTTTATAGAGAAGTAATAGAGTACTTGGCTAGTGCGTGTAGATTGATCTGCCCTGAAAAGTTTAAAGTATGATTATTACAATGACTATGCAACATTTCACTGTTACCCAAACCCCAGCGGATAATAAGCAAACACCTACAAGATGCAATAAAGAATTTACTGGAACGTCAATCCTCGAGATAAAAGCTGAAAAGTCAAGGTATGATTAATAAACAGTGGTGCAACTTTTCAGTGTTCCCCAAACACCAGCGGGTGATAAGTGGACACCTACGTGATGCAATGTGACTTCCCGGAACGGCAACCCTCGCGACAACGGCTGAAAAGACAAGATATGTATGATTAGCACAAATATCTTTATAAACTAATGGCTCCCTTCATGGTATTGCACTAGCCAAGTTTCTACTCAGTTATCTTCCTGCTGTATGGCCTTACTTACTAGGTATAAACTTGGGCACCTTTGCTGTCTGGAACCGTCAGATCGGACTGACCCTCTTCCGGAACTTTTCTATAAAAATGCAATTTCATTTTATAAAATGAAACAACCTATTAAAGGAGCGGGAGTAGTCGCCAGATGAATGCGCGGCTGTATGATGACGAAGTGTGGACTTCCACTGCTTGGAATTAACTGAATGACAATAACGAAGCCTTAGGTTCAAATCTCGGTGTGAACATGTCTGCTTGCGATAAGTCGCTCTGGCTGACTGCCAACACAGTGCGAATTTAATTATTTCCTTCAAATATTGAAAAGGGGGTAACGAAAAATGCCTCGTTACAATACGCTCACAAAATTTGAGTAAAATTGATCGAGTAGTTTGAGCTCTAGGTGCGACCGTAGATAGCAAACAACAGACGACAGACATACGTTTTTTAGAAACCAATTTTTAGCTTCAGGGAACTTGAAAAAGTGTAAATTCACCAAATATCCAAAGTTGATTTTTACACGATCACAATACTTTCCTACATACTGCGTATGTGGAAAAGTAAAAAACTTGTCAAACAACTGAACATCTGCCATCGTTCTATTAATATTGGTTCTCTAGATAGGTTTCGCGGATCGGTGGATAACTGGTTATATAAAAAAATTGGTCAAATTTGTCAAGTAATCAGTTATCATCAGATCATTTATGGAACTGGTTAACCTTGAGGTGACTGACTCGGTAATGACTTGCCCACTATGATGTCACTGAAGACAATAGAGGAGACAGTCACAGAAATGCTGCTTTTCCCCCATTGGTATGTCTCTTTTTCCATCTGTCGCAACATTAAGCCCTTTGAAGCCCAGAGACATAGAATTAGACTGTAAATACACATAACTTGCTTTCAACAATAATGTCAAATATCTGCTTTTCCATTGGGACGCCATATAAAATATTTCAACAAACTAAAAAATGGTATAATGTTCACATTTTTTCTTGCTTTTATTTACAATTACCTTGTATATTTTTCACGTTCAAAAATTATTCGCCAAAAGATTTCTAATTTCCCGCTCACAGACAGGTAAACATATGTATCTTTAATTTATATTATCTGAAATATGAAGGCACAAAGAAATATCGAGGATGATTTTTTTTAACATTACTTCCCTATTCTTATGCTAAGGAAGTAAAGAAAGCAATTCCAGACAATTTGGCGATCAACTCAACTTTTTAAGGCGTAGGGTGCGTGCCAAATTAATCCAGATCTGATTAATATGTCATTTTTATGTTTTCATACAAAAAAGGTCTGTTAAGTTTATTGTTATCGTCTTATAAATAGGGTACTTAATTTCCTAAATCGATGTTTACAATCACAAATGACTAGCGTTCATTTCCTCTATTATTTGTACCCCAAATTCCTCTTTATTAAGTTATCCAATCGATGTAAAATACATATGAAATGTATGAATACAGAATAATGAGAAGAAAAACTTTAATTTTGAAAAAAAATATTTTGTGATCTATCATTATTACTTGCTAGTTTGGTCTTAATTAATATTTCTTATATTTTTGGTTATCGTGTAAGTTAAATATTGCTTTCCATTATGTGCCTTTCTGTTTCCGTAAATGTTGAAACACTCTTTCCCCAGTTATTTTTTCAATCGTTAATTAACGCAATTTTTCCTCTCCGACATACATCCAGGGAACACACTAAGCGGGTGACACAGGAGACATGTAACACCCCGTAGCATGTTTATTTAAAAAGATATTATTTTGAAATTTGGTACACTTATATAATACGTGATTGTCCATTCTTATCTACAAAATTTTTTTCCCGACACTTCCGGTTTCACCAGAAATGACATCTACTCTATTATTTTAAATGGCACCCTGTATATTTTTTTTACCTATCTGATTCATATCTAGATTCTCTTTTCAACCATGTATCGGAATATGGCATTTTTTTTTTAAATTACAGTTAATATCAATTTTAGTTTGTTAAGTCTAGGTGGCCCTGATATGAACCTTGGCAGATATTGATCCGTAGTGTGCCGTGATATCGAAAGACCTCTGGTATGCAACTTTATTTCTCAAATTTTTTTGGAAATAACCAGTAGCTGAACAGACTAATAAGATCTAACTTATTTAAAAAAAATATCTTTAAACAACCCACGATATCATAAAAACCAAGATAGGAACCCCATTTTTTTATTTCACATAGTTAAAAAATACTTATTTATCTTTTATTTTTGTCCAATACAATTGCTGTGCCTATCCTATTTTACTTTCTTCATTAAAATTAGTATCGAATGTTATTGCATAATAATCAATATTGTACTTCAACAAAAATATTTGGTAAGCAGGCGGTGGGAACAAAATAAAAGTAGGTAAAACAATTTTTTTAATAAATAAGAAACATCAGTAAAACACATTTGAACAAAATTGATGAAAAACCATTACACTATGTAATACATTTTTACAACGAATGAATGAAATTAAAGTGAAATATTTACTGAACTATATACAAAAGCATTTTTACTGCAGATGCTCAAAATGTTGTCCGTTATTATCTCTGCACAATCGTGTTTTTGTGACGGTAGCCCTAAGCACGTTATCTAACTGTAATTCAGTAATCCCATCGATTGCTCTTCTGACTCTCATTTCCATGTCTTCTCTGTTTATTGGTGGAGTTCTATAAACGTTTTCCTTGAGGTGGCCCCATACAAACAAATCAGGCGGCGTAAGGTCTGGTGACCTTGCAGGCCATCGAACGGGCCCATTTGTTCCCATCCAGTTTACTCCAAACCTTTCATTTAATAATTCACTACAACTCTGCTGTTATGTAGTGGAGCCCCATCCTGTTGAAAAATTATTGGGTTAACATTAGGTGGTAGTTCTTCCAAAAAATCTTGTATCTGGTTTTGCAAAAATCCCAAATATCTTTCTCCATTTAATGAACCATCAAAAATTATTAGCCCAATAATTCTTCTGCCAATTACTCCTAACCATACATTAAAACTAAATCGCTACTGATATGCACTTTCTCTCATATTTCTGGGATTTTCTTGTGCCCAATAACGGGTGTTGTTACGATTAAATAATCCCAAATTAGTGAACCTGGACTCGTCGGAAAATAAAATTTGTTCATGAAACTTATTGTCCAAATTGTGTCTGTTCAGAAAGCAATTGCAATAGTTCTATCTTCTTTGAAAATCATTTTCGTATAAATGCTGGTGTATTTGGTACTCGTATGATTTAAATTTATGATCTTTAAAAATGCGTCGAGCTGATTCCCGATTTACACCGGTTTGGTCCTCAATCTGTCTTATCGAAATCGTGGGATCTGCCTCGACAATTGCAAGTACATTGATTTCCGACTCTTCATCGATAATGAAATTATTTTCCGGTACATCTGGTTCACTTCTGAATTGCTGTTCAACTCTTACAAAATAGTTATTTGGTGGATGAATTCTTTCGGGAAATCTTTCTTGATATAAGTCAGCAGCCCGCCTGCTATTTTTGTTACATTCGCCATAGATTAGTAGCATATCTACTTTTTCATTTCGTGAATACATGGCAAAATAGAGTTAAAAACGTGATAATTTAGGTATAATTTAATGAAAGATACTTAAATTGCTGCCAAGTAAGCAATTCCTAATTGTCAAATCAAAATGACGCCTCATTTTACCTTCTTTTGTTTCCACCGCCTGGTTACTATTTTTGTTGCAGTGCAATATTCATTACTATGCAATAACATTCGATACTAACTTTAATGAAGAAAGTAAAATAAGGATAGGCACAGCAATTGTATTGGACAAAAATAAATGATAAATAAGTATTTTTTAACTAGGTGAAATTAAAAAAGGGGTTCCTATCTTGGTTTTTATGATATCGTGGGTTGTTTAAAGATATTTTTTTTAAATAAGTTAGATCTTATTAGTCTGTTCAGCTACTGGTTATTCCCAAAAAAAATATGAGGCACAAAGTCGCATACCAGAGGTCTTTCGATATCACGGCACACTACGCATCAATATCTGCCAAGGTTCATATTAGGGCCACCTAGACTTAACTAACTAAAATTGATGTTAACTGTGATTTTAAAAACAAATGCCGTGTTTCGATAAATGGTTGAAAAGAGACTCTAGAGACGAATCAGATAGGTAAAAAATATATACAGGGTGCCATTTAAAATAACAGAGTAGATGTCACTTCCAGCCAGAAACGCCGCGAAGGATAGACTGGAACGCTCGAGAATAAAGTGCCTCTGTGTATAAGGAGCGGATGCCGCACACGGAGGACAGTTTTATATCATATGAACAAATTTACAGATAAGCACTGTAATAAGTTATTAATTGTATTAATGTCTATATTTGTACTTAATGTGTTATAATAACGATTAATTATTGTAATTAAATGTTAACTAAAATAGTGGTTTGTGAAAAGTCTTGTTGAAATTATTTGAACCTACGTGCAGGGTGTTTAATGGAGATTGTAAACACGTAACAATATATTTAGTTTTCATTTTTAAATGAATGCTTTAGTATCCCCAAAACTAAATGTTTAATTGGCCAAATACAACTAAATCATTTAGTTGGAGGTAATAAAATTTATTTATCTCAATTAAATCATTCTTTCAGTGTATCTACTTATGTAGGCACGATAGTTCCCAGTAACAAAATGATACAACGCAATGTTTTGTTCACGGTTAAATACAACAATAATTACATAACAAGTACAATGAATTGATTAAACTTATTCGAGGAACAAATTATATCATTTAATTAGATTACTAGAAAAACCAGGGCAGACCAGTAGCGAATTAATTATTAAATTACAAGCACAGCATTATTGGAAATAAAAGTTGGATCGTTTATAGTAAAGTGTGTTTCGTAGAAGGTACCAGATTTAAGACGACAATACCTACCTACTGAAATAATTTAAATAATTTATTATTATTTTTAAATATTACTTATGGAATATGATACTTGAAATATGATATAGGTCAATGGCCTATCACATTTTCTACCAATCAATCAATCAAAACAGATTTATTCAAAATTCTAATACAATAATACCGCCCCAGAACCCGTCCGGGGACCGGCCGTAAAATCACCGCACTGATCGCAGTGGTCGATTGCAAGGCAAGGGCGGATCGGATCTGGCTTCGTTAAAAACAAATTTTAAGACTTAACCTAAACACCTTTTAGCAAAGCAAATAAAAATAGGTGGTACCATTAAAAACATCAAATATAAAAGATTTTAAAAAACTTAAAATTACACATACTTTAAACAACTTGTTCACTGCAACACTTTTTTTTTTAAATTTTCAATCTAAACGAGATACCTTCTGCGAAACGCATGAACGCCGGGCTGCGCAAGGCTGGCCTAAACTTTTAGCTTTAAGAATTTTGATTTCATAATGTTTTAATTTGCTAGAGATTCGTGACGAGAAATGAATTTAGAGATAAAAATGCACAAAAAGAAACAAGAATAATAAACGCGACAAAAAGGATACAAACAGAAAGGAAGAGGAGGGACAGAAAAGATTTAAAGATAGGCAAAGATATGAAATATTAGTAAAGGTGGAAAGGATAAGCGGAAGTTATAGTTGTTGAAGCTTGGCTACAGAGGTTGCCGGAAAATCGGTAACGTCTGGTATGGTAAGGAGTATTTAACCCCAAATGGGGCATTATGCTGTCTAATTTGCGTTATGTGTCTTGTTAGCGGACTATCGCCCAACTTGAACGAATAGAAGTTTTGAGAGATATGTTGGACGTAGTCCGCTATCGGGGTTATGTCGTTACAACATGCGTATAGGTCTCTGAGGGAGGTGTACCTTCCAGAATTCGATATGAGGCGCATGGATTTGTGCTCAAACACTTGAAGTTTTTTCATTGTCGTGACCGGTATGCTGCACCACACCGGTGCCGCGTATGTGATGGATGGCCTGACCACCATTGTGTACAACAATTTTTTATCTTGTCGGTTAAGCTGCTACCCCTGACCATAAGCGGATACAGACTCCTGGACAGGAAGTAGGCCGTCCGTATTGTCTCGTTTATATGGGTATTGAATGTCAGTCTTTGGTCAAGTCTTACCCCCAAGCACTTCACGCATCTCTTGGTTGGGATTTTGTTAACCCTGATCGAAATGGGTGTTATAATTTTGTTCTCAGTGAACCGACGCATGAAGACTATCGATTCGGACTTCTCAGCATTCATCCGAATCTTCCACTGGTCGTAATAAGCCGTGGCACGAGCCATGTACGCCTTCAGCAGCATATTCGCTGCTTGCACGTTATGAGAATGCGCGTACATGGCTATGTTATCGGCGGCCAGCTTCATATTCGGGAACTCTGGGAAGTCCGAGACGTACAAGTTGTACAACTTCGGTGACAGGCATAATCCTTGCGGGACTCCTGCGCGAATGTCCCGCCGTGTTGATAGTTTATTATTCACCCGAACCTGCAGGGATCTGCCCGTGAGGAACGAATGAATGAGCTTAGTGAAGTAAGTCGGAAAGTTGTAGTGGTGTAGTTTGTAAAGTAACCCCGGGATCCAGACGGTGTCGAATGCCTTCTCAATATTTTCTACCAGGTTCGTATTGTTATGTGGAAAGTGGAACCGTCTTGGTAACAATAAAGATTATCGAGATTGAAATCTTCAATTTTTAATCACAAAAGACTGGTAAACATGCCAGGCCAATACTTTCCATTTGCTATTACACTAATTTTCTCTAATAAGTACAGCCCAATCACGGTATAAATCTACAGAATATGAATTGGTTTCTTAAAGAAGACATTCTATTAATTCATGTATTGGTTCATGTGAAACTGTGCTTTACTGAAGATGATTTCTGTGCAAAATTCATATTCAATTTTCGTGGTGTTTAATAGCAAATTGCTAAATGTACGACGGTATTACAAGACAATAATTTTTTTTAGGGGCGAGTCCTAAGGTCTCGGAAATAGATAATATATATAAATCTCTGAAATTCTGGCATTCAAACAATGTTCCAACAGTGGAACCCTGTTATAAGACTTTCCATCTTACACGTAGCCATATTGAAAATACCTGACATAATTGCTAGTTTTCTAATTTGATACTTAACAAAAATGTATATTTTAGAATCTTTAACGGTCTTATATGCAATTGCAATATCATAAAACTACCGTACTAAATTGTATAAGGCTGTTGCTTACAATAAAAACGATAACTCTCAAAAAATGAGGAAGAAATATAGAAATAATACAATTTTCCGTTCCATTTTCCATACAATTTTCCAAAATATCTTCTTTTTTATGTATTTGATATATAAATTTATTAAACATATCAGACAGGTATAAAAAATTTATAACCTAATTTATCAAACGAGATTTGATTTTAAAACCTCTCAATAATAATTGACTCAGTAGGGGGGTTGCGATGCGCTAAAGATAACAGCCGTGTCTTGTCCAAACATTTTTTTATTTCGATCAGATATTAGGAAACGTTTTCATGTGACTGTTTTACTTCATGTATTCAGTTCAAATACTTCTATTTATTGATATATCAAGAATATTCTCTCTTGTAATTTTGTTTGGCACTAATACCTATTTAATGAAATCAAATGGATGTAGCAAGGGAAAAAACTGGGGACATAGAGATATATAAAATTTCATTCTTATACATATTCCTTGACGCGAAACTAAATAATAGTAGTAGTAGTATTGTCATGACCTACGAGTTTATCAAATATAAACAGTCTAACGTAATTTCACAAATTTACTACAATCTAAAGTTTTGATGCAGTATAAATATATATAAACGTAGTTTGAGTTTCATGCTCTAAATTTTATGTCTCGCATATCCCAGAACTAGAGCGAATGTGAAAATTAAAGCTGAAGCTTATTTTTGCCACGCTAAGGATATTTATACTAATTAGTAAAACTACAAAACAATTTAAACTGCACTTTTTACGATGGAGAATGGCCACATATATAAATTCAAACCGGGTCCCCAATTGTACTTCATTTTATCTCACAAAGCTCGCAATCCGGCAATCGGATTTTATGAGACTCACGAGTATTCTGGTAACATTTAAACCGGCAAATGCACAGAACTTATAGACGAAGGGGTTAAGGGTTGTTCAGATTATTTATTATACAGGATTTCCCAAGATAAGCTTATCGCTTAACATTCCTAATAAAATCGGAGTGAAATAAAAACTTCCTTAATACATTTAGATATCTAAATCAGTGACTCAGTGCTTACGTGTTGAAGTCAAAAGGTCCCGGGTTTGAACTCCGACAAGTGCATGGATATTTCGTTTTGCTTTTAAGAGTGCTCCGGATATAAGCCGGCAAGATGCTTCGATTTACTCTCATATAAATCATTATTTTAAATAAGGCTTTCACTAAAAGACTATAAAAACATGTTACAATGTGGGATAATGAAAGATAAAAAGTATATATAAAAAAATATAATTTTTTTCTTCTATTTTCGATTTGTAAAAATTATTTTTATCATCCCACATAGGTATTATTAAAATAAACATTTTCCCTTTTTTAGAACTAAAATAAAATTAGCTCTAATGTCCTCAGGAGTAAAGAGAGATTTGAAGATTAGGTATAATAAATTTGTACAACGTCATATTCTATTACATCTCTATCTCTCTCTTTCCAAGCACACCGTACATTCGGCTGCGTCATTTTATTGACATGAAGTAATTTACAATTAAAATTGGAAGCATGGATGACTAATACACTCTGGATAACTCTTAATATGGTGCTGAGAAGGTAGCATTGGGCTAGACCGCAATTAAGTGAGACATCGCCGTTAGCAGCTATCATCTCTTTTGAGTTTGACTCAAGCTGTAGCAGATGAAAATCTCGAAGGAAATTGTTGTTGTGCAGTTGTTTGTGTGTGAGTGTATTCTGGTTTAGTGGTGAATGGTTTAGTGTTGAAATAACTAGACGTTAAAAAGGAAACATAACTTTTAAGGCTTATTAACTGCAAAGTCTATAAATTTAAAATAAATCTAGGTCTAATTACAGAAATTGTACTGAATTATTATTAGACTTAATGCTTCATCTAGTGGCAATTGTGGTTAACAATAAAATTATATTGTTGTTTTATTAGTTTACCTAATTAACCATTTTATACAAATTAATATTTAAACATTTATTGCGAATAATATTCTTCAAGTCCTGAATAAATAATAAATGTTATAAAAGTTTTAACCTCCTTCCAGATCACTTGAATGACCTAGACTTGTGCCAGTACAGGAGGCGGGGTCCTACAGTTTGTAGTGGAATCTGAAACGCTTCATGGGGAATAATTTATAATTAAAAATTACTTTGCAGTAAGTGGATCTCGAACCGACTTCGCTATATATGCTCAGAGTGAAAGCTAGATGCGCTAACCACTGTGTTACCGTCTCCAAATACCAGGATTACTTACAAAGAAGCCTTCCTGAAGAAAATCCTAAGCTGACAAGTCAGGCGCGATTGAGGACCATGATACGGTATTATTCGACTAATAATTCAGGCCAAAAGAATTGTACAACGGACTAGACCTAGTTCTTTTTTACTACAGAAACAGTTTGTACTTATAGAATTGTAAGTTTTTGTGAATAACTAAGTGAAAGTCTCCTTTTGGTAATCTAAGAACACGTTCGTTTGTTGATTTACTAAATAAAAATTAGAGTTGCATGTACAGAAACCTAACGTGAAATCATTCATTCATTCATTAGTTACCAGAGCGACTGTCGATAAGCGTTGCTTCAGGGAAAAATATTTAATTTGAAGAAAAAAGAAGATGAAGAAAACGAAAGGTACAAAAAGGAAGGCAAAAACTAAATGAAAAGGAAAATGAAACGAAAATAAAAAGAAAAGGACATGGAAAATAAAATAGGAAAGAAAAATTAAAAGGAACTGGAAAGAAAATGAGTTAAAATGGAAACCGGAAAATAAAAGGAAGATGAAGAAAAGGAAGGGGGGAAAGGAAGAGAAGAGTAAAAGAAATGGAAGAGGAGACAAGAAAAGGAAATTGAGAAAAGAACCAGAAAAAGAAATGAGGAACCTCTTTCAGTCACTGAGACCTATTACTGACGCCTGTAGACGAGTTACCACCAACCAGGAATTTTGCCGAACCTCTTCTGCAGGGAACTTTTACTTGTCTAACATTTAATAGACAAGGGACCGAAAACTTTGCATCCCCTCTGAAGGATAGTATATCCACTACGCAAGTCTCGCCTAAAATTGCATAGTTTCTGTGCATACACTGATATGCAAGTCGTAGAAGATGCGGGGCAAGGACACGTGCTCCCTTGAAACGGTTACTCATCCAAGTATAGTGCAGTAAAGGCGCACCTACGCTCACCCCTTCTTTTTCTTTCCTTTTCAAAATCATCAAGTAAGAATAATGTGATACCTAATTAATAACTTATAATTTTTATGAGAAGGTGTTTTCGAAAATTTTTTGTAACTGCTGAAGCATTGAAATACTGAAAGTATATGTCAATCTCAGGTCTGAAAATGTTGGACATGGGAGATTTTTCATAACCGGTAAAGATAAGTTCAATTAGAATCGTATCAGAAACATAATTGATTATTTGCGTTTCTCAAATCCCGGACAATATACGGGATATTGATAGAAGGAAATCCACCACACTGTTGGCTATGCAAGGACAAACATTTTAACGCAAAACTGCTGGAAACATAGTGAAGCAAAAGAAAAATTTGTCATAAATCTCAAGGTTTATTATTTAACATTTAAAGGAAAATTCATTATAATCCGCGCTGCGCTGTATTTAATCGTTGGCTGTTATATTTTAAGCCTGAAAAGTCTGAAAAATATACCGGTATCTAAAATTTATCTGTAAAAAATATTTTACTCCGGATTTTTTTAAATAATCCGGTTATTTTGAAATAAATTCGTTAGTTTTGATGAATTTTTTTATTCATCGACATTTACATATTAACAAATAACGTTTGCATTCATTGATGTAGAGGTTTTCAGGATTTGCTAGAATTTTACTTTGCTAGTAAAGCTAATAATGCAATCATACAATTTAATTGCGATTTTATAATCATGTCCGTACATGATTATGTAATCGTGTATGTTTGTGTCTGCCGTGTGTGTACTCGATGAAATACGGTTATTGAGCAATGAAATAAAAGCAGCAACATTAGTCTAACGTTATAATAATTTACATTCACATGAATTGATATGGAATACTGATAATTTGCAGCTGGTTGCATTTACATCATACCCGCTGAATCTGAATTTGCGGCCAGAATTTGCCAATCGGCTAATACTTTTTAGATAGCTCATATATGCCTTTAAGTGGGCACAATATTAAAACATAATATTATTTAGTCGCAAACACCTCTATAAAAACCTTATATTGCTATAAGGAACGTAACCAGACTGCAACCAACAGCTACTCTCCGGGCTATGTGCCCCGCCGAGCTCAGAGTTACAAGTTACAAGCCTGGCGCGTTAAGTGTAATAATTATATATTACCAACAGAACGCTAATGCTTATTGTAACAAACACTCGCCGAAAGACTGATCCTACTTAATGGAGCTCTCGTGCCAGTCGTCACACACCACTAGGAGACTGCAGTTTCGAGCTCTTGGCTCTCGTCAGTGCAAGGTAGGCATGTGACGACCGATACGAGGATCCTTGGACTATTTGGTACATCTCGGTATCCAAATAATAGCGACATACAAAACAATCAGCAGGCGCCATCTAGCAGTCCGGTGTCTGTTGCAATCGAAAAATAAATAGCCTGACTGGACTTAGCATAGTTTAAATGTGCTTTTAGGGGGCAGAATATTAAAACATAATATTTTTAGTCGCAAACTCCTCTATAAAATCCTTATTTTATATAAGGAACACAGAGTATCATTATTGTTCACACTTATTGTTACATATAGCAATATCAGTGTTGCATTTTAAAAGGATTTTCGCTTTACAATAAAAGAAATTAAAATAATTAAGAATGGTAGCAGTGAACCAAAACTACACGTTGTGTTCAAAAGACGAGCTCGGAATGTTACTAATATGAGACCTCTGTTGGAGAGTTAATCATCCATAATTATCCATTCCATTAATTATCTCCGATACTATAAACCGGCTCGTATAAGCTGACTCTAGATCCCCCGACATTCATCAACCTTCCACATGTACGGCTAAGCCGATGTTGAAGTCCAAGAAAACACGCTATCCTCCATGCCCTTAAACATATCTCAAACTCATACGTCTCAGAGTCTGACATCAATGGCTTTCGAGCAGCTAAGTTGCACCCTTGGGAGAAATTACGGTAATAGATTTTTAGTTCTAACCATCGCACAAAACACAAATACGTGGAAATTACTCACAATAAGGAAAATTACTTTACTTCTAACAATGAGGATGTCTCAATTCAATTGTCACACATAACTCAATATTTATATTTAGTTTTGGCAATTACTTTGTGCAACAATATTTAAAAGCATATTCCAGTCAACTGCTAATAAGTCGCTATCAAGAGATGTAAAATCTGTGTATTCCCTTTTTGCAGGCTCTCTTCGAGATTTGTTTTGAACATGAATTTGAATGCTAGATCCCAGGACAACATGATCGAAATTTCGAATTAGTGAAAGATATGTGAAGTCACCTAGTAGGTTCCTGTTAAAGGTGATAATTAAATCTAAGAGGTAGATGAGGATCTCATTATCCCAAATCCCAAAAGCTTTTGGTCTGATATCAACACTAAACAATAAACTGCTTCAATTCAAAATATAATGATTTATGATAATACTTTGTGTGTATATTCCCTTACGGACAGAGGTCCCCGTTGTTAGTCTTTCTTAGTAGAAGGAAGCTAGCATTAGATGGTAGTTCGCCAGTCGGCACACAACTGGCGACACACCATAGAGGAATTTTATACTAGATAATTCGGAACCTATCTAGAATCGCGGTCTAAAATAATAGGAAAAGATCTGGAATAAAAGTTACAGAGTATAAAAGAAGCTGAATTAAGGCACTAGAGTAGTTTGGACAGTAAAGTCATCAGATCAAGAGAGAGAACAAAGTGATCAGAGTAGTAAATAATACACATTTTTCATCTGCCACTAAATAGACGACGGTCTGGACAATGACAAAGATAAAACTTTACCTAATGTGGTAGAAAGTAATATTTTGCAAGCTTTTAAACGCATTAAATCAAAAGTTATGACTTTTCTTATAAACACACCGTTGTATTTATCACTTAAAATTATTTGACGTTCACAGAGAAATAACACTAAATGTTTTTGTACTACATAAATTTAATAAATTCGTTTCTAAAACTATTTCACATACCACACCATTAAATTTTGCAATAATTTTAAATAAATTATTACACTTTAATAGTTTTCTTAAATGGTAAAAAACCCGATGAGTTGTTAGACTTTTAAATATCTATTGTGAAGCAGATAACAGCTGCAATAAAAAGGAAAAGCATTTGTTCCTAGAGGTAATAAATTCTAGAAATTTGAAGTAAATTATGTACTATCATACTAATTATGTATGTCAACGTGATAATGATACAACAATAAAAACGACATTAATAACACATTTGACTTAGGTTTAGCTACCAATTATTAGCAAATATAGATAACAGGTATATGTTTGAAATGTTGAAAATCCATCTTCCATGTCAGAGATCTAGATTAATCTGAGAAAAATAGTCGGGGCGCTAGAGTTTGTAGTATAATACGAACCACTTCTTGGGAATAATTCATAATTGAAAATAACTCTAACCCCCTTCGCTAAGTATGCTCAGATAGAAAGCTAGACGCACTAACTCTGTTTCGTATCAAATAACTAAAATTTTTAAGTTCACATATTACAATAAATAATAAACACCATAAAAATTAGACAATCCCAAAATTCCAGGAGCCAGGGGCTTGTGCGGAAGAGGGTTACACGTTGAAAAACCGCGGACATACAAGCATATCTTCCGACAGTGCCAGTGCCGGAGCCGGGATTCGAACCCGATGGTGCGATACCCATGTGATTAATCGCGATTGCCACCTCGCGCCTTAACCTATCGGCCATATAGATATAATGCCATTATTTTTAATCACGCACATCTCCGTTATTTACGATTTTGATTTTTCTTTAAATTTAAGAAGTGTTAGTAAATTTTTTTATTGTTCTTATATTTTTTTTTTCGGGAAAGTTGATAATTTTTCTGGAAAACTGGAAAAACTTCCACTTATTTATTTTATTTAGATAAGTATAAGCTCCCCTATAAAATCCTTATTTTACTATAAGGAATGCAACTAACAGCTACTCTCCGGGCTATGTGCCCCGCCGAGCGCTGAATTACAAGTTACAAGCCTGGCGCGTTATGTGTAATAATCGCACACTACCAATAAAACGCTAATGCTTCGATTGCAACAAAATATATACATATATATATTCTTATTATTTGCTACCGTATCCATTAGTGGATACAAGACATCATCAGTGCGTGCATATATTGAATTGTATCATTTCTAACAGAGACCTCAAACTGGATACAGTAATTTAGTATTAACCCACACCTTGAGCTTTCTAACAAACTTTGTCTCGATATTCCAACCACATATACAACAAATCTACTTGCAGAATCAGAAATAAAAGCAAGTATTTCCTCATTTAATGTTAATCGAGTTGCAGCTTCCTAATAAACACAAATTTCATTGTTTCGTTAACATTAAGTCACGTACAGATAACTTTAGAAAACATCATTCAATAATTAAATAATACATTTTAGATAGAATAAATATAAATATTCAAAAGAATAGTTACAATACGCACTTGGTTTCATTAGTTTTTAAGACTCTTTGATAATGGTCGCAAGGCCGAAACATATGTCAGAGAAATCTGAACAAAACTAATGAAACAATGTTACCTTCTTTCTCATATTATTTATTTTTGAGAAAGAATTGAGGCAACATGTGCGGACGACTAGCTGGTTTAAGCCGGAGCAGAGAGCCGTGGGTCCAGAGCATTCGTAAGAGTGGAGAAACTTACCCTTTCTGACATGTACAGCATAAGCGACAGATTTCTGTTTATTTCGAGAAAAGGAGACAAAGAAAAATTGATGTTAAATTGGGCACCATCTATAATAAAATAAGCAAAATTGTCTCTTTTTCTCGAATAACCAGTCTACTATAGATCAGACTGAAATTGTTGGTAAGAGAAATAAAAAGATAGTTTAAAATGAATGACAAAATATATTACATGAAAAAAAATAGACAAATCGGTTTGAGACAAATTGAAATGTAAAAAAAAATATATATAAAAGACAAATTGATACTAGTATCCTAGATGGTTTATGGTTTAGGTGACTGGTTCTGGGACAGCAATCCAGGCCCACAATTGTCTCTTGTTGCAAGAATTCTAAATTTTCCTTGGCAATTTACGTCTCTCAATGAAATGGGATGAAAGTTGTAGGAAAATTAACCAACTATGTGGTTTAATGAAAAGATAACCAAAGTTTATCTATGAAAGATAAACTGTGCAAAAACTATGCAGGAATGTAGAAGATGTATCTCAGAATTTAAATATCTAAGAATATAAGCATCTAAGCAAGTTAGCTGTACAAAATTAAGCAAGTTAGCTATTCAAAATATAAGCAAGTTAGCTGTGCAAAATTAATTAATTAGGTTAACTGTGCAAAAGCTGCAGGAAATATATTTATTTAAGCTATACAAAAGTAATTTAAGCTATACAAAAGTAATTTAAGCTATACAAAAGTAAGCTGATTTCTTAGACTATAAATTGCCAAAAAAATTAAAAGAAAAGAGAAAAATATTTTTAAACCCATGTGGTACATATAGTATTTTAACTACTTGTTAAATTAAAAAGAATTGACTTTGAATTCAAAATTTATTTTAAAAATAATTGAAATTATACCAAAGGCAAAATTTGAAGATTAATTACATTTTAAATAAGTATAATGAAATTACCTGTATGTTAAACACTTTGTAACTGGGATATAAAAATTGTAATATCAATTACTGAAGTCCGCAGTTAAAAATTATAAACGTATGAATCAGTACAAAGGCTGCAAGCAAATGACTTCCTGGTGAGCTTTACTGATAAGGTAAACTTTTCGTCCTGTTTACTGGAAAACAACGCTACCAAAAAAATGTGAGAAATCTAATTCCCTATTGAAATTGAAAGCTATAAAATATAAAAATAGTACCAGTATGGCCATCTGTCAGTGGTTGCGTTAAGCGTACCAACTTGCCTTGTAGATTCCCGTACTCAACTAAAGTAGTGGCATATAATCTATAAAAGTAATCTATAATGATAGTTTA
Source organism: Leptura quadrifasciata (assembly GCA_963675555.1). Classification (NCBI taxonomy): domain Eukaryota; kingdom Metazoa; phylum Arthropoda; class Insecta; order Coleoptera; family Cerambycidae; genus Leptura; species Leptura quadrifasciata. The sequence goes on from OY776674.1 coordinate 8,324,017, forward strand.
TTTTATTATTTCCAGACCAGCTGATTTGCCTTTGCAATTTCTATTTTATACATAACCACAAATATTAACAGATGTAAATAAGTAGTAAAACGTATTGATAAATCCGTAAATATATTACATCTTATAGGATATACTATATATAGAATGAGAAAAGGTAAGGAAAATAACCATATGTACTCCATAGTAAACAAAAATATAAAAATTGAAAAATAGATATCTGATGTAAATAAATGTTGTAGACAAATTGTTAAATGTTTGTTTCCTGGGATGCTGTCTTACAACGGAAATGAGATACATAATAGTAGTAGTTCCTAAGATATAAAGCTAAGTACATAAAACAGCGTGACATGGTTTAGCAGTTATACATGTAAAATTCTGTTAGTTGAAAACAGTTTCACCTGCAAAAACTGAATCCAAAAAATATACAGGTCGTGCTAACTATCCACAAAATACTAGTTTTTAAATAAAACTGTTAAATGGACATAGGCCATGTAACAACAATAAACGAAGTGCGTATTGTAACTATTCTTTTGAATATTTATAATTATTCTATTGAATATGTTTTATCAAGAACCTACCGCAGATTCAATCCAATTAATACATTTTAAATATAATTTCTAAATAACGCCTCTATTTCTTTACTTCATTTGTTTACTATTTGTATATTAATCCGTCATATATTACAACTTTTAGTTTTATGTCAATACCTTGATTTTATATGTGATTTATATATGTATGTTATATGAGATTTTACCGTGTACATACTTTTTTATTATTATTATGTCATTAAAATTAGTAAATTCTCATAAAATAATCGAATATCGGTACTAATAAATTTATATCATATTCCTTTTTATTACCATCGTAACATGATATTTCTACAATTTGGAAGCATTTGCAGGTTTGGATTACTGTGTTAAATGCAGGCAATAATAAATTAATGTTGATTCGGCATCAAAGCCAATGGAACCAACAGGCATACGCCTTTCAGTTAACATATTGCCATTAAACTCAGTGTCCCTCATCAAAGAGAGTCATAGTATAATCTGAAAGCCATGTTATTTTATGTACTTTGTCCTGTATTAATTCTACGAGCTTATTCCCTCTTATATAAATTTAGTATAATAGTTTAAGGGAATATTGTAGTGGAATAACCACAATGATAATAATTGATTTTAGTTAATACATTTTACATGTATGTTTATATGCAAGTTATCCAAGAACTTCAGAGCAAGTCCCTGAATTTTGGCACCCTATAGATTTATATACAGGGCTTGCAATGTTGCTGTGGAAAAAGATACAGGGTGTCACTGTAGCGTTAATTTTATCTCATTCGAAGTAACTAAAAAACTAAATAGGACAACTTTTTTTTTCAAATGTAAATCTGTCTCTATTTGAATATGTAATGCGTGGCTGAAATAAAATAGATATCACTTTTAATTTATTTTTTATTTTAATGCTGTAGTTATTGCTATAGTAAATGATGGATGGTTAATGACACAATTGCATTGCGTTATAACATTAACAAAAATTTGGTGTGTAACATTTTAAGAAAGTGGAGAATAAACGGTACGATTAGTAGAATCTTGGATCAAAGGACAAAGGATATCCTACTTAACAAGAAACTAACTATTAATATTTCGTTATTGCACCATTTCGATTTATAACTTCTATTAGTCTGTTTGGCATAGAATTAAATAACCTTATACAATAATCATTAGTAGTAATATTTTCCCATGCATTATTTACTATTTCCAGTAATTCTTCGGCATTCCGTGGTCTAATATTGCGTTTTTGGATACTTCTTACGAGTAGTCCCCATACTTCTTCCACGGAGTTAAGATCTGGACTATGACTGGGCCAGTTAAGAACATTGATGTTGTTATCTTGAAACCAGTTAGTTACGGTATGAACAGTATGAACGGAACAATTGTCTTGTTGAAATATGAACTCATTATCAGGAAATAATTGTGACACTGAAGGGAGCATAATATTGTCTAAAATCCTAATATACGTTTCACTATTAAATCGTTCCTCAATATGCCACAAAACACCAGGACCACGTGCCGATATCCAAGCCCACATATTGACGGAAAATCTACTTTTATCATTTTTAGATATATATTTCTCATTGAATCGAGTATTCGGAGGGCGGTAAACACGAATACGACCACTGTGTGTTGACTGAAAAGTTTTTTCGGTAAAGATTACATTGTTTTACATCATGCGCTAAAAATTCAAGCGCAAATCCTACTCGGGGTTCTTTATGTTCAGCTTTAAGTAAGTATTTCTGTGCTGCTGCATGACAGGGTAGCTCCGATTCTCTTACTCGCCGGAGACAAGTACCACTCGATCCAGAAAAATTCGTTTCTTCAGAAGCCTGAATAACTGAGTAAAATGGATTTTCTACTAAAGCATTTACCAATCGCAAATCTTGTTGTTGAGTTGATATCCTTCGTCGCCCTGATCCAGGATTTCTACTAATCGTACCGTTTATTCTCCACTTTCTTAAAATGTTACACACCGAATTTTTGTCAATATTATAACGAAGTGCAATTTGTCTCATTGACCATCCATCTTCTGCTTTAGCAATAACTCCAGACTTAACTAGATCGCTTATACGAGGCATATTAGTTTTTTGCACACTTGCAATAAATTATGACAACTAACTGGCAATGTCACAAAAATTAAAGTTAGATGTACACAACTAGATTTTAGCAAAATACCGTTATAAGACTTGTCCTATTTTTTTGCTCACGACCGTATCGTCTTACTGATAACTTCAGCTACAAGTTTCAAGTCCTGCCGTTTTTTCATCATTGCAGCTGCGGTCTTGCCTTGGTCGAAGAGGGCAGATGTAGTGTCACACCCAGAGAATGCGTGCAGAAATAATATGTGATCTCGAATATCTTGATCGTGATCGAAGCTTTGTGAAGAATAAATTTTTCGTTCGACCTTCCCTCTGCCTGGTTTAAGGAGAAAAATTTCTTTATCAATAGGTGTACGAATAGTTGAAATTATAAGAAAATCCACATCTTCCCCAACCACAATCGTAGTATTTTTACATGATTCCTAAGCGCTATTGCGTATACGAAAAAAAGATCCTCTATCTTTTTTGTAGAGAATTTCCATAGCTTTATTTTTGGCCTGACGTATTTTTGTCGTAGAGGCAATAAAAATCGAGATATCTTGAAAAATTTATTTCAGAGCATGATTTTAACCTTTACCGCTTTGCCAAATTTTATCTTTACACTCCCACTTCAGAGACTTTTGGGACATTATTCAGGACATCACAGCCTATCTGAAAAACTATAATTTGCTTTTGTATGTATTGGTCTGAAAATTCGGCTCATTTCTCACTAAATGCGGTGGGTTAAATGTTATCAATAGGCATTGCGTAACTTTGAACAACAACTACGTAATGTTGGTGTGGATATTCGATGAATATGGTTTCAACAAGGCGGAACCACTTCCCTCACTGCTAGGGATTCTATGACAATTTTGCGAAGGACGTTTCTTGTCATGTCATTTCGAAATTTGGGGACATCAACTGCCAAACATGGACACCGGATCTCTCAGCTTGCGATTTCTTTTTATGGGGCTACTTAAAGTCAAAAGTGTTTTGTAATCGGCCCCAAACTTTGGAGCAACTAAAATAAAATATTCGAACAGAGATTAACGCAATCCCAAATGAAATGTTGGAGCGGGTTTTGAAAAACTTTCGTGCTAGGCTTCAAAAGTCCAGCAATGCGGAGAAGGTCATTTGACTAATGATATATTTAAAAAATAAAATTCCGTGTTTCCTCAAAAACCTTGTGTTTCATTTTTTAGCAAAAATTTAGCCATTAACAAAAACAACTCAATTTAAAATGGATACTTCATTCTTCAGGATCCATTACTACCTTTTTCTCCTATTTTTACACGCTTTTTATTAACTTCACCTGTATGTTTGTTTGTTTGTATGTATGTAACGGAATCCTTGAACGTCATTCTCACCCACTTTGTCCTAATGTCCTCACCAGGATCATCAGGATAAAATAAAAATTTTAAAAAATGACTAATCTATGGTCGATATTTTGCCGGATGCGCCGCAGTTAGTAATATATATTTTATTATTTTATATGAAAATAAAATTAGAGTTTCAAAACTAAAAAATACGCTTCAATAGCAAACCGAATTGAATAATAAAAAATAATGTTTAAGAAATTCATTTTATTATAATTGTTATACATATATAGTAAAGAACACCCCACGCTTTTTACAAAAAAATGAATTTTTTAAACATTATTTTTTACTTTTTAGTTCGGTTTGCTATTATAGCGTGTTTTTTAGTTTTTTAAACTATAATTTTTACTATTCACTTACTTATTCTTGTTCCTAAATTATGAAAGCTCTGAAGGGTCACATTATATTTTTTCTTGAAATTTCAACTTTTCGACATGTCAACATTTATAGTTTTACTGCTGATGTAGCACACGAATCTCTGTAAACAAGTCTTAACTATAGTTCAAATGTGCTTTTAGAGGGCAGAATATTAAACATAATATTTTTAGTCGCAAACTCCTTTATAAAATCCTTATTTTACTATAAGGACCGTAACCAGACTGCAACCAACAGCTACTCTCCGGGCTATGTGCCCGCCGAGCGCTGAATTACAAGTTACAAGTCTGGCGCGTTAAGTGTAATAATTGCATATTACCATCAAAACGCTAATGCTTCGATTGCAACGAACACCAGCTGAAAGACTGATCCTACTTAAAGGAGCTCTCTTGCCAGTCGTCACACGCCACTTGCAGACTGCAGTTTCGAGCTGTTTGACGAGAGCCAATAGCCAAACCTAACTTTATAAAAAAACTTTCTTAATAAAACTCGCAATGTTTCATCTTTACTAGAACGTAAAATTATTTTAAATTTTACAAGGTGCTACGAGTTTCACGTACATGAATAAATAGATACGTTGGATCTTAATGATTATCAGATATTACGTAACGAAATCTCTTGGGCTACTGTAGCGTAGCAGATACCGTAGGCACTGACTTACCCGGAAAGTGATTTCTCTAGCTCAGACTATCTCAGGGCGTTAAGCCCAAGCTTACATAAACTATGATAAATTATTAGTTTACTTACTTAACAAATCACTGAGTTTTTCCATATGTAGTGGTCGCAGACGAAATAATAACACTTTCTTTAAAAAATGAAATGCACTATATTAAGCAATTTACAAAATTGGTTCTCTAGAATATAACCTGGCGATGTTCACAAGGTGTGGCCAATATTTCACGATTAATCAGTTACAACATTCATAAAATGCCTCGTGTAGCTACACATCGGTTTACAATATGATCATGAATTGCTCATAAATTCTGCCACAAAGGTTTGATTTAAAGAACCTCCTTAAGTATATGTAAATATATGCATAAAATCTCTAAATATGTACAGGTTAAAATGCCAAAAGTATGAATTGATGTCCATCGGAACCACTGAAGGTGGTCCCCGGTAAGAAAACAAATAACACAACACTTATTTAGGGTGGTACGATACCGAGTCCGGACGTGGAAGGACTGAAGCCCTGCAGAGATGCCTTCGGGACACAAGAAATGGACCCAAGGATGGGGTTGATCGTAGCCTCTCCAGCCCTGGAACCTTCCACTGTGTGTGGATGCCCCGTCCGTGGAACTCTCACTGACGTGTGTAGGAGCCCCGTCCGTAGAACCCTAAAGATATCACGATTTAATTCACAGTCAGAAATGCACGTGAAGCGTGCTTAATGTGAGCAATTCTGACATAACCTACAAAAGGAATATAATTTACCTCACTGATGAGGGAACAATCCACCAAAACTCCTGGAAGCCACAGTCGGATAAATGGAGTCGAGTCCGCCTTTTAAGTTGACACTGTATTTCCAAAGGAAAGCCTGCAAATTTGCGAAACACGTGGGTAGAGAACGGGCAAGATGGCGTGAAGAGGTTAGCTTACCTTGTGTAATTTAATATCCTGCTTCCGCAGATAAAATTTACTCACAAACACAAAATATTCCGCTAAACGGAACAACAACAGATTGAGGAAATTTTCTTGAGTTGATTATTCTAAAATCCACGAGGATGCCTTGGATAAACAAGGTTCACAGAATAATCAGCTACCCACGCCAAGCCAACAAAAATGGTTGCCTACCCGTCTTTCGCTCTCTGCTGTTCACGTGTCGCCCTCCCGTGGAGAATAGCGAAATGTGTTTCGGACGTGTAGCAGTTATTATAATGCGGCCCACAAAACGCTAAAGCGTATGGTGGGTCGCATACGCTAGAGGTCCGTAACAAAGGTGTCACGAAAACGAGTTACACAAGAAAGTATAATTTTTTTTAAATGGAACACCATATATTTTTTTGGCGTTAGTTGGCCCTTCAAGGGTCTTCTATTACACTCTTAAGTATTTCGCCAATCGGATGCCGCCTTGCCAAGTTATGATTTTTTTCCCGTTCTTTTTGGCAATTTTCAAATATTTTTTTGACTGCCATATCTCCGCGATTTATTAATTGTTTTTTCTAAAAATGTAGATTATTTGATAATGCTGTATTTACTGAAAAACATTTTAGAAATAAATTATTGTTATACCGGGAGTCTAAAATATTTGTTTACATTTCTTGATATTTAATTAAAATTTTTCTCAATTTTTTTAAATGGAATGCCTATAATTTGTTTACATGGATAAATAAATCATACAATTCTCCACATTTTAATATCATACACTTTATTTTTATTTCAAACGGTTTTTGAGATATGATTATTTCACATTTTGATATCATATACTTTCTTTTAATAATAATTATGAACGGTTTTTGAGCAATAATTTTTTTCACGATATTGAAACTACCCTAACAATTGCTAAAAATGTCCACCATTTTGATGCACACAATACTGAAGTCTCTCGATAAGTGAATGCCTTACATTGTATAACATATTAAAATTTATACGATTAAAACACTAACCAATATTTTCCATCATATTTCCTTTAGTCGTTGGTTTTACTTTATAAACGTCTGACTTCACAAATTCCCAAAGGAAAAATCCATTGAAGTCAGGTCGGGTGAGTTAGGCGGCCATGCAGTAACATAGTTTAATACAATAATAAATTAGACATAATTTAACAGTTTATTAAATTAACTACTGATAAGTATTTAGAACTACTTATACTCTTCGCAACTTTATACAGACTAATCGGTTGTGACCCTAACAGATATAAAAAGTTGAAATTTCAAGAAGAAACTTGAAATTTCAACTTCTTAAAAAGTTGAAATTTCAAGAAAAAAAGTTGAAATTTCAACTTTAAAAAAATTATAATGTAACCTTTCAGAGCTTTCGTACTAAATAGGTACTAGTCCAGGAGTTAAACCAGAATTTATTTTCCACTTTATTAAATTGATGAACTTTTGATTGGTCATCACATCACAAGCTTTACCTCAAACGATTCACTTATTCCTGTTCTAAGTTTTATGCATAATACTGAATAATACCTGTATATAATTTGATTTTCCTGATGACTATTGTTACAGAACTTCTGTTAACTCTATATTAATACTTAATTTATTATTTCCAGGTTAGACTAATCACTTGTGAATGCTACATTGGTAAGTTCTTAAAAATAATTTGTTTTATATTGTTTGCAAAAACATTACAATCTATGTTTTCAAATTGTTTTCTTAAACATAAACTATTGAAAAATTTAACAACAAATTATAACAATAGGTTAAGTAAACCTATTTATATTGTAGTTGAATTTGGTGGTCTAGAAAATAGCCACCGATAAAACTTGATGTCAATCCATGATAAATAAATAACTTACTACATTTTTTTCAAACTATTAACTATTGGTGTTCCAATTATTAGTATACTAGTTGGAATATCACATTGGAGTAATACTGTTGAAATTTTTAATTTACAATTTCTTTGTTCTTGTTTGCAAAATTGAATACTAACCCCAATATACGTACAATTTTATTTCTGTATTTGTGAATGTTCTTCAGGCTGTTTTTTGGCATAATCATAAGCCTCACTAACTGTATAGTTATAAATGGTAAGTATTAAAAGTATGTTATAATATGGCCCATTTTAATGGCATGCATGCCTTTTTTACCTTATCGCTTAAAAACAATTCTAATCAACTAGCCACTTCATATTAACACTTCTGAACAAATTAAAAAAATTGTGATTTAGATTAATGATTTTGACCAAGTTATTTGAAGTTTATAATATTTATCAGGTAATTTGAAATATGTATCATTCCCTCTTCAACTATTTCAGTTTAAAATCAACCTGCGAATGTATAAAACAGTAATACAACTAACACGTAACAACAAACTTACCTTAAATGCCAGGTTATAATGGAATAGAAGAGGATGGATATTGAATGACTTTGCATTAGAAAGTGCTAATAAATCGCTATTCACCGGATTGAAAGAACATGCTCCTGGGACCTGGAGTCTACTTTCTAGTGAATTATTCGTTAAAAAAGAGAACTATTCAACCTCAGCAAATCAGAAATAAGGCTACAAAAGGGGATTTCGCAGGTTAATCCCAAAACCTAGTTAAAGCCTTCTAATAGTTCAAAACTGATTTAAAATTGCTGCGGTAGGATTCAATAGCTGCTTGGTCATTTCAGAAGATTGAATTGACCTGCACCTAGGACATGTCATATAAATGAAGAGAGACTAGACGTATAGACTGCTTCGAACAGTACCTCAGTACATGCATATTCTTTCTGTACTGTTATTACGTCTTCCTGACCTACCACTATTAAGGTAGGGTTAAACTTCGTTATTGATTGTTTACATAGATTAACTGATCCTTTTTTCTAACATCTGTTTTACGCTAATGAAGTATATTATAGTTTAAATCAGATATGGATATTGTTATGGTTCTCTCACTCAATAAATATATTTGCAAAACATTAAGCAATAATTAATTATAATGTTTATTGTTTAATAAAGATAAGCAAATAGTTTATTTGAAAAAAAGTCATAAATAATAATAACAAACTTTTATTCTTTTATTTAAGCCAGATCAATTGATGTGGCTTTGGGGGTCAATATTATCATATTTATTTGTTATTAGATTATTATAAACAGCTGTTGCTATACACGGAGGACCAGACTTTGTATATTTCTGCACTGCTATTCTAATCACAGTAATAGTTTCCGTTAAAATAATTCAATTTATGTTTTACAGTTTTTCTTGAAGTGTTATTTTTCGCAAAACCCTTCGCTATATTCTGTATTAGCTCGTTAGGAAAATCAGTCAATATTTACGCCAACGCTGGCAATAATTCATCCCTCACAAGGAAATAATTTAAAACGACGCGATGCTGATATTCGTATAACATAATTATTTCGAAACATTTAGAGAAATTGTTAGTAATTGTTATAGGTTTATAATTCTCAATATTATTGTTAGGGATTGTACACCTGTTTTTTTGTTTTGCAACTCCGAATAATTTTTAATATGTCTTTGAAGTACTGTATATAAAAAATGTTTTCTTAACCGCCTCTCAAGTTACCATAGTAACCTCCTGGAAGATCTCAAGGATCTTGTGCTAGGTAAAGAGAGACGAGGCCCTACAGTTTAACGTGGACTCCGAACCACTCTTAAGGCAATTTTTTTCATGAAAATTTGTTTCACCTTGCAGGAATCGAACCCACTTCGCTAGGCAACTCAGTTTGCTAGAGACGCTTTAGCATACTGAGCTACCGGATATATGGAAAAAATCTCGTCTCGGCCCGGTTTATAAGAAGGGTGAAAAAAATAGAAAACTATCGGCAAATTACTATAATTTGTAATTTAGTCACAGCTTTTGAAATACCTCTGCATAATGTGTTTTAACCTCATATAGAGGAGCAGGTTAGTGTGCATCAGCACGGCTTTTTTATAAATCCATGGTCTCAAACTTATTTTGTGTTACGCATTATATCGCTCAATGAATGGATTTAAATGGCCAAGTAGATGTTATTTACACGAACCCCAATCTATTATTACATAAGCTAGATCTCGCTGGTGTTTCTATACTACTGTTAAATTTATTTAAATCTTGTCTTAGCCAAAGAACACAATATGATGAATGTCTGGGTGTAAATTCATTTGAACAGTTACATCAGGGGTTCCCCAGGGATCTGTTCTGGGGCCTTTTCTTTTCATATTATTTATTATTGATATTTTTGATTATTTAGATGTATGCTATTTACTCATGAAGTTGTTTTGCAATATTAGCTCTGAGGCAGACAGCGACAAATTGCAAAACGATTTGCAATGGGTGAACGATTGGTGCTCATTGAATAATCTTCCACTAAATGTTGAGAAGTGCAATGTGATCTCTTACTATAGAAAACAAAGTCCACTGCTGAAAGATTATCAATTAAATGGCAACATATTACACCGCCCTAAACATATGAGAGCTGTTGGAATTAACTTTTATTATATATGTCAATAACATAATGCAATCTTTTAAAAATTTGGGCTTTATAATAAGAAATTCAACCGGCTTTACTGACGTGAGCAGGTTAACAATGTTATTTAATTCTTTGGTCATATCAAAACTTGAATATGCTTCACTAATATAAAATCCAAGCTATTTGACCTACATCGACAGTTTATAGGCAGTGTAAAGACGATTCCTTAAGTATTTATCCTTTAAGGAAGATAGGTTATATCCACCAATTGGAATACCACAAAGTGTCCTACTTGATCTAATTACTTAGCCTGAAGATAGCAGAATTAGACAGTCATTACTATTTCTATATAAAATACTATATAGTAAAATAGACTGTCCTGTTAGAACAAATACGCTTTTATGTACCAAGAACCGAGACTCGTAATAACATTACCTTCTATCTTGCCAAACCCAGGACTGATTTGTTGAAACATTCTTCGCTTCACTATATGTGCGATAATTACACCAACCGACAATACAGAGTTGACATATTTAGTTATATTATAAATAAACTTAAGACACTGAACACTGTGCAATAGTTCTTTTTTTGTATAGTCTCTGTTTTCTCTGTTTCTCTGTTTTTTCTCTACTCATGCCTGTTATTCTATAGTTACCCAATCCGGTAGTTGGCCTTGGCTGCTGGATGGTGTATGTAAATAAATAAATTAGTATTATTATTTTCACCTTTTTTATATAATATATAATTATTTTAGAGCATTTTAATTCATCAGGAAGTATGTTTGACTGGATAGCCAAATTAAATAAAAATGTGAGAGAGGTTGAAAAGACACTAGATAGAAGCTGGGCTTTTATCAGGACCCATCATATATTTAGGTTTATGTATTTTTTTAGGAGAAGTTAAAACTTCTTTTTTGGCAAACCGCTCTAGTGTGAAAAAGTCAATATTTTCCTCTATGAGAGTCCTCAACTGAAGCACTTAAAAGTGATATATGAACTGCAAAAATATCCTGCAAAACCAGTTACCAATTCCTTGTTACCCTGTTATGTTTGTGTTTCTAATTCGTAGCTGTTGATAATTGAATATTAATTTTCTTACTGATAATAAACTGCCAGAACTTATTAGCATTAATTTTAATATCATTTTTTATGTCACCATAGCATTTCCTTTATTCAACATTAACTGGTTCTTTGATATACGTTCTTAATGTTTGGCCGATAGCCGCGTTGGTTAAGGCGCGAGGTGGCGATTAATCACACTGTCATCATGCCACCGGGTTCGAATCCCGGCTCCGCCACTGGCATTGTCGAAGGAAATGGTTATATGTCCATATTTTTTCAATGTGTAACCCCCTTCCTCACAAGCCTCTGGCTTCTGGAATTGGGGGTTGTCTAATTTCTGTGGTGTTTTTATTATTTTATCATTATTTATTAAAAGAATTATTTAAACTCCTCAAGTGCAACAGGATCATCAAAATTTATGTAGTTACACCACATTCTATGTTTCAATTTAATACCATTAATTGTATTGGAATTATACCAAGGCGGGTAACATCTGCCTTTAATTACAGTGTTAGAGACAGTTGTATCTAGAACGGAGTAGAATCGTTTAAAAGCGTCGTCTACGTTCAGAATATTGAAAACAAAGTTCCAATCGATATTTGCTAAGTTTTGATAAATATCTGCTAAGTTAGCTTTAGGATAGTTATAACAGGTCAGGTTAACGGTGATTTTTTTTATTGTTATGTTTTTTACAAATATCGAGTAGTATCAAGAATGGGTGGTAAATGTCCTCAATAGTTAATATGTCAGCAGCTTTAACCATTCTATAATTGATATTCAACAAAATTAAGTCCAAAATTTGAACTTGACTTTGAAATTTGGCAAAATCGCTCGACCTCGGGTCTCGTGATTTTTTTCATGTCGGTTTTTCTTATAAAATCACTGATTGGTAAAATTATTTCGTTACAAAGAGAAATTTATCCGATAAAAACTCTTGTGATTTATATATATACATCGATAATACCAAATGCATATCTAACTTCTGCATCATATAAAAATTAGTTGCGTAATCTAGAACCCCTTATAATTATTGCTCGTACTCGCATACCGGTGCCGAATCAGTAACATATTAGCATAATTCAAGGTAAACGTCTAAAATGGCATCTCCATATAAATAATATTGATAATAAAATAAGACATCTTCTATTAAATGAACAGCTTAAGAAATCCCTATTCAGTTATAAAGGAAGTAGAGACTATGTCAAGAACATTTAGTTATCTTGATTCTAATTACACTGCGCTAAGAAAACTCAATTTAGAACTCTCTTACATTATAAAAATGAGGAAAATAATAATAGTACAGTAGGCATATTTCGCTAAAATACACTCGCGAAGCTACCAGATACTGATAATTTCAATTTCTTATCTTGGATTTTTCGTTATGTGTAAGGCGATGAAGATTCGCTTATCTTACTGGGGTAATTACCCTAGTACTTTTTTATTACCTTATTTAATACAAATCAGTATTAATATTCCAGAATTAGCTGCTTCTATTATGTCACTAGATCTAATCTATACTTTATCTATTTGTACATATCCATCCTCACGAAATTGTATTTCATATACTTCTGTAGTGCAATATACCCACAATTAAAGACTAAAGATCAACAATAAGAAATGAAAAGAATTTATTGATTGATTTATGTGTAGGTGTAATTATATCACTATTTTTTTTCTGTAAATGTAATAGGAATCATTATCGTTATCCCAAAACAAAGTTCACAAAAAAGGTTGAGTAGTCTATAAACTATCTGAAATGTATTAAATATTTTCTACTAACATGTCAATGCATAAACTTTCAAATGTCTTGTTTAGACCAATAATATTGAATTGTAAGAAAATATATTTTAAATAAATTAAGTAAATGAGACTGTAACTAAGAAATTTAGACTACCCCATATAATATATATTATATATTTATTGATTTTTGAACAATTATATATAATATATAATAATATATATTTTCTGCAATTAGGTTATCAACAAATAAACAATTAGAATCAGTATTTGGACTATATTACCTAATACTTTTTATGATGCAATAATGAACCATTTTATATCATACTAATTTTTTCAGGCTGGAATTCTTGTTTTTTTCCCACATTTATCTTTATTGATATAGTGGAACAAATAGAAAACAAACTAACACATTACACATTCTAGAGGTCATTTATATATTGAAATAATATTATAGCTATCCGACGACATCTGAAAAAATAATGAGGAGGATTAAAATTGACTCATAGCCCTCATTATATCCATTCTGGAAAATTTCATGCGTAATGAAATGTTGGCAGTTTAATATATGATGTATTTTATTCAATTCAATTCAACAAAACACTATTCAAATTCAACATATAACATGTCCTCCCCCACACAAAGCATAGCGGAGATCGCAGGGTTGAACGAAACGAATTTGGTTCAGCTAAAACAATAAATAAAATTTAACCCAATATTCTTATATATACAAAAAGCAAATTTAAATTATGTACTATTGCAATCGAAAAAAGGTAGTCGATGTTTTATCAACTGGTATATTTTTTCGAAAAAAAATTTAAAAATTGTCTAAAACTGCATTGTAGTTGGAGTTTTCACGTCAGTTATGTCAATTACATTATTTTGACAGGAAATCATCGGTGGATTGTATTTAACTTTTTAAGAAAAAAAACCAACAAATAATTCAGTGTATTTTCGTATTATAAGAGAACAGGTATGGTTTGCTAGACATGGCTGGTTTAAACAACGCATAGCAGATGAAATTAATTGCAGAAAAGGCGCGGTTAAATGTATTCTCCCACATACTAAAATTTCAATGAATAAAATATAGGTATAGTTCAAGTAGGAAATGTCTGAGACAGAAAAAACATAACAAAAACTTTACGACATCATTATTACCGCCGCGGGCCACCGACGAATGCCTAACATCAAACTATCAAACGACTCACCGCGCATTAAAAACCAGCGAGAGGCTTTGCGGTCGAGGTAGTACAAAGAGTAATGGTATTTTAATGAGGTCGTAAAGTTTTTGTTACGTTTTTTCTGTCTCAGATATTTCCTACTTGAAATATACCTTAGAATGATGAATTATTATTGTGTTCGGCAAATTTTGAAATAAGTCGGTCACTTGAAATATTCATTAACCATTCACCATAAGAAATACCGACTAAAACTGTTTTCTAATACATTATCATAATGATAATAATACTAATATGTATTTATTTGCCCAACGGAATTCCACTTACAGTACAAAATTAATAACAAACAGTGTAACAAAAATTGCTACTGATAATAATAATTATTAGAAAAAAAATCATCATATAATACAAATAATAATAATAAGAAGAATAATAAACAATATATATTATGAGCAACGAGGGTTGAAGAGAGGTGCGCTGGCTGCAAGGAGAACCTGCTGATCGACAGATGTGTCACGCAGGACTCCATGCAGGTAAGCGGAACCTCTCTATGGCATAGATCGACTACCGCAAGGCATTTGACATGACATCGCATGAGCTCATTGTTCACTTGCTCCGATGTCTTGTGGTACCCGGTCCCGTAGTGAGATGTATTGAAGAACTGATGCCACTCTGGAGGACTCGTTTTTTCATAACATCGAGTCCAAACAGAGTCGGTAACATTCAGAAGAGGAGTATTTCAGGGAGATTTCCTCAGCTCCCTTCTGTTTTGCATCTCACTACTGCCATTATCCGTGTCGCTCCGGAGAACCCGTGGCTACAACTGCGGTACGCCCGGCGACAGGAGGCATAAGGTCACCCATCCATTTTATATGGATGAACTTAAACTTTATGCCTCTGGAGAGAGGGATCTCCAACAATCCCTTAGGGTGGTACAGGAGTACACGCAGGCTGTCGTTGTGCAGTTCGGGTTGGACAAATTCGCACTGGTCCATCTCAAGAGAGGACGATGCGGTGACACGGAGAGGACGTGCAGTTCGTGGACCGAAGCATCTTACACCATCTAGATGCTGGAGAGTCGTACACTTACTTGGGTGTCGAGCAACGCTTCACCCAAGAAGTGAGTGTAGTAAGAAACGCTCTCCGCGGCAAGTATCAGCACCAGATATTATTGCTGCTCTGTTAACGGCGCTTTTAGTACCTGTATCGCACAAGGAGTTTTCTCGGATGTACTCAAATGCTCTTGCGTCATACCAGTCCATAAAAAAAAAGATAACTCCTCCTTTGATAACTATCGCTCCATATCTGTCCTCCCCATTTTTGGGAAGATATGGTCGTGAGTGATATAGTTGAGGTTCTTGAGAGGAGTCTTCACACATTTATCTTACTGTGCGACCTCTCCAAGGCCTTCGGCTGTGTCTCTCACGACATACCTACTAATAAAAAGTTGGTTTATCTCTCACCCTTTTTGAGTCGTATTTAACAAATTGCAAACAGTGTGTGTCCATAAATAATAGAAATTCTGATCGGCACCTCAAGGTTCTGTCTTGGGGCCCCTATTGTTCATACTATATGTCAATGACTTTTGTCAATGTACGGGCCCCAGCAAGATGCTGTTTGCAGATAATACCACGCTTCTGTGTTCCGATAGAAACATTAACAACTTGTCAGATCTCTCGTCATCTCACGAAAAATTCGCTCACAATTGGTTTACGTCAAATAAATAAAGCTCAACCATAGGAAAATGTGAAAGCTTACCATATCTTTAAGTAGATATCTAACCGTGGGTGCCCATGTGAAACTCCTTGGAATTTATCTGAACGATAACTTTAACTTATCGCATCATATAGAACAACTTAATTTTGAAGCTCGCTGACACTACTTTTATTTTCAGAATACTAAAAGCTTGTATTGATTTTAACGTATTGAAAAATATTTGTCTTTTTCACTCAAAACTGTGTTATGAAGTTGTCTTGTGGGGAAATTCCTCACATGCAATAAAAAAATTTCGGCAACAAAAGAACATTGTAAGAATTCTTGTAAATGTCAACTTTAGAAAACACTGTAACCTATATTTATTAAAGAAGGCATTATGCCTCTTCCTTCACTCCACATATATTACAGCTTGATTCAAATTCATAAGAGCGGCTACAATTTCTCTACCCACTCTGATTACCACCAACACAGTACTCGTTCTGCAGGCCTTCTTATGAATCCACGAAACCGATAAGCAGTTAGTGAAAACTCTCTCAATCTAAATCTATACAATCATTTGCCTACAAAAATAAATCAGTTAAGTCTAGTTGGCTTTAAATCAAAAATTAAAAAATGTATCCTAAAACACTGCTTTCATTATGTTGATAAATATTTACAAACTCCTTACATACAATGATCCTATAGACATGAATGTTGTATGCATTTACTTGAAGAATATTTGTCATTTTATTTCATCTTTTCTCATCTGTTTTGTTTATTCCTTACTTGTATGTTTGTTACCATTATTTGTTTATCTGTCATATACATATAATTCTTGTGATATAGTTAATGTTAAGACATTATTTTACTTTGATTGTTTCTGTTAATTACCGACTGATAACTAGCCAGATCCATGTACTGTTGACTTGCTACAAATATTGTAAAAAAATTGTATGATAAATATTTTTTAAAAAAGCTTTTATTATTTAAATAAAGTAGAAATTAAACTTTGAAGTAAATTAAACCCAAATTTTGTTACATTATATAATGTTTTTATTAGATTTTCCTGTGTAAAGGAGATTGCTCGCGACAAGCATTTATATCATAATATGTAATGTAATAAAATGATGGGTCTGATTTACTTCAAAGTTTATTTTCAACTTTTTAGAACATTTAAATAAAAGGTTTTTTTTTAAATATTTTTTATATAATTTTATTTTTTACTTTTTAGTATTTTGATATGCTGTAATCCCCAGATATCGATTTTGAGATGAATCGGATCATAAACGGTAAAGTCGTCCGCCATCTTAAACTAAATTTTTGACTAGAAATTCGTAATCCGCGAACCCAAAAACCCTTAGATATCGATTTTGATCGATTTAGACCATAAATGACCAAAGTCGTCCGCCATATTGGTGCCGCCATTTTGAATTTCTAAATTTTGACCAAGAATTCATAATTAGCGATCAGGAAGTAGTCCTCTTACTTCCTGTTGGCGATCTCGAAAACCCCCAGATATCGATTTCGAGTCGAAGCCGCCATCTTGTTTTTTCTTATATGAAAATGTTAAAGGGTATTGCTACCCGACTTATACATGTGCAAAATTTCAAAGCTCTAGCTTAATTAGAACTAATCGAAATTTTAATTGCAAGATTTGACCTAAGCAAACTAACTAACTAACTAACAAACAAACAAACATTGCAAGTTTAATAATAGCTTTTAAAAATGTGAACATAGTCAAATAAAACCTATCTATCTATCTACCTCATCTATCTAGAATATTTGTTGTTTATTGTGTTGATGAGTTACCTATTGAATATCGTGTAATTTTAATTTAATATTATTTGTTAGTTAGGACGAACTTCAGCACAAGATTTCAAGTTTATATTAATCTTTCTGCTAGAACTCGTTATGTTTCCTAACGCATTAGATGCACTCTTTCATTATGTATATATATGATAATTAGATTTTTATGTTTAACTAATGACTATTCATTAGGTGGTAGAAGAAAATATCAGCTGATGGATGACGCGTTTGAAGGCATTATACAAATTGGGCTATTAATATTGACCTCGGTAGAAATAATCTCAATACCATGATTGTAAATGTGTTTAATAATTAACTAGAAGTATGCCGGGACGTCCACATGTTCAGTGTTATTGTAATGGTAATGGCATATTGGAATTCCCTTGCATCAAAATAAACTATATTATTGCAATAATACAAATAGCGAATCGTATAGTTCATTTCAGAGATACACAGAATATAAAAACATTGAAAGGATACCACATACTGGAATCGCGTTAGGTAGTGGTGTTAATTAAATATTTTGGAGCGTGCTTTCAATCGGCTTTTTAAAAATATCTCGGAATCTATAAATTCTACACAACAAACGGAGAATATAAAAAATGTCCGTTATGAGTTGTACAATAAATAAGTATATATAAACTAGTCGCTCACCATCTAAATAACAATATTATCAGTTTCATTCGCAGTTTCCTGTCCAACCTAACACAAAGAGTTAAAATTGACAACAATGTCTCTACTCCTCTCAGTGTGTCGTCGGGAGCTCCACAGGAACCTATCTTAGGTCCGCTGCTGTATATTTTATATATTTCAGATCTTATAAAAATATTTAAGCACTATTACGTTCATTTTTATGCTCACGATACGTCTATTTTCATCCCTCTAAACATGTCGAGGCATCGACTATTATTAATCTAGGCATCGTAGTAGAGACCTCTAAAAATCATTACTGGGATATTAATGCCGATAAAACTGCCATGCATAATTTTGGGCCTCAAAATGTAAGGCCAGTTCTAGCAAGAACACTTCAAAATAATTGATTTGTTTAGAGAATGTATTCTTAAGAATCTCTTATTCTATAAGTCCTGTGAAAACCAACAAGCGTGGGAAATGTTCGATATAGGTTATTCAATAAATATCTTTTACCTAAAATTCGTTCTGATTGTTATTATCTCTAAACAATTTAATATTGCAAAATTTAAATTTTAAAATATAAAAACCGCTGTCCAAGGAATCACTACTTCCACATCCAGATTTTGTATCCAAGTCTTATGCACACTAAATCTCAATGTGATAGTAGTTAATGCCAAAAAAATATTTGTAGACGTTTCGTTCTTGTATACACACTAAATCACATTTTATTTTTTTTACCCCCTTCAGTAATAGGGTGGGGATGGCAATGGAAATGGCAGAGGGGGTAGCTAACGCTAAAGAAAATTGTATTAGATGTTTCGTTTTTGTATGCACACTACATCATATTTTAATTTTTTTTACCCCCTTTAATAATAGGGTGAGGGTGACAATGGGGATAGTAGAGGGGGCAGGTAACGCTAAAAATTTTTTTTGGACATTTGGTATACACACTAAATTACATTTTAATTTTTTTTACCCCCTTTAATAATAGGGTGGGGGGTGGCAATGAGTGTGGTAGACGGGGTAGCGAACGCTAAAAAAATTTTTCAGACGTTTCGTTTTTGTATATACACTAAATCACATTTGGAGTGATAGTGGGGGGAGGGCTGATTTTTGAGACCTTAACTTTTCGTACATGCCCTAAATTGCAATTTTATTGGACTCTTACTTGCTTGTTTTGCCTATTTACTCTTATTTACCCCATTTACCCCCGAACCCTTCAACGGAATTATATCAAAATATAATTTAGTTCCAGATCTCGTTACAATACATAAGTGTACCAAATTTCAAGTCAATATCATAAACAGTTCCAGAGTAAACGTGCGCACAAAAAAAAAAGTTACAAACAAACCCACAGACAGACAGACCGACAGACAAGAAATTTTTTTCGCTAAAATTTTAAATCTCGACGTTTCATGACATTTTAAGCCTATTTTTAAGGATTATTTTAAAAAATATATTTTTTTTTGCGTTACTATACTTCCACTGGACGTGGGAGTAAAATGATGTTATTTCGAAGAAAATCTAACTGAAAAAAGTGTTCTTATACAGTACAATCCTCACTGAAAATATCAAATCAAAATAGGCACTGAAACTATTTCGGTGGTATCAAGGCAGTAAAGTTGTTCTTTCTCGGGCGAATTCGAAGTTTGCGGCCAAGGCACAGACACTAAATATCACAATATGAACCTCGTCATATTGATGAATGACACTTGCCAAAAATGTTTTCAGTATATTCTTTGTTCGAAAATTGATACGGCATTTTGCAAATTATTGTTTTATTAAAACCACCAATGTGATTATTTAGTCTTCACAACTAAATTATCATATACATAAGTGTTAAGAATGTTCTTACAGCTAAATTATAAAACATTTTGTAGAATTTGTTTTTCGCTGTTTTATAAACGTTTATACAGCAATGGAAAAGTTACTTCCTGAAACACAGAGTGGCTTTAGACCAAACCGAGGCACATCGGATTTAATCTTCATACTTAAACAGCTTCAAGAAAAAGCACTCGAACATCAAGGAGAAATTCACATGGCCTTCATTGATTTAACCAAGGCGTTTGACTCGGTGGACAGGGAAGTGCTCTGGAAAATTATGTTCCGCTTAGGTATCCCTAGAAAATTTGTGGAAGTATGTCGCAGTCTACATACAAACAACAACGCCCAGGTTATGTATAATAATGAGGCAACCGAACCTTTCCAAACCCTCACTGGAGTTAGGCAGGGATGTGTCCTGGCACCCCTACTCTTTAATTTGTTTACCACTGCTCTAACAATTATTGTTGACAACAAACTGACAGTCAGAGGAATAGGTCTCAGATACCGTTTTGATGGCGGTCTCTTTAACATAGGGCGCTTTAGAGCTCTCACGAAGACACGCACACGATTCATTTGTGATCTCCAGTATGCGGATGACTGTGCACTTTCAGCCTCTACGCCGGAAGAGCTTCAAGAACTTTTAGATGTGTATGCCCAGAGCAATGATTCCTTGGGACTTAAAATCAACATTGGAAAGACTAAGATTATGTCAACTCCTCATCAAGTGAACCAAATAGACATTACACTTAGCGGAAATTCTCTTGAAGTGGTGGATCAGTTTAATTATTTAGGCAACGTTGTTAATGACAAAGCAAACATGGACAGCGAGATTCGCAATAGAATTAACGCTGCGTCTAGAGCACTCTGGGGACTTAGAGAGAGAGTATTTGACAACCACGGCCTTGCTTTGTCAACGAAAATGGCTGTCTACAGAGCAGTTGTCATTCCAACACTGCTATATGGATGTGAAAGCTGGGTCACTTACCGTCGTCATGTGAAAGAATTAGAACGTTTTCAGCAAAGACACCTCAGAAGTATGATGAAAATCCGTTGGTTCCATCACATATCAAACGTGGAAGTACTCAGGAGAGAAAATAGCCTTCCAATTGAGGTGCTTATTTCAAGAGCATGCCTAAGATGGGCAGGTCACGTTCATCGTATGCATGATAACCGCCTTCCTAAATGTACACTTTATGGTGAATCGCTAAGCGGTAGAAGAAGGCGTGGCGGTCAACGAAAGAGGTTCAAAGACGCTCTCCATGAAAATCTAAAATCCTGCGGTATTGCAGACGAGCAATGGGAACAACTTGCAGCGGACTGAACCGAATGGCGAGGGGTTGTGGCCAGCTATCAAGGAAATGTTGCTGCAAGAAGGCCGAATCCAAGACCTAACCAGGTCTATGTTTGTCCTGACTGCGGTCGACATGTGCTCTCCCGAATTGGCCTCTATAGTCATAGTCATGTGCACCGTAGATGAATGGGAATTACAATAGACTACACCTTTTACTTGTTTTTTATTGTACACAATTTATCGACTGTAACATTTTTATACTCGACTCGAGTAACGGCTAATAATAATAATAATAATAATACAGCAATTATTATAGGATGTTTTAGCTCACGGAACAAAATTGACGAACGCCTATAAAAATATTCTGTAAAAGTTTAGCTAAGCAATAATAAAACAGTTTTATTATGATTCTTCATAACACATGTTATTCCAGGGAACATATTGTATTCTGCTGCAACTGTTAAACAATTGTTATATAAAGGAAGCACGCATTGGTGTCATAAAACATTTATAAAATAATTCATAAACTTAATATTGTCTTTACAGATTATAATATGTTCGTTACCATTTTTATAAAACATGGATAGGTATTTATACACCCATCAACGGATGTCTCACATCTAAAGTTAAAATTATATGTAGGTACACAATATTACATACCTGGATTAAGACAAACACACAATTATTATATTTATTTCCACTGTTAAGATACAAGTGAATAAAAGATCCCTGAGATACAAATTTTCCATATATTAAACTTTACCGATGCTACTATTAAATTAACAATACTATTTCTGTAACAATTTATTCATTTTCTTCTATAAAATACAAATTTATAATGCATGAACGTAATTGACACGATTCTGGACGAAACACAGCCATAACGAAACAGCAGTTATCTCAGGGGTTTCCCTCTGGACGGCGCATTTTAATACCAAAGCATCTACAAGCGACCTGTCTTTGATGACGATGGATATTTTGCTTCTAATAACATCTCTGTTTAAGTATCCGTCTGGTCCTTGAAAACCAGCAAGGTATGACATACAATACATGTGTACACCAACTTGCCAATGGTCGGCATACTGGGGTAACTGTCTCAGTAAATTTTCATCTACGTAAGTACCGCGATGTGATTGGCAGCGATCATGAACATTCTTTAGATGTTGCTTTTCATGCAGTGGAAGTTCTTCGGCCTAAAGCAGAGTAAATAATTGTTATTAGCGTTAAAACTTCAGGATAGTTTATAAATAAAAAGAAGAAGAAGAAGTGAAAAACTATAAAATACGTTTAAAATTAATCAAGCTTCAAATTTGATTTAATTAGGTCCTTAAGAGCGCTCCGGATGTAAGCCAGAAAGATGGTTCAATTTACTCTCATATTAATCATTATTTAAAAAAAACGGCTTTCACTAAAAGACATTAAAAACATGTTACAATGTGGGATGATGAGAGAGAAAAAAGTAAATATTAAAAAATGTTTTTTTTCTTCTATTTTCGATTTGCAAAAATTATTCTTATCATCCCACATAGGTATTATTAAAATAAACATTTTCCCTTTTGTAGAACTAAAATAAAATTATCCCTAATATCCTCAAGTGTACCGAGAAATTTAAAGATTAGGTATAATAAATTTGTCCAATGTCATATTCTATTACGTCTCTATCTCTCTCTTTCCAAGCACACCGTTTATTCGGCTGCGTCATTTTATTGACGTGAAGTCATTTACAATTAAAATTGGAAGAATGGATGACTAATACACTCCAAACAACTCTTAAAAACTATATTCAATTATATGGCTAGAAGAAGCTAAATTTACCAAAAATGGACTTTTTAATCGACACAATTCGCATTATTGGAGTTATTGGAATCATCATGTGTTCACGGAGCGAAATTTTCAAGAAAATTGGCAATTTAATGTTTACTGTACCATAAGAAACGATGGAGTTGTGGCATTAAAATTTTAAACAGTAAGTTAAAAATATTTTTTAAATAAAATAGTTTTTAGGAATGATAAAAACTATAACGAAGCTGAAGTCAGCCGTGGTGGCGGTGTCTTGTGTTGTGTAAAACAAAAATATAAGCTTGTTTTAGTATCGAAAAGTGCAAATATTAACTTTCAGTGGATTATTGTTAGAACTACTATAAAAAAAACCTCGAAATACTCATTTGTTGTGTATATATAACATCAGGATCACCATTATATATTTATGAAAGCTTTCTGGAATCCTTACAAACTTCCGAAGATTTTAATCTTGCTAGTAAGTTATTTATAATAGGAGACTTTAATATTACGGAAATTACTGGGGCGGAATTTAACCTCGGCAACGGTACGTCCAAAGCAAAAATAATTAATCAGCTAATAAGTGAATACGACCTGTACTCTATCAATAATATTAATAACGGAACAAGTACTCTAGACCTGGTTTTAACAAATGTAACTGAAGCAAGGGTAAATGAATGTGATACGCCTATGGTAAGTATTGATACCTTTCATCCATGTTTAGATATTACCTTTAATTTAAATAATGCAATACCTGAAAATAAAACAAACATTGTAAACGATAATAATCCCTTCGACTTTAGAAAAGGTGATTATATCCGGCTATATCAGTTGCTCTCACAATGTAATTGGTTCGAAAAATTACGTATAGATAATGCCGAGAGTTGTGTAGATAGTTTTTATAGTACACTAAATAACATTTTCGAGCAATGCTTACCAAAAAAGAAAAGTTTTCACAAAAACAGATTCCCAGTATGGTTTAGCAAAGAACTTATCTCTAAAATAAAAGAAAAAGAGCATTACTTTAGAATGTCAAAGAAAAGGTCACAATTACATGAGCACTATTATACACAAAAGTTTCATTGTTTGAGAACACAAGTAAAACGTCTTTATAAAACTGGTCACAATAATTATGTAAAAAATATTGAGAATAACATACATGATAACCCGACTAATTTCTGGTCATATATAAAAGAACAAAGAAAGAACTGTAACATATCATACCGATTTAATTATAACGATATTGATCTTGAATGGCTATGCAGACTTTTTCAAATCTGTGCACAGTCCAAGTAATTTGCCTAACAACTTTGACTCGAATTTTCCTAGCTATAATCTAAATAACTGTGATATAAACAATATAACTGAAAATGAAATATTAATAGCAATTAAATCACTAAAGCCTAAGGCAGCCATTGGTGTAGATGGCATACTTGCTTATTTTTTCAAAGCATATGGTGAAATGATCGCGAAACCACTTGCCATGTTATTTAATTTACGTCTCAAAGAAAAAGTATTTCCCAATAAATTTAAAATAGGACGTATAACTCCTATTCACAAGAGCGGAAACACTAGCTTTATAAACAATTATAGACCCATAACAGTTCTACCATGCCCATCAAAAATATTTGAAAGGGTAATATATAACAGAATGTACTTGCATGTTAGCCCAGTCATAATCAACCAACAGCACGGCTTTGTACATAGTAAATCAACAGTTACCAATTTGTGTATATTTAGTGACTCAGTTGCCAACGAGATTAAACATGAATCACAACTTGATGTCATTTATACAGACTTGGCGAAGGCATTTGATAGGGTCAATCACCAAGTACTTATCCTAAAATTAGAATCATTTTCATTTAGCAGAAACACTTTGGACTTTCTTTACTCATACCTAACAGGAAGGGCACAGTTTGTAAAATTTAATAGTGATAAATCATATAACTTTAATCCCACATCAGGAGTCCCACAGGGGTCCATTCTGGGACCTTTGCTTTTTGTATTATTTGTTAATGACATAAACCTTTATATTAAACACTCTAAATTTTTACTGTATGCAGATGATCTAAAATTGTTCCTTAGAGTAGATACTTTGGAAGACTGTAATTTATTACAGAATGACCTAGATGCTCTTGTTGTCTACTGCAGCAAAAGTGACCTTACTCTCAATGAGTCCAAATGTAAAACAGTCAGTTTCACAAGAAAAAAAAATCCTATTATAAATGACTACAAGATCAATAACACGACGTTAGATCGTGTCTGTGAGATAAAAGATCTAGGTGTCAAGTTTACTAGTAACTTTAGCTTCAACAGTCATGTATTAGAATTAATATCCGAGGGTTACAGAAAGCTTAGTTTTATTACTAGATCTAGTAAAGAGTTTAACTATGATACCTGTATATTATTATTCAATTCATATGTCCGTTCTAAACTAGAGTATGGGGCTATAATATGGAATCCAAAAACTATTTTATATTCTGATATGCTAGAAAAAATCCAAAAAAGACTACTGAGAACCCTATTCTTTAGAAAACATAATTCATGGCCATTATTTATATCTTACACAACGCAACTTCTAGATTTTAATATTAACTCACTTCAGAATAGAAGAAATAACTCTGAGATATTGTTTATATTTAACGTTTTTAATAAGATTAATGATCCTGATATCTTAGCAGAAATTGCTATTAATGTTCCTGATATTAGATTAAGAAGGAGAGATAATACTTTTAAAATAACAAACACAATTTCGCCCGTTAGCCAAAGTTTGATTACTACAAATGAATTTATAAAAAATCATGACATTGACTTTTTTAACATAAGTAGAAATAAACTGTTAAATTGTATGTAATATTAGCATAATATGATAAATTTTATATTATATTAGCTTTGTATATAATTATATGTAATATTAGCTTTACATGTCAAATGTATATTTTTCCTCCATACTACTGTTTCTTAGTTTTAGCCTGTAGTATACACACTACTAAAACTCTGTACACCATGTAAGTGGAATATTGTATTCTGTATGATGTGCAGTATAAATAAAGTTCTAATTAATTAATATTTCTTCTTCTACTAATATTTTCTTAGGTCAAAGATCTAAATATTTTATGAAATTTTAATAAGAATTCATTTCTCTCCGAACATAGAAACATTTTTTATCAGCACGATGGTGCTCCCCCACATAATGCGTATTTAATAAATAATTTTCCACTAGAAACTTTTTACGATCAGTGGGTCCCAATAATGGACCTTTCCTATGGCCTCCTCGCTCGCCCAATTCATCAAACTATTTTATTTGGGAAACTATTAAAAATAAAGTTTTTGATAGGCCATTAACAACTATTGAAGATTACGTGCAGAAAGTAAGAAATGTATTTCAAAATTTGTCACCGGATTCAATTAGAAGAGCTCTATGAAGAACGAATCCGCAAAATGTGTGAATGTGAATATTTCCAAAAAGGATTTCCCTATTGAAAATATCGGTAAATTAAATAACAGGTTGGCATTCGTTATATTTTGTCTACCGGGTGTCATAAAAAAGTTTCGGGGGAGGAGGGCGAAGTGGTGGAACTGCTTACTGCTTGCAAAGGATTATTCACTTACATCTTGACCAATTGTATACTCAAATAAAATATATAATAAAATTCAGTTAAGTTTTCCTCTACAATTAACAATTTCCTTCATTTTCCTACTTTTCTCATTGATAAATTTCTTTCCGGTACAATGCTTTTAGCTACAGCATTTTCCAAGTTTAAAAACTTGTAGACAACATAAGTAATTTTATATTATCGTATATTAATAAATAATAAAAAATAAATAATTTTTTATTTGTAGTTAATACTGAAAAAGTGAGTTTTTTAGTAATCTGTAAAGAGAACATACAGAGAAGAAAACATCACAATGACAGTAATGAACAATCATTTTCAATATATCATTAATCAAAATTATTTTTTATCCATCTTGTTCCTCCTCCGCCTACACTATAGCGACTCTTACAAAGAAACGATAAGGGCACTAATTAACAACTGAATGAAGTTATAAATGCTTTGAAAACTTAAAAAATTTAATTCACTAAGAAAACACATCTCAGATTGAATGGTCAGTACCACAAAAAAATGTAGCAACTTTCGAGACCCCTTAATGTTCCTCAAAAAGATAGGAAAGGTATGAAACCTCAGCCATATTGTTATTGGCCGAAAAATTTACGTGCACATGTAGCACTGCTTGACCCGCTGTAAATTATTATATGCAGTTTTTTCCTCTTTTTACTTAAACTAATGCAATTATCATGACTTTTCTGTCAGTATTATTAGTTATTTACTAAATTAAACACTAAAAATCTGAAAATACGAGTTCATCATAAATTAAAATGTAGTCCATTTGTTCTTCAATATTTTTTAACACGCTAACGGTATCGTTACAAAAATTCCGTCACATTCTAAGGTATTGTAGATTATAAACAATAAGGAAGTAAGGAACGAATGTATAAATAGATTGCAGCATTATAAATGTTCCTAAAATCAAAAAACTACTGAATGCAAATCAAATGTTCTCAGATGTGTTAATGCCAACTAATAACGGAGAATTTAAAAGTCAATTTGAATCCTAATCACGCTCCAAAGGGTTTAAGAAATACAATTGTTTATTTAAATTGAGAGGGCTTTTTAATAAAGAAGTTTGTATTTTAGCAAAAAAGTCTGGAAAATGTGAAAAAGCTCTATCTAAAAAATTACAGAGAACAGAAGAACGAGAGGAGTGCTGATATTGAATACGGAAACGCTCCCTCGTTTGGTAAAATAAAAAGATTTCTTCAGAGCTTTGAGCTTAGAGCTTGATAGAGACCCTGGGAGCCTTTCGTACCCTTAATTTTTTAATTTGAGAAAAGTGGGCGGGCCACACGTGAAACGTTGGATAGGGTGAAATGCTACACCCTGTATAGGCTCTGGTGTTGAACGATGCACTTGTAATAGAATAATAGTCACATGGATCTATTTTATTATCTATGGCAGGGTTCAAAACATCACCCTGTATATGCTTCTTGAAGTAAACACTTGGTTTAAAACGAACAAGAGATTTATTTAATATAATTGAACAAAGTTTTAAAACGGTTTAACTGAAATATTTAATTCACACAGCTTAAAATAAATGCTTTTCGACACTGAAATTCCGTTGTAAAAAATGTTAAGGTTTAAATTAAAAATATATTACCACGATTGTTTTGTATAGATTGAAAAAATTCACTTTTGGTTTGATGCGCGAGACCAGATTATAGTAATTGATTTGAAAACTTTTTTTTGCTTGGTTATGGCTAAGGAAGAAGCTGTAGTGGCTCGTAACGCGCTCGCTTTTTTATATGATTCGACGAGAAGAGATCTGAAATGGTCTGGAAATATCCCCGTCCATTCCGTGCGGGCTTGGATTGCGCAATATTTCACATTGGATCAGAAAAATTAAAAGTGGAAAATTTAGATATGAAAAATATATTACCATACCGGCATTAAAATGGGAAATTTTTGATACATGAATGAAGGTCGAATCAATTTGAATTTAGGAGTTATTTAAAGAAAATTGATTGAAAATATTTATTAAAATTGGAATGGCCCCGTAAAGTTGTCTCGAAGGTATGCGTTCACGGTGAATGAATAATGTGTATTCAATTTAATTTGATATGTAGGTTATGTTTCGGAAGTAAGTTTTGATGTTGATGGGGACGAAAGTATCGGTACTCTATTTGGACAATTGGAATGGGTATTGATGGTATGTTGATATTTTGGATGCGAAAACAAATGAATGGTCAAATTAAAAGGAAGAATAATTTATAAGAAGTTTGGTTGATTGAAATAAAATATTTTTACGGTGGGGTATGAAAGTAGTATTGAAATTTATGAACCAGCTAGCGGAACATACGAAATGGGAATAAGTTTAGCGTCAATGTGAACATGTGAAATGGAAAGAAGTTTGGATGAATGATTAGCTGGCACCTTAAGAAAGTGTGTGAAGTATGCTTTGAAGTATGAATGGAAACTTGAATGGGAAGTTGAAATCGAGAGAAAAATGTTTTATAAAATTTGGTAGAAGTGGAATATAACATTGCCGCTGGGGTTATGGATAGTAGTTATGATGCGAATGAAGACATTGAGGGGGCTGTATTTTTTAGGACTGTAGTTTGTAACTTTTTGTTGTAAAACGATGAATATGAATATTTGAATGGTGTTGTTGATAACTTCGAACTATTTGTGAACTATCGGTGTTATATGAATTTTTTCAGATTTTTCAAGTAAAGAATTGTAGTTTTTACGAATTTAAGCATCTTAAGGACTTTCTTATTATAGTTTGACAAGGTGAGGTGAAAGAGTTAATCTTTTGATAAATTTTTAGACTTTTGCAATTTTTTCTATCTCTCGTTTATAAAATATACCATAACAATATACAGGGCGGAACCGCGTCCGTCTTTGATAGCCCTAATTCTACGGTGGCTAGAAATTTTCAAAAAACACAGGTAAACTATATAACAAAGTCCATAACTGAAAATTATTTCCAAATATACAGAGTGAACCAAGTCTATTGTTCAAGACAAAGTGCAATTTTTTAAAATGGAATGCTATAAATACCAGAAGATTTTTAGAAGCCTTTTTCTAGACTCTTTCACTCCTATATTATTACTGGCTATCTCCCAACCATTTAGATGTAGTGATTTTTGGTTGTATTAATGCCGTCTGCACTAGAAAATATTATCTAGGTATTGCAAATCCGAACTTATACACTTTTTATTTATTATGAAATTACCTGATTTCTGTATGCAGGGTGTCTCACCGGGAACTGAAATTCCCGGTGAGACACCCTGTATTGTTGCTCTAATCTGCCCAAGCTAATATACAACTCAGATAAGTACTTTAAAATACTGATTATTGGAGAATTAATCAATACAGCTACTCTAGCTAACACTGACGAAGTATTGAATTACATGATATACTTAAATCATTTATTTACCTTCAATCTTCTTTATTTAATATGAAATCCTATCATGTAATTCAATACCTCGCCAGTATAGCTAGAAGAGTAGTTGTTTTGATTGGTTCTCCAATAATGATTGTTTTAAAGTACTTTCCTCACTAGTACATTAGCTTGGCCAGATTAGGACAACAATATACAGAAACTAGGTAATTTCATAATAAATAAAAAAGTGTGTAAGTTGTGATTTGCTTAACACCCCAATAATATTTTCTAATCATGATGAAAGCAAATAAATAAAAAATAATTATTTCTAAAAATACCACCTGCAGATGCATTTTTAAAAAATCACTACACAAACACTATGAATTAAAAAAAAATTCTAAATACCGGTTACGAGACATCTGTGTGATGTTTTTGAATCATTTTTACTTCCTTAAAATATACATAGTAACCAAAAATGATTTTTCAATTTAGAACTTTTTGAATTGAATATTTTTATATTTTTCAAGTGGAACACCCTGTATATTTTTCGACCATATGATGTAGGAATGAAAAACAAAACCATTTGCGATTTATTGCAATAAGTACAAAATTCAATAATAAGCTTAAAAAACAAGATGTTTTTATTGACATTCGTCTCTATGCGTCTTTGAAATGAAGTTTCTACTGTTTTTAAAATTCCCGGTGTGAACGTCCGAAAAACCGTAATTATTCTTTTTTTCATAATTTACACATTTAAAAATTACTTCTCTTGGTTGATTTTTGATAAAAAACAAATACTTATTTTCATAGCAATAGCTTTAAATTATCATACAAAAATTTTAGCTTACACGGCTCTATATAATCAATTTATTTATTACCATTTACAAAAAACTTTATATACCATTAATGTAGTATATAGATCTGTTAGATATGTACTTAATTAGGTATCTATTCAATTTGACTTACCAAAATTCCGACAATAACGACAGTTAAGAGCACCACAGCAAATTTCATTTTTAACTTTTAAGTAAACAGTTGTTGAATAATACAGGAGCGTTGAGAATATGGCAATATTTAACGATTTTTTCTTATTTATACTTTCGAGGGAGAAATCTACTTAGGGGCATCATAGATTAGGAATACATTAAGCTAATCACTTGAGGTTTTCCAGTATTTAGGTGAATTGTAATATTTTTGTTAAGCTCCAGGTAATTTATGTATAGTTCTAATATCATTTAATTCGAAGGGATTAGAAATTTTAGGTACAGACAGGATAATTGAAGATTTCCAAATACATTTCTTAATACCTTGTCTTAGTAATTTCAGTGTCTTATTAAATACTACCTGGACGTAATATGGCATGGAAATAGTAATCGTTTTCAAATTAATGTCTCGATGCCACAGACATTACTTTTCAATTATTTTAGATGTTGATAAATACCGCACTCAGTGATGTACTCAAATTTTTTATAGAAAAATCGATAATATGATTTCGTGAATTTTCAACCCCAAAAACTTACGCAGCAGGCCTTGGTTTTTGTTAAAAAAATGTGACACTTAATCCTAAAGTGCAGTTTCCCACGTTCTGCATTTCAGAAAAAAAAATCCCAAAAAAAATGGTAAATAAAAATTTTGTGGAGGTGTAGGGTGTTAGGAGCTTATTATTTTTAAGTTCGGCTATTGTTTTTATTATCATATATTGATAGTACATCTAAGCTCTTGATATAAGAATTGCGTAACCTATTATTTGAGGTTACTTAATAGTTTCTTTGGACCTTTTTTGCATTATTAAGTGAAAATTTCATATAACCTATTTGCTCTCTTTTGTCGCTAAATGAACATTGTTTTTACGTCTATGTATTTTCATTTATCTGCTTAAGTTTTCTGTTTATATATTTACTATGGTCTCTGACAACTGGGCTATAGGTTCAAATCACAGATGGAGAGAGGTTCATTCTGAGATGGCTTAAGTCAAGTCAATTTTAGGAACTTTTACACTACCATTGTCACTTGCATCACTGTCCTTGATATGAACAAATTTTAAGTTTTTATTTGGCATTTTAGGAGGCCACTAAACTTTTCTTGACTTTCATTTATCATTTATTTCTGCATATCTAATATGACCCTCGGTGGATCTGTTAAATTTACCCAAGAAATCGTTTAATTTTATATTATATTTTCAAATATGTCTATTTTTTGGAAAAATGGTACTGAAGAGAACAATATATTAGTATGCACACTATGCAAAATTTCAGCTCTTTCGGTAATTTTTGGAAGTGTTGGTAATTATTTTCTAGCGACTCGAATGGACTAATTGTCTAAAGTAGATTTCTTTGCCGTTTTAGTGAAATAGCGTTAACTCGGTAACCCAATTTGTAAATGACAATTACATTTAAAAGAAAGTTTCTAAAAACATTTTCACATAGCAACATCCTCGATAATATTGATTAAAATGCATACATTGTAGTATAATTGCTAATAAATTATTTCAAGAAATTACTCGTTGTTATTGATATTTTTTAATTAAATGATATTTAAGTAAGTTGATAATGTTTATGCAAACTTTGTGGATCTTTAACTTTTGCCAAGTTAAAAAATATAGAATTCGCGGAAAGATAGCAAAATCCCCGATCCCGTATAAACAAAACAGTGCTATAATTAATATAGTGCTTATCAGAGATGCCCCTTGCTCTGTATCGATTTTCGAAAGGTATATATAGGAAAGTATTCCCAGACACGTTGTCTTAATTTCAAAGCATATTTAGAAAGATCCACGTATTTATATAACTTAAACATGAGGATTGTTTTAGTGTTTTTGACTGTTTTTGTGCTTGAAATTTTTGTAAGTAATGTAAAGAAAAACATATAGTTATGTACTCTTAATGAATTTCGTGATATTTTCGGGTTTCTTTTCATTGCAACACACACACACACAATTAATTTGATAGGAGGAATAACGCATCTCTGAATCTTTAAAGGATATGGCAGATCCCAAAGTATCGGTTTTTCTTGATTTTATTCTAAATTAATAATTTTAGCAAAAACGTGCTAAACAAAATTTGTGCAAGTAGATAAGGGTCATATTCTATTATTTTTTTCATGTATCTGAGTCCAAATTATCGGTTTTCTTGATTTTATTCTAAATTAATAATTTTACCAAAAACGTGCTAAACAAAAGTTGCACAAATAGATAAGGGTCATATTCTATTTTTTTTTCATGTATCTAATGGTTTTCTAAAAAATCCAAATCTATAAAATTTTAATATATTTCGTAAATTAGTGATAGTGGCATGTATTTTACTATTCACATGGAAGCTAGCGGTTTTCGTCTTGAAAATTTGCTCTGAATGTTGAAAAAATATACAGTATGGGGATCGCCACTAGGCGTATGGGAAAATCCTATACATTTATGTCCCTGTGCAATACGGGTGAGAATGTCATCTAGTAGAGTGTGATTGCGGTGAGGCGATCCAATGGA
This sequence comes from Leptura quadrifasciata, assembly GCA_963675555.1. Lineage (NCBI taxonomy): Eukaryota > Metazoa > Arthropoda > Insecta > Coleoptera > Cerambycidae > Leptura > Leptura quadrifasciata. The sequence continues at coordinate 8,357,877 of OY776674.1, forward strand.
CTGTATGGTATGTAGCTATATTATGGATTTATTTATTTTCCACTAGAGTTTCTTGGGCTTAGGTCACAGTTCCATTACAAATACATTTACATTACTAAAAGCAGCCCGCAGCGAATCGACCAGCTGTCATGCCTATCTATGCCCCACCATCTAGTTCATATCAGCTCGTGATTCCAACCCATATTGAGCATGTACATAAATGTATAGTATTTCCCTATATGCCTAGTAGCGATCCCCGTACTGTATATAGGGTGATCTCTTGATAAGAAGTCGAAAAATCAACTTTTCCGAAACTAATAATAGTGGACTAAGTATACCAGATTTCTTCAATCAATAAGGAACCTTTTTAGGGCAGGATAATTTTTTAAAATTATTATATACATCAAAGATAACCAAAGACATGCGTTTTCCGATTCCGGAATGTTCCACGCACGTTTTTCTCACAATATGGCCATCTCGGCTTCTAGTGGACAGATTTGCGTAAGCCAATTGGCAAATTCTTTGTAACAAAATTGTCTAACACGAATAGATTTCAAATTTAAATTCGAACGACATAACCTTAAAATCGCATATGATTGATTTTTATCAAGAACTCTTCAGGAAATGAATTAGTTTTATTGAACTTTCCGGAGCTTGTGAGCATGAACATGTGTGCCAAAGAAGACAACTACATGTCCTAGAAAAACGATTTTTTTTTCGAATTGCAGGATTCTTTATGTACTCTGATGGTGGATACTATTTCTATACATAACCTCAAAAAGTTTTTAAAAAATCGTTTTTTTCCAGTTTATTACGAAAATTATAATTTTCCTCTTAATTTTTTAGATACTTTTCGTAGGTGACGACATTATTTAATTTCAAAATGTATGTATTTTTAGAGTACATCTTTTTAGAAAAAATTTGCATATAAGAAAGTGAAACAAACTTTCAGGTTATAATGCGTGGCTACCAATTTTTCAAAATTGATCAAATCTATTCAGCTGCCTATAAAATGTTTTTTAAAAGGCCGAAAATGCCTTTTTAGTTGTGTTGAAAATATTTATAATAATGATAAATATCCTTTAAAATCAGAATGATGTTATCAAGAGTATACATAAAATGTGGATTTTTTTTAATGTGTTCTATAATTTTCTCTTGATATGCTACTGAACACATGAGTATATAGTATATGTTTTTCACTAGAAATATCTTGTACATCATCACAGAAAATATACAGCGTGACAGTCAGTCTAAAAATTACAAACATTAGAATAACACGAAATATACATCATTTATACTTTATTTTAGCGTAATGAAATTATAATTATACAGGGTGTACTTTATACTAGCGCTAATTCAGGACATTTCAAAGTAAGTTTTCTCAATTTTTTTCAAATGAAACACTCTGTATAGTATTGTATTTTTGAATTGGCACGTCGATTTTTGTGAATAATATTCTATACCTAAAATCGATATTTCCAGAAATATTTTTACTTCTTCATTAAAAACCGTTAAATTATAATACTTTTCATTTAGAACTGATCTAGTAGCCATCATTTTGACATTAAGTGGGAATAATTAAAAGTTATCTTGTTGATGTTTAATTATTAACTATTGTTACAAAATATTTACACTTATTTTAAGTTATAAATTAGTCGATACGGTTTATGTTCTGGGCGAGAATTCTAACTTGTTTGAATATTAATCGGCATCTGGCCAAAGTTGCCCTGCAAGGTTCTCTAAATTTCGTACCAAAAATTCAGGGTTATTGACCAGACGACACAGAATCCATTAGCAAAGCGATTGAAAACATTCTGTGTTGGCGTTGTCTGAATCTTATTATAATTGCACTTTGTTCCTTCAGATATAGCTTTCTTTCAAACAGTTGCTATTGGTATTTTAGTAATTATAAAATTTTAAGAGAAAATTTCACTACCAGTCCCATCATTTTGATCCGAAAATCTGAATGCTGAGGAGTGGATCCACGAATACTAGTGATGCGTTACATTTATGCACAGGCAGTATTTAATACTGAATAAATTTTTTATTTTCAGTCGAATTTTTTGTTTCTGAATTATTATCAACTAAGTAAGAAATTTTTTATGATATTAGTTGTTATGTATAATTATACTACATAGTAGCGTATCTATCACACATTATTCACGCAAAAAATAATATATAAAAACAGACAGAGACACTAAAATACAATAAAATTTAAGCAATTTCACTATAGACTCTAGGCAAACTAATGAATGATTTTATACTCACCTCAGGTTGATATCAAAGGAAGGATGTTACTTAATGGACTGAATTTTATGTATAAGGCAACTCCTACAATTGCAGGTTAAGATGTAGTCATTGGTTTTTCTACAACCAGCAAAAGTTATTTAGTATCTGAAAACCGTCAGTGCATTTTGGAATTCCCTGTATAAAGGTACACTATCCTCTTTAGTGTAAAGTTACCAATTCATAAATTTGTTCTATGTTTGAAAAATGAAATTTCTTGCCTTGCCAATGCATTAATTTTTTTTCAATCTTGAATAAAAAAATTACGTTTATTCTTGTTAGTACATTATTTTTACGTCTAACCTTTCCAACACTTAAACTAAATTATTTTTGTTATGTAACAAGCTGGCCAACTTCCTGAAAATGAAAAGCAGCATTTGAAGAACGTTCACGATAAATGCCAATCAAACCCTGCTACACACGCTAATGAAAATTTACTGAGACAATTAGCCCAGAACGTTGACAACCCAAAAGTTGGGGCTCACATGCTTTGTATGTCTGTCGAAGCTGGACTTCAACAACAAAATGGACATTTCAATCTAGACAACATGGAGAACGCAATATCTCTTGTTACCGACGACAAGTCACAAGTGGACAGGTTGGTCACGAAATGTGCTTTGCAGAAGGACACCCCGCAGAAATCTGCCACTAACATGTGGCTTTGTTTTGTTCAAAATCATATTAATTACATTCATGTACTGTAAGCACAAATTAATTATATGTGGAGCATAATAAATAAACTATTGTGAGAAATTTATAATTTCATATTTTTTACCTTTAAACATTAAAAAAACTCTCTACCTGCCATCTATGTAAGTTAAATTTTACATATTGTAAACAAAACTTACTCTAAACAAATCGCAATAATTGTCTTTTAGTTATAATAAATATGATCGTAGGTAGTACATAATTCGAGTTGCAAAGCAATTACGCATTCATGGAAATAAACACTCGCCGCTACGTGGCGTCGTGCGTAACTTTTCCATTCGTGCGTAATATGCTTCCTACAACACTCATCACGTAATATACTATTACGTTTAATTGCCTGACAGATAAGTACTAAAGAAATTTATTATTTTGAAACCACTCACTCAAACCTTTCACACTAATAAGAAATTAACTTGTTTCTTTTTATTTATATCGACGTACTTCCTTCTAAATATGCCAAGTTTGAAAAATCATTATTAACAAACCCAAATTAATAAGGAACTATCCAACTTCTCTGTTTTCACATGAACATTCCTAATTCTAAATGTATCAACACACAAATTATTATAAACCAAAAACTACTGAACTTTAAAAAAATATTTGGGAATCTCCTTCAACCTCTTTCCTGTGTAAATAAACAAGCATAAACGGAATCCGGGTTTCAAGGGTGAGGGTGTTTTTATTTGACACACGTTTTGAACTAATCAATCTCAGAACTAATTCCACAAAACAGCTAAATAATACACTGGATTACAGTACTTGATGCGGATATTCCTAACCATATGAGCATCATTGAAAGGTGATTAAAATTAAAACCAGTTTTTATTAATCAACAAAATATTTATCGCAAGGACAAGAAAATTCGTAGAAGCTTTTATTTTTCCACGTACAATTTTTAGTTAAAACTAGATAAGCATTTACGAAGTCAAACTGTCTACACTCCATAGGCCAATGAAAACATTGTCAAAGGAAGAACTTTTGCGTTCAGTTACTCTAAATAGTTATTTGGAAAAATTGCTTCTAGAAACAAAAGCATGTAAAAATATTATCCTTGATATGCACGATGCAGCCCATCCTCCATATTATGAAACATTTGTCACACATTCGATGCTGATTGCAGCCTGATCTATCTTTGGCGTTATCGGTATTCTCTCCCTGCAGCTCTTCCTTTTCTGTCGCAAAAACCATACACAGAATAATATCTTCATACTCTTCATAGTCTTCGTCACTAAACTGAAACGGCATCTTCAAATTTTCAGTTTTGTAACTTCAAAAGGCCAGTCAATCATCACTTTGAAACTTGTATTAATTACCAAAAAGTTTAGTTTGTATTGAGACAATGACAGATCTGACAAACGCCTACTTGGGATTTTTAACGCGACAGTGCATTATTGTTATGCGCACGCCCACGCCCTCTTACGGAAAGAGGTTTAATCCCCACTAGCAGAATAAAAGGGGGCCTGCCTAATTGACGACCAGTAAAGCGGTAGTTCAGTTATTCCAGAGATGATGCTACCGTGTTTGTCTGGGGAATTCTAGACTGTTATAGAATGAGTAACCAGAATAGAAGAGAAAACTCTTGAATAAGGCCAATAAGGGTCACGGTGTGTAGAACGATGTACGTGTAATTTATTCATACTTATTGTTATTTTGCAGTGCCTATGTGTATTTTCAAATAGTATTGTGTCTTTCTACTCCTAAATATAATAATACGTATAATATATACACCCAGCTATTATTTATTACAACATATTATAAAACAAAAATTAATGATTCCTTCACTTTTTTCTGCGTTTTCTTATTTTTGTTCAATTAACACATGAATTTCTGACCTTTCCTTCTCTAGCATGAACTGTTTTACTTTCCAATAGTAGAATGCAGGTTTTCGCGGCCGTCGTCTAATGAAGTAGATTCTTCCGGGTCTTGCCGTGGTCGTCGAACTTGACTTGACGTTTCGCTGATCATCTTGTCAGCTTCTTCAGAAGGATTCTAAAGACTGAATCTGTTGTGTTACACTCCTCGTTATATACCTGGGCGCCGCTTCGCTTCGCTGGTCATTGGTCACGCTTGGTTCGCTTCGCTGCTAATTCGTCGTATTTGGTTGACCGTGACTTACTACGGTGCTGGTACTTGGCAATACCAGTCTCCACGTGTTACTAAGTCGATACCCATCCTCTCTGTTAAAGTTGTTCAGGTTTTTCATAATTTCCAGTGATTCCCTAATGATTCGCGGATAATAGCGCGTATTCCTGTCTAATATATTGACGTCCTCGTAGTGGATTTTATGGCTCTCGTTATTATGGACATGTTCTGCTATCGCCGACCTATTCGTGCATCCAAATCTGATATTTCTCTGGTGATCTTTGATTCTGCACTGGATACTCCATCCTGTTTGTCCGATGTAGCTCTTACCACATGTGCACTTCAACTGGTAAACACCTTTTGATAACAGTTTGGGGACAGTGAAAAAAATACAGCAGATGCTTCCCTCAGTCAAAGACCCTGACTGAACCGTCAATAAACCATCTGAGGTACATTAATTATAAGAAGGCAGCTTTCAAGACCTCATCAAGAATAGCTTCACTATCACCATCAGCTGCTGCAGTCACACAGCACAGTTTTAGGGTGTATCACCAGGTGCATCAATGGCTGGGGGTTGAGAAAAATGCCGAAGATTGGGGATGGAAACGAGCAACAAATTGCCTGGAACCGATCACCTCTCTACAAGCCCCTGCTGCGTCTGGTGTCATGCCGATGCGTCAAGACCTGCGCAAAACAATGTAGCTGCAAAAAATAAGGTCTCGATTGTACTTAATCTGTACATCAACTGTGAGGGGTCCTGCAACAACGTGACAATCGAGACAGATCTCACAAATACCCTTGTGGATGTACCATTCGACGTCGAAGTACAGGACGAACTGGGCTTCACTTTCTCCCCAGTTGTTGAGACCATCGAGGAAAGTGTGGACAAGGAGGACGAGGGTATGTAACATTTCCTTCCCCAAAAACGACAATAACACAATTGGAGCATAAATGTACCTGTCTGAGGTAGTTAACATGAATGTATAAGCTGACCTATATCCTCTGTTCATTCCTAGAATCTACTTAACACCATCAGATACAACTCTTCCTTTTTCTTTCAAAAGACTCCAATTTCCTATTCGTCTTGCGTTTCGTATGACTATAAATAAAGCGCAAGGACAAACTCTTTATCGTGTTGGAATTTATTTACCCTAGCCTGTATTTAGCCCTAGCCAGTTGTACGTAGCAATGTCTCGCTCGAGTGCGATCGTTCAACATTTTGAGAGTACAAAGAATTCCAAAAGGGAACAGCACTCTCAATGTAGTATTTAAGGAGGTGCTGTAACATGAAACCTTCATCACTCACTTGCATTTTCCAATACACCCGCCTCGCCGTCGAATTTCGACGGGCTTACACTAGTTTATCATTGTAATGATATGAGTATATATTATACTAAATAAAAATAATAAATACACCACAGATAATGACGACCCCCTTTATTCCGGAAGGCTCTAGAAGAGCCTTGTGTGGGAGGGGGCCACGCATTTAGAGACAAGGGACACACACCCAATATCAGTGTATAGTGGAAAAAGCCCTCTCACAGTATTTTTCACTGCCACGATCGGGGATCGAACTCGAAACTTTTGGGTGAGAGGCAAATGCGCTCACCTCTTGACCATCGGTCATACTGACTATAATACACTGTACATAACTACTTTAGTAATAACTACATTTTATTCGTTTATCTCCATTTTTTTCAATTACTTTCCCTATATTTATTATTCATTCGGGGTCCGGGAATACGTTTTTTTTTGCGCGCTCTAATGGTAGAATCGGTAGTCTTACAAAAATGTAGAAAATTTTGTCGACTTTAATTTTGTGTGGAATGGGATTGTCGAAAAAATGCTTCTTTTCTGAGACATAGGCCAAAAACTAAGAAGAGTGCCAAAAAAACAAATTTCCGGGCCAAATTTTTGCTTGCAAACTTCAAATTCGTGTTCAGCGATCCAAAAAACATGGAGGGTGAGAAAATAAAAACTATAGCAAAACTTTACTCTGAGAATACTAATATGCCTAGCCTATATAGCAGACCTTTTAAATTATTTACTACGCTAGCCATGTGAGTATCCCAATGTAAATTCGAGTCGAAGTGAACTTCTAGATATTTAATTATAATGGCTTTATCTATTTCCAATTTGTTTAGACCTTGCGTAATCTATAGGCAGTTATACGAGGAAAATGGCAAAAATTTCGTTTTTGAAAAATTTATAGCTTTCGTCGAAAAAGTTTTTATTGTTTCCTAAGCCTATTTCTGATTTAGTTTTTAACTTTTCCGAAGAATTAGCTGTGTAAAATAGAGCCGTATCGCCTGCAAAACTAATGAATTTTCTAATGGCATTTAGACACAGTAACTTATATACATACATGACGAATAGGATTGGCCCCAACACTGTCCTTTGTGGAACTCCGTATTGAATAAATAATTGCAATAGGTAGAGGAGAAATCTACCTATAAACCTTGTTTACCCCATTGTTTATATTCCCTAGATAACATTTTTTTACTTCATCAAAGGTTTGAGAATGCTCTCACAAGAGGCGATAAAAATATTATTTAGCTTATTACCGTCGTTTAAGTGATCTTGGTTATCTGGCCTTTAATTTTCAAATCAGCGTAGACCTCATCCCACCGAGCACACCGATTATAAGGACGACTACAGTAGCCCCATCCCCTACTCCTGCACCATGCGCTCTGCTTTTATTGCTGCTAGCAACACGTATGACCTCAGTCCAACCCAGCTTAGACGAAGCTGGCCAGGCGCTGTGTATTTTACGGCCGTAGCAGCAATGCTTACCGTGCGTGCACTGGTAAATCAAAAAAAAATTAAAATCTTTTTTGGTCACTTATTCTCACATGATTGTAAAAAGACAAAAGCGACGTATCAACAAATTTTCGTTAAAGTTTAAAGACAAATTTTTGATTTCTGAATATTTGGATATTTTTTGTACACTTTTTTTTTAATACGATGTAAATCTTTTAAACATTTATTCATAATTTGTTCCAGTAATATTTACATAAATTATATAATACTGTACAATAATTTGTTGCCGATATTAACAGGAATCACTGGGTTTTTTATAACGTTTTCTATTGAAAATCTATTGAATATTCATAACAGCTTATTCGACAAATTAGGATCTATTTATTTCACAATTATTCTAAATTTGCAATAGCATTGTTAAGAAACCAGAAAAATGTTTTATTTATTGTTATTCCCTGAAAGCCACAAGATATCGGTAGCAGAAAAACTGCATTGTTTTGTATATAATTGTCTAATTGGAATACCCCCACAGATTGAGTCATAATAAACGTATGCCTAACTATAAATATGTTGGCAATTGCATGTGTTATCATACAGTCAACAAGGCTTTGATATCAAGAAGATCAACCTAAAGACGCAAAAATGAAAACTGCTTTTGTATTTCTATGTGCCATCATTGGAATTTTGGTAAGTTAGCATTTTCTATTAAAAATACTTTTTTGATTTTATTCAAGTAAAATATTCGCAAACAAAAAGGAAGTAAATTGAACATTTGTATACACCCCTATATGCTACTATTTATTAAAGATATCAATATTATACCATCTGTTACCTTTAGAGAAAGCTTTAAAAAATTATTATCCGGGCTTTAGCAAGATACGAAGTTTAATTATATCTTGAATATAATTGTATAGTTAGAATTTACCTGTCTAAAGAATTTCAGTACCATGAATTACATAACGGATCATATACTTTAAAAATTTATAATAAAATTATTACGTCCTTCAGACAGATTACAGAGAAATATCTGAATTAAATCGCTTTGTGGGAAACCAATTGATGGAAATTGCCTTGAGACTCATTCCAAATAGAGAAATTTAAGAAAATGCCGACGCAATTTTTAATTTAGAGCTAGAAATGTTACAGCAAGACTACCCAACAAAATTCAGTTTCTTGTCAAAAGTTACCGCAAGGTCTTTAAATGCCGATGCTCGAGACGAAGGTTCATTAGAGGTTAGTGTATAATTAATATCGTTTGCGAAAATACACTGAATTTATTCACAATCAATGTGAGACTGTTATCAAGCGCCAATTTCAGATAAATAAGGTTTTAATATAATGCAGTTGCTTAACACCAAATATTCTATGCAGCAATTCAATATCAGCTATAAACATATGTAAAATTGTATCTAGCTTATATCCTATAGCATTAGAAAGTATATTAAATAAGAGTGGTACAGAAACAGAACCCTGAGGTACACCGAATAATTTTAGTATATCTGAAAATATTGTCGAAGTATACCTACTTATAAATTTTAACAGAATCAAAAATATTTTTATTATTAGCCTTCTGCATCACTAAAAGCAATTTATGCAGTATTTGTAGTATACTTTTAAAGATAATTCAAATTTATTATAAAAATAAATGAAAATTCGTCCCATCATGATTAAATTAAATCCACATACTGCAAATACATTTGTCTCTTTTGTAAACTAGGCTCAACACAACCACAATCATGATCACAGCCACAATCACGACCATAGCCACAACTCGAATAACCCCCTCGTAGCCGAAGAGCTGGAGCTTCACCATATCCATGACGCGTGCCAAGCAGATCCTGCCACAAGTGTAGACCACGATTTGTTACACGATTTGGAGAAAAACATCGACAATCCACAAGTTGGCGCTCACATGCTCTGCGAAGCCGTTGGAGTTGGCCTTCTAGATAAAAATGGTAATATGGATTTGGAAATGGTTAAGGAGAAAATATCTCTTACAGTCAAGGACCCGAAGAAGGTAGACTTCTTAGTTAAGGAATGCGCTGTTAAGAAGGGTACACCCGAGAAAACAGCTACTTACCTATTTTGGTGTTTGGACAAAAATGGTGTTACTTATTTCCACGAATTTTAGAATATGTTTATATATGTATATGCACGTTGTTTATAATTCACGTGTGTATGTTTTGAAATAAATAAAACTTGTCGAATATTTAACGTTTTATGTTTCATTTACATTTGGTTGAAAAGGCAGTTATATAATCAGTTTAAAGCTTAAACGAACAATAAGCCATAAATTACATTATTAAAATTCTTGGTTTAATAAAACAATTTGGTTTAAACTCTTAACGTATACTCATGTATAAATAATAACCTATGGATATAAAACTTGAAACATTTTGCTTTGTTCGTCCAAATTGTTTTATGGTAATGGGTGGACGAAAGTTCCTCTGCTTTATATTGTGCACACTTTCGAATGCATGTTAATCGTAGGGAACTTAACTTCGCTAAAATTCCTTGACCTGATGAGAGTCTCATGTAACTTCTCAGAAATCTTTTAAACTTTCTCTGAGTTTCGTTGAAGCTTGTATGATATTAAAATATGGATCATCAATATCGATGACCAATAAAGGAAATACTAGTTCATTAGACTTTGTACAACAGCCCAATTTTTCTATTGTCCCACAGTACTGCTAAAGATCTTGAAGCCTATAATATTCTGCACGAAAAAATAGAGATGAATCTAGCTCAAGAGACTAAGATAACTTTATCCGCAGATAATATTAGAATATCATCATATACCAAAGTTAACGTTAACATAAACCTAACCAATAAATGCGGTAACTATGATCACTAAGATATTGAACACATAGAAATTTAAATTTCCTACGTTATGAATGGTAATAGTATATTTCATTAAGAGTTTAGAAAATAATCTTTTCCCATACGCGCATGACAAATCTATAGTATTGTAGACACAAGAAAAGCATATACGGACGTGTAGTGAATGATATATTTCATTATATCTCTTTGGAAACAAAAAACAAGGCAAAATTTTTAGAAATTCCATTTCTAAACATGAACGAACAAAAACCTATATCTTTAATTTTTACTAAATGATGTCGAAGGTACTATATTAGGAATTATTTCTTGGTCCCCAATTACAATGTTTTCTTGTGTTGCCGTTATATTTTCTATTCTTGAATGACTGAACAATTTACAATTTGTAACATATAAAAAATTGTGTAATAGAGTCAGCTTATTTCTTCTACGGTCGATATTTTCTTGAAAATATATGCCATTTGTTCTAATGAAAGCACGATTCGTCGTGTTACAAATGTAACAGTTTACCATTTTTCTATTTAAAATAAATTTAAAAACCTTATGAGCACTTTATTACTTTCATATACTTGACTAACAATGAGAGTCGTCAAGTGCAATCCTATTTTGCTAGATTATTTAGGAATTAATATATCATATCACTTCTCAGAAACAAAATCAATGATATTTTAGGAAAATAAAATAGTAATTCGTTAGCAAGTAGGTGTCCAATGAGAGAGGTTCGGTTCGGAGCCGGAGCAGAAGCGGGAGCATGTTCAGTTTAGGAGTGGGAGGTAATGAGAGTGGTGGGAGGTAATTAGCGAGCGAGACGTAAGAGAGCGGGGCTTAGGAGTGGTGGTGGGAGGCAATTATCGTAGTAGGAGGTAATTGCAGTAACAGTGGGGGTAAATACACCAAAAATAAGGGTAATTACAGTAACAATAAAGGTCATTGCAGAAACAATGGGATAATTGCAGTAACAATGAGGGTAATTGCAGTAACAATGAGGGTAATTGCCGTAACAATGCGGGTAATTGCAGTAAAAATATAGGTAATTACAGTAACAATGAGGGTAATTGCAGTAACAATGGGGGTAATTGCAGTAACAATGAGGGTAATCGCAGTAACAATGAGGAAAATGGGGATAATTTCAGTAACAACGAGGGTAACTGTACTAACAATATGGGTAATTACAGTAACAGTAAAGGTAATCGCAATAAAAATAATAGTGATTAAAGCAATTATGTCCACACATCCCTCTGTCCGTTTGCCCGCCTGTTCCTCTGTTTGCCCACCTGCTCGTCTGTCCGACAGTCATTGCATTGTCCTATCGCACAATTATAGTATCTGTGTATTTTTTTCTACAATGTCACAACAAACATTCATTCTTGATTATATACCTAAAGTTAAAAAATTATTTGACCTGCCTTATTTTTAGGGACATCTTACGCTGATGAACCTTTTGTTCCTACTTGTCTTATCTGCAATGTATTTTCATTATTTGCCTTATGACTGCACTTCAAGGGTTTGCAATTGCAATACAAATTATTATCTGCCTGTCTTATTTACCGAGATTTTTTTAGTTTAGTTCACAGTTTGTTGTTGGTGTAATATAGGAGAAAGATCTATGAAAACGTATTCTTTCCTCTGGAACATTGACTATTATTATATTTAAAGTAGTTATATCATAGGAAAGACTGCGTGTAAGTTTATACAAATAAACAATATGAAAATAATTTCTTCTGTTATTTAGTGTCATCAAATTATACAGAGAAAGATAATCTAAGCAAGAGGAGTTACTATTATACCTCATCTGTACTATGAAATTAATATGTTTTACAAACTTTTTCTGCACATATTCCAACATTTTTATACAATCGGCATAGAAAGGACTTCATATAGTCGAGGCAAGAATTCAAGCGATGCACGTCACATATCGATTCAATAAATAAGACAATACTACTAAGAATCATGAAGCCCCATAAAACTCTACCTATGTCTGAATAAAGCTTAATAACTGGGTGTCAAAAATACTCTTTTTAACGTAATTAATGATTAAAAATTATGTTAATATTAAAATTTCTTTAATGAGATCACTCGTGACGTGCATCGCTTGAATTCTTGCCTCGGCTTTACCATGGAACAGTAATCTAATTTGGATCTTACAAAAGAGAAGTAAAACATAAATGATCTGCAGTTACGTAGAATAAACCATAAATTTTTATAGGACTATTTGAAATACCAATTACATGCTCATTAAATGTTAATTTGGAGTCGTATACCACACCCAAATCAGTTTTTGTATAAACCCTCTCTAAATGTTTGTTTCCAATTTCATACTTATAATCAATCATATCTTTACGCAACGTGAAAGTGATTACCTTACATTTATCAATATTAAAGAGCAATTGATTTTCAACAGACCAATCAAATATTTCTCTGATGTTATCTTGTAATTCCAGGCAGTCTTGGTAATTTTGTATTTGCTTAAATATCCGTATATCATCGACAAATAGTCTAATTGATGAATATTTTACGGTATCTACAATATTATTTATAAAAATTAAAAACAGAAGTGGGCCTAGATTAGAACCCTAGGGAACTTCTAAATGTAATGTGCAGTAATCCGAGTCTAAATTATTTATCATTACACTCTGTTGCCGATTTATCAGGTATGTAGACAAACGCTGTTAAATCAGTAGAGATGGAGAAATTTCTAAACTTGTTTAACAATATGTTGTAATCAACTTTATCGAATGCTTTGGCAAAATCAGTATAGATCACAATAGTTTGATTATTATTTTCCAAAGCATCCGTCACAGAGTTCACAAAATCCACAGAATTTAAATTTACTGACCTTTTTTGATGGTCGAGAGGTAAGCGCACTTGCCTCCCATCCAAAAGTTCCTGGTTCGATCCCTGATCGTGGCAGTGGAAAATACTGTAAGAGGCATTTTTCCATTATACGAGGATATTGGGTTTGTGTCCCTTGTGTCTAAATGTACAGCCCTCTTTCACACAAGACGCATCTAGAGCTTTTTGAGATAAAGGGTGTCGTAATTACCTGTGGTATTATTTATTTATTATTTATTATTTTTTCTGGAACCCATATTAAATGCTTGATTTTTTTATTCTTAGCGTACTCCTACAGGTACTGATATATAATGGTCTCAAATATCTTATATAAATATAGCAATGGGACGATAATTTATAACTTCCCTTTGATCTCCACTTTTAGAAACAGGAGTAATTCTTGTGATTTTCAATTATCCGGATTTTTTTTACTTTTAAGAGCTAAATTAAATATTAATGCTAATGGCTTAACCAATGCTTCTTTGAAACCCTTAAAGCCCTTTTACAGGAGGCCATTAGGTAAGCCAGTCCACTAAGACAAGACCGATGCCAGTCCATTAAACTTTCTGAATACGTTTACAGCCAGCGTTAAATAATACAAAATCTACAACGCTAGACGCAATTTACTGGTCACTGGTCTGGGACTAGCTTACTGGCTAGGATTAGGAATGCACATTTACGTTAGGCCAGTAGATAAGACAGTCCAACGCGCTAGTGGTGGGGGAAGCTGATTGGTGCCGAAAGATAGAAACAGGAATGGCTTGGGTAATGACTTGATGGCATTCCATTATTTCGGAATGTCTATTTACACAGTGCCATTATTGGATTGCCTTAATCGACAGGCTTACCTAATGGTCTCGTGTAAAAGCCCTTTTAATTACATAACTTGTCCCATTGTTCACTTTGGTTTTAATTTATCTATTGCGTTAATGACATCAGCATCAAAGATCTGCTTAAAATTTCAATACATCTAATTCTTCATTATCAATTATACCATTTTCGGATGTAGGATCTATTCCTTTAGGTAATTGATGAAGAATCAAGCAATAGATGATCTTTTATATTTTTTTTAGAAATAAGATTTATATGATTTATTAGAAAAATGCTTAACATATGTACAAAACTAGTAATAACGCTTTTGTGCATATTTCGTAAATCTATATATCCTTATTCGTTGATTACATAAATATAAAGAAAAGGGTGGTTTATCAAGTAACGAAACTGGAAAATTGTAATTTCTGTTTACAGTCATCCTACTAAGCATAATACGCCAGCCAGATAGTCAGTACCGTAAACCTGTACCAATTAATTATTTTATTTATAAATAGTCTAACAAATAATAAACAGTGTCAAGCATGTTCCTGAAAATAATTGTTTAGTGATAAGGAAATAACCTTACAATGTACATATTTAACAACATTTATGATTTCTAGTAAAAAAGTTCAATGCGACATTTTTAAACTTTTCTTTGAAATCCTGAAGAATGGACTGAATAATTTTACAATCTTAATGGAATCCCCTTACTCAAGAGCACGTTGATATTCCTGTATATAAGCAGAGACAAATACAGGTATTGTCACACAGTAATTGATTTAATCCTAACACAGATACCCATAAAAATTAACAATGAAAACTGCTTTTGTGTTTATGTGTGTCATTATTGGAGCATTGGTGAGTTAATAGATTGATAGGTATTTTACGATATGTTTTCTGTTAGTTTCATTTCATTCTGTAAATTTGCCTTTTTATATCAATTAAAATATCTAAATTATTGACATAAAAAAAATTAAAATTAATTTTCAAGACATCATAATATTCAATATGAGTTTTAGCTCTTAATTCCAAATATTATGTTATAATAATGTGTTTCCATGAATTAAAACTAACTTTTATTGCCTGGATTTATAGATAATTAGAAGTATTTTAATGAATTTTATATATAAGAAAATGAAAATTAAATACAAAAATACTGAATTAAGTTTAATAACATTTAAATACGACAAAAATTAACGGAAATATATGGATTTAATAATGAAGACCCTCGGATATACAGAGTAAGTTGGAAATAAGCTCGTGAGCAAACGGGGCATTACTTTTCTTCAACTTCACCAAATTTCAAAATTTGAAATACGCGTTAAAGTCTAGATTCAGGATTAGCCATTGAAAAGTGCTCTTGCGGCTATAACTGTAAAACACTACCCAAATGTTGCATTTTACATAATGAATCTAACCTTTTCTAATTTTCTAACCAACAGATTTGCTTGATGTTTTGCAAAAATGGTTCTTATATTTAATAATACAATTTATTAAAGAATCAAGAACTCTCTATACCCACTTCAAATATCGAGAACAAATTTTTTTATTCCTCACCTCCAGAGAAATTATTATTTTTTATAGATTCACCATATTTTCAAAAAATATGTGCATACGCCTAAGATACGTGTTAAAATTTCATCAATTTTGCTGTAGTGGAACGGGGTAAAATGAATAGCAATAGCAGGGTGTATATAGTTTCAATGGGATTATATTAATAACTCATAAACCTCACTAGACAAAGTCGGTTAAATTAGAAAAAGTTGCGTAGTTTAGGTAGTTTAGAGTCTAATATGATGCCATTTTCAGATTTGAAAAATGTTCAGTACATGAGTCATCCTGAAGAGTACAATAGTAATGTTCAATTTTCACTAATAAGTCGCAAATGATAGGATTTAGAAAAAAATATTTAGACAAAACTTGAATGGTATTCGGTTACCTATTAAAAATTTTCATATTTCCGTTCTTCGTTTCGACGCTAGACATCGCGATGCAAAATTTTCGTTTTTCCTATCAACGCTTATCCTTCTCTTTTGGAAATTGAATTGGTAACATCTTTACTGTGTTATCATCATATATTTTTTAACGACATGTATTATGACGACTTAAATTTAATAAGTATAGAAAATATAGATCTTTTCCCTAAAGCTATGTAGATAAGCTATGAAAATTTACATGTTTAAATAAAGGGAGTAAGAAACTTTTTTATCTTTCCAAATACGTACCAAGTATACTGAAAAGGAATAAAAAATGGGTAGACCTTCTGAGTGAAAAAAAAATTCCGTCTGTCTGTCTATCTGTAACTTTTTTGTGCGTACATTTACTCTGGAACCTTTATGATATTGACTTGAAATTTGGTACACTTATGTATTACAATGAGATCTGAAACTAGATTTTGATCCAATTCCGTCGAAGGGTTCGGGGGTAAATGGGGTCCATAGAATTGCATTTAGGGCATGATCGAAAAGTCAAGGTCTCAAAAATTTTTTTCGGCATCAGCCACCCCTCACTACACCCCCAATACCACCCCCCACACTATTATGAAGGGGAGTTAAAAAATGAAAATGTGATTTAGTGTGTATACAAGAACGAAACATCTTTTTTTGGCGTTAGCCATCCCCTTTACCACCCCCACCTTGTTATTAAAGGGAGTAAAAAATTAAATTGAGATTTAGTGTGTATACGAGAACCAAGGGATTCCAAAATTTATTTTGCCGTTAGCCACCCCCTCTACCACCCCCACGCTATTATTAAATGGAGTAAAATACTACATTGGGATTGAGTGTGTATGAGACTTGGATCAAAATCTGGATGTGGAAGTAGTGATTCCTTGGGCAGCGGTTTTTTAACATTTAACAAAAAATGCTTGAAGCTATCTTTTTGCAATAACATAATTTTTTTAAAGCAAATTCATTTTTTATCAAAGTTCTGTTCGAAAACGAAAATTATTATTAAAAATCTTCGTCCATTGTTAGCCGAGATATGACATTTGATTGTGCGAGAAAAAAATTCGTGCCAAAAAACGATTAAATGTTTTTTAAAAATTGCTTGTTAGTACCACTGAAAATTTTGATTTAATTGCTATCGTCGTTGGTAGCGATATGTAATGTAGTTTACATCTACACGAATTACAAAAGCTAGGAACTGAGTAAAGACGGCGTTGATTTTTTGCAAAAATGAACCTCAAACTTGTAAAAGAAGCTGCCTTAAGGTTGGCAAATCCGAGAGAGAGAAAATTAATTAATTTAAAACTACAAAATATGAAGATTGGTACTATTTTTTAACTTAATTTGCATTTGAAAAATTGCTTATCGTCGTTTACGAGGGAGCTAAACACGATGGTAATATTATTTCACCCCCACTCTCCATCAACCAACAACTACCCCCAAATCTCCAAAACTACCACTTTCATATTTAGAGGTACTGGGCATGCGAGCACTTGATGGATACGACTTTATTACAGAACTGGGCATATTCTAGTCTCCACATGCCCAGTATCAAGAAATATGAAAAGGGGTGGATTTATCGGTGGTTGGTAGAGGATGGGGGAGAAATGCCTATTACCATCATGTTGAGCGCCCTTGAAAACGGGGATAAACAATTTTTCATGCATTTTGATTTTTTTGAGATATTTCAGTATTAGGAAGTAGTTTAATTCCATACGGCTTACCTGAATCTTGCCCAAAGAACCGATCCGCCTACGATAGGCGGCAAAATATGAGTATAGGGATAGTTGCTAAGGGGTGGAAACCTTATAAAAATCACCATCGTGTTCAGCACCCTCGAAAACGGGGGTACCCGTGTTTCATCCCCGTCACAGAACTCTTGGGGTTCTCTTAACTTTTCCGTGGACTAAGTTATATAATCATAAGATGAAAAATATTGTTATTATTTATTGTCCCTTCTTGGTATATATTATGAAAGATATAAAAGTTTTTCCGACTTAAACATGTAAAGATTCACATTTTGTCGACATGGTTTTAGAAAATAAATCCATATTATCTACAACCAATAAAATTTGATCTTCATATTTTAAAATTATTTTTCCGTTTTTGAGTTAGAACCAGTTAAAGAAGAACATAAATGTTCTAATTGTTTTACAACTCTAGCACAACTTAACTGCTAACACTATGAAGACCAGTATGAAGAGTATATTTACTTGGTTTTATTACTTATCTTGTTTTTCACATTGCACTTGCTAAACTACACTTAACTACTCAATATGTACGTATATCACTAATTTTACAATCGCATATACATGCATATTCATCCATATACACTAAATACATGCATATTATAAACAATAAATGAAAATATACTTACTAAGGCTCTTTGATACTAGGCTGCCAATCTTCTCCAAGTTGAAGAGCAGAAACTACATCACATCCACGAAAAGTGCCAGTCCAATCCAGCGACGTACGCAGACGATGAACTGTTGAAGAATTTATCAGCAAACCTTGACAATCCACAAGTCGGTGCTCACATGCTTTGCGAATCAGTGGGTGTTGGTCTTCAAAAGCCAAATGGTGAATTGGACATACCCGTTATTAAGAGTAAAGTAGCTCTTTCTGTCGGTGACCAGGCCACGGTGGATCGTTTAGTAAAAGAATGTGCCATTCGAAAGAACACACCAAAGAAGACCGCCGTGAATCTCTTCATGTGCTTGGATAAGAACGGTGTTACTTATTTTCATGAATTTTAATGAACAAGTTTGTATGTGGAAGTGTGTATAAGAATTAATAAAATATGCCAGTGCTCATAATTGTCTCATTTATTTACTGCTTAATTGTAATTATAGTAATACCATAGATAACACAATGTGGCTGTCTTTAATAATAATAATAATTTATTTTACATAAAGACAACGTAACTTTGTATAGTCAAACAGTATCTTACAAATTAATTTAAAAAATCAGACGCAGAATACAAATATTTTGAAAGTAAAAACATATTCAAATTTGTTTTAAATTCAAGCAAATTTTTGGTTAATTTCCATTAGTGGGTAAGTGATTAAACATTTTTAGGTCCTATGTAATTTGGAGAGTTACCAGTAATATTTAACTTTGCATATGGTCTGCGAAAATCTTCTTGGTTGCGTGTATTTACATTATGTACTTCCCTATTTATAGTAAATATTCCTTTATTTTTAAAAACATAAACACACATTTTAAAAGCCAATAGAGCTGGTAAAGTTAATATTTTGTACTCTTTAAAAAATTCTTTACAAGAGTGAGTATTAGAAACACTTGCCATACAACATAATATACGTTTTTGTGTAACAAACACATCCTGTGATAGAATGGAGTTTCCCCAGAAACAGACACATAATACAGGTACTCTGTTCCTTGGTCAATATCGTATTAATATTTTTGAACAGAAAAGAAATTGAAGCCAATTTGGAAATTAGGAGTGATTTCCAGTTTAAAAATTCATCAACATATACTCCCAAAAATTTGACACTTTCATTAGTGCTAGTTAGGAATGAATTATCAATATTAAAAGAAATAGGTTCACACAAATTTTGTCGATTACGGAATTGAATTATTTGAATTTTATCTGTATTAAAACATAATTGACGTTGACCGAAAAAGGTTGACACTTTATTCATAATGTTATTACATTTATCTTTCAATTTACTCTTTATTTGATCTGAATTAATAGTAGAAAGATCATCAGCATACACTGGAAAAAGGTCCTTGATCAAAATGGAGCTAAGTCCATTCACATACAATATAAACAGTACAGGGCGCAATACCGACCCCTCTGGTACTCCCATGCTTAAATGACAGCATTTAGTAGAACTAGAGTGTTCTATACTAACATATTGCCGACGATTATCTAAAAACGATGTGATCCAATTTAGACAGTTTCCTCTAATACCAAGGTCACATAGTACGGATGATAATTGTGAATATTTGACGCAGTCGAATGCCCTGTTAAGTTCAAAAAACATTCCAACAGGACACTCGCCGATCTCAATGTAATTTTCTGATTATAGAAAGAATTTACCGCAGTTATCGTCGACTTTTCACAACGAAAACCATGTTAATTTTCGGATACTATTTTAAATTTGTTTACAGATAATAATAGGCGGTCTAAGGAACAATACTCAAATAATTTGGAAAAACTAACTGGTATTGTGACTGGTCTATAATTTTCTAACACATATGGATCTTTATTTTTTTAAATAGGCACCACTTTTCCCAATTTTAATGCTTCTGGGAACATTCCTAATTCAAAAGACATATTTATTAAATACGTAAGTGGATTTATTAAAGATTTCAACACTTTCTTTATTAAAAAAACTGGGGACATCATCCAGACCACATGATCTTTTGTTCTTAAGTTTATTATTTATTATTATTATTAGCCGTTACTCGAGTCCGAGTATAAAAATGTTACAGTCGATAAATTGTGTACAATAAAAAACAAGTAAAAGGCGTAGTCTATTGTAATTCCCATTCATCTACGGTGCACACGACTATGGCTATAGAGGCCAATTCGGGAGAGCACATGTCGACCGCAGTCAGGACAAACATAGACCTGGTTAGGTCTTGGATTCGGCCTTCTTGCAGCAACATTTCCTTGATAGCTGGCCACAACCTCTCGCCATTCGGTCCTGTCCGCTGCAAGTTGTTCCCATTGCTCGTCTGCTATACCGCAGGATTTTAGATTTTCATGGAGAGCGTCTTTGAACTTCTTTCGTTGACCGCCACGCCTTCTTCTACCGCTTAGCAATTCACCATAAAGTGTACATTTAGGAAGGCGGTTATCATGCATACGATGAACGTGACCTGCCCATCTTAGGCGTGCTCTTGAAATAAGCACCTCAATTGGAAGGCTGTTTGCTCTCCTGAGTACTTCCACGTTTGATATGTGATGGAACCAACGGATTTTCATCATACTCCTGAGGTGTCTTTGCTGAAAATGTTCTAATTCTTTCACATGACGACGGTAAGTGACCCAGCTTTCACATCCATATAGCAGTGTTGGAATGACAACTGCTCTGTAGACAGCCATTTTCGTTGACAAAGCAAGGTCGTGGTTGTCAAATACTCTCTCTCTAAGTCCCCAGAGTGCTCTAGATGCAGCATTAATTCTATTGCGAATCTCGCTGTCCATGTTTGCTTTGTCATTAACAACGTTGCCTAAGTAATTGAACTGATCCACCACTTGAAGAGAATTTCCGTTAAGTGTAATGTCTATTTGGTTCACTTGATGAGGAGTTGACATAATCTTAGTCTTTCCAATGTTGATTTTAAGTCCCAAGGAATCATAGCTCTGAGCATACACATCTAAAAGTGCTTGAAGCTCTTCCGGCGTAGAGGCTAAAAGTGCACAGTCATCCGCATACTGGAGATCACAAATGAATCGTGTGCGTGTCTTCGCGAAAGCTCTAAAGCGCCCTATGTTAAAGAGACCGCCATCAAAACGGTATCTGAGACCTATTCCTCTGACTGTCAGTTTGTTGTCAACAATAATTGTTAGAGCAGTGGTAAACAAATTAAAGAGTAGGGGTGCCAGGACACATCCCTGCCTAACTCCAGTGAGGGTTTGGAAAGGTTCGGTTGCCTCATTATTATACATAACCTGGGCGTTGTTGTTTGTATGTAGACTGCGACATACTTCCACAAATTTTCTAGGGATACCTAAGCGGAACATAATTTTCCAGAGCACTTCCCTGTCCACCGAGTCAAACGCCTTGGTTAAATCAATGAAGGCGATGTGAATTTCTCCTTGATGTTCGAGTGCTTTTTCTTGAAGCTGTTTAAGTATGAAGATTAAATCCGATGTGCCTCGGTTTGGTATTATTTAACACTGAACATAACTCGGCTTGCGTAAAGGATACTAATAATAATGTATGTTCAATATAACTTGACTTATCTGTTAAATTTGAAATATGTGTAGCTGATATTTGATTTCTAATGTTAATGGGTATATTAATAAGGAAATTATTAAATAAAGAAGCAACTTCTTCAGGATCATCAGCAATATTTTTGTCATTGTTTATTGTAAAATTATTGTGTTCTCTTTTTATTTTTATTTAGCAATTATGGTATAGATTCCCAAGCAGTCTGCATTGGGTTAGTTGAATTTACAATTTTATTTTGATAATATTCGCTTTTCGTTTTATTTATTAAATTGTTGTGCTTCTTCTTTTCCTTATTATAAAAGGAGATCAAATCAGGATACGTCCTATTTAAAATATAAAGGTCTTTCAAAGGGGTACTAGACGATCTAACGATGCCATTTACCCATTTTTATCATTTTTTTGTATTAATATAAAATCAAAGCCAGTCTTTACAGTCGACATCTATCATCGCTGTTGAAAGATCTCACAATTCTAGTGACTTTTCATCGCAGTCCTAATAGTTTTCAAATAACCATTCACTGTTGTCCAAAAATTATTAAGGTTTAAGATTATTAAGGACAAGGAGATTATTATAGGACAATGACTATACAATTTGACAATGATAATTTACAAACTTTTCATCAAAATTTTTACGGCAATATGTACTTACTGCACAAATTTTAGGCTTATTTATATTTTCAATATATTTTGTTAACATCTAGATTGTCAATCTTTGAGAGGACACTGTTGTCCTCACTTAATGTATGCAATGTAACAATAGTTAAGTTTAGTTAAACAAGCTTACAAATGTCATTTAAAATAAATTACACCAAATTAATATCAGTCGATAACAAATACTTTATATTTTAGAATACGCTAAGAATTGTTTCGAGCATGATATATTATAATGCGTTTTAAGTACGGTAACTACCTAAAATGTCGATTAGCAATTTACCATTACAGTGCCACCATAATTAATTTTAATATATTGCCACATTACTTCTCGACATAGCGCCTTAAGCAATAAAAATTACTGTATTCAGGGTTCCTCAAACAGCTAGGTAAAATACATGGAGAGTTCAAACGGGGCCCGGAGGTCGAGGAGGACTTGGTGGGCTCCCTGATACATGAACATTTTGCAGGTTTTCAGGTAAAAGTGCCGTGGAGACTGGGCAATTTTCAGTTACACAAGTTAAGAAGATTAAAAAAGTATACGTCGCCACACCAACTATAATCCAGCCATATTTGGTTTTCTTTGGGGAAAAATTGTCAGCAAGTTAATGTTATATAATATACACCTTTATTTTGTAATATTGGTATACCATCAAAAATGCTACAGCAATACAATTTAATAATAAAAATACTATATTTTCCTTAAAGCTATATATATAGGAATCGTCAAATTGTGGCATACATTTATGCTACCAAAGATTCGTCTAATATATAGAAACATTCTGGCCGATAGCCGTATCGGTGGCAATCGCGATTAATCACACGGGTATCGTGCCACTGGGTTCGAATTCCGGCTCCGGAACTGCCCAAGGAAATGAATGTATATCCGCATTTTTTCAATGTCCGCACAAGCCTCTGGCTTCTGGAATTGGGGGTTGTCTAATTGCTGTGATGTATATCTATCTATTTATTTATTATTTCACTAATAAATATAGTCTTAATTTTAATTTAAAATGTAAATAACATTTTTGCCTGTTTTATGTCATCAGATAGGCAATTGAATAAATTGATCGGTATACTATATTTTTAATATGGAACATGAAATTCTTCTTTTTGTCTTGTATTTCTAGCATGAAACCTTTTATGTATGATAAATTTTGTCTTATTACTACAAACATATATATACAAATCATGGATTAAAATACTAACAAGGGTTAAAACTGTATAATCTCTAAAAAGTTCTCTGCATGAACAGGTACTTGGAAGCCCTACCATGATTCTTAAAATCCGTTTCTGTACAATAAAAACATAAGCTGATAAGGTGGAGATTCCCAAACGGCGATGCCATACCTTAATCTAAACCTCGCATGTGAATGATATAAATTTAATAGTTAATCCTTTAATAGAATTATTTTTATATTTCGAAGAGATAAGAGATCGAATTTATTTTTGATATTAATTGTTCAGTGTAACTTCCAGTTGAGACATTCATCTAATGCTATTTCCAAGAATTTAGCACTTTTACTATTTGACAGACTGTTATCATTAATTTTAATGTCTAGATCAGCATTTAAAAATTGTTTGTAAAAACAGTACCAACTATAAAACTCGTTTCAAGAGACATTGCATTTATGCTCCAATAAATTATCAATTACTTCCATGTCTAGTGGAAGTATAGTAACGCAATTTTTTTTTTTGTTGAAATCGGCTTAAAATGTCATGAAACGTCGAGATTTTAAATTTGAGCGAAAAAAAATTTCCTGTCTGTCTGTCCGTCTCTTTTTTGTGCGCACGTTTACTCTGGAACCGTTTAACATATCGACTTGAAATTTGGTGCACTTACATATTGTAACGAGATCTGGAAGTAGATTATATTTTGATCTAATTCCGTTGAAGGGTTCGGGGGTAAATAAGAGAAAATAGGCAAAACAAGCAAGTAAGAGTCCATAAAATTGCAATTAAGGGCATGTACGAAAAGTTAAGGACTCAAAATTAAATTAAAGGCCTGCCGCCGGGTGTCTCCGATAAAGTAGCGGCACCGGCGGCTACCATTTCTTTTTTACTTTTGCGGTTTTATTCCTTCCAACTTAAATTAGCTCATAGCATCAGCTAAAATGGACTAAAAACCAATAAAAGACACGTTAAAACATCGAAAAACCCCAATTTCTGGTACAATGTGTTTTTTTAGTATAGGAGCGCAGGTATTTGGGTTCGGCGCAAAAAGTTTTAGAAACCCCGATGTATTCAATTCACTTCATATCGATTATGACCCCATAGAGTTGTCATAGAAAATAAATTGTATTCTGTTTCTGTTTTATCGCTTCTATAAATTGAAGTTTGCAAATGTAAATATTACAGAACAGTTGACAGTGTCGTATCTAATAATATCGCAACAAAGCCCACAGAAAAGATGAAAACCATCATTTTGCTATTTACATGTGTTATTGCTGCAGTTTTGGTAAGTGAGGATAGGTAAAACTAATTTGAGGAAATCATATGGTCTGCTTAACATTCCAACTCTATTATTATGTCAAAATTAATTTCTGTTGTAACTGCACATCCCATAACACAACCATAGTTTTAAAATAAGTTCGAGTAAGTTTCTCAGAGACAAGCAATTTCATAAAATTCAGCCATATTCTTGTTTTCTTTTTATTTTAGTATAAAACATATAATAAGACTCTCATAAATGACCCCTTAATAAAGTTAAATATACATATACCTTCTGTTAAATATGAAATGAAAGCCTGACAAGCCGTATTTTTCTTACTAGTTTATAACATGCACAATTGCACAATGCACATGCAGATCGAATTGAATAGCTTGGCTATCTGTTAAAAAGTAAGCTATTCACTATTACCTTCACTGAAATTGATAATCATAGAAGATATTTTGTTTCTCCGCATTGGGGCATTTTCTTGCAAAAGTTGCCAATAAGTTTTGTTCTGATATTTTCTGATTTAATATTGATGTAAAAACCATATCATTCTGACTGATTCTTCAGTTGATGCCCCAAAGGAGAAGGATTTCTTAGATTTTGCACGGTAATTCTTCTTGGGTGTTGGGTTTGCCACTTTTCTCCTCCTTGTTTCTCCTCGGTTTTATCATCTTGTTTTCTTCCTTTTTCTTCCTTGTACCGGTCCTTTGTTACTGGATTCATGTTTTCCATTTGATGTTTGCGTAGCAGAAGATTCCTGCTTTGTTGAGAACTGCTGACATTTTACCTTATCGGGCCTTCCCTGATCTATGTTTTTTAATTTAGGATTTATTACAATGTTTTTTGAGTTTCGTTATTTTCTATTACACTATATTTTTCATGCAAAAATTCATTATTTTCTTATAATAATCTGTTGTTTTCTTCTAAGAGATTTTTATCTTCTTTTAATAGTACTCTATTTCATCCTGTTCGTTGATGATCCTTTTTAAGGATTCGATTTCTTGCATTAGTTGTTCGTCAATATCTCGCTTTTCATCCAGCTCATGTACACACCATCTGGCTCTATCTACCGCTACTCTTCTCCAGTTTCACACTCTTAAATTCTTTAGGTCTTCTACCACATTGTCTATCAACCTTTTCCTGGGTTGCCTTTTTATTCTTCTAGATTGAGGGTTCCATCTAAAGATTCTCTCCATTTTTTTCTTCATCCATCTTATATACATGTCCTAACCATCTTGTTATTGCAATTTTTGCATAACGTATAAGTATGCAATATCATTGTCCATTCTTATCCTCCACACACAGCTCCCCTGAACAGGGCCGAATATTCTTTAAAGTATCTTCATTTCAAATACTCGTGATTGATCTTCATCGCTGTTTGTTAATATCCATGTTTCACAACCATAGGTTACAACGAGTCTTATAAGTGTTTTATAAATTGTGATTGTCTATCTAGTATGCTGCTTCTTATTAATTTAAATAAGCATAGCAGCATTTATTTTCTTTCATAATCCTCGCGTTTATTTCATTTTGGAAATTACTATTATTGGATTTTTGGCACCAAGGTTATCGAACATCGTGACGCTTTCGATTTGGTTACCGTTTGTATTGATATTTGGTGGCTCTATTGGAGGCTTTCTGCAACGAAACATATATTCGTTTTCACTTGCACCCCTTCTCTACTTACATGTGGTTCTAGATTTATTGCGACTTGATTTAGAGAGGGAGGCAAAGACACGTGCAATTATTCGAATATCATCCGCATTCCCTACAATTTGTGTAGATTTATTTCCAACGTTACATGTTCTAATCAGTTTATGTTTTCTGATAGCTGCTTCTAGCACTAAATTGAAAAAGAACTGCCGAGAGAGCGCTTCCTTGCCTTATTTCGGATTATACTTTAAATTCGTCACTAAGTTGCTGTTAAACTCTAATGGTTGCAGCAGATTCTGCCGTGGTAACTTTTACTATCTCTATTAATTTTCGGGGAATTCTTAGAAGGATTATTCTTTATAGCATTTTCTTTCTGTATACTTCATCGAAGATCTGTTTGAAATCTATAAACAAATAGTGGACACTTATGTTATATTCATAGCATTTCTTTTATGTGTCTTAATGTACACAGATGGTCTGTAATTGACCTATTATTATTCCTGAATCCACATCGGTATTTGCCCAATATTTCCTTGAAGTATGAAATCATTCGATCCCTGAAATTTTGGTATTAATAATCGAATATTATATTAACACAATTTCCTCAAAATCTGTTTTACCCCTGTAAAGACAATTGTTTGAAATATAAGTAAGCATTTAATTTTAATTATTAGACAGATAGCGAGCTTGAGATAGAAAAGCAGAAACTGGAACGCATTCATGAGAAATGTCAATGCGATCCAGCTACTCACGCTAATGAAGATCTTTTGAAGAATTTGAGTGAAAACCTTGACAACCCACATGTTGGTGCTCATATGCTCTGTGAGTCACAGGGAATTGGCCTTCAGGATAAAAAGGGAAAATTGAATAAGGAGGCGATTAGATGCAAAGTAGCTATGGAAGTTAAAGACAAAAAGAAGGCGAATCGTTTAGTTAAAATATGTGCTATTGAAAAGAAGACACCAAAGAAAACTGCCGTTCATCTTTTTATGTGCCTGGATAAGTATGGTGTTACTTATTTCCATGAATTTTAAAGTTAATAATTGTTGATGAATGTAATGGATGCTCTAATAATAATAATGATAATAGTAGTGTATTACTTTTTTCTTTTTACCTCTTTATTATAATAACAGTATATAACTTTAACATGTACTTCGCATGGCATAACATGAAATTTACATGAAGAACATTCTAAGAATTACTGACAAGGAAAAAAAACTATATATTTCAGTGACAATATACAGAGTGGTCACTCTAAAAAATATATTAAGAGGTGCTAAAAAGGGACTAAAGTTTTACCTAAATACTTTTACCAATTTTAAAATCTAAACCAATATATTTTATAAATATTAATATTATTATTTATATTATATTTTCTTCCATTTTTCCATACAGAGTGTAATGCAGATGTTAAATTTTGGTTGTAGAAAAAATTGCAATTTTTTTTTAAATTTTCTGTACTTCAAAAGTACAGAAGAAACCTTTATGGTGAGACTTCATTATCTGCATGCTACAGCCTACTTTCTCAGGAACTACAATTTAGCATAGTTATAAAACTTGTTTGCTAGCTTGCCCTTTCAAGAGTTAAAATCTCAAAAATATTTTTTGTCTACTTTTGATTGGCCATTGAGGGTCAATTTTTTTCCCCAGGTCAAATGAAGTATTCTAAGAAAGGACGCTTATTGCAAATTTCATAATGATATTTCCTTCATTTAAGTGGCATAGTGTTTGACATAATAGCGAAAAAGTTCGCTTGAAAATATGTTCTCCCTGTATATATATATTAAGTAGCATAAAGGAAAAGAGACTTGCTCGTTGCTCCTTTTCGTCCAATGGCATAAAAACATCGTAACTAACATGTGTATATCTTCCTTAATTTTACCGTATACAGATGATTTTTTAAACCTAATTGATTTTCTCGTATATTCTGATTTTTATATTAAATTTTCCTTACTACTAGTCATTCGTTTCATAATTTAATTTAAAAATGCTTGTCGGATTAAAAGTTAGGATTGTAATATAAAAGTAATAAAACTTATTAACCTCTGATTTGACATGTCGCAGCTTATACTAGCTTCTAGAATAAAATATAAATTTGACCATAATAAATCTCATTGAACTATACTTTTTGCTTAATACTAGATCGGAAATGATTTCAGTCAAATATTAGTTGGAATAAAACTAAAAAAATGTTCACAAACTGTATAATTTAAAATTATCCTAATTATTTTTGTATAGACAAACAATACAATAATTAAATTCTGTATTACATGAATTTAATTGTTAAATAGTGGATACATTATATCCTCGAAACAATAAGACATGTTTTTCAACCCAACGTTGGACATTGACTATATTATAAGGGCACTTTCATTTCTTATGCCCTCCCAAATCTATCTGATCGCATTTTCTTTTGGAGACCAGCTTCACCAACTTGCATAGATTATAGGCCCCATCTTGGGAACTGTCAGTATTTCTTGACAAATCGCGCTGCAATAATCACTATCGAATCTGGTTGGGCCAAACATACTGTTGAACTGACTCTTGTTGTGGAGATGCAACTTATATGCTTCCATTAAAGGATCATTAGCACCCTAGAAAAAATATAAAATATTATATTAAAATAATTATAAAATTAAAATTAAATAAAAAAAATCTAGGTCTAGCCACGTGTACGGAAGTATTTTTAAATCACTTAATTAACGTCGGCCTATTTCCGCTACCAAGGCCAATCACCGACACCAGGGAATAAGCTCATCAGTGTCTGTGTAGGTGTTAAAGAACACGCCAAATCCCTCGATAAACTTTTCGAAACTATAACAAAATATTTCGCATGAAAAGCATGCTTCACGTAAAAACGCCGTTGGAAGAGGTTTTTATATATAAAATCACATTTTCGCTCTACGGAGCGTTCCTTATGCAAAAATATCAGAAACTCACCAAGGAGTGTAACTTTAGAAAGTATACTAAATGTCGCTACACAGGGACGTAATGTTGCCCCGATCACAAAATTTTAGAAAGTATCATGAAAACCGTTTTCCGAAATTTCGAAAATAAAAACCCTTTTACGAATCCACGTTGTGCAGCACTGCAACTCATGAGTTATGTTAAATATGAGGACACATTCTCTAGTCAAAGTTTTTCGAGAGTTTTAGCGAAAATTGCCCTTAGCCTCGAGGGTGACCTTTCATTTTTTAACCATTGACTTTGTCGGAAAAACTGTGTGTTTTCCGCGTATTTGCCCTAAACCGGTTTCTCAGTGATTCGGTGTCAGAAAAGTATCTTTACGATGTACTCAGATGTGCACGGGACCGCCTTGCCTGAACGTATGAATCTATAATTGCCACAATATAATTCAAAGTCGTTGCGATTCAAGATATATTAAGCTCCGAGGAGCGCCCTAAAATATCATTGAGCTGAAAGATATGTAAATAGACAGGCAAGCAAAAACAGTTTGTCGTAGGGTAGGGATCTTTAACGTGCTCACAACGTAGATATACGGAACCGACAGTTTTACATCTCTTTCGAAAGATGGTGACGCGAACAGATCCGCTCACCCACTATATCTCATCGACTTGCTGTGACCCGGTTTTGAACCTGGGCCGTCTATGTGAGAGGACGCGCTACTGTCCATCACATCAACAAACCGACTGGAAGTATTTAAAAACGGTAATCTTTTTAATTTTATGTCACGAGGTCAAAAACTTCATCTATCTCTAGAAATATAAAACGCCAAATACAGTTGGTCCGAGATGTTTCTCCTGTGCTCTAAAATCTAAAATGTACTCCATATTGAATCAAAATATTAAAACATTGAATAGAATTCATTCATTAAAGAATAATTGTAGTATTTTATATAAACTTATGTCTGAAAATGAATAATAAGGCAGATATACCCCTTAAAAGGGGATAATAAATTTTAGTTTTCGACTCCCTTCAATCTACAAAATTTTGTCATATTGTTGATTTTGACAAAACATATTGTCAGTTTTTTATTAAGCCGGCCCTGGATATCTATTTTGGTTTATTATGAAATTCCATCAAGTAAAATAAGTGAAACACATATTCAAAGTATGAACCGATTGTACGGGGTGGTTTAATAGTTATAACCAATGAAAAATTTGGCCAAAATCAGTAAAACATCCTGTGTCTCAGTAAGGACGGGCGATGGATGCATTAATACCGGATAATTTGGAACTGCCAAAGTGCCCTCTATCCACAAGTAACGTATGTACCTTTAACTTTAAAACACCCCATATAATGAAATTTATATTATTAGAAAAAAATCATATTATAGATGTATTATTAGCCAATAAATGACTATTTTTGTATACGAATTTTAGCTCACATACAAGTACTCGCAGTCCATAACGGGTGAGTATTTCGCGAATTTCCCACACGTTTGTTTATTGTTATTAGTATGACTGATGGTCGAGAGGTGAGCGCATTTGCCTCTCACCCAAAAGTGCCGAGTTCGATCCCCGGTTGTGCAGTGGGAAATACTGTGAGAGGGATTTTTCCACTATACACTGATATTGGGTGTGTGTCTCTTGTCTCTAAATGTGTGGCCCCTTCACACACAAGGCTCTTGTAGAGCCTTCCAGGATAAAGAGGGTCGTCATTACCTGTGGTGTATTTATTAATTATTAAAATATAGTTATTGTTATTTTATATTTTCTTAGACGAATAAACGTAATTATAATTATTATTATAAATTTGCTCCTCACTACGTTTATGTTATTGAATCTCTCAAATTCAATTAGTTGCACAAATTTTGTTATTAAAATTGAAACTTCTTACCATTTCTATTTGTATATCGGTTAATTTTGTTAGAAGAACGCTTTTTGATATACCTATGTATTTGAAAAAAAAAAAAAAATACACCGTTATCTAAACACTTCTAAATCTATAACATCTAACGATATAATTCTCCATGTTTTTAATTATAATCAATAAAATTGTATAGGGTATATAATATCGTTAAGGAACGATCCTAATCTGAAAACAAATATTTTTTGTTTACGTTAACAATAACGAGTAACAACGAGAGTAACAAAACTGACACTAATAATTGTCAATAGAGAATGTACTTCCGGCAACAACTTTTAATATACTTATGATCAATGCATATGTGTTGTGTTTAGTGAGGTATTATACAACTGACCTTCTATCTAATTCCTAATTAACCGAAAAATTATGTAAATAAGAAATACCACAAAGTATATTACACATAATGCAAAAACATACAAAATTAATTACAGATATTGTTTTTCAACACGTATTGTCTTTTTAATTGGTCATTGATTAATATATGAGTAGAAAATTTAAAAAACTACTAAAATAATCTTATAACTTACCAATGCACCAACAATGACGCTGAGAAAGACGATAACCTCTATCATTTTGTATTACTATTAACTACGCGCACTATAGACAGCGTAGCACAAACTTCTAACGTTAATATAATATCTGTCTCTTATATAATGTCCAATATTACAACCTGATTAGAACGCTAGATATTCCAGGTAAACGTAAGCCATGGCATAAAATTACGCAACTTCTCTCAACCCGATTTTCAGTGAAGATATCAGTATGCATATCCCACACTTTTTATTACGTTTTTATTATCAATTTATGTATTATAATTACACTCGAGCGTATAAAATTAGCATAACTATTAGAATTTATTTATCAGCTTACATACAGTTTGCGCCATGCCTTTAAACTATTTGAAGTTTTGAACTATTAAAAGTACAACTGAGATTTTTTATATCAAGCTTTTCGATACCTAGTAAGAGTTCTATATAACTCTTTTTTTCTGCAGTAAGGGAGGGGAGGCAAAAGGAAGAATTTTTATTATAAAACTGAATTTGAACATCTGAAAAATCTTTGTTTGAAATATGATTCCATGCAAACGTAAGATACTACTAATTACATTACAGAATTTTAGTCCTAAATACCTTCAAGAGATAACTAAATACTGGTTTTCTTTGATAAATTTTTTATCGTTATTTATGAAAACGATATTCATGAATCACACCTGATGATTAGTTTTGATGTGGTTAATGTTTTTACCAATGTTCCGGTTGATGAAACCTTAAAAATAATTAAAGATAGGTTGCTAAATGATAATAATTTGGAAACTAGAACTAAGTTAAGTGTAAATAGCATAATGGAACCCATGTGTATAAAAACAACCGATTTTCAATTGGAAAATGAGTTCTATCAGCAGGATTTAGGTATGTCTATGGGGTCTCCATTACCACCAATTTTAAGCAACATATTTATGGAGAACTTTGAAAACACACATGTTCAAAATTGTATAAACAAATTGGTTGTCTGGTGGAGATACGTTGACGACATCTTTGCAATTTGGCCTCATGGTGTCGATTTACAAGATGGTTTTTTAGAAAATATAAATAGTAAGGAACCGTCTATTAAATTCACATTAGAAGTACAAAGTAGGAATGAACTACCGTTTTTAGATGTTTTAATTAAAAGGGTATATAATACAATTGAAACAAGCGTTTATAGAAAACCAACACATAGCAATATATATCTAAATTTTAGCTCAAATCAATCAATAAGTGTTAAAATGGTTGTTGTAAAATGTTTATACGATAGGGCCAAAATAATTTCATCTAATAATGAAATATTAAATAACGAGAAAAATGTATCAAAGAGGTTCTGGTACAAAATCAATACCCTGAAGCATTTGTTGATAGAGTTTTCACATATGTTGAAAATAATGACAATCAGGTACGACAGACACCTGAACGTCATTGTATGTCAATCTATTTGACATACATAGCAAAATAAGAGTTCTTTAAAAAAATGCTTTGAAAACGGAAATAGACTTATTTCCGAAACGTCAGCAAAATACATTATTTCTGTGTTTATTCCGATTTATATTATTTGTAAAACGTAACATAACTGTTCCATTGACGTAAATGTCACGGGCGCAGAGGCTTTTTTCCAATAATTCTATTATTTTGTAGAATCGGTGATAATACATGTGGTAGAAAACCCAAATAACAGGAAAGAATATTCGTAGAATGCCACAAATAACTTTCAGACAATAATGCAATATTAAAATTTTTTTAAAAAAAATGTAAGGGAGACATTGAATTGTCATTTTCTACATTTAATTAAATAAATACTTAGATTATTTTTTAAATTTTTGGAAATTCTCATATATATATATATCACGAATTATTAATATGGAATTATTTCTAAACAGTTAAATAACCTGTGCTTTATTTAATCAGCCAGTAGTAGTCAGAAAAGGTGTAAAATAAATATTATTGCATTGAAATAATGAAATAGACGCTGCGCGGAAATTATTTAATACCCACAGTTAGTTCTTTATTTTACCACGATTCATTATTGTTTATTGTACTACTTGTTATTCTTTAAAATGTAATAGTCCAGGTCTAAGAAGTCAACGTAAAACTTATACATTAGTTATTATCTGGAAAGTCCCAATGCATTCAATTGCATATTGTTTTTTATAAATAGAATCTCATAAATGGATTTTACTGCATACCACAACCCAGTGTTAGAGAATACCAAAGTAAATCAAATATATCAACAAAGATGAAGACTGCTTTTGTATTTTCTTTTATAATTGTTGGAACTTTTGTAAGTATTTTAACAGAGTTAAAATAATAACAAACCATTTCAACAAATTTACCTTAAATTAATAATAAAATAATAATTAAATATACATATTTATTTAGAAGCCATGTCTGACTTAATTATATTTTATTTTTAACAACAGGCAACCAGTACTCTTCTAGTTGAAGAACAGAAGTTGCATCATATCCATGATGAGTGCCAGTCGAACCCTGAAATGTTGCATGGCCTGTCAAGAAATCTCGACAATCCTCAAGTAGGTGCTGATATACTTTGTGAATCGGAGAAAGTTGGTCTTCAAAAACAAAATGATGATTTAGATTGGAGTGTTATTAAAAGGAAGATAGCTCTTTCGGTCAGCGATAAAACTGAAGTGGATCGTCTAATCAAGGAATGTGCCGTTAAAAAGAGTACAGCAGAGAAAACTGCCATTAACCTATTCATCATCATCATCTGTGGTGTGCTTTAAGTAGTTGAACACTAATTTACACAGCTCATGAAGACTTTCAAATTGCGCACTAAATTAGGAAAGCAAATTAAGTAAGGCAATGCTGAGCTATGAGAAGAGAATTAATATTTAAGGTGAAGTTGCATAAATACAAAACTTCATCTCGTAAACACTAAATTGAATATTCATTTATTGACATTCGATATATACAGCCGAGGATTACGAAAACAAAGGTCCAGACATCATTTACAAAGAGGCCAGGAACAATAATCTTAAACAACTCTGAGTCTTAGAACATGTTATTGATCATATGTTTATAAAACCTGCAATTTCTCAAAAACGCTTTCATCTATAATATTAGAAATACCTGACCATTCATTATTCGGTTATTTTACAATACAATGTCCTCACTCCAAACTAAAAAGGGTTAAGCTATGAAATAGCAGTAACTAAATTCCACCAGGTCGTTAATATAAATAAGACATAATAAAAAAAATATATAAATAGGTACGCTATCTTTTCCAGTTATCACTGACACCCTGATTTGATTAGTCAAAGCTTCCAATAACTTGTACAACTTTTTTACAATTGAACGATTTATTTATTAAAGCAGAATATACAATTGATCATAAAAATCTGGTTATATTATGTGAACAATTAAACATCAATTGAAATAAAACAAAAAAATATTCTTAAAAAAATATGTAATTTAAAGTGTTCCAAGCGTTCCTATTTTACAAAATTATATTGTATAGACAAACAACACAATAATTATACGCTATATCACTTCAATTGAATTGTTGAATATCAGATAAATGATATCCTTACAACAATAAAACATGTTTTTATCCCAACGCTCGACGTTGCCTTTATTATAAAGGGAATGTGACTTCTTATGTCTTCCATATCTAACTCATCCTATTCCTTTTGAAGACCAGTTTCACCAACCAGCATAAATTGTAGGTCTCATCTTAGGAATTGTAGAGGCTTCCCGGCGGCAAACTGTGCTACAAAAATCACTCTCGTATCTGGTTGGGTCGAACGTATTGTTGAACTGGCTCCTGAGATATAGATTATGTTCTGACATTTGAATGTGGCTAATACCCTAGAAAAAATATAATTTGTCACATATTTACAAAACTGAAACAATAATAAATCTTAGACAGAGTTGCAGATTTGAACATTTAATTGGTTGAAGATTTTTGTAACGGATATTAATACACAATCGTGGCTATATAATTAATTACATTTAAATTTATTATATTATATTATCTTTATTATCGGCTTGGTTAGTTATAAGAGTCGGAAGTTAACGGGGGAAGGATTTGTTTTAATGTGAGGCCAATAGTTGGAGGAGTGTGGCCTAATTGTCTGTTATATACTTTTTACACGTCCTTTTGAATCTCTTTTTATTATGGTCTCTAATATATTCAGGTAGTTGGTTGTATAATTTAATTTGATTGAAATTGATTTGTTTCTGACAGATTGTTTTGCTATATTTTGGAGTTTGATACGCGTTTTTAGATCTATTTCTTGTTTCGTATTGGTGGCTTACCGGTGATCCAAATGTATATTTCTTGTTGTGAGTATAAACTATAGTCGCATGCATATACAACCCCTTTACATTCAGTAATCCATTATCAATAAATATATTTGTACAGCTATCTCAACCTTTCCTGTTACAAATTGCCTGTAGTATATAATTTTGTGTTATCTGGAGAGGCTGGAGAGTTGCATTGTAGGCTGAACCCAGATCCTAATACCATACCTAATTCGGGATTCCGCTAGGCTGTTTTCTGTCACTAAGGCCCGGTTTATCAATGCAAGGCTAACTCGTAACCAAAAGATAACTGTCACACAAAACAATGGATACCCATTGTTTCGTTTGACATTTATCCAATAGTTAGGTGTTAAACCTGCATTGATAAACCGGACCTAAAACAGTCTTTCTATTTAGTATACTTTTACTTTTCAGGTTATATAATTTATATATTAGTTTTCTTGTAGATTGTAAATTGTTCCAAGGGTCGTTTGGCCCTGAGTAGCCTTACCTCACTTCGGCCTAAAAGATATTTTGTGAGTTACCCTACATCTAGTGGTTATCCAGGATTTCAAGACTTTTCACAAAGGTTGTGATTTTCCTGAGAGTTAATTTCCCTATATTTTCAGGCGCTAATTCCACCCTAGGAACTTTAGCCTAGTGCGGATTGATACCTTACATTCACAAAATATCTGCTCTGCAGTTTCAGTTGCAGCATCGCAGTATCTGCATTTATCGTTTACTGCCTTGCCCATATTCTTGAAATGATATCTCAAGGGGAAGTGGCCAGTTAGAGGGCCTGTCATCAGCCTTAATTCGCACTTTCCAAGGTCGAGAAGACTTGTAGCATTCTTGAATAAGGAATTTTTTTGTTCCTTTTCCCATTTTTGGACCTTGGCCAGGTCACAAAACAGTTCAGGTCCAATGAATTGTGCTTCACCTCTTTCTTTCTCAAGGCTGTCTGCAAGTTCATTACCTGTACTCCATCATGCCCTGGCAGCCACATTAAGGTAACCTTGTTGTTGTTGGCCAGTTGCTTCAGGAATTGTCTACATTTCCAGGCAATTTTAGATTCGAAGGTATAGGACCTTAGAGCTTTTAATGTTGCTTGGCAATCTGATAGTATATAGAACTTTGCCCTTCGGATGCCTTTATTTAAGTATACCTGGGCACACAGATCTATAGCGTAAATTTATGCCTGGAAGATGGTTGGGGTGTTACCGAGGGCTTTCAATAGCCTACATTTGGCCCTGCTAGGCCCACTTCTACCCCTTCAGCCATCTTAGATCCATCTGTATACCAGATGAGTGGCCTTGTTCCTATATTATTAGTTTTCTTAGCTTCCCGTTTAAATATTTAATATTCCAGTGATTATAGAAAATAACGCCGAGGTATT
Source organism: Leptura quadrifasciata (assembly GCA_963675555.1). Taxonomy (NCBI): domain Eukaryota; kingdom Metazoa; phylum Arthropoda; class Insecta; order Coleoptera; family Cerambycidae; genus Leptura; species Leptura quadrifasciata. Next base: position 8,395,808 of record OY776674.1, read on the forward strand.
TGATAGTAGTGATGTTTAAAATGTAACCATATTAGCCTGGTGTAAAACATTATTTTATATTTTGAAACAGTAAAGATTTAATTTGTAACAAATGTGTAAACAAAATGTTTATCAATATTGACCAACCTTCTTCTGAATCTTCTATTTTAATAATAATTACAACTTCAATAAAATTAGAAGTGCTGGCCATATTTGTCTCTTTGCACACTTAAATATTTTTTGACGATTTTAACGAAAATGTCATAATTCAAAAGCTGGATAGGGGCGTGCGTAGGTGCGTCTTTGCTATGTACATACTTCGGTATGTGACATAAAGCAATGACAGGCGCTGTTAGTAGTTGGATGGGTGACCATTCCAACGGAAACCGCGTCCTCGCCTCACACATCTTCCAGCGGCTTGTATATCAATGTATGCGCGCAAGCTATACAACCTTAGGCGAGGGTTGTATAGGAGATATACCATCCTTCGGAGGGGATGTAAAGCCGTCGATCCCTTGTCTATTAAATGTTAGGCAAGTAAAAGATCCCTACTCTTCTTAAGGGAAGAGGTTCGGCAAAGTTCCTGGTTGGGGGTAGCTCGTCTATAGGCGTCGGTGTTAGGCCTCAGTAGCGGAAATAGGCCGACGTTAAATAAATGTACAAAAAAAAAGCTGGATGTAACCAACTAGATTTTAACAGAAAGTTATAAGACTTGTCATATTATTAATAGTCCACGACTGCAGATACTACATGATAAAAAAACAATTGCTTGCATAGATGACGTGATGTCATAGCTATTCCTAAACACTGTGTATAGTGCTCGTCTAACTACTGTTGTGCTCGGGAGTACTCGGAAAGGGTTTGCAAGCACTTTATTTTTCGTTATCACTTTAGAGCTCGCGAACACTGCAAAAACTCCCAAACACTTTATAACTCGCGAACACTTTTAAAATATTTTCCAATTGTGAAATAAACAGAAAATATTGTGTACTTCAATTTTGTTATATGGGCTAAGAGAAAGAAAACTGTGATGTGTGCACGGGTAAAACCAAATAACTTTTACATACCGGGTGTCAACGGATCATGATAGATCCCCTTTTCGTCCTTATTTTTTAGAATTTCAGAAGAAACTATGTGATACAAATGTAATTTTTTCCGCCTTTCGGTTTTACCGGAAATGGCCCCAACTTTTGATTTTTAACTGGAACACCCCGTATATTATCATATTTTTTGGTCCCTTGAAAAATTCTGAGTACGGTGATACCCAATAAGTGGCATGTCGAATCCATGAAAAAAAATTCAGTCGGTTGGCGTATCTAGAGTGCCCTGACCTGAAAAAAATGCTTTTTGGCACATTCACAGATTCCTTAGAACATCAGCTATTTTATGGCAGTAGTAGTACTCCACCATTATAGTTCCATTTCAAAAAAATTAAGTTTTATTAAAATTTTCTGGTCATGGCACTCTAGATGCACCAACAAATTTCATGTCCAATTATTTTCATGGAGTCGAAATGTCACTTATGGGGTATCACCATACTCAAAATTTTTCAGGATTCTAAAAATGTAATAATATACAGGATGCTCCGTTTACAAATAAAAAGTTGGGGTCATTACCCGTGAAACCGGAAGGGGGGGAAATGATAGTTATGCCACAAAAGTGTCATCTTGGTCATATAATACATCTACCGGATTTCATTCTGAGATTCTAAAATATAAGGAGAAAAGGGGGTCTACCATGCAAAGTCTACAGATATTACAAAAAAATTATATATTGTATTTTATTATACTATTAGAGCGTGAAAAAAACAGAAATTTGTCGTATTTTCAATTTTGAAAAATTAATAACATTGAAAATATCAACTTAATGAAAAAAAGTTAAGGAACATTTCTTGTTAGAAATCGGTCAAAAATTACTTAAAAAATTTGTTTGATTGGACAAATGTTATTCTCTTGTTATAAATATAATTGTTTTAAACAATGTCGAGCCAGGTAACGTTTGATAACATGGATTGTCATAATCGGTACTATCTCCTGAACTGATTCCAGCAAAAAACTCAAATGACTGCACAACCTAGTCTAATATGATTTACTGGATAATATTATTATTACTATTATCAAAAAAGTTAAGGTCTAATAACCTATTAAAAATCTATAACAACCGAGTGACTATATTATTATCCATGTTATTAACAATAAATACAACATATACAGCATTAAACCTATGTATGTCATTTGTAAAAAGATGTTTTTTTGTTTACGTTAGCAATAACGAGATAACAATATTTGACAATAAAAAGTCTTATCCTTCCGGCGACAACTTTTAACATACTTCGAATCAACATATGCCTGCATACTGAGAGAATATTTTCTGAATTAACATAAATCGTGCAAATCGTGAATGAGAATGACTGTGTAAAGTGAAAATAAATCGGTTGATTCTTTGTAAAATTTTCTATGAAGCAAATTTTTCATTATAATTAAATTCGTTTTAAGCAATTGAGAATTTCAATGTTATATACTTACAAGTAAAGGAATGTACGAATGTACGCATGAGCTACAAAACTTAATTGCAAGTATTGGCTTTGAACATTTCTTTCTTTTTTAACGGATTTTTAACAAATGTTGTGTGGTTAGAGAATTTAATTAATGATGACAATATGCTATTACTAAACAAAATGTTTTTTTACTAACTTACCAACGCTCCAATAATAACGCCGCTGACAAAGACGAAAACAGTTTTCATTTTTGTATTAATATAAAACAGGTGAACGTTAGATTCTGCAACACAGAATATTGACGTTATGTTGTGCCACTCTCTTATACTATAACCGATAACCCACCCAATTGATGACTAAGGAATGCGTACGCTATGATATGAAATTGCGCAACTTCTCTCAATCTGGATTTCGGAAATTATTAGTTTCGATTGTTTTATTATTGTTTTTATTTATGTACTATCGTTAACTCGAGTGTCTATATCTAACTTATTTTTACCTTATAAAAACTGTATACCTGTCAGAATCTATTATACAAATTACATACCTACGAGGATGACCTTACATTACAGTTATGATATTAATAATGATAATAACAAATCCTTTATTCATTTCTACTCTATACATATACTACTATACTATATACTATACATAGATGAATAATTATTGATAACATGAAATCCTAAGTTCATCAGGTTCGATGCTAGTTTCAAGATTAATTCGCGTTATCCAAGAGCATCCTAATTTTACTATTAATCAAGTAAAATAATACTCTTTCTAGTATTGTCTTATTATTATAGAATGAAGTCAGCTTTTCCTCTATCTAAGAATAGGCTATTACTGAAATCAAGAAACGCATAGTGGTTGTTTTAAGGAAAAGATGAATTTCATTGTATGTATATTTTATTCTTATTTGAATGATATCACGTATTTACTATAATACCTTTTATTTTTGAAAATTGTTTATATTCAATTTTTTTCAATTCTTAGCTATATTTCAAATAAATTCTAGCCTACCTCGACAAAAGTATATAGAATGTTTTGATTCAATAATATTAAATAGCATGATAATAATAATGGTAATGATAAATAATGATAAGGAAATAACCAATAAAAAAGAGATAGCCAATGCTTTCAACAATTTCTTTATTGAAGTCGGTGAACCAATCATAAGAGAAATTCCCGCTCAAACACAAAACCTTGCAGACAACGGAAACATAAATGGAAATCTTAATTCAATGTTTCTGGTGGACGTATGTAATGTTAACCTAAATATAAAACTCTCTACCTAATTCAAATAATGCTAGTGAACACTATCAATTTTTGATCGAAATATCGACCATTATTTAACCAAAATTTTGATACTTGTATCAAATTTAAAATTTTTATTGTAAGGTCTATCTTAGAGGCAGTTTATGATTTTTTGTATTGTTTCTTTTCCACCCCACCTGGTGACGAGGTGACCATCCCTTTGACACTCGAGCTCCGGAAACAAGTTTTCGATTTGCTCGGGCGCCAGTCCTAGTTTAAGTGATAGACCACACTACCCTCATGCAAGGGGAGAAAGTATACTCCAGTGGGTCAATATTTGGGAAATTAGACGATCACACACAAACAGTAAAACTAATAAACAATGGTGCAACTTCTCAGTGTTCCCCAAACCCCAGCGGGTAATAAGCGAACATCTACACGGTGCAATAAGGAATGTGCTGGAACGGCAACCCTAGAGATGAAAGCTGAAAAGTAAAGGTATGATTAGCACAAATATATTTGTAAACGAATGGCTGCCTTGATGGCATTGCATTAACCAAGTTTCTTACTCAGTTATCTTCCCTCTCTATGGTCTTACTTCTCGGTATAAACTTGGGCACGTCTGCTATCTGCAACGGCCAGATCGGGCGGACTATTTTTGCCGCTTCACGGAAACTTCTCTTAGGTTCGAATCTCGGAGTGGATACGTCTTCTATAGATGGGTCGCTCTGGCTGGCTGCCAACACAGGAAAAATTTAATTAGTTCCTTCCAATAGTTACAAGTGGGAGAAACAGCGGGATCAGATGCGTGATGGATTGACATGACTGAAATATTTCGAGACTTAGTAAAATAATTCAATTACAGGGAATTTTTAAACTGAATATTTTCTTCGTATACAGGAGAAAGCAGCAGGACACGTGTTTCACATGTGAAGGCAGCCACGAAACTGAACTATCGGATATTTTAATTATTCCCTTGTACCAAAGAATGACTTCGCATGGATGACATCAGATCGACTTGGAAAATAATTTCATTACGTTGCTTTGACACTTAAAATTATTTCGCGATTGGTTTACTCAATAGAGCAGGAACTCACGACTACCTTGCGGGACTGTTGGCTATATACTGAAATATTTGCTGTGGGTTCGCTGTCGGTTTACCCGAGTCACCTGTACTTTACAACTGGTATATTTATTCGGCGTTTCTACAATTTTAATAATTGTACTAATATTAAACTAATTCGCTTATGGTGGTACAATATATGTATACACAATAAACACAATAAATTAATAATTCATATAAAACAATTTTACAAATATATTCATTCTGAACAGATTACGGTAACAAAAAACTCAATGTCTCTAAAGATCATTTATTAAAATAGTGTGCAGAAGCCGTACAGAAAGATATTGGGAACTGATGAAACTTTCGGCTACAGTTGAAAGATATTTACAAAAAATATTTCCTAGTTCACTTCAACTATTTGCCATTTTGTTGTTATGTAGAATAGATAATGTACCAATATTTATGATCTTTATTACTGTTGGTAATGTCTCTCACAAACTGGCAATTAGCTTTATTAGTGTGTGATGAGTTTTTCCCTAACTTGTAGAAGCTTAGGCCAATATTTAGGTCTAGGACCTCTCTAGAAAAAATGTTTTTGGAAAACATTAATTCAAAAATAACTTGTTCCAGGCTCCTTAATAACCTGACTTTATTAAAAGAATTCATGTTCAGAATTACCTTAATTTCTTTTCCTGTTTTAGAAAGGGGGCTCCCACATACTACTTCAAATAAAGTAACCCTTATATTCCATATTACTAGTAATCAATGGCCTATAGCAATTGAAGGTATAGAAAAGTTCTAATGTTTGTATTGATAGGAAATAAAAATAGATTGTTAATGATCAATCTAATTAACATTACAGCAACACTAATATATTTACGTTTTGCCCAGTATCTATCATTTAGATAGATAATGGATACAGAGGGGAGTGTCAGTATAAGCGCTTTGCAAGCCGTAACATACAACGACAACATTTGGATATGATAACAAAGGAAATTCTTTACCTGTTCCTTACGTGGGCCACATATCGTAAACTATCCAAGGAGGTAATTGAAATGAGTTTTGCTATGTACCCCACACGAGGAAGTACAGGGAATATTTCTGACAATTTTTTATCGATTTAGCTAAGTTATAAAAAATAATTATCAGTGCTAATGTGATTTCGATTAGAGCAACGATAGTGACATTAGTAAAGTTGTTTTTATTACATTTAGCTCGTACAGTGTGTTTTGTTGTGTTTTGCATTATACATACTTATTTTATGGTTATTTTATACAACTGATTATGACTTCCTAAGACAAGTAAAATCTTTCATAAAAGATGATTTTTTCTCGTCGGAAAATCAAAAATAAGAATTGTATTGAAACAACCCCCCCGTCCCCGTCTATTAATTACTAACAAAAATCCTTGATCGTTAATCAATTAAGAACATATTTAATTCCACCCGCTAACTATTTATCTTAATTTTGTGTTAAGATAAATAAACAAATTGGTCATTTATGTGATCATCTAGTTTTACAAAGTGAGGACCCATATTACTTTGTGTTTGTAGTAACTTTTTATTGAGACCCCAGGTTCTTTTATGCAAAGTACCGTTGTTCATTTATTTGAACTGATTTTAGTAATCATTCTATTTCTATAGACTAGTGAAAACTTATTTTTCAATATTTTTAGTCGCAAACTCCTCTGTAAAATCCTTATTTTACTGTAACTAACGTAACCAGACTGCAACTCTCCGGGCTATGTGCCCCGCCTAGCGCTGAATTAAATATTAATGTTTAATATTCCGCCCTCTAAAGGCATATTTGAACTATGCTAAGCCCAGTCAGGCTATTTATTTTTCGATTGCAACAGACACTGGACCGCTAGATGGCGCCTGCTGACTATTTTACATGTCGCTATTGTAAAAATACTGCGATGTACCAAATAGTCAAAGGATCCTCGTACCGATCGTCACATGTCTACCTTGCACTGACAAGAGGCTGGCAAGAGAGCTCCTTTAAGTAGGATCAGTCTTTCGGCTGGTGTTTGTTGCAATCGAAGTATTAGCGTTTTGATGGTAATATGCAATTATTACACTTAATGCGCCAGACTTGTAACTTATAATTCAGCGCTCGGCGGGGCACATATCCCGGAGAGTAGCTGTTGGTTGCAGTCTGGTTACGTTCCTTATAGTAAAATAAGGATTTTATAGAGGAGTTTGCGACTAAAAATATTATGTTTAACAGTGAAAACTTGTTCACTTGTTATACCGGGTGTCAACGGATCATGGTAGGCCCCCCCCTTTTTTTCTTTATTTTTAAGACTCAAAATTTGTTGGTACATCTAGAGTACCATGACCAGAAAAAATTGCTTATAATGGACCGGTGTGATGTCAGCAAAATCAAATCGAACATAAAAATTTGAGAACGTGTATTTTGTGGGCCATCAAATTTGGCCTAAACAGTTTTTTTTACCAAAACTTATTTTTTCAAATGGAGCTATAATGGTAGAGTAGTGCCATAAAATAGTGGATGTTCTAAGGAATCGGTGGATGTGTCCAAAAACATTTTTTTCTTATTTTAATATTTTTTGTATTTTTTTCTTAATTTTTAGCCACAAAGTGTCTTCTTGGTCATATAATACATCTACTAAGTTTCAAAGAAGACCGTGTCATCCCCTCACATATCTTTCAGCGGCTTGTATATCAGTGTATGCGCGGAAGTTATGCAACCTTAGGCGAGGATTATGTAGATGATACACCATCCTTCGGAGGGATGTATGGCCGTCGGTCCCTTGTCTATTAAATGTTAGGCAAGTACAAGATCCCTACTCGTCCTAAGGGAAGAGGTTCGGCAAAATTCCTGGTTGGGGGTAGCTCGTCTACAGGCGTCGGTGATAGACCGACGTTAAGTAAATGTTAGAAAAAAAGAAGTAAGAAGTTTCATTCCGATATTCTTAAAAATAAGAAAAAAAGGGGGTCTACCATGATCCGTTGTACACCCGGTTTAACGAATATTATTATTACCGTTGTACCACAATAATCCCTTTGCAATTGTTCTTCTTAAATCAATTTCTGCATTGAATGAAACTAATGGATAAAATTAAAAGAATAACGTAATATTTGTATGTACAATAATTGTTTTCCTAATTTAAATGACAACGCAATAATAATAATTATAATTGTATGTATCACAATTCGTTTTGGCAACTTATAATAAATACATCCTAGTAAAAACTAGCGAAGCTTATACAAACAAAAATTATTCTAAAACTCATGGAAATAAGTAACTCCATCTTTGTCCAAGCACATGAATAGATTAACAGCAGTTTTCTCTGGTGTCTTCTTCTGAACAGCACATTCTTTAACTAATCTCTCAACCTTAGCTTTATCGCTGACGGAAAGAGCAATTTTACTTTTTATGACTCCCAAATCTAAATCGCCGTTTTCTTTTTGAAGACCAACTCCCACCGATTCACAAAGCATATGGGCACCAACTTGGGGATTATCCAGGTATTTTGATAAATTGTGTAACAATTCATGGTCTGCGTAAGTGGCTGGGTTGGATTGGCACTTGTCATGGATATGTTCTAACTTGTGTTCTTCCGCTAAAAGAGTACTAGCGCCCTGGATAAAGAAATGGAATATTAGATTCAGAAAGTTCTAGATTGACAAAAACTGTTAAACTTTTCCACCCACGTTCTGACGTTTTTTATTATTATTAACAGAGTTGGAGTTTGAGGTTACACATAATTGATACTGAAATCTCTTCAGGTGTTTATTGAAAACTATAAACAACCTTACAGTGAAAGAGTCTACATTGAATTAAATTAAAATACTAACATTGAACCTCACCAAAAGATAGAATGATGATTTCATCTTATAGTAAACAAAATAAATATCAAAGCAGGACATTAATACTTTACGCTTCTATAAACATATACAAGTTATGATTATATATTTTTGTTATTACTAATAATTATTTGTTAAATTATCATATAAAGAATATGCCAACGTCTAATGTTCAAATGTTCAGTGATTTTGTTCTGGTGATGTATATGTCTGTTTCAGGTTTGTAATTAGAATTTATAACAACTTACCAATGCTCCAACAATGACACCCAGAAAGACAAAAGCAGTTTTCATTTTGTACATTTATTAGATATGTCTACCTTCGATAAAGTACTGTAAACTTATGATGAGATATCAAGTTCAATGCCTTATATATAGTTAAAACTCAATGAAGTCAAAGGGGTATCCCAATGAGGAAATATATTCATAATTATGTCCCTTTTCTTTCTCCTTGGGTATTCTAATTTTCGAAGAATATAACTATATTATAATTCTCATAATAATTAACGAAGAAACGTGTATAAACAATATACAATATAATGACCTTATATAATATAATATAACGACCTTCTTGTAATGTTATATGCAGTCAGAATGCATTTTATTATGGAGATACAGACTTCGAAGTCAAGATGATGAGGAATTCTTTATGCAGTTTTCAAGGCCGTTGCGCGCGTGTCCGTTGTATTACAGAGACGTATAACAATTTTAAAGATGTTTATTTGTTTTACTTAGCAATAAAATAGTGTAATTGTAGGAGATTTTAAGATTCATTAATACTATGTTCAAAATATCCAAAATCCCTTTAACCACTTCTCTACGTTCAAAATGTGATAGCTGTAGCATTTTAAGAGTTCTTTAAAATGAAGAAAAACATTTTATTTCAACTTTTCACCATTTTCTATTTATTTCAAAAAAATAGCTTATAAACATCAAAATTTGATGTTGGCGATCTATACAGGCTGTCCATTTTATCAGGGCCCTCGAGAATATCTCACTTAATATCGGTCGTACAAAAAAAATATTTTTACGAAAATTCCGCCGATTTATATAACCTACAAAATGGTTTAAATATATTTGAAATCCATGGCCTACTTTAAGAGTTATGGCGGAAAATATCGAAAATGCGGAAAACGTCTAAGCCAAATATCTCCGTTATTTGAAGAGATACGAGCAAAATTCTAAGGCGAAAATTTTTAGCAAAACAGAGTGTTTCAACGAGGTTTTATCTAATTTTTTTCAAAATCTCTGTTGTATTTTGAGATTTACTCTTCAGGCTGTTAAAAAAATTATCTTGAAACGGGCGGGAAATGGCGCCATTAAATAGAGTATTTTCCTCCCTTTTCAACGACATATCACATGCCATATTTATTCATTGGTACTACGTTAATAATTATAAAAACATTTTTTTAAAACCAATATTTTTTTTTAACAAGCATTATACTTGCCGTGGAGAAGTATGATTAAATAAAACGATAAAATAATTCAATAAGTTGTTCAAATCTTTGCTACAATAAAACATTAACACAATTAAGAAGAATAAAGTAAATTCAGGTAACAAAAACAAATTAATAATAAAAAGAATATAGCATGCAGAACATTAATATTTATCTAATCCTCAAAATAATTTTTAAGATATCATATCAAGTGTTCAAAGTGTCCACCGCGATTTCTTATGCACAATCGAGCACGGCGAGGCACTGCATTTAAAACATTACTCAGCATTTCGGGGGTAACTGTAATACGTGCCTGTTGAATTCCAGCTTTTAGGTCCTCTACATTATGCGGTGTCGTCGAAAACACCTTATCTTTAATATACCGCCATAGAAAAAAATCCATTGGGGTTATATCTGGTGAACGAGGGGGCCATCGAATAAATCCATTGGTACCTATCCAATGTTGAGGCAAAATTTCGTCTAAATAATCTAGGCAAATCTGGGAATTGTGGGAAGGAGCTATATCTTGTTGAAAATATTGAAAGTTATGTCGATTCTCTAAAGGTAGGTCATCTAAGAATTCATTAAATTCATTTCTCAAAAAGTTTAGGTACCTTTGACCACTGAGGTGACCATCATAAAAATAAGGACCTATTAAATTGGTGCCTAAAATACCTATCCACACATTTATTGAAAAATGATTTTGAAACCCAGTCGGTCTATGCCAGTGTGTATTTTCAGAAGTTCATTTGCAATGAATATTGCGATTAAAAAATCCATTGCTGGAAAAATTTGTCTCGTCGGACCAAAGTATTTTACTACATATTAATGGATATCGGCACGCTTCTTTTCCAACAGCCACCTACAAAAAGTCGTTCTCTTTGGTTTGTCCCCCGCTTGTAAATTGTAAACTATTTTGGCTTTATAACACCGGTAACCATTTTTCTTTAAAATTTTTCTAGCACTTGTTTTATTTATATGACAAGCAATTTGAATTTCTCTTAATGATGTTTCCAAATTGTCTGTATTTTTATTTCTTACATAATTAATAACTCGGTTTACCTCATTTACATTATCAGTAACATTGTTCAACCTTGTCTTCTTCTTTAAAAATGAACCATTATTTTTCAGTTTCTAGCTAATTTTCTGAAGTTTTATTCGGCTGTAGTGCTTGTGGAAATCTGTTTCTATATTCCACTTGAGCTAATCTAGAGTTAAAATTGCATTGGCAATATGTAACGAACATATTATAACGATCAATGTGAGTGAAAATCATTTCTGAAAATTCTAAATTCTTAAACGAGTGTGATTGAGTGTAGTGTAGTGTAGTTTAAGTATTAACTGAGATGATCTGTCAAATAATTGAATTGTCAAGTTTGTTCATAGCCAACTATTTTAAAATAATTGAAATATTAGTGAAATCATGAAATACAAACAAATGGATATTACACTTAAATTAATTGGTAAAGACATTTTAACTGTTTGAGCAAGGAGTGACGCTTTCATGGAGGACCTCTACACATTGGCATAACTGCGAATAATTGCCCCATGTTGCTTTCTTGATTATTATTTTGTTTTTGTTACCTGAATTTACTTTATTCTTCTTAATTGTGTTAATGTTTTATTATAGCAAAGATTTGAACAACTTATTGAATTATTTTATTGTTTTATTTAATCATACTTCTCCACGGCAAGTATAATGCTTGTTAAAAAAAATTATTGGTCTTAAAAAAATGTTTTTATAATTACTAACGTAGTACTAATGAATAAATATGGCATGTGATATATCGTTGAAAAGGGAGGAAAATACTCTATTTAATGGCATCATTTCCCGCCCGTTTCAAAATAATTTTTTAACAGCCTGAAGATTAAATCTCAAAATAATGCGGTTTTGAAAAAAATTAGATAAAACCTCGTTGAAACACTCTATTTTGCAAAAAAATTTCGTCTTAGAATTTTTCTCGTATCTCTTAATAACGGAGATGGCTTAGACGTTTTCCGCATTTTAGATATTTTCCGCCATAACTCTCAAAGTAGGCCATGGATTTCAAATATATTTAAACCATTTTGTAGGTTATATAAATCGGCACGATTTTCGTAAAAATAGTTTTTTTTGTACGACCGATGTTAAGTGAGATATTCTCGAGTACCCTGATAAAATGGACAGCCTGTATATTACACCAGCAAATGATAAAAATTTGGTAGGGTTTCAGATTGAATTAGAATATAAATGAATTCTCGGAGCTTTTTTTGAACACCAAAATCAAGGTATTAAACTAAGGCAATCAATAGTACCTGGATGACTGAAGTAAAAGTGTCTCTGAGGGATAAATAAAGGTGGTGAAACTAATGCATTAGTATGTCTGACATTTATGCAAAATTGCAAGAACTTTGCCTTATTAGTTAAGAGATTAAATTTATCATCACGCATAGAAAAGTTTATAATTCATTTCCTAGTAAATATGGAGTATCCGCAGATAAGTGAAACCACACTTCTCGTGTGGATAAATCACAGTAGTTAAACACTGGGAATAACCACGTGATGTGACGATTAAATGTAATGACATTAAACAAAATATTCAGTAGCAATTATTAGCATATTTTACAGCAACGATAATATATAGCATGTTTCATTATCATATTCCTCGAACAACGGTTGCACCCAAGTTCAGGAACGATTTGCATAAATTTATGAAAACAATTATTGACTGGGATGCCCGGTGGCTTTAAGTCAATAGGTAAAAATATAAATAAGAACCTGACACTGTAAGCAGTATCAACAGTTTGCTATTTACAATAACAGTAACATTACAGCAAAGAAAATGAAAACCGCTTTTGTCTTTTTGTGTGCCATTTTTGGAGCCATGGTAAGTGAAACTAAAAACGATTTTGTCGATTTTTTTTTCAATTTCTTTGTTAAATTTAAAATTGCAAAGTATGCACTTAAGCCCAAGTTAAAATGTTATAAGAAATTTATTTACCATACCCCAGATGTTTTAGTACATAACTTTCGTATCCACAAAATGAATGTTATGCAGGTCGGTAATTGGTCATTAGTCCCGAGGAAGACAGTAAAGATTGTCGAAACGTCGACTTTAAAGGAGAAATAAGGTTTGCTCTTTTTTTATCCTATTACCGACGAAAGACCTAGTTAACATACCCCAGATGTTTTATAAAATAGTCAGACTATACCTCCGGAAACATTAGAAACATATTTAACTCCGTTTTCAAAAATGTGTAAGAGTAAAAGTTATTAATAATAGTATGTACTTTCTAATAATAATGCCAAAAAAAAACAATTGTAATTAGCGTACCAGACATGAACCAAACTTTCATTTTTTTTTTTTAAATATTGCATCCTCTTTATTTTCACTTCATCTGAACAATAACAATATACAATACATAGGCATTTGTCTCAAATATTTTTAGACATATTCATATTTATATTTTATATTCGTTATCACAGTAGGCCGAAAACTATATAACGATCATGGAAATTTTTCATATTACTTCAAGTGAAAGAAAAATGGGAAGTTTTCTTTTTATTAAAAAAATTGTATTAGATTTGACACTGTTCCAAAATAACGGCTAATATCTTTTTTATTATCATTAAAAAGCTTCTTCTAAGGCCTCTCTGATAGTTCCATTAATTATTCACTTCTCTCGAATGCAACTAAATAAAGTTATTTTTGTGACATAATCATCAAAAATACAAGTAATTTTTAATAACTTTTGTTTTTACGTTTTATTATATCAAATAGTAGCGAAGTTTAATATTTTCAAATTTTCAGCGCATTGCGAGATATGATTATTACCCGTTTGCCACGAATAATCCCCTATGTCGTTGCAGACATCTTAAAGTACTTTTTAAGAGACATATCTCTCATTTTTCAAGTTTAACTGCATCTTTATTTCCATCAATCAACTTCCTAAAAATTTAAGTCGTAGAATGGCAATGGCTCATTTTATAAATCCTCTGATTAGCCTAACGATTCTGGAATCCACATCCACTAAGACTGCAAGGTGTGGAAAGTGGCTATAGTTAATATATTGACGAATTTGCTGTGGCAACCCAGGATCAGGTAGGAATTTTCCGATTCTAAACAGATGTAAAATGTATTTCATTAAGGAAATACATAGTTCTTATTAGTATACATTCAAACACCAAACCTTTTACTAACAAATAATGCACGAAGTCGGTTTGCAATAGGATTAGAAAAAATTTTCAACCGTATTTATTTAAAGGAAAAAGTAAAATAGTATAATTTGGTCATATTGTAAGTATCACCAGAAAACGCTTCATCTGTCAAAAATAATTTTAACACAGCGTGATGATTTATTTCAAATTTGTAATGCAACTGATCCTGATCCTTTTCTCATTATAATTTTTAAATACTTATTTTGGGCTGAACCCCGTCATACGAGAATTAAAACTGCTATCGCGACAATCTTGGGTCACCACTTTTACTTAAAGCCTCGCTTAAAGTCAACAGAAAAATAAACTCACTACATTGTTTTGTTTTCAATATTAGGCTGCAAGTGTCCTCATTGCCGAGAAGCACAAACTTCACCACCTCCATGATGAATGCCAGTCCGATCCAGCCACATACGCCGATCATGAATTGTTGCACCATTTGTCAGAAAACCTGGACAATCCTCAAGTTGGTGCCCATATGCTCTGCGAATCAGTCAAAGTTGGTCTTCAAAAACCAAATGGCGAACTAGATTTGGATGTCATTAAAAGCAAAATAGCCCTTTCTGTCAGCGATAAAGCCAAAGTCGAACGACTTGTTAAAGAATGCGCTATTCAGAAGAAAACTCCTGAGAAAACTGCCATCAATCTTTTTATGTGCTTAGACAAAAACGGTGTTACATATTTCCATGAATTTTAAATCAATCTTTGTATACACATTTTTTGTTTATCCCATGATGGAGGTGTCTCTCTGTCTGCTAAATGAAATTATTTGTGATATATAATACAATGACTGTAATGTAAATAAAAATTGTATATAATAAAAATAATTTATACGACTGTGTTGTTATTAAGCTTTTCTTTGTTTTGTTATCATTGTTTTGGTAAGAAGGCCGTCCAACAGTAGAGGGCAAAATAATATTAGCCTGAATCCTTTACTCTAATCGTTGCTTTCTCTAATTATAATCTGATAAATAATTATATTTTTTAATAAAATAAATATAGAAATACCAGTACAGTACTATGAGATTAACTAACAACTTATGTTACATGGCCTATGTCCATTTAACAGTTTTATTTAAAAACTAGTGTTTTGTGGATAGTTAGCACGACCTGTATATTTTTTGGATTCAGTTTTTGCAGGTGAAACTGTTTTCAACTAACAGAATTTTACATGTATAACTGCTAAACCATGTCACACTGTTTTATGTACTTAATTTTATATCTTAGGAACTTAGTCCTGTTTTTCTATTAACACTATTATGTATCTCATATCCGTTGTAATACAGCATTATTATCCCAGGAAACAATTTGTCTACAAAATTTAGTTACATCAGATATCTATTTTTCAATTTTTATATTTTTGTTTACTATGGAGTACATATGGTTATTTTCCTTACCTTCTCTCATTGTATATATAGTAAATGCTATAACATGTAACATGTTACTGATTTATCAATAATATCAATACGTTTTACTACTTATTTACATCCGTTAATATTTGTTGTTATGTATAAAATTGCAAAGGCAAATCAGCTGGCATGGAAAATAAACTATTATTATAGATTCCTTTTATCGATTATATGCCACTACTTTAGTTGAGTATGGGAATCTACAAGGCAAGTTGGTGCGCTTAAATTAACCACTGACAGATGGCCATACTTGTACGATTTCTATATGTTGATAGCTTTCAATTTAAATAGGGAATTAGATTTCTCACATTTTTTTGGTGGCGTTGTTTTCCAGTAAACAGGACAAAAAGTTTACCTTATCAGTAAAACTCACCAGGAAGTCATTTGCTTGCAGCCTTTGTACTGATTCAAACATTATAATTTTTAACTGTGGACTTCAGTAATTGATATTACAATTTTTATATCCCAGTTACAAAGTGTTGAACATACAGGTAATTTCATTTCATTATACTCATTAAAATATTTTAATTAATCTTCAAATTTTGCCTTTGATATAATTTCAATTATTTTTAAAATAAATTTTGAATTCAAAGTCAATTCTTTTTAATTTAATAAGAAGTTAAAATGCTATATATGTACCACATGGTTTTAAAAATATTTTTCTCTTTCCTTTTCATTTTTTGGCAATTTATAGTCTAAGAAATCAGCTTACTCGTGCATAGCTAATAATAACTCGTGCATAGCTAATAATTACTATTGCATAGCTAAAATTACTTTTGTACTGCTAATCAGATTACTTTTGTATAGCTAGCTTAATGTTTCGTGCAGCTAATTTAAATATATTTTGTACAGCTAACTAGCTTATATTTGCATAGCTAACATTGCTTAAATTTTGCATAAATAACTTGCATAAATTTTGTATGTGCTTATATTTGGTTAAATTTCCTACAATTTTCACCCCATTCATTGAGAGACGTAAATTGCCAAGAAAAATTTAGAATTCTTGCAATAAGAGACAATTGTGGGCCTGGATTGCTGTCCCAGAACCAGCCACCTGACCCATAAACCACCTAGGATACTGGTATCAATTTGTCTTTTATATATATATATATATATATATATATATTTTTTTTCACATTTCAATTTGTCTCAAAACCGATTTGTCTAATTTTCTTTCATGTAATATATTTTGTCATTCATTTTAAACTATCTTTTTATTTCTCTTACCAATAATTTCAGACTGATCTATAGCAGACTGGTTATTCGAGAAAAAGAGACAATTTTGCTTATTTCACTATAGATGGTGCCCAATTTAACATAAATTTTTCTTTGTCTCCTTTTCTCGAAATAAACAGAAATCTGTCGCTTATGCTGTACATGTCAGAAAGGGTAAGTTTCTCCACTCTTACGAATGCTCTGGACCCACGGCTCTCTGCTCCGGCTTAAACCAGCTAGTCGTCCGCACATGTTGCCTCAATTCTTTCTCAAAAATAAATAATAAGAGAAAGGAGGTAACACTTAGTAGCGAAGTTTAAAATAAAGGAAGTTTACCATTATATTTAATTTTCTTCAATATACCTGTGACAATTTTTATGTAAAATTCTACCGGCTTGGGTCACAAAAATTTTATCCCTGAAAAATTATCCTTATCTTTGCGGCTGCAAACTGTATTTTCGATCTCTCTCATTTATATCTGTAACCAGTGAACATAACTCATAATTTCCTACATGATCATTGAATCGCAACTGTTCTTGCATCTTCTTCAATCAATTTCTCTGCCAGTAGAACAAGAAAATCAAAGACTGTAGTTTTTTCTTTTTGACAGATCATTAGATATTATCCAGGCATTTAGGGTAGCCATCATCAATAGTTTGCAGAAAAGTTTTTTTCTACTCCCTTATGTAAATTTGCTGTTTTCCGTACAGTCTGTAGAATGGATAAGTGGGCCATTCCAGTTAACTGAACGGATATATTTCATATACGTTCTAGGATGGATATGAAATCAACCAATCACATTTGGTTTATTAAGTACATCGGCAACTATTTGTTTTAAAAAATTCAAGTTAGTGCGTAAGCTGTCAAAGTAATTGTCAGTGTGTATTCGCGCAGTTTGAGCTAAAAAATAATTTAAAATGAGAAATGAAAAGTCGATAAACGATATACATCTAAAATTTTAGTGAAATTATTATATACAGACGAAATTTTAGAGATATATGGCGAAAAAAAGTAGGCATATGGAAGGGATTGAACCTGCGACCTTTTGCATTTAATTCAATTCTATTCAATTCAAAGGACTTTATTCAAGTTAAACAGTAAATACAGCTGCGTCCCCAGGGACCTGCCTCGGCACCGACCCTGCAACCACGGCGTTGATGCGGTGGCGGATCGCAAAGTCGGGCTTGACAGGCCTGGTTCGGCGACAGCAACAATTTAAACATTAAACCTAAACTCCTTTTACAAAAAATTAAAATAGGTGGTATAATAACCAAAATGGCTTAAAAAGGAAAGCCTGGTAAAAAACACTGGGAAACACTAACAATTATATACTTTTTAAATTTTGGCATAGACGCTAGCACCAAGACTCGAACAAGGCGCCTTCCGCGAATTGCTCTAACGACGGGCTGCGCTAGGCTGGCCTAAACTGTGGCTTTTAAAAATTTTGATTCAAATAAAATAAATTTTGATTCTGTTACAAGACTGATGTGTAGAAAATGAATTTAGAAACAAAAATATACAAACAGAAAGGAAGGAACAACAAACGCGACAAAAAATGCACAAACATAAAAGAAGAGGGGGGCAGGAAAGAATTGAAGACGATTAAAGGTATGAAATATCAGAAAAAGGTGGATAGGATTAGAGAAAGGTATAGTTGGTGAAATGTGGCTAGAGTGGCTGCCGGAAGATTGGCAACGTCTGGTAAGGTAAGGGGTGTTTAATCCGAAATGGGGCATTATGCTGTCTAATTTGTGTAATGTGCCTTGTTAGCGGACTACCGCTCAGTTTGGGAGATGTGCTGGACGTAGTCGGCTATCGGGGTTATGTCGTTGCAGCGTTCGTAGAGGTCTCTGAGGGAGGTGTATCTTCTAGAAGTTGAGATGAGGCGTATATATTTATGTTCTAGCACTTGTAGTTTTCTCTTGCACTCGAAGCGTAAATGCAACCGCTAGGCTACTGCTGCTTTTATAAAATGTTTTCACCTAGAGCATAAGATTAAGCAGAAGCTAAGTTTGTATATTAAAATTTGATTAAAACTATTATTTGTAGTTTCTCCTTTTTCCGGTCGTAGAAAAGTATACTGTACAACTCGAGTGTATTATTCATATCTCCCTCGAAAGATTGAGGTACTCCACCTACGGCGTCGTGCTCAATCTTCTTTCTCGTGCGATATGGCTATCATATCCACTCTTGTTGCACAAACTACTATACCGCCCTTTTCAGCTCTTACCATTGGGATCATAGTACACACATCTGGTCTGCTAAATCAGCTCCTCCCATTATTTCGCGGTAAAAAGGGATCATCTCGGGACACGCAACAAGAGTTTTTGTACCATTCTTCATGGTTTTGGTAACTGTTGTGATTTTATTCTCATGAGAATTCCTCAAAATCAATCGGGTCTTGCCATTTTACGAACATTAACCCATCAATACAACACCTAATTGAAGATTTCCCCGGTTCCATTTTTTAAATTGATTCTGGGCAAGTTTATGCCGTGACCTATACAGGTGCCTAAATCTGCATTATTTATAATTTGTAACAGTTTGACGGAAGTAAAATATCGACCGAAACATAGTAGTACGTCGTTCTTCCTAACAGTCGACGCTAAAGCCTTGACTTCACGCTCTCCTAGTACTCCACTTTTTGGTTCAAGTTTTTTCCGGTATAAATATTGAAATCGTAAGTGTATCCAGTACTTACATTGCATCGAAGTCACATTTTATTGGTTTCAATGTAGAACAACTCTTGAACTTAGTCATGGACTCATCAATACTTTGGTAGTTACTGTCTTGATGACATTCTTTGAAAGTACCTTTAAAGAAACTGACTTCATCATCTATATAATATGTCTTTGAATTCTTTACTTTATTTTTCAGGTGGAGCAAAATACATTTTTGATGAGGTTAACTTGTATCTACCCCTTACGAAGGCAAGTTTGAGAGCCATATTCCCCAACGAAGAATGTTTGGATCAATGGTGGTTAACACGCGGAACACGATTGTAAACTGTTTTGAATATATACCCAATTACAACTTGACTTGCTCTCTTATCAGTTTGTTTCACTCGACTTCGGCTCGATGTTGGTTAGTACACTGACCAATATACATATACAAGAAACGTGAAAACATTTTGTGAAACAACTGCATAGGTGTCAAATATTCCATAATACCTGCAGAAATGTGACATGGTCTTTTCATAGGAACTGTTTTTCTAGGAATACATGTTTAATCTGGTTTTGATCATAGAACTTCTTACCAGTCTCATCTTCAATTAGTGTCGTAATTGCAGTACCAAGGTCACCGTTTTCTATGTAAGAATCAGTGTTTTCAACATCACTATTATTAATTTCCTATTCTACAGTCTCCATATCGACAATTCTAGATTGTTCAAATTCATCGGTCATAAATGCATCATCATTTTCTGATTCGTCCTCTCCTGAAGAGGGTACTTATAGGTCGCTAATTATGTTAGACCAGAGAAAGATAAAGAATCTGAGTCCTCGACCAACTCCACCAACTCAACTTCAGTCAATGACCTTCATGACATATTTTCTACTATCTATTCTGTAACCTATGAATGTGAAGAAAAATACTAGTACGCCCAAGGCCAGTCTGTATATAATTGTTTTATTACTCTCTCATTTCCAGATAGACTATAATTTGAGCATAATTTAACGATAAACGATGTAATTAATATTTTCTGTATAAATATTTAGAGAACGAATGTTCTACTAAAACAGAAAGAAGTGCTAAAAATTATTTACAACTTTATAATATACCCAAGATTAATAAATAAGGAATGCCACTTTAGTTACCTAAACAACATGTCAATATATTTCCAGGTATATCTCCCATCGGGGTCAAATTAAATATCAACGTTAACCATTAGAAGATTAATAGAACAATTATTAGCTTCAGAATGTTCTTTTAAACTATTACTAGCAGTTTAAATATAAAATAGTATTTTTCTATCAATATATTTCATAAACTACTAATTAAAAATTGTATTTATGACGAATTTTGTTTTCGATCGAAATCACGTTATTTATTTTCTTCAAAAAGTTACACCTTAACATATTATTACTGTATAAATACTATTTTAAAATGGAAATGAAAAAACAAGTTCTACATTAGCTAGTAATATTAAATAATAAAAACAAGTTATTCTCTGGAAATAAAAACCCACTTCAAGCTACAAGATATGTTTACACTTTAATTGATTTAATCAAACGTGTATATTATAAGCTGCCAATATTATTCTTTAGTAACACAGCGACAAAAATTATTAGTGTTATAGACAATATGATTCTACGGGCATTGATGAAATACCTATTCGTCTATTGAAGCTTAGTAAGTACATCGTAGCAGAGTCTCTTGCGTACCTTATTAATGTATCGATAAATTTCAGATAGCCTCCTGATATTTTAAAATTAGGTAAAGTAATTCAATTATTCAAAAAAGAAGATCCGCATTTGGTTCGAGGAAAGCAGTTGGCAATAGAATACACCTCCATTTAGAATCAAATAATTTATTTACCACCAATCAATTTGGTTGCAGAGACAATAAATCCACTGAACTAGCTACACTAGAATTTATTCAAAGAATCTACCACTACTTTGATATAGACAAAAAGTAGTTAGTTTCATTTTTGATCTGACAACCGCTTTTGACTCAGTTAATCCGAAATTTTTGGAGGTTAAATTGCAAGCGATAGGAATAAATGGAAATATCCTGAAATTAATTTGTTATCTCGAAACTCGGAAAATCAATGAACGCAGAGATACGGTTAATATGAAAATCGGGGTAGCTCAGGGTTCCGTCATCGGTCCACTCTTATTTATTATTTTTATCAACGACTTACCAGATTATTTAACAGAAGGCGAGGTATTTATGTACACAGATGACACATCTGTCATAATTTATGGTGATACAGTAGAATATTTAGACAACAGGACTGCTTCAGTCATTAAACAGTTTGAAGAGTGGTGTTATAAAAATGCATTAATTATTAACATGAAGATAACAGTATTTTTATAATAAACAAATATCGTATCTAACAATAATCCTAGATTAGAATATGTTGAGACCAGTGGAAAAACAACTTTCTTAGGCTGTGTGATAGACTCAAAATTAAATTTTATCCCCCAAATAGATAATCTCTGCACTAAGTTAGCAAAAACAACATTTGCCACCTTTAGTTTTAAAAAGGAATTAAGAGTCTTGTAATGCAAAAGCGAATTATATGAATGGTGTTTGATTTAAATTATAGAGAATCGTGTAGAGATACATTTAAAATAAAAAAGATAATGACAGTTACATGCATATATATTTATTGAAATTGATTTGTTTCTGACAGATTGTTTTGCTGTATTTTGGAGTTTGATATGCGTTTTCAGTATCTATTTCTGTCATATTGGTGGTTTACCGCCAATCCAAATGTTTGTTATTTGTTTCTTGTTGTGAGTATGGAGAGGCTGGATGGATGCATTGTAGGCTGAGGGCCAGACGCTAATACCACACCTAGTTAGGGATTCTGCTAGGCTGTTATATGTCACTAAGAGAGTATTTCTATTTAGTATAATTTCAGGTTATAGAATGTATATATTAGTTTATTTAGCTTCCTGTTTAAATATTTAATATGGTTATCCCATTTTAGGTAATATGCCGAGGTATTTTATGGTAGTGATGTTTAGAATGTAACTATTCGTTTCTCTATCTATAACAATACGTTGCACCCTTTGGGGTAGTCCTGCCTTCGTTGGAGAAAAGGGCATAAATTTAGACTTTGCTATATTCAGTTTTAGCGAATTTGTATCTAGCCAGTTTTTGACTTTACTAATTGCCTCGCCGCCTTTTGTCGCGCTAAGTTCCAGGTCTCTCCCGAACATGCAAAAATTAAATGTTATCTTTATATTTTATGGTCATGAAATGATTAAGCTTCTAGTGTAATATATTAATTGGACACTATATTAATGATTCTTAAAATGTCAAAGTTTTACTAACATGCAAAAATTATTAAAATTATAAATACTTTGCCTTTTTGATGATCTATAAAAATGAGAACAGCAAATGGAACATCTTATTTTTTTAAATAAAACTATAATTCATCTTCCCCAAATAAAACTTATTATATGTATGTATTTTGGCGAGGATTTTAGTTAAAAATGGTTATAGACTTATTAACTAAAACCAATGATAAAAAAATAAATAAATCTTGTTTTCACAAAAGTTGAAGAAGAATACGATATATAAACATATATTGGGGTACATACAGAAAAAAATAGCATATCATTTAAAGAAAAAACACAATTTAAGAATTGCTTACAAAAAAAAATAATACTCTTGGAAAATATAATAAAAATAATAAAGATAAAACAAGGAAAGAAAATAAGAGTGGAGTCTATAGTACATGCTCCAACATATACATTGGAGAGACAGGAAGGACTTTTAAAAAAAGGTTGATGGAACACGCACTGAGATTCAATAAAAAAAAACAAAAATTCAACATACGCAAACCATTTAATTGAAGAAAACCATTTTAATAATAATTTCGAAATTTTACATCAACAAAATAATGGACTAAAATTTACAGTATTAGAATCTTTAGAAAGCAATAAATTTAAAAATACAGATGTCATATTAAATGGTAATATATTTCTTAGAAGATTGCCGCTTTTAGACTATAAATACCTTGTACTGTACTTAGTAATTTTAGTATTATACTCAACATCTGAAGAAGACACAATGTGGCGAAACAATTGTCATATTTTAAGTTATGTTTTTTAAGTTAAAAAAAATTTGTGAAAATCAAACAATTAAACTTGTTTTTTTGGTACCTAACTTATTATATTTGCGCAGAAGCTACACACGACCAAGGTTGTTCGTAAAATATAACAACCTGAAAATGAGTAAAAAATAGACATATATATCTGTGCTGTAAATCATCCAAGTATTAAAATTGAAGACCCTTCATAATACAAGGATTTCATTAAAATGAACTCGAATTTATTTATAAACAAATAATATAAATTAATTAACTTTTTTTTCTTCTTAAATTCAACATAATACCAACGAAATTACATATTCCTTAATTTAAAATTCGTGGAAATGAGTGGGAATGACTCCATCTTTATCCAAGCACATAAAAAGATTAATGGCAGTCTTTTGCGCTGTTTTTTTTTAACAGCGCACTCCTTAACGAGGCGCTCATCCTTAGCTTTATCGCTGACAGAAAGGACTATTCTGCTTTTGATAATATCCAAATCCAAATCCCCATTCGTTTTCTGAAGACCGACTTTTACTGATTCACAAAGCATATGGGCGCCAACTTGAGGATTGTTCAGGTTTTCTGACAAATTGTACAATAATTTGTGGTCTACGTATGTGGCTGGATCAGACTGGCACTCATCATGTAAATGGTGTAGCTTGTGCTTCTCAGCTATGAGGATGCTGGTGACCTAGAATTAAGTAGGTAACTTTTAGTTAAATAATTAATGTCAAATGTAATTTTGAGCAATAGTTTTTTATTAAAATAGATTCAAGTTGAATTATTCATTTCAACTTCAAATTCTTTATACGTACATTATTTGATCGAGTACATTGGATATCCCAACGTATGTTGTTTGACGCTCCTTCTTCACGAATCCACCTTCACAGAACAAGAAGTAATAGTCGCGTCGCATAAAAAATTAATTATTATAATTGCATATTTCCCGCGTTTGTTTCAATCTTACAATGCCATGTAGTTCCCACATTTTTATTGGTTCTACTTAATCCTTCATAATTTTACCGGAATAGCCAGGCAGGGTTTATCCCTCATACACTGGGCGCATTACTTTTTGTCGAATGAATTGCATTACATTGATCTATATCGAGGGAAGGCTACTTGTAGCATACAATTTTTAATGGTCACCAAATTAGTCTATAACTTTTTAGGTAACTGATTTCATTGTGGGAAAATGTATGTCTGTATTTTTTTATTTGTGATACACCAGTTTTATTTATTAATATACGTATTTGTTCGAGATGATGGCGACAAAGACTTTTTTGAGTAGATATATGACCAATACGATTTAACATCTGATTTAATTTATTTATTTAATTATTTATTTATTTACATACACAAACCCAACAGAATTTACATTCCATTTACAGTCCCGGAAACTAACATATAAATGGTTGTGATAATTTGTGATATAAAGTAAAAATAGAATACACCTTATTGTTATAATATTATGGTTTGCTATAACCTAAACCTTAATAGATACCTACTGTGATTATTGAAAAATTCTACAAATGAATTAGGTGGACATATGACCATTTAACATATACATATTCACCTATACACACACATATCGGGTGTTAGAAATGAAAAGAAAACATTACTGTTTCAAGAGTAGCGTCTTGTGCCCATAAAAAAACGTCCAATTCAAAAACTGAAAAACACGTATTTGTTATTTTTAAGAAATCTATCCAATGACGTTGGATTCGACTCTCCCACCCCTAACCCAGTGGGTGGCGCAGGGGGCAACTTTAAATTTGTAATAAAAATCACTATTTTTTATAGCGGATTCGAATTCTACGGCCAAAAATATGTGAATTTTATATCGGGCATTTTTTTGGATTCTCGCAAGGTGTCGCTGCAATCGCACCAAATTGAAATAAACCTTAACCGTCCATAAGTTTATAAACATTTACAAACTCTACCTACTCGTGTTGACAAAAATACATTCAGTTTAAAAAACAATATCTGTGATATCTTGGTTTTTATGAATGTTTTTTTTTAAGTGTTCTTAATAACAGTATTTGTTTTGTGAAATGTCTACGAGAACGTTCAGTTCCTTCCAAATTTTGTAGATGCAGGAGCGCACTTTTGTACGGAAAAAGTTATTTTATTTTTCGTTAGTTCTCGCCTTTTTTTCTGCATAATGGCTACTTTAACAGAGGAAGAGAGAGTTTCTCTTTTAATGATGCGAGGGTGGGGCGATAAAGAAAGGTCTTATGATGAAGTTGTGATTTTATTTACGAAACCTTCCGTGTAGATCAAGTGGGAATTTCGAAATCTACTGTGTCCGGTACCATCAAACGATTCCTAGACACAAGGACAAATAAAAATCGACCAAACTCTGGAATACCAAAATCTGAAACATCGGAAGCTCGACAAATGGAAGTGGCCCAGGCATTTGTTGAAAATCGAAGGTTATCAATCAAAAAAGCCAGTCAACAGCTTGATATGGGTGCATTTTCAGTTCATAAGAATTTGAAGCTATTGAAATTTCTTCCTTACAAAATTCACCTTCACCAAGAGTTAAATGAAGATGATTTTGATCGGCGACTTGAATTTAGTGAATTAATAATGGAACGGAGTAACCAAAATCTAAATTTTTTTGTCATCTCTACTTGTCTTCTCAGATGAAGCAACTTTCGAACTCAGTGGAAAAGTTAATCGCCATAATTTCAGGTATTGGAGTGACGAAAATCCTCACTGGATGCTTGAAACACACACGCAGTATCCACAAAAATTAAATGTTTGGGCAAAACCACTGTTAATTTTCTTTTAAAATTGAGTTTTTTATTGCCCTGTAAAAAATGTAAATTGAAAATTACTAGCTGTTAATAACTTTCCAGAATGTTAATAGTTGTTGTAATTTCCGCACGACCGTGTAAAATCACTGTTCTCAAAACAGCTCGGGAAATCATTCACTCTGAGATCAGTAGTTTTACTTTTCGTATTTTTTAAGTATGCGTTCAAAACTTTCATGTTTCCATTCAATTTTTTGCGATTGTAGCGACACCTTGCGAGAATCGAAAAAAATGCCCAATATAAAATTCACGTATTTTTGGCCGTAGAATCTGAATCCGCTATAAAAAATAGGGATTTTCATTACAAATTTCAAAGTTGCCCCCGCCTCACTAACTGGGTTAGGGGTGGGAGAGTCGAATAAAATATCATTTGATAGATTTACGTATTTTTTGCCGTAGAATCCGATTCTTTAATAAAAATAGGGGTTTCCATTTGTAATTTTAAAGTTGCCGCTCGCCCCACCCACAAGGTGGTGGGTGGGGAGGTCATTTGGGTATCAGTAGATAGTTTTTTTTAAAACTTTTGACGCGTATTTTTTTTATTTTTAGATTTGATGCAAACTGTTCGAGATTTTCCACCGTTCCCATACTTTTCTAACACCCGGTATACAAGTATATATGTAATACTAAAGGAAAAGTGAATAGGGAAAAGCATTAAATAAGAAAAAAGAAACAAACAAAAACTGTTAATCCAAGAGAATCTTTACTTAATTTGGCTTAATCTAGTGTTAAAAATGTCGACATGATGTGCAATAATTTCGTAGTTACGACAGTTACAATATAGTTGTGGAAACACTTGTGTGTGTATTAGAAAAGTAAAACAAAGATGTAGATCTGGTTGACCTGGTAGGTGCTCAAAGTTCATTTGTCCAAGAAATTGTAGACAGTCAATCATGTTGTTTAGAAGTTTGTATAAAAGTATAAGACTTTGCGTCTCTCTCCACTGCTTCATAGAATTGTGTGAAAAACGATTCAGTAGTAATGAGTGATCATATCCTATAGGGTCGATTGTAAATGCCAGGATTTTTAAGAAACGTCTTTGAATGCCCTCAATACTGTTGATATGTAAGTCGTAGTGGGTGTTCCAAATCACGCTCGCGTATTTTAGTCAGGGTCGCACCAGGGTATTATACAGAGTTTTTATGATACTCGTATTTTAAGAGTCTCTTAGTATGAGAAAGCCTAACAGTTTAAATGATGATGTCACTATGTTACTTATGTGTTCTTTAAAGGAAAGATGTGAGTCAAATGTTACTCTTAGATCTTTAACGCTATCGTGACGTGTCAGATTTGCCCCATTAATAATAACTCATACTGTATTTTATTCAATTTCCCCGTAATCGACTCTACATTTCATTTATTTATGTTCAGAGACAATCTGAATTTGTTACACCACTCGTGAATTGTGCTTAAGTCTGCCTGCAGCTTTTCGCAGTCTGATTCGTCGCTGATCTTAAAGTATATCTTCAAGCCGTCAGCATGTAAGAGAGGTTTACAACTGAGATCGTTGACGATATCGTTAATGAAAATGATAAACAGTAAAGGGCCTAAGACCGATCCTTGTGGAACTCCTGATTGAGATATTATACAAACTGACTTCTATTAACCAGATAGGATTCAAAAAAGTTATTAGGCTAAGATTAAAACCAAAAGAGACTTATTTTTTTTTTAGCAAAACACCATCGTCTAACCTATCAAAGGCCTTAGAGAAGTCCATATAAATGAAATCGACTTGTCCACCGTCATCCATAACTTCAGCTAAGTTAATTGTGTTATACAAAGTAGGTTTATTGTTGTCGATCGTTGAGAGACAAAACCATGTTGGTTGTTGCATATACGTTTATGAGTATGCATGATGATTTCAAATACTTTGCCAAAGTTGTTTATGATGGTAGTAGGGCGGTAATTTCCTATATCTGGTTTGTTACCTTTGTTGTGTATAGGACAAATTCTAGTTGCTTTCCATTTATCGGGATATGCACAAGTTTACAAGGACAGGTTGAAAATATGTACTCTCAATCCCAATATGCCTGATCAGTCTTTTAAGAAGAAAGCTGGTAAGGTAAGCTATCCGATCCGGCCTTATATTTAGGTTTAATTTTTTTGGAAACATTAATCACATCCATCTCAGGTCGACGCTTTCTTAACCTGAGATATTTAAATTCATTGTACGCAACTTCAGTTTGCCTATTTTTTACGGTCTGTCAATATTTTACTATAGTTATATTGCAGTTAAATACAGCTACACTTAACGTTTTAAGCATTCCTCCGCTACGCATACCTTCTTTGACAAATTTTACTTGTTCATGAATTATTTGACAAATACAAACGTGCGACAAAGAATTATATCAGCCAGTTTCGTCGTATATAGGGCTTGAATAATGATGATTTTTGTCGTAAACAAAGGTTGCACAGCTTTTTGACTCCGTTGTAGGAATCGCTTTGTAAGAAAACAATGATTTTGAAAGCTGCATGAAAATACAAAGGGTTTTTAAACTCCAGACATAATAGTGTTTAATACAATAACATATTGTTGTTTTCCAAACAGCAAAATAATTCAAGAAAAAATCCGTTTGTCTGGGAGACTCTTAGTGTTTTTTTATTGAAGATAAGCCGTATATAAGAAACGAAAAATAAAGCTGTTATATAGTATTATTTCTGCGACCTGGCCAGACTAGTAAACCTTAAGCCATGAAAGTAGCATTTGCATTTGTTTGCGTCGTTTTATTGGGAGCTTCGGTGAGTGGAATTAAAATATTTTTAGCATTGTGGACGGCATTAAATTAATTTGACGATGTTAGTCATGGAAAATAATTATAGCTACAAATTATATACTTCAAATTATATACTTATATACTAGAATAATTGTAATATACAGATTAACTTCATTGCTTAAAAACATTGGATGAAATTCGTTTTACACATTATACGCTGCTTAATCGAGCTACAAGTGCTCAAATGTGTTCTAAGGAATATACTTCTTAACATGGTAGTCTTTAATCTGAACTTCAAGTACTGTAAAAATTATTCCTAATTTTTAATGAATTTTTATTGAATTCAACAACATTACAACAAAAATAAAGACATTGAGAATTGTAATAATTTAATTATTTTAGAATATATTTAAACAATCGACGAGAAAATTATATGTTAAACTCAGCAGCAAAATAGATTGACTGCCTTGGCTGAGTTCCTAGCCTTGCTACGGTTGGCTAGGAATTATCAGCCGCGGCAGTCAATTTACTATTTTGCTGCCTAGTTAAACAAATAACTATTTTTGTACGACCGATAATAGATATTAAGTGAGATATTCTCGAGTGCCCTGATAAAATGGACAGCCTGTATATTCACAAAACAATATAATTTGTCCATGACAATGTAAAGAAATATGCAACAAATGACTTCATAAAAGTCTCAAACATCCACAATAGACAAGCACACTTTTAAGTATTCCAAAACATACATCCACTCTGTACGAGAAGGTCATACTACATGGGTATTAAGTCGTATAAAAAAATATAGGTCGTACTCCTCTTGTGTCTCTGTTTTGTTCGTTTTTTTTTCTTTCTCAATATGTACCTTATGTTTACGAAATGTACACATAATTTTTTGGCATTTTTGTAATTTCCATTTATAGACAATTATTTTCTTATTTTTACATACCAATTTTCTGTAAAGAATCTGACTGGGAAATAATTTTTTTTTTTTTTTACAATAAACCAGTCACCTTACTCTGTGGCTCCGACCCTCACAGAGGGGAGCTGGTAATACCAATAGCCACTCGCCACGCCCGTGGGGTGAGTGACTACCGGGTCCGCGAATCGTGTGCCCTGAGTAGACGCAATGAACCGAGGATGACAGCCTTCTGCATTCTGCCGGCTAAGATCTCTGCCGAATCTCGGCATGCCGGTATGATCTTTAGTTCTGAAAGCAGCGTCTGTCTCATTCCACCGAGGGCTCCTATAATCAGTACCACTATTTTAACAGAATGGCCTGGATAAAGCCTGCGGAGTTCGAAGAGCAAATCTCGATATTTTATCCGTTTTTCCTCCTCTTTCAAGACAATGTTGCTCTCAGCGGGAGCTGAGAATTCCACGACATACATTGTCTTGAGTTGGTGGTCGAGGAGTACTATGTCAGGCTTGTTGGCTTGTATTTTCCTGACGGTGGGAATCGACTAGTTCCAATAAATTAGGCACTTCTCATTCTGACTGGGAAATAAATTATTATTATTATTATTATTATTATTATTATTATTATTATTATTATTATTATTATTATTATTATTATTATTATTATTTTACAGTTGTAGAAGTTTACTGATTGTTTTATACTGTTTTTATTCCTATTGGAAAGATGTTTAATCAGTAAACCCAATCAACCGTTTATATTTACATCCCCCTACACTCCCCTACTCACCCTACCAGGAAAATCCAAACATTGAAGAAAATAGAATATATATGCAAAATTCATTTATTTTAATTGATGCCAAACCTCAAGTCTTCCGGAACTGTATGCATTATTTAAACATATATCGTTAACTTGTTATTTGCATCAACCAATTTATATGTCTGTGTTTGTCATTTTTTTATAAAATACGCTAATTATAAAGTTGTGTGTCGTGTGACGTACTTAAAGTATATACGATTGGAATTGAAACCGTATAAAAACTAAAAGCCGGCAAAAACAGTCGGCATCTCTTTATTGTACATGGGCGGAGGTAAATAGAAATGCTTGTCATAAGAAAATAATAAGATTTTCGGGCATTATTATATTATCCTCTGTTTCAAATGGTCTCCACAAAGCCATGGTAAATTAGTAAATAATTAAAATATTTTACCTTTTATATAGTAGTAAATATTTATAAATATGAATAATAACTAACTAAACCCCTACGCTTGATGTTATAACAGGTAAATACCTGCGTAAATACGCACTGCAATGGCACATTAACAGCACAGCAGAAGTCCACGTTTGACTATTGAGAAGCGATTTACGAGGTTTTTTTTTGTGCTAGTAGACCTGTCCGTTTTATTATCCTTAAACCAGTGCAGTCGTAGATGTGCGCCTGCACAGTTTCAACTATCATTCGAATCTCGATACCATTGCTAAATATATAGGACAAAATATCAAGTTCAGTGCGCACGGCCCTGTGCTTTAACACTGGCCAATTATCCTCGTATAAAGTATAACAAACAGCATTGTTAAACTCAGCTGATAAACCCATAAAAACGTCCAGCAGATTATTCATAGGTGTCGACCAACAGGAATGAGAAATCCCTTTAATTTTTCGAACAAATTGTATAGAATTTCGTTATTAAGGTGGGATGTTAGAATGAGCTTAAAATTTTACTACCTTGTTTCTTATCTTATGTAATTGTTGTACCTTCTGTAGAATATCTTTAATAGTTATTTGATAAGTTAGTTGTTTAAAAGTAATTGCCATATTTGTAATCTTCTGATAGTGGTTAGTTGGCAAAACCGAAACGCCCTTTAGGCATCACGAACCTCTTGTAACAAATTTTTTAAATGTATTCTGGTCCTTTAATTATGGCGAGCATTCTTTAACAATTTTTAATTACTATTTCTTTACGTTTACTTTTATGTGTTAGGCTCACCACTTGTCGACCGAAGAACAGCTGAAGTTAAAAAAGATCTACGAGACTTGCCAAGCCGATCCATCCACACACGTCGATGAGCATTTATTAATTAAATTATCAGAAAACATTGATAATGTAAAAGTTGGTGCTCATATGCTTTGTATGTCAAAGAAAATTGGAATGCAAAAAGAAAATGGAGATTTGGATGAGGACACGATCAGAAATAAGATAGCTCTTGTTACACACGATCAGACAAAAGTTGATGGTTTAGTTGAAAAGTGTGCTGTCGTAGAGGATACACCAGAGAAGACTGCTGCTTTGCTTTGGTTGTGTTTCATGGAAAATGATGTACATTACATGCACGAAATAAAAGTGTAGTAATTGCGTAAGCTAAGTTTCACGAAATAAATATGAGTTTCGTAAATTTGCGTAGTTTTATTTATTGAAAGAACCAATACTTGTGTGATGTGAAAGTCTTGCAGATTAATCATGAGCATGGGACTCTATCACCAATGTTAGTAAAACCCAAATTTCAATATAGATAGGTAGCGAGATTTAAGAATGAAAATTTTTCTGTTTTTAAACTTAGTCTTATATTACGTTTGCCTATTAAAACGTCATTTTGGTTATTGCATAATATCTTTACATTTTCTTAACAACAAATGTGAGTGTTATTTGAAGATATTTGAAACAGAAAACAAATTGTTCGCACATGTTGGCTTAACATAGTTGATAATAATTTTTTAGAGACACGGAACTCAAATTATTACGCAGTAATATATTTTTTAAATTGGTTCCAAACAATGCTATGCTTATCTGAAACATGGCTGGTATTAAGTGATTATGTACATATGAGACTAAGTACATGATTTATATTTATCATACAGGTAGCTAAGCATTTGCGTTTCAATTATCTTCTTTATTATTGCAGGAAATAAAATTAATGATCGAAATTTTGAATTTAAAATATTCCCAATTATTTTCCAAACTATGAAATGATGTAAGTTCAAGAAATTTATGTGAAGTTTATTACAGCCTTTTAGTCCGCGTAGCTCAATAAAAACCTCCAGCCTCACAGTATCACTTACTGCGATGTTCAGCTGCTACTGCTAAAACAGAAGTGAAAAAAAATCAATTATATGTCAAAAATGCTGCTTATTATGTATGTAGTATATCCTAAATTTCAATCAAAACTAATCTTCAAAATTAAAGGAGAAAAGGGGGGTATACCATGACCCTGTTACACCCGGTATATGAAGTCATATACCCCCACGTTGAAGGACAGATCATATCCAGTCAACATGGTTTTGTAAAAAAATAAATCCACCGTTAGTAACTTAATGTGCATGACTCAGTACGTCTCACATTGTCTTGACACCGGCATTCAAGTTGACGTACTATGACCTCTGTTGTTCGTACTATTTATTAATAACATCGTGGTGGACCTGAATGTCGACTTCTTACTACATGCCGATGATGTCAAACTTTTTTCTGCTATAAATACTCCAGCTGACTGTAAAAAACTTCAAGATAATCTTCTGAAAATACAAACTTGGTGCGACCATAATGACACAATGATCTGCCTCTCAACATCGACAAATGCAATGTGATAATTTTTCCTAGGAATAAAGAAACGTTTCTCTATGACTATAAACTTGACTTCACATCACTAAAAAAGAGTCGAAGTCTTCACAGAACTGGGCGTCCTATTTGATAGCAAACTGTCACTTAATAGACACTCTGAAGACACAGTTTTGTCTGCAAACAAAAGTCTCCATCAGAAACTCGTCAAGTTTTACGGACACTCACTTATTAACCTTATTATTTAACCCACTTGTTAAGTCTAAATTAGAATATGCATCATTAATATGGCATATTATGTCACATATAGCAATATGCTTGAAAGTATCCAGAGACGCTTTTTGAAATTTCTGCTCTACAAGGTGTATCAATCAATCAATCAAAATATACTTTATTGTCCAGAAGAATAATCTTGTTGACGAAGCATAAAACAAATAAAATTATACATATATAACTTATATAAAATATAAATATATAAAACTATAAACATAAGATCATACAATAAAACAAGCTACAAATCACATTTTTTAGTCAAACATTAAAAACATAATATATATCTACATCAGAATGTATAATCTAAATATTCCTTTATTTTATAATATGGTTTATCAATAAGTAGATTTTTCACTGCATTTTTGAAACCCTGATTGGAGACGATATCCCTAATATGGCTCGGTAAGTGATACATTTTAGGACCATTGTAAACCACAGAATCCTGGACAAGTGTAGTTCTTGGGGCTGGCAGTGTAATATTACCTACTTGTCGAGTGCTATATGTCACAGTCAGACTTCTGTTGGCTACAAATAGTTCCTTGCAAGAGTCGCGAGCCCTAGCCTTGCACAGATATCGGCACGCTTTTGTAACACAAATATTTGTTGCAAGAGAAATTTACTACATACGCCCCAAAACGCAATCCCATAACTCAGGTGTGATTCGATGAATGAAAAATATACAGCTCTGGCAGTTGAATATCCTATTTCATTTGAAACCACCCTGACTGCGTGCTAGTTTACTATTTAAACCAATAATATGTTCTCTAAACTTTAATTTGCAGTCAATATTTAATCCTAAAAATTTCAAGCACGTTTTGTTTTCAAGTACATGGTTCCCTAGGGGTATATCTGGCAAATCACATTTGAAAGTTATTATGTTTGTTTTTCCTATATTGAACGACAGTAAGTTCGAATCTATCTTTGATGTCGTTGCATATGCTTTTATGCAGAATATTTTTTTCCTTGCTATGCCATAATATTGTAGTATCGTCGGCGAATAGGGTAAACTTTCCTGTGATATTAATAGTAGTTATGTCGTTAATATACAGTAAAAATAGAATTGGACCAAGAACAGAGCCTTGAGGTACCCCACAGTTTATGTAAAGTTCGACAGACCTATTTGGATTTTTAACAATTTGCTTACGGCCTGACAGATATGATTTAAACCATTCAAGAGTAATGCCTCTGAAACCATAGCGCTTCAATTTCTGCAACAATATTCCGTGCTGAACGCAGTCAAAGGCTTTTGACAGATTGCAAAATATGGCAGCGGCGATTTCCCCTTCATTTAGTTTCGTGTAAACAGTATTTAGAAAGGAGAACGGTGCGTGTTAGTGCTTCTATGACGTTGAAAGCCAAATTGATTGTCACTAAGCAGATTGACAGATAACAAAAACTCAGTAACCCTTTTTTATTTAGTTTTTCTATAAGTTTAGCTAGCGTGGAAATTAATGATATGGGCCGATAGTTGGATGGGTTTTCTACATCCCCGCCTTTATATAGTGGGATAACTAGAGAAGTTTTTAAAAAAGATGGGAAAACTCCTGACTGAAAAGAGCTATTTATGAGACAAACCAGTACATCCAGAGCAGATTCTGGTAGATTTTCAAATATTTTTATAGACATTTCGTCAATACCGGAAGCATTATTATTTTTTATGTCCTTAATAATTTCTCTCAATTCAACTATATTAGTATCGTACAAATGTACTATTTGGTTATTATTTATTTCCATCATATAACTCAGAGGATCTTGTAGAGGGATTATTTTTTCAGTTAATTTATCTGCAATTGAACAATAATAGCTATTCAGGTAATTCGAATTTATAGTTGTTTTTATTGAACGGTGGTTTTTACCTCTAAGCTCGTTTATAATTGCCCAACTCTCTTTGGACTTATGACTTGTTTGTTCCATTCTACTATTGTAATAGTTTTCTTTTGCCGCTTTAATTACTTTTTTTGTAAATATTACGGTGTTTTGCGTAATAGTTAAAG
Source organism: Leptura quadrifasciata (assembly GCA_963675555.1). NCBI lineage: Eukaryota > Metazoa > Arthropoda > Insecta > Coleoptera > Cerambycidae > Leptura > Leptura quadrifasciata. The sequence continues at coordinate 8,431,717 of OY776674.1, forward strand.
AAGAATGCCTCATTTGTGTACTTTCGAATGTAGTGTAAAATTCGTATATTTTTTGCAGAGGTTTTTATGATGCCTTTAATTATCCAAGGTTTTTTTATTTTTTATTTTAATCTTTTGAATGGGAAAAGCCCTACTAAAAGCGTGCATTAAACACTCATAAAACGCATTAAAGGGTTCATCTCTAATAAAGACCCTTCTCCAATCAGACTGTAAGCAGTATTGAAAAAACCTATTGTATGTCCCCCTATCGGATATCCCCATGATACGCTTTTAGGTAGACTCTCAACCGACAGTCTGAACACTGGAAGGAAAAAACAGGTAGTCATATTTTTACATAAATTAACAAATAATAAAATCAGTTGCCCTGAAATGACCGAAAAACTGTTATTCCATGTGTCACGTGCCAATACACGACATCATACATTTTATCTTTATATTTCATGTGTAACACCTGCAACCACCTGTAAGATGAGATCGATATTTTCCTTTGTTCTGTTTCGTCCATTAAACGCCTGAATTTGTAATTAGTCCATACACTCTGTCGTTTTTGCCCGTGCTGTACTATTTTATTGTATTATTATGATTAGTATTACATTTTGCAGATTTTACCCGTCTTGTATTTGTACTAATGTAGTTATTATCTTACATTTTCTTTTATCTCTTCTTCTATTGTAAATATGTATTGTTCTCATCCTGTAATTGGTCTTACGACTGCGACTGTTGGATGATGTATCTAAATAAATAAATAATTTTGGGTAAATTTGAATTTAAGCTCTTCACTTTTGCCATATGCCAGCTTTTAGCATTTTAGGGCCCACCCTACTATTATCAACTGCTAATTTCATAACATACATTTACTTAGCTACAACTAGTTTCCCATTAGGTAGTTTCTGCTATCATTAGTTATCATTTTAAATAGTTCTTTGTATGCTGATTCCACGTATAATAATTAATAAAGTAAACGAACTTGACTTGTAGATAAATAAACCTGTTCTTTGTTTATTCGTTGTAAGTCAATTGAGATGCAAATTATCGCCATCAAGCACAGACAAATATTAAAATTTATTCTGTGAATACCGGCAAATCCAAAGTAAAGTAAAAAACCTTCGATCTTCTGAAAAATTGTTTACATGCAAGACTCGTCTCCCATTAGTAGAACTTGATAGTTAAAGAATAACACCTATATAATGGTCTGTAGCAGCGACTGATCATTTAGTTGGGCGTTTGTCATTTAAGTCTTCAAACACCTACTATTCTAATTAAAACGTTTGAAAATGAAGGCAGTTATTGTATTTTTGTGCGCTGTTGTCTTGGGATGTATGGTAAGTAACAATAAGATAAAGCCGTGAAGATATTGGATTTTTCTGCTATAAATAAATCATTTATATTTATGAACAAAGAGGTATAGTTTTTGAAAAAAACATTTCCTGTGTTTTTGCAGTTGGAAATTATTTGTTTATTTACATTTTATTTAAAGAATGTATAAAATATGAAAATAAAGAAAGCATGCGTTTATCAGGTTATTTCGGCGAGTTAAAATAGTTGTAGTATTTCAAATACTGCCTAAGAAAGAGTTTTCAACAATGGCCACTTCTGGAAAAGTATAAATAAAAAATAGTATTTTGCTATTTTTATACAGAGTATCCTTTTCTATCTATTTTTATGCTTATGAAGTACGATCCCTCAAAACTGGAAGATTCTGTATAAGTATATTTTGATCTGAAATAGCCATCTTAGAAAAATAAATACGTTACATATATTATTATTATATCTAGACACCAATAATAATTGTTAAGTGTACATTTAATTTTGATTTTATGGATTGATAAGTATACATTAAAATATTTAAACTGTTTTATAATTTCAATTAATTATTGAGTAATACACTGCATTATTCATATAAACAGAAATGTATTACATTTTTCAGCATTTCATTTTTCAGTTTTTCATTTTTTAGTTTTTCATTTTTCAGTATTTCATTTTTCAATATTTCATTTTTCAGTATTTCATTTTTCACCATTTCATTTTTCAGGTTTTCATTCTTCAGTTCTTTATTTTTCATTTTTCCGTATTTCATTTTTCAATATTAACCGAACATATATTTTAAGTTCGTATACGTTATAAAATATTGAAACGACATTCCCCGAATCGTTCGAGGTACGAATTCATGAAATAAATACACAAAATGTAATGAAAGATGAGGAAAATCTGTTTAAATTTTTTTCTACTCCCTTGCGTAAATTTGCCGTTTGCTATACAGTCTATAGAATGGATATGACATCGGTCATTAGAATAGATTTATTTACAGCTTTTGTTATACAAAGACAATATGATACCAAAACTTATTGTTGATGCACCCAACTATTTATATTGGTCTACTTTAGTAGATATATTAACTTAATGTAGATATAAGCATAGAACATACCTATAAAATTACAAACGTAAGGCTTACACAATAAATTTGATATCATGAACAATTTACAATTAATATCAGTTGCATTTTACATTACGGTTTAAGCAAAGCAGACAACAACCTGCCTTAATTTTTTACTTTATACCTACCTAAGTGTTAAGTACGTGGTTTTTTAACATTTATTTAAACTTAAAATAATTCTCACATTTTATATTTCTGTAGGTAGAGCATTAAACATATTTAGACCCTTATATCATATAGTCTTATTTAATCATGATGTTTTGGACATACCTACAAAGCGTCATCATTCTGTCTTGTATTATATGAACGAAAATTATTTGTATATGTCACTTTAGTATATAAGAGTCTTTTTGTTGTTTATGAGTAAATAAATTCTAAAGTTTGAAATATCATTATTAGCTTTACTTATTCAGAAAAATAAGTACTTCTAACATAATTTTTATTGGTTTCTGTATAGCTATTACATTTAAGGATTGTTTTTATAGTTTGTCTATTTCATTTTCGTTAAAATTGAAAAGATTATTCGATGTGTGGTTGTGTTGTTGCTTTGTATAATAAAATTTTAAAGTTATTGTCTATCCTTCTCATAAAATAAACCTTTTTTGACATTTTAATTAATATACAAGCAAAATGGTTTTTAAACTTTAAGTTCTCATCTATTACAATACCGAGTACTTAATTTTTTTAACTAGTTCAAGCTTACAATTATTTATCTCAGTATACAAATTTGTTGCGTCTAAACTAGATAATTTATAATTTTCTTCCTATTAGCATGTATTTTGTTTAATTTAAATTAAGACTTATCTTCACACAACCATTTATTTAATACAGCTAATTCCTTATTAATTGTTATATTATACATCTGGTTAAGATCGTTACTACCTGTAAACAGTATTGTATCTTTGCAAAACTTTATATATTCCATAAATAACCCCTATTAATAATGACATTTGTTCATACTAGGTACATGCACATGAACATTTTAATTTTCTGAGGTTTCTGTTGGAAAATCTATATTAAAAATTAAATCAAACCCCATGGAAGTGGGATGGTATGTAGTATTTAATTAGAAACGCTGAGAATGTTAACCTTTTTTAAATAAAATATATTGGAACATTTGCTATAAGTTGTTGTGTTTCCTAGTTCCTGGTTACCGTCGTTCTTATTTTAAATATTTTATTTATTGGTCACCCCCGTTTTCGAGGTAGCTGAACACGATGATGGTATTTCTAAGGTTCCCGCCCTTCAGAAACTACTCCTAAACTCGAAAAAACATGTTTCCATCGTAAGTATGCGGATCGGTTTTTTGAGCAGGATTCGGGTAGATCGTATGAACTTTAACCATACAACATCTTAGCCATCCCCGGGGTTGAAACTACCACCACCCCGAAAATTAAAATATCCCTAAAAATTCAAAATACATAAAAATTTGTTTATTCCCGTTTTGGAGAGTGCTCAACACGATGGTAATATTCATTTCTCCCCACCTTTCACCAACCACCCCAAGAAGACACTTTGTGACATTATTACATTTTTTCCTCCTTCCGGTTTAATCAAAAATGACCCCAACTTTTGATTTCTAAATGAAACACCCTGTATATTATTATATATCTAGAGTACCATGGCCAGAAAAAATTGCCTTTCGGCACATTCACGGATTCCTCAGAACATCGGCTATTTTACGGTAGTACTCTACCATTATGTTTTCATTTGAAAAAATTAAGTTTTGTTAAAAAACTGTTCAAGCCAAACTTTATGATTCACGAAATAGACATTGTCAAATTTTTATGCTCGATTTGATTTTTCTAGCATCACACCGGTCCATTACAAGCAATTATTACAGATAATAGAATATTTCCACTTAATGATACTTAATTAAAAAGAGTATAATAAGTGAACTTAGAATTTGGAACATCTGCATATTGCTTAGATGATGCCCATACGCATGCGTCATTTATTTTATTTCACACGGCATTACTAGTTTTTGTACAATCCATAACTAACAATAAATTATATGGACTTAGCCAGCCACTGACTGCACGCGAACCAAATCTAATCTCTATTGTCTGATTCTCCACTGCTGCTCCGATGCCATACGGTAGACAAATCTATTGCATTTATACGTTTGTAATAGTGTTTACGATGCTAAAAATAAAAACGAATTGACATCCTCTAATTTAATTACTATTAACCGTTGGATTAAGATAAGTTTGGCTTAATCTCAATATTTTTACGTAAGAATCTGCTATTGCTCTGTGTACATTACCTATGTAACACCCTGTATACTACAAAATTAAACTAGGAGTGTATTGCCACCAGGTTGACAAATTTCTTTCTTAGGCAGTATATCGTGTACAAATATGAATACGAACACTCAATCAATTAGTAGTTTATTTGATTTATTATTCCGACTTGCCTCATAATATTAATGACTTATTTTCCTATTCTTTGAATAAGTAATTTTAATATACACGATGCAGTTGTAAAATTCACAATTAAACTATTAACATTAATAAACAATAATAATAAAATATGTTAAATGAAATTTACAACATATTAATTTTATCTATTTTAAATATAAGGCAAACCATCTTCCCAACGATGAAAAGGACTTCTTAAAGCATGTCCACGATTCCTGCCAAGCCAACCCTGGTACATATTGCGACGAAGATATATTGAGAAAATTGTCAGACAACATCGACCATAAACAAGCTGGTATCCACATGCTCTGTATGTCAGTCAAAGCTGGTCTTCAGAAACCTAATGGAGATTTAGACAGACCAGTTATCGAGAAGAAAATTGAACTTACATTAGACGATAGATCGCAGGCTGGTGGTTTCGCTGCAAAATGCGCCGTTAAGAAAGGAAGTGCTGAGAAAACTGCTGTTTTACTTTGGTTGTGTTTCTATCAAAATGGTATTCCTTATCTTCACAAATTGTAGATTTTTAGCAAAATTCTAATAAAGCATTTGGACTGAGAGAAATGTTTTTGTTTGTATTTTTAATATTTTTATAGCCTTCTAGATATTTACCTCAGTGGCCATCTGAGATCTAGAATTTCTAGATTAGTCTGTAAAAAGGAGACGGGGCGCTACAGTTTATAATAAAGTTCGAGGCACAGTTTTCTTTCAGTACTATGCAACTTTGTGACAAACTTTTAAAATTAATTTACGGTGCAGATAAAAAAGACAATAAAAACTTCACGAGCTCATTATTAACGCCGGTGAGCATTCGTTATGGTGTCATCAAACAAGCCGACGTACATTCAAATCCTGTAATGTCAAGTGATTAAATTGGCGGGTAAAGTAGTACAGAGAGTAAATGTATTTTAATGAGGGCGTAAAGTTTTTATTGCATTTCTTATCTGCATGATAAAATTACTAACGACTACACCCGTGAGCTCATTATTACTATGGATTGTGATATAAATAATAGATCTTCCTCTCACAAACTTTACAATTTTCTGCAACCGGTTTCGGGGTATAGTGTACTAGTAGTATACTTCATCTTCAAGCTACATTAAAATGAATATGAAAATTTTTAAAATATACCCGATTTATTTTATTTTGATAATAATATAATAATTCGTTAAGTTTATTTCGGTATGCATCAAGTAATTTATTTATTTATTTAGATACATCATCCAACAGTCGTAAGACCAATTACAGGATGAGAACAATACATATTTACAATAGAATGAAAATGTAAGATAATAACAATGATATAATACGATAGTACAACACAGGTAAAAACTACAAAATGCATACAAACTAATAATAATAATACAATAGTACAGCACAGTTAAAACTACAGAGTGTATACGAAACTAATTATAAATTTAAGGTGGATTATTTATAGCAGAAAAAAGTTTGACATCATCGGCATATAGTAAGACATCGATATTCAGGTCCACCACGATGTTATTAATAAATAGTACAAACAACAGAGGTCCCAAGATAGAGCCCTGCGGCACTTCTGAGGTGGCATTAATTTCAACTGACCTAAGACCGCGGTATTCCACATATTGTGTTCTACTGTTAAGGTATGATTTAAAGAAGTTAATAAGTAACTGAGAGAAGCCCATACTTTGAAATTTATTTATTAATAAGCCATGATCAAGCCTATCAAAGACCTCTGAAAAATCTGTATATAGTACGTCAACTTGAATACCGCTGTCGAGATATTGTGAGATATACTGCGACATGCACATTAAATTAGTAACGGTGGATTTATTTTTTACAAAACCATGTTGACTGGATATGATCTGTCCTTCAACGTGGGGGTATATGACTTCATATAAAGCAATCTCCAGGACTTTAGCGAAATTACATATAATTGAAATCGGCCGATGATTTTCAATTACCTGCCTATCACCTTTTTTGTGAACGAGACAAATTCAGGATGTCTTCCAGATGTTAGGAAATATATTTATGCATAAATTATAAATTATTTTAAGAGGTTCAACAAAAACAACAGCGCAGTCTCTAATAATGAAAGCTGGTATCTCGTCGGAACCTTTTGTGCATTTAGGTTTGAGTTGTCGTAAGGCAGTAAGAATATCATTAGAGGAGAATTCATTGAAGATAAAGGGTATTTATATAAAAAGTGTTGCTAATGTTTTGGGAGGGTGGTTTATAAGAGGAATTAAAAAATTCAACAAAGCCATTTGCAATGAAAAATATCTAATTTTTATCAATTATAATGAATTAATAACGTCAAGTTAAGTTTTGCTTTTAAATTCTAGTGATTCAAAAATTAAATAACCATATCTAGGTAATTTCACTTCAATTAATTAATAAAGTATAAGATGATAATGTATATAAGATGAATTTGAATCCACGCAACCTTCTCAGGATTTACTTTACAATAATTATTAATGCAATTTATACTCAGACGTCGATGTTTATAATAAACAACAGAAATTTTGGTTTATTTTTTGTTCTCTTTCTATTAAAAACTTTTAGCTTACATTACAAGAAATAATAGGGTGCTAAAATAGAATTTTACGAGGTTAAAGTCTTTATTTATAGCAAGATTATTTATAAAGTAACATATTTCCTGTAGTGAAATTTTCAACTTAAATGCATCGTGTAGAAAGATATGTTTAATAATTGTTTCTAATTTAAATATGCCTTACTGGATAAATACAAAATAATTACCACTCTAGGGCAGTACTTTCTCAGTAAATTGAACTCCCACTATCTCTTGAAATTGATGTGAATAAGAAAGGAAGGTTTATCTAGTAAAATGGCTGCACAAGGTCTGTTCATCGATATGCATTTTATTTTGACAAACATAGGTAGGCTGTAGGTTGGTCCTTTGAGAAGTTAAAAGTGGAGAGCATTTTTCAAATAATTTCTTGTCAATTATTAATCTTTGCTTATTATATAAAATGATACATTTAATATTAGTATTTTTTAAATTACATTGTTAGTTTTTTCACTCCATTTCATAAACTGATGGCATCTTCAATGTTTTAATGTACAAAAATCTTAATATAATATTGTTACCTTTGTAATTAACAAACGTATTTTGTTTCTGTATGTTTCATATTCCTGTTTTAATCCAGTGTTACTGGGTTTTTTTATTCAGTTGTGCATGCAAAAAATATCTTTTTAAAATAGCATTTATGATGTCTGTAGTTTACCAAGGTTTTCGTTTACGTAATTTGCTATTTGTTTTCTTTGTAATTTTGCAGTAATTAATAAAAGTTATTATTTTATTTATAGATATATCTATACATAGATTCATATCTTTCATCCCATGTTTCCGTACCTAATTAAAATTAATTTTCTTTTTTGGTTGTTTCGTAAAATGAATTAACTTTTTTTTATTAGTCGTGTAAGCATCTACATGCAATGTCATATTCCTCAGTAATATTTTTCAGATTCTTTTATTGCAGACACGTTTCTATATTTCTTATTTCCGCTGCATGTCTTTTCAAAAATATGATGAATACTTGTGCTCTTTTCTTGTGTAGGTACTTATTTATTTGGTACAAAACTAAACTCAGTCAACATCGTCTCGATATCTTCTTTAAATTGACAAATAAAGAAGATTACAACAATTATATGATATATGAACATACGGAAAATAATTTATTGGTTTTATTCAAGTACACAACTTGAGTAACTATGTTTTTTTTTTTAAATATATAAAATATAAAAATAGGAATTATAATATTCCAACCTATCTGCAAGTGCCTTATATATAATAAGGACTAAACAAATTAAACCAAAACAGCTATTCTCCCAGCTACATGCCGACGAAATAGTGAAATTTGCCGTATTTTGTCTTCACACCTAGCACCAAAATACAATAACTTGGATTGTCCGAATGCTACGAGGAAGATGCGTAGCCTCCTACATCCCAGGATCTCACTAACTACAGACCGGTTTCGCCCTATTTTTGGATCTCGTCAGTGCAGTGCAAGTGAGTAAACATACCTTCGATGAACCTGGGTCACATCTCATAGACACTGTTAAGTTCCACAGCAGTAGAGCGTAACTAGCGCCATCTCTCAGTAGTATCGAAACAATCCAAATCGAAAATAAAATTGATAATTATTCATGATAATCTTAATCATCCATGAAGAAGTTAAAATCAGGGATTTCAACCCCTGCATTTAAAAATTCCTCAAGCATATAAAATGTTTCTTTAATCAAGTATGTTTTTATTACATTTTTAAAGTGTTTGTATTGGTGGGATCTCACAGTCTCAGATAACTTATTAAAAAACAGTGGAGCATAGCACAAAGTACCATTCCAAAATTGTTTAAATCTTAGGTAATCTATTCTGGGGTCCCTTTTTCTACGAGTATCGTAATTATGTACGTTCTGTGGCGTTATATATATATATATATATATATATATATATATTTGATTGTCATTTTCGGCATGAAGCAAGCATTCAAATATATATTTAGATGAAAGGGTCAAAATTTTTAATTGTCTAAAAGAGTCAAAAAGTCTTTGGCATCTGCACGGTACTGCAGTCTAGTTAATACACGTTTCGCCTTTCTCTGTAGGGAAAATATCCTATTGGCATGTGGGGAGTGTCCCCAAATAGGTATACCATAGCTCCAGAAGGATTGTATAAGAGCATGGAATGCTAGAATGCAAACCCCTGAGGCTGCGGTGTTAGTCAGGTTCTTAAGGACAAATATATTCTTTGAAATTTTTTTTGTCAGTGTGGTCCACATGAATATCGAGTTTTAAAATGGGGTCAAGATGAATTCCTAGGAATTTAATTGAACGCGAGTTGTTGATTTCTTCATCTGTCCGTAGAAAAGAGATTATATTTTATTTTGATTTAGACATAATCTGCGAACCAGTCTCCAGCCCTTGAGATGGCCGCTTCCATGCAAATTTTTAGTTCTGCATAGTCAGCGCTTGCGCAGGTAAAACTCATCCGCATATAACACAGCAGTTTGTGGAAGTGCTAGTGTTATATCGTTCATGTATATTAGGAAGAGCGATGGGCCAAGAATTGATCCTTGCGGAACTCCATGTTTATTGGTCCTATCTTCCGAGAGGCAACCTTCGTAACTCGTAATTTGTACTATGTTGTTAAAGTAACTACGTAACAACTGACTCCATAGTGATCTAATTTTTTAAATAATATCTCGTGGAACACGCATCAAAAGCTTTGGATAAATCACAAAAAGTTGCGCATACAAATTCATCTGCTTCAAAACTTCGGATGATGATCCCCAGAGTTTATTTATAGCCAATACCGTAGATTTATTTTCCTGAAACCGAATTGTTCAGCGACTAATAGGTGATTTGACTCAAAACATTCCTCAAGTTGATTTTTTAATAGTAGTTCAAATATTTTAGATACGACTGGGATCAGTGCTATGGGCCTGTAGATATTTAAATCACCATGGTCACCCTTTTTAAGTACAGGAATTAATTTTACTATTTTAAAACATGTCGGATACACACACCTCTTATTTGATATATTGATTGAATAGTTTTGTTAGTGGAGGAACTAATAAGCTAGCCAATAAGCTCCATGAGAGAAAAGGATTTTCCTTGACCAGTAGAATTTGTCCTTCCTAGATACTCGTCAAATATAGCAACAGGATCTGGTATATCAGCTAAGTTGTTATCAGCTACATCTGCAAAGAAATTGTTAAAATCATTTGCATGAATATCCAATCGTCCAGTGCTGGAGACGTGTTTCCTGTCTGTACTGATTATGTCCCATGCAGCCTTGGCGATGTTGTCAGAATTTTGGATGTACTTTGTGTTATTTGTTTCGCTTCATTTATGGCTTTTTTAAATTTATACTTATATCTCTTGAGACTCTCAGCAAGATTTAGAGTTATAAAATTATTATACGTCATTTATAATTCTCAAGTTTTCTCTCATTTCTCTGAGTTCCTTATTAAGCCGCGAGATTTTTATTACCCTACCTACTTGGACCTGCTGTTTATCAATGGAAATGCAATATCTATATATTGTACAATTGTTTTAAAAAAGATCATGTTTTTTTATCAGAATTTAGGTCAGAATTTAGAAACGGCCACTAGGAAGTAAGTGACCAACGTCGAACCGACTCGAATTGTTATTCCCCACTTTGGTGAAAAAACGAGTCGGAAGGTGGTCGTGTGGATGTTGGTTGCCGACGTCGCGTCGGGTCGTTCACAAAAGCGTTTGCTTGACGTCCAAATGCTATTTGGGCATGATTTCTCGAGATGGGTCCGTTCGAAAATCTACTTATTTTATTGGTTTTATCCATTAGTTAAAATGTCAAATACCTAAGCAACTATGCTATGATTGTGATCACCCTTACATACATATGGTTGTTGATACATAACAAAATGGGTAATTTAGCAAATGTTTTTAATTTAAAAAAATGATACTTAACTTACTTGCATTAGGAGTTGCCCTTTTTTCTTTTCATCTCATATCCTGAAACAACCACCAACCTCAATTTTATTGGTGTTAGAAGACATTTAAACGACAGGGAGCAGAATCTAAAATTTTGGAAAAAGAAACCTTAAATTTTGTTAATGAGAAGAATAACTAGTTAAATACCATTAAATATAATTAGACAGCAATTTTTACAAACCATTTTATGAACAACTTGCATTTTAATGTTTGTTATCCGGCAAACAGCCGGCTCAAGGGGAAAAATAAATAAAGCTGATTCAGAATGTTTTCATTTGAAAATCAATACACCTTCTAACATTGAAATATTAATTTTGCTACAATATCGTGCCGGTGAAATATAAAATAATAATGTTATCCTCCCTTATGAACATTTTCAACGAAAGGGCCAGGGGTTGATTTTCCATTGAGAGTTTGTAAACATAAATATACCTACACAACTTGGATAACCCAACATAATTTTGTTAACGTTGGATATCTGTTTACCCTGGCTTCAAATAAAGCCTGAAGCAAAATATAATCTGACGCTTCATTTTCTTGTTTATAAATTTATAGATAAAGCGAAATTATGAATTAATCTGTCTTAAATGCTATTTGGGTATATACCTAATAGTAGAAATATAATACACTTTAACAAGAATAAAAATAAAATGTACTCCACTCTGCACCTATTTGGACATTTTAAGTAATTAGTTTTGTACTGAGACTGAGAGATAGAAGGTTGGTAAATTTTGTGTTTATTTATTTATATCTCAATAAGCTCAATACAGAACCACCCTCCATGCAGTCGCGAGTCAGATTGAGAGATCTTTGGTTAATAAAGGGTCATAGAAGGTTCAAAAATTACAGCAGCTCTAGTGGAGAAAAATATCCATACAATCACGAGAAGCTGGATATCCAACATGATGTCGAAGAGAGCTGTACAAATCAGTGCGGGAGATGCTTCTGTATGAGGAATATCACCATTGCTATGGAACCTCGCTCTTGACAGCCTCTTGTGCAGCCTCAATTCAGAAGGATTCTACACAATTGCTTACGCAGATGATCTAACAATAATGCTTAGTGGAAAATTCGAAGGAGTCCCCTGTGAAAGAATGCAGTGGGCCCTAAGAATAATCGAAAAATGATGTAAATATCACTTCCTGTCTGTCAATTCCAGGAAGACGGGGATGGCTCTCTTCACAAAGAAAGTTAAATAACTTGGGGTAACCTTCGATGCCAAACTAACATGGAATCTTCACATAGGCTTACATTTCTTATGAGCAGTGCCGCAGGACCATGGGTAAAACCTGGGGAATAAAACCCAAAGTGGTCGTGTGGATATGCACTGCCATCATAAGACCAATGATAACCTATGGAGCTGTAGTTTGGTGGACTAAGAGCAAACAGACTAAGCTAAGGTCAAGCTCAGTCAAGTGCGGAGAGTTTCCTGCTTAAGCATAACTGGAGCTATGCGAACAACGCTAACGAGAGCTATGTCTGCCACCACTAGATATATATCTAGGAAAAGATATCTAGGCTCTGACAACAATGTTCGCCTTATATCCGTTGGCATACGAAATATGGGCTGTGAAGAGACAAGAAGTCGCCTGTGGAATGAGACTGCCAGGAAGATGACTCTTCTACAGGCGTGCACAGATGGCATTTCTCCTCGATTTGTCTTTGACAGACCCTACATAATACAGACGAATAGTGAGACTGAGGCTGCTGGCGAAGGTGTGATCAACATCTTCACAGACGAATCAAAAAGAAGGATGGGGCAGGATGTGAAATATACCTCAGTAAACTGCAAATCCAAAATAAATGGGCTATGGATGGGAGAGACAGCATAGTGCTGACGGAACTGGTGGGCATGACCATAGCCGCAAAAGAGATTGTCCGTAGACAAATTACGGGCAAAACGATCAGGATCTACATAGATTGTAGACAATCATTACTAGCCCTGAGAAGTTACAAAATTACCACAGGAGCAGTATGGGAATGTAGGTGACTGCCCCAGAAGGCAGCAGGCCTAAGTATCTTTGGACTAGGCCTGGCCAGTCTGTTATCGATCACGGCGATAAGACAAATAATTAAATAGAACACCCACAATGAATTAAAGAAACTACGGGATGAAACAAACAGCTGTCAGCTTGCTCGGGAACTACTAAAATATCCCAACAAGAGTACAATAATGGACTACTTGGCAATGTCCAGAAGGAACCTACGGTTTATAATGGGAATCCAGACCGGACACTGTCCGTTAAGAAAATATCTACATAATATGAGATTAAGCAAAACACCCCTCTGTAAAGGTTTTGAACAAGAAGTGGAGACCATTCAACATGTACTCCGTGACTGTTCTGCTGTCTCATCAATCAGAGCATCCATTTTAGGACAACTTTGGCCTACTTTGGCCGATGTTAGGGAGATGCCCCTAGACAGCATCACCAACTATTTCGCAAGATCGGGTTGGCTGGAGGCCTAGGCGAGGGTCTGCCTACAGGGAGGAAGTACAAGAGCCCAATAGGGCCTAAGTGCTGTGGTTCAATAATTTTCATTGACCACCTTCCCAACCAATTCCAGATTCCAGATATGACTAGTTTTTTATAAATTTTGACAATCCATAAATAATAAAAGAAATGTATCCAGCATCCCCAATAGCCCAATGTCTACGATCAACAAAAAAATACTAAAATGCCTTTGATTATAATTTAGTTGTTTATTTAGAACACTGTTCTGTGGATAAATAAACCCAACTATTTGAGCGGTCAACACTCCTACCATATCTACTATGCGCTGGTCTGGATTATTATTTGAATGAATAGAATTTTTGCCCCTAACATCTGATCTATCACTTCTATAAACACGATATCGCTATCAAAATTTCCTTTCCTCTTTGTTCCTTAGAGAGTGGAACTGGTAAATAATTTGACAACTCAAAAACGTAACACCGTTCAGCGAATACCTAGGTTTTATTAAATTTGTAATATGTTTTTCAAAATTAGGAGGCAGAGGGTGCCCATGACTCAATTTCATATTCAACGTCGGCCCTGTCTTCAAATAAACAACCTGTTCCAGTAAGCAGTTTAGATTCAGATACTTTTCTTGTCTTATAAAACTGATTTAATTTCCTTATAAATCTAATACATCTAAGTTTACCCTAAATTTTTCCGGAGGCGACATCTGTTTACTATTGGTTTTAAGTTGTGGTTCCTGGCGGATTAGAAATCTTTAGTTTTAGAGTATTACAATACTGAGTTCTGTTTGTTAATTAGGATACAAAGGCTTTCAGCACGCTGTTCCTAATTCCATACAGTGTTCAAGAACAGTGAAAAATGTAAATTTAAAAAACCGCTGTATATTTTTCACTCCTATTAAAGTGATCTATTACTTCATTTATTACTTCAAACATCGTGTCGTCAGTGCTTAGTCCTTCTGTAAATCCAAATTGGTGGAGTGAGAGAGGAAATTATTTTTTAGGAAGTTAATTAGTCGTTCAGTAAGATACTTTCCAAATGCTTTTGCTATGTTATTGATTAGGCAATAAGCGTAATCAATCGATGATTAGTAATTATTTTGGGATTGCCAGGTTTATAAATAGGTGTTATCATGGGCACTTTAGGTTGACTAGGAGCTACACTGGATTTAAAAATGTTTATTAAGCGTTTTAATGGTTTTAAAGCTAATTCCATCTGGTTAAGCAAAACTAAACTGTTTATTTATCAAATTAGTTCGTTTATTGTCTGAAAGTTATTTGTGGCATTCTACGAATATTCTTTCCTATTATTTGGGTTTTCTACCACATGTACTATTATCCTCTTCAAAACAAATCACCGAATCTACAAAATAATAGAATTATTGGAAAAAAAGCCTCTGCGCCCGTGACGTTTACGCCAAAGGAAAAGTCAGAGGTTATGTTTTGCAAATAATATAAATCGGAAAAAACACAAAAATAATGTATTTTGCTGACGTTTCGGAAAGTAATCTCTTTCCGTTTTCAAAGCTATTTTTGAAGAACTCTTATTTTGCTGTGTATGTCAAATACACAGCTTTAAGATTCTGTTTATGTTATTTCCATAGATACTTACTACTTACACAGAACATAGAACTGATGATATTTTTTTTAGATAATGTTGAGTTTGTTAAGTTCTTCTTTTAACATTGGTAGCCAGGTTGTACAAATATCTACAGAACAATTCGATACGCACTTATCTTCATTTAATAAGATTATTGCTGATTCTTTAATTTTTCTTTTTTTGGTATCTGTTTCTTTTGTTAAAATTTTTGCCGAGTCCCAGTTTATTCTATGTCCGTTTTCCCAAGCATGTTCACAAATCTTTGATTTCTGGATTTCATTCTTTCTAATGTAGTTCTTGTGCTCATCCAACCTCACACTGAAAGGTCTGGATGACTCACCCACATAACATTTATCACATTCGCACGGGATATTGTAAATACAGTTTTTTGAATTCTGCTCCCTGTTTATCGGTTTTGTTTTTGTTAAAATAGATCTTAAAGTGTTCCCCGTTTGAAATATCGTCCTAATATCAGTTCTATGTTCTGTGTAAGTAGTAAGTATCTATGGAAATAACATAAACAGAATCTTAAAGCTGTGTATTTGACATACACAGCAAAATAAGAGTTCTTCAAAAATAGCTTTGAAAACGGAAAGAGATTACTTTCCGAAACGTCAGCAAAATACATTATTTTTGTGTTTTTTCCGATTTATATTATTTGCAAAACATAACCTCTGACTTTTCCTTTGGCGTAAACGTCACGGGCGCAGAGGCTTTTTTTCCAATAATTCTATTATTTTGTAGATTCGGTGATTTGTTTTGAAGAGGATAATAGTACATGTGGTAGAAAACCCAAATAATAGGAAAGAAAATTAGTTCGTTATCTACCGGTTTTAAAAATATTATTTTATCTATACTGAAGGAATTATCTGTAATGTTATCACTACTGAAATTATTGTTGCTGTCAAGTTATATAATTTTATGCAAATTATTTATATTTTTAAGTATGCATGTATAGTTACTGTTATCTTTAAGTGTCTTAGTTTATAAACCGATTGCTCAATAAAGGGTCAAATGTTTCCTATAAGCCATATGTATACAAGTATATGTGTTATTGAAAAATAAATATACATCCTTTCTAAAGTGATAAGAGAATTTTTGATAATTATTAATATGATAGAACTAATTGGCCATTGACCGCAGGCGTAATATAAATTTTTATTGTGCATGTTGATTAGCAATGTAATTAATTTATTTATTATTACTGTAATTCTTTAAATTATTGGATATTTTCTGCCTACACTAAGTATGCTCTGTAAAAAATTTCATGTCCGTACATAGGTTGAGCTTTATTAACTGCCACTAAAAAGTATTTCAATATGGTACTTTTTTTGTTAAGAATATGTTCCCATATGTTTCAAAACATAAAGATGAGACAAAGGGATGGAAGTTGCTTCCGATGTATATTTTTTTTTACACTATTCCTTGACCAGAAGTAATAGCTAAATCATAATTAACATGAACCTTATTGAGAATGCATTATAATAATAATAATAATACTATAAGTTTATTTAAGATAATATACAATACACAATATATAGAATGTACAATATACAATGTATAGATATAAAATACACAATATAATGACATAAAAAGTAATATATGAATGGCGTATAAAATGTATAAACACCTAAACAAACTAGGTTAATCACAGAAGCAGCAGCAGATGATATATTTTGGACAATTATTATTGTTTGCTGGGATTATTTCTCTGGTTAACTATATTTTGAAACCTAATTCGATCAGTATTTAGAAACCATATTTTTACATTTTTTTGAATTTGTCCATACTTTTAATACTTGTTGGTAGAATTTCATATAGACGAGGTCCTAAGTAGTTACAGTTTCGTTGACCTATGGTTTTGTCACATCGGGGCATGATATGACTGTGCTGTTTTCCTCGTGTATTATAATTGTGACGAATAGGTTCTATGTTTATTTTATTTTTTCTTATATTCAGTAACATATTTAAACAAAACAGTTGTCGAATATCCAGAACGTTGTTTTCTTTATATAGTTTATCACTAGGGTAAGTTCGATTTTTACCAAAAATTGTTTTTAGTATCCATTTTTGTATGGAATTTAGTCTTTCCAGATGGTTATCGCTTACTCCTCCCCAGCCTACAATACCATATGAAAGCTGTGATTGGACCAACGAGTAATAAAGAATTTTTAGCTGTGGTTCGTTTAAGTATTCTTTAAGAAGTTTAAATCTAGTGAGTAGTCCTCTGACTTTTTTTATAATATTCATTACTTGTAGGTCCCACCTTAGATGTCTGTCTACAGTAATGCCTAGGTATTTTATAGACTCAGCTTCTGGTATTTGCACGTCTTCATTAATTTTTAGTGGGCCAATATCGGGTAATGTGTTAGTGCAGGAGGTGAACGGCAAATATTTGGTTTTGTCACAATTTAAGGTTAGTTTGTTGTACTGGAACCATATTTTTAATTTTTTAAAGTCGGTCTCTGCTTCTCTATTTAGAGTTTCCCAGCTATTTCCGGTGTATAAAACAGCAGTATCATCAGCGAAACTTAATATTTTACCAGTGGAATTAATGGATAGTAAACTGTTGATATATATTGTAAATAGTAGTGGTCCCAATACCGTTCCTTGCGGGACTCCGAATGTTATCGTTCTGGCACTACTAATAGTACCGTCAATCTCCACATATTGTTCCCGATCGGATAAGTAACTTTTAATGAGATTATACATTTTTCCCCGAAGTCCATAGCATTTTATTTTTTCTAAAAGTTTTTGGTGGGACACGGTGTCAAAAGCTTTAGATAGATCAACAAAGATACATAAAGCAGGTGTTTTTGAGTCTAGAGCTCTATATATTTCAGATGTTAATTTATGAATTGCATCTTCAGTTGACTTTCCCTCTCTGAAGCCGTATTGGTGATCCGAGATTATATTGTGGCTATTTAAAAATTTCAGAATTCTCCATTTTAATATTTTTTCAATAATTTTGGCGATATTAGAGATAAGTGAGATTGGCCTGTAGTTTATTATTTTTAGTTTGTCTCCACTTTTATAAAGTGGTTTAATGAGACCAACTTTTAGCAGTTTAGGGATGCATTCAGTTTCAAAGTATCTATTTATTAGATATGTTATTGGAGTGGCAATTTCTGTTTCTACTTTTTTTAATACTTCCGTGCGAATGTTATCAAGACCAGGAGATTTTTTTAATTTTAGTTCTTTGATAACTTTCCGGACTTCTGTCTCATTTGTCGGGTATAGGTACATTGTGTTTTCTATTTCGATGTTGTTTTCGGTAAAACCCTCCGGTGGATCGTTTATTTTGTTTGCATATGTTTGTCCCAAGTCGCTGTAGTGCTGATTAAATGCGTTTGCTATTTGTTGTTTATTTTCTATAATATTTTCATCTGTTAATCTAATTTTAGATATAATTGCTTTAGGTTCCAATTTGTTACAAATATTGTTTACACACTTCCAAAGAGCCTTAGTTGAGTTTTTTTTGTTATTGTTTATCATAGAGTTAGAATAGTTTTTTTTCGCCTTTTGCATCAACCGGTTTAATTTGTTCTTGTATTCTTTGTATGCGTTAGATAGGTTTATATTATTTGGATCGTTTTGTAATTTTTGGTACAATTTATTTTTTTCATTTATAGATTTTACGAGTCCAGAGGTTATCCATTGTTTCCGGTGTATATCTTTGTGATTTATTTTAATTTCTTTGGTGTTTTTTGTAATATGGTATTTTAATGTTTTGATAAATATATCTGTCATCAGGTCTATATTATTTTCACGGTACATGTCATTCCATTTTTCCTGTTGTAAGTCCGATTTGAGGTTAACACTGTATGAATATGAATGGCACCTAAAACTTTATATTATTAACGAATATTTGAGTTGTTTGTCCACCATGGATTGATTGCTTACTATCTACAAATGCTATTTCTGCACAGAGATAAAAACACTCATCTATAAAAATAACAGTGGCTATAAACTAGTTGAATACTTACTTTTATGCACAGAGCTTCCATATTCTACACATTATGCGTTCTATTTCTGTCCTTGTGTTTGTCATTTTCCCTTTATAAATCCTCTTATTTTCCTCATTGTTATTGTTCTTTCCGTTAGTAGTACGGCGTAGTACTACTTATTCTAGGTATACTATCGTATAGTAATTTTGACACTTACTCAAAAAAATTCACTTGTTACCAAAGTATCTATCGTTTCAGTAATACGATATTATAGCAGTTTCCTCTGGTACAACTTAGAATTTCAAACGATACGTGCATCGACTCAATACGAGAACGACTTGTTGAGGGTTAATTTGCAAAAATGTGTTTTGCCAGGTCATCAAGAGGAAACTGATCCTTGCAGAAGACGTAATATCAGAACCTAGGGTCTAAATAAGATTGTTTTATTTTAAAACTGTTTGTGTGGTCCTTAACTAAAACTTAAAATACTTGACAACAATTTTCTATGTTGCGATTTTACCACATTATTTACTGTTGTCACGAGCCGGGGGCGCTTGGCTTGCGAGAGGTTAAATTATAAGTAAAATAAAGATGTAAAACAAAAAGATACCAACATTTTATTGCAGGTTAAAATAACAAACAAGGAAAATAGTTCAAATAATAAAAAATATAAAATATAAAATAAAAAGATCTTACCAGTCCATAATGGAGGAGATGCGCCAGGTAGATACTCGTTGACTGATTGACTACTAATGAGTAAATAATGTGTGTATCAATCCTGGACTATTTATATGATTAAATACTTATTCAGCAATATTCCTATAAAGGTAGACTTAAAGTTTATGTCTCAACGCGGTTACAAGCTGATATTGAAATATGAAACTTTACATCCTTTATGCTTGTTAAATAGCGAATTTATATTGTAGAAATAAAATATGAATAATAAAATTTAACTTGGAAAGAATGTAGAATTTATTTATCGATTTAGTTTTGCGATTTATTTAATTTATTATTGAATATTTGAAAATTATATTTTGTAGATAATATGCTAGAAAGTATTTTGGTTAATTTTATAGTGCAGAATAATTATTACTACTTGACACTATGTTCACTCCCATTCCAGCGTTTTAATAAAAAAATTTCAAAATCCAAATACTGGCTTTAATTAAGTGGAAAATTGCTGTCAAGTATTTTAAGTTACTGCATATTTGGTAGATAAATATTATGTTAAATAATCTTCATCAGCTCTGTGCACGACATTCATAATTTATTTAAGTTGCGTCGCATATGATGAGATCTCTTTTAAATAAATGTTAAGACCTTAAAACAGCAAAGAACTAAAACAACACCGAATCGGCGAAATAGCCAAACTGTCTTGTTTATCTGGCTATAAGGTAGATAACAAATCTAAAAAAATCACTCGCAACCAGAGAAGTTCTTTGAAGTCTTCAGATTACGTGTGACCCATGTGAATTTTTTTTATTTCTATCTGAAATACGTTGAAATTTAACTCTTTGAAGGGGCGAGCGTAAGTGCGTCTTTACTATGTACATACTTCGGTATGCGATGTAAAGCAACGACAGGCGCAGTTAGTACTTGGATGGGTGACCATTCCAACGGAAACCGCGTCCTCGCCTCACATATCTTCCAGCGGCTTGTATATCAGTGTATGCGCCGAAGCTATACAACCTTAGGCGAGGGTTGTAAAGGGATGTAAAGCCATCGGTCCCTTGTCTATTAAATGTTAGGGAAGTAAAAGATTCCTACTCTTCTTAAGGGAAAAGGTTCGGCAAAATTCCTGGTTGGGGGTAGCTCGTCTACAGGTGTCGGTGTTAGGCCTCAGTAGCGGACATAGGCCGACGTTAAATAAATGTATATAAAAAAAAAACTTTTTGAAGGTGCAAACCTCAGAATCGACGGTAAAAGTTGTCCATATTATTTTATAGATACCTGTATGCACTACAAAAAAAAGCTACGTATTTATAATATGTTACTTTATTTTGTTTAGCTTTCAAAGTATTTGGAGGGATAGACTCAAAATTTGTGTTTTTTGTTTTTAATATTGTATATAACTAAGTATACGTAAATTTGGAATCCCATTTGTCGTACCCCAAATGTTGGTAACTGCAGCTTAAATTGAGTAATTATGAAGCTAGCCCACTAACTAATGAAACTATGCATGAAATCGGTGAGAAGACTAACAGGTTTTATGAAAATTTGCTACATTTATGAAAGGTCCAAGATGGCGATGAAGATGAAAACTGATTTTAAGAGTATTTTGTATTATATTGTAACTAAGCTAACCACAAATCAGTTGATAAACAAGTTAGACAGAAGCAAAAAATAATGTAAATACAAAACATGATAACAGTGTTGCTAACAGCAAATTAATACAGCCTTGACATTTGAATAATATGGGGTCTTTCTAATTTTATTATTCTCAGTTACGAAATTCGGATACGCTCATCTTTCCTCCATCAACTCCCCAGTTGATCAAGAAACGAACTGTCACACACTTGTAAAGAACATCAGCACTGTACTAAAAGTGAAGCCTAATTCACTGAAATTGTGCTTTTGAAATTCGGGGAGCCACTGGGTAGATATGCACGAAAATAGAAATATTATAAGAATATTTATAATTACATCGACCCGCTTAACCTATGATAAAGCAGCTGTTGACATTGCATATAAATACAACAGCTGAACGCATAAGATAATAAAGTTATCGTCAGTTCCTTGACAAATTATTCACGATCATGAAAGGTTTTGTTTTGCTCCTATGTATCGCCTCCATTGTTGTCCTGGTAAGTCAAAGCTTTAAGTAATTTTATTCATGCGTTTATATCAATAAATCAGTTAGTGTTATCGATAATATGAATGGTCAGATACAGATTTCTCAAGGAAAAAAATTTAAAACAGTTTTTGTCTTAGTAATGTCACTGAACAAGAACGTCGAAAGTTCACACTGGAAAAAATACTTGATGACAAAATGTCAGTAGAACTACTTAAATAAATAATTAATTTAATTAGACCACTAATGGCTCAAGTTGTAAGTATAATATTTGAACAGGTATTTCCCCAGTTGACTTTTAACATAACAGAAATAATTTACTTATGAAAAGCGGTGAATGGCTTGGAACACAAAACTCTCGTCCCATATCTTTAATTTCTAACTTTTCAAAAAGTCAAGACTTCTGAAACATGTAAATAAATTTAATATGTTAAGCCAGAGACAACTCGTTTTCCGCGAAAAGACCCCAACTGAGGATGAAAACGAGAAAATTTACAGTTCAGTAAACAGTAAAAAACCTTCATTAGGCATGTTTATAGACCTACCGAAGGTTTTTTATACTATAAGTCACAGTCAAATATGGCAAGAACAATGGAATCTGGGGTATAGAGGACAGGTATATAGAATCCTACAAAAGTTATCTAACAAACAGAAAATAAAATGGGCGATACTAAAAGTGGAACTAGAATTATCACTTATGGATTTCCGCAGGGAAGTATCATAGCTCCGCTGCTATTTATAATATATTTAAATGATCTATTTACATCACTCATTAGGGGTACGATCATTTTCATTCATTGTAAATTATTAAGATTTTTAAATTCCTCGTTCTGGAAAAAAATAGATTGCAAGCATTTTATAAGTGCTTCCTTAGATCCCAGGGTAGGCAGCGCACTTTTTGAAATAAATTTCGCAAATTCCAATCAAATATTTTATCCCACAGAACGGCTTCGTTTGGTCTTGGTAGTTATCACTTAAAATTTGACGCTGCTCTATTACCAATTACAGCATACCAAAATTTCACTGTATTTATCCGCAAACTTTCTTGACAAATGATATTTCTTTGGCATTTATTACTGATGTATAAGGCATTGGCTTTTCTAGGCTTGACTTTTAGACCATTGTCAGAACACTATATTGTGAAATAACGCAAGTCATCCTTTACGAGATTAATAGATTCTTCTAACTGTGAAATGGTGTAGGCTGTATATAACTAGACGTCATCCGCATATAAGTGAATATTATAATATTTTGTGCAGGAGGGTAAATCAAAAGTGTACTCAAAAATAATATAGGTACCCCATTGCTCGTACTACCTAGTTGCGATTCATTATAACTTTCTATGACAACTTTTTGCGTACGATTTATCAAATAGCTACCAATCCATTTCAGTGTAACGCTATCAAAGGCTATTTTAATTAGGGTTTCTGGTCATACACACTGGTGTTAATGTACCTCCCTTTCGTATCCATCCCCAGTCAGTAGGATTAATCTCATTACCTTTCCATTGCTGAAGCCTTAGGCAGACACGATATGAATGCTGAGCTGCTGCATCACTAGTTGGAGGCAAAGATACAAGGCTAAACGTTTTGCTGACTGTCTGTTTGAAAATCAGATTGTTGTGTCTGTACCACCGTAAATCGTCTAAGGTAGTACTTCTTGATCGTCCATATGAGAGATCTAAAAATTGTTCTCCTGCAGCAGCTACCTCTTCCTTGGTTGAAGAAGGATTGTTAAACATTTTCATGCCTTCCCTCAGGGCACTGTCTTTTAGTAGTAGCTTCAATGCGTTTAGTTTACCTTTCTTGAACATGGCAGGGGTGGTGTCATAGCCATTCACAGCATGTGCAAACAGAAGCACTTCCCTACTTTCTTCTAGCATGTTTTGCTGTCGAGGTATATCAAACACGGTATTTGTGTTTTAGTACCAGAAGCAGGGCGCAGGAATAGAACCTTGAACCTTGTCAGTTTCGGAAGCAAACGAAGTTAGCGGAACAAGCACATCTGTGTCTTGGCCAACAACAATGACTGTGGTACCGCTATGTGCCTTCTCTAATGCTGTTGAAACAATTAGAATATCGGCATCCGATTCGGCCAACCGCACCTGTATGTTTGATCACAAGCAGTGCCTAGCAAGCAAGTATAATAAAAGTGTTTTTTTTTACTGTTGCTCAAAAACTTGGCCTGCGTTGTTGTCGTTACGGTATTTTCTGGTAGCTGAATTGTAGCAGAAGTTCTTCTGGCACTTCTTCTTTGCTGTTCTCAGCATTTGATTGTAGGGTAATCAGGATATCCATCAAAAACCACCAAACAGTTGCTCCCGTAGTGAGATTGTATATAAGAAATGTAACAGTGAACTACTTCTCTATAGATGGTAGGTCAGGGCCATACAACACTGTGCAAGAGATGTCCCCCATCTAAAACATAAACATAGTTGTCAGGAATATTTGGTGATTCCTCGACTTGGAGACCAGAGAAGATTTCTCCTTAGTGATAGATCATGAAACAAAAAAGGCGGCTTTGGTGCAAGTTCAAACGTAAACCATTCCTTTGGCTTATGTAATTCTTTCTCAATACATATAATCCTGTTGCTGGGTGTTAACAATAACAGTATCATTTCCCAAGCTCATAGCAGAACAAACTCCTGCAAGAAGTTTTACTTTATGTTTCCTTTTTATTGTAATCGTGCCAAAGTCTTTTTCTTCCATTTCTTTCATTGACGCGTCTCCCTTCTCTCTTGCTTTATCGCAAGTAACTGATATGTCTCCTACCAGTCCTGTGACAAGACCTGCTAATTCCCCAGAGTCATACTGAAATGGATTATGTTCCAACAATCACTTACAGATAGATCGTGAGAATCTCGAATTTACCTCCCTGGGTACTCTTCTGCGCGTTGTTCAGATGTCTTTGATAATACCCCAGTGAAATTAAATTTCTGGCTAAATGACAAGTTATATAATAAAATGCGTAAAAGTGTAGACAATTTTATGACAAACATTTTTTATTTGAAATTTTTTTTTATAACATGATTAGTTTCCGGGATAAGTGTGAAAAATGGGTAGCACAACATTATTTTTCGGGGACTTTTTGTACATAAGTTGGGTGACTAAATACCATGTGTCTACCAAATCTCTTGCTTGTAAGAGTTTTTTTACCTAATTTTCATAAAATGACTACACTAAAATGATATTTGAGCCTTGTAACGTCACTTTACAACAGTAATTAACCAGACGACTCGAAATTATTGAATTAATGATATCGAACATGATTTTAATAATAATTTTCTATAAAACTTCTTAGGCTCATGGTCTTACAGATGAAGAAAAGCAGAGAATAAAGACTGTACACGAGGAATGCCAAGCGGATCCAAAGACTCACGTCGATGAGGAAATTTTGAAAAAGCATCGCAAAGGCGAGGAGATTGACAAATCAGTAATAGGTAAACATATTCTTTGTATGTCCATAAAGTTGGGTTTCCAGAAGGAAAATGGTGATATAGACAAAGAAGAGCTTAAAAACAAATTTGGCCGTGCGATTCATGATGAAACAAAACTTAACAAGGCCGTCGAGGATTGCACCGTGCAGAGAAAAGACCCTATCGAAACCGCGCAAGCCCTTCTGAAATGTTTCAACCAACACACAGGTCAAACTGGCCATGGCGTCCATTAAATGCCAAAACAAGTGTAATTATTTAATAAACTGTTTCAAAAATAAGGTGTTTTTATTTCAAACGTCTGCCGTCACGTCGGTCGGCAGAACATGAATCTCTTCTGGAGTTTAGAAAACGGGTGTGTATTTCACGTATATTTCATAGATAATATTTTGTATTTGAAAAATGTTTAAATATTTGTTTATTTAAGACTATAATTTTTTGTAATTTTTATACGACTGTATCTAATTTTGGTCGTTAATTCTTTTATACCGGGTTTCTTAGTGAATTACCTGTTTACACATTCACAAATTAGGTAATTTAACAGTAAAAAAAGTATGAATAATGGTCTTGCACTTACCAAATGTGTAGTGAAAAATCGAGAAATATCCAGACGGGTCGCTCTATTTTTTGTAAGGTGTGTGAACTGCAGTGGCACGAAGAATGCAAATAGGTTTAATGTACCAAGCAGCAAGTATAAAGCAGTAGAGTAGGTAAAAAATTGTAGATTCTAGAAACAATATATCTTCACTAGTCAGGAGCTGTTAATAGCTCTCTCCAGTTTCAGTAGGGACGCAAAAAAGGAGGAGAGGAGAGAAATGGATAAAAATTGCAAAAGCATAATATAGCAAAAAAATTTAAGAAATGAGAAAGTATTAATGTTATATACAAAATATAAAAAAGAAGAAATGAGTATCGAACAAAGACATATTAGTTCATCTAGATTAATTTGAACCAAGAAAATTAACATAATAGAAGTTCTGTAATTTTCCATAATTATATAATTATTATTGTCGGAAAATTATTTGTGGCATTCTACAAATACTATTTCCTGTTATTTGGATTTTCTACCACATGTATTATTCTCTTCGAACACAAATCACCGATTCTACAAAATAATAGAATTATTGGAAAAAAGTCTCTGAGCCCGTGACGTTTATGTCAAAGGTTACGTTTTACAAATAATATAAATCGGAATAAACATAGAAATAATGTATTTTGGTGACGTTTCGGAAAGTAGCCTTTTTCCGTTTTCAAAGCAATTTTCGAAGAACTCTTATTTGCTGTGTATGTCAAATGCATAGCTTTAAGATTCTGTTTATGTTATTTCCATAGATACTTACTACTTACATAGAACTGATGAAATTTTCTATTAGATAATGTTGTGTTTGTTAAGTTCTTCTTTTAACATTGGTAGCCAGATTGTACAAATATCTACAGAACAATTCGATACGCATTTATCTTCATTTAATAAGATTATTGCTGATTCTTAATTTTTCTTTTTTTGGTATCTGTTTCTTTTGTTAAAATTTTTGCCGAGTCCCAGTTTATTCTATGTCCGTTTTCCCAAGCATGTTTACAAATCTTTGATTTCTGAATTTCATTCTTTCTAATGTTATTCTTGTGTTCATCGAACCTCACACTGAAAGGTCTGGATGACTCACCCACATAACATTTATCACATTCGCAGGGGATATTGTAAATACAGTTTTTTGAATTCTGCTCGGTTTTGTTTTTGTTAAAATAGATCTCAAAGTTCCCCGTTTGAAATACCGTCCTAACATCAAATTTGTCATCTATACGGCGTAGCTTCTCCGATAGTCTGTATACATAAGGAATTATTGCTGTATAATGACGTTCAGGTTTTTGTCGTACCTGATTGCCTCTATTTTCAACATTTATGAAAACTCTATCAACAAAGGCTTCAGGGTATTGATTTTATACTAGAACTTATTTGATACATTTTTTCTCGTTATTTAATATTTCATTATTAGATGAAATTATTTTGACCCTATCGTATAAACATTTTACAACACCCCGTTTAACATTTATTGACTGATTTGAGTTAAAATTTCGATATCTGTTATTATGTGTTGGTTTTCTATATACGCTTGTTTTACGCTTTTAATTAAAACATCTAAAAACGGTAGCTCATTCCTACTTTCTACTTCTAACGTGAATTTAATAAACGGATCCTTACTATTTATATTTTCTAAAAAGCTATCTAGTAAATCGACACCATGAGGCCAAATTGCAAAGATGTCATCAACATATCTCCACCAGACAACAGGTTTGTTTATACAATTTTGAACATGTGTGTTCTCAAAGTTGTACATAAATATGTTGCTAAAAATTGGTGGTAATGGACACCCCATAGCCATACCAAAATCCTGCTGATAGAACTCATTTTACAATTGAAAATAAGTTGTTTTTAAACACATTGTTAAGAGTTCCATTATGCATAATGGAACTTTTAACAATGCGTATATAACTTTGAGAAGCCTGTGTTCGTAGAGTTTTCATAAAAGTTGAAAATAGGGACAATCAGGTACGACAAAAACCTGAACGTCATTATACAGCAATAATTCCTTATGTATACGGACTCTCGGAGAAGCTATGCCGTATAGGTGACAAATTTGCTGTTATAGTCGAGGCAAGAATTCAAGCGATGCACATCACAGATCGATTCTGTAAATAAGATAATACTGCTAAGAATCATGATGCCCCATTAAACTGTACTTATTTCTGAAAAAAGCTTAATGACTGGGTGCCAAGAAGTACTATTTTTAACGTAATTAATGATTAAAAATTATGTTAGTATTTAAATTTCTTTAATGAGATTACTCGTGACGTTCATCACTTGAATTCTTACCTCGACTTTAGGGCGGTATTTCAAAGGGAGAATACTTTAAGATCTATTTTAGCGAAAACAAAACCGATAAACAGGGAGCAGAATTCAAAAAACTGTATTTACAATATCCCGTGCGAATGTGATAAATGTTATGTGGGAGGGTCATCCAGACATTTCAGTATGAGGTTGGATGAGCACAAGAATTGCATTAGAAAGAATGAAATTCAGAAATCAAAGATTTGTGAACATGCTTGGGAAAACGGACATAGAATAAACTTTAACAAAGGAGGCAGATAACAAAAAAAGAAAAATTAAAGAATCGGCAATAATCTTATTAAATGAAGATAAGTGTGTATCGAATTGTTCTGTAGATATTTGTATAACCGGGCTACCAATATTAAAAGGAGAATTTAACAAACTCAACATTATCTAAAAGAAAATATCATCAGTTCTGTGTAAGTAGCAAATATCTATGGAAATAACATAAACAGAATCTTAAAGCTGTGTATTTTATATACAAAGCAAATAAGAGTTCTTCCAAAAAAAGCTTTGAAAACGGAAAGAGATTACTTTGCAAAACGTCAGCAAAATACATCATTTCTGTGTTTATTCCGATTTATATTATTTGTAAAACATAACCTCTGACTGTTCCGTTGACGTAAATGTCACAGACGCAGAGGTTTTTTCCCAATAATTCTATTATTTTGTAGATTCGGTGATTTGTTTTTGAAGGGGATAATACATGTGGTAGAAAACCCAAATAACAGGAAAGAATATTATATGATAATAATTGATAGTGGAAGCAAAATAACTTTGTTCAGGAGTTGTCTTAGATAAGATTAGGCTTGTTATCCCTTGTTCATGACATTAAAGTTCAACTAAGATTTATAAATCTTAATAAAACCGGTCGGAAACATAATTTTTAAATAATTTTAGTTACAAATTAACATTTTCCGCGATATTTAAAATAAAATACAATAAATAAATATTTATTGTGTACAAAAAAAATTAAACACAAAATTTCTATATCCCCAAGAAAAAATAATATACAATATGTACATGGTTTAATATTAAACCAAGAAACCCTTTAAAATAAACTTTTAAGTAAATAATAATCGGTAAAAAGATGTGTAATATATATTCATATAATAAACAATAATGATAAACTGGTAAGAATGAGAAAAAAACAAAGAAAAAAAATATCATTAATTGAAATAGAAAGGAAAATTATTGTATTAATCTTAAATAAAAACTAGATCAATTAACAAACCTATGTTATACAAAGATTATATCTTTAATAATCATAACTTCCCCAAATATTATAGCTATATCACAAACAATAACAATATGTAAACAATAAAGAGGGAGAATGATATAAAAATATGATCATTCATTGGCAGAAAGAATTGAAAGTTAGTTTCTGTATTTTACTATTAAGAAAATTGCAAAACAATATTCTATATGTAGATAAATCAATATTTTAACTAGTTTTAATATGACTGCTTGACTTAGCTGATATTTAAATTTGTATAGTGACTTTAATTTTAACAATGTAATTTGGAAAACGTGATCTACATGCCTGTCAAGAGATAGATGGTTATCTAAAATTATTTTTTACAGATTCTATCCAGTTTATATTTGTTCCAGTAATATTTACTGTATGTTCTCTCATAATGTTATTTATCTGCCTGTCAGGTCCTATGCACAGTGCCACTGTTTTAGTCAGGTTAATATGCAAGCCATGATTTTCAGAATATTTTGCTTTATTATGTAAAACTTTGCTGGTGTTTTCTATTGACACTTGTGAGTGTTACTTATTGACATATACAATTCGAAATCGTCAGCATAGAGATGCACTTAACAATGAGACAGGATCAAGGGAAAGTCAAAAAAGTAAATTGAAAACAATACTGGTCCTGATCTGTGGAGCGCCTGATGAGGTTTATTTTATGGAGGAACATACACTATTATCAATTAACACTCTTTGTGATCTGCCTCTGACGTAACTACTTAACCAATTTATGACCCTATTCTCAAATCCAATATGTTTTAATTTTGAAAAATGTAAATCAAAATTTAATAGGTCAAAGGCTTTACTCTGATTCAGAAAAACCAATATAGATGCTTCAATATAGTCTATTATTTGAAAGGATATGAGATTCTTTCAAGCAATTTGGAAAATGCCAGTAGACTACTTATTGGGTGTAGGACATTAAGAGAAGATAAAGTATTTATTTTTGGAATGGGTATAATGTTAGCTGTTTTCCATAAGTTTGGAAAAGTACTCTGATTTAAACACTCGCTAAATATGTGCTTTATAACATCAATGCAGTAGGATATAACGAGTGAAATAATTATAACATGTATACCACCCACACCAAAATCTTGACTTTTAATTAATTTTAAAACATCAAAAATCTGTTCATCATTTATTTCGACAAAATTAAAATGTATATCTCTGTTAAGTAAATTGTTATTATAGAATGAAAATAAAGTCATTATTTATTGTAGACCCCACCCTATTGTTTAAGGGAATAGAAAATTAAATTGGGATTTAGTAGGTATACGAGAACCACGAGCTTCTATTTTCTTTTATATTTGCCACCTCTCTATCACCTCCACTCTATTATTAAAGGCAATAAAATATTACATTGGGATTTACTGCGTATAAGACTTGGCTTCGAAATCTGGATGTGGAAGTAGTGATTCCTTGGGCGGCGGTTTTTACTTTTTGGTTCGGTTTGCTATTAAAGCGTGTTTTTTTAGTACCTTAAACTATCATTTTTTTTTAAACATAAATTGCTCGAGAGCGGCTTGGTTTATCGAAATGCAATGAGAATACGTTTTTTATTTCTAATGATATGAAAATAATTTTTTAGTAATAATTTTTTAAAATATGAGAGAAATTAAAAAGTTATGAGGAAAATACTGACAGTCACCCCATAAAACAACATCTTAAGCAGAGGAGAGCGAGGAGAGACTGATAGCGTGTAAACTAGTATCCGGATGGTCTACGACGACAAAAACAACGCTCTAGGATACCTAGTAAAATGACATATCCAGTCTTTAAAAATGGTGATTCCTTATGTGTTTCAAATTACCAGCTATAACCATACTTTCTACATATTAGCCACGTTAAAGGCGAAACTTACTCTGCAAACACAGGACTATGTTAACTACCGACCTGGTTGACACTTGACATGTTCAGTTAGCGCGATTGTTCTCAGATGCTATATGCAACAGACGATAAAATATCAAGTTGTACTTATAATTAGATGAATCCACATCAGGAAATACTAATCGTCTATTGTACTACACTGAGAAGATTGATTGAGTCTGTGGAATTAAACAACTACTGAATTATTTATTGACATTTCAGTCAATCCTATATTTTCACTTTCTTCAGGGCTCAACTATGCAAGCAACAAAATATAAAAATCTGTAATAACTGGCTAAAACTGTTGATATGTCAACGTGGTACAGGTTGTATTTATTTTATTGTATATCTACTTGAACAAATTTTCGTGAAGACTTTGAAGAAGATCAAAATAAAAGTTGACTATAAGGCCGGTAATTAATTAAGGTTTTTTTATTCATTCGTACAGTGCGAGCAATCTTAGTAGTCTATATAACAACAGAGAGGTACACAACCATTTCTAACTAACTGCTTATTTCATAATTGGAAAGTATTTTAAAAATATTCGCGAGCCATAAAGTGAGTAATATAAGGCATTATGTATATGTGAATAACTGTAAGTCGGATAGTCTAGAATCCATGTTTGGTGTACCTCAAGGTTCCATTGTTGGACCCCTTTTACATGTAATATACGTAAATGACTTTTTATTCAATGATTCCACAATGTACGCTGACGACGCATCCCTGTTAATTTGTGAACCCAGAATAGAGGACGTTACTTAAAGTGCTAATCTACAAATTCAACAGATCCATGAATGGTCCAAAAGTAACAAGCTAAGATTAAATATAAAAAAATCCAGTTTTATCAGATTTAATATATCTAATAAAACAATTGACAGCAGCTTATTAATAAAAACTGATGGGAGTTCATTAGAGCAAAAGAACAGTATAAATTGCTGGGTTTACAGAACTGTTCTCTATCTTCATATAGAATCAGTTTGTAACAAAATTGGACCAGTTTGTTACTGTTTAAATCAACTAAGGAAAAATTTAGAGAAGTCTGTTCTTTTAATGTACTTTATGCCCACTTTCACTCTGTGATCTCATATTGTGTCATTGCTCGGGGTGGACCCACAGCAAGTGAGAGAGTATTTAAAATGCGGAAAAGAGCAATTAGACACGTAGTAGGAGTAAATCAAAGAACCAGCTGCAAACCAATCTTTAAGGAGTTAGGCATTGTAACTTTACCCGGCATCTATATACTACAATTACTAGTCAAATGTGGTCCCTGGGAACGGGAAGTGTTGAAAACGTCATAATTTTGAAAGTAATTTTACTTAAAAGAAAATGTAACAATGGCTATGTAATTATATGCATTTTTATTTCTTCAAAATAATGCCTGGTAAATGTCTTCCCCTTATCTGTACGCACTCTTGAAGCCTATTGGTAAAATTTTCCATTACGCGGTGCTACATTAACGGAATATTGACAATTTCTTCACGGAATTTTATTTTTAACTCCTGTATATTTCTTGGTTAGTCAACAAAAACTTTATGCTTTAAGTAGCCCTGCACGTCGAAAAGTCTGATGACCTTGCGGGCCATTCAATGTTTCCACGTCTGGAGAGTGTGATTAGGAAATAATCTTTGCAAGGCATTTATTAATTCTCTTGTGATATGTGGAGTAGCTCCATCTTGCTGGAACCACCAATTTTGAATCCCTGGGAACATGTTTAATTGTGGCATCAAAAACTGGTTGATCATTTCGGTATAGCGTGCAGAATTGACTGTCACAGCATTTCCATCATGGTTTTCAAAAAAATAGGGACCAATTATTCCCATTGAAGAAATTGCACCCAAACTTTTTCGGTTGTTGGTGTACTTCTTGTGGATATCTATAATTTTGTTTCTTGGTGTAGCCACACAAATGAAAATGAGAATCGTCAGAGACCACAAGTTGTGATTAATTCCACGTGCTAAAATAATTTCAGAAAAATATAGACGTCTTGGGAAATCTGTTGGTTTTATTCCTTGAACTATCTGAATGTTATACGGATGAAGATTCGTCGATTACGTTTGGATTCATTAGCTCTACCTGTTTCTTAAAATTTACGAATGCACGACTTTATCTCAAAGTGACGTCGAAATTGCCTCTGTACAGCAACTACACTGTCGTTATTTTTATAATACGATTTTATTGTAAAATCACGCTGCTCACCGGACCACTGTTATATGATTACTAAATGGCATAAAATAACAGGCAATATCACAAATAAATCCATGACCAACTGTATATAATTACAAAATAATAACATTTTCAAAACTTCCCGTCCCGGCAACCTTGTCCGTGGCAGTTGGAGCACATAGCTGAACAACGTAATCCAACTCCAACACATCCAGATACAGGAACTGGAGCAGGCGCATCTGTAGTAAGAACTGGTGACAAAAATTGCCCATTTTTTCCAACCCCACTGCGTTGGCTGCATATTTTTTCCAAGCCTAGGAATTTGGTGAAATATCCGGTAACAGTGCTGTTTTAATGTTGCAGATGTTGGTAATAATTTAGATAAAATTACAGCATGATTGCATTGATCAACCAGCTTATTAAAAGCGGTAAATCTGTAGCTATTCAAAGAAGTTTCCGTTCGCTCAGCTTTATATAATAAGTATGAATTTCTCACCAGCACTTTTAAACTGATCTTTCGTAGATTCGGGGTTGTTGAAAATATGAATAACATCTTCCAAATCCTTTCTCTTGTTCAATATACCTGAGCAATGTATAACTGTCTACGTTCGTAAGATCGCTAGACTTATACAATTATACATATTTTAAACAGCGTGCTAAAAACTACCCTTACCTTTGAACGCTATTTGCGAGAATTGAGTAAGGAATAGTTAAAATGTTGATACGATAGTTTTTATCTAGAATTTAATGGGCAACATTTTTGGTCCTATACGATTTTCACGTTTGAATAACGGTTTACGAGAAAATTAAGAAAAAGGTTTTTACCAAAATAAGGGATGCTGCAGACACAGGTTAGATGGGAACTTTGTTGGGTCTAATTCCTAACACTATTAGGAAAATATATACGTAATATAAAAATTTTATAAATTATTTCTCCTATTCTATGCGTTTGTCGTTAATTTACGTGTATTATATTGACATTTCATTAAGACGTAAAAATATTTCGTACCTCTATCGTAGACCAATGTCCCCCTGCCATTGACATAAATATGTCAAAAAATCAATCGATACAAATGTTTATAGCTGATTTTTTTTTCCGTTAGTGTAATAATTAAAACAATGAAAAAAGTTATGGTGCCAGTCATTCGACGGGGCCTGGCTTTGGCAAGAGCTAGCAAAGTTATGTAAGGTAAGTCACATACCACAGGAATTACTTCAATGCACGTATATACCTTTCACGTTTCACCGTTACAGTGGTAAAACAAATAGACATATCATATCGTATACACAACATTCGGAAGTTCGATCGCTCTTACCTGTAAATGGTGTAACAAAAAGTTAGTTAATGGAATTAAGTGTAAAAAATGTGACAATCACTTTCATTCAAGCTGTGCAAACTTGTGTGCAAATGTAAAATTTGATGACAACGCAATTGTTTGTTGTGAGACTGAAGAGGAAACTAATGACGTTAGT
Organism: Leptura quadrifasciata; assembly: GCA_963675555.1. Classification (NCBI taxonomy): domain Eukaryota; kingdom Metazoa; phylum Arthropoda; class Insecta; order Coleoptera; family Cerambycidae; genus Leptura; species Leptura quadrifasciata. Next base: position 8,466,918 of record OY776674.1, read on the forward strand.
TCTGCGTTTTACGATGCTATGGTTGAAGTATCGAACACTGATTATACTCAAAAATTTTCACCTATATCATAAGACAGAAGGACATCATAATTAATGAACTTCAAGATAAAATCATATTGTTAAATAAACAAATTGAACTTCTGAATAAAATGCACCGTGATTCTCAAATAGAACAAAAAGTTGATAAGGTAAATAGTACAAAAACTGTTTTTAATAAAGTAGTACAAAAGAAGGCGACAGTGACAAAAACTCCGACTGTGAGTAATTCTGTGATACAAAATAAAAAAGGAGAATCCAAAATAAATGATAACCCCAGGGTTCGGTCTTGGGTCCACTATTATTTATAATTTATATTAACAATCTCTAATACCATCTACTTCCGGAAAAATGTGTCTTTTTCGCTGATGACACATCTTTAATATGTTCCGAAAAAAATAAAGTAAATTTATCCTTAACCATTAAAAATATTGAACTAAAGGCCGAATATTTGTATTATTTATACGCTATAATCTGTATACTACTGATGCAATCAATCAACTTTTTACTTGCTACAAATGTACATATTTGTATATAATGTGGTCAAATAAACTCTATCTATCTGTATTATATTTTTCTTTGACCTTCAGTCATCTTATGAATTTTGGAAAATAGTTTTACATTCATTAAATGAACCTGATGCAGTTTTACATTTGTTAAATGAAATTGATCCCTTTGCAAAAAACATATAATATAAATATATACAAACAAATGTTTAAAGAGGGGCGAGCGTAGGTACGTCTTTACTATGTACATACTTCGGTATGCGATGTAAAGCAACGACAGGCGCAGTTAGTACTTGGATGGTGACCATTCCAACGGAAACCGCGTTCTCGCCTCACACATCTTCCAGCGGCTTGTATATCAGTGTATGCGCGGAAACTATACAACCTTAGGCGAGGGTTGTATAGGAGATATACCATCCTTCGGAGGGGATGTAAAGCCGTCGGTCCCTTGTCTATTAAATGTTAGGCAAGTAAAAGATCCCTACTCTTCTTAAGGGAAGAGGTTCGGCAAAATTCCTGGTTGGGGGTAGCTCGTCTACAGGCGTCGGTGTTAGGCCTCAGTAGCGGAAATAGGCCGACGTTAAATAAATGTATAAAAAAAAAAAAAATGTTTAAAGGCACGAATCTTCATCAAACTTCATCAGAACAGGACAAGTCTTCCGTGTCATACTTTTCACTATCGCTGAAATAAATGTCACATTCATCATGATCGTTGTCATTATCGTTTTCTTCGCCATTCTCCACATTATAGTCTGAGAATAAATAATTTTCAAATTAATGGCAATATTCTTTTTAAATATATTATCCTGTGTGAGGGTGAAAAAAAAAATGTTATTTTAACTACTTATATCGTTCATTTTAGCAAGATCTTTAATTACTATTTCACGGACAGAAGCTGGTAACTGATCTCAAACCATCGAAATATATTTAACCTCTTAAATTCCTTGAGTATTCAATATATGTCCACCTGTCCGTATACCCATCTATCAACCTCTGTGTACCCATTAATACTTAGCAAGCTCTAATACGAAATTTATTAATTTCATGTTTAAGATTTTTAATAACGAGTTGAACCACTAGACACATAATATTTGTTTAGATTTATGATACTGTTATGCGATAATTAAATGGAATGATTTTGCATATTTCTAATAACAATAAAAACTGTTTCAAAATGCATTTTACGCACATTTCAATAGATTTAATTCTTACATTGTCAATGATAATGTATTCGTCTGAAGTTCTTATGTAGTCACTGGTGTGAAATAGAACATAACATTGTACTTACTCTACTGAAGGAATACTATACTGGTCGGGTTTTCACAAAAATCAACTTAGGATTTTTTAGAATTTTTTAAAAGGTCTTAGAAATAAAATTATTTTAATATATTTCTAACTGTCTGTCTATCAGTAATCATGATACACTTCTAGACACGACGACAATTTTTTTAACAAAACAATATACCAAGATTATAGTTTATCATACACAGTCCAAGCACCATCATGTAATAAAAGTAGATAATTTTTTCCATAAAAAATATAGTTACTAGCTACCGCAAATTTATAAATACAATTCCTATTTATTTTACGCGAGATTTTACTTACTTACCTTTTAATCAACAGGAAAATGTTCCAACACATTGCAGACCACTTGTCAGAGAGACACCGTAAAATTAAATTAATCAAATGAATTAATCTGGAGTTTCCTGCTTATAAGCTGAATCATGTAATTAGAAGTATCCGTGTAGAAGCTATTAGATTTTTAATTATTTATTGTACTCAGTGCGAATCTCTTCCAACTATTCATTAATTTTTCTAACAAGCCAGAACTGTTGTAAGTATGGACACGATAATACATAACACACAATTTAGACATTAATTATACTAATTATAACACTTATTGTAATATATAGAATGTTTGGAATCATATATAAGGTGTCATGTAAGTAGCTTCATTAACACTTGCATAATTTTGTTTGTCAAGAGTCAACATGAATACATTAGTGGTGCTTTTATTCGCGCTTGCAGTAGTAGCCGCAAAGGTATGTAGATTATCCATCTAATTTACAATTTAGTTTAGTTTATTTATAAAGAAACATATTTATATACCTTTTTGAAGATTATGTTCATCAAAAATTATTGAAGTTTACACCAGTGTTTGCCATTTGATATTTGTGGATACGTGTAGACGAATTGAAGGCGTAAGGAGAAAAAAGTCATGTGTAATTTTTTTCCTCGTTTCTTCATGATGCTTTTCATATCTTTATAGTAGAACCCCATGGAACTATTACTAAAATACCCCATTATTTTCAACCGCTGCTCTAGTACAGCTCGTTCAGATGGAACAGGAATTGCGAAGAGTCTGAATAAACGACATGCAATTTGTTTGTTCATCGCATTCATATAAAATTCTTTAATTGTTTTTTTACTTCTGGCATGATATTTCACTATGTCGGATGATAATGTTTTTTAATTAATTTCCTGTTAGAGTGAGGGTTGATAGTCAAAGAAACGTCTATACTATTTCGATTTACAAGAAGCATAATAATAATTCGCTAGATCACAAAGATATTGCAAAAATTTCAAATAAATTTGACCATTCACACGTCCATCAAAATAATGTGATCCTATCACATAATCCCAACGACCACCTATTTGTTCGTGAGATGTAAGGTTTGGTTGTGTCGTAATAATGAAAATTGTCAAATCGTTCCATCAACCTCTCAAATGATTTTTTAGAAGGCTGTCATCTTTCCGTATATCGTTCCTTATAAATTATAATTATATACAGAGTGTTCCATTCGAAAAAATTGAGAAAATTCACTTTGAAATGTCCTGAATAAGTTCTAGTAAAAAAAATACACCCTGTATAATTATAATCAATATTTGGTGGTTGTGTCGTTGTGGTATATCCCTTGTCTACATAACTCTCTCTCTCTGTAACTGTTATAGTTTGCGAGATAACAGTATTCTTGAATGTTAAAAGGAGACACTGTATTTGACATATAAATTCTGTAAAATTTAATTCAAGAAAAAATGATTTTATGTACCATAACGTAATGGAAACTGGAAAATAATACCTTTGTTTTTGTAAAATTGAAATGTGTTCTATATCTCATTACTTTTTACTTCTCCGGAGAAACGTGAACTGCTTTATATTCTCAAATCTTATTAATACATTTTCTTTGAAGTCTAACTTTTCATGTTCCATCTCAAATGGCTTTCAATAAAAAATATTTATGTTTTTGAAATATTTTCCATTGCTGAAATGAATTTGTTTGTTCGGGAATAATTGTATTCTTTAAGCTGCTACCACATATAATATAAAGAAAAATTCTTAGTTGGTGTTCGGCATATGCATCAAGGATAATTATGTGTATATTTCTTTCGTCTTAATTTTATTTTATAATATATTCCGAGAAGCTTCCGCGGTCATTGGTATGAAAAATACTAGGTTCTCCGGTTGAACCGCGTCTGAGATTGTTAATGTCTCATTAACAATCTCAGGCGCGGTTCAATCCGAGAACCTAGTATTCTTCATATATATATTTTCAAAATATATATTTGTAAAATTATCTAGCTATAAAAATAACCTAGAAATTGTTTCCGTCTACAGGAATGAATTTTTTAACGTATTAGCTACAGAGATCATTACAAATTTAGTAGCCTATGCGCAAAATAATACTCCTAGTCTCGTTTTTGTTAACATCGTTTCCTGTAAAACGTAATAATACCACTTCATCGGGTTTTCCTATGGGGGTGCCCATCCATCTGTCATGACTAAGTCTATGTGTGAATTATAAAATATCTTCCCTTGCTATAACTGAGCCTCCTAACGATTTTCATTGCGTTTAATTGAGCATATCTTTCTACCAACTTTTATCCATCGTTTAATGTCTACTCAAAACTCTCAAATTTTCTTTATCATTTCGACGCTAAGCATCCCGAAGCCCACTTTTTGTTTCTCTTATGGACTAATATCCTTTTTTAAAGAAATTATGGTAGCACCATCTAGCACTAGATGCAAAGTGGTAAAAATGTAATTTGCGGACAGTTATCATTTCCTCACCATATCTATAAATATTATATAGTGATATATTATATATAGTCGAGGCAAGAATTCAAGCGATGCACGTCACAGATAGATTCTATAAATAAGTCGATACTGCTAAGAATCATGAAGCCCAATTAAACTGTACCCACTTCTGAAAAAATCTTAATAACTGGGTGTCAAAAATTACTCTTTTTAACGTAATTAATGATTAGAAATTATGTTAGTATTTAAATTTCTTTAATGAGATCACTCGTGACGTTCATCGCTTTAATTCTTGCCTCGACTTTAGTTGTATATTGTGTATCGTTCTTGAGGGAAGCTCCATTTAAGTACCCAAAGACCCATAGAACAATTTTGCCTAGCATTAATCAGGTCTGATGTTAGTACTGTCGTGAGCAGAAAAAAATAGGACAACTTTTTTCTAATGTAAATCTGTCTCTATTTGAATATGTAATGAGTAGCCGAAATAAAACAGATATCACTTTTAATTTATTTTTCATTTTAATGCTGTAGTTATTGCTATAGTAAATGATGGATGGTTAATGAGACAAATTGCACTGCGTCATAACATTAACAATAATTTGGTGTGTAACATTTTAAGAAAGTGGAGAATAAACGGTACGATTAGTAGAAATCCTGGATCAAAGGACAAAGGATATCCTACTTAACAAGAAACTAACTATTAATATTTCGTTATTGCACCATTTCTATTTATAACTTCTATAAGTCTACCGACTAGAGGTGCAACACAACTAAATATCCCTAAGCATAACACCTCACTATATGAAAGATCTCCAAAATATTCATGTTTAAAAATCTATAACAGGCTTTCCATAGAAATTAAAAACAGAAGACCGTTCGGAGTATTTAACCGACATTTAAAACAATACCTCCACCAAAACTCATTTTACACAATCAATGAATTTTTTTAATAATTAATTGTCAAACCATTTAAAACCTAAGACACTAAGAATAATTATTGTGTATTATATTCCATGTATAATTTTTTATATTACTGTGCTGCGTGTAATCAATGTCGACTTCTCGTGACTTGTCTTAACATATGATGGTATTTATTTATTTATTTACAATATTTTTTATATATTCTGTGTTTACTATTTTCAATACTTTGATATGATATTGTACTAACCATACAGTACTGTATTACTGCTAATTCTACCCCCCTCAATGACTTACCAAATGTACAGTTCCTGTATTAATTTAATGGTGAATAAAGATTATTATTATTATTATTATTATTATGTTACAGCCTATCACCGAAGAACAAAAAGAGGAGCTCAAAAAAATTCATGAAGAATGCGCCTCTAATACTGGTGTGGAAGAAGAAGATATTCTAAGCATGTACGAAGATGGGCCCTCTGACGAGCCAAAAATAAAGGAACATGTGTTCTGTTTCCTAGAAAAGTTGGGAGTTATCAACGAAAATGGTCAAATTCAGACTGAAACTTTCAAGGAAAAATTGAGTACATTTATAGAAGACAAAGATAAAGCAGAGGAAATCGTTTCGAAATGTGCAGAAGAAAAGGACAGTCCTATCGAAACCGCATTTGCCTTAGCAACGTGTATTCATCATGAAAAGGCCGGCAAATGAGTATTGATCTTCTACAAACTTTGTCTCGGATGCATTTTAGACGAAAGCTGTATATAGAATCCCAAATGTAAATTAAAATAATATAAAATTGTAGGACTAATACATCGTAAATGTAAAGCAGTATTTAATTTTTTATAACCTGAAATACTTCAGCTTCCAAGCAAATAAACCTAAATTTAGTACATGTCATATTTAAAAGCAAATTAGCTCTAATTTGTACACTGGCGCCGATGTAAAATGTTTTATAAAAAATTAACCTAAATAGTATATTATTTTATATGGAGTAAAATGACATTCTTTGTGTCAAGGATGTGCTAGCCGAGGCAAAAAAAATCACTTGCTAACTCTGCGTCTCTTGTTAGAAGTCTCAGCTATTATAATAAGCTGGGACTTTCACAAACGTATTATTTTATGTTTATCCAACCTGAATATAAAAGGTCTGAACGTCTCACGCATACAATGTCTGTCGCACTAAGGCAGGATTCCGAAAATGCAGATTATGGAACTTTAGTCATTGTTTACCAGTTTTGTTTTTATCAAAATAGATGAAGTCTTGAAAAATATTCCCTCAACTTGTACGGTTCCCTTTTCTGTGTAATTGGACGACCCTATGCGGAAGTTGGGTTCAAGAAGTGGGGACATTTTCATATGAGGCCTATTTCATACAAATCAGTATGTTTGTGAGAATCACTCTCACAAAACAGTAACACACACGAGCACCACAGAATACGCCACTTGGCACACGCTTTGCTGAACACTTTAGCACCATCGGCAGCTAATTAAAATGGATTTCTAGTTTTAACAGTGTCAACATTAAATCAGTGGAAAAATTATAAATAATAGCTGTAGATGATTAGAACTGTGTAGCTGATTTAAATAACTATTAGTAAAATGTATAAACTCCAGGAAACGTATCATGACTTTGCTTGTATTATGTACCATTCGCCTGTATTATTTAAAATGTTGCATAACTGCTACTTTAGGGGTGGCCCAAGGTTCTGTACTGAGGATTCTACATTTTCAATTTTTGTAAGCGGCAACACCGCAAAACCTACAATGTAAAGTTAATGATTTAAAGTTACCTACGATATGACTGGTGTATGTATAATAAGTTGTACTTAAACCTAAGCAAGTGCAATATAAGTCCATTTTAAAGAGTCGGGCCGGATTTATGACGAAATTAGCAAATATTTGCGCCTGGGGCTAGACAACGCCTCTCCCCCATTTTCTGTGGTGCTGAATCGATTCCCGGGGTCAAACCAATTTTTCCACGTCGACAACCCCCTTAAATTGTTCAAAATCCACCCCAAAGCCCATTTTCCGTGAACCCGTTTCTTTTCCCCAGTTTTTCGATAAATTATTGTTTCCTCGAGTAGAACGGAAGGTCCCTCGAGGGATTTGACATTAGCCACCCCTACCCCCCAGGTTTCCACCCCTGTAGGGGGATGGAAAATTGACGTTTCTTTGTGAGAAAAAAATTGTTATTTTACAGGAGGTGTTTCCTTGAATAAAGTGGTAGGTGACCTGGGTTGTGTAACCAGCACTGAGGGTTGTTTTAACCTTTCAAATGGGGTGGAATTTTTTTTTGTAAAAAAATTAACATTTTGTATTATTCATCTCTTTGAGGAAGGTGGTAGGTGACCAGGAGTGTGTAACCAACACGGGGGTTGTTTTCACTCTTCATGGGTACGGACATTTTTTTTCCATCTACAATTGAAAAAGAGTATAAAATATAAAAATACGTTTATGAAATTGTTTTTATAAATTTTGTAGATAGAGGCGTTGGTGTATGAATACATGTGTATATAGATACTTATATCTATTTTTTATTTGTGACAGTGGATCAACAAAATCGTAGGAGTTTACAAGACGGGTTCCATTCTTCATTTTTTCCCAATTTTCGTGACATTCAGTACTGTCATCCTCGTACATATCGCATGTATCGTCCGTTCTCGGAGAATGAACGTTAATGCTGATAACGGGAATAATCTGTAAGAAATTTATATAACTAATGTTTAAATCGTGCTACGTCAGGTTCATCCTCTGTCGTACAATTTTAACACTGGATACCTTTACAGTTTTTACGTAGAACACTATATTCTACACCTAAATTTACACAGCTGCACCGCTTGGTACATTTGCTTTTACACAGTTGTAATCCTAAAAAAAGTCCAGTACCAATGTCTTCTCCTCGGTCTTTTCTAAAAATATCAGTCCAAACGCCTGTTTCGTAATATCCATCCCAATTCAGTAGGATTAAGTTAATTCCCTAGTCATGCCTGGCATTGAAAATATACTCTTAAAGCGTGTTCCCGAATCGCCTCTTCAGTTGGGGATAGCATGTTGACATTCAAATTTTTCTTTCGTGCCTGTAAATATTGCCATTGGATAGAGTTAAAATCATCGATGAGTGGATTTTTCTTTAGATATACTCTACTTACTAATTTTAAAGCTAATTTACATAGGTCACATGGAGAAGCTCGGGATTAATTCAATTATAGATGGAAAAAAAATTCGACCCCCTTAAATGGTGAAACCATCCAACCTACCACCATCCTCAAAGCGACGCCTGCTACAAAATATTAATTCCCCCCCCCCCCCCCCAAAAAATTCCACCCCTTTGAAGGGTCACAACAAGGGGTTTTTGCCCAATTTGAGGGGGTTGCCGAGGCGGAAAAATTGGTTTATCCCGGCATTCGATTCAGCGCTCTCAAGTGCGCGGCTAGATCGTTTTTTATTTTTGACCATTATGATAAATTAATATTTTTACGTAATTCAAGAAGAAGCGACTATTCATAAATCTGAATATAGCACGTATTTCAAAACCACCATTTATACAAACAGCTAACCCTCATATTTGCAACTCAACTCCTGCCCAATGATTGGATATCTCTGAGTTACATATGAAGCTAAATTACTTTTTTATTTTTCAGTTCTTCGGTGGACCTCAAGTAAAATTAGCGAATCTTCTAGGTAAGTCATAGTATAATTATATACACAGAGGCACTGAAGTGGGTTTAGGTGGATAATATAGTCATAACTGAGCACCCTGCATAAATAAAGGTTCGTCATAAGTAATATTGAGCACATTAATAATAATAATAATAATAATAATAATAATACATTTATTGTCATAAATTTCCACAGAAACGTGAACAACGTCAAAATTTTAAATACAATCTACATACAATACAATACAGTCTTTTCTGATATACAAAGTTTTTTCACTATCCAGGAATGGTACCAATACATTATGCTGTACTGTAGCACTGACTGAACATGAAGTTGGTCTCTTAAATATCTTATTGCATATTCTGCTCCACTAATTTTATTTAACACAATTTCTATATGTTCAATCCAACGCAGACTCTTGTCAAGTGTTACTCCCAAAAATTTGGTTTCATTAATTTGTTCAAAAGACTCGTCACTAAGTTTAACGTATAGTGATTCATTATCCCCACCTTTATATACTATTACTGCCGTCTTACCTACATTAAGTTTTAAATCATTGTTGTTGTTCCATTGACCCACCTTCAAGGCCACTTTAGTTGCTCTCTGCTATTTCGTATATGAGATGAGAAGATCATTCACAAAGATCAAGAACAAAAGTGGTCCCAGGACAGATCCTTGTGGAACACCTATATTTACTACACTCAGATGTGAAAAAGTTTCTTCTCGTTTGTTTCCTATTGTTGATGTAATGCAAACTTTTTGCCTCCTATTACTTAGGTATGACTCAATTAATGAGTTGGCTACCTCTTGTACCCCACAGAATTCAAATTTTTGCAAGAGAATATCATTATTTACCAGATCAAATGCCTTAGTGAAATCAAACAAAATACAAGCCTGCAACAGAATTACCTTTATCAATTCCACAGATCATTAGTATTTCAAAAATGGGAGAGGTAGTAGATTTGTTAGGAAGAAATCCCTGTCAGCAATTTCTCCCAGTTTTCTGCACGCATCTTCTTCATAAACAACAATAGTGATTGTTCTTCGGAAACTTTTCAATATTGTCTTCTATTTAGTTAATTGAAGTGAAAAACATAAACTTCAGAAACTTGACACAGTTAACACAGAAATGAATATACCGAGATTTATTCGAGCAGACTTACGATTGTATGTATTTGTTCTAAATTTTCCTGCTTACCATTATAAAACATAAACCCATTCGAGTACAATATTACAGTGGATATGGAATTGGCTTTTTCTGAAGTGATTAATTATGCACTTGTTAATAAATAATTTGTATTATTTCAGTTACATATAATTTTATCAGATCTTGTGCTAATTCACCAGCATATTTTGATTTTAAATTGCATATATTTTTATTTAATATTAACTTTTAATGATACATTTGATTTTCCTGTTTCATTGTGATGAATCCAAGTTTCTATAGTTTTGATGATAATTACAAGCATTTGTAGTTTATGGCTTGATTTAGATATACTTGATGAAAATGTAATATCATTACCAATTCCCAGCCTTGATGAATAAGATAAAATCTGATATTATTAATACATATATAAAGCGGATGCCCTTTTTCAGTTTGAGTCGACACCGGTTTATGTACTGTACAAGTATACAAAAATGAAGCTCATCGTTATTTTTGTAGCATGTGTGTTAGGCGCTGTACAGGTAAATTTGAAACATTTTGGCACCTACATTTTTAACAGAAATTTGTGTTGCACACATGCCATATGTACTTATTAGTTGCCTAACGCTTTATTGGTTGATATGTTAATAATATTTATAGTATTCAATTTTATATAAAAATCTCGTTTATTATTCACAATTTCGTTTTTGAACCATAGCCAGTTTCAGAGTAAAACTTCACCCCTTCTTCAGATACATACACGCGGAGAAAATATTGTTTAATGTAAACAAAATATATTTAACTTAAATAAAAGTGTCATATATCCACAAGCAAATATATATTTGAATAAAATAAATATTCACATGATTTATTAACTCGGATATCTCTTTGGTCAACAAAATATCAATGTACCCAACAAATTAATTTGTTGAATGAAGATAAATATCGTATATTATCAAACTGATCCTGTCTTAAAATGAATTAAAGATTTATATATTTGGTGGTTCGAAGCAAAGTCATGAAATATTTCAAATAAAGTTTCCCTTTCCAATTTTTATATACCCTTAAGTTTAATTTAAGCTTTAGTGACTGCTAATAAAAAGTGTGTATTCACCAATGCGAAAAATTACATGCAACATAAAATTGCGGACTTTAATTTAAATGTTGTTGTTGTTCGAATGATAGTCATAGGTTCCTGAATAGTTATTTTATTTTAAAATTGTTGAAAGGTTACACTTTTGGGAATCTAAATGGCATAGGGTTAAACAAAAAATGAGTAAAAAAAATTAGGTAAAAGATTTGGATAATTTAGGATCCATTCTTAAGGCATCTAATATAAATTTACTGCGTTGAACGTTTGATTTCGAAATATACCCTTTAAGCATTTGGTTTGATACATTTAACTCCAGGGCTGTTATTAACAAAAAATGTGATAATAAAATATCAATTCACTTGATGTAGTCAACTTCATAGTTTTTTAAATTAAGGTAAAATACACCAATTTCCCCTAGCGTGTAAGACTTGTTTTTGGTAAAAATTCCCTCGTCTTTATAACCTGTAAAATAATAATTACAAAATAACAGATTGGTGTCATAGGTGGGTAAGATTAAGCGGCACTTTTATTATATAAACCAAGTTTTCCACACTTATAAGTTAGGAGTTGATACATTTTTCTCTAATTTTGCTTTCAAGGCCGTTGTGATGACCCCAGAACAAGAAGCTAGGATGATGGGCTTCCACAAAGATTGTCTGAAAGAAACCAATGTAGACGAAGCCATAGCCTTAAAAGCTAAACTTGGCCAGTACACTGACGATGATAAACTGAAGAAACACTTGTTATGTATAAACAAAAAGGTCGGTTTTCAAGACGAGGCCGGGGAATTGCAGATTGATTTCATTAAAACAAAAATTAATGCCATAACTAAGGATGAGAGTATTACAAATGATATTGTCGATAAATGTGCTATCAAGAAGGATACCCCTGAAGAGACTGCCTTTGAGTCCCTAAAATGTTTCCATCAATTTGCCCCAGAAGATCATAAATAACTCTGATATTTAGCATGGACACTCTAGATAATAAAATAGTAAATAAGCTATAATATTTGTTTGATTTGTTTACCCAAATTAGAAGAATATAAATAATAACATTTATTCTGGATATAAATGGTGAACAATGTTCAATATTTAATTTTGAAAATTATAGGTAGATGGTTTATTAGCGTTAAAATATACAATATGTTTACACAAGTCAAATACATAAATGCTGAAACAAACTAAAATGTTATTGTAACATAAAATGTATATCATTAGGACATTATAAATTGATAAACACAATTAATAGGAAAATAATAATAATAATAACCTAACCGGCAGAATGCAGAAGGCTGTCATCCTTGGTTCATTGTCTCTACTCAGGGCACACGATTCGCGGACCCAGTAGTCACTCATCCCACGGGCGTGGGGAGTGGCTATTGGTATTTATTACCATCTTCCCTTTATGAGAGTCGGAGCCACAGAGTAGGGTGACTAGTTTTTGTAAAAAAAATAAAAATAAAAAAAATTGAAAAAAAATAAAGAAATTTATTTATCCACATAACTTACAACCTATAATGTTACATTAGTGTGATAAAAAGAGAAAAAAAATTGATAAAAAAGAACGCTCAGTTACTGCCAAAGCAGCTTTTGTTCTTCCACGAATTCTAAATAAGATAGATAATTTCGTGCAGTAATACTGTGTAAATGCGAGAAAAACATGAGAGGGAAAAAGTAAAAAGATAGAAAACAAATTATTAACTAAATATTTAGCAGCTTAGAATTAAGGGAAATTTTAAACATACCAATGGACATTGACTTTAAAGAAGTACTTAGCTCGTTGTACTGTTTTACTACATTATAAGAGAATGATCGCTCGCAAAATGCAATTTTGTGCATAGACATAGAAAAGAAAGTAGACCTTTACTACGTATATTAATGTTGTGTACGTCAGTCCTAAACCTTATTTTATTTTATAGATATGAAGGAGTCTTGCTGATAATCATTTATAGAGTCTCACATAACATAATTTTAAGTTCTTTGGATAACATATGTCTACAATCTAACTTTTTTAACATACAATTTACAAATGTTTTCTACCTCAAATGGGAATCCAAGGTTACACACAAGTTATTAACCTCTCCAGCAACTGCAAGCTTATCATCATTAATTTCTATTTGTATTGAGTGAATTATATCGTCAAAGTATTTTCGGCCAATCAATAAGACTGATGACTTAGTACTATTAAGTTTTAAGGAGTGGCCCGCGGCTATATTGACTAGAGCTGATAAATCTTCGTTAATTATACGACAAGCGGCAATAACAGCAGATGGTAGAAACGAAAGATTCTACATAATAATGATATTTACAATGTGAAATAAAGGTTTCAAAATGTATTGTGTAAATAGTATATAGAAGTGGACCTAAAATTGAACCTTGCGGAACTCCAGAAGTCACTACTGTTCTTAGTGAATATTTTTCATTACAAATAACCCGTTGAACTCGTTCACATAAATAATTTTTAAATAATAATACAGAATGATTTGTAAGACCTGTGTACTGCAAAATTGCAAACAATATATGGTCGTCTAGGGTATCAAATGCCTTACTGAAGTCTAAGAGAATAAGTGCTGTTACTTTCCCTTTATCCACTTCCTCAATAATATCATCTGTTATATTTAATAGAGCAGATAAGCAACTATAATTTTGTCTAAGTCCCGATTGATATGTTGGCAATATTTGGTTACTATTAAGATGCACTCTAAGCTGGTTTTCAAGTACTCTTTCTAGCGATTTAATGTTACATGGCCTATGTCCATTTAACAGTTTTATTTAAAAACTAGTGTTTTGTGGATAGTTAGCACGACCTGTATATTTTTTTGGATTCAGTTTTTGCAAGTGAAACTGTTTTCAACTAACAGAATTTTACATGTATAACTGCTAAACCATGTCACACTGTTTTATGTACCTAGTTTTATATCTTAGGAACTGTCATACTCTAAACTATTATGTATCTCATTTCCATTGTAATACAGCATTATTATCCCAGGAGACAATTGTCTACAATACATTTATTTACATTAGATATCTATTTTTCAATTTTTATATTTTTGTTTACTATGAAGTACATATGGTTATTTTCCTTACCTTTTCTCATTCTATATTAGTATATCCAATAAGATGTAATATATTTACTAAGTTCACACCATAGTCAATACGTTTTACTATTTATTTACATCTGTTAATATTTGTGGTTATGTATAAAATAGAAATTGCAAAGGCAAATCAGCTGGTCTGGAAATCATAAAATAAACTATCATATCATAGATTACTTTTATAGATTATATGCCACTACTTTAGTTGAGTACGGGAATCTACAAGGCAAGTTGGTACGCTTAACGCAACCACTGACAGATGGCCATACTGGTACTATTTTTATATTTTATAGCTTTCAATTTCAATAGGGAATTAGATTTCTCACATTTTTTTGGTAGCGTTGTTTTCCAGTAAACAGGACAAAAAGTTTACCTTATCAGTAAAACTCACCAGGAAGTCATTTGCTTGCAGCCTTTGTACTGATTCATACGTTTATAATTCTTAACTGCGGACTTCAGTAATTGATATTACAATTTTTATATCCCAGTTACAAAGTGTTTAACATACAGGTAATTTCATTATACTTATTTAAAATGTAATTAATCTTCAAATTTTGCCTTTGATATAATTTCAATTATTTTTAAAATAAATTTTGAATTCAAAGTCAATTCTTTTTAATTTAATAAGTAGTTAAAATACTATATGTACCACATGGGTTTAAAAATATTTTTCTCTTTCCTTTTAATTTTTTTGGCAATTTATAGTCTAAGAAATCAGCTTACTTTTGTATAGCTTAAATTACTTTTGTATAGCTTAAATAAATATATTTCCTGCAGCTTTTGCACAGTTAACCTGATTAATTAATTTTGCACAGCTAACTTGCTTATATTTTGAATAGCTAACTTGCTTAATTTTGTACAGCTAACTTGTTTAGATGCTTATATTCTTAGATATTTAAATTCTGAGATACATCTTCTACATTCCTGCATAGTTTTTGCACAGTTTATCTTTCATAGATAAACTTTGGTTATTTTTTCATTAAACCACATAGTTGGTTAATTTTCCTACAACTTTCATCCCATTTCATTGAGAGACGTAAATTGTCAAGGAAAATTTAGAATTCTTGCAACAAGAGACAATTGTGGGCCTGGATTGCTGTTCCAGAACCAGTCACCTGAACCATAAACCATCTAGGATACTGGTATCAATTTGTCTTTTATATATATATATATATACATACTTTTTTTACATTTCAATTTGTCTCAAACCGATTTGTCTATTTTTTTTTCATGTAATATATTTTGTCATTCATTTTAAACTATCTTTTTATTTCTCTTACCAACAATTTCAGTCTGATCTATAGCAGACTGGTTATTCGAGAAAAAGAGACAATTTTGCTTATTTTACTATAGATGGTGCCCAATTTAACATCAATTTTTCTTTGTCTCCTTTTCTCGAAATAAACAGAAATCTGTCGCTTATGCTGTACATGTCAGAAAGGGTAAGTTTCTCCACTCTTACGAATGCTCTGGACCCACGGCTCGCTGCTCCGGCTTAAACCATCTAGTCGTCCGCACATGTTGCCTCAATTCTTTCTCAAAAATAAATAATAAGAGAAAGGAGGTAACATTAGGTAATACCATGTGGTATATACCATGTCTCAGAAAGTGCAAAAATGTTATAATCATTACTATTTAAAATATCTTTAACGTAATTGAGCTTATTTGTTAATGAACGAATATTTAAGTGAGATATTGAGAAGTCTTTCGTACGCATAAAAACACCAATAATATTACACGAAATTTACTAACAATGAAGAAAAAAAAATAAACAAATGGCTAAACAAATCACTCCAATAACCAAAATCATATAAACTAACCTAACTAAACATATTAGTAAACATTATTCAAAGTTTAAATTAAGTAGTGTATATAGGTATACTTAACTGAAATAATACTTTTAAAACAGAAGAAAAATGTATAAATTAAATTCATAAGGAAAATCAAATAAAGTAAACTTATCACAATTAATGGTAAACATGTACGCAAAGTTTTAATATATTATGTTATTCATTTGTATTGTTCCCCAGTGCAGGATACTTCCCTATGTCTCCCGTATTTTTTGTAGTTTTCCTATTTCCATTTACTGAAGTTTTAATGGCACCATTGAATATCTGACTTGCCGCTTTTTTTGACGAGGAGGGGAAACCCTCATGGGCTCCCAACCTGAGCTGGGTCAGTGTCAGACTCTTACTGACTAAAACTCCTCCTCACAGGGTCGTCTATAACACTCCGAGGGCACTGCAGCCTCTTGGGCTTATTGTGCACTCCTTGTTCTGATTTACACTGCCCATTTTGATACTCCTTTGCCACTTATGAGGTGATACAGGTCTGAGAATGGGCGAGTTTTAACGCTTTGCGGGTCTGTTTCTGTTTGCCCGTAAATATTATATCTTCTGCGGGCCAATGCCTCACATTCATATATAATATGATCTACTGTCTCTGGTACCTTGCCACATAATCTGCAGTCAAGGTCGCCATCGAATTTGCCAATTCTGTGCAGGTGTTTCTTAACAGGAAAATGTCCCGTCAAGAGGCCTGTTACAATTCTCAACTGTAACCTGTTCTTTGAGAGCAGTTCTGCAGTTTGTTTTGGGCATGGTCCTTCAATAAGTATTTTCCCATGTCGATTACCTGGCATGTTCCTCCAGTAAGGATTTTCTTCCTGACCCAGTCTTTAATTGCCCCTCTAGCTGAGCATTTGGTAATGCCCAGCACGGACTCTGGGCCATAGAATGTGTTAGCTGCTCCTTGTCTAGCAAGTTCATCAGCTTTTTCGTTGCCGTCTATTCTGGTGTGTCCCGACACCCAGAGTAGTTTAACTCTTTTCTGCTCACCCAGAACTTCGAGCTCTTTATGGCAGTCCCACACTAGTCTAGAAGACACTTTATTAGAGGTTAATACCTTTAGTGCCGCCTGACTGTCAGATGCGATGCAGACCTGCTGGTTCACATGTCGTCGTTTAACATTCTCACGTATACACTCAAGTATAGCCAGAATGAAGTCCAAGAGAAAGGCTTAACTTGCCCTCGGTCTCACTCCATGTATTCCTGCTCCAGCTCCTGATTCCATCCTGGACCCGTCAGTATACCAGGCCAGGCCTTTGCGTAATAACTCAGGAGCTTCTGTTGACCAATCCCCTCTCTCTCCAATAGAGATACTGAAGGGCTTATTGAATGTGATTTTTGGGACCACGTAGTCTGAGCTCATGCTCAATAGAGGATCTACTACAATGTTGATTATCCTCATATGTCCTGACTCCCCTGTGTGGAGAGCCAAGCCATGTGAGTTTTGTACCCTGTATGCCCCCATTCTTGCCTCTCGGTGAATCACTACGCTGAGTGGGGGGAGGTCCAATAGGATCTCCATGGCTGCTGTGGGGGTGCTTTTCATGGCACCCGTGATTCTCAAGTAAGCCAGTCTCTGTACCTGGCTTAGCTTGTTGGCTGCAGTTGTTTGAGTGGCTTTAGGCCACCAAACTAAGGCAGCGCATATAATGGAGGGTCTTATTACACTGGTATAGAGCCAGTGCACCATACCAGCCCTGAGCCCCCATGTTTTGCCATATTTTCGTCTACATGTGGCCAATATAGCCACCAATTTATGTGTTACTCTGTCTAGATGTTGGTTCCAGGTAAGTTTAGAGTGTATGATAACTCCAAGATACTTTACCTCCCCCGGCATCCTCAGCATTGTACCTTGAAGAACCAGAGGACCCAGTCCCACCAGGTTTCTCCTTCTAGTAAATGGAACGATATTGGTCTTTGAGGGACTTATTCTCAGCCCCTCTTCATCGGTCCATTTCTTGACCATATTCAGGGCCCTTTGTAGACGGTCCCTAACTATGTTATTAAACTTTCCTCTTGATATGATATGACTATATAGTCAGTATACCCCTGAGCTTCAAACCCCTCATTGGTAAGTTTCATTAATAGGTCGTCAACTACCAGGTTCCATAGCAGGGGAGATAACACATCCCCCTGCGGGCAACCCCCTGCAACTGACGCACCTAAAGTTTCACCCATCATGGTAGTAAATACCATCCTGCCCTTGAGCATGCAGCCAACCCACCTGCAACAGGTGTCCTCAACGCCACGCTCTCTTTTTTAGTTCTCATCTGATTTTAATCAAATTTTTCTCATATTTGTTACCTAAAAAACTATTCGCCCCTTTCAAATATAAAGCCACATCTAAATAAATGATATAATCAAAAATCCTATTATGTATTTTTTATAGAAAAATTTTACTAAAAAAAATTTTCAAAACTTGCTCAAAAAGTTTAAATTCAAAGTTTGATAAAAGTTAACAAAGATTGAAATTGAAACTGTATAAAAAGTCTGCTTATATAAAAAAAATTAATAAATGTTTGCGATTTGAAAAGCATGCTGTAATAATCTTGTTCGAAATATTAAATAGTAGTAGTAGTGAAGATAATTTTGGACTCCAGCTTTTTTTTAAACAACTTATTAATAAAATTTTTCAACAAACGATTTACCAAATATCATATTTTGATTTTTTCCATTTAGTTTGGCATCCTAGATGGCTTTGCATTTGAATAATTTTATTGTCCATAAGTACATCTTAATGCGATCTATCTGCGAGAGAATTGATTTAAATTTAATCAAAAATAAAAATAATTATAAGGGTGTTGCACTCTAAGATGAGAGACATTGTATAAATATAAATACGATATTATGTAGCTGATTATTATTTAATTTACTTCTTATGACTGAGAATATCATACTGATAATAAAATTAATTTTACTGCTCATTTTTTTGGGTTGAACCTTTTTTGGTTTCTTTCAACCAAACTTTGGGAATTAGGGTTCTAAGGTGATTCCGAACAACTTTTCCCAAAAAGTTTACTTTTTTGAAAAATCCCTTAATGTCTTTCAATTCTTTCAATTTTGATCATAATAGGATTCTTTTTTACTTAGGCTATAATGCTGTTTAACCCTTTAAAAGAACGTTAAAAGCTACATATAGATTTTTTTTTTATTCAAGTGAAACATACTTGTATGTTTTACGCACTGTTTTATTTGAATGTAAATATTGTACGTAGTTTAATTACTAAACTACATGATAGACAAAACATAATTGTGTATATTGTATTTTGGGTTGCGTCTATAGCAGGCGCCGCTTGATGTTAAATCGCTTTTAAACAAATTAATTGTTGCTACCTAATAGCACATACCTATATTACAAATTTATACGTAACGTAGGTATTCATGAAAGATAATAATTAGCGATAACGGTGAACCATAATTTTCTTCTAATTTAAAGTAATTAAAAATAATAAAATATGATCTAGGGGCTCAATGATACATAAACATTCATTCTAACAAAAAATATTAAATTGTAGAACGCTGGATATATTATTCATATTTTGTGTTTCTCTTCATATCTTCTTTGTTTCTACGAATACTGGCAAGAAGAGTCAAAAATTTATTATAACGTTATTTTTTTCCATTTTCTATAGACAAGCACAATGAATTAAAAATAAAATTTTATTTTTATGTATTATTTTTCAGATATTAATACACAAGAGGTCAATTTTTTACCGAGTAATTTTTTTTTATACAAAACTTGTTTCCCACGAACATTGTTCGAGAATGAAGGGAATGAAGGGCTAAATTTTCATTGAAAGCAGGTTTGAGTCATTCAAAAAAAAATTACCCTAACAGAAAATCAACCTCGTGTTACAGAAGATTAATATATGATTAAAACATATTAAATGATAATAATTATAGAACAACAAAACTATTTATTTAAACTATAAAAAAAATAACAATTTATAATAAACAATACAAACTTTTTCTAATGTTTTTTATCATCAAGCATACTCATTGTATCTAAATGAAATACACAATTGTTAAAAACAATGCTATTACTTTTAGATTCTTCTTCATGGTTTACCAATTTTAAGATATTAGCAGAATTATTTGTATTTCTTGTAAGGTTTCTTGGATTCGAAATTAACTTTGAATGATGGTCCTTACCTAGCTGGAGATGCTGATTTATTAATGTTATTCGCATGACCAGTTATCTTGATTAAACGTTCATTGGAATTACCAGATTTAGCAAGATTTTTGAATGCAGTGCCCCTGTTAGAATGGTTTGTTATATCCCTCCCACGAGGATGTTTTGTACCAACCACTTGAGTTTTCTTGAGTACAGGTACAGTTAAGTGTCAAAATGTATGTTTTAATTGAATTCGGCCGTTTACTCATTAATTTTTGGAAGGTCTTTCTAAATTATTTGTAAGCCAGTTACTAGAGCAAAGCTTGTTTCCACATTCTTGCCGTATCTTTGAAAAAATAAGATTGTATTTTATTCTATTAGTTAAACTTTCGTTAGTTTTTTTTCAAATCTGAAGTGATCGATTTTACGTTTAACAGCCTCTCCTCCTCTCCATATAATTCAAACGCCGCCACATGGTAAAATTTTCTCTATAACCTTTCAGGCGTTTCTTCATCTCAAACTTGCATCGTTTCATTTAATTGTTCTTTTTCAATGGTAACTTAGCTTTGTTTGTGTTTTTTTGGAATAGTTTGAAGCCTTTTTCTATTGATATTTTTTGTATTCCTTGCGTTTTAATTTTTAAATCAATAAATGAGTTTAAACTCCTATTAAATTTTTCAAAATATGTTTTTTTATGTATTTTTTGCTGTTATATTCGACATTGCTTTAACGACAGATTCTTTATAATTTTCTCCATTAGATTTTTTCATGTTATATACCAGTCAATCAATATATTAGTAAGTTCATCGGTAGTCGCGTCTTTTTCGAGGGAATAATGATTCTCGTTGCAAAGAGCTTTAAATTGTTTCCATGTAGAATCTTTAGTGTTTTTTGTTTCAACTGGGGCACTTTTGTGATATACAAGCAGCATGTAACCAACATTTTTGACTTATCCCCTAACGGAAAATTCCCGCGCTATTGCCCATTTCTTTGAACAAGGATAAAAAATGTTCAGGGCAACGGAGATTTTTAGCGTCGCGAAAGGGTTGAGATATATCCTTCAACATGTAAAATAATAACGGGTCATCTGAGTAATCATCTAATGTCCGTTTACTATTTCTTGGTGTTGATAAATATGCATATTTGAGGTAAAAATGAAAATGAACATTTTCAATGCTGTGTCAAGATGTAAAGGATTAAATGCTGAAAACTTGGAAAAGGTGGAAATTTTTGTCGTCGCCTAATGTCTGTTTCGACAATTCTCGTCTATTTCTAAAGTTTTTCTAGGATAAAAAAATAAAAACGGACGTTTAAACCGTTGCATATCCTAATACTTGGATTTCAATTGTTCGCATTTTTTTATGCTCATTTTATTACTCCCTAATGTTCGTTCGAATTGATGTTTTATATCAAAAAACATGTATGAAAAATATGAACGGACTATTTTCAACTTCATATGTTGAAAAAAATCATTTTCCGTCGCACTCCTTATTGAGGAAGTTGCATGATTTTTTTTTATATCACAGATAGCTAGACGACAGAAAAATATGCTTCCTCGTGTTTTTTTCTTTTTTTTTGTTGTTAAAATTGAGGGTAAAAAAAATATTTATTTCGCCTGAGAATTTAAAACCATTAAAACGCTCTAGCCGTAACAAATGACGTAACCGGTAGCGTCACGTGATTATTGTTAAAACGTTGAAACATCTAAAAAGAATGCTATGGCTATAGATCAATACGTTAGGGATGTTATGAAATTATTATCCGTCACATTAACCGATAATTAATAACAAGATTAAAAATAACAACGTAAATTAGCAAATTCAATTCAAGTCATATTAGTGACGTCAAAATGACGTCACAGCAATGTCATAGCGTTTTTAGTCACATGGTTTCGTTTACAAATTTTAATGTGGAATATTTACGAAGCGAAATTTTTCTATGAGTTTCTTTCATTATATTATCAACTTATATAGTACATATTATGGTAAAATAATAAAACTAAACATTTTAGAGATGCATGCATCTTCCTCATTCAGTAATAAGAGCCCAAAATTTCATAAGGCAATACAGCTGAGTAAAACTTCTCTCCCTATGTTTTCTAAGGCGCTTAATCGAATGGAAGTAGTCTCAATACCCCCACCCACCGAACGCACCCCTACGGGCAAAAAGCAGCCCCGAAACGACAGTTTCGTTAATGTCGAAGTACAAACTGATTTTTCGATTTAGTATAGAAGGAGAAATCATTTTTTCAACTAAAAAGAAACCGATTCGCGCTTTGATATTCATAAAAATACCGGTTTATGATACTTTTTTAATCGGTTGGTGAAAGGAAAATTTGATCGGGAAATTTTTTATTATTTTTTGGAGTTCTATCTCTATCAAGATCTCTATGAAGTACGCGCGCCACCACGTCAAGATGCGAGCGCACTGCAGCTGTACAGCATAGAAAATATCCGTTCACTTTTTATTTTTCGATTATTTAAACCATATTTTATAATTTAAAATAGGTTTCAGGCATTGGGCCTCTTCCCCACACGGAGCGATCTGATCGCGCGATCCGAACACTTGCGATCTCGTGTTATAGTTATCACATTTGTACTCGGTATATCCCCTCCACACAGAGCGCAGTCTGCATTTTCGTTCCACCGAGATCATCAGGATCAGTTTCTAATCTTTTGGAGGGGATATACTGAGTACAAGTGTGATAACTATAACACGAGATCGCAAGCGTTCGGGTAGCGCGATCAGATCGCGTCCTGTGGGGAAGAGGCCCTAGGGAGACACTTTTTTATACCATTTTTTAATACAATTTTGATTTGAATTATTGAAATTATAATAATTCTTGTTTTATTCGACATCTATAAAAAGAATTCATCGAGAAAGGACATTAGGGGATAAAAAATATAACATATTTTTTTTAACGGGCGGAAAATCGTTTTACCGGTTACTGCAGCGTTATGGGAGTTTTTGTCAAAGGAAAACTATAGGCTGGTGATCGAAATTAGCATTAGCAGTTGATTTTGGTTGGCTGCTCAGTCGTACTTATAGTTTCGTTGATATTTTTTTTCGAAACATTACCAACTTGCTTCTCCCCATTCATTTTTTGTACAAAAGTCAAGATGAAAACGCGACATGTCAAATTTTAAATAATTTCAATGACTTTTTTAATTTGACACGTGGCTACTACGAAATAAGTAACATAGTTATATTTTTATCAATGTTTTCCACTGATCGATAGTTTTTTCACTTTAACAAATCCTATTATAAAGTTAGTTATATATTAATCGCGAGAAATGCATAGTAAATAGTTTATTATATCACGGTTTTCAAAAAATACAAAGACAACAATTCTGTTGATTTCTCTTACGATATCTGACGGAGAGATAGGGTTTACCCATAGTTTTAGCATGACAGTAATCTAACCTGTCTACCTAATCTGCACAATTGTACAAAATAATTAATGACTTTTTAAAAAAATGCTCCTTTCATTATATACGTTACACGAATATTATTGAAGTTGAAGTTTAATGCCCCATGGTTAATTCGAACTTTCTCACGAAGTAACATCCATCATATTCGTTCACAAGTATTACATCACTCTCGATCATATAGCAATTAATAAAAATATCCATTTAGAAACATTTTCAATTTCTGCGTGAGAGGAACGTAATTCATTTCTTTGTTTTGTGATCTTATAAAAAGAAATGGTATAAATATGTATACAAAATTTTAGTAAAGGCAATGGAATTGTTAATCGTTTAAAAGGCAGTTCATCTATACAAAATCCAAAGGACAAAAACTGTAAAAAAATACATATATAAATTTTAAAGTAGATCAATTGATTTAAATGAATCTTTTTGAAATGTATAATATTGATATGTATTTATAGGTTACAATAAAACATTATTTAAGAGACATAAAGATACTTTAGTCCACAATATTAAATTATATAATACATTTTATGTTTTTAACCCAAAACTTCAGAATGTCTTAAGCCTTGAATAAAGGAATTCTTTTTTAGCATTTTACTTATTTTTAAACCACAACCTCCGTACAATTGGTGACCCCGGCGGTAATATTACCGCCCCGCTGGCATTTTTCTCTCGAAAACTGAATGACGCACAAGGTTGTTATTCTACTTTCGATCTCTTTACACAGCTATTAGGCATTAACGATATTTATTAAAAGGATATCATTTTATTTGTTTTACAGATCACAAACCATTAGTTTGGGTACTTTTTACGAGAACAGAGAAAACTCCTCGTCAGACTAGGCACCTGGAATTTATTGCCCAGTTTATTAATGACCTACATCATTTATCGGGAAAAGACAATGTCGTCGCGGATATCTTGTCACGCATAGATGATGTTTCGTCGGTAAAAGCACGTTATTTACCACCCACCTTCGTCTCTACTATTTCAGAGCATTTCAATTTAAAGTCACTTGTTAATGCCCAACTAAAGGATTGTGAGCTTACTTCTTTGATTAATAATCGATGTATTTCAAGTAAACAATCTAAATACAATTTGCAACAAATTTTAATTCCCAACTCTGAAGATAAAATATGGTGTGATATTTCTAATTATAAATGTCGGCCTTATGTTCCAAAGTCTTTACGTAGTCCAGTTTTTGACGCTTTTCATAATTTAACCCATCCAGGAAATCGTGCCACCAAGAAACTTGTCACATCCAATTACTTCAGGCCTAAAATGAATGCAAACTTTTTATGGACTAAAACTTGTCTGAGTTGTCAAACTTCAAAAATAAATAAACACACTGAAACTCCAATGTCAGATTTCTCAGTCCCCAAAGCTCGTTTCGAACATATACATATAGATTTAGTTGGTCCATTCCCAGTTTCACATGGATGGTCCTATATTCTTACTCTTCACTCGTTGGCCAGAAGTCTATCATTTAAACAATATTTCTACAAAAATCGTCGCCAAAGCATTATTTCAAAATTACATTTGCCGTTTTGGCATTCGTTTAACAGTCACTAATGATCAAGGAGCACAATTTGAGTCGAACTTATTTCACGAGTTTTTTAAGTTTTTAGAATTTCATCGAATCCATTCGACTCCGTACCACCCGCAAGGTAACGGTATGGTCGAGCGTTTTTACCAAACTCTTAAGACAGCACTATTAGCCAGATCCAATTCGCTTCACTGGCATTGGTACGATGCATTACCAATCATTTTACTAGGTTTACGCGCTATGGCTAAAGATGACTTACTTTGTTCATCTGCCGAAGTCGTTTACGGTTAGACTTTACGTCTCCCTCGTAATTTTTTTATTAAGTCACATATCGATACTCAAGTTTCTACTTTATTTTCAAAATTGCATACATTTTTTGACAATTTAAATTTCACTAAACCCAAACATAATTCTTCACAAAAGTTTTTTGTCACCCCTGATTTATCGACCTGTGACTACGTTTTTATTCGTCAGGACAGGCTTAAGCCATCTTTTACCCTTTTGTAAGAGGGACTTTTCCGTGTTGCCTCTCGTACAAACAAAATCATTTCGGTTCTGATACGCGGGAAAAACGTTACTCTCAGTTTAGATAGAGTTAAGCCTGCTGATTTGTTGAATGACATTATGAATCATCCTGTCAACACTAATTATAAAAAGGTTAGGTTTAATATTGATTCTTTGGGAGGTTGATTTTATTTTTGAAGGGGGAATATATGTAGCGTTCTTGTTAAAGAACACGATAAAACCCTCGGTGTACTTTTTGAAACTGTAACAAAATCCGCATGAAAAGCGTGCTTCACGTAAAAATATCGTGGAAGAGGTTTTTAATATTTTTAATCATATTTTCGCTCTACGGAGCGATTTTATGCAAAAATTCCAATAACTCCTCAAGGAGTGTAATTTTAGAAAGTGTAGTAAATGTCGCTGCACGGGGACGTAATGTCGCCCCGACCACCAAAATTTAGAAAGTATAATAAAATTTGACTTTAATTTCGGAAATTTCAAAATTAAAAACCCTTTTACGAATCCACATTGTTAAACACTGCAACTCATGCGCGGTATTAAATATGAGGACAAGTTAATCCAGCTTCTATTCAAAGTATATCGTGAGTTTTAGCGAAAATAGCCTTTAGCGACATGGGACCTCCATCATTTCCTGGCAGTCGATTTTGACGGGAAAATGATGACTTTTAACGGGATTTGCCCTAAACCGGTTCCTCAGTGATTCGGTGTCAGAAAAGTTTCTTTACCATGTACTCATATGTGCATGGGACCGCCTTGCCTGAACGTATGAAATTGTACTTGCCCAAATATAATTCAAAGTCGTTGCGATTAAAGCATTTTAAAGCTCCGAGGAGCGACCAAAATTGATATTGAAATAAAAATACGTGAATAGACAGGCAAGCAAAAGCCCACCAAAATTTAGAAGCATTGAACTTTTCTTGAATCTTTTTGTGTAATCGTTAGCTCGAAAACCGCATATTGGATGGTAGTTGGTACATTATAAGTCGTTCCGTTCCTCACCATGTGTTGTACACGGGCAAGACTATAGTTTGTAAAAACATATTTCTTGAAGTTGTTGTAAAACATGAATTTTTAAAGAGATTTAATATATATTTTTGAACTTTATATTGTCTTTTACTTGTGTTTGTAAAATTCCCTTTCAGGAATAATTTTGAGAAAGTGTTAGTACCTACTGTGTTAGATTTATAGTGTTACGACGTCCAATAGATACCATCAGAGCAGCAGTTGAGCAGAAACGAACAGTAAGTATAAATTTTATATTATTCACCATCTGAAACAGTCGTTTTGAACCCTTATTTTGTAAACGTTAACATTCATTTTTGATAAATACAGTAAAAGTTCTTCAGACCCAAAAGATGAATCGTTCACATTCTCTTACTACATACTTCGTAACTGCAACGGACACCTAGCCAGCCCCAGCTATCTTTAAAATGTGGTTTTCACTTTGGTATCCAGGACACGGAATTAAAAAATAAACATTATAAAATAATATTAAATTATATAATATATTTTACGTTTTTAATCCAAAACTTCATAATTTTTTAAGTCTTGAATAAAGGAATTCTTGTTTAGCATTTTATTTATTTTTGTACTGTCGTGAGCAGAAAAAAATATTACAACTCTTTTTTTCGAATATAAATCTGTCTCAATTTGAATATGTAATGAGTAGACGAAATAAAACAGATATCGCTTTTAATTTATTTTTTATTTTAATGCTGTAGTTATTGCTATAGTAAATAATGGATGGTTAATGAGACAAATTGCACTGCGTTATAACATTAACAAAAATTTGGTGTATAACATTTTAAGGAAGTGGAGAATAAACGGTACGATTAGTAGAAATCCTGGATCAAATGACAAAGGATATCATATCATACCATATATATTTATAACTTCCATAAGCCTGTTTGGCATATAATTAAATAACCTTATACAATAATGATTAGTAATAATATTTTCCCATGCATTATTTACTATTTCCAGTAGTTCTTCGGCATTCCGTGGTCTCACATTTCGTTTTTGAATACTTCTTACGAGTAGTCCTCCATACTTCTTTCTCAGGGTTAAGATTTGGACTATGACTGGACCAGTTATGAACATTGACGTTGTTATCTTGAAACCAGTTAGTTACGGTATGAGCAGTATGAACGGAACAATTGTTTTGTTCAAATATGAACTCATTATTAGGAAATAATTGTGACAGAAGGGAGCATAATATTGTCTAAAATCCTAATATACGTTTCACTATTAAATCGTTCCTCAATATGCCACAAAACATTGTTAGATATATATGTCTCATCGAGTCGAATATTCGAAGGCGGTAAACACGAATACGACCGCTGTATGTTGACCGGAAAGTTTTTTCGTCTGTAAAGATTATATTGTTCCAAAAATTTACATCATACGCTAAAAATTCAAGCGCAAATCCTACTAGAGCTTCTTTATGTTCAGCTTTAAGTAAGTATTTATGTGCTGCTGCATGACAGCTTAGCTCCGATTCTCTTACTCGCCGGCGACTAGCACTACTCGATCCAGGAAAATTCGTTTCTTCAGCAGCCTGAATAACTGAGTAAAATGGATTTTCTGCTAAAGCATTAACCAATTGCAAATCTTGTTGTTGAGTTCATGTCCTTCGTCGCCCTGATACATGATTTCTACTAATCGTACCGTTTATTCTCCACTTTCTTAAAATGTTACACACCGAACTTTTGTCAATGTTACAACGCAGCGCAATTGGTCTCATTGACCATCCATCTTCTGCTTTAGCAATAACTCCAGATTTAACTAAATCGCTTATATGAGGCATATTAGTTTCTTGCACACTTGCAATAAATTATGACAACTAACTGACAATATCACAAAAATTAAAGTTAGATGTACACAATTAGATTTTAGCAAAATACCGTTATAAGACTTGTCCTATTTTTTTTGCTCACGACTGTACCACAACCCCGGAACAACATTATCTTAATTGCTTGCGTAACCCCAAAGTTGATGGTACCTATTTGACATATCTCTCACATACAATAATAATTTGATGATCATCAATGGAACTGTCAAAAGTATTTACAGATGGACAAGACTGAACCCGTTCCGGGTATAAAAATATAGTACATTAATAAACTAGCCTAATACAGGTCAGAAACTGCGTTGAACTAAATTGAGGAAAATACGACGTATAATTAACGACGATTTAATTTCGGCACATATCAAAGTAACCCTGTTCATAATTAGAACTTTATTAATAATAATGTGGAAGTTATAAGTGAACCACGGAACAGAAGCAAGTAACTTACACGTGTTTGTTTATCCTAAATCCTCCGCTTTCCTTGCATGATTTATATATGAAACAAGCATGCCCCTGCCGCATAATATGTGCTTCAACAACTATGCCTTCTGATATTAATACATCAAGGAACACTTTATACTTAAATATTTATGATTTAATATAGGTGTTAATAAGCTAGAAGAAAATATAAATATTACCTTGGGTAATTCATCTTTTAACAAATAATTTTTCGACGTCATAAAAATACCAAAATAACTGGTGAATGGGATCCGCAAAGGTTTAAGCTTTCCATTCATGCAATATTGTAAAAAAATATTAGATGAATTATATTGTAAAATTATACAGTTTAAACTAGATAATAGTGACAGAGATAGC
Organism: Leptura quadrifasciata; assembly: GCA_963675555.1. Lineage (NCBI taxonomy): Eukaryota > Metazoa > Arthropoda > Insecta > Coleoptera > Cerambycidae > Leptura > Leptura quadrifasciata. The sequence continues at coordinate 8,496,533 of OY776674.1, forward strand.
ATAACAAATATAAAAATTTTGAGTACTTAAAATCTTTTAATTCAAATATAATTTATTTTATACATAATTGAATTTTACAGCAATTTTACAGAAAACTATCTCCAAAATGTATAATACCTAATGTTAATGCTATTCACGTTTTTATGACACTGAAGCTTGTAGGAGAACATAGGGAATATATGAGCTGAGGCAAAAAAATAAAGCAATACGCTTGTCCCACACCAATTGCAGACTGCTGTCAGTCTTTCGGCTGGTGTTTATTGCAATCGAAGCATTAGCGTTTTGTTGGTAATACACAGTTATTACACTTAACGCGCCAGGCTTGTAACGAGTAATTCAGCGCTCAGCGGGGCACATATCCCAGAGAGTAGCTGTTGGTTGCAGTCTGGTTACGTTCCTTATAGTAAAATAAGGATTTTATAGAGGAGTTTGCGAAACATTATGTTTCGTCTTAGTTGTTACCATTAAAATTTAACAAAAAGAAAATTGTTCCTAATCCCTATAACCACCCATTAATAATTATTTAAAAATTGTTGCAATCATTTGCACCACATTAAAAAAAATAACAAAAAATCTGAAGTAATTTTTTCAACATCTGCACATTTTTAAATCTTTGCTAGGCTTTCAATCCATCGATTAAACTGCTTTGAATGCTCTGTTGTTACTCCAGTCAATGAATACAATTGATCTTGCAAAAGATCTGGAAGTTTTGAAACTTGGCACTGCAATTGAGGTCAGCTGGAGCAGGTTCTTCCTGCGTAGTTATGGCAATCAGGCCAGCTTTGGATTTTTTCCACCCCCAATCGAGTGGATTTTTCTGCACACCAAGGCATTGTTGAACTTGATGGTAAGTTCTACATAACTGTAGTCGGGCGGCCTATGGCTAATTCTCTAATTTTATGCACCATGTTTCCAAAATGGCGTTGCAAGCGGTACGATGGCGTGTTCGCAAAATCAGGTGGACCTCAAGATCTAGGTGTGTGCTAAGTTTCAAAATTTCCCGACCTTTTGCTAACAAATCCTGTTTTTATGTATTCATTGACTGGATTATGTCTATTGTTTCTCTGCTATTATTTAGATATTCGGAATTGAAATTCATTTTTTTTCACCATACAGACAGACAGATATATTTGAGCTGGTAGTGCGTAAGTCATTTTAGTTAATGTATTAAATAATCACCGTTAAGTGGTATTAAGTAAGGCTCAGAAATTAGAAAAGAATTCCACGGCTATAAAAAATTATCTAGACTTAATTTATATTCAAATGCAAGTCCTTGAGTAACTATTATAATTAGTTATGTGATGTAATGATCAGATCACATAAATACATCAAATAAACGACGCTCATGGATGCAAATTAATTTGTAGGGCTCAGATTGATGCCTCGTGGGTAGTGGAAAAAACAAATTCTAAATTATAATGAAATGGAGGTTTTGAAGTTAAAAAATATCGAATATGTTTGAATCGTCATATAGTCTGTATGTCTGTCTGTCAGGCTGTCCATGTGTGATACGTTTTTATCGAAGATAGCTCAACGTAGAAATCTTAAATTTTAGATACAGTGTGTTTCACTTCTCGTGAAGACATATCTGTATCTCCTTTATTTGTGGCCGAATTCATTTCTAATTTTTATCACATATACAACTCTATAAGGCGACTTTACATGACACACAAATGTTGTCTAGATCTAAAACGCCGGCCTACTGCGATAAAAAGAAAATCGTAATTTTCGAGAAATCATAGTAGGCTTAGAAATAGACAAAAATTTTGTTAATAAAAGTTGTTCAGAATCACGAGATATGCCCCCCTATAAAATTTGGTGAAAATCGGAAAACTTCACTTCTCGTGAAGACACCCCTGTATCTCCTTTATTTGTGGCCGAATTTCAAGACTAATTCATGGAGTTATACAGCTCCATAAAGCGACTTTGTCCAACACATAGAGATAACTTTTTCCAACAAATGAAAGTCGTGCACAATTATTATTAAAATTATTTATTAAATAAAATATGAAGTAAGTGTTTACAATGAATGACTATATTATTATATTCGGCCTCTTTCTACTAACCCACCATCAAGTGTAATACACTTCTCAATCCGCTTTCTGTTATTTATTACAACTCTTCGCAATTCTTGAGCTGTAACTTCTAAACACGCTTGCCTTATCCTCTCACAAAGCTGCTCCACATTTTGAGGTCTGGTCTTATAAACTTTGTATTTAATATGACCCCAAATATAAAAGTCCATGGGAGTGAAATCAGGAGATCTGGGTGGCCAATGTATTAGAGGGCTATTTCGTCCTATCCATCTTTGGGTAAAATGTTCATTCATCCATGCTCTTACTACTACAGAATTACGGATAGATGCTGGAAATACAATTGTTCCAAAGGAAAATCGACTATTGCATTCCACAGATAATTATTTAAAAATTGTCGCAAATGTAACGCATTTATATTTTGAAAAAAGAAGACGGCCCTATTATTGTTTCGTTTAAAATTCCGCACCACACATTTACCTTCTGGGAATATTGCCTTTTTCAATTTATTACCCAATCAGGATTTTCTACTGCCCAGTACCTAGAGTTTTGTGATGATACCACCCCGTTGGTGGAGAAAGTTGCTTCATGCGTGAAAATTATTTTCTTCAAAAGTCTCGATTGTTTAAATAATTACCTTGGATTCATAAACAATATTCTAGTCTTCTCTCTTCATCACCTTCCTCCAAAGTGTGTAAACATTTTGGTTTATACGGTTGTAGTTTATGGCGTTTTAAACATCCCCAAATTTTTGACACCGACAAATTCAGGTCACGAGCCATATTTCTAAGGCTGATAGTGGGATTGGCGTTAAACGCCGCTAATATAACATTATCATCTTCAGGCCTTCGATTAAGATGTACTCTCGGTTTAAGCAGATTACCAGTTGTATTGAACAAGTGACATAATCTTGCTATGGTACCATGGTGTATTGGTTGTCTTAGAGGATGTCTTAAATTAAGTTCTTCTGCTGCTTCTCTTGAAGACCGTACGTTTTCACCGACTATCTTTATTATTTCTACTTTTTCATCAGCAGTTAAAAGTATTCTAGTCATTATGAGTAAAAAAATCAAATAAGGAAACTAGCAAACTCAACAATAGATAACAACAATCACTTCTGTCATAAAAGTAGTAAAATTGACAGTTAATTTCACGGCATTCTTAACATTTAAAACAAAAAAACCGCTCCTAAATCTCTGAGCCGATAAGGAGGAAGGATATGATGGAGCGTTACTTCTCAAGAACAGTGACAACAAAAAAAAACAGTATTACATTGTTAACTTGATGTGTAATAATAAGAAGTGACTTTTTTAGCGTTTTATTGAATCATGATTTTTGCTCACAACTTTCATTTGTTGGAAAAAGTTATCTCTATGTGTCGCTTTGTGGAGCTGTATAACTCCATGAATTAGTCTTGAAATTCGGCCACAAATAAAGGCGATACAGGGGTGTCTTCACGAGAAATGAAACAATTTTTTTTTTGAAAGTTTTCCGATTTTCACCAAATTTCATAGGGGGGCATATCTCGTGATTCTGAACAACTTTTATTAACAAAATTTTTGTCTATTTCTAAGCCTACTATGATTTCTCGAAAATTACGATTTTCTTTTTATCGCAGTAGGCCGGCGTTTTAGATCTAGACGACATTTATGTGTCATGTAAAGTCGCCTTATAGAGTTGTATATCTGATAAAAATTAGAAATGAATTCGGCGACAAATAAAGGAGACACAGGGGTGTCTTCACGAGAAGTGAAACACACTGTATAAGACCTGGGATGTAAAATGAAGACGCTTTTGAATGTAGCCTTATCTGGGTTAGCGTGTACAGATTCCTAACGCGGTCGCTGGTCCAGGTCCAAGTTTGTTTGCTTGACAATACATCAAATGATGTTGATTGGAAGACGCTTTCCGCATATACAGAGTTCAGCGATCACGTCCAATTTGTTTTTGTGAATAGAAACTACCATCTAAATGCAGTATGAAAATTTTGATAAAATATTTGTCTAGAGCAGTAATTAATTAAACAAGTCCAATCTGGAAATAGAAATTAATCATTATATTATGACTGTGAACTGAATTCTAAGGTTTTCAACCTTTTAACGTAAATATGTGTATAAATAAATTTTTCTTTCTTGAAGAGGAGGTATATTATTACATGCATTATAATGATTTTCAATTATAAAATATTAACAACAATTGTTTTTGCTGCCTATATAACCTTCGCAACCTTACAATCACATGTAATTTATATGCAATTTGAATTATATTACTTGCAGTTTATAATAATTCTTGTTGATATTTTTTTCAAGATCAAGGTAAATTAAATGAACAACACAATTCTTACTCAATAAGATTATAATTGTAAACATTAGCAGGCTAAGAAGTTAACTTGAAGATATAATTCTTTTAATAAATTATAGTATTCTAAACAATTGACCTCCGGTATTAAACAATTACATCCTAGCGGAAATATCAGAAATCAATGATAATTCTTTTACCCCAGTCGGTATCTACCGTAGAAATCAATAAGTTTTTTCTTCTTTTATCGTTGGGGATTTATGGGTGGTCCAAATCCAGATTTTCGGGATTCCAATCTTGTTGCGTTAGCCGCCATCTTGAATTGAAACAGCAGTTTCATTTTTTTTAATGAATTGTTAATTTAACTTTATCGTGAAAAATGAGAATAACCAAACTTGCAGAAAATTTAATTCGTCACAACTTCACTTATTATAATATTTTCGTAGAATTGATATTTTTTAATTTATGCCTACTGTAAAAGGAAAGTAGGTGTCAATAAATTGTTTATGCAACTATGAAGTTGTTCCTCGACAAATTGTTAACGTCAATTCACTGTAACAAAACAGTGGACAAAAAAATATATATTTTTGAAAACTCTAAGAAGTCTTCTTATTAAGGGGCAAGAAAGTACCTTTTAGGGTGTATTTCAAAGTATTTAGTTCTTAGCTCTACGTTGAATGCTTATGCCTGTCAAATTTGAAGTTTCTAACGTAAGTTGATTTTCCTATCCGGACATAAAAAAATACTTAAGAATGCTACTACGATTTTTCACCCCTAGGAGATGTTAGGGGTGGTAGTCTACAATCTTCAAATTTTGGATTATTTCCTTTTCTATAGCCTTAAATCTAATACTGAGAAATTCTGAGTATCTACGGTATCTGTAAACAGCCAAGACCGTTGGACAATTAAAATTACAACGCTATCGTTTAAAGCGATAAGATTAAATATAAATTAGAAAAAACAACCAGCTGAAACAAACTGGGACAGTCATAAATAAGTAAGAAACGGGGGAAATCATGCAATATCTCTGAAGAAGGAAGCTTATTTTGTCGATGTAAAATAATAGATATTCTTAGCGAAAATCCATAAATATTGCCGATGTTCCATTAATTATCATGGAAGAGGAGCAGAATATTCTCAATACCTTAAAACATAGTGGTGTGAAATCAACCAAAAGAAGAGTCTGGTCGAGAAAGAATAACGTAGAACAGTAGAAAAGGATTAGTAGGAAGGAAACTCAAATACCTAGGACACACGTGACAAATCAACTAAAAAAGGAGAGGAAATGTAAAGGATATAATTAAAATGGCAAGTGATACTTCTTGGATGGTCGTCGGACACCATAGACGTCTCTGTTACGTATAGCGATTTGCAAAGCAAGTACCATGTGCGGCAACCTCTAGCCCTAGTGCACTAAACCCCATTTGATAAATAAGATTTGCAGGAAACAACTACTCAGCGAGGAAATACCCCGACCTGCATTGGATTATACCTGCAAATTCTGAGAGTGGCCAAGTAGACATAGAACATAAAAATACCTCACGCAATATTGCTGATTAATGATTATTATAGTAATTACATTATGTATATTCAATCAAATAATTTAATGGAAACTCTACCTACAGCATTTCATTCCGCGTTGGATTTGACGAACAGTGAGATATTTTTTATTTGTTTGTCTTATAAAAAAATGTTGACCAAGTAGAAGTCCTTCCGAGTTTCTGATAAATAATCTAATTTGTTACAGATATAGATGTACTAGAATATGACATTGTACGGCCTTGAGCAAAAAAATAGGACAAGTCTTATAACGGTATTTTGCTAAAACCTAGTTGTGTACATTTAACTTTAATTTTTGTGACATTGTCAGTTAGTTGTCATAATTTATTGCGCGTGGAAAAAACTAATATACCTCATATAAGCGATTTAGTTAAATCTGGAGTTATTGCTAAAGCAGAAGACGGATGGTCAATGGGACAAATTGCACTGCGTTATAATATTGACAAAAATTCGGTGTCACATTTTAAGAAAGTGGAGAATAAACGGTACGATTAGTAGAAATCCTGGATCAGGATGACGAAGGATATTAACTCAACAATAAGATTTGCAATTGGTAAATGCTTTAGTAGAAAATCCATTTTACTCAGTTATTCAGGCTGCTGAAGAAACGAATTTTCCTGGATCGAGTAGTACTGGTCGCCGGCGAGTAAGAGAATCGGAGCTACGCTATCATGCAGCAGCACAGAAATACTTACTTAAAGCTGAACATACAGAAGCTCGAGTAGGATTTGTGCTTGAAGTTTTAGCGCTGATGTAACTTTTTGGAACGATGTAATCTTTACAGACGAAAAAACTTTCCAGTCAACACACACTGGTCGTATTCGTACCGCCCTCCGAATACTCGATTCGACGAGAAATATATATCTAACAATGATAAAAGGCGTAGATTTTCCATCAATATGTGGGCTTGGATATCGGCACGTGGTCCTATTGTTTTATGGCATATTGAGGAACGATTTAATAGTGAAACGTATATTAGGATTTTAGACAATATTATGCTCCCTTCTGTGTTACAATTATTTCCCAATAATGAGTTCATATTTCAGCAATGTTCCGTTCATACTGCTCATACCGTAACTAACTGATTTCAAGATAACAACATCAATGTTCTTAACTGGCCCAGTCATACTCCAGACCTTAACCCTGTGGAAGGAGTATGAGGGCTACTCGTAAGAATTATCCAAAAACTAAATGTGAGACCACGGAATGCCGAAGAATTACTTGAAATAGTAAATAATGCATCGGAAAATATTATTTCTAATGATTATTTTATAAGGTTCTTTAATTCTATGCGAAACAGACTTATAGAAGTTATAAATAGAAATGGTGCAATAACAAAATATTAATAGTTAGTTTCTTGTTAAGTAGGATATTCTTTGTTCTTTGATCCAGGATTTCTACTAATCGTACCGTTTATTCTCCACTTTCTTAAAATGTTACACACCAAATTCTTGTTAATGTTATAACGCAGTGCAATTTGTCTCATTAACCATCCATCATTTACTATAGCAATAACTACAGCATTAAAATAAAAAATAAATTAAAAGTGATATCTGTTTTATGTCGGCTAGTCATTACATATTCAAATAGAGACAGATTTACATTAGAAAAAGAAGTTTTCCTATTTTTTTCTGCTCACGACATTTATTATACCTAATGTTTAAATCTCTGTTTATTCCTGAGGATATTAGGGCTAATTTTATTTTAGTTCTACAAAGGGAAAAAATGTTTATTTTAATAATACCTATGTGGGATGATAAAAATTATTTTTGCAAATCGAAAATAAAAGAAAAAAATATAATTTTTTTATATATACTTTTTTCTTTCATCATCCCACATCGTAACATGTTTTTAATTTCTTTTAGTGAAAGCCGTTTTTTTTTAAATAATGATTTATATGAGAGTATATCGAAGCCAGCTTATGTCTGGAGCGCTCTTAAAATTTTGCGCTCAAAATTTTTGTCATCATTTTTTAAACATAAAATCTCCCAATTTCAGTTAAAATAAAAAAATTACGAAAAATGTCGAACCTGCCTATTGTTTGTAATTTAATTAAATTTAGTGCGTTACAGCGTGTATTCCGCGATATTATATATAATTATTATTTGATTATAATTTTATTTTTATTTGAGTTTAATTCGGTAAAATGTCACTTTAGCGGACTTTCCTAATAATGCGTCCAGTTGACAGCTAAAAAAGTTAATTGTTGATAGGTATAATAATAACACTAAAATAATGATATGGACAAAATCGTACGAATTTAATTGGTCGTTGGAAGCGTCAAAAATAATCACAGATTTCTTTTGTTCGCGACGTCAGAATGATACTTCAAAATTCTTTTTACTGCATAAAATATACCTTTCAACTCGTGCGCTTCAAATCCTAATAAATTTAATTTATAAAATGAGCTTTTTCTATGCTAATGTATTAATTGTTCCAGTTATTGTAAGTTAGTTTTTTTTTTGATTCTCAGTACTACTAAATTATTAATCCTGTGGTTTATATTTTATGTAATAATACTAAACAGATTTTTAAGCTATATTTTTTTCTTTTTTTAAGAACCAGTTTAAATCGAATATATGACTCAGTGTTGTTAAACATCGGTGTACCACGAATCCATAAGGGGTACTCGAATTTTAGCAGTAACTAATTGAAAACTGGTTTCTGCCAAGGTAAATTTATTTTCAATCCCGACTACTCGTTACTGTAGAGGGACATGGCCGCTTTTTTAAGTTTTATTAAAAGAAGTTTGTGTTGTTATCAGATTGGTTATATTATTATATCGATAACATTTTAGTATGAGCCAATGTGATGTTTACTGATTAGTATGCATTATATTATTGCAGATTTATTTTATTACATTTTAGAGGCATTTGTTTTATAGATCATTTAAATGTACAAGTAAGCCTCACAATACCTACAGACCAGGTACTAAGGTAAAGTAAAAAGCCAGGTAAAAAATTTGAACAAACTTTGGTCATTTTTGACACAATTGGCTCTGATATTACACCCTCTACAAAGAACAGCTTGCTTTTGACGACCTTGCAAAACACATTTTTGTACATTAAAAGCCGCTTTACACTTTGCAATTTTCATTGCCGGCAATTTATATTGCGAGCAAGGGATTGCGGATTTGATCTTGCAGCTCACTTTACATTTGGCAATTTTCCTTGCTTAAGAAACAGGTGTACCATCATAGATGAATCGGATGATGCCCGCAAAGATTTGAGTTTATGGTTATTATTTTCTCTTTTAAAAGGATTATAAGATGTTTACGACGAATATACGGGCTAAAATTGCGGTAGCATCATGTACTTTGTTAATCGGTGCTGCTTTGTACTATTATAAAATCAAGGAGATAGAAGGTGATGGATAAATCCCTGGTTAAACATCGACAAAAGGTTTAGATTTATTTATGGCCTAAGTAGACAGACACGTAATAGGCCAAAATGTGAAGCCATCCAAATAAGGAAGGAATTTAATGAATATGTAAATGGCTGCGGTAGTGTTCCCTATACTGGCAGGATAATATGATTTAAATCTTCGTTAGGATACATATATATAGATCATTTTACTTATTATGTCATTAAAACATGAGAAATACGAATAGTAACAGTAATTTCTATTCTGTTGGCTACACGTAAATACGAGAAAAATGTCACTAAATTAGCTGATAAAAAGACATAGTAGTGCGCAAATTCGCAAGAGTAATTTTATTGCCAGCAATGAAATTTGAAAAGTGTAATGCAGCTTTAACCCGTTCAGCGACACAATTGGTGTCAATAGCATCTTAGCTTCATAAAGCACCGTTTAAGCAATATCAGACAAAATAGCTTTTCGTACCATCATGGCACCGCGACCCGTTTTAGAATTTCTGGAAGTTGAGCCTGGAAGCCAGACATAACCACCAAAATTGCTGTCAAGAGTATTGCTGGAATGTTCAGGACATCTGGAAATATGTATCACATGGACAGCAAAAAACCCCTTTAAACATCCGATGTCAAGTTTCACACCCAAATATGACCCCTACTTCCTCCCCACCCGCTGCACCGATTGGCAAATAGTCAGCAAAAAAGCAGATGAGAGACATTCTTACAACGGTATCACGGTCTATAGAGGTGCTGGACCATCATTCCGGGAGATCTTGGTCCTATATCTGATAGTAAAGCAATAAGACAATGACAATAAAATATACAAATAATAAGTATACCGGGTGTTAGAAAAGTATTATTATCGAAAAATAAAAAATACGGGTCAAAATTTTTTCAAAAAAATATCTACTGATACCAAAATGACCTCCCCACCCACCACCCTGTGGGTGGGGCGAGGGGCAACTTTAAAAGTTCAAATGAAAACCTCTATTTGTTATCGCGGAATCGGATTCTACGGCAAAAAATACGTAAATTTTTTTCCGGACATTTTTTTCGATTCTTGCATGGTGTCGTTGTAATCGCAAAAAATTAAAAGAAAACATTACTGTTTCAAGAGTAGCGTCTTGTGCCCATAAAAAACGTCCAATTCAAAAACTGAAAAACACGTATTTGTTATTTTTACGAAATCTCTCCAATGACATTGGATTTTTTCTGCAAAAATGTTTATTATGCGTTGCCTCAGCTCATCCAAATCACGAGGTTTAGTGAAATAAGCCTTATCCTTCACGTAGCCCCAAACAGAACAATCAAGTGGCGCGAGGTCGGGAGATCTTGCTGGCCATTCAATAGTTCCTCTTCGACTTATCCATCGATTTTCGAAAGTATCATTCAAATAGTCCCTAACAATAGAGTGTGGAGGACCCCATCTTGCTGGAACCAAACTTATCGAACTCATCATCAACAATTTCTTATATTGCGGGAACTATTTGATTTGTCAACATTTCCAGGTATTTTTCTCCCTTCAAATTTCCATCTATGAAAAACGGTGCTATGATTCGATCCCTGAAAACTCCTGCCGATACATTTAATTTTTGTGGATGTGGGTGTTTCAAGCATCCTGTGAGGGTTTTCGTCACTCCAATATCTGAAATTATGGCGATTAACTTTTCCACTGAGTTCGAAACTTGCTTCATCTGAGAAGGCAAGTAGAGATGACAGAAAATTTGGGTTTTGGTTACTCCTTTCCATCATTAATTCACTAAATTCAAGTCGCCGATCAAGATCATCTTCATTTAACTCTTGGTGAAGGTGAATTTTGTAAGGATGAAATTTCAAAAGTTTCAAATTCTTATGAACTGAAAATGCACTCATATCAAGCTGTTGACTGGCTTTTCTGATTGATAACCTTCGATTTTCAACAAATACCTGGGCCACTTCCATTTGTCGAGCTTCCGATGTTTCAGATTTTAGTCTTCCAGATTTTGGGCGATTTTTATTTGTCCTTGTGTCTAGGAAACATTTGATGGTACGGGACACAGTAGATTTCGAAATTCCCACTTGATCTACATGGAAAGTTTCGTTGAATAAATTCACAACTACATCATAGGACCTTTCTTTATCGCCCCACCCTCGCATCATTAAAAGAGAAACTCTCTCTTCCTGTGATAATGTAGCCATTATGCAGAAAAAAACCGCGAGCACTAATGAAAAATGAAATAACCTTTTCAGTACAAAAGTGCGCTCCTACCTCTACAAAAGTTGGAAGGAAATGAACGTTCTCGCAGAAATTTCATAAAATAAATACTGTTATTAAGGACACTTTAAAAAAAACATTCATAAAAACCAAGATATCACAGATATTGTTTTTTAAACTGAATGTTTTTTTTGCCAACACGAGTAGCTAGAGTTTGTAAATATTTACAAACTTATGGACGCTTAAGGTTTATTTCAATTTTGTGCGATTGCAACAACACCTTGCGAGAAATTTACGTATTTTTGGCCGCAGAATCTGAATCCGTTATAAAAAATAGGGATTTTGATTACAAATTTCAAAGTTGCCCCTGCCCGACCCACTGGGTTAGGGGTGGGAGAGTCGAATCCAATGTCATTGAATAGATTTCTTAAAAATAACAAATACGGGTTTTTCAGTTTTTGAATTGGACGTTTTTTTATAGGCACAAGACGCTACTCTTGAAACAGTAATGTTTTCTTTTCATTTTTTGCGATTACAGCGACACCATGCAAGAATCGAAAAAAATGTCCGGAATAAAATGTACGTATTTTTTGCCTTAGAATCCGATTCCGTAATAAAAAATAGGGGTTTCCATTTGAAATTTTAAAGTTGCCCCTCGCCCCACCCACAGGGTGGAGGGTGGGGAGGTCATTTTGGTATCAGTAGATAGTTTTTTGAAAAATTTTTGACACCTATTTTTTTATTTTTCGATTTGATGCAAACTGTTCGAGATTTTCTACCGTTCCCATACTTTTCTAACACCCGGTATATAACACAGTACAAAGTCAGAACTTTCCTATACCTTGTAAAAAACTGGCTTTTCCCAAAATTAAATCATGTGAAATTCAAATTCTGTTAATAATTTTACAGATCTACATGATGAGATATTCTAAAAAATAATGTAATTTCAGTGTCGCCTAAGAATTTATTTGACCATATCAATCATTAATTGTAAATCGGAGTGTTCATGTTCAGAATGGACCTTGGTAAAAAAAAGTGCAACAAAGGGAGATAACTGAATGCGAGCCTTATTAATTTGCTCTATCGAGAATGAAATGTATTGAGAGATATTGATTTTGATGAAATCATAAAATTACTCGTTAAAAATAAACAACGAAAAAGGCATTTTAAAATTTGATAAGTAGTTTTCAATATTTGATTATCTCGTGATATTTTTAAATCATATTAGTTTCAGTTATTTTATTATTTTAGGTATTTTTCTTGCTCTACAATTATTAAAATATTAATTCTCAAATATTTCAGTGAAATTTCTGAAAATTTGCAACGGTGGCATAAAACGGAAAGATAAATTCCCTAAATCCGCCCACTTTCCACATCTCTGCACTTAAAATATTTGTATATATTTTCAAGTTTTCAAAAAATTTATTGCCCTGTTTAGCGGCCGTTTAGTACGAAAATTTCAATAACCGTATAAAGCATACCTTGAAAATAATTTAATAATTACAACAAATAATATCGTATAAAAGTTTAACCCATTTACAGAGGCCATCAACTTCCATTGAAAAAAAAATAATATCCCATGTCTCCAAAACACCATCATTACTAAAACAAGCAAGGATACCATTATTTTAATGAGTGTATATGTATAGCTGGTTTTTACAATCTGTAATAATTGTAACCCTGTTGATGACCAGCTTGGAACTCATTGCCCGTATCACAAATTGTAACAATTAATGATTTCTTCGTGTGAGGATGGACACCTATTTACGGAAGTAGTTAGTTCTTTAGATAAATGGGACAAGGCTTATTTTAATTATGGACCGTAGTTTAGTATAAACTGTAACCGATAATTTAGAAGCGTTTACTGGGAATGTATCGGAATTATATTATTTTTACTTAGCATTTTGAACACAATTAGTTAGGTGCAAAGAGTAATAGTCCTACTCGGCCCTAGTTATCGAGACCGACATCCAGCCAATGGATATTGGCGCACAATTAGATTAGATTTGACTTGAAGTGATCTGGAACTGTTCATATCATGCAAAATAAATTTAATTGTATTGCTTTATTGTCCAAAAGTCCATAATACAAAACAGTATAAGCCATGTCAACACATGGTAAAAGTACAAAATAAAAACACAAATAAAAACAATTATAACACTATATGCAACTAAGCACACAATTAAAATTGTTAGTAGTAAAATTACGTAGATATGAACATCAGCCAAAGTTATTATTTAAAACTATTAAACATTAATAATAACATTGTTTAAGTAAATGTTTTTAATGACATTTTTGAAATGTCTAAAATTTGTATTCCTAATAACAATAGGAACTTTATTATACAATATTAGACCCATATATTTGGGACCACATTCATAAGTTGATAATTGGTGATTTGGTTTTGTTACGTGTTTACAGTCTCCAGTAAACACCCAGTACGTAGGTTTAATAAATTGCAACAAGAACTTTCATAAACCACTACTTTATTAATCACTTAATTACAATAACTAGTTCTTACAATTGCACATTAGTACACACTAATTACAAGTTCCATCTACTATAGGCTTACTGTTCTCCATCTTATCTTATCACTTGCTCATCTCATGCATAACTATCCTCAGTGCGCTTGGATTCACTTTATATATATTCGCGTCGAATGTACTCTATTATTCTAGAATGTTTCAGTGCATCGTTCGAGATCCTTCCAGTCCTTTTAGTATTTTCTATGAGGCAGTGGCGTAGGCATGCACATAAGAGTATTAACAAGTTCTCAGCTCCACGAGTATTATAAGTATGATTGAAATTATGCAATAAAAATTAACTACTATTTGCATGAACGTATGAGAACATTTTGAACATATAAACTCAAGGCAAAGGCAGAATTTTTAGTTCTCTAAATATTTGTTTACAAGTGGCCAATCGAGACGCACCTATCATATTTCGAATAGTTTTCTTTTGTATTTTAAAAACTCTGTCAGCATTGTGTGAGGAGCCCCAAAACATTATGCCATAAGTCATTCTGGAGTAGAAGTGTACGTAATAATATTTGATAATAGTTTCCATCCTTGATACGCTTTTTAACCTATATAGGGCATAAAATGTGGGTAAGAATTTCTTTGCTAGGTAATCAGAATGAGGTTCCCAATTAGACGCGCTGTCCAATGTAATGCCAAGAAATTTGATTGAATTTTGCTGTTGAATAGATTTATCCGGGGCCCTTAGAAGATAACTTTCATTATCGTATGTTATTCTAGATGTAGAATTAATGAACACTGTTTTGGAAGCATTTAAAAATAAACTATTTAATCTAAACCAATCAGAACATTTTACAATCCCTTGTTGCTTATTGGAAAATATGTTATCTGAAAAATTTGTGTCACAATCAAGTAAGAATTAACATCAGCAAACATAATTAAATTGTTACTGAGCGATATAAAATTAGGTAGATCATTGACAAAAAGTAAGAATAGCAAAGGTCCTAAAACAGACTCCTGTGGAACGCCAATTAGGGTATATTGGCTCGCTGACCTTATACCATTTACTTCCACTAATTGACTCCTGTCAGTAAGTCAAGTCAGTCAAGTCAAGTAAGATTTCACTCAATCGTATATTTTCTCTCAATCCATAATAAAGAAGTTTCTTTAGAAGTAGATCTTGATTGGTTAAGTCAAAGGCTTTGCTTAAATCCATGAACAATCCAGTGCATTTCTTATTTTCATTCATGTTCTCATAGAGTAGATTTAGAAATCCCATGATTGCTGTTTCAGTAGATATGCATTTGTGGAAACCATGCTAAGTATTAGTAAAGATATTGTATTGTATTGTAAAGATTTTGAAAACAACTTAAGGCGGAAGCGCTTATAGGATTGAGAAAATTTCAAACCCAAGGTAACAGAAAATACTGGTACTTAACCACCTTCAGAATAAATAGTACTGTTGCGGCCGAATTAAAGTAATCGATTTTTGACGAAGTGGTCTGTTTTTTCAACAAAAGTCTCTTGTAAATAGAGAATTTTATGTCAGTTATGTCAATTAACAGCAATTTACGTTACCGGAAAGAGGTGCGCTTTGTAGTCCAACCCAAACTTGGAGAGACCTGTAAAACACTATTTTTCTGTCATTAACGTACAGTACTTTTTTCTGACTAACTGACGCTGATAAGAAATCAGTTTTTTATTATCTTTATACTTTAGAGCACACTAGTACAGTAGTGTTAAGAAAGTATGTATTATAATGGTCCGAAGATTCGACTTCCAGATATTTTAGTCACGCGGGAAAGATACAACGACAAACAATACTAGCTAATTAAATAAACTATTTTTATGACCGACACTATTATACAACTTCAATTTTTATTACTTCTTAAAAAATTTTCTAAGAAAATTACAACTATAAAAAACAGTAATTAACTATAGATATAAATTATTTTGTAATAATTATGTTAAATAGATAATTATGAACATTAGATATGGTGCTCCTCGATACTAAGAAGACGTTCGACACTGTCTGTATCCCGGGATTACTGTACAAACTTCATAACTATAACTTCCCGACTCACATCACGAAACTTATTCACTCGTTTGCCCACCCTGCAAGTCCGGGTGAATAACAAACTCTCAACACGGCGAGGCATTCACGCGGGAGTCCCCCAAGGATCGTGTCTATCAAAGTTGTACAACTTGTACATTTTCAAGTTCCCAGGGTTCTCGAATATGAGGCTGGCCAAATACGCCAGCGAACGGCCATATACGCGCATTCACACAACGCGCAAGCGGCGAATATGCTGCGAAGGCGTACATGGCTCGTGCCATGGCTTACTACGATCAGTGGAAGATTCGGGTGAACGCGAGGCAATAATTTTCACGCGTCGCTTCACTGAAAATATAACAATCACACCAATTTCGATCACGGGAAACAAAATTGTAACCAAAAGATGAGTGAAGTACTTGGGGTTCAGACTGGACCAAAGACTGACGCTTAACACACATATCAATCAGACGATACAGATGGTATACTCCCTGTCCAGGAGTGTGTATCCACTCATGGTCAGGGGTAGCAGACTCGATAGACAAAATAGAAAACTGTTATACACAATGGTAATCAGGCCATCCATTACATACGCGGCGCCGCTGTGGTGCAGCATACCGGTCACGACAATGAAAAAAAGTTTTGCAACACAAATTTATACGCCTCATATCGAACTCTGGAAGGTACACCTCCCTCAGAGATCTTTACGAACGCTGCAACTACATAACCCCGATAGCGGACTATGTCCAGCACATCTCTCAAAACTTCTAGTTGGGCGATAGTCCGATAACAAGACACATGATGCAAATTAGATAACATAATGCCCCATTTCGGATCAAACACCCCTTGCCGTATCAGACGTTGCCAATTTTCCGGCAACCACTATAGCCAAGTTTCAACAACTGTACCTTCCTCTTGTCCTATCCACATTTCGCTAATATTTCATACCTTTCGCTCGTCTTTAATCCTTTCTGCCCCCTCTTATTTTCTTTGTTCTTCTTCGTATCTTTTTATATATTTTTTGTCTCTAAATTCATTTCCCATCATTAACCTTGTAACAAAATCAAAACTATTTAAACTCAAAATTTTTAAACTCAAAGTTTAGACCAGCCCTGCGCAGCCCCTCATTGTTATATCTCGCGGAAGGCGTTCGAATTGTGGTACTAGCGTCCAAATCCAAAATTATTACCTGTTTTTATTTTTGTTAAAAAAGAGTTTAGGTTTAGTTGTTGTTCAATTTGTCGTTTTCGCCGAACCAGGCCCGTCCCGCCCGATCCTGCAACCCCCCACCGCGTCAACGCGTGCACGATCGGTTCCGGGGCAGGTCCTGGGGAGGCAACTCTTTATAATGTTCTTAATTATAATAAAGTTCTTTTGAATTGAATTAAATTGATGCGTCACTGGTGAGAACCATATTTACAACGAGAAAATCAGTCGATTACTATTTTTCGACCGCAACAGATCGTACTCTGCTACTGATTTCCACAAAGTTGAGCCCCCATCTTGATTTTAAATAGGTAGGGTCACACCGATCATCGCTAAGTATTCTTGTTATTTATATACAAACCAATTCATAATACTACCGATTATAGACAAGTTTAGGATAGGTACGTCTAATTTTAATGTACACCGATTGGTGTCACGTCAATCATTTTTTATTCCATTTAACGTCTAAAAGTAACTTTAGAAAGTATACTCCGCTTTATAGCATGTGCAATTTATGCAAATAATTAATTGGCTGTGACATTTTTATTTGCAGCGTTGCCTCTCTTAAAACATTAATTTAATGCAATAATCATTCCACTCTGAATTTTACTATATTTATGTTATTTATTGTATTCACATATTGTTCTAGTACGGTAAATTATCCTGATATTAGTATACATGTTTAATTTTTTTATTTTATTTAGTTTCTACTTGTAATCCTATTCTGTAACTAGGTTTGAGAATAGTGTAGGTACTGTCGTGAGCAGAAAAAAATAGGACAACTTTTTTTTTTCTAATGTAAATCTGACTCTATTTGAATATGTAATGAGTAGCCGAAATAAAACAGATATCATTTTTAATTTATTTTTTATTTTAATGCTGTAGTTATTGCTATAGTAAATAATGGATGGTTAATGAGACAAATCGCACTGCATTTGGTGTGTAACATTTTAAGAAAGTGGAGAATAAACGGTACGATTAGTAGAAATCCTGGATCAAAGGACAAAGGATATCCTACTTAACAAGAAACTAACTATTAATATTTCGTTATTGCACCATTTCTATTTGTAACTTCTATAAGTCTGTTTGGCATAGAATTAAATAACCTTATACAATAATCATTAGTAATAATATTTTCCCATGCGTTATTTACTATTTCCAGTAATTCTTTGGCATTCCGTCGTCTCACATTTCGTTTATGGATACTTCTTACGAGTAGTCTCCATACCACATTCCACAGGGTTAAGATCTGGACTATGACTGGGCCAGTTAAGAACATTGATGTTGTTATCTTGAAACCAGTTAGTTACAGTATGAGCAGTATGAACGGAACAATGGTCTTGTTGAAATATGAACTCATTATGAGGAGATAACTGTGACACAGAAGGGAGCATAATATTGTCTAAAATCCTATTATACATTTCACTAATAAATAGTTCCTCAATATGCCACAAAACACCAGGACCACGTGCCGATATCCAAGCCCACATATTGACGGAAAATCTACCACTTTTATCATTGTTAGATATATATTTCTCATCGAATCGAGTATTCGGAGGGCGGTAAACACGGATACGACCGCTGTGTGTTGAGTTTTGATTTCACTCTGTATGCAATGTATTCATTATAATTGATTTTACCTGGCGAGTGATTTTTATCACAGCACTATTATGAATTTAATTGACTGAATCCTCAGCATAAAAAAACTTTAGTAATGAATAACAGATGATAACTGCAAAATATTAGTATAATAACCACTGAATATTATCTTTTGAAATTACCATAAAAAAATAATCGTCATCAAAAATTTATTTTATTTCTCTACTTTCAACATATTAGACTCCTATTTTTATCTTTCTTATGATAGTCACACAAAAGTGTAACTCCCGCTGGTGAAATTACACAAGGGACGACGAATCACTTTATTACAGAATTACACATATTATTTTTTCTGCAACTTGTTGTCAGTGCATAATGTATTAAATATAAATAATAATGATAAATTCACTAATAAGTATATGACATGGCGTTTGTCTTTTTATTTTTCGCTGAATATTTTTCATTCTATCGTATAAGTTCTCTTTGGGTATAAGACATTGCTGTTTCGTCCATGAACGTATTTATAAAAATCACTTATAGGCTGTATGTCGTATAGATTCAAAACATGTTTTAATGATAATCAGTTTGGTCTTGTTGGGATAATGAACCAAAATTCGCTTTGCCTTACTTATAGTATAATATTTTTGTCAAAAGTAACAACGAAAGAAATTCTTTGACATAGTTTGTAATTTTTTATAGCTTCTAAAGAATTATAGCTAGGAGAAAAATACAAAAAAAAATTATCTCCTCCGAATTCTGAACATCTTATATAAACGAAACCTCCCT
Source organism: Leptura quadrifasciata (assembly GCA_963675555.1). Classification (NCBI taxonomy): domain Eukaryota; kingdom Metazoa; phylum Arthropoda; class Insecta; order Coleoptera; family Cerambycidae; genus Leptura; species Leptura quadrifasciata. Next base: position 8,516,110 of record OY776674.1, read on the forward strand.
GCCAGTGAAAAGCGTGTTTATAAGAATATGTCCACATTAACTTGGCCACCATCTTTGGAAATTGATGTAGCATACTGTACAGCAAGGTGGAGCTTTTTATATGTTGATCGAAATTTCAGATCTTTTCCTAATTAGTTGAGGTGAAATTCACAGTTGGACTGAACTATAACGCCCCCAGTTACTCAGCTATCTTTGCTATTACTACACAATACTAAAACATGGTTCAAGTATGTGCGATAATATTAAAATTATTAGGCACAACTTTGACGTACAGAGCATTATCTATTTTATTTAAATTTTATGTTCAAAATTTTTTATCCTTTAAGACTGAGAGGTCCTTTAATAATAATCGCGAAGATAATTATGCAGGAACTATGGCCGGAAAAGATGTCACGAAAGGAGGTAGTCCCCATGGACATACAAGACGTATTGAACAAGTTTAGGGGTGAGTTGGAAACACTAAATTTGTTAACCATCGTGAGACATGTAATGTAATATGCAAAACTGGGCGAATTACATTCACCACACATTATTTAAAATCTGTCAATATGAATGGTCGGGCATTCATCAATTTACTATATGTGACATCAAAGATAAGTAAATTTAACGTATGAGTTAATGTATTAAATTAATTTATCTTACATATAATTTTTGGAAGGTAAAGGTACAAATTTTCGAATCGTATCAACAAAAACTTTGCTATTCTAAAGATGCGAGTAATAAAGTTAAAGTTTCCTTAACACATTACAAAGGACCTCTAAAAGTTGGACCGAAATTGATGGTGCGTCATGGTTTTCCACCCCAAATAACCCGGGCAATTTTCATTAAAAAAATTGTTACAATCGACCTTTCATTTTGACTCCTACGGTCGTGAGCAAAAAAAATAGGAAAAGTCTTATAACGGTATTTTGCTAAAATCTAGTTGTGTACATCGAACTTTAATTTTTGTGACATTGTCAGTTAGTTGTCATAATTTATTGCGAGTGTGCAAAAAACTAATACGCCTCTAACTAATAGCGATTTAGTTAAGTCTGGAGTTATTGCTAAAGCAGAAGATGGATGGTCAATGAGACAAATTGCATTGCGTTATAATATTGACAAAAATTCGGTGTATCACATTTTAAGAAAGTGGAGAATATACGGTACGATTAGCAGAAATCCTGGACTAGGGCGACGAAGGATATCAACTCAACAACAAGATTTGTAATTGGTAAATGCTTTAGTAGAAAATCCATTTTACTCAGTTATTCACGCTGTTGAAGAAACGAATTTTCCTGGATCGAGTAGTACTGGTCGCCGGCGAGTAAGAGAATCGGAACTACGCTGTCATGCAGCAGCAGAGAAATACATATTACTTAAAACTGAACATAAAGAAGCTCTAGTAGGATTTGCGCTTGAACTTTTAGCGCATGATGTAAATTTTTGGAATAATGTAATCTTTACAGACGAAAAAAACTTTCCAGTCAACACACAGCGGTCGTATTCGTGTTTACCGCCCTCCGAATACTCGATTCGATTAGAAATATATATCTAACAATGATAAAAGTGGTAGATTTTCCATCAATATGAGGGCTGGGATATCGGCACGTGGTCCTGGTGTTTTGTGGCATATTGAAGAACGATTTTATAGTGAAACGTATATTAGGATTATAGACAATATTATGCTCCCTTCTGTGTCACAATTATTTCGTGATAAAGAGTTTATATTTTAACAAGACAATTGTTCCGTTCATACTGCTCATACCGTAACTAACTGGTTTCAAGATAACAACATCAATGGTCTTAACTGGTCCAGTCATATTCCAGATCTTAACCCTGTGGAAGAAGTATGGGGACTACTCGTAAGAAGTACCCAAAAACGAAATGTGAGACCACGGAATGCCGAAGAATTACTGGAAATAGTAAATAATGCATGGGAAGATATTATTACTAATGATTATTGTATAAGGTTATTTAATTCTATGCCAAACAGACTTATACAAGTTATAAATAAAAATGGTGCAATAACGAAATATTAATAGTTAGTGTCTTGTTAAGTAGGACATCCTTTATACTCATAGTTCAAATGTGCTTTTAGAGGGCGGAATATTAAACATAATATTTTTAGTCGCAAACTCCTCTATAAATCCTTATTTTACTATAAGGAAAGTAACCAGACTGCAAACAAAGTTACAAATCTGGCGCGTTAAGTGTAATAATTGCATATTACCATCAAAACGCTAATGCTTCGATTGCAACAAACACCAGCCGAAAGACTGATCCTACTTAAAGGAGCTCCCTTGCCAGTCGTCACACACCACTTGCAAGTGGTGTGTGACGAGTTTGCGACTAAAAATATTATGTTTAATCCTTCATACTCGCTTCGGCGGTACATACATTAAAACAAAGTTCACTACAAATAAAGATTACCACGATATCAACACAAGGCAAGCAAAAAATTTTCACATACCTTTTTGTAAGTATAAGGTAACAACAAATTCGCCTACTTATATAGGTTTCAATATATATAATCATTTGCCTGACGACTTGAAGCAATTGAAAGACCTCAACCATTTTAAAAAATGTTTAAAAGTGTTTTTAATACACCAGTGTTATTACACTATGAATGAATTTTTTATAACTTAGATAATAAGTATATTAGACGATTCCTATACATAATGTACTGTGTCTGAAAGGAAAATAAATATTATTATTATTATTATTATTATTAATAATTGGAACGATACAGAGAAGATTAGCATGGCCCCTGCGCAAGGATGACACGCGAAATCGTGTAGCGTTCCACATTTTTAGTGTATAATTTTTGTAAACTGCTGGTTTGAAAGAAAAGTGAGAGAAAAAGAAAAATAGCTTAAAAAGAAAAGTCATTAAAAAAAGATAAAAAATGAAAAAAAATAGTTTAAAAAAGAATAAAATTTAAAAAATATATGTAGATATGAAAAAAAAACAGAAATTTGAAGAATAAGTTTGCTACATTTATACTTGTTAATTGATTTGTTTGGTTTGTTTTTTTTATTCGTTTTTATGTTATAGATATTAATGTTCTAACCGGGAATGCTATAGGTGCGCAATAGACCTAGAAATAAAGGAAAGAAGAGGGGAAAAAAAAGAAAGAAAAAAAATTAGTACATTAGAGGTCGGTTATAAGGGAAGGACATTGGCCAATGGTAAATCCAAGGCCATTTAAAAAAAGGACATCCTTTGTCCTTTGATCCAGGATTTCTACTAATCGTACCGTTTACTCTCCACTTTCTTAAAATGTTACGCACCAAATTTTTGTTAATGTTATAATGCAGTGCAATTTGTCTCATTAACCACCCATCATTTACTATAGCAATAACTACAGCATTGAAATAAAACATAAATTAAAAGTGTTATCTGTTTTATTTCGATTACTCATTACATATTCAAATGGAGACAGATTTACATTAGAAAAAAAAAGTTGTCCTATTTTTGTCTGCTCACGACGGTACCGTCTACAGTTAAATGTTGTACATTATTTATAAGTCACCCTGTACATTCCAAATAGTCCTCAGTACCCTTAATTGAAGTAAAATTTTTTTCTTTAGTGAATGATTGTCAAATTCAGTATGTTGCATATTAATCAAAAGGATTTGAATTGGTCTAGTCATAACGAGCAATCTTTTTTTAATTCAGTACGAAGAAACCGGGTATTTTGCATTAATAGTATTTTTTATGCTGTAAATTAATTACTATAGACAGAAATTAATAACAGAGACGCATTATGTTCTACAGTTTATCAATTACTATTGTCACTGAATTACTCATGACCTTTGATCGAGGAGGTGTGTGTGCAGAGGTAAAACTAATTGTACAATCTGGCTGTTGGTGAGTAACTATATATATAAATTGGAAGTGCTCTTGTTGTTCCATTCAGTTTTTACAACCCGTTAATAAGTTCGTATATACGTAACACTTTTACATAATGAAATTCATCTTGTCAATTGTTGCATTCGCTGCAGCCGTCTTCATCGTCCAGGTAAGCTAGGCTTATAGCTTGTAGTTTTCAAAGAAATAAAATTAATTTTTTTAAATTTAATTAGTTTAATTAATTTAAAAAGTAATACTTTTTATATAATTGAAACAAAATTTATATTTTCTATCCCACATATGAAGTGCAATGGTACTTATATTTAGTAACCGGTGTAGGTAGCTTTAAAAAAATTATTTCACGTTAAATTAGTGTGTCTAAAGAATAAATTATAAGACATTGTAAAATTTATCCAATTCTTCTAACTCGCGGGAATATATAAGATGAAGGAGGGGATTGTATTACTGTTATATGTTGATTATTAATTAATTGATATTTATTAATAAGCAATTTTGATCGTAGATATGCATATTATATACTATTTTCATTCTAATCACTGTTACTTTCACGTTTTATTATTATTAGCAACCTTACAGTTTGCAGTTTTTTCCTGTTATTGCTAGTTTTTCTGTATAATAAAATACGTTGTTAAAGAATTTATTTTCATTTCCACATTATTATATTTATCATTAGTTAAAAAATTAAAATAATTTCAAGAAGAAGAAAAATCTAATAGCATTGGCTATAAATGTTTCTTATATAATTCAGTAAAAGTTTGGAATATAAGGGCTATTAGAGGATAACATTTTTGCGTAGATGTATATTATTACTAACTCTTTCAGCAACCAATGAATTTTCCTTAGGATAAAAGGCAAATGTTCTTTAGGCTGACGGGAAGAGAGTTGAAAATGCATTTTTTAGAAGTATCTCGATAAATAATTTTTAAAAAATTTCAGTGACCAAATTTTTACGTTCTATTTTACTAATTTACTCAAAAATAATGTATGGTACTTTGAGAATTCTGTATATTGTGCATATTCATGAAAATTTAATGCTATTAATTGAGGCATCCAAACAAAAATTTTCACGGAACCGTTTTGATTCCTGGTGAGAAATTTTATCGTATACCCAGTCTACCAAAAAAAATCAATTGTTCAGTGCAAAATAGCAGATTTTCTATTTGACGTTTAAATTTAAGCAATTTTTATTATACGTAAATTTTTAGTGCAACTTTGAAAGTCCCTGACTTCTACAGCTCTCATCACACACAAAATAAAAAATGAAACAAATGTAAGGACATCAGCTTCAATTTATCTTTCTTGACATTTTACTTTAAAATCATAGTGGATTCAAAGCAGACCTCGGAAAATCCGAAACATGATGTCTGGATAGGGCAGTTTTCTGTTTTAATGTATTCAGAGGGTCAAGTTATATTCACAATTCAGTTTTGCAGCTTCGGCAAGGCCAGTGTATTGTTTATTTAAATAATTACGTTTTGATTTTCTGTCGATTTTCTTGATAGCTCGAGATCTATAAGTCCTATTTAAACCAACAAGAATGTAAATCGTTTGTAATGGATTTTACAACAAATATACACAGGGAAAAATATTTTAATGGAATAAATATAGATTTATAGAGAAATAAGTTAGTTTTGGTGAAACTAAGAATACCCTGGGGCAAGCGTGGGTGCGTCTTCACTATGTACATACTTTGATATGCGATGTAAAGCAATATAAGGCGCGGTTAGTAGTTGGATGGGTGACCGTTCCAACGAAGACCCGCGTCCTCGCCAACATCTTCCAGTAGCTTGTATATCAGTGTATTCGTGGAAGCTATACAACCTTAGGCGAGGGTTGTATAGGGGATATACCATCCTTCGGAGGGGATGTAAAGCCGTCAGTCTCTTGTCTATTAAATGTTAGGCAAGTAAAAGATCCCTACTCTTCTTAAGGGAAGAGGTTCGGCAAAATTCCTGGTTGAGGGTAGCTAGTCTACAGGCGTCGATGTTGGGCCTCAGTAGCGGAAATAGGCCGACGTTAAATAAATGTATAAAAAAAAAAGAATACTCTGAGTTTTCTGCTTCGAGTAGGTAGGGAAACCCTTTATTTTTCGAGGAAAAGGGGTAAATTGATCATTTTTAAGTGTGGTTTTTCAGTTTTAGTTTATTTTGGACTCTTTAAAATGTTAGTTAAGAAACGAGAATGATACCTTTTTACTGACGATGGCCAAGGAACCTTCAGTTCAAATTTCGTGAAAATCGGTTCACCGTACATATACATGCTGAAAAACGTAAAAAATTTAATTACGGCTAACTTGGCCAAAATTCAACAGAATTTGATGAAACTTTGGATGAAAGTAACCTATGTAGCCAAGAAATAGCCTACCAAATTTTAGCAAAAAATATCGAATATTTTGTTCGCAATTCCATTTTTAGGCTAAAATTTTAGTTTGGACTAAAAATGGAATGCGACCAAATTATTGAATATTTTTTGCTAAAATTTGGCAGGCTATTTCCTGGTTATATAAGTTACTTTCGTCTAAAATTTCATCAAACAACCGTTTTGGCCAAGTTAGCAGTAATTCAATTTTTTTCATTTTTTCGGCATATATATGTGCAGAACGTGGGGGGCGGTGAACCGACTTTCACGAAATTTCAACTAAAGATTCCTTGACCATCGACAATAAAAGAGTACGATTCTCGTTTCTTAACTAGCATTTTAAAGAGTCCCAAATAAACTAATACTGAAAAACCATCTTTAAAAATTACCAATTTACTCCTTTTTCGCGAAAAAGGTTCCCCACCTTCTTAAAGTAGAAAACTCAGGGTATTTTTAGTTTCACCAAAACAAACTTATTTTTCTATGTAGCGTTGTTCCATGTAAAGTTTTCTCTACCACCTTATTTTTAGCTATTTTTACTCCACTACTTCATATTTCATACAAATTATTTTCTAATTTTGACAGCCGACATCTCTAAAATATCCTCTAAATTCTTTCTGTGATATGTCCGCTTGCCTTTTTCTTTATATTACATCCATTGCTAATCGTATGTGTATCTTATTCGCGGAATCTAGAGAGATATAATTAATATTTAAAAAACCTTTGTCATGTTTTTACATTAATATTTATTTTAATCTTTTTACGAATTTATTAAATGAAATTTAAAAATGCATTTTCCTACTTTAGTTACATATGGATATATCTTCTTACGTTAAAGTTTCCAAATCAAGAATCAGTTATCAAGATGATCTTCAGATTTAAATCTTTGTGAGTAGTTACCTTATCCTAATTAATTTCTCTCTGATAGTATGGTAATTACTCGTTTAAATCATTTAATCACATAATATTCTAGTTAACCAGTTTTATAAATTTATCAAATGCTGGTAGAATTTCTCTTTGGAGTTGCACAAGCCCCCAAACGACCAAAAACTACCCCCAAAAGGTATTAAACACTTATCGTATTTTTCCAACGGTAAAACTTAGCGTATCTCCCGTTTTCGGAAAAGTGGAACACGATGGTGATGCTGAATGTTTCTTCCGACCCCCTCCAACCCCTCTACCGGCTAATAAACACCCCCAAAATGGGTGAAAATCTTTATATATATATAACCGCCAAAAATGCATGTAACACTCGTTTTCGAGAACGTCAAACACGGTGGTGATAGACCTGTTTTTGTAAGTACTCGATTATCTTTTTCATCTAAAGGGTAAAGAATGATAATTATTATAATCACGAAGAGAAGCATGATTATCCTTCCCATACTCAGCATCCTCGAAAACGGGCGGTATGATTTTCGCCCCTTTCGAGGGTGTCCGTTAGCCTTTAGAGGGGATGGAGGGGGTCGGAAAAACTGTTGATCATCACCGTGCTCAGCATCCTCGAAAACGGGTGTTACATACATTTTGCTGATGATATAAAAAAAGTATGTTCACCCTTTTCGGGGATGTTTATTAAACGTTAGTGGGGTTGCCGAGAGTCCGGAAAAATATTGAGCACCACCACCGTGCTCAGCATCCTCCTAAACAGGGGGTACACTAAGTTCACCACTGGAAAAGATGTGATAACCGTTTAGCCCCTTTTGGTGGTGGTTTTTGGTCATTTGGGGGGTATTTAACATTGTTGAAAACGGGTGGAGGTACTCTCGTTGCATAGCAAAATATTTACAAGTTCATTCACTCCACTGATATGGAAACACGTTCAGTCGTCATTAGAATAAAGTTGTTGAGGAAATAATTGACCCGCTATCATTTTCTTCTCTAAACTAATTACCACTTTAAACCAAATCACACAAAATCGCACCAAAAGGATTAAATAGATGTCGTTCAAGACCTTCTAATTGCACAAGAATATATAATTCAGCTAACGAAAAACAACTAAACAACCAACCAAACTAACAATCAATCATGCAATAAAACTATTTTAACGCTTAGAGTAGATTGTTCTCTTATTACAATGAGTGCGATATTAAAATAGCTAAAAAGGTAGTACCCGTCAATGCAACTGAGTTTATTCAGTCAACTAATGCCACTTTTTTATAGTTGGCAGATAACAACCTAACTTTTTCCAAAAAGGGTGTCGCCGCTTATCTCTTCCTTTAAACTAAATTCATAACTAATCATTTCTGTTCGACTTACGGTGTTGAACGAGATAAAATTTAGTATATTATTAAAATGTCATCTTTTTAGATCAATATTTTTTTAAACGTTTTTACGGTTTTATATTTTCATGTGATGACTTGGAGATACAGTCGAATATCCAAGACGATGTAAAGGTTCTTCAACAACCCTAGCTTTGACTAACTGTTTCTTTAGAATCGAGTGGAACTGGATAAAGTTTGAGTATAAAAAATAATCAGAACATATATTTTTTATAAAGAGTTTTTTATCTTTATTTTTGAATATGCATTTTAATAGTAGTCAATGCCAGTAATTCCAAGGTCAATGAAATCCGCGGCACGTTATTTAACAACACTAAGTATATAACAAAATTCAGTCAACTACACTTCGTTAGATAGAATAAGCTCTTTTTTCTAATATTCCTGACTTATAAGTTGCATACCAAATTGAAGTTTTACATGAGAAGTTATAAGAATTCTTTTTTTTTTTTTCTAAATTTAAAGAGGACTTTGGAAGGCTATTCAGTGTTATTACTTGGTACAGAATACAGAACTAAGTTAAGTGATTCTATTTTGACCTGACCTGATAAAACAAACAAGAGGTTTTAAATTAGCCACATTAAACCATCCATGCACTTCATTAGATTCTGTGCGATAAATTTAGTTCACCAAAATGACCCACTTAAACCAGACAGCCTTAATTCGGTTCGTGCACGGCAATTCCACAAACTGGTTTAGGATATTATTGTGCCCATTAAAAATGTACATTGCATCTGCGATATCGACCTACCTAAATGTGCATTTCTCGTATTAATAAAAATACAATAAATGCGATTGCGTTTTGATAAGGTGGTTTGTAGATATGTTTATCCTGTTAGTGTATAATACAAAACACAGGCCGTACAGGAAAATACCGCAGCAAACTCAAACTAATAATAAAAACTAAAGTTCTTACAGGATTTTTTATTTAGGCTACTTCGTCGACTATTTTTGTTCTCCACGGAATATCTATTTTTTCTATTGTGGAAAATGACGATTCACCTCTCCGTACTATACAGGGTGTCTGAACACCGACATTAGTAATTATCTAAATGTTCAAAATTTTCTGATGCGTACTTTTCTCTATATCGATCGATTCAGTTGCCGGTTAGACACCCTGTATATGGCACCTGATAATTGGATACATTTCTATTTCAATTTTCTCTATTTTATGAATATAAGCTACACCGCCACAGTCTATCATAATTTTCATAATATAATTTAGGTATAGATTATTTTTCTTGTTGGATGATGTAAAGTAAATTGAAATAAAATTAAATAAATTAGGTCTCTTTATAAAATTTAAATTTTGCATACTATTTGACATATGAATAATAAACTCTGTATAAGCAAATTGGCAATTTCTCACATTTAAAAAAACACGAAATTGAAATACATTTTCTATTTCAATTTGACACTGCTATGTGGAAAAACTATTGGGAGCAAATAAATTAATACAATTCCCCTAGTAAGCATTTCATTCTGAACACAAGCTATATCCTAAATTTTCCATACTACTCTACTGATATGCACGTCTCCAAATTATGGGGTAGAAATTTCAATAGTAAACTTAATAGTCTACATTTGCATACGATGTTTCTTTCGATTACTTGCAATATATTTTTTTTAAATAAGGTGACCACCTGGTTAATTATGCATATGATGTAGATTGTAGAAATAACAATAATTTGTTTATTTCATTAGGCTCAACTGACCGAGGAACAAATACTTCGCCTGAAATCGTACCACAATGACTGCATTAAGGAAACTGGAGTAGATAGTGAAGTGGTAACAAAGTCCAGAAATGGGGTATTTTCTGAGGACGTCAAACTTAAGGAGCATTTCTTCTGTGTCGCTAAGAGAATCGGTTTCATGAATGATGCAGGACAGATCCAAAGGGAAGTGTTGCTGTCGAAACTTAGCTCAGCCATTGCCGATGAAGCTATTGCACAGAAACTCATCGAAGAATGTGCTGTGGAAAAGGGCACACCTGGGGAGACTGCCTTTGAAACTGTAAGATGTTACTATATCAAAACTCCCAAGCATATTAGTATTCTTTAAGTTATGATTTAATTTAGACTATAATGTTTAGCTATTAGTGATTAATAAAATTTATTGTTAATTCTTTACAATCCAATGAGTTTTATTACCAAACGATTAAATATTTCTTATGTCGATAATTATGTTGTTATCCTAACTTTATCGACATTTTTTAAATGATACCCAATTCTCTTTCATCTCTCAAGAAAGTTTTTTTTCAGAAACATTTACAATTCTTTTAACATTTTTTTGTAGATTAAAATTACAGTTGATAAAATTCATCTTTCTAGTGTGAATAGTCCTAAGACTTCTTACAGACAATTTTAATAGGTAGGCAAAACTTTTATGCCTTATTTAGAAATGGATGTCTATCATCTACAAATATTTATAAATATTAATAAACACGCATTAGACAGGAAAGCCACAAGCCAAAGCTTATTTCCATAATCATCTAAGATAGAAGCTGAAGATTGATGGTAATAGTTTTTTAAACTCTAGCAGATCACAAATAATAAATCAAATCAAATATTTATCCAATTATTAGTATCGAATTTATTTAATATATTAATGATATTCCAAAAGTAAGCTTAAAACCCAATATTATTGTTCGGTCGTGAGCAAAAAAAAAATAGGACAAGTCTTATAACGGTATTTTGCTAAAATCTAGCTGTGTACATCTAACTTTAATTTTTGTAACATTGTCAGTTAGTTGTCATAATTTATTGCAAGTGTGCAAAAAACTAATATGCCTCATATAAGCGATTTAGTTAAATCTGGAATTATTGCTAAAGCAGAAGATGGATGATCAATGAGACAAATTGCACTGCGTTATAATATTGACAAAAATTCGGTGTGTAACATTTTAAGAAAGTGGAGAATAAACGGTACGATTAGTAGAAATCCTGTATCAGGGCGACGAAGGATATCGACTCAAAAACAAGATTTGCAATTGGTAAATGCTTTAGTAGAAAATCCATTTTACTCAGTTATTCAGGCTGCTGAAGAAACAAATGTTCCTGGATCGAGTAGTACTGGTCGCCGGCGAGTAAGAGAATCGGAGCTACGCTGTCATGCAGCAACACAGGAAATACTTGCTTAAAGCTGAACATAAAGAAGCTCGAGTAGGATTTGCGCTTCAATTTTTAGCGCATGATGTAAATTTTTGGAATAATGTATCTTTACAGACGAAAAAACTTTCCAGTCAACACACAGCGGTTGTATTCGTGTTTACCGCCCTCCGAATACTCGATTCGATGAGAAATATATATCTAACAATGATAAAAGTGATAGATTTTCCGTCAATATGTGGGCTTGGATATTGGCACGTGGTCCTGGTGTTTTGTGGCATATTGAGGAACGATTTAATAGTGAAAGGTATATTAGGATTTTAGACAATATTATGCTCCCTTCTGTGTCACAATTATTTCCTAATAATGAGTTCATATTTCAACAAGACAATTGTTCCGTTGATACTGCTCATACCGTAACTAACTGGTTTCAAGATAACAACATCAATGTTCTTGACTGGCCCAGTCATAGTCCAGATCTTAACCCTGTGGAAGAAGTATGGGGACTACTTGTAAGAAGTATCCAAAAACGAAATGTGAGACCACGAAATGCCGAAGAATTACTGCAAATAGTAAATAATGCATGGGAAAATATTATTACTAATGATTATTGTATAAGGTTATTTAATTCTATGCCAAACAGACTTATAAAAGTTATATATAGAAATAGTGCAATAAGAAATATTAATAGTTAGTTCCTTGTTAAGTAGGATATCCTTTGTCCTTTGATCTAGGATTTCTACTAATCGTACCGTTTATTCTCCACTTTCTTAACATGTTACACACCAAATTCTTGTTAATGTTATAACGCAGTGCAATTTGTGGCTTTAACCATCCATCATTTACTATAGCAATAACTACAGCATTAAAATAAAAAATAAATTAAAAGTGATATCTGTTTTATTCCTGCTACTTACATATTCAAATAGAGACAGATTTACATTATAAAAAAAAGTTCTCCCATTTTTTTCCGCTCACGACAGTATATAAATATCATTGAAAGAACAGGGAAAACCTATTCTGAAAAATTTTAAATCATTCTAGAATTTGTTGTTCCATAACCACCAGACTCCGAAATATATTGACTCTTGGCACTTCGTTTATATGGAAACTTCCAAACCTAATATTTAGGTTAGTCGCTGAATCAGTCAGGAACAATTATTTGTGTACCATCGATTTGTTTCATCTTATTAAGAGACCACTATATAGAAATATCCTGTTTTGATAATTCTAAGTGTAGAGTATCTTCTTTCATTACTGTTTAAATAACTTAACCTGGGGCTTTCTGAGAATAGAAACTGAACGCTTAATCTCTGAATCGGGCCTGGTAGATTTTATAAAGAATATATAATGATATTTTAGTTCTTTGAATTCTTTCGGATGATTACTCCTTCAATAGTTATAAATAATTAAATATAAAAACTTAAACAAACTTTTGATTTAAAAGAAACCAGTTATGACTCGGTAAAATAACATATTAGTATGCAGTTTTTTGGATAGAGATTCTTTCAATATCAATGATAGCCCAAGTTTTTTATATTTTCTCTGAATCCTGTTAATTTGTGTAAAAACTATGAAGCAAAACAAATTTTAGTTATTTTCAAGCTCGATATTTTGATACCTCACATATTGAATTTGGTCAAAAGATAAACGAGATACGACTAGATCTATTAGTCTTCTCATGAGCTTTTCCAAAGGTCTGGAAGTTGCAATAAATGATCAGTTAACTTTATATCTTTATACTTGTGGAATAATTTCCCCACATCAACATGGATGTATTAAGAACTAAAACACTAATTCAGCGGTTACTAACTTTGTCTTTGGAATATTTAAAGCAATTGATAGCAAACTACCAGCTTTGGAATTTTTTGTTGATTTCAGTAAAGCATTTGATAATGTTGATCATAATTTATTACTTGCAAAACTGTTTGGATATGGTATTAGAGGCGTAACTTTACAGTTACTTAAATCATATCTTCAGGGAAGAACACAAAATAATTCAGTTGCCCAATGGCAAAATTAGCTCAGCATGCAACATTTTAGCTGGTGTGCCTCAGGGCTCAATCTTGAACCCCATACTTTTTGTGATTCCTGCAAACGACCTATACTTCTATTTAAGTACGACATCTCAACAATTATGTTACATGCTGATGGAAATCCAATTTTCTTGACCAGAGAAAATATAAAAAAGCACCTAGGTTTTGAACACACAAAATCGGTGAAACTGTTAAAGAACGCTATAACCCCGATATACTTTTCGACGTTGTAACAAAATCCGACTTAGGATATACTTCGTAAGAAAAGCGTGCTTCACGTAAAAACGCCGTGGAGGAGGTTTTTAATTCTTGGAAATATATTTTTGCTCTTCGGAGCGTTTTTTATGCCAAATTTTCGCTAACTCTTCGAGGAGCGTTAATTTGGTAAGTGTAGTAAATGTCGCTGCACAGGGACGTAATGTCGCCCCGACCACCCAATTTTAGAAAGTATAATAAAATTGGACTTGAACTTCCAAATTTCCAAGATTAAAAACCCTTTTACGAATCCACGTTGTCAAGCACTGCAACTCTTACGAGGTATTGAATATGAGGACAAGTTAATCCAACGACTATTCAAAGTATATCGGAAGTTATAGCGAAAATAGCCCTTAGCGACATGGGACCCCCATCATTTCCTAGCAGTCGGATTTGACGGGGAAATGATGTGTTTTGACGGGGTTTGCCCTAAACCGGTTCCTCAGTGATTCGGAGTCAAAAAAGTATTATTACCATGTACTCACACGTGCATGGGATCTACCTTGCCTGAACGTAAAATTTGTTATTGCATAATACAAACGAAGTAGATACGCTTCAAGCAATTTTAAGCTCCGAGGAGCGACCAAAATTTATGTGAATTAATAAAATACGTTTATAAGACAGGCAAGCATAAGCCCACCAAAATTTCAGTTACATGAAACTTTCCTTGAATCTTTTTGTGCATCGTTAGCTTTTCAAACTGCATATTGGATGGTAGTTGGTACCGTATGAATCGTCCCGTTCCTCACCATGTGTTGTACACGGGTCAGACCATTGTTTGTTAACATTTTCTCTGAAGAAGTTGTTGTAAAAACATAAATTTTTTAAAGATTTAATATACATTTTTTGAACTTTATATTGTCTTTTACTTGTGTTTTCTAACAAAATTTCCATTTCAGATTTAATTTTAAGAGAGTGTGAAACAGACAGTGTTAGATTTATAGTGTTACGACGTCTTCCAATTGATACCATCAGAGCAGCAGTTAAGCATAAACGACAGTAAGTATGATTTATCCATTGATCTCCGTCTGAAACAGTCACTTTGAACCCTAAAAATTTTGTGAACGTAATATTTTTTATTTAGAATTTAGAAAAGGTTGAGGAAAGGGAAAATTAATTTTTTCTTTTTCCTATTTTTTTTAATTTTTCTAAGTTTTTTCGAGCAGAAAATACGTCCTTCAGACTTCCATCAAAGCATGGATCGTTCACAAAACCAGTATTCAAAGATTTGCAAAAACCAATTTCTAAAGATGCTTTCTCTTTGGTTACGCATTCAGTGGTTACACCATGGCAAGTATCCAAATGAGAGAAATTGTATTTTTTTTGACAGAAGAAGATCTATGTAAAGGTATGGAAAAATTCTCAATTGTCCATCGGCATCACCTTCGAATATAAAATATGCTGGTGACATTTTGTTTTAGTAAGGCTCTAAAATCTATAAACTGTTTGAATGAATTGAGGTATTTAATTAAGAATATAAAAAGAAGAAAACCTAATCTGACAATATTGTCGCATCCACTTCAATGGGTGCAACCTGCCACAGCTATCGAATGTACCACGAAGTACAAACGTGGCTTGGTTACGAAGTTAATCCTGGGTTCTGGGGGTGGAAAGGAAGAAAATATCTTATCAGTAATAAACACTACTAACCATCTAACGCCAGAAGAAATTTTAAATTTAATGTCCTACAAACTTCTGTATGGCTTTACGTACAGCTTCGTATACTTGCAGGGCTTTGAAGTACTTCAGTGTGCGGTGAATGAACACTAATGTCTGAAAATGAAGACAAATTTCATACGATGGGCAGAATAAAATAATTTAAATTTGGAAAGAAAATATCGAGTTTTTTAAATTCTTTAATTTATATAATTTTGTTTTAATTATTCTATTTTATAACTACATATAAAAACTGTTTCAAGTTAAAAATAAACAAAATGCAATAATCTATTTAACTCAATTTATTTAAAAATATACTATGCCATCTTAGTAAATTTTATCAGCATTTTCGTCATAATTTGGCCAATATTGGTTCTATATTGAAAAATAGAAACTGAAGGAGAGATAATTAAGTTAACTAATGTAGAATAGGAAGAAGAAAGTTGCTAAATTTTGAATTTTTATATCTCACTTGATCAAATTTAATGTTTGAGAAACAAAAGATTGGGCTCTAAT
Source organism: Leptura quadrifasciata (assembly GCA_963675555.1). Classification (NCBI taxonomy): domain Eukaryota; kingdom Metazoa; phylum Arthropoda; class Insecta; order Coleoptera; family Cerambycidae; genus Leptura; species Leptura quadrifasciata. Next base: position 8,532,166 of record OY776674.1, read on the forward strand.
AGTACTAAAAATTGTTATGTATATAAACGTTTATTTTACTGGGGTTTTCTTTTCTTTGCAGGTCAAAGTCTGTATTTGATAAGCACCAACTTACCATTAAGATTTGGTGCCTATATTATTTAACCTTTTTTGAGTTTGATGGTAATAAATGGCTAATTATGAACCAGGCTGTTATCTTAATGTAATTGGATTCCGGCTTTGGCTACATTAACAGATAGTTCTTATCAAATACAACATATTTGTAAACAAGTAGATTTTTCTAATAATTTCTACGAGAATTTCTATTTTTTTTTTCTAAAAATTCAAAAATCCCAGCAAATAATAATTGTCACATACAGTTGCCACGAAGACCATGGAATTAATAAATTGATTTGGATCATTATAACAGGAGATATAATTTTTCTCTATTTAAGGAGTTACTATTAATTAGCTAATCATTAACATTTTTGCATAACAATTAGACGGGGCGGTGGTAAATATCACCTAATTAAACAATAATAGATTATATTTAAAATCTGCGTAATACAAGTTTTTACTACACTTTTGTGTTATTTAACCCAATTCTTTTATTAGATAGGTTTTTATTTATGTTTACTAACTATTAGAACCAAATGATTTTCAATTAACATCGATGACGATAAAATGACTTCGTTTGCCACCAAACACCAAACTACGAGATGGTAAAAATTTACGACATGATAATCATATAATAAATTGAGAAAGATATTACTCCATATAAATATGTAGTCCGTTTAGCTCATAAAATATTCATAAATCACATAAAATCTATTTTTCTTTATAAAACTCATGGTTTACCACATCTGTATGTATCCTCAATATAGAGAATATGAAACACATTGCATGACTTATACCAAAAGATATGAACTATTTTATTTCCAAGTTCATTTCCTACAAGTAATTTTTCACTTAATGGCTTACCTTAATAAGCTAATAACTATCACAATATTATTTTCATTTATTTATAAGGCACGAAGTTGTAAAAACCTTGACCTTAAAGTTGTAAGTATTGATTTAAGTACTTTATAATGTATCAAGACGAACGTTACACCAAGTTTTGATGTAAAAAAATCATTGATATTTGAAATAGGGTATTCAGTCAGTCGGACGGTTCCTCCGTAGAAGAAAACCGTGAGAGTCTACAAATAAATATTTCTGTTAAAAATTAAGATATTCCGATGTGTCAGCATAGAACAAAATATTGTTCCACAACTTCAACCTTCTCTCAATTATTTCTTTCTATAACAAAATTTACTTTTCCGGATAGTTGAAGTTAAAAAATCTCTTCAAAATCTTAAGGACCTATTTTATTTACAGAAAACAATCCAGTTTTTAAAGACAAATATGAGACAGCTAAGGCACATCACAAATCAATTTTATTCTAATAAAATACAAACAAAGCTACCTGAACATTATTTCTGAGCTAACAGGCAAATCTAGATCTCAAAATAATGTTAAATTAGAAATAGGTATTTCCGTCAAGAACTCGCTATAAATAATTTTAATACTTTTTTTATAAATGCACCCTATGAAATAATAATTAAAATTACTAATTCAAATTTAAATACAGATGTAAGTAAGAACAGAATTCTTAATAGCATGTTTCTTTCATATGTGACAGAGACCGAATTCCTGTATATTATAACACATAAATTAAAAAATAAATTTCAACTGGACCTGATGACATTTCAGGTAAATTAATTTAAAAAATTGCTGAATTTATAGCTAAGCCATTAACCCACATAATAAATGAATCATTTACGGAAGGAACATTTCCCTCTAGGTTAAAAACTTCTATTGTCTCTCCTATTTTAAAAAAAAGTTACCCAAGAATAGGGAGGATTATCGCCTAACTTTGTGCCATCTGTAATGTCTAAGATTTATGAATATGCGATGGTATTTCAATTATTTAGATTTCTTGGGATTAATTATATTTTAAATTCCGATAAACATGGTTTCCACTCTGGATTCTATGAAAAAATATAAGATGCAGTTGAGACAGGAGAGAGTACAACTGGTATATTCTGTGACCTCAGTCGGACCTTCGACTGTGTTCAACATGATCTGTTATTAAAAGATGTATATGAGTATGGAATAAGAGGAACACCCTATGACTGGTTTACCTCCTATCTTAGAGGTAGGAATCAGATGGTAAAATAAATTATCGGGAACAGGATCAGAAGACGTTGATGTTGCATGTCAACTATATTAGAAAATAATATGGGCGTGCCGCAGAGCTCTATCTTGGGGCTCGTGCTTTTTATCATTTATATTAATGAATTCCCTCACACGTTAAATAAGGCATTTATTTCATTATACGCTGATGACGCTAGTCTTTTTGTCTTTGACAAGTGCCATATGTCGCTACAGAACTAGATAGGTACCAATACTGAACAATTATGTGGCTGGTTTAGCAACAACTTGTTATTCTTCAATGTAGCCAAAATTAATTATATGACTTTGTATGTTTGCCAAAACAACAATACTCCCTCCATTGACATGAATATTGATAATGTTGAAATTGTGAAAAGCAGTTATGTGACTTTTCTTGGAATCATATTTGATAACACTCTTACATTTAAGAATCACTGTTGCAAGCTTACTACTACCTTAAATTCTAAATGTTTTCAAATTAGAGCCCTGAAGTATGTTTTGGATCTTTCTGGTCTATTATTATTTTACTTTGGGCACATTTAGTCTAGATTAATTTATGGTATTACTATTTGGGGAAGTTCTTCTGCAGTATATAACGTTTTTGTAGCACAGAAACGAATAATAAGATGTAACGGGAGTACCTCCTACACATTCATGTCGCGATCTAATTAAACAATATGGAATCCTTCCGTGTCCAAGTTTATATATCCTGGAGCTATTAATATGTGTGTACAGAAATCGACATAGGTTTGAAAAAATTGGGTAAATTCATTCTTATGATACCCGTAGAAAAATTTTATATCCCAACTAAACGTCTAAATATATCTACAAAAGCCCATAATATCTTGGGACTGAAATTGTATAACAAATTGTCACTAGCATATAGATATTCAAAAAACATATTTGTCTTTAAGAAACATTGTCTGAAAGTTGTTTGTGGCATTCTTCGAATATTCTTTCCTATTATTTGGGTTTTCTATCAGATGTATTATTATCCTCTTCAAAATAAATAACCGAATCTACAAAATAATAGAATTATTGGAAAAAAAGCCTCTGCGCCCGTGACGTTTACGCCAAAGGAAAAGTTATGTTAGAAGTTATGTATCATTATGAATCAGCAATAATCTTATTAAATGAAGATAAGTGCGTATCGAATTGTTCTGTAGATATTTGTACAGCCTGGCTACCAATGTTAAAAGAAGAACTTAACAAACTCAACATTATATAAAAGAAAATATCATCAGTTCTATGTTCTGTGTAAGTAGTAAGTATCTATGGAAATAACAAACATAATCTTAAAGCTGTGTATTTGACATACACAGCAAAATAAGAGTTCTTCCAAAAAAAAGCTTTGAAAACGGAAAGAGATTATTTTCCGAAACGTCAGCTAAATACATTATTTCTGTGTTTATTCCGATTTATATTATTTGCAAAACATAACCTCTGACTTTTCCTTTGGCGTAAACGTCACGGGCGCAGCTCCGTGGAGTCCGAAAGTGCTAAAAAAGCACTTAGGGTCTCCACACTCCCGAGCTACACAGCTCATATCCTTACCTTTCCGATGATCCGGGGTAGGACACACCTTTACTGTGTCCTACGTACCGGCAGTCAATCCCAGCCAAAACTTCCTAAAACCCAACTAGACCGATGACTACCCACGGGGGTGACAAGCTGGCGAAGAAAGAAAATATCAAGACCAGAAGAGACCTCTGCCAGCGAGGTTGAAGAGCCAGGACCAGGGGAGGTCCGCAGAAAATACCACGACACATCTCGCATTTGCGGGCTGGGTCTGGTAGAAGTAAGCGGGCCCACCTATCACGAAGGCCGGTCCAGGTCTACAGAGATAATCTAGGAGCAAAGAGTAGTAGTCCTACTCGGCCCTAGTTATCGAGACCATCATCAAGCCAATGGATATTGGCGCGTCACGGGCGCAGAGGCTTTTTTTCCAATAATTCTATTATTTTGTAGATTCGGTGATTTGTTTTGAAGAGGATAATAATACATGTGGTAGAAACCCCAAATAATAGGAAAGAATATTTAAGAAACATGTTATATCATCTTTTAAATTTATAAGCATGCTCTGTTTATGAATAATTTGAATATTGTAATGAATTTTAAATACTGCAATTGTTTTTTCTTACTTTAACTTCATAAAATCCTTTACCTTAATTGGTCTCGTTAATGACCATAGACATGTATAATCCATTAATTGTTTACAAAATAGTTGCAGTCGATAATATCTTGTGGCATTGCTACGATTTACACGTACATAAACAAATAAATACGTTGGATAGTGATGATTACAAGATGTTACATAAAGAAACTTACTTGGGCTACTGTAGCGTAGCAGATATCGCAGACACAACTTAACCCGGATAAGTGATGTAACGTGCCCACGATAAAATTTCTCTAGCTCAGACTATCTCAGGGCGTTAAGACCAACTTTACATAAATTATGACAAATTATTAGTTTACTTACTTACACAAATCACTGAGGGTTCCATACGTAGTGGTCGCAGACGAAATAATGAATGCACTATATTGCGGAATTTACAAATATTGGTTCTCTAGCATGTAACCTGGCGGTGCTCAAAAGGTGTGGCAAATTTCTTGATTAATAAGTTACAACATTAATAAAATGCCTCGTATAGCTACACATCGGTTTACAACGTGAGGATAAATAAATAAAAATAAATTCGGCCACCATGGGTCTGATTTAGAGAACCTCCTTAAATGAATATAACTGCATAAAATCTTTAAATATGTACAAGTTAAAATACAAAAGTAAGTATGAATGGAATATAACCGCGCAGAACCACTGAAGGTGGTCACCGGTAAATAAAAACAATACACTTATCTAGGGTGGTACGATACCAACTTCGACGTTGAAGTAACTGTAGCCCTGCGGAGGTGTCTTCGGGGCGAAAGAAATTGACCCGAGGATGTTGTTGATTATAGCCTCTCCAGCCCTGGAACTTTCTACTGTGTGTGGATGCCCCGTCCGTGTACCTTCACTACTGTGTGTGGATGCCCCGTCCGTGGAACCCTAAAGATTTCCTAATTTAATTTGCATGGTCGAAAATGCACGTGAAGCGTGCCTAATGAGAGCAATTCAAATCTGGCATAACCCACAAAGGAAATATAATTTACCTCACTGATGAGGGAACAATCCACCAATGTTCCTAGAAAGCCATAGTTGGATGAATGGGGTCGAGTCCGTCTTTCAAGTCGACACGATACTTCCAAAGGAAAGCCTGTAAATTTGTGAAGCACGTGGGTAGAGAACAAGTAAGATGGCGTGAAGAGGTTATCTTACCTTGTATACTTAAATATCCTGCTTCCGCAGTTAAAATTTACTCACAACAACGAAATATTCCGCTAAACGGAACAACAACAGATAGAGAAAATTTTTCTGTGTTGACAATCCCAAAATCCACCAGGATGCCTCGGATAAAACGAGTTTTGTGAGATTATCAACCATATACCGCCAACAAAAAAATGTCTTCCCTTTTCACCAGCTGGAAGTATATCGCGCTCCCGCGGACAATAGCGAAACTCTGTTACGGACGTAGCGGTTGTTATTATGCGGTCCACAAAACGCTAAGGCGTATGGTGGGTCGTATACGCTAGAGGTCCGCAACAGCATAATATCAATAATTATTTAATATGGGACTCTCATTTATTACCCTATGCAAAAGTTAAGATGTTTAATTGTAATATTGCAACATCTTAAAGATATACAAGCCTGTACAACTTTAATGTTTGAAATTAACTACTTCTCATGTACTTTGGTATACAGAAAACAAATTATGTCACAAATATTGATGAAATCTAGAAGCACGAGCACACTAACACACTTTATTATCATAGCCATGTATGATATCATCTATAAGATTTGCTAGCGCAGTTGAGGTGCTATAGCCTTTTCTAAATCCGCATTGAGAGTCAGGAATAAGTCTGTTTGATACGAAGTATTCGTAAATCTGATCATGTAGTACCTTTTCAAATATTTTTGAAACTGTGGGTAATATATTTATGGAGGGCTTATGAGGTCAAATAATTAAAGAGAGCGAGTTAGTGCCTTATTCCTCAAAAAGAAACAACAATGCAGCTACGGACACGTGTTTCGGAGTTATTTCTCCTCATCAGCGTAGCCTTAGCTTAGCTTAGCTACGCTGATGAGGAGCAATAACTCCGAAACACGTGTCCGTAGCTGCATTGTTGTTTCTTTTTGAGGAATAAGGCACTAACTCACTTTCTTTAATATATTTATTATTCTAAGATCTGAATAAGATATAACATTTGCTTTTTAGGTAAGCGTCTGCCTATTGACAATTTCCATTGAGCAGGAAAGTAATGTTTCTCAATACAACAATTGAATATGTGAGTTTAGGAACTTATCAGCTGTAATTTACCAAGGGCGCTGATAATCACGCGATAATTTTCTCTAATAATGAACCGAAAGCTTGTTGCTTAGTAATTACTTAAAGCAACAAGCTTGAGGGTCATTATTAAAGAAAATTATAAGGATTTATCAGTGCACGCGGTAAATTCGGTGAGATAATTTTTTTAAATTCTAATAATATGTCAAATCGTGAATGTGACATTTTAAATAAATTATAAAATTGTCAATAATTTTTCATTGCGTAGCAATATAAGTGATAATCTAACTAGGGAGATTATCAATGTAATCCTTCAATAATTGGATGAATTTTGACATGTGACTAGAAATGGACGGATTTTATTGGATTTCTATTTCGTCAAAAAATTATCAATATAAGGAGGACTGCAATATTTTAACTTTGGAGCAGAAATACCATCTATACCAGAAGTGTTAGATTTTAATTTATTTATAACTTTATTAACTTCATTAATTGTTGTTAACTGAAAACAAAATTTGTTATTATTAAATACATCATTGTTATAAAATTCGATTTTATTATCACAAATGTTGGACGTTGACTGTAAAAATGTTGCAAAATAATTGTTTATTTCGTCGGGATTGGAAAATTGATCAGGAATTGTGAATTTCTTGTCAGATCGAATACTTAGATTTTTTAAGGCTGACTGTATGTTTCGAGAGTTATTTTCCTTACATACTGTACTAAGGTAGGTTTTTTTTTAGATCTAACCATGGCAAATGTATAATTTCTTAATTCTTTATATCTCACCCAATCATTTTCAGACTTAGTTGATTTATATTTTTGCAAAGCAAGATCTCTTTCCCTCATTATCAGCTTTAAGTTATGAGTAATCCATATGACTCTATTACTTGAGTTGATTGCTCTGAAATTCTTAGGAGGACTAGATTTTAAGTTACTCGTTCTCATTCGTGTCTATCCTAACTATTTGCTCTATAATTTGCTGTTGTTTCTCACTCAATCGTGCTTGTATCAACCATTATCTGTTATATAACAGGTATTTTTAATATAAGTATATGCAAAATGGAAGATACTGTTCTTAGATCTGAAGAATAACTGCCGCGTCATAAACTAAATCCTAATTTTTGGGGTGAGACTAATCATAGACATATTTATTCAGTTTATTCTACTTGTTATCTTAGTTACTAAGTCATTGTAGAATCGAATAATCTATATAAACAACTTTTCTATTTGTACAAATAGTGTGTTTTGTGTTTATATGCAGAATTAATCTTCATTTTTGCAAAAGCTTTGTCCTATAGTTAAATTTCTTGCTGAGTAATTATAACCAACATATATAAAAATAATTAATTGGATGGAATCTGCGGTAGGTTCTTGATGAAACATATTCAATAGAATAATTATAAATATTCAAAAGAATAGTTACAATACGCACTTGGTTTGTTGTTTCATTATTTTTTTTCAGATTTCTCTGACATATGTTTCAGCCTTGCGACCATTAGTTTTATACACTCTTTGATAATGGTTGCAAGGCCGAAACATATGTCAGAGAAATCTGAAAAAAAACTAATGAAACAATAAACCAAGTGCGTATTATAACTACCTATTCTTTTTAATATTTATAATTATTCTATAAAAATAAAACAAAATATTTTATATGGTAACATTCGTGTTAGGTTGATTAAATATTAACTTTACCTGTATAAGCGACATGCGATTGCGAATGCTAAAAATGATATATCGATTATCAAATAGTCGAATAAAAACATGCTATTCACTTTTTTTACTCATTGTGTACCCGATAAGCACCTTAGCAGCATGTCCAAGCTGTATGGAAATCAATAACAGATAGAGAGGATGGAATATAAGTTGTAGTCTCGATTATAAATGTTCACGGTCTAAAGATCGCTTGGTTCGCCTTGAACTTGTCCTATAATAAAGCTATTTTTGTACCAGCAGTAGTTAAGAGAGGCTGAAGGAAATTGCAGATATTTATTGTTAAATCATCTCTTAGTTTTTATTGTATTTTACAGAAATTAAACCTTGACCTCCAAAATAATGGAATATGTTTACATGCAGCATAATAATATATAAGTTGAATTCGCAGGAACTTAAATAAATACAAGTCATATTTCGATGAAGAAAAAAGAGTTAAGCCAATAATAACGTAAAAACGAAGATGCACTTTGACCATTAGTTATTGATATTATATAACAGTATTAATTTACATCACACATTTAGGACAGTATTTTATTTTATTTAACAATACACTGTCTAACGGAACAATACACGCAGGGATTTTTCTTGACTTGAGTAAGGCATTTGTCTGTGTTTCGAAGGAGGTTCTAATAAATTAGCTGGAATTTTATGGTTTTAGAGATGTAGCATTTAAATTATTGAAATCTTACCTCAATACATCTCAACAAAATTAGCAACATATTGAAAGTACAACATGGTATACCACAAGGTAGTGTATTAGGACCACTACTATTTTTAATACATGTAAATGATTTACTTGATGTAATATCAATTTACACGGTTCTTTTTGGGTACGATACCATTTTTGCCAGACATTTATATACATCAAAACATCAAGTAGTGTAGTTTTAGAAAGTCTAGTAAATGTTGCTGCACGGGGAGTTAAAAAACCACCAAAATTTAGAAAGTGTAACTAAATCGAGTTTAATTTCGGAAATTTCAAAATTAAAAATCCTTTTACGAATCCACGTTGTGCAGCACTGCAACTCATGCGTTGTGTTAAATATGAGGACAAGTTAATCCAGTCTCTAGTCAAAGTATATCGAGAGTTTTAGCGAAAATAGCCTTTAGCGACAAGGGTGTCCTATCATATTCTAGCAGTCGATTTTGATGGGAAAATGATGGATTTTAACGGGATTTGCCCTAAACCGGTTCCTCAGTGATTCGGTGTCAGAAAAGTATCATTACCATTGATAAAAACGCAAAATAGGGGTGGTTTTTTGAGTCTAGGAGTAGTTGCTGAGGGGTGGGAACTTTAAAAATATCACCATCGTGTTCAGTGTTTTTCATCCCTGTAACAGAAATTTTATGTTTTGAGCTTTTTTTGGAACTTTTTCATGGAGTACCTAATAATAAAATGATATATTGTTTCAGGCACATCTAACCATATATCAAACGTTTTCATCATACAAAAAAGAGCAATAAGAACCTTAGCAGGCGTGAAACAACTTATAAGTTGTAAACCGTGGTTCATCAAATTTAATATAATGACTTTTCCATCGGAAATTATATACTGTCAGTTACACTCGTAATTGAGATACAATTACATCAGAAAAGATTAAACAACAAAAACACACAAAACGAAACAATATAGGAATTAGTTTATTTAATTGTCTCCCAAGTAAAATTAAAGAGCTGCCTGTAAAACAACATTTTTCGGCCAATGCTTACTATGACATATCAGATATTAATTATATGTAATAGGTTTGTTATGAGGTTGACTGAGACCATGTTGTAATGTTGTTATACCCTTATTTTTTGTACCGTACATTTCTTATTAGATGTGTTGTTTATTAATATTTGCTTGTCTCCTGCAGACCTAACTATAAGAACTCTATCCTGAGATATATTTTATATATGTGTGGTTATATGCACACACTACGGTGTAAATCCTTGACTAATAATAGTACATTATACACTAAGGGAGATAAATGTCTTATTTTTCCTGAGGTGTAATTTGAGGCCCAAGAGCGAAGCCCGAGAGCAACAAATACATCGAGGGAAAAATGGCGGACTCTCCCGAGGTGTATATACTATTTTTTCCACGATCGGGAGTAGAAACATTTATTTCATAAATAAAGAATTATAATAAATTGGAGCGAAATTACAATATTTAGAAGCCTTTAGGATATTTCCATTCAACGTATCATGGCAACAGATATTTGTTTGTAAATGAAATAAAATAAAAACTCCCCTACATACTTCGGTATGCGATGTAAAACAACGACAGGCGCAGTTAGTACTTGGATGAGTGACCATTCCAATGGAAACCGCGTTCTCGCCTCACACATCTTCCAGCGGCTTGTATATCAGTGTATGCGCGGAAGCTATACAACCTTAGGCGAGGGTTGTATAGGAGATATACCATCCTTCGGAGGGGATGTAAAGCCGTCGGTCCCTTGTCTATTAAATGTTAGGCAAGTAAAAGATCCCTATTCTTCTTAAGGGAAGAGGTTCGGCAAAATTCCTGGTTGGGGGTAGCTCGTCTACAGGCGTCGGTGTTAGGCCTCAGTAGCGGAAATAGGCCGACGTTAAATAAATGTAAAAAAAAAAACTCCCCTAGGGAAATTATTGTCTTATTTTGTTCCTAGGGAGTAAATGCTTTACTTCTGTCACAATTTTGATGCCATAGAAATCGATTTCTACTCCCGGTCGTGGAAAAAGATTATCATTATAAAATTGTACCCGCACACTTAATCCTCACTTATTTAGGAAGTTTTCCTAGAATTATTCCAGATAGTTTACTTACTATATAAATTTGGCGTTTTTTCGAGAAAAACCTTGAATCTTGAAATCAGAAAATGTTACAATTTTTTGATACACTATGAAGTTTCAGAAAATTATGTAAGGGCAATGGATGTTGTCTGCGTATTTTCAAATATGTCACCCTCTTTCGGACAGCTTTGGCTTTGGATTTGGGGGTTGCCTACTATATGTGGTGTGTGTTTGTATTTTTTTAATTTATGAGGATTATTTACTACATTAATGTTCCTTTTTTCAGGTTCCTCAATCCAAGAGTCAAACGTCATTTGGTAAGTGGCTTATATTTTAATAGTATATTTGGCATATATTATGATACCCAGATAGTATTAACATTTCTATGTATTTTTACATTTTGTGAAAACTAATGATAACTATTCTAAAATTTAATTAGTTCTGCTACCTAATAATATCAAAAGTCAATATAAACAAGGTTGTATAATAAATAATATGCATTATTTAGTATCTGATGAATTAGTCAGTTGATTGTTCAAACAGAATATTGATTACCCAAACAATCAGTTTTTGTAACAAAGATATTTTAGTCAGAGTAATATGGAGAAAAATCTGGTAGTTATAAAAATAGTTAAGCTCTTTTTACTTAAATTTTCATTCTGTTGGTGCAATTTTGAATATCTTGATTGATTTTTTCAAAGTTTAATGCGTTACAGACAATTCCGAAGTTACGTATATGTACTCTGGTATGCAATGATCACAAACTGCACCGCGGTTGCTTAACTCTCGTTGAGCACTGGGCTTATATAATAATACGAGAAACGTCCAAAACTCATATCGTTTCTGCGTTCTGCGATATTAGCTTAAGTGAGAGCGGAACAAACAAATATACAGGTGAAGCTAATAACAGCTGCGCCTCCGGCAAAATCTCTGCAATAGATTAGGAATTCTTATGACTGGCGTGTTAAAATTACCAGTGGTTCTCAAACAGTTCGTGAATGACAACTGTGATGCAGTCACTAAATAATAATTATTATAAATTATTTACGGAAAATAACATACAGAAAAATATAGAGATATAATTTATACTATTTATGTAAACAAATTGGATAAATTTACAGTAAGTTAAAACTTGTTTGTAAATTATTGGAAATTTCAGAACCTAGATGTACAATATATTTAGCATATTCTCATTATTGCAATTTACAAATAGTCTAAGATTTTTGTATAAAAATTCACATAAGATAATTCGCAGAAGGTCCTGAATTAACCTATATAATTAACAATAAGAAAATATATGAAGTAAGCATGACAGGCGAATTATTGAAAGTATTGAAACTAGGAATGAGTTTTTTTTTGTTTGTATATTTTTTACATCTATTAGGCCTAGTTGTACAAAAGTAGATCAACGAATATTCAGTTGAACTTGGTTCAAGATCCGTGGATACTATTGTTGTAGCAATTGTAACCCTGGAATCTGAACCAAGTTCAACTGCATGTTCGTTGATCCACTTTTATACAACTTGGCCTTAGTCGATGTATATCTAGTCTGGGAATCCTTATATTTTTTATTTAATTATAGTTTTTATACTGCCTTAGTAAAAGGTTGTAACAGAAGAGTTGCGCATATCAAAGATACTCGTTTCTAAGTATATACTTTCAGTTGGTTAGGTCCAATTTTTATGTATAATTCTTAATATTAGTTTTTGCGTAGTTTCTAAAGTTCATAAATGATTATTTGAAGTACCTCCCCATGCTATAATTCCATACATAAGGTGAGATTCGACTAAAGTATGATAAAGTGTTTTCATATGAACAATTTTAAGAATTTTAGATAAGTATTTAAATTTATATAAAATAGTTCTTAATTTTTTACTATAAAATTTATGTGTATATCCCATTTTAAACTCTTATAGATGTAAATTCTCAGGTACTTAATTTTATTTGTAGCTAAGATTTCTATATTTATTTTGCCAATTTTTACACATAATTTCTTATATGTCGGTAAATATTTCGAATGGGAGGCAAACGGTATGAAGCAAGTTTTACTAAAGTTTACTGTTAGTAATTTATTACTGAACCAGGTAAAGATAGTAGTTAAGATCAGCTTCTATTTTAACCTTTAATATTTCCAATTTTTCGGCTTTATAAAATATGGCAGTAACAGAAAAAATTAACTACTTCACCCTTAGTTTCTACATTAAATAGGCCATTAAACAGTGTTGGTCCTAGAACAGTGTCTTGAGGCAGTATAAAAACGTTAAAGGTGTTAAGAAGTATTAATTTATTAACTTCATTGTTTAGTTTAATTCTGAAAACAAATGGAAACAAATGAAACTGATAACAAAAAATGAATTGCGCAATTCAGTCAACAATATTAATTATTAGTAGAATAATGATAATTGGAAAGTAATATTGTTCGAAAACTAGTATTGTTACAGTCCTGTAAGAACCGCGGGGAGATATGAGTACTTCTTTTCATGAAAGAAGAGGATGGTAATATTACTAGGGGAAAGGATATTAGTAAAATAAAATATTTCATGTAATAACAAAAATAAATATGAAATTTTCATTGGAAGTGACGAAAATAAATTGTTTTTCTTTTAATGGTAATAAAAAAATATGGTTGAGAAAATAGGTATTAAAAAAACTATCAGTTTCTGAGATAAAGCAAAATAAATGAAAATTCTTAGTTACTATTGTTATGTGCCGCCCTTTTACGGAAAGAGGTTTAATCCCTGCTAGCAGAGGCCAGAGACCCTGTTGGCCAGAGATGGCGCCATTGTCACGGATAAGCTAGAATCATCTTGAATGACAGTCTGGAATAGCCTGGAGGGAAATGGAATGAATCGAGGATAAATGTCACGGATATATAAGAACCGGATCCAACGCACGAAGTTCAGTACAGTTCTGAATGAGTTAAGTGATCAGATAAGTTAAAGAACAGTAACAAGCTGTGAATTGTAGTAGTGAATCTATAGTAAATAAAAGTTATACTTAGTGTGTTATTGTAAGGACTAATTATTGTAATTTAAGTGATAAATAAGTCAGTGGTTAGTGAAAATTCGTGTTGCAATTATTGAACTTACGTTTGGATGTGTTTACTACAGGATGTAAACACGTAAAGCCGGGAAACGTTGCCATTCGTTCTCGTTGTCCAACATTTATTTCTATGCGTTCTTCAAGTGTAAACGGTAGTTTGCAAAGAATTAATTGTTGCGCGAATGGCCAGCAATGAGAACGAACGTTTTCCGTCGGCTGTCGGTAAAATGAAAAGATCAAAAAGAATGCGAATCAAGGAATGTCTGCAAACGTTTGATACCATTCGTCAAGAAAGGTTTATTTTGGTCTTCTTACAAGTATGAATGAAAATCAGTTAGTTATAGCTAGTGCTGCATATATCGTTATCAGTAGAATTTTACAGCGACGAAGGAAAAGAAGAAGAGAAAACAAAGAACACTTTGGATGAATGATTTATACTCAAAGTGGGCATATCCAAGAGAGAGAGAGAGAGAGATCCGATAAGCAAATATTTATTATATTTGGCCATAACCTTTTTTTAAATACATATATTGGTAAACAAAGTACATGAATTTTCACTCAATAATTTCAGTTGTTTACAAAATTTGTTAATTTAAAACTACAAGATATCAAGATTTTCATTATTTTTTAATTTAAATTAACTAATTTTGCAAACAACTGAAATTATTGAGTGAAAATTCCTCTACCAATATATGTATTAAAAAAAGCTACGGCCAAAAATAATAAATATTTCATTATCGGATCTCTCTCTCTCTCTCTCTCTCTCTCTCTCTCTCTCTCGGATATAACCACCTTAAGAGTGCTCCGGATATAAGCCGGTAAGGCGGTTCAATTTACTCTCATATAAATCATTGTTTTAAAAAACGGCTTTCACTAAAAGACATTAAAAACATATTACAATGTGGGACGATGAGAGAAAAAAAGTATATATATAAAAAAAAAATTTTCTTCTATTTTTGATTTGCAAAAATAATTCTTATCATCCCACATAGGTATTATTAAAATAAACATTTTACCTTTTGTCGAACTAAAATAAAGTTAGCCCTAATGTCCTCAAATGCACCGAGAAATTTAAAGATTAGGTATAATAAATTTGTCCAATGTCATATTCTATTACATCTCTATCACTCTCTTTCCAAGCACACCGTACATTAAGCTGCGTCATTTTATTGACGTGAAGTCATTTACAATTTAAATTGGAAGCATGGATAACTAACACACTCCGAATAACTCTTAAGTAGGAATAGATATGATAGTATGAACTTACTATCAGACTTGAATGATACATTTTTTTAAAGCTTCACCAGAATGCCCAGAGCAGATTTTGCCGTTTTTCTGGAAATTATTAAACCAAAAATTGTTTGCCATCTTTTTATTAATGCACATTGTGCTGTGTATAAATTAAAACATGTGGTCACAACAACACACACTTCGAAAATGAGTGGAACGTTTCCAAAGTGTCTGCGAACAAGCAGCAACGATGGTAATGCAAATGAATACGAATGAATGGCAACGTCTCTTAGATGTATCCCCGGATTAACAATTGGTGTCAGAAGCGGTATTATTATAGAAAGCTTCAGCTCACATCCTTTTAGAGAATTCGATTCCTCGGCGTGCAGTTCGCGAACCATGTCGACATCATCAGGAAATATTTAAAAATTCGAAGCAAAAAATATAAAATGTTAAAATCAATTTTGAAAATGTTATACACCTTTCCATCTCATTACTCTATAAATGCGCAAAAATATATACATTCTTCAAGTTGCTTAATTCATTATGTTAGTCAAAATATATCGAAAGGTGCTACTTTTAGTAATCTCGTATCATCTTCATAAATAAAACAAAGTTCTTGGGAGAAAATAACCAAGAGTGAATAATACATTCTACTTTGGCTCGACTTTTGTACGTTAATTCATTAATTTCTTGCTCCTACAGAAAAACGACAGTCACCAAAATAAGTTAAATTAATCAAGTGCCCCCGGCATACAAGAGTAATGAAAGAACCTACGAAATGAGACGGCTGAATATTAAATTGTGGAGCTCAAAGTTCGTCAATGTTTATGTTTACTTTCGAGGAAAGCAGGTAAATTATAATTAATACAAAATAATCCCCAAAATGAAAGCAAGGAAATTGATAATTAAATTTCAAGTGCTTCCCACTTTGCACTGTTTTCTTATAGAACAGGCAACATTATCAGCTAAGTTCTTAAGAAACACAAGAACAAAAATGAACAATATTGATAAAATTCGGCGTATATTACAATTTATTTTATGGTAGCTTATGCCCCCGCCTAGAGAAACTGATTTAATGTATACTACGAGTTGGCTTTAAAGCGTTTATGTTTAACTTTAACTGAAACGAGTTATTCAAACGAGTTTTCCTTTCACAGCTGTCAAAGGAAATTGCAGCAAAAAATCATGAATTGCCGCAGACATGGAATTATTATCTTGTCAGAAATTAAAATTATTTCATCAAATAAAGATCAAAAAAACCAGGGGATAGAAATTATTACAGATCTTATAAAATAATATATAATAAAGTTATTAAAACTGAAAAACTATTATAATGTATAACGACAAGATATATAATAAAGCTTCTAATAAATCTAAAGCAGTTTGGTATTAATACATAGAGACTTAGGAACGGATAAAAACAGAACAACTGATGTAAAACAATAAATAATCAACAAGAGAAGGAAACATTAACAAGGAAATTTTTAATGAATATTACGATAACTTACCTGTAATACTAGCGAAAAAATATAAGCAAATTGGAATAACATTGGTACAAATAGATTATATCCCACAATATCAGTTTAACCAGCAGAAGAAAACGAAATATTTAATATTATTATGCAATTATAAAAATCAAATTCCGCTGGTATTGATAACATAACCACAAACATGTTAAAATCGTTTGTTAATTATTATGTATTAAAACCATTAACATTTTTTTATCTCTGTCTGAAGGTGTGCTTCCCGATGAGTTTAAAATTGTCAAAGAAGTTTCACTCTATAAAAAGGGACAAAGGTAATCCATCGAAAGTTACAAAACTATTTCTATAATATTAGAATTAAATTTCGTATACTTTGTATATTGTATTGTATATATTCAAGAAGCTTTGGAAAACTGGAGGAAGAAATGTTCAGGAATGGGAATAGATATTGGGGATAAATGCTTAACAACTAACTCTCTTCTTTGCTGATGATCAAATAGTCATTGCAAATTGTGAAGAAGACATTGACTAGATGCCAAGAAAACTTATAGAAGAATATGAAAAGTGGGGTATGAATATGAACAGGAGAAAAACAGAATAGTTTCGGATAGGAAAGAGAGAGAGAGAGAGAAGGTTTTGGAAGCTGCTAACATCAGAATAACGTTGGTGATAAATTTTATTGGCAAGTACACAATTTCTGTCTGACTCGTCCAAAACAAAAGTCATGTCTACAAGTTCCGCTATATTAAAATTCATATTGTAAAATTCCAAATGCTTTAAATTCAATACAAGTAACGACCAATAGGTGTGATAAATGCTCCTTTGTACGCGACAATTTATAACAAATTGAGGTTTTATTGCTTGTCAAATAACGAAAACCACAAAAAAATGTACAAAAAACATTACAGTAAAGGACCGGTTAAATCCTATTTACTCATTTCAATGGATTGGAAAAAATCGTCTCACTAAATGGCCTCATTTCAAAATTGCATAAAGACGTGTGCCAATCAAAATGGGCAACACGTCGAACAACCAGTATAAATTTTTCTAATGAATTATTTAAGGGAACCTTTTTGTAGCTATCGTAGAACTCGCGATATCGAGGTCCGACGCACTATTGCCCGACCCTGTATACATCGTTAACGCTTTAAATTGAGAAACTCATATTAGCGAACTTACTATAGTAGGATGTATATTTACTGGGCAGTGAAAAAACGTAACAAAAACTTTATGAGCTAATTATTAATGCCGGAGAACCATTCGGCATGGTCCTATCAAACGTGCCGACGCGACGTACCTATAAAGACCTATAAAGATAAGTTATTCAGTTTGCAGGCGAGATAGTATAGAGAATAACGGTATTTTAATGAGGTCGTAAAGTTTTTGTTGCGTTTTTTCACTGCCCAGTAAATATACACCCGACTCTAAAAAACTGTCTACTATATGTTTCGCGCTGTATAGACTAAGAAATATTACAGATGGTAGTGTCTTGCTATTTTATTATTGCTCAAAATTTTACTGCAGAGTTCAGTATGCCATATTATTTTGGGGTTATTCTCATCATATAAATAAATAAATAAATAAACGCCACAGAAATTAGACAACCCCCAATTCCAGAAGCCAGGGGTTGTGCGGAAGGGGATTACATATTGAAAAAACGCGGACATACAACCATTTCCTCCGACAGTGTCAGTGCCGGAGCCAGGATTCAAACCCGGTAGTGCGATGTCGGCTATCGACCAGACCAGATGAATAGAGTTTTTAAATTATAAAAAATATAATTAGAAAATAGTTGGAATTTCATGGCGTACTTCTTGTAGGCGATATTTTAAAAAATTGCATATTTATCAATAGCATGCATATATATTGAGAAATAATATTCTTTGCTAGAAGGAATATCAATAATTTCTTGTCAAAAAATGTTAACCATAATTACGATACTCGAACCTAAAATAATTTAATAATAAATATATACTTTGTCCATTTATGAGAAGAGTCCTAAGTAGGTATGTGGGAATAAAACTGTATAAGTTGCCTAATCATATCTTATACTTTATCGAATGATATCCAGACCATCCCTCTGTCTCTTACCATTTTTGAGAGAAAAAATGTAGGCAAATGAAAGGCTCCTCTGTTGAGGAGGGGGTATAATTTCTCGAGGTGAGTCTGTTCGAAAATCTACTAATTTCAAGTTCTTCTGTACATGATTAGAAGGATTTGGTTTCTCAAAAGTGGTAGTATTGAGACATTTTGGAGCAGCAAGTCACTACACTAAATAAATAATTCTTGTAGTTCCGTGGTGCGGCAAACGAAAAACATTCTTAAACGAATAATTGTAAACGATCGCATTTTCTTTAATTCTAATTTTGATAGTTTAAAATTTCAGGTCGTATTTTTGACTAGACGATTCTTGCTTCGCAAACAAAAAAATCACTATCGTTTAACTTTACAAACGACTCACAAACAATCGCAAACTAAACAGTTTTAAATTTTTTTAATTATTACACCTACATTTGTCACGTAAAAATTTCTATAAATTCAACAAAGATGCGTTATTTTGGTGTTATTTTGGATTAAACTTAAACGGTATGTTAATGCCTCTAGGAGGCAACAATATACCAAAAGAAACCTTATTACTTCCGACTATAGTTTTATAAACATTATATAGAAATTTGTAATCAGATAATCACTCTTGTTGGAAATTACTTGTATAAAAATCGATCTTTGTACTCAAGGTAGGTGTAAATTAATACGGTCAATAAACGATTGCGTACAGATGAGAATCTGCATATAAAAACAAGCACAAACAGTGATCTTTTATATTGTAGTTTTCACTCTCCAGGTACAAGTGAATATCATGAAGTTTATCGCGGCTTGTATTTTGACTTGGGTGGTAATTGTCAGTGTAAGTGTTGCTGTAATTTTATTAATTTGCGAATTTGTTATTAATGTAGTTAAAATTGATTTTTGATAAGTCGATACTGCTGAAGGGAATGAAATATATTAGACTACATTTTATTCTCCAAATCACAAAAGAAGTGATACTAATTCTCTTGTTTGAATGTAAATCTTTGATATAATTTGGCACAGTTGTTTAAATAAATAGTATTAAAAAGCTAAAAAAAAACGGTTTTCTATAACAAAAAAACTAAAAAGTATAAAGTAATTTTTAATGTAAAGTTAATCAACTGAGTTGATATTTTTCAAATTTGAGTTGCAGCGTTCTGTTTACATACAAAGTTACATACATGATACACGACGAGCTAATAAAAGCGCAGTAAAAAATTGATTTTGTTTAAATGCCCTAGTAATAATTATTGTTCTTTAAGTTTAGAATTGTATCAGTAAATTCTATATTGAAAACGCTGGGAATATTACATTGAACACAACTAAAATTTTTACACCTAAATAGGAATGAAATTTAATGACTCATATAAGAGTATGACTTTTCAATAAATTTAGCAGAGAACATAGTTTTCCACATACACCATACCTCATTTTGTAGTTCTATAAAAAATGTCTCATATACAAGTTGTACAGGATTACCTATTGTTACATGGCTTATGTCCATTTAACAGTATTATATAAAAACTTGTGTTTTGTTTATGTTTGGCACAATCTGTGTAACATTTTGATTCAGTTTTTGTAAGTGAAACTGTTTTCAACTAACAGAATTTTACTTGTATAACTGCTAAACCATTTCACACTGTTTTATGTCAATATTTTTATATCTTAGGAACTCAGTCATGTTCTATTAACTATTATGTATCTCTGATAGCATCCCAGGAAACAATTGTCTACAAAACATTTATTTACATCAGAGACCTATATTTCAATTTATATATTTTTATTTACTATGTAAACACATATGGTTATTTTCCTTACCCATTACTAGGTATATATAGTATATCCTATAAGAGGTAATATATTTACAGTTCTTACAATAGTCACAATACGTTTTACTATTTATTTACAGCTGTTCATATTGTTGGTTATGTACAAAATAGAAATTACAAACTGAGGCAACGGCAAATCAGCTGTGGTATGGAAGTAATAAAAACTATTATTATAGATTCCTTTTATCGATTATATGCCACTATTTTAGTTGCGAGTAAAGGAAATTGTAGAATTTGCGACCTGCAAGCTGTCGCGCTTAACACAACAATTGACAGATGGCCATACCTGTACTTTCAATTTAATTAGGGAATTAGATTTCTCAAGTTTATTTGGTAGCATTATTTTCCGGTAAGTAGGACAAAAAAAGTTTACCTTATCAGTAAAACTCACCAGGAAATCATTTGCTTGCAGCCTTTGTACTGATTCGAACGTATATAAATTTAACTGTGGACTTCAGTAATTGATATTACATTTTTATATCCGCGTTAACAATAACATCCAGGTAATTTCATTTATTATTCATTTAAAATTTAATCTTCAATTTTTGTCTTTGATGTAATTTCAATTATTTTTAAATTCAAGGTCAATGCTTTTTAATTTAATAAGTAGTTAAAATACTATATGTACCACATGGTTTTAAAATATTTTTTCCTATCTTTTTCATTTTTTGGCAATTTATAGTTTATAAAATCAGCTTAGATACTTATATACTTAAATTCTTATATACTTATATTCTTATATGCTTATATATGCTTTTATATACTTATGAATTTCTGTATACGCTTCTGCATAGCTTCTTATAGCTTCTTCATTCCTGCATAGCTTTTGCACAGCTTATCTTTCATATAGATAAAATTTCGTTAACTTTTCATAAACCACCTAGTCGGTTAATTTTCCTACGATTTTCACTCCATTTGATTAAGAGACGTAAATTGCCAAGGAAACCTTTAGAATCCATTCTCGCAACAAGAGACAATAGTGGGCCTGGATTGCTGTTTCAGAACCAGTCACCTCAACAATAGTCAATCTAGGATCCTGGTATAAATTTGTTATATGTCTTTATAAACCGATTTATCTATTATTCATGTAATATATTTTAACATTAATTTTTCTTACCAACAATTTAAGTCTGATCTATATTAGACTGGTTATTCGAGAAAAAGAGACAATTCTACTTATTTTCACTATAGATGGTGCCCAATTTAACATCAATTTTTCTTTGTCTCCTTTTCTCGAAATAAACAGAAATCTGTCGCTCATGCTCTACATATCAAAAAGGGTAAGTTTCTTGACTCTTACGAATACTCTGGATCCACGGCTCTCTGCTCCGACTTAAACCAGCTAGTCATCCGCATATGTTGCCTCAATTCTTTCTCAAAAATAAATAATAAGGGAAACACTATTATAAATTACCTACCCCTTATCATCGTTATTATATAGAAAAAAAGTTTTAAATAAAAATTGTGTGGTTATGACTGAATTCTGTTAAAAAATAAAAAAAAATCCAAAGTACAGTAGCGTGCAGATTCCAGGGGGTTCAAAAAAATTATATATATTTTTAAACGGGATACCCTGTGTATTATTACATTTTTGGAATGATTCCTTTTTTCTGATTTCAAAAAAATATGTTACCCTACCATATACCTTTTTTGAGTTATTAAACGTTACTGTAAATATGGAAAAGTTAACATGATTGAAGTGAGCTATGTGTTGTGTTTGATAAGTGACACTTCTTTAATGAAATAATCAAAATAGTTTACAATTATTTTACTAAAACTTGCTTCGAAACAAAAAAATTTTAGCAACCAAAGCATTACTTGCTATTGTATTGGCAAACGTGTCTCGATTGGCCCCTGTTGATGGAATATGTAGCTGACATTTCTCGAAAAGAAATTGCTGAGTAATTTAGTTAATGCACGTATGTAAGTTATGTCTCTAACATTAAACCTAGATCTATTTTGGCCGAGACACTTAAACTGTTGATAGTCAGGTAGCAAATGATTTGGGGCACGTATGCAGTATCAGATTTTTTTCTATTTCGAAAAGTTGAAAACTGGCATCTCCATACTTTAGCATTATTAATTTCATGTACAATATCCAATTGCAAAGATAATGACATTGACTTCTCACTGTCATCTGGTGAATAATTTTATACTTTTCAACAGGTTCCTATAAGATGTTGACCATAGACTACACCGTGTGTCATTGAATTAAATTATTTTTTATGCTTGCAGGAATTTTAATTAATAAAATAATTTAATCAAATATTTACACTGATTCTTCGCCAAGTTAAATTGGTTGTCAAGGCATCATCTCCTTTAAAGAACATGAAAAACTTTATATTGCTAAACGAGAAGCCTTTTAAGCTATAAAGTCAGACGTCTGTAATTTATTTCATTAACGTAGACTCTTATTAGGTAATTTCTTTTGATTATAAGAGATAGTTTTTAATAGAAAGAGCTAATTTCTCCCTTATTTCTTTACTTGTTCTTTCATCGTCTAATAAAATTAAAATTGTATTGCATTTCAAACGGATAGGTACTACTAAATTAGTGATAATAAATTTAAAATATTGGTCCAATACAATTCGGATAAACTTTACCATTTAGAAATATGTCGGATTAATGTATTCTGGTTCTAACTTTCAAAAATAATAATAAATACTGCTGGCCAAGAATAGATACAAACTCCTGGTCATAGAATCAATAGAATATAAGATAAGGTAATTACAGCTATTACTATTGAGGAGTTAAAGTCATGTTACAGACGAACGGATGAACATACAGAAAAGGGAGAAAAAATTATTTAGTTTAGACTCACCCTAAAAAGTAGCTAACAGTTCTGCCAGTTAAATACTTTATTCAGCTCAAATTATTTCAAATGTTCATAAACCTTCAATCGATATATCAATAGATAATAATGATATCAGTCTTGATTATATACACATACTTAAGAGATACAATTGATCATTTAGCAACCAATTAGTTTAGTGACCGCAAATGAAACAAAACATTTTATGATCAATAAATTATGTAAATTTAATATAATAAGTGGTTAAAAAATACATTAATATTATTGCCTGTGTTTTTTCTGTGGTGTTTTCAGTGTCATAAACAAACACATATAGTTTCATCATTGTGTTTATGCTCACCTCTAAAATGTACTAATTCTCACAAGTTTATTTAATTATCTTAATAAGTGTGTTATTACTGTTTCATATTATTTCGTATTTACAAAAAATATTAATATTATCTAACCATACAATTGTCATTTAAATGCAGGTAGAATGTTTACAGTTATTATTACACTACTTGTTATTCACAAAAATGACGCATGTACGTATCTAAATAAATAGTAAAAATGGTTGTCCCACAAGGAAGTCACCCTGGCCCTTTATATTAAGGATTGCCTTAAGGTTTGGAACCATCAAAGCAATTACGCTCCGATATTTTGTGCCGATATTTATTTTTTTAATACTGACCTTTTTAAGTAAAACTGTTTAGAGTAGAAAATTGCTTCGATGAGGCTTTTACAAATTCCTAGTGAAAATTGTTCAAAATGGAGAATTGTATCAAAAAGGTTTTCTCAAAAGCAATTTCTTAAAAATATTTTTTTAATAGGAATGGTATCGAAAGCGCCTTAAATTAATTTACGATCTACCGAAAATATTCAGAGAGTTAAAAATATACTCAGCATGTGAGATAATAAGAAAATACTATCAAGGTGCATCCATGTAGATTTATTATTATTATTATTAGCCGTTACTCGAGTCCGAGTATAAAAATGTTACAGTCGATAAATTGTGTACAATAAAAACAAGTAAAAGGTATAGTCTATTGTAATTCCCATTCATCTACGGTGCACACGACTATGGCTATAGAGGCCAATTCGGGAGAGCACATGTCGACCGCAGTCAGGACAAACATAGACCTGGTTAGGTCTTGGATTCGGCCTTCTTGCAGCAACATTTCCTTGATAGCTGGCCACAACCCCTCGCCATTCGGTTCTGTCCGCTGCAAGTTGTTCCCATTGCTCGTCTGCAATACCGCAGGATTTTAGATTTTCATGGAGACCGTCTTTGAACCTCTTTCGTTGACCGCCACGCCTTCTTCTACCGTTTAGCAATTCACCATAAAGTGTGCATTTAGGAAGGCGGTTATCATGCATACGATGAACGTGACCTGCCCATCTTAGGCGTGCTCTTGAAATAAGCACCTCAATTGGAAGGCTGCCCGCTCTCCTGAGCACTTCCACGTTTGATATGTGTTGGAACCAACGGATTTTCATCATACTTCTGAGGTGTCTTTGCTGAAAACGTTCTAATTCTTTCACATGACGACGGTAAGTGACCCAGATTTCACATCCATATAGCAGTGTTGGAATGACAACTGCTCTGCAGAGAGCCATTTTCGTTGACAAAGCAAGGTCGTGGTTGTCAAATACTCTCTCTCTAAGTCCCCAGAGTGCTCTAGATGCAGCGTTAATTCTATTGCGAATCTCGTCATTAACAACGTTGCCTAAGTAATTGAACTGATCCACCACTTCAAGAGAATTTCCGTTAAGTGTAATGTCTATTTGGTTCACTTGATGAGGAGTTGACATAATCTTAGTCTTTCCAATGTTGATTTTAAGTCCCAAGGAATCATAGCTCTGGGCATACACATCTAAAAGTTCTTGAAGCTCTTCCGGCGTAGAAGCTAAAAGTGCACAGTCATCCGCATACTGGAGATCACAAATGAATCGTGTGCGTGTCTTCGTGAAAGCTCTAAAGCGTCCTATGTTAAAGAGGCCGCCATCAAAACGGTATCTGAGACCTATTCCTCTGACTGTCAGTTTGTTGTCAACAATAATTGTTAGAGCAGTGGTAAACAAATTAAAGAGTAGGGGTGCCAGGACACATCCCTGCCTAACTCCAGTGAGGGTTTGGAAAGGTTCGGTTGCCTCATTATTATACATAACCTGGGCGTTGTTGTTTGTATGTAGACTGCGACATACTTCCACAAATTTTCTAGGGATACCTAAGCGGAACATAATTTTCCAGAGCACTTCCCTGTCCACCGAGTCAAACGCCTTGGTTAAATCAATGAAGGCCATGTGAATTTCTCCTTGATGTTCGAGTGCTTTTTCTTGAAGCTGTTTAAGTGTGAAGATTAAATCCGATGTGCCTCGGTTTGGTCTAAAGCCACTCTGTGTTTCAGGAAGTAGCTTTTCCATAACAGGTGTTAGCCTATTTGCCATCGCTTTAGTGAGTATCTTCCCTCCAACAGCCAGGAGAGCTATACCCCTGTAATTTCCACAGTCCGCAGCGCTCCCTTTGTTTTTGAAGAGGTTGATTAAAAGTGTATCACGAAACTCCTGCGGAGCTTGACCACTTTCCCACACGATATCAAACAGTTTTTTGAGGTAGGGTATGAGCTCTGACGACACAGCTTTAAAGATCTCAGCTGGGAGTGCGTCGGCGCCGGGAGATTTGTTATTTTTTAGCTGCCCAATGGCGGTTAAGATCTCTTCCGTTGTTAGTGGTTTATCTAAGTCTTCGAAGGTGTCATATTGAGGGATAAGATTTATAATATCGTGATTGGCTTGACTTTGCTGGTTAAGAATGTTAGAGTAGTGTTCTTTCCATCGCGCTCTTATTTCCTGGTCTTCTTTGAGGAGTTTTCCATTTAAATCTTTAATAGGGCACATATTTTTCCGACTGGGGCCGTACACTGCTTTTACTCCTTGAAAGAAATTCCTGTAGTCGTGTGAATCGGCGTACCTTTGAATTTCTCTGGCCTTGCTTGCCCACCACTCGTTCTTTATTCTTCTGATTTCGCGTTGCGTTTCATACTTAGATTGGGTAAAAGCTTCTGCTTTTGATGGGTCATTGGGGTGGTTGATAGCGTTTTGGAAGGCAGTATGTTTGCGGTCAAGAAGTTCTTGTATAAGAGCTTCATTATCATTGAACCAGTCCTCCTGTTTTTTACTTGCTGCAGTGCCAAGAATTTCCATGTAGATACAGACTGAAAGATACGCATACAGATAGCCTTTTAGGAACCTTGAATTTTTGTATGGCTGCTGATATGATTTTATATTCAACGGCACTGCTATTTCGCATACCATAATAGTTACAATGTCAATTAAATAGAAAGAAAGTTTCGTATTTGAAAGTATTCCCGTTGATTCCGGTGATATATGGTAAAGCTGGAACAGCTCGTTTCCTTTTTATTTACGTAGCGCTGCTATTATACAAAATATTAAAAAACCTCTTAGGAATATTTTGTTATACATTAATTTTGCAATTAACTTACCATATTCAAATTTTTATCATGAGGTTTTGTCTCTTCGGGGCCACCATCAACTTCATTTTTTTTTTAATTCGGACCTGTCCTTTTTATTACGAATTTTTAAAGCATTTGAAATTATGAATTCAAGATTATGTCACTAGAACTAGAAATAGAACTAGCTATAGTTCAAGTAATAAGTTCCCGATACATAAAAAAAGCAACAAAAACTTTACGACATAATTATATCGCCGCGGGACATGGCGCCAAGCCTGACGTTAAACATTCCCGACGAACATTAGAAGCCTATAAAGGTAAGCGAGTCAATTTGCGAACAGCACTACAAAGAGTACTGATATTTTAATGAGGTCGTTTTGTTGCGTTTTTATGTCTCGGGATATCCCTACTTGAACTATACTTAGGAATTCAATTCTTCGATATTTTACGCCCCGAAATTAGCCCCTTAATATAAAACAATTTAAGATGAATGTTGTGAAATACTTGCTAGATAAAGCTTTTTACAGTATATGAGAATTAATTGATTCACAGCATAATATTTGGTTAATTTTGATTTGTTTGTTCTGATGCAATATTGTAGAAATTTACTACGGTTTCATAGTTCCCTCCACATTTAAATTTTGACCAAATAATATATTAATCTTATCTGATATTCAGATAAGTTTGTCCACTTTGTAATTTTGATATTCTGTTAGATTATTAATTTACATATTTGACTTACGCACTACATTTTTATTCATTATACAGTGTGTCTCACTAACAGTGTAACAGCGTAATAATTCTTTTGTTTTTGTCCGATTTAAATCAAACTGATCTCAAAAGATAGAGATCACCACAGACCACAAAATCACTTTTCATTTAAATGCAAGGCCATCTACGATCCTAAATTGTTTGAAAAAATCAAGAAATCTTAGTAGTCATTTTTTAATGAAAAAAATTTATTAACAAAACTTATTCGAAATCATTCAAAACCACTGAATCTGAAGTTTAGTCAAATTCTAAAAAAATGCAGATTTGATGAAAAAATCATTTTAGGTATTAATAAAAATTATTTCCAGTCCAAGGGCTGAGGTCAGGTGACCTCGGAGGCTAATTAACAAAAGGGCCATTTCTTCCAATCCACCTCCTGGGAAAGTTGTAGTTTAGCCAATTCCGTACTACCATTGCATTGTGAATTGGAGCACTATCACATTGTTGTGTGCAATAAGGGGCAAGTTTCCAATTTCAATTAAAAATTTAGTTTGCAAGGAAATTAAAAAACGTCGCGCATAAAAATTTCCCTCTAAGAAATATAGCCCAATTATTTGTTCATTCGAAATACCGCACCACACATTCACCTTTTCTGAATACCAGCATCGATAGTTACAACCCAATGAAGGTTTTCAACGGATGAGCATCTAATATTTTGAGAGTTAACTGTGTCACTAGTTGTAAATGTCGCTAGATCTGAGAACAAAACATAAAAAAAAAATTAGGATCATTCAAAAACTCTCCCTGACACCAAAAGCAATATTCCATCCGCCTTTCTTCGTCACCTTCTTCTAATGTGTTCTAAAACAGGCTTTAAGGGATGTAATTTATTTCGACGGGAGCATCGCCAAATTGTATCCTTGGGTATATTTAAAATTGTGGACATTCTCCTTAGGCTATACCTTGGATTCTCTTTCACAAACTGAAGAATTTGTGCATCTCTAACATATTAGAGATGCACAAATTCCTTCACACGTTGTTCTTGTTTGTTGCACACTTTGCCAGTTCTATTGAATAAATTATTAATTCGCCAATCTTTTAAATGGTCTAGTGGGGGATGCCGATTATTAAATTCTTTAGCAGCTTCCGTCGTTATACGAGAATCATCACCAACTAATCTAACAATTTCCATTTCTTCCGCAGTTGTAAGCTTTTTAATTGAAATAAAATGTGCTAGAATACAAAAAATCAGACAGAATGCCAAGAAATTTACTCGACAACTAATCTGACATTTACAAAATTATCTCAGTAGAAACAAAGAAGTCAGAGTATGCTTATCAAAACGAGAAATTTGAGACTGGGATTTTTTTCATTAAGACCTAATTTTTTTAGAAAATAACTATACTTCGGACTCAGGGTTTCTGAATAATTTTGAACAAGTTTTGTTAATAAATTTTTTTAATTAAAAAATGCCTACTATGATTTTTTGATTTTTTTCATATAATTTAGCAGCTTTGCATTTAAAGATGGAGAGTGATTTAGTGGTCTTAAATAGATCTTAGTGATCTCTATCTTTTGAGATCAGTTTGATTTAAATCGGACAAAAAACAAGAGAATTATTACGCTGTTACATTCTTAAGTGAGACAGTGTATACTGGGTGGCCACAAGTCAATGTACGCCCCCAATATTTTGGTTGTTTTTGTATTTAAAAATGTGGTTTTTGGTACACATAAATTAGACAATAATGAGCTACTTTTAAACTAACAGGAATGAATATATCACTTCTGGTTGAACCTGAAGTGACATTAACTTTTTTTTCTTAAATGGAATGACTATATTTCTTTGATGGTTTCTCACTAAGTATACATTTCTAAGTGAAACGGTTTTTTCAGATGTAAGAAATTCCAAAAAATAAGTGAGATATGAACAATTTTTTTAATTTTTTCAATTTTTGGCAGCGTCAGATGAATTCGATGTAAGAAAATTACAAAGTAGACTATAGGAATTATTAGTAAGGTTGTAGACTTGTCTGTAAAGAAGAAAATAGTTGTTTGAATTACTGATAGGTACCAGTATTCTTAGGTTTTTCAAAAAACGGAATTTAATTTTTATTTTCATTTCCGTAGGAGTCCAATGGAATTTTTTTTTAATGGAACTGTGCTATTTATTTTTTTATTAATCAGAAATAATGATTCATAAACTATAATTTTTCGCCATTAATCATTTCTTAACGATATCCTTCGTAATAATAGAAGTATTTTTAAAATGTAAACACAAATTAAACAAGAAATAATTTTAATAAAACGTTACAACAATGAGTAAATGAATAACAAAACTATTTAAAACCTAAATTATAATAAACCATTATAAAAATTGTTCAAACTATTCACCGTTATGATTAATACACAGAGGTGACTTATCGTTGTACCTCTAACATTCTGTAATTGTTGTGTTATTTGTGCAATTTTGTGTCGAACTCTTTATTCCAGATCTTGCCTTGTGGTTGAAGCAGTCATTTAGACTCTATTTTTGCGCCCAAATAAAAAAATCAAGTGGGGTTAAGTCAGGCGACCTTGCAGGCCATCTGACTGGACCATGGGTCCCAATTCAACGATGTGGAAATAATTGATTTAAGTAATCCCTAACGATAATAGCATTGTGTGGTCCAGCCCCGTCTTGTTGGAAGTAAACCTCGTCAATATTGGTATTGGGAATTTGATTAATCTGTGGAACTATTATATTTTGGAGAAATTCTAGATATCTTGGTCCAGTTAGAGTTCCGCCAATAATTATTGGGCCTATGATATGGTCGCCCAGTACGCCTAACCAAACATTGAAGCCAAACTTCTCCTGAAATTGCCCCTGTCTCATAATGTGAGGATTTTCAATTGCCCAATATCGAGTGTTGTTACGATCAAACCCAAGGTTTGTAAATCTCGATTCATCAGTGAACTGTTAGTCTAAAAGTAGCCCATTATTGTCTAATTCATGTGTACCAAAAACCAAATTTTTAAATACAAAAACAACCAAAGTATTAGGGGCTTACATTAACTCGTGGCCACCCGGTATATTTTCTTATTCAATTTGCTTAATGTCTGTCCACACTATACAATTATTGCTAGTTTTATATATTTTACTTTATACTTTTTTATACATTATTATTATATCTATCCATCTATCATTACTAATTCACCTGAATCTCTTTTATTATCTTCTTTAATCACTAGAATAGAACCCTATTGGAATTAGTACTGTCAGCCTTGCGGTTTAATTGTTACAAGAAATCAATTACTCAAAAACTTTTGGTTTTACCAACGATTTTGATTTAAAAAAATAAAATTATGTTATCAGACGCACTAATTTAAGCCATTTAAATTATACAGACTTTGTTTACGATGCTTACATTACTATAATGGATATTTTCACATTTTCTTAATATATTATAAGTAAACTTTAGCTTTGTGAAAGGTAAAGTAGTAAAGCAAGTCGTTACGTATATTCACATGTCCATAACTGAACATTGCCGTTTAAGATGACTAGCAATTGATTATTATGTTTATCATAATTTATAAGTATTAATTTTATGCACTGGATTTCTTAATAAAGTCAGTTATTATCATTACCATGTATCAAAATTGCCCGATTATGGTATACCTAAGATTTTGTATCATTTTAACCACCACTCTCTATGTTTAAGGGAAGTTGATCAATCCAAATAAAATGCTTTCTCTGTTACAACAGGCTCAGTTGACAGTGGATCAACTTCGAAAGATAGCCGCCCATCGGAAAGAGTGCATTGCAGAAACCGGAGTAGATCCAAAGGTGGTCTCAGATGCTAGCAGAGGAAACATTGCAAACGATCCAAAATTGAACGAGCATCTTTTCTGCATGTTTAAGAAAACGGGTTTCTTGGATGATGCTGGAAACATCCAAAAGGATGTTATTGAGAAGAAACTTACTAGTATTGTAAATGATAAAGAACTCGTTGATAAGATAATCGAAGCATGCTCTTTGAAGAAAGAAACACCCCAATTAACGTCTCTTGAAAGTTACAAGTGTTACTTGGGAAAAACTGGTATTGCTCTCATATAAGCGATGATGTTGAGTTATTGTAAAACACTAAACATAATTAGTTATTTAGATTAAGTTATTGACATCTCAAATTATTTCCTTGTTTTGTTAATTGTACACCATATTGGTCAAAAATCAACCTTGCTGTAATATTTTCTTTGTTAGTTTTTTAAATAAACTTGTTAATAAATCCGTACAGATATTTTCTTCTGCCTTACCCAATATACAAACTGTGTACCACTGAACATTTTTAGCTCTCTAATGATATCAGTATTTAACAAGTATGGTTTTTTTGGTAACTTCAGAGGGTAGGGGAAGGAAATAAATTTGTGAAGTAAATAATAATAAATAATAATGACACGTCCTTATTCATTGATAATATCACAATTTACAAGTTGTCTGCAAACTACATGAACAAAAATTATGAAAAAGAGAAGTATCAACTTAATCTACGAATATGATCCGATTGTTGTTAAATTCTTGTTATTTAAATGTCCCATATCAAAATAAATTAATGTTAGGCAATCGAAAACAATTATTGCGCCAAAAAGAAAGCTTTTAACTTTTTCTTGAAATTCGCCGTTGAATAATTTTGGAATCGCGCAGGTAAGCCGTTATCCCTAATAATACAGTCATTCAACGTTAAAAAGATGCCAAATCTCCGAAATCTGAAGTACTGCTCCGACCTTCTTGAAAATTTAGAATTAAGTTCATCTTACCCTCCTCCTCAAATCTGACTTGGTCGCAAAGTGTACTTATTGTTTTTAAGGGGTGAAAACTACCCCTTACTCCAATAAATTGAAAACTAATAAATTAACGCAGTGATGGGCTATAATTATGTTCAAATATGTTAAATATCAATTGTTTTTAATCATGGATCTAATATTTCAATATTTTATTATTTAAATACCCTTAAAAACAACCCCTCACACGAAAATTAATAAAAAAAATGTGTTTAAAAAGCATGAAACCTTTTTATTTGGATCGTAATAGGAAAATTTTTCCCTTTAAGTATGAGAAATCTGATACTTCATTTTTTTAATGATACAACCTCCAAAAGCTACCCCTAACAATAAAACTTAGGAAAAATTGAAAACTAATAGATGGAAGCAGTGATAGGTTATCATTATGTTCAAATATGTTAAATATTTGTTGTTTTTTATAATGTAACTAATATTTCGATATTTTACTATGTAACTATCCTCAAAAACTACCCCTAACACAATTATTAAAAGAACGGTTTAAAAAACTTAAAATCTTTTTATTTTGGATCTTGAATAGAAAATATATATTCTTTAAATGTGAACCACCTGATACATCATTTTTCAATATGATTCAACCCCTAAAAACCACCCCTTACAATAAAAATTAGGGAAAAAATCATTTTGGAAGCTCCAAGTAGTGGAATGCGTAAAAAAATGAAAATAAATTGCTGCTTATGATATAATGAAATTTTTCTAAAATTTTCATCCCTTAAAAACATCCCTTTCAGGGAAATTAAACTCTTAAAACTTCACATTGTAATTATAATAAAAATATTTATTTTACAATATTAAGATGATTTTTAAAGTGAATATTAATAATTTAATTTTAATTTTCAAATTCATCCATTTCTTCACTATCAACTTCCTTTTCTTCTTGATCGACTGGAGGACAATTTTGGCAACTGTCACCTGAGCAAGTGCCGCAAGTTTCATTGCAATATAACCCAAGTTTGCGACACCCACAAGTAGCGCCAGACCCTTTTTGAAGGGAATTTCAGAGGAATTTCGCCTAGATAAGCGCACCTTTCCTTTTCTATCTTTTACTCATATTATCTATATAACATCTTTTTATGCATGTTTTTATACATGCGGGAATCCAGATATGTATGTGTCAAGAAGACACAGCATATACAAAAGAATAAATGCTCCAAAACGTTGAAAATTTAGGCGCTCCGTAGTTTTCCTACGTTATCTCTAGAAAAATGTATTTAGTTTTTTAACGATAACTCGGCTTCCTTTTAAGCTTCCTGCATTCACCCACACATCATTTTGTAGGGAATTTCATAAGCTATAAAGTAATGATGATTGCAATATTTCTACACCCTTTCGTTCAGTGAACTTTAAGGTTGAATGGCTAAAAAGAGGTTTCCTTCGCATAGAAATCAAAGCTTTAAATGCCCATATCTTGCTTAATTTTTAAGCTATATGAATTTAAAAAATAAGAAAATTTTCAGTAAAAAGAATGCTAAATTTTTGTTAAGAACAATTTTTTCGTAAAACCATTGTTTTTTGAGTTATTTTGAAAAAACAACGTATTTGTTGAAAAATTGAAAAGAAAAAAAATTACTTAAAACAACTTTTTTCAAAATGTACATTCTCTAGACCATTCAAACTTTTGGAGCGTGTTACTGGGACATAAATAAAGTTAATTTTTTATGGGCTACGATTAATTTTAATTTTGCCGCTCATGGCGCCAATTTTATTGTCAATTTTTTTTCAAAAATTCCAGAGACTTAACTTATTTTCGTCATAACTTGCTTAATGTTCATGCTAGAGGCTTTTGTAAAAGCTTATTTTAAAGGTTTAATAAAGCACTTTAAAGAAGGTTATGAACATTTACATTTACATGAAAATTACTTTTTTTCCGTTATTTGAGTTTAAATCTTTAGATAAATTTACGACAAACAAAAATTCGTCTTCAATGACTCATAAGTCGCTTAATATGACCTAAAACATTAAAGAAAAACTGACAAATCGCTTTGTTTTTTTATAAGCTCAATTTTTATAAGAATAGTTTTTCCTAGAAAACGTTTAATTTCGAGTTATTCACGAAAAACTGTTGAAAAACGTGTTTCTTATTGGAATTTTCAATCGCAAATAACTCAGAATAAGTTGTAGAAAAAACTTTATACTACATTTTCTTCTTAAAATTTAGTCCTCTATCGATTCCCGGTGTCACTTTGAATTTTTAAATTTCCACCCCCGAGAAAGGGTGGCATTCACCCCCGGGGTGGAAGCATGTATCGACACTAAATCAGGCTTGTTATTTGCATCATTTTTGAGCTACTGTCAAAATTTCAAACAAATCGGTTGAGTTGATTTCGGAGATGAATCGGTTCATTGATTGTAATATAAATCCAATAAAAAAATAGCTATTTGTCGAATGCACTTGAAAATGACAATTTTTCATGTTTTCCCTTTCATTCAAAACGATTTTGTACATACACCAACATATTCGAAATTTGATTCTGTTTAACTTTCGTTAGTTACACTATATGCGTACGATCTATCGTAGGTGCGTAATCACAGGTTCGCTTGTATTGCTATTATTAAGTTGGCAACAATGGTCTACGTCACTAAGATCCAACCGAACATTAAGCTTAATCCTTATAAACTTATACAGGGTGAGTCGGGTGGAAAGTGCCAAACTCCGGGCGTGTATAGCACAAATAAATATATGACTAAAAAACCAAAAAGTTGTAATCCATTTTTTATTTGTTTTCAACAGCGTTTTAAAGGTTTGATAACAAGAAATATTTTGCGAATATTTAGTATTGCTTTTTATAAGTTTAATCAAGTAGGTTAGCACATTTGAAATGTCAAACGATTACTTGTCATTGTCATTGTTTACGGTTTTTTAAAAGTGATACTCGCATCATGAATATGCAAATATGGTGCTTGTTTATGGTTTTTGTAATGGGAATGCTCGTTCTGCGGTTAGAGAATATCGACAGCCATTTCATGTAGAACCGTTTTTATAACAGTCTTCAACAAATTGTGTGATAGTGGTGAACTTCCCAGTACTCACATCAGATCCGAACGTGCTTCTAGACAAGAAGTAGATGAAATTGAAAACACTCTTGATTTGGTGGAAGGGAATCGCGGTACTAGCTTACAAAGAATTTCCGCCCGACTTGAAATTCCTCAGACAAGAGTGATTCGAACATTACATGAGCATGACCTATACCCATACCACATACAGAGGGAACAGCATCTGCAACACGGAGACCATGCTACGCGTACAATTTTGCCGGTGGATAAATGCTAATCGTAACTTGGTTCCTCGTATACTTTTTACCGATGAATCTACTTGAGACGGCATCAACAGACATTGAATACCCGTAACTCTCATAGATGGTCTGACGAAAATCCACATGCAATGTGAACGATCCATATTTTCGCGTCTGAAGGACTTTTATTATACTTTCAAAAATGAGTATTAAACGTTCATAAAGAAGGGTTCAAAACGACTATTTCAGATGAACAATGATACAAAATCTATACTTACTGTTCGTTTTTGTTTAACCGCTTCATTGATGGTACCAATTGGACGTCGTAACACTGTAAATCTAACACATTAAATTTTAACGCTTTCTTAAATTTAAACCTGAAAAGGAATTTTGAAAACTCAAGAAAAAGAGAATATAAAGTTCAAAAAATATATATTAAATCTTTAAAAAATTATGTTTTTACAAAGCGTTCAAGAAAAATGTATTGACAAACTATAGTCTGGCCCGTGTACAACACATAGTGAGGAACGGAACGACTTATAATGTACCAACTGCCATCCAATGTGCGGTTTATAGCTAACGATTACACAAAAAGATTGAAGAAAAGTTCAATATTTATAAATTTTTGGTGGGCTTTTGCTTGCTTGTCTATTGACATATTTTTAGTTCAATATCAATTTTGGCCACTCCTCGGAGCTTAAAAATGCTTGAATCGCAACGGCTTTGAATTATATTCTGCAATTATAGATTCACACGTTCAGGCAAGGCAGTCCCATGCATGTTCTGAGCACATGGTAACTATACTTTTTTGACACCGAATCACTGAGGAACCGGTTTAGGGCAAATACCGTTAAAATCCATAATTTTCCCGTCAAAATCGACTGCTAGAAAATGATACGGCACCCTCGACCCTAAGGGCTACTTTCGCTAAATCTGTCAAAATACTTTGACTAGAGACTGGATTAACTTGTCCTCATATTTAACACAACGCATGAGTTGCAGTGCTTAACAACGTGGATTCATAAAAAGGTTTTTATTTTTAAAATGTTCGTTATACTTTCTAAATTTTGTGGTCTGGGCGACATTACGTCCCTGTGCAGCGACATTTAGTATACTTTCTAAAATTACACATCTTGATGAGTTTCTGAAATTTTTGCATCGCTTTTCATGCGACATGATTCGGATTTTGTTACAGTTTCGAAAAGTTCGTCGAGGGTTTTGGCGTGTTCTTTAACAGCAACAGTAGAAACAAATTTTTAACATCGTTTTTCGGTTAATGTTTGGCGTGGTATCGTTGATAATTACTTAATCGGTCCTTTTATTTTTGAGAATAACCTATCAGGAATAAGTTACTTGCTATTTTTGCAAACTGATTTACAACCATTATTGGATGATATTCCTTTAAACATCAGACAACCTTTGCATTATCAGCTGGATGAAGCTCCTCCACATTATGCTAATCTGGTCAGACAGCATTTAAATAGAATTTTTTTTAGGACGATGGTGATCGCGATGGTCCTATTAGTTGACCGGCAAGGTCTCCAGACCTCACACCATTAGACTTCTGTTTGCGGGGATGGTTGAAGAGTGAAGTATACAAATTAAAAATGGACAATCGCGATGCATTAATTCTTCGTATTATGAATGCTCCCGGCTCACTCTTTACATATTTTTTTTTGATATCGGAAACAGAAGGGAGTATAGCGCATCGATTGTCAGTATTTTTAAATATTTTGAGATAACATCTTATACCAAAAATCTTTTAAATAGCCTTGAACTTATTTCAGCCTAAATGTTATGTAAAAATATTAAGTAATAATTTTATAATTTATTCTAATAAAAATTGTTACATACTGTAAACAGTTACTGTAAATTAAGCAGGTAATTAAAGTAATAATCAGAAAGACTGGTTAAGTTATGTATCTAGCAGAAAATATATTAAAACATAATATTTTTAGTCGCAAACTCCTCCAAAAAATCCTTATTTTACTATAAGGAACGTAACCAGACTCCAACTAACAGCTACTCTCCGGGCTATGTGCCCCGCCGAGCGCTGAATTACAAGTTACAAGCATGGCGCGTTAAGTGTAATAATTGCATATTACTCTCAAAACCCTAATGCTTCGATTGCAACAAACACTAGCCGAAAAACTGATCCTACTTAAAAGAGCTCTCGTGAAAGTCGTCACACACCACTTGCAGACTGCAGTTTCGAGCTGTTGGTTCTCGTCAGCACAAGGTATTCATGTGGCGACCAATACGAGGATCACTTGACTAAACTACATTTCGGTATCTTTGGGATAGCGGCATGTAAAAGAGTTAGAAGGCGCCATCTAGCGGTCCAGTGTCTGTTACAATCGAAATTATATTGTTGCCATAATTAAATAAGAAAATTATAAGTATATTAAATCTAAATAATCGAGTAAATTTCAATCAATAAGTCGTTCTCGAGTGATTCATATTTAAGAAACAAAGTGCATTTATAGCATTTTATTAATAAATTATTCATTCACATTCGAAAATGCACACCTCTGTGTTCATTTGCTGAAAAACTAATTATTAATGTTTTAATTTTTTCCTTAATTTCGATCACGAGGCAGTGAAAAAAATCACAAATATATATTAATTAGACATAATTAACGTTGTAGGTAATTATAAATAAGTTCGTAGAGCTATAATTATATATAGTATTTATATATTTAAGTACGAAGTTTTGTTAGTTGCTTGCCAGTTATAGAAATGAAGACACTGTCACTGATTCTCCTTGTCTTAAGTGTTGCTATTGTTAAGGTAAACATAGATATAATCGGATATTAAATATACTTTTATATAGACTGAAAAGTACATAAGAAACCTAAATTAAATTTGACAATTTTTGCAACGAATGATCTAAACTATCAAGTGTTTTTAACAGGTGTGTATAAATTACATCTACTACAATTTTTAAAAACTTGGCCAACTCTAGGATGTCGCCAAGTAGCTTCAAATTACCAAAAATGAGAAATTATGTTTACTGGTGACGGAAAATAATCAATATTGAAAGAATATAATAGGTGCAGCAATTTCAGATTATTATATTTTAGAGTACTCGTAATTGTAATTTGAAATGTATCATGAAATACAAAATTACTATTAAATAATAATTTAATTGGATACGTAGAAATTGCACCTCTCGCCCTGGAAAAAATATAGAGTTCAATGCAACGAAGACTCGATTAATAGCGTCATTATTAAAATCTTTGTATCAACAGATGAATAAAAATAAAAATTTGTTCAAGTTCAATTTGACAAATACATTATGCATTATGTATATTTTGCGATCTATTTTGAACAGAAAAGTGTGAATAAAAGTTATCTCAATTTTTGCAAGCTTTATTGTAATAATACCACAATCACTTATATCTTCCTTATTTGTGGAGATACGGGAAAAATTGTAGGGAAGAAAATTAACGGCAAACGCTGTAAAAGAAAATAATATGTCCCAAAAAATTCATGAAACGCAGTTGCTCTTGACATACGCCCTTAGGCAAATATAGAAAGAATAAACGTCAAGGTAGGCCATGATACCATTAAATACGTTCCTTTTTTATTTCAACGACATAAAACATGCCATAAAATTTTTAACTAATGGCGTCAAAATTTAAAATTTTATGAAAATCATAATACATATCATTGAATCGTAAAAATCAGTTATGCCATAATACTAAAAATTCACTTTTTATTAATTATAAATCAGCAAGTATTTATTAAAATTTAGTACAAATAAACAAACATCTCATGAACAAAAATATAAGTAAAAAACATTTAAAAGTTATAACGCATAACAGTATAATTCAAAAAAACTTTATTTATATTAAAAATGCAAATATCCTCCCCAAATGTATTCTGGAGCCAATCAGACAACCACAATACAAGGCAATGTGGTAGATGAAGGGCTGGACAGGGTAGATACAGTCAGTGTGGCGAAATGGCAAGTAGACAAAGAAACATCTTTCTCCTAGGCGTCAAATTAAAATAGTTGATACAATTAAAAATTCCAAGGAAAAGGAGGATTGCCATAATTAAGACTAATAAAGGTAAGAGAACACTAATTTAATTTGGGTGGTCGACATGGGGAAATGCTGAAAGAAAAAACCTGTTCGAAACAACGAGTAGCCCATTTGCCAGGGGCCTTAAGGCGGAATTGATTGTTACCTCGCTAATTTTTTCATGAAAGGCTAGTTTTTTGTTAGTAGAATGTAGAAAATTTTCACTTGAAAACTTAACCCTAAAAAAAGGAAAAAATACCAATGATTTAAAAGTTAATATTTTTTAACCCTGGAGCATAAAAATTAATCTTGGATTGAAGTTTAAGGTATAAACAAGCTATATCTATAAGGATTTTATTTTTAAAATAGTATTTTATTTAATATTTATGTTTTAATATAGAGTGAAAAAAATATATAAAGCTTAACTTTGCACGTGCAATTTATAAGAAATAAAAATTATAAAAATTAAAAATAAATATACCATCGGTGAGCTGAATTCTTCCTCTTTAAAATGCTACCTCTTTTCGTTTTTAATAGTTACAAATTGGCTTTATTATGTAGCGGAGGTCGAGAAATGCGTCATTTCCCTGTGCGACGCGCTTGAAGTATTGAGCGAACTGTAATAATTTCTCATATTAAGAGAAAAATTTATTTAAAAAAACTTTTATACATTTTTTTAATTATTTTTCGAGATATTAGCAAATAACTTAATTTTTCCGTTTCGCAGGGTTGTTTATACGGTTTCGCAGGGGTAAATTTTGGTAAACTTTTTTCACTTTCTACTAGCAAAAATGTAGCCTTTCACGAAAAAATTTGCGAAGTAACAATTAATTCTAACTTTTCATCAAAATTAGTCTCGAACAACTGGGCTATAGCTGCCAAGTATATAATTTTTTTGACGTTTAGATTTAGGGTAGATTTTGATTTTAATAGACAGGGTATACATTGTTTCCCAATAATAGTGACGTAGCTGATTTTTACTACTCAATGATATGTACTAATGTTTTCATAGAATTTTTATTTTGGGAATATCGGTTCCTTTTATTTTTGGACAAGAGCGTATGTCAAAAGCAACTGCGTTTTTCGAGTTTTTGACACATATTATTCTTATAGTCTTTGCTGGCAACTTTCTAGCCTTTATTTTTTTCACAACTCGACAAATAAGAAAGATATAAACCTTTGTGGTTTTCCTAGTTTTCAAATTTTTGTACTATATCTCAAAATGCAGGAATTTCCTTGGACTGAAATAAAAATCAAAAATTAGGATCACTTTTATTAAAACTTTTTTCTTCTACAATAGATATTTGACGTGCCCTTCGTAAAACAGACATACGATATATACTGCATTGAAAGGAAAAATAGATAGGTTCGGAAACGTTAACTTAGTTAATTAAAAATATTAAGAAGAATTGCTTTATAGTCATTAGTTGAAAAATGGTATCTTTAAAGATGTATAAAAAACCTTTATTTTAAATCGACGTCACAAATATACAACTGTAGATATGTACACATAAGATCAAAGATCGCTTGTTAGGAAATTTTATTAATTTGTGCAAATCATTAATGAAAAAACTTGTTTTAAGAAAGTTCTAAGTCTTTTATCCCCACAAATAACTAGTCATGCAAATGTATACAGTGTATGCCAATTTAAATATTTATTTACTTCAGATTTTTGAAACAACTATCAGATATTAATATAAAACTAATTGAAGTTAGATATAGAGGGCGACGTATGAAGTTTCTCAGGTAGAACATAATATTGGTTGGACCCTGGTTCAATATTGGATCAATATATATACATTGAAATTGTAACAAAAATATTGAACTAATATTAATATACACTGGTATTAAAACATCGGTGTGCCTATGTTGGTAGTATATTGTTTTAACACATTCTAATCCAGATATATGCAGACAATATTGGTAAATATCCATTAATATTAATTTTACAACATTGAAAAGTTTATTATATTGTTATTGCATTTTTTTGAAAATATTGTGCAAAAATATCGATTGATAAAGATAAATATTGATTCTAAAATATTGGAAAACTCATATTTAACTCATATTTGTCAACTAAGTGTAAAATTATATTGTTTAGGCAATATTTTCTATTACCAATAAATATTGATTTTCCAATATTGGAAAGTGTATATGTTATTATGTTGTTGTTGAACTTTTAAGTAATATTGCACAACAAACATCGACTGATAACGGCAAATATTAATTTTAAAATATCGGGATATTCATATTGAGATTATTTTGTTAAACTCGCTTTTAAATAATATTATATAACCGATTTATATCTATATTGGATAGTCATGCTGCGCCTAGGCTGATTGCAATAAGTTGCATAGATGGCTCTCCTTACAGTATGCTTGTACAAGCGTACAATTTCTGACTTAGCATCTACAGGCAATTTGATTCAATAATGACAAAGAGAAATTCACTGTGGTGATGCTCACCAAATCTGTACTAACAAAGGCCCAAGATGGCTTTAGTAATTTTACAGATGATGTAGTTGTACCTACCATACACAGGTTAAATATTTCAGTTGGAGGTTTTATTTACAACCACTTCTAGATCTTGTTAGTGCGGTTCTTAAAATAATAATTATTATTCAAAAATTGTACTTTATGAAAATTACAAGAAATAGCTTTAACATCTTTGGGCATTAGGCTAAATTTTCATTAAATATTGGGCCAATATATGATTTCAAATAATAATTTATATTGGAATAAAATATTATATGATATGATTTTTAAATATTTGTTGAATATAGCTTCACCAATATTGAGTCTATACAAAAATGTTCACATTTTGTATTGGTTCAATGTTGCTTTTTTACATTGAGCCAATATTGGTTCAATATTAGTGTTCTACCTGGGTTACTAAGTTGACCGAGTGGATCTTCAAAAAATTTTGCAATCTAATATTTTGTTAAATCAAAAATTACTGATCTCGCTTATCAGATGTAAAATGTTATGCTGTATCATGGAATATTTTTGGTACCTAGTCTTAAAAATTTCATGTCGAATTAATACAATCCAAAAGGCACCATAGAATATTTAAAAAATATGCTTCTCAAAGCATACATGACTTGTGCTATTACCTTCGGTTGGTGGAATACTCGGATAAACCCCGGGAAATCAAAGGCAACAGTCTGCACGTTTCTCAAAAACAAGGTTTCAGCACCAATATCGGTCAGGGGTAACCAAATTTCTATAAAAAGGTGCGTGAAATACTTAGAAGTTAGACTGGACAAACGACTAATGTTCAATACACACATTAACCAGACAGTACAGCCGGTTTACTCAATGTCCAGGAATCTGTATCCGCTTATTGTCAGGGATTGTAAACTCAGCCGACAAAACAAAAAATTGACTTATACCATGGTAGTCAGGCCGGCCATAACATGCACGGCACAGGCATGGCGCAGCACGTCGGTCACGATAATAAAAAAACTA
The DNA here is from genome assembly GCA_963675555.1 of Leptura quadrifasciata. Taxonomy (NCBI): domain Eukaryota; kingdom Metazoa; phylum Arthropoda; class Insecta; order Coleoptera; family Cerambycidae; genus Leptura; species Leptura quadrifasciata. The sequence goes on from OY776674.1 coordinate 8,575,384, forward strand.
AAAGTCTTGGAGCACAAGCGTATGCGCCTCATTTCAAATTCTAGTAGATACACCTCCTTCAGAGACTTTTACGCACGTTTTAGCGACATTACCCCAATAGCACACTATATCCAGGGAATTTCTCAAAAATTCTATACTTTCAATTTCCAATAATTAGCAAAACTACACAAATTAGATAGCATAATGTCTCTTTTATAATAAAACACAACCTACCGTACCAGGAGTTACCAATTTCCGCCAACCATTTTAACCAATCTACCACTTACTATAGCTTCTTCCTGTGCTATCCTCTGTTCCTAAGAAAGTTAACTCTTTCCTGTCCCTTCTTCATTTCTGTTTGTTTATTTTTTCTTCTAAATTCCTCTTTCGTCAATCCTATCCTACCCTATTGCAATCAAAATCTGCCTTAAATCTGAAGGTCAAAAGAATTATATACCGTACAGCGGGGACGTTGTTGACAGTATACCTAGAATGTTTGTAATATACTTATTATGCCACGTCTCCTGACATTACAGAGTTACTAAACGACAGGTAATTAGATGATGTACAAACAGCTATGACGATGTTTTTCTTGGGTTACTTGAACCAGTAGTCACATCACAGTTTAAAAATTGTTAACCGACTATCTCTCTACTCTCTATATAATGTATTTTTTAATATTATTATACTGTACATGGTGCAATACAATGTGTTCCTAAAATATTATCCAATATCTGCACATATAATAGTCACCATATGTCATAAAGTTCTTATAATCATCTAACATAACACGTTACAAACCCTTAGAGAGGTTAAGAAATTTATTATTTCTATTAGAACGGTAAAAGATAGACAACATTCATTTACTTATCTAAATCTTTGGAACAATATTTTAGACACCTTGTGTAATTTCTAATAATCTTTTAATCGTGTTTCAAATTACATACAACTAACCATATTCTTTTAATTGTGCAGGCATCAAACCTTACTGACTATCAGTTGAAACAAGCTGCTATATACAACGAAAGGTGCTTGAAAGAATCCCATGTAGACTCGAAGATTTTAGAGGAAGCTCGGAAAGGAAACTACATCAATGATGAAAACTTAAAAAGACATTTGTTGTGCTTCTCCAAAATGACTCATTTTCAGAACGAAGCTGGAGAGGTACTATTGGATGTAGTAAAAGTAAAATTTTTCAATACAGTTAAAAGTGACGCACGAACTAATGAACTTGTTCAGCTCTGCGTGTCTAGAGAAGGAAGTCCTCAGGAAATAGCATTTGAATTGTTCAAGTGCTTATACGAAAATGAGAATATCAAAGTGCTTGGAATATAACTGATTTGTTAATAATACAACAGTTTAATTAATATGCAAACTTGTAGGCTCATATAAATTATTTGTTTAGTCAAATAAAAAATTCAGTTGTGTTCAATGTAAAATAGACGATAGCAAAAAAACACTGTTTGTTTTACTGCAAGACAATTGTCAATTATTTATACAGGGTGTCTAAGGGGGAACTGAATCGATCGATATAGACAAAAGTACGCATCAGAAAATTTTGAAAATTTAGATAATTACTAATGTCGGTGTGGCCAATCCAACTAAAATAATTACAAGCAGCTGGCACTTCCGCTTATACCGGAAGTCGATACCAACTTGCTTATTTCAAATGGAATGCTTTATATATTTTAGGGTTCTCGAAAAGAGCATAAAATTCTGAGTCAAAAATATGTAGCATATCCTATACCTAAACCTAGCCGTTTCAGAGATATTTGACATTTTATAAAAAATTTGACAGTTGCAACGGTTTGCAAGAACCGTTATAACTTTCTTCCTATAAAAGATCCTCATTTGCTTCTTGTCACGTAAAAAGAACACAAGGAGAACTACGTTCTACAGCTAAAATAAATTCAATAATATCATACCAAGTGTTCCGTTTTTCGCGTTACATTTTGTCAACTTCAAACCGCGAAAACTTGTTTAGGTCAAATGGAACACCCTGTATTTTTTTACGTCAAGTTGTGTAAAATTGAATTTCCTTTTTTCTCATATTAGCATTGTGGGAGTTAAAGTTACAATTTTTTGAAATATTTGCGATTTTATTAGAAATTCATGAATTGTTCTAATCATTTCATCAAAATAGCCATGGTTAGAAAAAATCAGTCATTATCTTATGTCAAAAAATGCCAGCACGTTTAAATTACACCCACGAAGACTTTTTAAATTTGTTTATGATTTACGGAGAATGTGATAAAGTAATATCAAGAACTTGCAGCACATTTGCCACTCGATATCCAGAAAAACGCAAAATAACACTAACACTGTAACATGCGTATTAATCGAATTGAGGATATGGCATGAAGTGTAATAGCAGAGGTAAGATCAATTTAAAATATGATTTCATTTTAATTTAATCTTCTTCTTCTACTTGAATCCTGTGATATGTTTTGAAATGCATTTCTTACTCTTTGCATACAATCTTCAATGGTTGTTAATGGGGTCTCATAAACTTTATTTTTAATAGTTCCCCAAATGAAATAATCCAGAACTGATAAATCGGGAGAGCGAGGAGGCCATAAGAAAGGTCCATTATTGGCAATCCACTGATCATAAAAAGTTTCTTGTAAATAATTATTAATTAAATATCCGTTATGTGGGGGAGCACCATCGTGCCGATAAAAAATGTTTCTAGTTCGGCGAGAGGTAAATTTTCTAAATAGTTATTACTCAAATTTTGTAAGATATTCAGATATCTTTCACCTAAAAAAAAAAAAAAAAATTTACCTATACATATTAGCAGAAGATGAAATTTAATTTATCGTTTAAATTTTCGTGATAAAATTGTAATGCCACCACTCTATCGTTTCTTATGGCACAGTAAACTTTGAACGGCCAAGTTTTGCTCGCTGAACATATGAGGATTTGAGTCACTCCAATAATGCGAATTGTGTCTATTAAAAAGTCCATTTTTACTAAATTTTGCTTCATCTGTCCATATAATATTTCCCAAATAAGAATCGTGACCCTCAAACCTTATTAGAATAAACTCACAAAAATTCTGTCTTCTTAGGAAATCTGTTTCTTTTAACCCTTGAACCATATGAAATTAAAGCAGGTGAAACTTATATTTTAATAAGATTCTGTGAATTGAATCCTTGCATAGTCCCGTCCCGATTCCAGAGCACCTTGTCTTAATGATATCCTTGGAAATCCATGAAAATATCCCAGAATGACTATTTCAATGTTTTCGTCATCAACAATAGGCTTTCATCTTTGCATATTTGCCTTGACAGAGCCATAATTTTTAAAATTTTCCAGTATGCGTTTTACAGTGTTTGGTGATGGTTTCCGTTTTTCTGGATATCGAGTAGCAAATGTGCTGCAAGTTCTTGATGTTACTTTATCATATTCTCCATAAATAATAAACAAATTTAAAAAGTCTTCGTGGGTGTAATTTAAACATGCTGGTATTTTTTGACATAAGATGATGACTGATTGTTTCTAATCATGGCTATTTTGATGAAATGATTACAACAATTCATGAATTTCTAATAAAATCGCACATATTTCAAAAAGTTGTAACTTTAACCCCCACAATGCTAATGTCTGAAAAAAGGGAATTTAATTTTACACAACTTGACGTAAAAAAATACAGGGTTCTATTTGACCTAAATAAATTTTCGCGGTTTGAAGTTGACAACATTTAACGCGAATAACGGAACACTTGGTATGATATTATTGAATTTATTTCAGTTGTAGAACGTAGTTCTCCTTGTGTATTTTTACGTGACAAGAAGCAAATGAAGATCTTTTACACGAAGAATGTTATAACGGTTCTTGCAAACCGTTGCATCTGTCAAATTTTCTATAAAATGTCAAATATTTCTGAAACGGCTAGGTTTAGGTATAGGATATGCTACATATTTTCGACTCAGAATTTTATTTTCTTTTCGAAAATCCTAAAATATATAGGGTGTTCCATTTGAAATAAGCAAGTTGGTATCGACTTCCGGTATAAGCGGAAGTGTCAGCTACTTGTAATTATTTTAGTTGGATTGGCCACACCGACATTAGTAATTATCTAAATTTTCAAAATTTTCAGATACGTACTTTTCTCTATATCGATGGATTCAGTTCCCGGTGAGACACCCTGTATAACGTAAAGGAATAGGGTATATGTCATTTTACTGTTAATTTACAGCAATTGTTGTTGAATACTAAAATTATAATTAAAATCATAATCATAAAATATGCATTTAATTTCCTTACGTTTAGTTATAGATTTCGGTATATAAAAAGTAACTTCAGATGATGCATTAATATGCGGCAAAACGTAAATATAAAAGCCTGACTGGATTCATATTAATTGTATCGTCAGATTTTATTTGATTTCATTTGTCAGCGCACGGTAGGCACTGCTGCCAATTTAATATAGTATAACACCAGGTAGGCTCTGTTTACGTGGTATTGAACTGTGGTCACGCTTGTTGTCAGCAACGTGACACATAGACCGAATGGACACACTTTTGCGTCAAGGGCATTTATAATTTGAACATGAAAATTACTTAAAGCCGTAACCACACACCTATTTTTTACAAAACCATGTTGGGCTGGAGAAATTATAGTATTACGGATACAGAATGTTACTAACTGGCCATTTAATGCCGATTCATAGAGGTTAGAGAAGCTAGATAATAATGTAATAGCTTTGTAATTGCCGTACACACATAAGTCGCCTTTTTTTGTATAGTGGACATACTACGAAGAGTTTTAATTTTTCCGGGAAAACTCCTTCAAATGGAACGCGATAATTTAAATTTATTTATTAATGAAAATAATCTTTGTCATTTAAAGGGGAAAGGAAAAATGAGATATTGCCTAATGGTACATTGGCTTTCAAAAAGTCAAAATATTTCTGTTTATTATATGTTATTCCACTTGTGATAAAGTGCTTGTTAAAAGTATCTGCAGTTGCACTATCGTTTATCTGAACATTATTTTTTACAATTTTTATTTCTTTTTGTATTTCTGTATAGGTGTGGATAAATGCATAGCCACATTATGCTGTGATATGTAGACCTTGTGAATAATAACTTGAAAAATAGTAGTTATTTACTTTCCTATAATTTAGAGCCTATTACCCTGTATTTTTTTCTGGCCACAATTTACAGTGGAAGCTGTGACAGTTTTACTACTACGATGAACCTTATGTGTAAGTTATGTACAATCTAAACGCGCTTGAGCTTATCTGACTCTAGTACATCAGATATGTCGGTACTATGTTAAAATTATAACATGATATATAAAATACAACAGCACATGCCCTTTTGATATTGCAAATAAAAGGTTCATAAAAAATTCTGCTGGTGGTGTGTTCCCTTCCATTTCTACTGCTACTAAGCTTTGATTTATTATACTAAGAAAACACTGGGGATAGTTTTAGTTTGTATACTTTATTAACTACTAAATTTCTAGTGCCTCATATAAAAATGTATATTTGGATCTGATTTAATTTCTTACATACAAGGTTATTAAAGTATTTCTAGGACAAGCTGCCTCAATAGCAACTCACAAAAATTTGCTTTTATTACAAAATTTAAAATCTAGATCTAGAAACTGAAATTATGGATAAAAGTGCAGAATTTAGGGAAAAACGCAAGGAAGATATTCCAAAACACAAGTTTTATGTCAAAACAGGATGAAAGAGAGGAAAAATGATAAAAATCTGCGATCAATACCAGAGAACATAAAGAGTGTAAATCTGGGATAGGTGTAGAATTTAAGGTATAACCAAAGAGAATATCTTAGAACATAGATAGCCTCGCACAATAGCATAAAACAAGCGATAAATTGGTGGTAAGCTGCATTCAGAACTAATAGGGTACTTTCAGCCGTTACGGAAACTTGAAATTTTGAATATAGGCAGAGTTAATAGTACTATCATGACATTTGGAAAAACATTTGGTTTAGGCCAAGATCAAAAATAAAAATCTCAAAACTTCGATATTGCCACATCACATTTCAAGACAGGTCGAAGGAGAGAAAGTTCGATGTAAAAAGATGAATAAATAAATAGGTAGTATAAGTCCATTAATTAAAGGGTGAATGAGTGAATAGTTGGATGCATGGATGGATGTACATAATAAAAGCAAGGTAATTTTTTTTTATACATTTATTTAACGTCGGCCTATTTCCGCTACTGAGGCCTAACACCGACGCCTGTAGACGAGCTACCCCCAACCAGGAATTTTGCCGAACCTCTTACCTTAAGAAGAGTAGGGATCTTTTACTTGCCTAACATTTAATAGACAAGGGACCGACGGCTTTACATCCCCTCCGAAGGATGGTATATCTCCTATACAACCCTCGCCTAAGGTTGTATCGCTTCCGCGCATACACTGATATACAAGCCGCTGGAAAAGATGTGTGAGGCGAGAACGCGGTTTCCGTTGGAATGGTCACCAATCCAAGTACTAACCGCGCCTGTCGTTGCTTTACATCGCATACCGAAGTATGTACATAGTAAAGACGCACCTACGCTCGCCCCAAAGCAAGGTAATATGTTTGCCTTTACTTTTGAATGTCTCGAAATGCCTTATATGAGAGACAATGGACGCACATCCAGTATCCGATTATATATGTTCGAAAGAGAAAGTAAATGAATAAAAAGAGAAATATAAACTTGGTTACTCAATAGATAGAATCCAAATACAGAGTAAAATGTGCCCAAAAAGTTCTTAAGCAATTAATAAATTTGAAAGAATTAATACATTCCATAGTAGATAAATTTAACACCATTTTAAGTGACTATACCAGCAAATATCAAAGTGCAAAAAGTGTTATATAATTACACATACGATACAAAGGTTAATCTTATAACAATTGGTTCTTGGTATTCCCACAAAAATAATTTTACCTTGTAACTGATGACATTCTACTGAAATGCAATATCATCTAAGACTAAATTATTTAATAAGATACGTAACTGATACCATACATTATAGCTTCCGATATTATGACTTTATATCCATTATAAAGGCTAGTTATATAAAAAGACTTACACAAGAATACAGGGTTTTACGAAAGTGCCGAATGGTTGAATATTTCGAAAGCAACTCATTTTTGAAAAAAGACGTTAAATAGGAAAGTCCTAGAGGTTCGATGGTACCATATGAAAGCAAAGCTTTAACTACTCGCGAATGATAATTCTCAAGATCGTTTACCTTACCGAAATGTTAAATAATTATTTGAATATAAATGAAAGAAAAGGTAACAAATTTGCAATATTCTTAAAATAAAAATATGTTTAACGAATTTTTTGATAAAATGTAAAATTCAAAGTGCTCTAGCGCCCAAACCGGTTCGTCTGAAGAAAGAAACCTGAGCGACATAATTTGTAGAAAATTCAGTGTATTTTATTTTTGTATAGAAACGCTTTTCTGTGAAGGTGCGTAGTTTTTGAGTTAATCTCATCTCCCTCGCATTGTTGATAATCAAATGTACGAAGAATTTTCTATAGTTCTCATGCAGAGAAATAACTGTTTTTAATTCTACACAGCATTGCCTTTTAAGCACTGATCCTGTCAAGGAAAATATAATCCAATCAGTAGAGGCCAAAAAAGACTTTTGCCTTACAAAAGGTGGAGTAGTAACAATTTTTTAAAAGCTTTTAGCTTGCAATGTGTATTTGTCAGTTGGTTTAGGGCAAATCTTGCAATCAAAATTTCGACTAGTTCTAATTAAGCTAGAGCTTTGAAATTTTGCACATGTGCATAAGTCCGGCGACAATACACTCTAACATTTTCATATAAGAAAAAACAAAATGGCGAGCGACTTTATCGTTTATGATCCGATTGGACTCAAAATCGACATCTGGGGGTTTTTGAGATCGCCAATTATAAGTTCTTGGTCAAAATTTAGAAATTCAAAATAGCGGCACCAATATGGCTGACGACTTTTGTCATTTAGATCCAAATCGATCAAATCGATATCTGGGGGTCTTGGGCTCACGGATTACGAATTTCTAGTCAAAAATTTAGCTCAAGATGGCGGACGACTTTACCGTTTATGATCCGATTCGTCTCAAAATCAATATGTGGGGATTACAGCATATCAAAAGAGTAAAAAGTAAAAAAGAAAATTAAAAAAAATATATTAAAAAAAGCTTTTATTTCAAAAATGCTCTAAAAAGTAGAAAATAAACTATGAAGTAAATCAAACCCATCATTTTGTTACATTATATAATTTTTTTTATGATATAAAAGCTTGTCTCGAGCAATCTCCTTTACATAGGAAAGCTTTTGCGACAAGCTTTTATATCATAAAAAAATTATATAATGTAACAAAATGATGGGTTTAATTTATTTCGAAGTTTATTTTTTACTTTTTAGAGCATTTTTTTCAATAAAAGCTATTTTTTTAAGCATTTTTTTAAAATTTTTAATATGTTATTGAGGACTGGACCATGATTAAAAGTTCATATTTTCGACCTTGGGGGGAGGGGACCGCTCGAGCTGCCATCTTGAATAAAAGTGCAAATAATTAGTTTTTTGGAAAATAACTCCGCAGCGGTTGATCCAATGCCGAGAATGTCTGTAACAAAGTTGAAGAAGCCCTAATATGTAACGAGTTACAGAGGCGAAAAGATGAACATGCTTCCCAAGAAATAGTAAAACCCCGTTTTAGACGGTAAATTTAGTAAGAACGAATTACAGTTATTTTTAATGTGTTTTCCACACTACAATAAGATTATACAGTGCTATTAGTCGATGTCAGGAGTAGGGATTTTTTGTGATTTTTGTTTTTTTTTGCCAGAGCGCCAATCTAGATATTTTTTTCTTCGGCAACCCCCTCAAATTGGCCAAAAATCACCCCCAAAGTGCCAAAGTTTCGTGAACCCGTGTATTTTCCCCAGTCTTTCAACTAACTGTTCCCCTCGAAGGATTTAACCTCAGCCACCCCTACACCAGACTTCCAACTCTCTAGGGGGTTGGAAAATTGAAATTTTTGTTGAGGAAAAAAATTTATATTTTACAGGAGGCGTTCCTGTGAGGAAGGTGGCAGGTGACTACGGTTGTGTAACCATCTCCGGGCGTTTTGTCACCTTTCAAAGGGGTGGAATTTATTTTTCTGAGAAAAATAATATTTTGTAGGAGGCGTTTTTTGAGGAAGGTTTTAAATGACCAGGATTGTGTAACCACCACCGGGTGTTATTTTCACCCTTCAAAGGGATGGATATTTGATTTTTTTAAAGAAATTATTATTTCGTAGGAGGTGTTTCTTTAAGGCAGGTGGCAGGTGACGAGGGTTATATAATCCAACCCGGGGGTTGTTTTCATCCTTCGAAGGGGTGGGAAAGCTATAATATTTTGTAGTAGGCGTACCATCTTCCTTAATGAAACGCCTCCTACAAAATATAATTTTTTCCCAAAAAAAAAAAACTTTTTCCACCCCCTTGAAGGGTAAAAACAACCCCCGGGGATGGTTACACAACTCTGCTCACCTGCCACCTTCCTCACAGAAACACCTCCTGTAAAATATCAATTTTTTTCCACAAAGAAAATTTTAATTTTCCAACCCCCTAGAGGGGTGGAAGACTGATGTAGGGGTGGCTGAGGTCAAATCCCCATCAGATTCAACATAGTTTTTGGTTTCTTCAGGGTCTCCAACATAGTCATCGACTTCGTTAAGGTCCTCAAGTTCACCAAGTTATTTCCAATATTAATCTGAAAATTGTTTGTTGCTTCGTCATCATTTTCCTCCTAATCGCTGATTTCCTCTAATGGTAGGTTTTTCAGCGTTAGAACAGTTTTCGAACCTGTGACAATTGGAGCATAAAACGGAGCATTTTATTCCATGTTTGCGATAGCCGCATCTTTTTACTATCACAACCAATTTCACAGCTGCAGTAGACAGTTTTCAGCAAATTTTCAGGGCAATTTACAGGTAAATTTAGGCATTATTCCGGTTAGATGGTGTTTCCATCCTTAATCTGTAGCCTTAAGTTTGTTACCGGTAGTTTTTCTAAATTGAATGAAGTTTTTACCTTAGCGATTTGATACATTTCAAATCTTAATACATTCAGGACACATTTATAAATAGAGGCTATTAGTTTCCATACATTTTCAGCACTTGTTATGGCTGGTGCATGTGAAAAGGGATATAAGTCAAAAATAGTGGAAATCGACCTATCTGCACCAATTACCTTGAAATGGTAATACAAGTGTGTGCAAAAAGGGGCATAACTCTAAAAACATTCCAAGTATATGATTTTGGGGGGCGAGCGTAGGTGCGTCTTTACTATGTACATACTTCGGTATGCGATATAAAGCAACGACAGGCGCAGTTAGTACTTGGATGGGTGACCATTCCAACGGAAACCGCGTTCTCGCCTCACACATCTTCCAGCGGCTTGTATATCAGTGTATACGCGGAAGCTATACAACCTTAGGCGAGGGTTGTATAGGAGATATACCATCCTTCGGAGGGGATGTAAAGTCGCCGGTCCCTTGTCTATTAAATGTTAGGCAAGTAAAAGATCCCTACTCTTCTTAAGGGAAGAGGTTCGGCAAAATTCCTGGTTGGGGGTAGCTCGTCTACAGGCGGTGTTAGGCCTCAGTAGCGGAAATAGGCCGACGTTAAATAAATGTATAAAAAAAAAAAAAGTATATGATTTACTTAGCGCCAAAAGACATAAGTTTACATATCCTACCCAATGCGATAGAACAAGTATTTTAATTTAGCGGACAGGGATACACTTGTCCTCTTTTACATTTTTGTTTTACATCAAAAATAATTGTGAAATAGGAATATAAATTCTTTAAAAAAGAGAATCTGGTGGAGCTTTTGCCCTACAAAGATGAAACTTTTCATCAGTTCTATATAGATTTAACTGGAAAAGATGACGTTTGCCAGTGCATGACGATGCAATGGACGAAGAATATGCTAACAATGAACGCCATATATAAAATTTTGTTCTTTTTTCTGAATAAAACTTTTTAAATTAAACCGTTCTTCATTTTTGTAAAGTAAAGATGACGTTTTAAACTCTTTGCCAATGCATGATGATGCAATGGACGAAGAATATGCTAACTACGATAGCCAAATATAAATTTTGTTATTTTTTCTGAATAAAACTTTTTAAATTAAACCGTTCTTCATTTTTGCAAAGTGAGAAGAGGCGTAAGTCCAATTTTTCTTTATAGAGAATGTGGTCATTTTTTTTCTGTTATTTCTTGCTCTGTTAAAAAAACTCTATGATATTTCAACAATTACTAAATAATCTAGCTAAATGGTATAAATATAATACAGGATTTTCAATTGGTGGTAATAATAATGATCACCAACTTTAACAGCGACTTGCTCAAAACAATTTTTTTTACGTATACCCCTTTCACATGCACCAGCCATTTGTTTGTCTGCATCTTTCCGATAAAAAATTTCTGATAGTTTTGATAAATTTTGGTTAGCCAGTAACAATGGTTTTTTTTCTTTTTCCGGCGAAACTGGAAGTCTTATCATAACCAGAAAAACAATGTAAAAACACAACAGTGTTTCTTTTATTCATGTTTAAAGCTGTTTGAGGTGTACAATCTTTTGTATTATCTGAACCTGGAAAGGTAGGGACAAGTGGGTTGCATGCAATCTAGCAGAAACGAACAAAAAAGAACTGCCGTGCCATAATTCAATTTTTTAAATTTCAATAATTTAAAACATCTGTTTTAATGACATTATTTTCAATTTATTTTTGCCCATGAAGCATAAAAAATGTTTTCTTGAAAAATTATTATTTAAACAATTTGTTTTCAACGGCCCGAATCTTAAACGGTTAATTAAAATTCCTTTATTTGATACTACATTGAAATCACTCTGAATACTTCATTTCAATAAACAATGAAGAGTTCGTGACATTTACGGAAAAATCGATCTTGAAAAATCTTTGTTTTGGTTTCTCCCATCAATGTTTTTCCACAGTAACAGTATGATTTTTTACACCATCTCAAAGTAGAGGTTTCAATGAAAAAAATCCGTCTTGAAATTTCCAAAAATCAAAATTTTGTTAGTCAACTTTTTTTAAAAAATTAAATTCGCATAAAATCAAAAAATAAATATTTTGCTTCAAAAAAATTAAAGCTTATTTTTGACATAAAAATGTACATTTTCACCAAATTTCATTAAAATCGAACCATTTTTGTGGAAGATAAATAAAATATTTATTTTTGGCGTTTATATCAATAGTTTTGAGGTTATGTTGAAAAATGGTTGAAATAAAAGTTGTAGATCTTTCAATTATCCACAATTTTTGTATTTAGCTTGTTTCGATAGGAAGTCTAGTTTTGCCGGGAATAGTAAGAAAACACGCTTCACCCCTAACAACCTCCATCGTACTTCTGGTTATTTGTTGGGGTCCAATCGATTTTTCCCCATTTATATACCAATAATCCCAAATTTTCCGACTATCCGTATACTACTAAGAATTTTGTCGATTTTTGGCCCCTGAAAACCAGTTCGGCACTGGACTATTACTTAACATTTTTATAAATAGACACTTTTTGTGAACTTTTAGCCACATCTTGGCAAATTTCTATCGTAAAAATGTAACATTCCCCAAAAAGCTAACTGAATAAACTTTTAACCTTACATAGAATATTTTCGGCATATGACAAATTATTTTTCAGTAAATAGCGAAAATAGAACGTAAATATTTGAGTTTATTTTTTTAGTGATTTTCTTCAAAATGATTAAATTTTTTATTAAAAAAACTTTTTAATGCACCAAGTCGTATATCAATTCTCAGCTTGTAAGTTCAATCGAAAATGAATTGTTATTTTTAGATACACCTATACATACTTGCATTGTTTGATGCAGATAAGTAAAAACGTGAAAATAGAGTTGAATATAAATTTAAAGTGATACATAGTTGAATATAATGAAATAAATTGTGTATCTAATATTTCCCCAAATTTACCTTCCTCTAATTGCAAGTCACGCTAGTGGATAAACAAATACAAAGGTAGAGCTCACAGTGTAAAAACAAAATCAAAATAGTGAGCAAATGTATTTTTTGTATATAATTACATCCAAAATCGCACCTGATCAAAGTGCAATTAAAGTCATCAACTCAAGGCTGGAATTATATAACAAGTGCCAAAAAAATAACCTTTGTACTATGAGGTTTTAAAATTTAAAAATGTGTAACGTTATTATATGAATATTATAAACATATAAAAAGGACGGTACGAATTCTGTATGCATTGTGTACGTTTTAGCTGAAGTGTGAACATCAAAAATCCCTGCAAAATGAAAACCTCCGGTATCATAGCTTTGGCTTGTGCAATCCTGTCTCTAACAGAGGTAAGAAAATTTGCTAGTATATTTATTTACATAATATTAATTTTGTTAGAAATTAAATTTCTTTTCTTTCGTGTCCTCCCCAATATAGGGAAAATAATATGACTTTGAAACAGTACAATCTACTTTGCTAAAATATTTTACTACAAATATTTTTTTATTTATATTTCAATATGTCGGTCTCTGACATGTTAGTGAATTTAGTACACTAGAAGAAAATTTAACCATTATTTATTGAATATCGTCGTGAATTTACTATGTATGTCCTTAAGAGTAGTACAAAATTCATTTCATTTTAATTCATAATTGAAATTATTGCAAACCGTTTCAGTTTCAAAGTAATCGCCATAAATCTGAAAATATATTATGTGCCAAAATTAATGTATCATCCATAGTGGTATGAACATGGTAACATGAAAATTGACTAATACACTACCAGAACTTTTGAGGATGAATGACAGACGGGCAAACTTATAGATGGACATACAAACAGACTGACCGATATTATTGATAGCATTGATTGAGAGAAGGCTACACACTTTTCATTTTTGATTGACTCTTCCAGTACCTTAAGTACCTTTCAATGAAATTTTTTTATTTTTTATACCTGAACAAATTTCCTCTTCAAAACTACGGAAATAAAGGAGTCAAAGGAGAAAATTATTATCACATAGTGAAGTAGACACATTTATATTTGATACTACAAATATTTCTCTTTCTTAAAAAATAATTAACACTATAAAAATCCGCTTGGAATGTCATTTTAAAATAAAAAAGATGATTGATTGGCATTAATGTTTGTAAATAAATTTTTCATTTGCAGTATATGTATTAGACACAACTGTGGCACAATTTAGATATTTGACGATAGGTACATCGAAGAAAATTGATATATATTATTGGATTTTCTTACACGTCATATAGTTTTGGCACAGTGACCATATTTTTGTAAATTCCATTGCATAATAAACAATATATCGAGAAAATGAGAAGAATAGCAAATTTTTCTTGATTTTCTTTAGCCGTTGTCGTTCTGATACATTAATCATATTTTTTTAATAGAATCAGCACATACTATTTGACTACTATACTATAATTCTTTTGAATCGATAAAACTGGTAGATATTCATTTAATAAAATACAAAAGCTAATATTTGGTAAAATTGGAATTGCCACTGGTAGCAGGTTGTACAAAAAAGTAAACATTATATACATTATTTTTGTCGTTGTCATTTAATTTTTCTTTATAAAATGTGTTCAAGCCTCTGAGAATTATCATTTATAAGAAAAAATGTTTCATGTGTACAAAAACAAAGTTTTAATTTCAATATTTTCAAATTAGTTAGTACCGCAAAGTATCAATTATGCTGTTATTATAATGTAAAGATTGTTTGACACTGTGCTCGTATTTAGCAGCAAGGGCAAAAATTATTATAACAAAACGTCTTCCAAATATGAGGCAAAAGTTTTTTTGTCACAGTGACCATATTTTTGTAAATTCCATTGCATAACAAACAATATATCGAGAAAATGAGAAGAATAGCAAATTTTTCTTGATTTTCTTTAGCTGTTGTCGTTCTGATACATTAATCATATTTTTTTAATAGAATCTGCACATACTATTTGACTACTATACTATAATTCTTTTGAATCGATAAAACTGGTAGATATTCATTTAATGAAATACAAGAGCTAATATTTGGTAAAATTGGAATTGCCACTGGTAGCAATCTGTACAAAAAAGTAAACATTATATACATTATTTTTGTCGTTGTCATTTAATTTTTCTTTATAAAATGTATTCAAGCCTCTGAGAATTATCATTTATAAGAAAAAATGTTTCATGTGTACAAAAACAAAGTTTTAATTTCAATATTTTCAAATTAGTCAGTACCACAAAGTATCAATTATGCTGTTATTATAATGTAAAGATTGTTTGACACTGTGCTCGTATTTAGCAGCAAAGGCAAAAATTATTATAACAAAACGTCTTCCAAATAT
Organism: Leptura quadrifasciata; assembly: GCA_963675555.1. NCBI lineage: Eukaryota > Metazoa > Arthropoda > Insecta > Coleoptera > Cerambycidae > Leptura > Leptura quadrifasciata. The sequence goes on from OY776674.1 coordinate 8,590,714, forward strand.
GAGGCAAACATTTTATTAATTTAGCTGAAGATTTATATAAAACTAAATGGATATAGTTTTTTAAATTAGCATTCTGAACTCTCTTGTTATTCTTCTATTAAGTTAAAATCTCTTGCTAGCCTTTAGGCGGAAAGCGGTGTGCCACCATTTTAAATTGATTTGACCCGAACTTTACAAAAAAAATTGAAGCGGTCAAAAATGATACCGGTAAATAACTATGGCAATATTATTATGAATTTATTATTACAAACTAAGCAAGCCATGGAATAAACATGAAAATCAACTTACAAAATTAATTTTATCAATATCACAAATCAATGAAAATATAAAGGGACCGACAAAGAAAGGAAATCAAGGAAGTACTAATTAAGAATGAATTATGAACAATTTGTACTCTTAATATAAATTGTTATAAAAATAATACTGTATTAGAAGAAAATGCAAGTCATATTTTTTAAACTTCCTCCAAGCCTCCGTTCACTCGAATACATGTATTATACATTTATCTTATTTAGCGCTCTGATTAATTGTACAAGGAGACATTAATCCTTTATATTAGTCCTTCAATTGACTGAGGTCACCACTTTTGTACTTTTTCACCCAAATAAAAAAGTCGAGTGATGTTAAATCTGGTTATCTAGGGGGCCAAGTTGTTAATTTCCAAAATTCTCATTTGACAACTGTCTTACTACTAACTGTAAAAATTGTACTTAAAATTGAAATCTGCTTAAATTTCCTTCTTAGTTTCCATTATGTTAGATCCGAAAAAATACTTTTAACAGCCAATAAAGAGTTTTACCTCTTCAAAACAATTCTAATCTATTGTTCCTTGCTTGTATAGGCTGCACTTACCCTTACCAGCGAGCAGCGGGAGAAACTTGCCAATACCAAGGCAGAATGTGTACAACAAACAGGCGTCAATCCCGAAGTTGTGAAAAAGTTATTAAATGGAGAATTTCCTGATGATTCAAAATTTAAGGATTTCCTTGTATGCGTATCGAAGAAGATCAATTTCGTAAATGAAGCCGGAGAGCTACAGTCGGACGTCATCATTGAGAAACTTGGCACCTCTATAAGTGACCCATCTAAGGCGAAAGAACTCACAGAAAAATGTCTTCCCAATGGCACCTCAAATGATGCTATTTATCAGTTTGCTAAATGTGTCTATGACAGTACACCAAATCGCATAGTTATTGTTCATTAGAATACAAACAGAATAAAATTTATACTCATTAAAATTGTGTTTTACAATTAACCTTTTAAACTAAACATCATAATAGATAGGGATCATATACGTGCCTAAAATTACAGTTTTTTAATTGGTATGTGTTTCTTGGATATGCTTTAATATTAAGTTCACATTATGTACAATTCTCTGCTAGATCATTTTCCAGAAGGAGCAAAGCGGTTGGAGTTGCGTTTGTCATATATATTATTTTTTCTTCCCCTTCGGTGAGTTAGTTAGTTATTATACACTTCCAAATTCAACTCATGATATCTAGAGAACTATAAAACTACGACGATCAAATTTTAGACGGATATCGAATAGTGTATGGTGCTTGCGATTCCAGCATTACAAAAATATTTTAGTTATATATACATAGAAGAATATAGAAGAAATAAAGAACATAAAGTTACTGAAACGATTTTATTTAAATAATCTATAAAAGAACTTATTATTTAATTTTCTGTACGTGGATCGTATTTAAGCTTCTAGTACAATCAACGAATATATTGTAGAGTGCATGGAATATGCGAGACTTTTTGACTTCAAGACTTTCTTAGGAGTAGTTAGTAGGTAAATATACTGTAAGTCCCTGCCTCTGGGAGGTGAGCTTACGGTGGGAGGGGGGTAAGGTCCAATTTTTGGGTTTTTGGATTATATCTCGAAAACGGTTGACTCTAGAAAAAATATATTCTAAATGAAAATGAAAGCTAATTAAATTTCCAATAAAATTGTTTTCATACATATCTGTCGAATTTCCAACGGTTTTCGGGATATAATACGTTATTGAAAATCGATCATTTTCTAAAAAATCATTTTTACCTAATTCTTTTTGTCAAATATTTGCTTCTAGTGCCTCCCACGATCAGAAAAATTGTCACAGGAGTTGTAGAGCATTAAATTTCATTCACTTTGATATAAACTTTTGCTATTTTGTCTTCAACCAATCAAAAGTTATAGAATTTCTCACGTGTATGCTCAATTTCGATGTTCCTCTAGAAATGAGTACGTTGATGCTTCCATTGTGATTAACAACATTTTAACAATAGAAATAAGGTAGCTTCAATTGACACACAACACTTTTTTTATAATTATAGCTTTTATTATATTATTACGAATAATATAATGAAAGTATTTACATGGACTGATAGTAGTTAACAAAATGAAAACATAAACATTCAAGGTGACATCTTGGTTTTTTTGAGGCGGAAGGGTCGAGGCTCATTCATCTTCGTCAGCAGTGGAGACGTTGTCCAAAGAGATTGATAGTGTATCGATTTCAAATCAAAATAACATAAATCTATTTAACTCATAGAAAAAAAATAAGTATAAGAAGGCTTATACTAACCTGTACCTGTAATTTTATTTTGATAAAATAACATAGAATACAGTAACAATTTACAACGCTTATATTCAAAAAAGAAAAGAGGAAAAAAAGTGGGTAACAAAATTAAGTAAAATTACAATAGATTTTCAAAATTAATACTTTCAGTGCTAATGCATGTTTGGCAATGTTTTAATATGTTTTTTTACTGATTTGTTAATCATTTGCGGGTTATTTTTAAATTTTTTTTCTAATAACCGTTCCTGCGTGTCGAGTACTGCATTGTACACCTCTGACTTTTTTTTATACATTTATTTAACGTCGGCCTATTTCCGCTACTGAGGCCTAACACCGACGCCTGTAGACGAGCTACCCCAACCAGGAATTTTGCCGAACCTCTTCCCTTAAGAAGAGTAGGGATCTTTTACTTGCCTAACATTTAATAGACGAGGGACCGACGACTTTACATCCCCTCCGAAGCATGGTATATCTCCTATACAACCCTCGCCTAAAGTTGTATAGCTTCCGCGCATATACTGATATACAAGCCGCTGGAAGATGTGTGAGGCGAGAACGCGGTTTCCGTTGGAATGGTCACCATCCAAGTACTAACTGCGCCTTTCGTTGCTTTACATCGCATACCGAAGTATGGACATAGTAAAGACGCACCTACGCTCGCCCCCCACCTCTGACTTTGGGTCCATAAAAAATAGTTTAGAGGTGTAAAATCCGGATACCTCGGTGGCCAGTTAACTGAACCTCCTCTACCAATCCATCTGTTGGGGTAATGCTGATTTAGATTTTCTCTCACCGGTAAACCTATATAAGGACCGGCACATTGTGCTGAAATCACATATTACTGGCATCAATGTCTCTCAATAAATCGGGCAAACACCTCTTAGAAAGGTTAAATAAACTTCACCAGTCAACTTTCCTTCAAAAATGTGAGGCCCTAGTAGATGGTTGTTATAAATTCCACATCACACATTAATATTATATAATAATAGTAATAATAATAAATGCCTTTATTAAAGAAATACAAAATGAAAGTCACATTGAGCGTAGTCCAAGGATTACCCTTACATTTAGCTCTATAGTGTACTTTAAATTAAATTTAACATTGAATTAACTTAGCACACAAAGAGAATCAGATGGGGAAGAAATCACGAAGAAAGGGGGAAAAAGAGACAAAAAAATAGGAAAAAGGTAGTGAATGTTTAAACGTTTGCTTGTTTCCTTCTGCAAGGTATCCCATTATTACTTCCTCCACATACTTAAGAGTATCGCTATTGATCACTCAATAATAATGCTCTTAATTTGTATTTAAATGTTGTAGGATTACAAGTTTTTAAAGAAGGGGGCAGAGAATAGCTTTATTGCGTTATAAGGAAACAGTTTTTTAAATAAAGATGTTCTAAACCTTGACATGTTGAACACATGATGTGACCGTATATTTACGAAATGTTGTTGATGCCTTCTTATGAATTTCTCTCCAACATACGATGGCACAGCAGAACGGAAGTGGAATG